>OZ010663.1:20397817-21829067 GCA_963932335.1 Andrena marginata
CGAAGTCCATAGAGTAAACATGACATTGCACCGCGCGATACCGCGTGTTTATATCTGAATCGTGGGAGTAGTATACAGCGATCGTGTAAGGGTGGGGAAAAATTTGAGGATACGTTCGAACTGCATCTAACGTTAACATAGTACGATGACGTTTTAAGAATCACGAATAGGATAGGTGACTAGTATATTAAATCCTGCAGTCGCTCGCTGAAGATCGTGAAATACGTTACGCGTGCATAAGTATCGCGAGGCATGGACTTTTTCGTGAATTCGTATGAATTGTTGCGGGGGATGATTCCACTGCTGCGTACCGAAGAACAGTGCTACGAATGGTTCATATCATGTGACGAGTATTTACGTCTCATCCGCGAACATTTTAAGACTCGAAAAGTATCGGAATCGGAACAACAACGTTTGACATTATTTATGAGTAGTGTTGAAATAGTGCGAACGTGTGTTCGAAGCAAACAAGCGTGCATAGTCGCTGAACTGGACGCGCGAGATTCATTACTCGTGTCATCGTCTTCCGACGACGACGATAACGATGGTGGGGTGAACTATTTATCGACGTTGCTACAGTTAGATGACGAATCACTGACGATCGAACGACATAAGATTCGTAGTGTGTTAAGCGCACCGACATTATCCGAGACGTCCTGGATCAGCATCTTTCGACATGGATTTATGCAATTGTCGTGCGAACATCGTCAATTGTTACGTTATATCGCACGACACAGTACTGCGGGTAAATGTTCATTATATTGCATCGTTGGAGATAAGGACGTGCATCTTAAGCGTACGGAGTACACTACCGCGATCGTGTGTACACCATTGACGCTTCTACATGACATCGAGAACGGAATGGTCAAAGTACTGGAAGTATTGAGTCCTGACACAACAACAATTTCAGTGAATAGTTTTTTGTGTCGAGAATTGAAACGATATTTGGATGATCATACGAGTCTACCGCGAAACTCGAAGCTCATCCTTGTACCGCTGAGATATCGATTTCCACATATCGAGTATGATCGCATCACCTGGAAAAGTCGCATCATGAAATCAGATGAAATCGAATATCTCTGGGAAATTGACTATTTGTAAAGAAGTAAAGTCTTTGTGAATAAGCGAACATGGAGGGGTTCATGGACACGTACAGGGTTTTGTCCCAGATGTCCAAGCTTTTACGCAGTATTGCGGAATTCCGAGACTGGATGGATCATTGCGCCACGTGCCTGCAGCTCATCGTCGAGTATCAGAGCAGCGGAGGAGTGTCCGTGTCCGCGAAACAACGCCTAGTGTCGCTGATCGCGCGAATAAAGACATTGCGCGCAATCGTGCGGGAAAAGTTTTCGCGAGTGGGGTGCGGGGTTTCGGGTCGATCGACGGTGCCTAATGTCGTATGGGAAGACGTGGAATCTGCGTTTATAGGCCGCATTTCAACCGGTGCGGTTATCAACGTGGGACACGTCGATCCGCGTCGATTTTTAGAAGGTGCTCGACGAACTGTGATCTCGCGCGTCACGGACGCTATCACGACGCATAAAAGCGTGTCCGTCAATACGAACTTGAACGCGGAGTTTATGTTGGGTGAAAATACGGACATGAAAAGTTTCGGTACGCGAAATCGTGTACTGTTAATGACTTCGAACATTCGCGAGTGGTACTCGAAGCACGTGGTCGCTCCCACGCTAGTGATGCTCGAGGAGTTTCAAGATCGCGACAGTGGATGGACCTTAAAGGCCGTGCTAAATATTCTAGTGAATATTAATAAGCACAATCCACTTCGAGGCGGTTGCAACGTACCGCTTCCGCGCGCCGTCGTCCTGAAGAAAGCGGTGGTCAACATAAAGAATAGAGATAATGCGTGTTTCTTGTGGGCTGTCGTTGCAAGTTTGTACCCGGTTGCTGCGAATAGTGATAGGATCGCATCGTACCATCACTACTCGGATGTGTTTCGCACGGGCGATATGACTTTACCCGTAACGTTGGACCAGCTGGCAAAGTTCGAGAGGATGAACAACGTGTCGGTGAACGTGTACACGTGGTCCGACGGAAGCTGCGCGCCCCTGCGTTTGACCGAGGACAAGCGAGAGAGACACGCGAATCTCCTACTGGTGCAGGACCCCAACGAGCCTCAACGTTATCATTTCGCGTGCATTCGCAGCATGTCGAGACTGATTTCGAAGCAGCTCGGTAATCACGGACATCAAGTATTCGTTTGCGAAAGGTTAGTAAAATATGGTATATTTCGATCGATGTGTTATTGATTATTATGTTGTATTATTAATACTATTATCGTTACAGATGTCTCAGCTTCTTTCATTCGAACGTGCAATTGACGAAGCACAACGTGGACTGCCAACGTCTGAACGAGTGCGCCGTCGAATTGCCGTCCCTGAAGGATAAATGGTTGCAGTTCAAGAACTTTAAAAATAAGGAACGAGCGCCATTCATCATTTACGCGGACTTCGAATGCATGCTGGAGGATGTCGAGCCTGCGGAGCGGAGTCGGACGTACACGTACCAGCAGCATAGAGCGTACAGCGTGGGATATTACATCCATTGTTCCACCGACGCGTCTCTGTGTCGTTATCGCGCGTATCGTCACGAATCCGAGTGCGTGAAGTGGTTCGTACAAGAACTGCGTGACTTTGCGAACATTGCGTATTCGTGGTTGCGGAACGCGAAACCGATGAACTCGTTGACGAGTCGACAGTGGCGTAGTTTTAACGACGCGATCGTGTGTCACGTTTGTGGACAACCTTTCGTCGAGGGGAACAAAAAAGTGCGCGACCATTGTCACTCGACGGGCGAGTACCGAGGCGCAGCCCACGTGTCGTGTAACTTAGGGTTTCAACGATCGTACACGATACCGGTAGTTTTTCATAATTTATCAGGCTACGACGCGCATTTCGTGATCAAGGAGTTGGCGTCCGCGTTCGAAGGACAGATCGACCTGCTACCGGTAACGAAAGAGCGGTATATATCGTTCACGAAACACGTCAAGGGAATCGACGCCGAGAACAACGATTGGAAGAGGGGATTGAAGTTTCGATTCATAGATTCGTTGAAGTTCTTGGCCGCTAGTCTGGAGAAACTCGCTTCGGACCTTGGCAAAGAACGACTCGCGATTCTACGACGCGAGTTTCAATCCCTGTCGGATGATCAGTTCAATCTCCTTACCAGGAAGGGCGTCTTCCCGTACGACTACGTGACGTCATACATCAAACTGAATGATACGTGTTTACCGTCCCGCGAAGCGTTCTATAATCGGTTGAACGATAGCGCCGCGTCGGAGCCTGATTACGCGCACGCCGCGAACGTGTGGAATACTTTTCGCGTACAGACATTGGGCGAGTACAGTGATTTGTACTTGAAAACAGATGTACTGTTACTCGCCGACGTATTCGAGAGTTTCCGCACCGACTGTATCGCGAGTTACGATCTAGATCCCGCGCATTATTTTACGCTACCGAGTTTCACGTGGGACGCGATGCTCAAGTACACCGGCGTACGATTAGAACTTTTGACGGACGTGGACATGCTACTGTTCGTAGAGCGTGGCATACGCGGCGGTCTGAGTCAGTGCTCGCACAGGTACGCGCGTGCCAACAACAAACACCTGCCTGCAGGGATGTACGACGAATCGAAGGCATCAACGTATCTGATGTACTTCGACGTCAACAACTTGTACGGATGGGCGATGTCGCAGGCTATGCCGAAAGGTGGGTTTCGATGGCTGGACGATGCGATGGCTGCCGCGCTTGACGTATCATCCCTATCCGACGGCGAGGACTCCGAGGAATCCGAGGGATACCTGTTGGAGGTCGACATCGAATATCCCAAGGAGATCCACGACGCCCACGCCGACCTTCCATTCTGTCCGGTGCGCGAGCACGCTCCAGAAGGAAAACAGACCAAGCTGCTTGCCACGCTCGACGATAAGGAGCGATACGTCATACATTATCGCTACCTGAAACAGTGCGTGCGACACGGTTTACGCGTAACGCGAATTCATCGGGTGTTGCGATTCGATCAGTCGCACTGGTTGCGCGACTACATCCGATTGAATACCAATTTGAGGACGCGAGCTACTAGCGAATTCCAAAAGACGCTATTTAAATTAATGAACAATGCGGTGTACGGGAAAACAATGGAGAATGTGCGGAATCGCGTAGATGTGCGACTGGTGACGCGGTGGGACGGTCGTTACGGCGCGGAAGCGCTGATCGCAAAACCGAACTTTCACAGCCGCACGATCTTCTCCGAGCAGTTGGTGGCCATCGAAATGCGCAAACTGAAAGTTAAGTTCGACAAACCGATATACGTGGGAATGAGTGTACTGGACGTATCGAAAGAATGCCTGTACGAGTTTCATTATGCGTATATGCGTGCGGAGTTCGGTGATAAGTGTAAGGTCCTGTACACCGATACCGACAGTTTAATGTATAGCGTGGAATGCGAGGATGCGTATGAAACGATGAAGCGTGACGTCGCCCGATTCGACACGAGTGATTACGCGGTGGACAATCCGTACGGTATGCCCCGCGAAAACAAAAAGGTGCCGGGACTCATGAAAGATGAGAACAACGGCGCCTTGATGACCGAGTTCGTCGGATTGAGGTCTAAGATGTATGCAACTAGAACGTTTAACGCGGCAGTGGGGTCTACGAGTGAGACTAAAAAAGTGAAGGGTGTGCGGAGACACGTGGTCGCGAATCATGTACAATTCGACGATTACATTCGTTGTCTCCGCGATCTCACCGAGAAATCGATTCGGCAGAACAATATACGCTCCAAAGAGCACCATGTGTATACCGTGAGTCAAGAGAAGAACGCTCTCAGTCCGTTCGACGACAAGCGGTGTATTTTAGCCGATCGAGTCGACACCCTTCCGTGGGGTCATTATCGAATCCCCGAGCTCAAGACACACGAACGTCTCCAGCTTGACCCCGACGAGTCCCTGGAGAATTCCATTGTTTAGTATGTTTGCATGCATATATGTATATACGTTTCTTTCTTTGGTTATTTATTTATGAATATATGTATAGCGTAGAATAGTCAAAAATTGTATATAGCGTGGAATAGCTAAAATTGTATTTTATACGCGTTGGTATATATGTATATATGTATATTTTTTTCATACTTTATTAAGATTAATTGTACGCATATACGAGAAGGCGAAGGAGAATGTGAAAAATTGAATAAACGGACACTGTATATATATATATATTTATATGTATGTATGTATTTATTTTTCATTCATTTATTTTAGTAACATCGAGTGCGTTTGTGATCGGGAATCATAGAATATCCTTGTTGCTTATCCACGAGTTCCGCGACGAATCGAATCCGAGCCACTTAACGTACACCTGGTTTCCTTTGCGACGAATAATCTTCTCGACCAGATAGACGTCTGGATTCGCGACCGAATGTAGTTCGTACTCGTAGAATCCACCCGAGATCGGTTCTCCCGCGGAATCGCGCAGAATGTACGTCACCGGGAACGTTCGTTGTACGGTTATGATTTCAAACACCTCGGTCGACCAGTTCGGAGTGTACCCCTTCTCGAAGAGGGTCTTGAACTTGCTCACGCGTACCTTATCACCGACTTTGAATTTCGCGCGTCGTCCAATGCCTTCCGATGCGGAGGGTGAGAGGGGTTCATTCGCGGCGAACGACAAACGCGTCGCGGGGGTCACGTCAACGGGTCGGGCGTTGATCGTTCGGTGCTTGCGATGATTGTAGGTGCGTACGAGCGCAGGTAACAGGTCAACCCAACGGTAAGACGCGTTCAAGGAGAATTTTTTCCACATGAGGTTTTTCAGCGTGCGATTGAAACGTTCGACGATCGACGCTTTCATCACGCTGTACGTGGAGTAGTGGTTGATCCCGCGAGTCTTCGCACATCGTTGAAACTCCGCGTTGTAAAACTCCTTACCCATGTCGGTTTGTAAATTTCGCGGACATCTATCGCTCTGCTGCAACACGATCGTGAACGCCGCGGTCACGTCGCGTCCACTTTTTGTTTTCACGGGTATGGCCCACGCGTACTTGCTGAACGCATCGATGATCGTTAGTATGTAGTGATATCCTCGATTTTGCTTCGCGTACGGACGCATCTCTACCAAATCGGCCTGCCACAAATCATCGTAGCCGCGAATCACGACGCTACGCCGTAGAAAATTTCGTCTCGCGGGAGCGTGTAATTCGTTCACTAATTGTACTCGCTCCTTACTCATGCTTCGCGGGTGGGTGGGGGATGATCGCGACGTTCCAAGGATGTTAGAAGTAGTATGAGTTCCTCGAGTGCTCGCAAAACGCAATCGATACACGTTTTTCGCGATCGTTCGTTATTATTAGACGTTTCGGAGCCGTAGCCGCTATTGAGGCAGTCATTGATCATCGTCGTCGTCGTAAACCCTCATTCGCTTTTCGTGATTCCTTTCGTTTGTACAGATCCGTGGTCGTTATCGACGTCGTCAACTCTTCGAGTCTGTCTTTCAAGTGATCCAAGCGTCGTTCCATCGCGTTATTTAAATCATCCTCTAGTCGAGACAATTGCGCGTTAACGATATCCGTCATCGTTCGTTGTACTCGCGTCTCGAGTTGAGATCGTTGATACTCGGCGTCCAGTCGCGCGCTCGCGATAGCCGTTTCGATGTTTTGGGTAAAGCGTTCGTCCACCGAGGACAATAATCTCGTCATTACCATTCTCGCTTCGTCGTTGTCGTTGTTGTTATTGTTGTTGTTGTTGCGTAACGCGCTGCCAAACTTGTTCACCGACATAACGATGCGTGTGCGCGAACACTACTGACGCAACCATCACCGAATCGTTCAATTTAAGATATGTTTGGCCTCGCGAAGTTCCTCCACGATGGATGCGATTTCGTTATCGTGACCCGTGTGACCTGCCGCGCGAGATGCTACGAGCAATCTCAGTCTATCGATCAATTCGTTCGGATCGTCCCAGTACACGTAATCGATCGCGTTATCGGTAACCGTCATCGATTCGTCGATTGGTAATCCTTGTCCTCGTCGCGTGACCGCGTCGCCCGCACCCCCATTCATACCCATGCCCCTAACGCGTCTGATACCCGACGTCCGCACCCCACCGATTATCGCGGATATGATTTTCTTATACTTATACCCCTTGTTACCCAGCGTGCGCTTGCTCGGCGAATGGTTTCGCTTATGCGCGTTCGTTGATAGTAAGATACGTCGGTACGAGTGAATATCCGCGTCCGTGTACGTGCTAACGCTGGGTATTCGCATGAACAGCAGTTCGTACAAACCCCGAGTTCCCGCGTATCGCGTTCCGTTGACGCGAATGTCGTCACCGTCCTCGTCGATTGCGAGTACGGAATCGCCGATCATTAGGTCTTCGTCGGACCCCAAGTATACGCCGTACACGTTGTCGATTCGTTTCTTAGTATCGGTGAAGAACAGTCGCAGGTATTCTCGCGACAAGGGTCCTTTGGCGTTCCGTACATACACTTCGATATCGTCGACGGGGTTGCGCAGCGAATCCAAATCATGAACCTTTGTTGACGACTCATCATCCTGAATTTTTTCATCGTCTTTGTCATCGACATCATCAACAACATCATCGTCAACATCGTTGTTATCGTCGTCATCGTCGTCGTCGTCGTCGTCGGTGTTGTTGTCGTTGTCATTGTTGTTGTCATTATCGTTGTCGGCGTCGTCGTTATCGTCGCGGTCATCATCGTCGTCGTCGTCATAGTCGTTAGAATCTGGAAGGTTATTTTGACTTTCCTTGGTTAACAACGGAGTAACGGGTCGAAGTCTCTTCGATGATTGTTGTTGTTGTTGTTGTTGATCGTATTCATGTTTCCTCTTCACTGGTCGCGATCGTGGCGTTGAGCGCATTTTCAACGCGGACGAGTTTTCGATCAATCGTTTCAGCGGTTCGACGATGGGACGCGTACTCACCTCCACAGCCGCTTCCGTAGCCATTTTACCAATTTTCAAGGCCAAG
Organism: Andrena marginata; assembly: GCA_963932335.1. Classification (NCBI taxonomy): domain Eukaryota; kingdom Metazoa; phylum Arthropoda; class Insecta; order Hymenoptera; family Andrenidae; genus Andrena; species Andrena marginata. The sequence goes on from OZ010663.1 coordinate 20,405,817, forward strand.
CACTTTTTACGTATAACGTCGCTGACTTTGGCAATTTCCACCTTTGCGTCCGCGCTCCGACGTTTCGTTCCTTTTTGATGTTTCGATCCTTTTTGATGTTTCGTCCCTTTTTGTCGATAACGTCGGCGATGTTTTTGCGAATGCTTCGCGTCGTCGTTACTCGAGGTTATAGCAGTCGTCGTCGTCGTTGTCGTCGGCGGTTCGTTGGCCATTTCGTGTTGCTCGATGAATGACTCGCGGTTTACTGATGTCAACGAGCTACGACAAACTCGTTAAATCCTCTTCGATATCGACCTTCGTACATGGAACTATCCTTATCGATCACCACGAAATCGTATCGTCGACGCCAACATCTCGCGCACAAGTCGTTGAACGACTCAAACGTCATGTCTGTGTTCACGTGATCGTTGTACACGTGACGCAAGTTCGTACCATCTTGTTTGAACAGCATGAGAAAATTCGAGTTATCCCTGATCAAATGTTTCGGTATTCTAGCGTACGATTGACATAAATAAAAGCAATCCACGTTCGCGTGGCGGCCCATGGAGAAGTATTCGCGTATCGCGTTCTGTTCGTCGCACGCCACGTCATCGAACACGAAGATCGAATCGGGTCGAGCGTCTCTCGGTGGAACGATCTCAGCGTTGTCCGAGTAGGGAAAGTATTCGATTCCGTCGACGAGCGACAACACCTGTTCGAGATATCGATACTTTGGCTGATGCAATGATTTCGAGTATACGTACACGTTCTCGAAACGCAAACCGTTCGGACTCTCTAGCATACTTAGAAGTACGTTCGTTTTTCCGCACCCGGACGGACCGCAAATCACGCCTCGTACGCTGTGCGGTAATAACGGGCCGTGTCTGTTCGATCGACTCGGATCCCTATCATCCTCGAGCATTCTGTTCGCGGTCACGCGAATAACGTCCGACTGTTTCGCGAATCGCATATTATATAATCGACTATTTATATTCGTGGCGCGCGTCGCGCAGGTCACTATCACAGTGATCGGTGACGCGCGCGTACGCGTTTATTATTGTAGTAGCTATCGTGACTATTCTAACGTATATGGTTGCACCAACGACCGCAAAGTCTCACGGACTAGGAAAGAATCAGAGGAGGAAGAAGAAGAATAATCAGAAGAAGAAGACTGGATCGGGTCTCGTTAACGGCATCATAAACAGTCTGCCGTTCGAACTACACGTTCCGGGTTATCAGTTCTGCGGACCGGGAACGCGTTTGCTAAAGCGATTGGCTCGTGGCGACGAAGGTGTGAATCCTCTGGACGCAGCGTGCCGCGATCACGATATCGCGTACTCTAGTCGAAAGGATTTAGAGGGGCGACACGAGGCGGATCGTGCGTTAGCCGAACGAGCGCGAGAACGAGTATTCGCGAACGACGCGACCTTTGGCGAAAAAGCCGTAGCGACTGGAGTGTGGGCAACGATGAAGGCTAAGACTAAACTCGGCATGGGTATGAGAAGGACGAAACGTAAACAGAGAAAGTTTGGAAAGAAACATCCTCAACGGCGGCGACGATATCGTAATCTACGAGTGGCGAAACGCGGTGGCTTTCTTCAATTTCTTCCGTTCGTGCTGCCTGCTTTATCAGCTATCGGGGCATTGGCAGGTGGAGCGGCTGGTATAACCAAAGCGGTAAACGATTCGAAGGCCTCTCGAAAACAGCTGGAAGAGACTTTGCGTCATAATCGGGCGATGGAGGGGCGAGGGATGCATCTGACACCGTACAAGCGAGGCGCGGGCTTGAACCCGAGACGCCAACGACGACTACGAACAAAGAAAAAAAAAAAAAACGCCGATCGCATAGGCGCGTGGCGACGGTGGCGGCGATAACGCAACAACCTATGACGAACCTGCAATTAGAACGCGAATGCGCCAGCATCCCGTTCTTTCGAGGGGTGTTTATGCGCGACACGCTTCCCACGCGCGTACGAAGCAACGAATGCGGTATCGCGAATCTGGATGAGAATCGAGGCACCGGTACGCACTGGGTCGCGTACGCCAAACGCGGACCGCGAGTACAGTACTTTGATAGTTTTGGGAATCTGCGACCTCCCGCGGAAATGATCTACTATTTCGGACGCGGTACAACCATCACGTACAATCACAATCGTTTTCAACGTTTCGACGAGATGAATTGCGGTCGCTTGTGCATGCAATTTTTACAGCAAAAGTCTATGGAATTATGGCCTATATACTAATATTACTATCGGTGTGCGTGTGTGTTTGTATGTACTAAGATTATGTTACAATGTATCCATGCGTAATGGCGATTCACACCTTCTATAATAAAGACTCATAATATCGATAAATTGCCGAGTATTCCTACGCGCGCGTCACTTCCCCTCTCTCCGTCACGCGAGTGTAATCTATGATATGTCGTTCACGCTCACGTTAACGGGTCGCAGCAGCGTGCTCACGGTAAACTATTTTCCGCCGATAGATTTGAGTGATGGTCAATACGAATTAGGACTCGCGGACTTGGAGACGTTTCACACTATACCGAACATTGACTCGAGCAACGATAAATTTTATTTCGTCGTGAACTATGACACCGAAAACAACTCCATCGTCGACGCCGCTAATGAATGCATTACGATTCCCCACGGCTCCTACGAATTAGACGCTATCGCAGAGTATCTGAAGCAACGAATACTCGATCGATATCCTCGAAGACGCGGTAACAGCGAGAACGACGATGACGACAAGTACCCTCTAATGCTACGAGCAAACAACAACACCATGAAAAGCGAGCTATATTGTTCGTTCTTTGTAGACTTTACGAAACCGAACAATGTGGGCTCGTTGCTAGGATTTTCCCCGAATCGCGTCTTATTACCGAGAATCTGGCACGAGTCCAACGGACCCGTAAATATCATAAACGTTAACGTGATTAGAGTAACGTGCAACGTCACTACCGGCGCGTACAGCAACGATAAACAGGTTCACACGATCCACGAATTTTCGCCTCGCGTGCCGCCAGGATATAAGATATCGGAAACTCCGCGACACGTCATTTACCTGCCGATCGTCGCACGAGCAATACACGATCTAACGTTGTGCATCGTCGATCAACACGATCGTCCTATAGATTTCCGTGGAGAAGAAATAACGATTCGTTTACACGTTCAACGACGTCCGCGCGATAGGTAGCGTGACCGTACGTGTATGCGCACGTGTGTAGTATGTTAGTGTTAGATCACACGTACGAATCATCAATCGCCGCTGATACTCATACCGTCTCTGTCTCGCGTCACCTACGAGACCCTTTATCTACAGGCGAAAGTGTAAGAAGAATAAAGACGGGAGGAGCCATAAGAAGAGGACCGCTAAGAAGCATAAGAAAGCCGTTGACTCGTCGAAACGCGCGTTTCCTGCGATCGCTAGGTTTCATCGTTGCTTATTAGACACGCAACCACGATGTCGATTATTTTGGACGTGGCGAATACGCCAACCTTCGACAATCGCATCACGAAGATCGAATTACACACGTATAATCCGTACGCCAACACAACGTTCGACAATAGTGACGAGATAAGAATTCCCATACAGCAGCAAGATCTGTACACGCTTCCGTGCGAAAGTTTCCTCTACATCGAAGGTCGTGGTACGTTGACAGCGCAAGACGCGAAAGGCCCGCCAACGTCCGCGACCGCTGTTCTCGACAATAATTGCGTCGCGTTCATGTTCGATGAGATTCGATACGAATTGAACGGTGTCGAGATCGATCGTTGTCGAAATCCAGGAATCACTACCACCTTGAAAAATTTCGTTTCATTGTCCGCCGAGAGAAGCAAAGCGCTTGCGAATGCCGGTTGGAATTATGACATCGATTACGATAAGGATACTTTTCATTCGGGCGCTTTCAATTTCTGCGTACCCCTGAACGTGTTATTAGGATTCTGCGAGGATTACAAACGCATCGTGATGAACGCGCGACACGAGCTAATTCTTATACGGGCGCGAGACGATTCGAACGCGATGCACTGCACCTCCGCCACTGCGATCCCGAAACTGGAGATACGCAAGGTGCAGTGGCGTATGCCCCACGTCGTTTTGGATGAAGTGAATAAACTATCGATGCTGCGGATCTTGGAAAGCGAACGACCGATCGCGATGAGTTTCCGATCGTGGAGCGTGCACGAGTATCCGTTACTGCAAGCAACAACGAAACACACGTGGACCGTGAAAACTACGTCGCAAATCGAGAAACCTCGATACGTGTTATTTGGCATGCAAACGGATCGAAAGAATCGTCCAAATAAACCCGCGTGGATATTCGACCCGAATAATCTCACAAACTTTCGACTCTACCTAAATTCCGAGACGTATCCGTACGATGACATGCAAATAGATTTTCCCAAATATAAATTCGCGATCATGTACAATATGTATGCGAATTTCATCCGATCGTACTACGGTCACGGAGAACCGTTGCTGAGCGCGAACGAATTCCTTAAATACGCACCTATCGTGGTCATAGATTGTTCTAGGCAAAACGAATCGTTGAAGAGCGCTACCGTGGACGTGCGAATAGATTTCGAATGCAAAGAAAATATCCCCGCTAATACTTCAGCCGTCTGTTTGTTCATACACGATCGTATAGTCGAATACGGCCCTTTAACCAACATGGTACGCAAACTAATATAGCGTGCGTACGAGATCTATTACTACTACTACTACTGCTACTGCTACTACTACTGCGGATACTGCTACTGTTTTAAAACGTCGATGTCGAAGACCTCAGTCACTGTTCCGACACCGTCGCCGACGGTGCTACCTAAACGAATAATAATGTTCGCCATTGTAGATCTGCAAGGTTGCAATATCGAACGCGAGTTCGTCGTCAAAGAGATCGCTATTCGCGCAAACATCAACAACGATAAAACACCGACGATCAGCCATTGGATCTTCGAACCGCCATACTTCTGGGAACATCTGAATTCGCGGGAGCAACATCAAGCATCCTGGCTCGCGAAGCATCATCACGGGCTTCGCTGGTCTGACGGCTACGTTCCATACTCTAAACTTCCGGGACTTCTCGCCAGTGTACTCGCGAACATTGACTTCGTGATCGTGAAAGGTGCGGAAAAGAAAACCTGGATGCTGCAACTACTACCTGACATAATCGTTGAGGATGTATGCAATTTGTACGAACTGACGGGGCGAAAAATCGAGAACAACAACAACAACAACAATACCAACAACAACGCTCGAACTGTCGAAGACGACGGCGGCTATGACGTTGACGATGATTATTGCGGGATCATGCCGGACACCGTGGACCCTGACGTTCCTAACCTGAGGTCTATGTCTTCAACGAATGCCTTTCGATGCGCATTTCACAAGAATTGCGGTGTTTGCGCGTTGGAGAATGTCGGGAAAATATGGAATTATATACGCAGCATTACCTAATGTAAGTCCTACACACGCATTGCATCTACTTTACGCGTCATATGCAGAAAACGAATATGTAAGAATTATTTTTTTTGTTTTCTATAGCGATGAACACAACGACGACGGTGATGAGTGAAATGACAGCGACGGCTGCTTCCTTTACCCGCGAGCAAGAATATCCCTCCCATACAAACGTTATTTCCCGCAAATACTGATATTATAATTTGAAGTACGCATGGATGGATGGATGTACATGAATAAACACACACTGTTTTGAATAAAAATTATATTTATTTAAAAATATATTTCATATTTAAAATATTTAAAATATTTAAAAATATTTAAAAAAAAATTTCCTTGACGTCACATCCTGCAACACACAGAGAAAACACCAAATTATTATATGAAACGTTAGTAATAGCACGTGAAACACCAAACAAATAAAATTCACTCGTACTCACTCTCTGAATAATCTTTCGAGATACCAAAAGTCTCCTTCAAATGATAAAAATTCAATTTGCAACGTGTCCTCACGCCACGTGCGTCGGGCTGATTGTATCTTCAGTCTCAATTCTTCTGGTATCCTCCCGTCCTCCTGTGTCGGGTATTGGCGACGCTGAAACAAACACACGACTCGATTAAAAATCATTGAATGGTCTACGCGGATCATTTGTGCGAAACATCACTTACCAACAACTGGATTATGGCGTCGCGATCCCCGTCGCGTGCATGGGCCTCGATGTCAGCCCGACGCTGAAACAAACGCGCGACTCGATTAAAACATCGTCGATTGGTGTCCGCGTATCAGAATAATTTTTTTCAGAAACGTCACTTACGAGGCGCCCGACAGTCCCCAAATATTCATGGCTCCACTCAGCCATTTGATTTTCACGTTCTTGCTGTAACAAACATGTGATTCGATTAAAACACTGTTGAATGGTATATGCACATCAATTTTTTTTTTTGCGAAACATCACTTACGAGAAAATGAATTATATCCCGCCGCTCCACGCGCCATGCTCTCATCAAGTCATCGCGTTCGCGCTGAAACAAACGCATAACTTTGCTAGAAGACCGTCCAATTGAATGCACGCACTAATAATTCCATTTACACAAAAACTATACTCACAATTTTTTGGACGATCGCATCACGCTCGTCATGCCACGCACGTTCAATTTCCCCATGCCTTTGCTGTAACAAATGCGCAACTTCAATAGAATACCATCGAATGGAACACGCGCACAAATTTAATTTTCACGAAACTATACTTACGATGCATCGCTGCATTTGAAATGCATTCATTCCTTGCGCCGCGGCGTATAAACTGGCTTCAAACGCGTCCATGATTTTTTATAAAAAAATGTTTGTGATAACTAGACTGTCCCGTGCGGTGGTGGTCGACACCCTTATATACGTTTCGTTTCCCTAGCCTAGAACGATGGCCCTACGCGTTGCAAGGGTAGGGATAGTTTTCAGGTAGGGTAGTCTTGAGGCATGGTGGGGATGGTTACGTCACAGTTTCTCTGCATCCTGCTCCTCCTGCTCCTCCTCCTCCTCCTCCTCCTCCTCCTCCTTCTTCTTCTTTTTCTTATTCTTCCTCGATGATTTTATAATATGAAACTAATTATTCCAGCTTATAGTATACTTTTATGACTCGCACTTTTATGTTTTACATCGCAAATCGTCTCTGACTCTTCTGTGGTATGCATGTTCCTTGAATTTGACATGCACACCATTTGAATTTGCCACGTATTCTCTAACCCTTGTGCGGTAAACACACGCGTCTTGACCATCGCCATCACTGATGCGATATACTTTCACACATTGACGTGTATGTGTACGTGAATCAGTATAAAGTGACGTCGGTCAGTCTTATAGGCATCAGTTCACCACGTACGCTCGAGTGCTAACAAGTATCGCCCGCGTCATTTTTTCGTCGATGAGAATCATACGTATTGTATATCAAAATGTACAAACGAAGCTTAAACGATTCATCCTGCACATCCGACAACGCTGGTGGCATTCCAAATAAACGCCAACAGACCAATATGAGGTATGTATACATACGTTACTATACACTTTACACATACTCCATTCACTTACTTCTTTCACTGTAAACGCCAACGAACGATGCATTAATTTCATGTACATGTTTCTTACAGTTCTGGATCCACAACGCCAAAAACGTTGAAAACACCAAAACCATCGATAGTACGGATCTTGGGGCGTGATTATCCACTAACCTCAACAGCTTATAAACGTCTAACTATTGGAATTCGCATTGGCATGGATTCGTGCCGCGTCGAGATCGCCATAGTCGACAACAAAGGTAGCGAGGTGTGCTTTTCAATGTCGACGTGGAAGCTCCTACTGCAAAACGAGGCGGACATACTCCAACGATTACGCAGCAACGCAACATCGCCCCAAACCCACATCGTAATTGATCATTTGCGACTCGAATTCACGCGTATGCATGACGATCAACTTATTAAAATCACCGATAATCGCGTTAGCTTATACATGACGGAAGTTACGATACGAAAACTGTTCGCGTATGACCATTGCATCAATCATATGTTCACCTGGTTGACTGAAAATATGTACTCTGTAAGCAGTAAATATGCTGCATTCGTGGAAGTTCTACGTACCGCTTCCGTACCAACGAATTATGTGAAATTAATTTCCGAAAGTGAGACCTTTGAGCAGCATTCTTTGATTGATTGTGAATTGTTAGCGTTAGGATTACAATCCATGCTGCGTGATGTAAACCACGTATCACTATAGTACATGTATATATATATATATATATGTTTTAATAATAAATGTATGACTTTCACATCAATACATGTAACGCGTTATTTATAATATCCTTTCATACATATTCCTATCCATATATTAATTCTTAGAGGCGTGGTCTTAGCGAATGTCAATTGCGTTTCCGGATAGGTAATAGGGAGGGGTGGGTTCGGATACGTTCCCACGACGCTTGACCATGACACTGGATCTACTGTAAACCAGATGTCTGCGGGTCTATGTACGAATTCTTTTCGCCCTTACACGCTCCCACGACGCTTGACTTGCAGACCCTCGAGAAGGGTGCTTGAGACGTCGCCCTGTTCTCGATCGTGAAAATACTTGGAACTCTAGCCCGAATAATTATCGCTTAGCTGCTCGCGTGAAAGGAACGCCTAATTTATTGTTTCGGGGACATTGCGTTTTCTCGAGGGTACTTCTTAGAGGTCCTAGTCTTGGGAAAAGTCAATGCTCAGATATATAAACGCACCCTCTTTCTCAGAAATTATCATCGACTGCAATGTCGTGTTTATTCCAAGGGCTATCGCACCGATTGATTTACAATAATTATCGCTATATGTACACATCATTGCACGTGCGCTGCATCGGTCCCACGATTGAAACATAAACACACGGCACGAAGAGTGTGCACGTAGGCGCCCGAAACGTGTTCGATCCTGCTCAGATATAAACACACTGCATGTCGCGGTGCAATGTTTATTCCATAGATATAAACACACTGCATGTCGCGGTGCAATGTTTATTCCATGGGCTATCGCGATGATTGATTTATAATAATAATAATTATCGCTCTATGTTTATGCTGTATCGGTCCCACGATTCAAATATTTCCTTATCTGCTCTCCGAAATCATGGTCCACCCTCTTTCTCAGAAATCATCATCGAAGACGCGATTTGAATTTCCACGAATCGTTCGCGGTCGCGCCTGCGCACCGATCCCCGCACACGTACGGAGATTGCGCGGCGGCGACGCGTGCCCAAATATACCTTAGACATGCAACAGGTGACGTCAACACGAAACGTATGAAAACCTTGGAAAATTTACCATGGCGGGCCCAAATACCGACGCGGACCCAAAGTACCTTAAACGTACAATAGGTGGCGCCAACCCGAAATGTATGAAAAACCTGGAAAATTTACCAGGACGGGCCCAAATACCGACGCGGACCCAAAGTACCTTAAACGTCCAATAGGTGGCGCCAACACGAAATGTATGAAAAACCTGGAAAATTTACCAAGACGGGCCCAAATACCGACGCGGGCCCAAAGTACCTTAAACGTCCAGTAGGTGGCGCCAACACGAAATGCGCGCGACGCCATTTTGAAAATTTGAAAATCCTACCCCTCCCCTGTGACGTCAACCCCCTCGCCCACGAACTCGACCTGCGCGCGCGACGCCATTTTGAAAATTTTGAAAATCCCCCTCCCCTGTGGCGTCCCCCCCCCCTCACCCACGAACTCGGTCGACGCCATCTTGAAACCCCCCTCCCCTGTGACGTCATCCCCCTCACCCACGAACTCAGTACCCCCCTCCCCGCCTCACCCCCTCGCCCATCTCGCGGAAGAGCGCGGTACCTCCCCCCGCCCCGCCTCACCCCCTCGCCTCCACTTGAGCCAGAATCGGCATAGCCTAACTACTACACTTAATAAAGATTTGTGTTTCGTTATAAACTACCTAAATGTTAGAAGTGCATACTCATTTTTGACCATTTTTCTCTGTAATCATACGAATTGGAACAAGTAATTTCTCTTTTTTGATATTATTAAATTATTTTAATTGCAGATTGCCAATGATGTGCAACCAAAACTACTCGAGTTAAAAACTCGATTGTTTAAAAATCGTAAAACGTTTCAACCCGTAGTTGTTGCAGTCGGTCCTGTGACACATATCAGGAATTATTACGTCGTTGTCAATGAACAGTTATACAGTATTGATACATCTTTAGGCGCCATTTATTTAGCTTTAAAAATTTTTTTACTTTAGATTGTAAGTATCCAGAAAATACGCAAACTGTCTGGGCTTTTGTTCAAAGAATTTTGCTAAATATTGATCTACTATCGGACGTATTGACTGTTGATTCAAATGTTATTTTAGGGCACATAAATAATATATTTGATTCCTAAAATTTCAAAAATGATTCAATGTTCATATTGTCAGTGTTCATTCGAAAATATTCAATTACTACTTAACCATATTGCTAATTTTCATGGTTCACTGAAACATTTTAAATGCTTTTTTGATAACTGTAACAGAGTGTATTCACTTTATCAGTCTTTTCGAAAACATATTCTTCATAAACATACTTTATTTTCAACTTCCGAACCTTCTATTGTAGAATCGCCAGTTTTACCAAATGAGTGTCATTCAAGTGATTTCCAAAATGATAAACATTCAGACGTTTATTACAGTAGTGACAGTGATTCCGATGTATCAATAATTGACGATGTAACAGATTCTTTAGAAGAGATAAATACATTTGGCGATGACACTGAGGAAATGCACATAGGTCCTACATGGGAAAAAAACTTAAAAATTATAAGTTTAAAATATACTGCGAGTTTATATAATTTAAAAAAAGTTTCAAGGAAATGCGTTAATGATGTTATTCATGAAACGAAAAAATTGTTGAACGAAATATCAACTTTGTTGAAACAAGAAATTTGTTCCTTGTTCAAAGATCTTGATACTACAAGAAAAATGGATGATTTAAACAAGTTGTTTGATAATTTTTCAAATTGTTTAGCAATAGTGGATACCGAACAAAAACGTTTCACTCAATATAAAAAATTAGAAACATTTATTGAACCAATAAGTTACAACATAGGTGAACGAGTAGAATATAGAAAAGTGAACTCTATTCAAACATTAGTTCATGTACCTGTTAACGCGCAATTTATTCCGTTACGAAAGGTACTGAAACAATTTTTTGAATTACCTGGAATATATTGTGAAACGATGCAGTATGTAAACAGTTTGAATTCTAACACAGAAATAATAAGTAATTTTATTCAGGGCACTTTTTGGAAAGAAAGATTAGTAACTTTTAATGGTAAGAATGTACTACCTCTCATTATCTATTTTGATGATTACGAAAATAATAACCCTCTTGGTGCACACAAAGGTTTAGCGAAAACAGGTGCTGTGTACATAAGTATACCAGTTCTACCCCCACAATATCAGGCCAAATTGGAAAATATATTTGTATTCCTGCAATTCAATACACTTGATAGAATAGCTTTTAAACATCCTGTTATATTTACACGAGCAATAGAAGAATTAAATTTTTTAAATGAATATGGAATAGAAATTGATATAGCTTGTCAGAAAAAAAAAATTTACTTTGAAGTAGTACAATTTGTGGGTGATAATCTTGGACTTCATTCAATATTAGGTCTAACGGAAAGTTTTAAAGCAAATGTTTTCTGTCATCATTGTTTAACAACCCAATCAGAAAAAAATACAATTTTTCAGGAAAAAGAATGCACACTTCGCACTGTCGACAATTATGAAAGTCTGTTATCTGAAAGCGACCCAAAAATATCGGGTATAAAAGAAAGATGCATTTTTCACAAACTTCACAACTTTCATATTACGAAAAATATTTCTGCTGATGTGATGCATGATCTTTTGGAAGGGGTTTGCAGATATGACGTTGCGCTAATAATTAATCACTTCATTTTTAATATGCAATTATTTTCTTTGACAGAATTCAACATGCGACTTCAAGGATTTGATTATGGCTCCAAATACAATATTAATAAACCTCCAGAGTTCAATGAAAAATCCGTGAAGAAAGGATGTATTATAATTTCGTCCTCAGAAATGTTTTGTCTTATTCAAAATTTACCTGTTATAATTGGTGATTTAATACCAATTGAAAACGAACATTGGGAATTATTTATACTCTTAAGAGAAATTATAACAATTGTATCGAGCAATGAATTACATCCTTTAAGTCATGAGCAACTAGAAACGAACATTTACGAATATTTATCATTATTTACTACATTATTTCCAAATAGTTTTAAACCAAAGCATCACTTTCTTGTACATTACCCACGATGTATGAAACAATTTGGTCCTTTATGGAAACTCTGTTGCCTTCGATTTGAAAGTAAGAACCAAGAAGGAAAAGGAATTTCAAAAAGCACAACAAGTCGCATTAATATAAATAAAACCATAGCAGTGAAACATCAGTTATTTTTAAATTACAGATTTATGACTAAAAAAGCAAGTTATTCTCTTTTTACGTCAAAAACTGTCAAAAATCAGCTCGTTAGTGACTTGAAATATTATAGACAGTTTAGTCACTTATTAGAAGAATCGCGTGGCTTACTTATGAGATCTCTCGATTATATGGGTAAAACTATTAAAAAGGACTGCATTCTTGTTATTTTCTCTTATTCTGGCCCTGCATTCCATAGAGTATATGAAATAATAATGAGTAAATCTAAATACGTTTTTATTACGAAAAAATTTAATGACTACTATTTTGACTATCATCTGCAAGCTTTTAAAATTTATAATCTTCACGATTTTAGTTGGGATATAGTTTTAGAAGAACACATGGAACGTAGTATCATAACAAACATAGTTCAACTGTCTAATAGTTTCTATTATGTTTCCAAAAATTGGATATAATTTAAATTGTATTTTAAATTATTTTGTTTGAACAAAGTTGTATATTTAATAAAAATAATGTCTTGTTCCACTTTCTTTCTAGCATTTTAATAGTTCTCATTATAGTTATGAGTGCAAACATGTACCCAATGTTTCCTTTAATAAAATGTGTAAAATTCAAAGTGTATATAATATAAAAATTGTACCTTATTTTTTAAATCACTTATTTAATTTTATGTTTAATACATTTTTGCGCTGTTATTACCAATGAAAATAAATATTATGATCACATAACTGTCTTTTTTACTGTTTTAATTTTCGCGCGATTGTGAATAAAATTATTACATAACGGTAGATATCCCAGATTTACCTTTTCTGACACTTGATTTATTACGTTTAATAAAAACGTAATGCGTAAAGAATAGTCTACAAGAAATTGTATTATTAAAACATAGTACCTGATAGTACTCTGATTAAACGAAAAAAATACGCTATTCTTTATATGTTACGTTTTTATTAAATAAAATAAATCAAGTGTTTGTCATAGGTATACCTGGCAGTAGTTGAAACATCTATCCTAGATGGCACTATCTGAACTCGCTAGTGGTAGAAATTGACTCTGGTTACTATATAAGACACTTTCGTCCATTATATGTCGAAGCGATATGTCAAAGCGAGCGATTAATTAGGTTATGTTGCGTGAAATATATTAGGGTAGGTTTTAGGAAGCGGCGAGCGTTGTTTGCGTTCTACATTGTAATTTAATTGTAAATAATATAACTGCGATTACAGAATAATAATTAATTAAGTTTCCCTTACCTCTACCGTTTGTCAGTGTTGAAAAATTTTCAAGACCAACAGAAAATTACATTAAAAACTTCTTCCTTTTTATTTCGAGAAAACAATGTTTAGTCACGTGTTAGTAAAAATTGCTATAGAAATATAGTGCTTACTGCTAAACCAATAGCTGAAAGTAATATTCCAGCAATAGTAATTTTTAAAAAAGACAGCTGATAAAAATTAGTATGTTACATAGTAAATATTGCTAGTGACATTTTAAAATTTCCTTAATCCACTACAATTTCTGCTACTTTGCTTTCTAAAATTTACAATTTTTCAATTTTACTACATATTATAGTAATACTTACTACATTGCAAGGACGTACTTCCGTTACTATGTAATATAGTAATTTTTACTCAAATTTATTGTAATATTTGCTATAATATTTCTCTCAGTGTACCTATTACAAACTATTTGCGTAAAATCTAAACATTCGGATATTTAGTTAAAAAACTAAATATGGATATCTTAATACACGTGAAACCGTATATTTCGATACACGTGTATCCGTGAATTTCGGTACACGGGTACACGGGTACACGGATACTACGATCCGTGAATTTCGATACACGTGTACACGTGTATTTCAATACCCGTGTATCCGTGTATTAAGAAGTACACGGATTTGAACACGGATATTTTTACGACACGTGTACGCGTGTACACGTGTATCTTCAATACACGTTCTACGCCGGGATCTCTACTCTCCACTGGGAATATCCCCGCACCACCACCACCCACCTCTCCAGAAATAATAATAGTTCCCCAGGCAGACGATACAGATGAATTAAATTTAGACGATTACTTTGAAGATACAAGTGAAAATGAATGTGTTCCACACACACACGCACACACATCACAAACGTCACATTTACACATTGACATTGACAATCACTCAGAGGATGAATGTTTACCACATACGCACGCTCACACATCACAATCGACCAGACACCACAAAACTACGACACTACGACCATCCAAACGAAAACGTTCACATAACACAATTCAGGACAAATTATTACGTTTGGAAGAAGAGAAGCTAAATTTAATGAAGAACAAAAACCAGGACAGTAATTACCACTTTTTAATGGGCCTATTACCCCAATTAAAAAAAATTCGAGACAACAGACTACTGATTACACAAATGAAAATACAACAAGTACTCTCGGACGAACTGACGACAACACCAACAGTACACGCAACGCACACCTCACATCACGACACATCTGTAAATAAATGACACATTGTAAACAGAAAATATTAATAATTATGTTTTGCAATAAACATATGACACATTGTAAACAGAAAATATTAAATATAAAAGTAACAAATAATGATTTTATTATTGTAGTCTGTACAATATATTACACGTAGTTGAAGGGTCTTTCACCCTCAGGACTAACAAAATAATTTTTTAACACTTCTCTCACATGATTTGCGGATCTAGCATAATTATTGTACCGCCTTGATACAGGCAAATTTCTACGGGGTGTTGGGTTATTATTGTGACATGCTAATACAACACCTTCTCTATTAATAATTATGTTGTGCAATAAACATATGCATTTAATTACAATGTCTTCATTCTCTGGGCTGATGTGCATTTCTGCATGATGTAAAGACATTAGGTGTGCTCGACCGGCAGCTCATTTTCGTCTTCTACTGCGCCTTCCCACTTTCCGCCATGTTAAAATATGGCCGCCTAGTTACATTATGGGGTTTATAATGTACTGTTGCGTGGCCGGCTGGTTCCTCTCGATCCTTCATAGGGAATTCGGCGAGGAACGATGCCCGTGGAGTGCTAAGGCACTCTGCTCCTAAGACGCGGATTATTTGAGAGCTAAGTATAATGAAACTAATAACAAGAACTGAATAAAACGATTGAAACACAATAAACTTATAAATTTAATGAAGAGAATAAACGATTTGTACACAATATCAATTCTGAGAACTTTTATTAATGCGACTGCTCGTTATTGCTTTCGAGGTTCGAGTAACGCTTCCAGAATGTCCTTCGCTTTACCTCTTGTTAATTACAAAAATGGCTTAGTTACCAAGAGCCAATCGCAAATTTACTAATTAGCTAGCTAAATTCCTATTCGTTGATCCGATTCCTTTCGGTTATCAATTTTTACAAAATCAAGCGTTTAACAACATTGCGCTGGAATTGCACGCCTAGGAAAAGGGAGAAACGAGAAGTTCGTTTATTCAAACATCCGTTTCCAAGAGGGTATCGATTAGTTTATAATCTTGAAGTCCCCTCATTAAAAGAATCTCTAACTATTTTCAAACACCTCGGACTTGTGCGAACTTCACTTTGTCTCCCTTTCCTATTACAGTCGTGCGATCCGATTCAAACTTCGCGCTTCTGAAGTTTATACTACACGCCGCTAGACGGGAGTCGCAGCAGTACTACCTAACTTCGTGTAGCGTAAACTGTAAAGGCGCGAAGTTTGAACAAGACTACACGAATGTAATCGGAAAGAAAAGTAAAGGTGCAGTTAGACTAAGCCCCCAAGGATTTGAAAATAGTTACAGATCCTTTTGGTAAACATACTTCACGACTATAAATTCATGGAAGATTGGTTTTGCAAAGCAATCATTCGTGAGAATTTCACTTGTATTCACTGTTTCGTTCAATATAATAAAGTTTAATAAAGTTTAGTTTCTTGTTCGAAGTTCCTTTTGTTCCTTTTGTCCTTTTTGTTTGAATATTTAAAGATTTAAAAAATGCCTGGTTGTTCTGTTAAATCATGTTCAAATTGGAATGGAAACACAAAGAGTTTAAATATAAAATATTTTAGATTTCCAAAGGACTCCGAAATTGCTGACAAGTGGATAAAGGCTTGTGCAATTGATAAATTAAACATCAAGAATGGTAATTTTCATTTGCAATTTATAAAAACTCTTGTTTCAATTTATACGTATTTATTAATAAATAATTCATTTTGTAATAACACGCGTGTGCTCCATTCATTTTACAAACGACTGTTTTGAAAAAAAGCCAAATCATCTCATTGTCCCTGGGGATTCAAATATATTTAAATTAACAAAATCCGCTGTTCCTACAGAAAATTTGACACATGCTCTTGACATTTTAAGGTTTTTTTCGAGAGTGAAATTTGTTTATTACTTAACGAAGTAAGAAGTCATTTTTATTTATACTTAATCACTGATATTTCTATTTTAGTAATTGTAGAAATAAGCGAAAAGCCTTAGTGGATTACCCACAACCTAGTGACCCAAGTAATAAAAAATGTAAAATTATTTCAATTGAATCCGTATGTATTTCTCTGCCTCAAGTATTACTACCAAGTAATGAAGAAAATAAATTACAATCAGAGGAGCCTATGTCCCATGAAGATATACGGTATAGTTTAATTAATAATGAGTTTTATTTTAAAGTAATGATGCCGATATTAATTATACTTGCAATGTTTAAGTATTAATATTTTAATTTAGTTTAAAAACTTCTTTAACTTTAGGAAAGAAAACCCTTGCGACATAAATTTATTAAAGAAATAAATATATGATCTAAAGTCAGAGAATAGTGTGTTGAAATTAGAAAATGAACAATTGAAAAATGATTTACAAAGATTAAATGAAAGTCTACGTTTAGAAGGAAAAACGACTAAAGAAAGAATTATGAAAAATATTTTGAAAAATTTAAGCCCTGTTTTTTCTACTAGTCAAATACAAAAACTTTTATACCCGGAACGAAAAGTGACTAAATGGAGCAACGAAGACATTGCATCTTCAATAGCATTGAGGAGTGTATCACCGAAAGCTTACAGATATTTGAGAAAAAAAAATATGCCATTACCCGCACTATCCACTCTTAGAAAGCGAGTAACTGCTGTAGACATAAGCCCAGGCGTTCTTACAACAGTTCTGTTAATGATGGCGAAGAAAGCCACAGATCTGCCAGAACATGATAAACTATGTGCACTATCTTTCGACGAACTGTACATTTCTCAAGATATCGAAATAGATAGACAAAGGGAACAGAAAATTGGCCCCCACAAAACTGTGCAATTAGGGATGTTTCGAGGCTTGTTTAAAAAATGGAAACAGCCTATATATTATAACTACGACCAGCCCCTTACACTAGAAATTATTAATGAAACAATTAGTAAATTGTACGATGTAGGATTCACTATTATAGTAATTACAACAGATCTAGGACCTTCAAATTCTGCACTATGGAAGGCATTCAATGTAGGAATTTCTAATAAACAAACCACTTCTTTTGTTCATCCTCAAAATCCGAATTTAAAAATTTTCGTGTTCACTGATCCACCGCATTTACTCAAGTTGATTAGAAATAATTTTATGGATTCTGGTTTCCATTATATGAACAAATTTCTTACTAAACGAAGTCTTGAAGAATTGTTGATTTTAAATAAAAACGATTTAAAAATTCCGTATAAATTGACGCAAAAACATTTAGATGCCAGTGGTTCCGAACGCCAAAAGGTTTCGTTAGCGGCTCAAGTTTTTTCCAATAATACTGCCGAATCAATAAGGTGGTTTGGAATGAATGGCTTCATAAAGTCAGAGAACTGGAGCGATTGCGCAGATATTTTTAAAGCCACAAACGATTGGTTTGACTTATTTAACAGTAAAATTAAATGTGAAAAAACAATTCAATCAAGCGCGTACGGTGTAGACTTAGTCCAACAAAATGAAATTTTAAACAAAATGAGTTCTTACATGGAAAACATTCGAGTTGGCCAGCACAAAATTCTTCTCCCGTTTCAAAAAAGCATTTTAATAAACAATGCTTCGCTTAGGGATTTATTGCCATATCTTCATCAACATTATAGTTCCAACAATTTCACGGTACAGTACATCTTAACCAATAGATTAAATCAAGACGTAATTGAAAACTTCTTCTCCTACGTAAGAGGAATGGGGGCAGCACACGATAAACCATCGGCTTTACAATTTAAGTACCGATTAAGGTGGTACATACTAGGACGACACAGCAGCGATTTGTTCATAGAAAAATGCAATATAGAAGAAGATTCGGATCCAACCTTCGTATCTGTCGAAGATGCGAATCAGAAGCAGGACTTACAATTAGCAGTAATGAATGAAGTATTGGGAGGAATGTATGATGACGAAATGCTCGATTTTATGAATTAGATTGGTATGTGTAAATCAAGTTTAAAATTATGTTAAATTAATTATTTATAGCTTATTACAATAGCTTATTGCACATACTTTTACTTGTTAGATGACAATATTGATGGGCTGAATGAGACGGAAATCATTCGTGAAATTATTAAAGAGGAAGTAATTATATATCTAGCTAGCTACGTAGCTCATAGATTCCGCACAAAATATCCTTTTCTTGGTCAGTCAACATGGGAATTACCATCTAATATGGATGAAACTTCTTATACGTGCAGTATCTCCAGAGGCTTTTTGGTATATCCTTGCGATTACTTAATTAAATCAGCGCAACTATTAGAAAAAGTTTTTCATAAATTTCACAAGGATTCATTGTCTGATGCCGAATTCGTTTTTCAAAAAGTAGCACATCTCTTAAAAGTAAAAATTAACAATGAATTTATTTTACCAGCCGAAGTTTTGCTATGTCTTATTAGAACGCGAACATACATAAGATTAAAATAATTAAATAAAGCTAGAAAAAATTCCAGTGATAAAATTAGAGCCATTCAAAGATCTGTGCAAGCACAAAAATTTTATTCTTAAATTAAAAACATTATTTTTATTTTTTTAACTTTATTATTTATTTTATTTTTTTAACTTGTAAAATGGAAATTTGCGCCGAAAAAAGAGGAAAAATTATTCCCTCTTAATGATGGAATTCCCACTGATATTTCCCGATGTTGCTTCGTAACTGTTATTGTTAATAAAGTTAATAAGATAATGGAAAAAAAATGTATTTTTTATTGGTAGTCGTTTTATTTGTAAGTCGCCTTACAAATAGAACCTGCAGTACTTTAACATTATACATTAACGGAACGTGCTTGGTCTTCTGTCGTGCGCGCCACTTTAAAATTTAAAACGACTTTTCAAACGTCGCTGTCTATCGAATCTCGATATCGCACTGTTTGGCACCTACTTCATTCTACAATAAAACATATCATGACGAGACTCACAACAGTATCTACTGTTACGTTACCAGATTTGAATGCAACTGTCGTATTGGTTGACAATCCAATATGGACGATCTTGGGAAGGGCACGTTATTGGCTAATCTGGAAGGCTGCGCACGAGCACACCTAATGTCTTTACATCATGCATTTCTGTTTTCAGGCATCTCCATCTTAATAACGGATTGTCTAAGCAAAAATCATCGATGTCGTCCATTTCGATTATCGTCGTCGCGATGCTCAGTTCGCCCGAAAATTTGTTTTTCAGATATTTATTTAATCGGTAGATGACGATAATCGAAATGGACGACATCGATGATGTTTGCTTAGACAATCCGTTATTAAGAATTTTATTAATGATTAGCAGAAGGGAACACGTAAATGCTATTTTTGTTTCGCGAAAAGAGAATGGTGAATACCACAGGCTATTCGATGATTTATTAAATGAACCGAACAAATTCTTTGAATATTTTAGAATGTCCTCAGAGACATTCTTTGAATATTTTAGAATGTCCTCAGAGACATTTTTTTACATTTTACGTGGTATAGAAAAATACATTCGCAAGGAGTCCAATTTTCGTGAATGTATTTCGCCAGAAAAAAAGACTTGCCATCACACTCAGGTAAGTACCTGTATACTTTATTTTAATTAAGGATACCCTCCAGTCAAAACGCTTGAAAAATACGTAATTTTCATGAATTAAAAAAAAGAAACTGAATTCATGAAAGTATTTTTCAAGCGTTTTGACGGGAGGGTACCCTGGGTACCCTCAAGTTTTTTTGTTTTTTGAAAATATGTTGTATTTTTTTTTATTTTTTAAGAAGTACAAAATAAGTATTGCTTACAGATTTTTGTCTACTGGAATGTCGTTTCGTGCATTCAGTTTTTCATACAGAGTTTCCCATGTTACAATTAGGAAAATAGTTTATGCGACTTGCCATACAATATGGAATTATTTCCATGGCAAACATATGCCTTTTCCATCCGCCGAAAATTTAAAAAGTATTGCAAGTGATTTTTTGCAAAATTGGAATGTTCCACATTGTATTGGGTGTATTGATGGGAAAGCGCGAGCGTGCGTAGGTGGTAAACATTCATCCTCTGAGTGATTGTCAATGTCAATGTGTAAATGTGACGTTTATGATGTGTGTGCGTGTGTGTGTGGAACACATTCATTTTCACTTGTATCTTCAAAGTAATCGTCTAAATTTAATTCATCTGTATCGTCTGCCTGGGGAACTATTATTATTTCTGGAGAGGTGGGTGGTGGTGGTGCGGGGATATTCCCAGTGGAGAGTCGTGGTGTGGTCACTTCCTTTAAAAAATTTAGGCTTTGGAAATATGCCCATGTCGAAGTATTTTATTCCCCTCCAGGAGCGCCTGAACGGATTTTAGATTTTAATTTATTGCACTCCCGTTGGTATGTATCACGGAGGCTTTTCCACTTTTTTTTAGCCACTTCACCTGGAAGTCACACAGAAACTGTTTCTTTACAATACAGTTTATATATGTACCCGCGCTATATGAAATAATCTTAATATTTTACTTACGTGGTACATTTAATTCTTTCGCCACTTCATCCCACAACCTTTGGCCCGTATCTCGGTTGTGGTATGTCTTTGAGGATTAATCCCACAAGGGTTTCCGTACGAACACCAAATTAATCAATTTGTCGGGGTCCATAGTTTTATTAATCTATACCCGATCAGATGTTGAGTTCAAATGCCTAGCGACGATATGCGATTTTCGCTGGGAATATCAAATCGATTTGTTTCTGGTCGCGCGAAGTCCGTCGACAATCTCTGTACAATACATCTACAATATCTACGACGTCACACTACATACACATATACGATGTCTAACCTCGCACTATCTGATGCAGCTGACAAACAAATATTTTGAATAATAAAATATAGTAAATAATAAAAAAGAGACAAACATAATAAATAATATTATTTTATTGTTTCATTTTTATTTAATTTTTCATTTAATTCTTTAATGTATTTCAGCAACACTTACTTAATACTGCTTAAAATACAAAATAAAATCCTTTGTATTTTTAAAATACAAACATAAATTAAAAAGGAAATAAAGTATATACTTGGCTAAAAATGTAATGGCAGGTGTTTCTTCTGACGAAATGCAGTCACGAAAATTTGACACTTTACAAATATACCTATGTTTCTACACTGCTTAAAATATAATAGAATGTGTCTCGGGACATTCTAAAATATTCAGAAAAATTACTTGGTCTGTTCAACAATCATTGCTAATCTAAATCTAAACCAAACGAAAAATGAATAAATTTTTTTTTCATTTAGTTCCAGGTTTTTCAACTCTCCACCCATCAATTTAGGGATGGCAGTGCACAGTGGTCCAAGAGCACCTAAAAAGTGGCCAAAAACAAGGTAGAAAATTTCCGTAAGAAAAATTTATCACCATTTTCAGGAATAGTTGCAGTGCATGTAGACAAAATGTTTTGTGGATTTAACCATTCCTGCTCCATTGGCATTGGTTTTATGTTGACAAATGTATTAAAATGAGTGATATGTCTATTCATTACAATATCAATGTTTTTCATTAATTTATGTTTAATTTATGGAATTTTATTGTTATATATTTATTTGTAAATATATATCAATTAAGAATAACACAGACAAGTTAAGAAAGTTGAGAGGAAATTGTAATATTCAATTCCTTATCGTTACACTATAATCATATTTCGCAGAATGTTTACCTTTCGATTCACCATTCTCCGAGATTCCACCTCTTATAGAGAAAAATAAAGCCTGAGTGTACTATATGTAATGTATACTTTAATGTAAAACTGCTACTTTATGCTACTTTTGTTGTTTAAATTAAATTAATGTTATTAACGAACGACCGTGCGCGTATAGGTGGACGCAAAATGCAGCAGGCTAAATGTACAATTATAGGTGTGTCTGCCCCGACCAAATATGTACATTTAATTATCTATTACTCTTTCATACATCGTTATTATCTGGTAATGACATTATTTTTTAAATTTTGTCGGTTTCTTAATCACGGAAATAAAATCGCATTCAACGGAAACGCCTGTGTATCCTTACTTCTCACTGCTTATACTTCAATACAATGTATCAGTTTTGTCAAGAAACTCGACCAGTCGAGTTGTCGAGTCTTTTAGTTGATCAGTTGCATCCAAGCAGATCAGTTTGAAAAACGAAAAGAAAACTATCCTCGGAGTGTATAATAATTGTAGGTGCTTAAGTGATTTTTAAACATAAGCTTTATATCAAATTAAAAAGTGTTTTTTGACATTATTAATAATTTCCTTTCGAACGAGATTTTTTCCATATTAAAGGATAATTTTATTATTATTGTAGAATTTCATACATAGTACCAACTAAAGTATAGGCTTTATAGAATTAAGGCTAGACTAGGGTAAATTATTAAGTATATAACAATGGTTAAATTTACGAAACGACAAATTCTGGAATATGTTCCCCCAAAAGCAGATCTATCAGAAGCTATTAATTATATTCTGAAAGAATTGAATATTGTCTTGGAAGATGCTTGTCCACAGGATGTGCAGCGTTTGAGAGCTGCTCTTTTGACTTTAAGAACGAAACGAAATAAGAAATTTCAAGAGGCACGTCGAATTAAAGAGAAATTCGAAAAAAGAAATTCTAGTTGGCTAGATTCCGAGTTTGTAATTCCCAATATTACAATTAATGATGAAAATCAACAACCTTCTACTTCTTCTTCTTCGAGAGTAGGTCGACCGTCTTTATCATTTGAAAATAAATCGGATCGATCAAAGAGACGAGATGCTGCAAACATAAGCAAAAGCCTTAATCACAACCCACAAAGAATATTACAGGCATGTCGTTATGCAGCTAAATTATCTAAAGAAAAAGATTTGTGTACTATTTTGAAAGAAATTTCTAAAAGTCCGGAACAACCAAGAAAAATTAGAAAACTGTTAGATACGAATATAGCTCCTATAACTAAGAAACCTGAAGAAGCTTTAGCATTTCTTTTGGACAACCGTATGTAAAAAAATGTGTACACCAATATGCGTTTAGAAGTAAAAGCATGTGGTGCGGATATTTGGCCATCTTATAATAAAGTTCTTGAAGCCAAAGCCGAATGACGGCCACCAAAAGAAACAATTTCTATGAGGGAGACTGAAGTTAAAGTCTCATTGCAGGCATTATTGAACCACACTTCAGAAAGGTTGATCAACTTGCAACGAGGAGTAATACTTCAAGTTATGAAAAGTAAAAACAGTACAATAATTGAAACTGTGTTACTGTGTTCTTGGGGCTTCGATGGAAGTACAGGTCATTCAGAGTACAAACAACGATATGAATCCGACGAACGTGATCCAAACCTAAGCGATAGCAACTTATTTGCCACAACGCTTATTCCTCTTCGTCTATTAGGTACAGATAATAGTATTTTATGGAATGACAAGACTCCACAATCTGCTAGATTTTGTCGACCGATAAAACTCCAAACTATCAAAGAATCCAAAACTCTTATTCTCACTGAAAAAATAAATGTAGAGGAACAAATTAACCAGTTAGAAGCATTAGAAGTTGCATTAGATGATACTCATCGTATTCAAATTCATTTTTCACTATTCTTAACCTTAATAGACGGAAAGGTATTAAATATTATAACAGGAACGAAATCCATGCAGACATGTCCAATCTGCCACGCAACACCTCGAACCTTTAATGATTTGTCGAATAAAACGAATGGCACTTTTTTACCAAATAGCAACGCACTTATGCACGGGATAAGTCCATTACACGCATGGATAAGGATTTTCGAGTGTTGTCTTCATATTTCATATCGGATCCATCTTAAAGTCTGGCAACTTAAGGGTGAGAAAAATAAAAGTGAACTGCAAATAAGAAAACGAGAAGTGCAAAATATTTTGCGGGAAAAGCTGGGTCTCATAGTAGATAAGCCAAAACCAGGAGGCTCCGGCAATAACAACGACGGCAATACAGCTCGAAGAGCTTTTGAAAATCCTGCAATTCTTGCTGAATATCTCGGCTTAAATTGTCAACTACTACAAAATTTTAAAACCATTTTAATTGCTTTATCTATCCATCTTCCAATAAATTCGAATGAATTTGACAGATTATGCTCACGTACAGCTGAACTATATGTTGCAAACTACTCATGGTTTCCTATGCCTGCAACATTACATAAAATTCTTATTCATGGGGCAGATATTATAAGTACAAGCATCATACCTGTAGGAATGCTTGGCGAAGAAGCTAGTGAAGCTCGTAATAAGCACTACAAAAATTACAAAGAACATCATAGTAGAAAAATAAGTCATACAATAACATTGACAGACGTATTTTATAGATTAATGGATACATCAGATATCTAGAGACGCGGTAGCGTCTCGACGCCAAGTACAGGAAAGAAAGTACAGGAAAGAAAAAGACACCCTATATATGGCTATTGTCGCTACTGCTTATCATTTACTCGTCGCCCGGCTAATCCAACCTAACCTGAAACTTATTTCATTAATATCTCATGACGCTTGCAATATTTTCTAAATTTAAAGGCATTTTTCTTATGTAAACCGCATATAAGCTTTGGAATGAGACCAATTTCAATAAAATCAGTCCACGCATAACAGAGATATGATAATATCGTCTCATGGATCAGTCGGAATGTTAAGATTCTTCTTCTTCTTCTTCTTCTTCTGATTCTTCTAGAAATTTTTCGTCAAACATAATACGTATACGCGTTACACGCACACCTTCAGTCAAAACAAAACTAACACATGTTTCGTTCTTCTACGTATATACGTGTTACACGCACACCTTCAGCCAAAACGAAACTAACACATGTTTCGTTCTTCGTTCGTCGACTCTCGGGATTATTCGGCAGGGATCGTCGTCCGTCATTGTACAAACTATTTTTTAAATACATTGAACTTTATAACCTACCAATCTTAACCTCCAAGTGTCAAATAATGTAAGTTGTCCAAATTTGAGATGTCAGGAGTTTTTACACTAAATAGGAGACGGATTTATTGTCTCAATTAACAAGGTAAGTCGCCAAATTTATTTAATAGATTTTTTATGTAGAGTCGCAGACTTGGAAGTTGTCCGGAGAAGGTTCGACAGAGAAGCACCTTCTTTCGCATAAGTTTCTAGAAATTTGTACCATGCTTGTACAAAATAATATATTGTAGTAAAAAATTGCATTGAATTTAAATTGCCAGATATTTGTATTTGTATACCAGCAATTTAGAGTTTTTATTTTATGTAAAGGTTATTATATTATAGAAATGAAGGGGATGTACAGGACTTCGATAAAAATGAAGGAGACGCACAGGCTTGGATAGTACAATTGAAGGGGACGCACAGGCTTGGATGGATAGAAATGAAGGGAATGCACAGGCGTGGAGGTTGTCCGGAGAAGATTAAATACATAGACAGAGCATCTTGTTTCGCACAAGTTTCTGGAACTTTGTCAAATAAGGTAAATCGACAAAATTTGTTTAAAGACATAGCATTAAGAATTATTAAGAAAATAGATTATGGTGGACTGCTTGCAATGTAAAGCAAGTCACATTAGTGAAGAAAGTACACTGAAAACACATCTCCGTTAATGCTTTTCAATCTTTTGTGAAAGACATTCGTAATACTTTAATTAATAAAATCCAAAGTAGTTGTCACGCTATTCATTAATTCATTAATTTTTTAGATTCCCATTATTTAAAATCACCAATAAACATACTAAATAAATTAGTTTCATTCCAACACCAATACATTGTGCGTTAAAAATATTGGATCTCCGCGTTCATTTCGCTGAATTATTACCATTAGCATTTAAATTTCCTGCAACAAGACTTTCTGCCATACGCTCGCACCTCCTTCGGACACATTATTTAGTCTCTACACTCACTAAAGCAAAAGGCCACTCTATTTCTATATATAATAAGTTCTACGTTAAGTTGTAACTAAAATAACTAAAATGTGGATTTTATATATTATTTATTTACAGATAATCAAAGCGGAAGATGATGCAGTGTGATCTACGTCAGAGAAAAAAATTTATTATGAAATAGTATTATATTAATTATATTAATTAAACGATTTTATTCAGCTGCAATCCTCTATTTGCTTCTTGTAAGTTTGGTTCATATCAGAAAACTCAAATTTAAACCAATTCCACCAATTCAATCATCATCTTGAAGCATTGCAGGTGTGCATAGTTTCTATTATGTAGAATTTATCTTTAATTCTATCCCGTCATAAGACTGTTTATTAGGGTGGACCTTAGTTACTCTTGTCGAAATATAATTTTGAGATTTTTGACGGGGTCACCCCCCAAGGATTATGCCACTGGGAGAAAAAATAATGTGTGCAAAATTTGAAATTGATCGGGGAACGAGAAACTGTGCCTCATCGCATTTGAAATTTTTTATTTTCGTAACTCGTTTTTCTTCGTTGTAGTATATCGTTAATATACATTTTTATATATCGTTATCTTTTTACGCTCTGTAATAATATAGAATCAAAGTATAAGATTACACAAAAAAATCATGACCTTGAAATCTCAAAAAATGAACCATCAAAAATACTTTTTTCGTTGGCATTATATTTATGTTGTCAAACAGTATAATTTTCGTCTAAAATTTTTTTTGGATAATTATAAATAACTGATTAAAGGGAAAACTACATCCGAAATGCACCAATTTTTGCAGATATTTTTCAATTTATTTTAAAAACTAGGGCTCTAGAAGAAAATTCACCATTGCACGTGATGCAACAGACATTTTCCCCCCGGAAAACACCAATAAAAGTGGTAAGTCACGGTTTGTTTTCAATACAGAAGGCAACAGCGGCGGGCGTATCCATTGCCGCTCACCGACAGAATCGCTTACACGCGCGCGACTACCACTGTCGGCGCCATACGTTTTGCCAAACTATTTCGCTCAGTTATTGAAAACGAAATGTGACATACCACTTTTGTTAATGTTTTCCGAAGGAAAAATGTCTGCTGCATCGCGTGGAGTAGTCAGATTTTCTTCTAGACTCTTAGATTTTAAAATAAATTGACAGATATCTGCAAAAATTGTTGCGTTTCGGGTGCATTTTTTCTTTGATCGTGGTTTAAATATATTTAAATAGTAATAATGCAATAATAACTTATATCGTTGTGTTCCCGAAGGTTTAAAAAATAATTTTGACGGAACAAGCAACCGAATAACTATTACTATTTCGATACGCAAGACGTTCAAGTTGAAAATTTGCATTTTTTTTTTTAAATAAACTAATTTTTCGAAAACGGAGGATGTTGGCGAAAAACGGTTTGCGAATTCGTATTCAGCGTACGAAAATTTATAAGAAACGTGTATTGAATGTTACAAGTCCAGATGGCTGTTGTATAGTTACAATTGAACTTTTGCATGAGTTTGACTGCTCGTTCGGCCGAATCGTTTACTGCTAAATTATTTACTATATTTAATCCAATATTATAATTGGGATCACTTTTCCATTCTAGAGAATCCATATTTATAAAATCTGTTGGAACAGTGTATTCTTAACGAAAGTATCGGTTATTTCATTAAAATTTTGAAATCTTTTATTTATATATATATATATATGAAAAAAAATTCCTTAGACAAAAGTTGTACTGTTTGACATGGTAAAAATAATTACAACGAAAGATGTTTTTTTACGGTAAATTTACGAGATTTCAAGGTCATAATTTTTCAAGTAATCTTATACTTTGATTCTATATTATTACAGAGTGTAAAAAGACAAATTCAACCATATATAAACATGTATATTAACGATATACTACAATGGAGAAAAACAATTACAAAAAAAAATTCAAATGCGATGAGACCCGGTTTCCCGTCTTCCGGTCGATTTCAAATTTTCCACTTTTTTTCCCCCCAATAAAAATTATCTAAAGTCTGTCCTTACTATGCCAATTATCTTTGTAAAAAGAAGTGAGATCCCCATAAAAAAACTTCAAAAAGTAAAAAAACTACGCCAAGTACATGAAAAATCAAATATATCACAAAAAATAGAAGGTAATAATAAAATCACAAAAAAATAGAAGACAATATACAATCCCCCAAAAAATAGAACAAAATATATAATCACAAAAATAGAAGATAATACACAAAAAAATAGAACAAAATATACAATCACAAAAAAAATAGAAGATTATAATAATTACAAAATAAAAAAAAGGTGTGAAATCAAAATGAGCTGCAAGTACATAAAGGTACTTTCCAACTGCGCTTAAGATGACACAACTACATATACACAGCTAAAATGCTGTGATCATACATTCCATTACTCATACCGCGGACATTTTTTAATTAATCCGTCAAAAAGAATCCCATTTAAAAAAAATTGTCGTAAATTAATAACTTTACAAAATTAATAATATACCAAAATTACGCCAATTATAAGAATGGCTATTATACAAAGACAAAATTGTATTAAATAATATTAAGCAGACATATTTTTATACAAGTAAATATTTTAATACGAATAAATATTTTATTCAAAATACTTGGCGCTGCGGAACCGAAAAAATGTTAATTGTTTTAGTAGTAATAATAATTTATAATAACTCCCTTACAATCTAAAATACATAAACATATATATACATATACATATTAGAAACGCAGTCAGATCTATTCTACATATATTTAACTCTAATATCATACGTAGCATATGCACCCGCACACATACACACATTCACGAAAGCACGCACAAGAAAGAAAGAAAAAGATTAATGCAATTTATATATATTTATTTCAGTTTAGCAACTCCAATTCGGAGTGCAGCGCCAAGTATTTTGAATAAAATATTTATTCGTATTAAAATATTTACTTGTATAAAAATATGTCTGCTTAATATTATTTAATACAATTTTGTCTTTGTATAATAGCCATTCTTATAATTGGCGTAATTTTGGTATATTATTAATTTTGTAAAGTTATTAATTTACGACAATTTTTTTTAAATGGGATTCTTTTTGACGGATTAATTAAAAAATGTCCGCGATATGAGTAATGGAATGTATGATCACAGCATTTTAGCTGTGTATATGTAGTTGTGTCATCTTAAGCGCAGTTGGAAAGTACCTTTATGTACTTGCAGCTCATTTTGATTTCACACCTTTTTTTTATTTTGTAATTATTATAATCTTCTATTTTTTTGTGATTGTATATTTTGTTCTATTTTTTTGTGTATTATCTTCTATTTTTGTGATTATATATTTTGTTCTATTTTTTGGGGGTTATAATATCCAGTCTCAACCTCAACTCACGCTTAAGAAAGAAGAAATTCCAATCTATTCCTCAAGAAGTAACCCATTTGTTAGCTGCTCCTGAAGTAAATGTGAGCAGCCATACTACTTCTCATGTCGATAATGATAGCGATAGCGATAACGATAATAATGACACGCACACAGATCTTCTACATACTTTTACGTATTTAGAAGCAGTGGAACTGGAAGAAGAACTGATAGAAACTGACTGACAGTCTAGCTGAAATAGTCATTAATAACAATGAAACTCACTTTTCTAGTAGCGAGAGAAAAGGGGACCCACTCTAATAAAGTGCCCGAAATTACCAGAAATGGTAATTATGGAGCCTAGAATGGCACTGCAACCATCTCGTGATAGGCTCTAGACACTACAGATATTGTAGGTAAACTACAGACGTTCCTATTAAAAAATCCTGTTTTTAAAATTTTATAGCAACTGTACTCAATATGCGATTTTAAATTTTAGGTTTTTAACGTCGGATTAGTCATCAGCGACCTCGAAAACCCCTAAATAATAAGTTTCATAAATATCTGATGAAATCTTGAATTTTGGCCACTTTTTGGGTGCTCCTGGACCACTGTGCAGTGGCGTCCGGATAATGAAAAAGCACCTCTAAAAAACGATGTATTCATTTTGGTTATCGTCATATACGAGTAAAAATGTCTATTTACTACAGCCACGTATTTCTGAAAAAAACAAATTTTCGCGCGAAAACGCGTCCACTGTAACCACAGCCTAAAGGGAAATGTTGTTCCGAATGATGACTTTGACATGTGTGAAGGTCATCGAAATCGGCGAGGAGGTAGCTTTTCAACAAGTTTACCAAAAAATTTAACATTAATTTTCAATGTTACAAACAATTTCGCGGACATTTTTTTTACAAATGTCAGCCGTTCCAAAGGTGTAGATTCACCCCCTAAGAGCAACGACCAATAATTTCTCTACATACTGTACAATGAATGTGAAGAATGAGCAGATAGGTATGTTCTGTAGGCGCGAGTACTGTTTGAAAGAGTGACGTGTGACGTGATTTTGGTGTGACTGATTTTTGGGGTGTGTGATTGTGGTAGGAGTCAGTTGTCAGGCAATAATCTGGGTAGACGGTCATCGGGTAAGTGGTTGGGGAAAACCCAAGTGGTGTAAACGATACCTACTCCTGCAGGTCAAGATACTAAATGTGATTTTTGCTTCTCATTTTGGAACGATTTTAGCTTCCGACCTTTTGCCTGTTTTCTAGCATCTAGACATTGAGAAATAGTTTGGAATGGTTTTAAGAAAAAATGTTTCTAACAAAAGTTACTTTCACTCACTCTCGGTTTACGTCGTTCAGTCTCCTTGTCAGGCGGTTCGGGTGAGGACCCTGACAAGGATGAGCTTATTTGGTAGTAATTATGTACTTTCCCTGCCTCAAATCATGGAGAATTCTCTGCTCCCCATTTTTTTTCCTATAACCCGAGAACGTATGTGTTTGTCATTATAGATTTGAAACCCTAATATATTTATGGAAATATACAAATTGCTTGCGTAAAAGTAGTCCGATTTGCATAACATTTGGTATGATTTTCATCAGAAAAACATAAAGAATGCATTGGTGTTACTTCGGCAGGGCGCCGACCTCAATTCGTTGCGGTCGGCCGTGGATTCATACCTATTTCGCAAAAGAATAATTCTTTATTCTTTGTCGTATCGATATCGAAGTGACACCAATGGATTCCTTATGTTCTTCCGACGAAAATCATACCAAATTTCATGTAAATGGGGCTATTTTTAACGAAGTTAAATGGAGTTTATGAAAATCAATTTTTCATCTAATTTCCTTCATTATGGTCCGAATTACGTCGTTCTTGGTGTTAGTTTCATCGGCGAAACATAAGGAATCGATCGGCGCCGTTTTCGCAGAGATCTGACGAGAAATGCGGAAATCCTGGACATTTCTCACTTCTTAATGGTATTCCAACCCCTTCGAGGGTCGAAAGCCATAGAATTCGGTATGGCACCACGGGGGGTTGACCTCGCAATGAAGTACGCGCGGCGAGTATTCGCTTGCTCGTGATGGCCTGCTTTTTACATTTGACAAACATTTGCGTAGCTGGGGTGCGCGTCTCGTCGTTAAAAACGACCTTTTTGGAGGGACCCAAGTGCAAATTACGAGCGTGCATTTACTATACGTTCCTCGGCCACTTCTTCTGAATGTTGTCCTACGGCAGTGTCGTCTGCCGTTTCGGCGCTTTCTTGTTCCTTCTGAAGGGCTATAAACCTTCTCTTTTGGCGATGTACTTTCCGTTTCGATAATCTCTTTGCGTACGGACGTAAATGTCGCGGGCGAAACGGAGAATTATTTTCCATATATTCTGGCACGTCCTGCATATTCACACTTCGAGTGTCACTCATTTTACACTAAACCAACAAACACAACACAAACACAAACACAATACAACACAACACAACACAACACAACGCAACGCAACGCAACGCAACGCACACGCGAACCGTGAATATAAAACGTGAATCCGAAGATTCGTCTCTAGCGCGTTCTGAAACAAATGACATTCTACAAACCAGGCAACGACGCAAACAGTCCGTTGCATGAAGAGTCATTCTGTTGAAAGCACGCGAACCACGTGAACGCAAACGCCGTGCCATGGAAAATATGAATAACGTAAGTATTATATTGAATACTGCTATACAGAGTGATTCTCTGGCTAAAGTCTTCAAAGGTGATGCCGCTAATAAGTGCGTCTCGCCGAGTTTCGCGGATTTCGACGTTCGAAACGAGATTCATTAGGGCAAAATTCTTTATTTTTTATCGAATCGATATGGCGGTAATACTAATGAAATCCTGGCGTTCTGCCGATCCCAATCATGTCAAATGTCATGTATATCGGGCTATTTTTAACAAAGTTAGCTTGGGGCCATTTTCATTGGCACGACATCGATTGACGCCATTTTCGTAAAGATCTGTTGAGAAATGCAGAACGTAGAATTCGTCACTTCCACGAAATTCAGTGAGGCACGGTTTATTGACGGCATTGTCTTTGACGACCCTAGCGGGAGAATTACCCTGTATGTTCATACAATCTTAATATTTGTCAGAAAATAATACATTCATTATTTCATTTCCAGATTAAACAAGCGCTCGATGAAGCCTTGAAGCGACGGCAGGGAGTAAGTGTGGCACAAGAGGGAAATGTGGCACAGGAGGGAAGTGCGGCACAGGAGGGAAAGGCAGGGGAGAACCCCGACATTAGGGCAGAATTGCAACAAGTAATTATGTGGAATGCGGTTTATGTGACTGTGATAGCATATGTGTGAATCAAAGTTGGGCAAATTGTACTTGTGTAATTGATTACACATTCTCTGTAATTTTTATGTAGTTGACAAAATATTTTGTGTACTTGTGTAATTGACCCACAAAATTACCTTTTTTAAAAAAGGTACAAAAAAGAGCGCCAAGTATATAATTCCATCATAAAGAATTCCATTTAAAAACATTGTCGTAAATTAATATAAATTTCTTAATATGCTATATTTAACTTTACAAAAGTAATGAGATACAACAATTGCGCCAATTATCACAATGGCTATTTATACAAAGAAAAAAATGTACTCAATAATATTAAGCCGACATATTTTTATACAAAACAATATTTTAATACGAATAAATATTTTATTCAAAATACTTGGCGCTGCTCTCCGAAAAAATGTTAATTGTCTTGGTTAATAAATAAAACAAAACAAGACACCACAGAGACAAGAAAGAAAGTAAAAGATTTTAATGCAATATATGCATATTTATTCAGTTTAGCAACACCAATTCAGAGAGCAGCGCCAAGTATTTTGAATAAAATATTTATTCGTATTAAAATATTGTTTTGTATAAAAATATGTCGGCTTAATATTATTGAGTACATTTTTTTCTTTGTATAAATAGCCATTGTGATAATTGGCGCAATTGTTGTATCTCATTACTTTTGTAAAGTTAAATATAGCATATTAAGAAATTTATATTAATTTACGACAATGTTTTTAAATGGAATTCTTTATGATGGAATTATATACTTGGCGCTCTTTTTTGTACCTTTTTTAAAAAAGGTAATTTTGTGGGGATTTCACACATTTTGTAGTGTTTATTGATGACTGGATAACTCAAATTTTGTCGATTTACCTTATTTGACAACTTTCCAGAAACTTGTGAGAAATAAGATGTTTTTCTGTCTGTCTAACCTTCTCTGGACAACCTCCAAGCCTGTGCATCTCCTTCATTTCTATCCAAGCTTGTGCGTCCCCTTCATTTCTATCCAAGCCTGGACGTCCCCTTCATTTTTATTCGAGCCTGTGTAAAAATTGTTTGCTGGTATAAAAACAATATATTAATTTGTAGAAACTTGTGCGAAAGAAGATGCTTCTCTGTAGAACCTTCTCCAGACAACTCCCAAGTCTGCGACTCTACATACGAAATCGATTAAAAAATTTTGACGACTTACCTTGTTAATTAAGACAATAATTCAGTCTCCTATTTGGTGTAAAAACTCGTGACATCTCAAAATTTCGTACAACTTACTCCATTTGACATTTAGCATTTGGTTGGTTATAGTATATCTCTGTCTAGCTGTCACAACACAAAATATTTGGTTACACGATTGGCCGAACCCACATCCAATGAACGACGTGCCTGAGAGACATTTCCTCACCCCCTCTTGCCTAGAAGTGTAGGACGATGACGATGAAGATCTTAATTTTACGAACATGAAAATCGGCAAATTGCCACTTTACAACGAAATATCTCAGCTCATAAGACACGTAGGAACGAAACGAAGACACTTTTCTTATGTAAATCATACCCAGGCTATCCATTAAGACCATTCAAAATCGAATCGGATCAGCCGTTATTGAGATTCGGAAATCTCAGGGTTCAGAATAGCGAGTCGTGGCGTAATAGAGACACGGCAGTGCTCGCGCTGCGCATATATATATATATATATATACTTGGCGCGAGACACTACCGTGTCTCTTGATTACACATTCTATGTAATTTTTATGTAGTTGACAAAATATTTTGTGTACTTGTGTAATTGAATACACATTATTTTCAACACATAACATTTTGTCAACTACATAAATTAACGATTACAGAAAATAATGTGTAATCAATTACGCAAATCCATTTTAATCGTAATTTGTAATTACATTACATTTTGTCCAAATCTGGTGTGAATATTATTTCGTGTGTGTCCGATATTTTTTATGTTATGTAGTTTTATGAAAAATGTAATTATTATGTTACTGTTCCAGATAAAAAAAGGCACTAAAACGCCTAACTTATCGGCGCGGAGGCGCCTGGGGAGGACGGCGCGGAAGCGGCTGGGGAGGTGGAAGGCGCGGCGGCAGAAGGGGGGGAGGAAAGGGGGTCAAATTTTTATATATCAGTAATATTACTTATAAAAATAAATCCCTATTAATATAAAAAAAAATATATGGGTCATTCCACGTCAACCGGATCACCTTCGAGTCCAAAATTTGGGGAAACGTAGACAAACGTTTGAGGGCTTAAATTGTTCGTCTGCACTTGTACTTTCGAAAGAAAGTTGGCATTTTGAAAAATTCAATATGGCGGATCCAATATGGCGGCTACAATCTGCGAAATTGGGAGATAGTTTAGTAATACTATTAATAAAAATCCGAAAATGACTCGAACGGCTTGAAAATGAAGTGATTACGACTCGACATGAGTCGCTGATTACGAATCTGAAGTGAGAATTGACGAATTCAAAATGGCGGATTCAATATGGCGACTATACACCCATGATCTTGTTCCAAGTGACTGTAAGTTACTCGAAATGATAATGACATAATTACTCGGGTTTTTTGAAGCCACTGATCACGTATCTGAAGCCAGATTTTAAACATTCAAAATGGCGGATGAAGCATGGCCGACCAAAATTTTGAAAATTTTTCGATTTTCATGAAAATATGCATGTAGGGGTTCTTTGGGTCTCTCGTTACGAATTCGCTGTCAAATTTTAAAAATTCAAAATGGCGCAGCCGATACCAACGTGGCGGCCGGGATCATAAGGGCCCTTGAATGGGTGGGATTCTATGAGAGTACAAAGTAAACAGAAAATAAAGTGAAGTAGATGGTTACTTCTTCTTGAGTTTTAAAAGTTTTTAAAAAATTAAAAATTTTATTTCGACCGTAATAATTAATAAAAGTGATTTCGGCGCACTGGTTCGGTCAATTAAACATTTGTTTAATTGACCGAACCAGTGCGCCGAAATCACTTTTAAAAGTTTTTCTTACACATGTTATACTGTACAGTTGCATTCGCGTTCGGCAGATGGCGACCGCTGTGTAGCGCTTTCTCACAAGTGAAGTCACTACCTCGCATCCTTAAGTATGAGGATATGTTTTCATTCTTTTTATCATTCTGCACTTTACACAGCTTTTTTCAAGTCTCTTTCAGGGCAATATTACAAACGTCTTTGTCAGGACTATTAATACTCATTTTAAACAGTCCTTTTTAGGGCTAGTCCTTCATCAGTTCTTTTTAGAACTATTTTTTTAATCAGTTCTTTTTAGAACTATTTTTTTAATCAGTTCTTTTTAGAACTATTTTTTTAATCAGTTCTTTTTAGAACTATTTTTTTAATCAGTTCTTTTTAGAACCATTTTTTTAATCAGTTCTTTTTAGAACTATTTTTTTAATCAGTTCTTTTTAGAACTATTTTTTTAATCAGTTCTTTTTAGAACTATTTTTTTAATCAGTTCTTTTTAGAACTATTTTTTTAATCAGTTCTTTTTAGAACTATTTTTTTAATCAGTTCTTTTTAGAACTATTTTTTTAATCAGTTCTTTTTAGAACTATTTTTTTAATCAGTTCCTCTCTAAATTGCTTGACTGATTGGTTGTGCTTCTTTGCACCAAGTTTTGAAATATTTAACTCGAAAGTAATTTTGCAATCAGATTATTTCAGTGTCCTTACTGTGACCTATGGGGAAACAGAACTTGTTTCTCTAGCAGTTACTTTCTGATACATTATCGATTACTTTAAACTCATAATTATGTCGGGTAAACGTAGAAAGGATATTAAAGAAAGACAAACGAAACACTCAGACAGATGTATTAATCCTTTTGACAATACTAGCCATGTTGGTAAAAGCTTGCGGCGTATTTCAAAAAGAATTTCAAAATTGTTCTCACATTTACCTGAAAATTCAAAAATTTGTCACGACTGCAGAAAATTGTGTTCAAAATTTGGAATCGCGATCTGCAGATGACACCTTAACTGAAGAATCGCAATGTAGCGATGTGGATTATGATGTATCGCCAACTAAAAGAACACGTTTATCTAGAGAGCAAGAGTTAGATGAACTTTTGCTCGGTCTGAAACAAAAATTCACAAGTTTGCCGGAAAATGATCCACTGCGTGTTACTATTCTTACAGTGGCCCCTGAAAGTTGGAGCATCCGCAAAATAGCTGTAGAATTTAATACTTCTTTCAGAATGGCAAAACACGCTAAAGATTTGAGAAAATCAGGTGGAGTGTTAGCATCGCCACCATTTAAAAGAAGAAAAAATGTGTCGGAGGAGACAGTCTCGAAAGTGGTCGAATTTTACGAAAACGACTGTGATAGTAGAATTATGCCGCACAAAAAGGAGACTGTAACTGTGAAAATTGATGACCGTAAAGAAAAAAGACAAAAGCGCCTTTTACTCTGCGACATAAAAATTTTACACATGAAATTTAAAGAAAAGTATCCAACATTTCCGATTGGCTTCTCCAAGTTTGCTGAACTTCGGCCGAAATGGTGTGTTACTGCTGGAACTCCAGGTACGCACACTGTATGTGTGTGCATTATCCATCAAAATGTGAAAACAATGATCGATGCTATTAACTTAGGAACGCTTACTAAAAATTTGAAAATTCCCTTAAATGACTACAAAGATTGTATGCATTTTGTGCTGTGTAAAAATCGTCGGACTGCCTGTTATTTGCGCGAGTGCAAGTATTGCCCTGCCATGAAAGAATTTTCCAACTATGTTATTGAAGTTTTAATGCAAAACAATATTTTACAAGTCATTTTTAGTATGTGGCAATCGACTGACCGATGTACTTTAAAACAAGAATGTCTTCCTGCAGAAGATTTTGTTGATCAACTGTGCGATCGCTTGGAATCATTAATAACTCATCACTTCATCTCCAAATCCCAGTCGGAATATTTGGCAGCACGAAAACAGCGTTTAAGAAGTGATGAGGTGTTACTTCAATGCGATTTCGCAGAAAACTATGCTTACGTTGCACAAGACGCAGCACAGGCTTTCCATTATAATAATGACCAATGTACAGTTTTTACAGTTCTATTTTATTATACTTCTGGAACTGAAATAAAGCATTATACCATCGTATTACTGTCAGATTGTACAACTCATGACACGGCAGCTGTGTACCTAATGCAAGAAATGGTTCTACCGGAAATTAGAAAAATTTGTCCGATAGCCAAGAAAATTATTTATGTTTCTGATGGTGCGAAACAGCACTTCAAAAACAGATACCAAATGAGTAATCTGATGAAGCATAAAGACGATTTTGGCATCCAAGCAGAATGACACTTTCATGCTACAGCTCATGGAAAAGGAGCATGTGACGGTATTGGAGCGACCTTAAAAAGAGAGGCAACTCGTTATAGTTTACAAGTCGACCCAACCAGAGCAATTTTAAAATCGGAAGATCTTTTTATTTGGGCAAAGAAGAAATTCGCAAACATGCGACTCTTTTATTACAGTAAGGAGAATCATAAAAGGACTCAGAGGTTCCTCCATAAAAGATTTTCTTGTGCGCCTCCGGTGTCCAACATTCAAATGAGCCATGCATTTATACCGATTTCAAAAAAGAGATTAAAGGTAATGAGATATTCTGACGCAACAGACCCTATAACCATTGTACAGTATTAACTTCCATAATTGATACATTATGCAGTACAAAATGCGTAAAATATTGTTTATCAGCAAACGAACAAAATGACAAGACTTATCTAATTAAGAATATGAGATCGGATTGTCAAACATTAAAATGGCACATCCAGTATGTTGGATCCGCAAAGAAAAAATTTAAAACTCAAGAAGAAGTAACCATCTACTTCACTTTATTTTCTGTTTACTTTGTACTCTCATAGAATCCCACCCATTCAAGGGCCCTTATGATCCCGGCCGCCGCGTTGGTATCAGATCCGCCATTTTGAATTTTTAAAATCTGACAGCGAATTCGTAACGAGAGACCCAAAGAACCCCTACATGCAAATTTTCATGAAAATCGAAAAATTTTCAAAATTTTGGTCGGCCATGTTTCATCCGCCATTTTTAATTTTTAAAATCTGGCTTCAGATACGTGATCAGTGGCTTCAAAAAACCCGAGTAATTATGTCATTATCATTTCGAGTAACTTACAGTCACTTGGAACAAGATCATGGGTGTATAGTCGCCATATTGAATCCGCCATTTTGAATTCGTCAATTCTCACTTCAGATTCGTAATCAGCGACTCATGTCGAGTCGTAATCACTTCATTTTCAAGCCGTTCGAGTCATTTTCGGATTTTTATTAATAGTATTACTAAACTATCTCCCAATTTCGCAGATTGTAGCCGCCATATTGAATTTTTCAAAATGCCAACTTTCTTTCGAAAGTACAAGTGCAGACGAACAATTTAAGCCCTCAAACGTTTGTCTACGTTTCCCCAAATTTTGGACTTGAAGGGGATCCGGTTGACGTGGAATGACCCATAAGTGTATTTTGCTTGTATTAATAGAATGTAAACCGTTCACATTTTCTATCGTATCGGCATGAAAGGACAATGTTAAGTCCTAGAGGGGATTACTGACCCAAGAGCGTACAGCATATGCTATACACCGTTGGAAAGGTCTCGCCAAGACGAATCGATTGATACCATTTTTAACTTCGAAATCAGATGGGATAACCTCGAAAAATGGCCTCAAAGTTCGAGATTTTGCGGTTTTCAACAAAAGAAACCGGTAGTAAAAGCCCATCCGTCCCAACCATCTAGAGTATCGCTTACATCCCTCGGTTTT
Organism: Andrena marginata; assembly: GCA_963932335.1. Classification (NCBI taxonomy): domain Eukaryota; kingdom Metazoa; phylum Arthropoda; class Insecta; order Hymenoptera; family Andrenidae; genus Andrena; species Andrena marginata. The sequence goes on from OZ010663.1 coordinate 20,446,041, forward strand.
CCTCAGGTGCCTACCCAAGGTCCCTCGGCCGGATGGGCTTTTACTACTGATTTCTTTTGTTCAAAACCGCAAAATCTCGAACTTTGAGGCCATTTTTCGAGGTTATCCTATCTGATTTCGAAGTTAAAAATGGTATCAATGTAGGATCACGGAAAAAGGAAGTCGCCTCAACGGGACTCGAACCCGCGATCTCTAGATTCGTAGCGCGCTGGCCAGCCGCCTTAAGGGGACTAGGCAGTCGAAAAATCGATTTTTTATTGCATTTTTGGGTAGTACTATCCTTTCTGAATAAAATACCGTTTGGTTTATATTAAAATTCACAAAATTGTTGATTTGGCAGCTAAAAATGTCAAGCGTCGCACGAACGCGATTTCAGCCGGCCGCAGATAGGGGGGCCGCACCGGCGCGGCGGGCGTTGAAAGGCCCTCCTTTGAGTATTATAAAGTTTTATAACTTACATTGTTGGAAAAGTAAGTTCCAGATACTGCTTTGTTTTAGTACCTTCAGGAGCACAGTCGTCTGCCAGTTTCGATCGAACGTTTCGACTGTTAGGATCGACGTGAATATTGAGCAAAATATTATTTGCAGTTTCCTTACATTTCTGTTTATATTATTATTAGAGTGTTTATATTTTTAATTAATAAGTGTGTACAAAATGGAAAAAAGACCTAGAATTGGTAAAAAAAAACAGGGAAGAAAAGTGAAGAAACGACGGTTTCATGGAAATCAATTTATTGTCCCAGATTGCAATGAATCTTCTACTGCACACAACAAATTAAAGGATTGTTCTTTTTCTACTACGATTGATCCTAAAATTGGTTATGAGATCATTAATTTTGTAACTGTGTTTAGTACGATTGCTACATTTGTAGTATGCAAAGAATGCGGTGAAAATGTGAAGTTTGAGAAAGACTACCATCGCGGCCTCGGTTTTAAAATTACAGTTACGTGCTCAAAATGTGCGGATAAATTTGTTTATTCTTGTCCAACATCAGTCACACAAAAGAATATTGTGTTTGAAATTAATTCAAGAATAATGGCAGTAATGAGGTATATAGGTATTGGTTACAGTGGTATCGAATTATTCTGCGGGCTTATGGACCTTCCGGTGCCTTTGGTTCGTCGCAGCTATGACGTGTTTATAAAAAGTATGCGTAACGTTGCAAAATCTGTCTGCCAATTATCATTAAATTCAGCAATGACTGAAGAAACTTCGCATTATGAAAATACAGAAAGCCTAATAGTTTCGGGCGACGGGAGCTGGAGAAAACGCGGGTTTCAATCTGTGCACGGTATCGCATCTCTAATCGGAGATTATACTGGAAAAGTTGTTGATGTCGTTATTAAATCGTCTTACTGTGCAGCTTGTAAATTATGGGAGAAACGTTCCGGTACCGATGCATACGTGGAATGGTTAAATGGACACGAAGAAGAATGCCGAATTAATCATGAAGGGTCTGCAGGTAAGATGGAGGTGGACGCGATAATCGAAATGTTTCAACGATCTGACGAGTTATATGGTGTGAAATATAAATATTACGTCGGGGATGGAGATTCAAAGACTTTTAAATCTATTTTGGACAAGCACCCGTACGGAGAAGAGTTTCAGGTTTTAAAAAAAGAGTGCGTAGGCCACGTCCAGAAACGGATGGGCACACGGCTGCGCAATACTAAAAAGGAGCATAAAGGTATTGGTGGAAGAGGTAAATTAAGTGACAAGCTTATTGGAGAATTAAGCAAGTATTACGGTATGGCTATACGAAATAACTTCGATGATGTGCAAAAGATGAAGGACGCAATTATGGCAACCTTCTATCACAAATGTTCAACGGACGACAATTTACAGCATCACCTTTGCCCGGAAGGAGCAGACAGTTGGTGCTCATGGAAAAAGGCAAAGGTCGAAAATAATTTAGGCACGTATAAACACAAGCCTGCTCTCCCCCTTGACGTACAAGAAGCTATCTTACCAATTTATAATGACTTGTCAAATGAAGAACTTCTGACTAAGTGTATCGGTGGATTTACACAAAACGCGAACGAAAGCTTCAATAATATGGTGTGGAAAATTGCTTCAAAAAGGACCTTTAGCGGCCAAGAAATAGTAGAAATACAGTGGCGGACGAAAGAAAGTTTATAACTTTTAAAATCGCATAACTTTTTTAGAATTGGTCCAAACGACATGAGTTTTTTTAGAAGGTAGAAGGATTACTTTGCTAAGTGACGTGTTTCGTAGTTTTGAAAAAAATGCAATTTGTCGGAATAGCAAGAAAACATAGAAAGGGCAGTTTTTTCAACTTTTTTTTCTGAGCCTGTAATGAAAATTCAAAAAACCCGTTTGTAAATTTAAGTAAGCTGTATACATGCTGAAAATTTCATCAAAATCGGTTAACGGTGCTCTGAGTTACAAACGTTTAAAGATCGCAGAATAAGGTCGAAAATCGCTTGATTTCGGGAATTTCGCGATTTTCGACCTTATTCTGCGATCTTTAAACGTTTGTAACTCAGAGCACCGTTAACCGATTTTGATGAAATTTTCAGCATGTATACAGCTTACTTAAATTTACAAACGGGTTTTTTGAATTTTCATTACAGGCTCAGAAAAAAAAGTTGAAAAAACTGCCCTTTCTATGTTTTTTTGCTATTCCGACAAATTGCATTTTTTTTCAAAACTACGAAACACGTCACATAGCAAAGTAATCCTTCTACCTTCTAAAAAAAACTCATGTCGTTTGGACCAATTCTAAAAAAGTTATAAACTTTCTTTCGTCCGCCACTGTAGCTACTTATCTATCAGCTGCTACATTTAATGACGGCCGTAAAGCATTGCTTTTTTTATTGGAGGAGATAGGAGTCAAAGTTGGAGCGCGCGCTGAGGCCGTATGCGCCGTAGTGGACCAGAAGCGCTTGCACGACGCTGATATCAGCTTACAAAATAGGTCCAAAACAGGTCGGATCCAAAGAAGAATCAATCAGCAGCGACAGGCTGATGCAGAGGAAGCATTACAAATCTCATACTACTCTGCTGGAGCTCATTAAGCGAGGTATATAAATGTAAAAGTATTTTAAGACGTAGAAAAACTTTAAACGCATTTTCCTCGAAATCTTTTTTTCTCTTGCTTTTTTCCTGATTGTGAACGAATGGAGGTTCAGATCGACTCGAAAAAATTACAGGATGTGTAAAACATATGCCATTTCGGACCAAACCTCTGATATGATCCGTAAAACTTCGAAATTTTCATAAAAAAATTAAGAAGTCACCGGATTTTGGTAGCGTCAAAACAAGAACGAATTTTTCTCGGAAAAATCGCCGTTTTTCAGCCACCAATTGCATAATTTTTATTTAATTTTTGTTTTTATAGGTTTGGTCCGAAACTATGAATCCAAGAAACAAGAATCACACCTTTGAAATCGAATTGCGTTACATTTTAAGACCGATATTAAGGGAAAACGACGGAAAAACGTTAAAATGTTTACACGTCTGCAGCGCCATTTTTTAAGTACATATATATTTCTTACCAATTTTTTTTTCAATCTGTATGGTATTAACAAACATTGGGTAAAATGATACATCTGGATTTGCTTCCATTTTTTTACAAATAAATAAGTAACAGAGTCCATTTCTCACTAAAAACGACTGCCTAGTCCCCTTAACCACCTCGGCTACCGCCGACTTCCCCGATCTTCGTTATTCCGTGTCCTCTCTTATGGTGGAGGTTCCTGATTCCCACATCAATCGATTCGTCTTGGCGAGACCTTTCCAACGGTGTATAGCATATGCTGTACGCTCTTGGATCAGTAATCCCCTCTAGGACTTAACATTGTCCTTTCAGTAACATACTGCTGAGATTTTCCAGATGAAAATAAATACACGGTATAAATCGGATTATTTTTAGCATTATGAGGTTAATGTTACATTTATAGTCAATTATCTAGTACAGTTCTAGAAATGAGCTGATTTATACCGTGTTTCAACGCATTATAATCTGGAAAATCTCAGCAGTATGTTACTAAAAACATTACGTTTTATATTTTATCAATACATAATCCACCGCCTGTATGCCTCTCGAACCGAACATTTATTCTAATTTATCTAGATATTATATTTGCCTATCTCTGTTCTCCAGCCGCATCGCCGTGATTCATTCAAGCTTCTCTGACGACAGAATAGTAATAGGGGAAATGCGGCAACAGCGCGATTCCACTCCCAATACCTCTCGGCAACTATGTCTTTCCTACATTTATCGGCTAGCTTAGACTTCCACCGTTTCTGATGGTACATGGAGCGAATATATCACCAGCGCTGGTGACGGAGAATCCTTGAAGCATAATTCTGTCATTTCTCGAATTTGTCTCAGTACACGAGTCATAAATTCATTATTATTTCAACGTACGGTGCTTATTAGCGTTCAAATGCACCAGACCCGCCAACACGGATGTCTTCTGCAGGTAACTATACCCGCAAAAGCTTCCTTCTTGCCGATTTCACGACGTAAGTTGGTGGAAACGGATTGTTTACTACATCGCGTATACGTACACGCTTTTCCTAGCTTGTGTGAGCGTACGCACACATTCAACACCAGGTGAGACGACAGCCTTAATAGAAGATCGCAAGAAGTCTGTAAAAATCAACCACATGCAAACAGACATTAAAAGATTTGTTGAGGAGACGTAAGAAAATTTAAAAGAGTAAAATTTAAAAGTAAATTAAAATTTACTTACGTTATTTGCTGCAAAAATGAATGTGTAATTATGAAAAAAATTATATTTACATTAAAATACTTTTCAGTGAGATGACCGAAGGAAACGGGAGTGACAGCGATTTATTAAGCGGTTAGGTGTCGACCAGTTTGAAAACGGCATCTTAATTTATTGTACTCTTGAATAATTGCTGATCCCAATTTACAGCCACTGCACTACACAAACGCTCAGCTGTTTTATTGAGTATATCTTGTAATGGCAATATAACTTGTGTTTCCGATATTCTATAATTTTGTGGTTGACATTCAGTCATAGATTCTCTGACAAATTGGTAGGCCGGATAAATTGCACAGTTCCTCAATCGAGAATCTTTTACTAATCCTACATATCTACTTTTACTGTAATCATGCTCTGACAATAAGTAGAATGCAACATTCATGTATTAAGCGGTTACGAAAGAGTTTTAAAAGATAGAAATATACACATGTATAACAGTTTTTAGATTTTTCTTATTTAATTATATAGTAATTGTTACGTTATCCACGAATATATTCATTTTCCTTTCTTAACTATCTCCTACCAAGTTAATTTGGCGTGTCAGATGCGTATACGGTTCGGCAATCGAGTTGTGAGCATATAGTACGCAACAGGATACGACATGTAAACCCTTTATACAGCACAATTATTAGTATTCAAGTATTCTATTATCTTTTTATACTCCATATGAATAAATACAATAAATAAATCTAAAATATTGTCATCAAAGCACGCAAAGCAGAAAAAACACGGTTTTTGTCGATTTTTCAACCTAAAACGCATTTTTCTTCAAATCCTGAAGGGCTAGACCAATTTCGTGGTCATATTTGAATTCAGCGCGTCAAAATCTATAGGAAATGATGTATAACAAGCAATGGAAAAGCTTCAACCATGAGTTATAACGGAAAACCCGAAATTTTCGTCGAAAATGTCAACTTTGACTTAGATTTTCAAGGTCAACATTTTTTTTATACATTCTAAACATTTTTCCCTTAATCTGCAACATCTTAGCTTTAACCTCCAAGAAGTGCCGTCCCTCTACCTTATTCCTATCAAGAGTTCTACGATTTTGACACAAAAAGGTGCAGTTTGTCCCACTGTGCGGCGTTCTCACTAGAGAGTCGAAAAAACCCAATGGTTCTCCTGCTGTGCTGAATCCGTTCTGTGTAAACGGCAGGGGTGCGTTTCAACAATGCCTTGCAGCATTGTGGGAGAACCCTCGTTGAGAACACCTCTGACCGTCGCGCTAAACATTATAACATAATCAGTAACGACTACAGCGGGAATGCGCAGACTGGATCACTTCTTAGAAGATTGACGGAATTGTATACTCTGCATTCGGAGTAGGGAACCGTGCCTTCCCACGGTTTTGTCACACGTTTTGAAGCATGTGTGAATTATTAATCAATTGGAAATTGTTGTTACAATTAAATACCTAACACAATTTCTGACAATCAATTAATTGTGGGATTCCCCTAGTCAGAAATTGTGTATATGAAATTATGAACATTGAGGGAAGGCCCTCAGCTGTGTGAAATTGTATGGTTTTCGAGATGTGGGATGTTATATTTTCCTGTGCGGACGAATGTTCCGTACAGACCAATCATATATGTGAGTCGGGAATCTGATGGATGGATTCGAACACACATACACGCACCGCCTCGTTAAGTAGAGGGGCCAGTAGTAGCGTGGTCGAGCGATAAAATGCAGCGTAAGCGTTTTCGGCGCGGACCCACTCTGGCCGCTGCTGAGAGCGTGAAGCTGCGACACTCTGTGACGGTAAATCGTGAGGTGCGTGTCATTTGGGTCCGCAAGTGTTTTAGAGCTAGAGTTCTCCGGTCTACTGTGTAACCGCGTGAAAGACTCAAGTTTGCGAAACAAATCCTTTTAATAACTTCGAAACTGATTATTTTAAACATTCTATTAACTTGCAAAATAATTTATTCTGTTAACGATTTAATTTAAATTTTCATTGAATTTGTTCAGTTAAAATTGTTATTGTTCCGGTTTCACATTATAGTTCAACTCGTTTTTATTGCATCCTATAATCAAGTGTGTGCTTGTTCGCGTCTCATCCCTCTTTCTGATTCAGGTTTATCAGCGGCTCAGAATTATCCAAGCTTCAAAGTTTATCAGCGACAAGGAACTATTTGAATTTTTTAAAAAAAAAGGAAATTTAAAGCACAGTGTCATTTAGATCAGGCCTGGGATTTAAGTGAACACAGCGGCCGATTTTCGGAGGCAACGCCTCCTTTCTCCCGCCGCGCGTCTTGGCCCCCGCGGCGGCCAAGGAGCTTGGAGGGCCTCAGGCCCGTACCACATGAACTGCGCGTAGAGCATTGGGACGCCCCAGATCAATAGGTTTCCACATCACCTATGGGGGTACTATCATCGATGCGTTTCTTTTTATAGTGATATCCCCTATAGGCCTATTCCACTGTGTCGCGCGATAAAAAATGGATTGGAAAAATGCGTTTTACTATCAAAATTTCAAATATGTTTGGGAAAACTAGATTTTCGCGCACGTTTAGACGTGCTAGGCAAATCTAAAATATTAACGGGGAAGCTGGACGACGATGTACGTATTAAAGTTGAAAGCGAGGAATCGTTTAGCCCTGTGCGCTGCTCGGTCTTAATGCTACGCATTTTCGAGAACGAACATTCGCACAAATATGTGGATCCGAACATGGAGAAAATTCGGAGCGCGAAATCCCTAAGTTTGGAGTATGTCGATTCTTCCAGTGTTTTGAAGAATTCGGCTCCTTTTTCTTCCCTCGTTTTCAAAGAAATGTCGTGCTGAATATCGCACAGTTCTTCTTGATACTCGAGGGCTTGTTCTTCGATTTTTACGGTGAGGGGATTCTCAAAGAGAATTAGATCATTTCTGAGCGAATCGAACTCGGTGAAACGCTCATCGAACTGATCTATCACCGATCGAAGAATGTGCAAATGATTATCAAAATCACACTCGTTGCCGAATTCTTCGAAAATTAAGCTACATGAGGGAAAAAAGAAAAATTGTTTTTCTTCTAACAGGAGATGATTTTGATAAACTATCAGCCTCCTACGAAAAGAATCTATGTGGCTGCACAACTGCGAAATAGTTTGCCCGGTATTTTGCAGTTTTAAATTTAAGGTGTTCAAATGGTTGGTAAGGTCCACTATAAGTGAGAGTTCACAAAGGAAACTCGCATCTGTTAATAAAGAGAAATATTCTTCTGCCTTTCAATTTGGATTTTTCTGCAAGAAATGGAAGATCTCATTTCTTATAGCAAAGAATTGGCTTAGACATTTCGCTGCACTGAGCCAGCGTACTTCACACTGCAAAGAGAGATCAGTGTAAGCAGCGTTACGTGTTTCAAGAAATTCTATAAATTTCCTGTGAGATAGAAATTTATTTCCGCCCTTGATAGAATTGATACGTTGCGTAACCTTTTCATGGCGGAAGATAATTTTATATCTTTCCCACATAACGCTTCCTGATGAATAATACAGTGCATCATTGGGAATTTGAAACCCCGTTTTCTAAACTGCCCGTTCAGTCCTATTTTGGCAATAGGATAGGCCTATAGGGGATACCACTATAAAAAAAAACGCATCAATGATAGTACCCCCATAGGTGATATGGAAACCTATTGATACGGAGGGCGCCCCAATACGCTACGCGCGGTTCATATGGTACGGGCCTGAGGCGCTCCAAGCTCCCAGGCCGCCGCGGGGGCCCAGACGCGCGGCGGGGGAAAGGAGGCATTGCCTCCGAAAATCAGCCGCTGCGTTCACTTAAATCCCAGGCCTGATTTAGATTATTGTAACTGTCTGGTGAGTTGCACCTCTTATCTCTTTCTGTACACCTTATTACACTGTTATAATTATCTGTATTTAACGATAATTTCTGACAATCAATCGATTGTGGGATTCCCCTAGTCAGGAGTTATCTCTGGTTATACGAGTATCTATGTTTTGTAAAACAATTGATTGATCCTTCCCATATTTCATTCTGTTATGTTCTTTTGTTTTCATTCATTATTTCAACATTAAAGCTTTATTTATCGTTAAATTCTACTCATTAATTACCTATCTGATTCCATTGAAAAGACCCGTATGGGGCTACAGCACTAACGATCCCAAAATCTACCCCTTATCCTTCTGATAAGGTACTATGTTATCGTTTACCACTATGGTTCGGGGCACCGTTAGACCTTTCCCAGCCCTACTAGTCGATACATGGGGGGAGTAGTGGTGCAATTATATATTTGTACTTGTATCCCTTGTTGCCCAATATGGGATTTTTAGCACCATGAACGCGTCTGTTGGCATTCGTCGCCAGCAGTATACTTTTGTATTTTTGCTTGTCGGCATCGTTGTATACAGCATCGTCTGGAATTCTCTTGAAAATCAGTTCGTAAAGACCGGGCGTTCCTCTGTATTTTACACCATTTATGATTATATTATCATCCTTGTCTATATCGAAAGCCGTATCCCCCCGAACCGTTCCACTATTGCCAAAGTATACGCCGTACACAGTCCATTGCTGTATCCCTATCGCCACTTATGATTGCATCCATATATTTTTGCCCCAGGGGACCCAAATGGCTGCGAAACGTTTTTTGTCCCTCGGATGTTTGAAGTTGCTATCTAATAGATGTCACAAATAACTCATCGGGACTATTTTCGAAAACGTCATCATCATTATCATCATTAGTTGTGAGCAACTGCACACTAGGAAATGTATTTATTGGTGTGGGGGGAACGGGAGACTCGTTTGATGTAGCATTCTGTCGTTTCCGCTTCGATTGAACTGGTGTGGAGGTTACGGGTGAATATTCCAATGACACGTGTTGTTTCCCCTTTGTCTTGCGCGATGAGTTCCCTTTCGGATGGATTTTTTTAGGCGTTAATGTTTCATTCCCTTCAACGTCTGTACTCATCAGCGGTGATGTGTCAGCTTCTGCTGTTGTGGTATTTTCCACAATATGTTTCAAGGGTTCGACGATAGGTTTAAAGTATCTCTCCAACGCGATATCTTCCTCCATCTTGCCAGTCTTCAAAGCCTGATGTTTGTTGCGAATGGATTCGCTGGTTTTTGCAATTTCCTTCGCTATTCTCTCGCGATCCTTAATCTTCAGAGTATCGATATCAATCATCGTTGTACCGCAGACGTTGCTTTCTCACCGACGTGTTGATGACAATTGATCATCTCATGGTATGGCAAACTGGTTAAATCCCTTTCTATAACGTCCATTGGACATCGCGCTATCCTTGTCTATTACCACGAAACCATACTCCCGTTGCCAACAATCACGACACAAAGCACAGAAATCTTCGTAAGACATGTCAGTGTTTACATGATCGTTGTGCACATGTTTCATGTTGGTACCATCCTGCTTAAACAGAATCAGCAGATACGCATTGTCCCGTATAAGATGTTTGGGAATCTTTGCATACGTCTGACGGACATAGAAGCAGTCAACATTCGAGTGGCGCCCCATTGCAAAGTATTTCCTTATCGTATCTTGCTTGTCGCATGCCACGTCATGAAAGATAAAAATGGAATGCGAAAGCGATTCGCTCGGTGGGGTGACGTCACTGTTATTTGAAAACGTAAAGTAGCCAATTTCATCTATCGGAGTCAATAAATTCTCCAAATATTGGTATTTCAGCTGTTGCAACGACATGGAATACACGTACACGTTCTCGAAGCGGACGCCGTGAGGTCTATCCAACAAGCTCACCAGCACGTTGGTCTTTCCACAATTTGATGACCGCAAATGAGGCAGCGGATAATGTTTGGAAGCATGCTACCATGTCTGCGCCTTGTTTTCGAAGACATCATTTGTGATTTATCGTCAAAATTTGTCACGCGTATCGTCACAGGTTGTCGCACGAATTACATCCTCTCCGTGAACTATGAAAAATGATTTTGATACATTGAAGCGGCGACGCGCCCTATTTGTAGGTCCGCGCCAAAGCAAAACATCTCAGTATTTAAAATGCTTATGGCCCTGTCGGATAATTGTGATATTCGAGACCTAACCTCTGAGCAGTTGAAATATATACCAACGATTATTCTACTGCGAGAGTTTGGCAGACACATTGATCAGTTGTAGGACAGACTCCCCGAGAATATAAAAGCAGATTCGGAGGTTCAACAATATCGTCGGTGTCTGGAACATTATAATCGCCCTTGGCAGCGAACGCATATCGACGGTCCAGCACCACTGAATAAAAACTGTGGCGAATGTCGTCGACGAGAGTAAAGAAAGTTTGTGGTTTGTTAAATCGGGCAATAAACGCGCTACCTATGGAATTACATATTCCGGGATACCAGTTTTGCGGCCCAGGAACTCATCTGGCAAAATGATTAGCTAGAGGGGACGCGGGGTGTCGAGAACACGATATTGCATATTCGCGTAGCAATGACCTCGGCGAAAGGCACGCGGCAGATAACGTTCTCGCTGACAAAGCGCGAAAACGAATCGTTGCGCGAGACTCGACTCTGGTTGAAAGAGGTGCTGCTACAGCTGTTTGGGCAGCTATGAATGCCAAGACGAAAATTGGAATGGGACTGAAAACAAAAACCCGCAATAGGACTCCAAAGAGAGCATCGCAAAAGCGGATTCTTCCGGTGGCAAAACGGGGTGGTATATTACCACTTCTACCGCTGCTAGGTGTTCTCGGATTATTAACTGGTGGAGCGGCGGGGATCGCCAAGGCGGTAAACGATAATAAGGCGGCGCAATATCAGCTGCAGGAAATGCAACGCCATAATCGCTCCATGGAAGGTCATGGACTTTATCTCGCACCATACAAGCGTGGACAGGGAATACCGAAACGAAAAAAAAGCCGAAATGAAAATAAAAATACCCGTGGGCGTAACTACCGATACACAATTGGAGGAGTTGGCAAAACGTATGCATATTCCATTCTTTAGAGGTGTTTTTATGCGTAACGAGTTACCAGCTGGAGGAGTACGTCGACACGAGAGCGGTATCGTAAATTTGGACAATGTCGAGGGGTCTGGGACTCATTGGGTGGCGTATGCGAAGAGAAGGTGTCGAGCTATATATTTCGACAGCTTTAGGAATATTCGACCGCCTATGGAATTTGTAAAATATCTGGATAAAGATGCTCTGAAAAGTGAATACAATCGAACCTCTTAGAAGTACGAACGGAGCAATTGCGGACAACTATGTCTACGCTTTGTACAAACGATCGGCATCAAATTTAAGGATTGATTTCCCACCACTCTGAATCAGTACTAGTCGAACAGTTCTAGCAGAATATGTCATTAACATTCACTCTAACCCGCAAGAGTAGCACCCTCGCGGTGAGCTACTTTCCACCCATAGATTTGAGCGACGATGATTACGAGCTTGGTCTAACAACCTTTGATACTTATCACGCAATACCGAACATCGACTCGAGCAACGATAAATTCTACTTCGTCGTAAAGTATGACATAAATAGCGTTGACACCACACATGAATACATTACGATTCCCCACGGCTACTATGAACTAGACGCCATTGCCAAGTACCTAAAGCAGCGATTACTCGAACGGTATTCTCAAAATCTCGGCGACACCGATGACAACGACGATGACGAGAAGTACCTTCTAATGCTACGAGCTAACAACAACACCATGAAAAGCGAGCTGTACTGCTCGTTCGCCGTAGACTTTACAAAGCCCAATAACATTGGATCGTTACTAGGATTCTCGACGAATCGGGTATTAGAACCAGGACGGTGGCACGAATCGGACGATCCAATTAATATTATGAACGTGAACATTATTCGCATAGAATGTAGCGTGACCGCTGGCGCGTACAACAATGGGAGGCGTGTACATACGATACATGAATTTTCTCCGGGAGTCCCACCAGAATATAAGATATCGGAAACGCCTGCGCAGATCATTTACCTTCCAATCACCGCACGGGTCATTACGGATCTAACGATACAGGTTATGGATCAAGACGGACAGTTGCTTGATTTTCGAGGTGAAGAGATTACCATCAGACTGCACGTACGACGACGACGATAATACGTGTGGTGCGAACGAAAGAGATCCTTGTATTGAACGACTCCAGAACCTCGTTTCTTCAAAGTCAAATTGTTTACAACAACAACAACAACTGCAACAGCTCTGATCACGCTAAAAAGAAGAAGCTCAGTGTTGCGAACATTGCATTTTTGAAATCATTGGGATTCATTGTACGCATTTAAGTTGAAACAATGGCTGACATTCTAATTATTGGAGGGAAGCCGACATTTGATGATCGCATCGTCAAGCTCCAGACTCACGCATACAACCCATACGTCACCACGACGTTTGGATACAGCGATGAGATAAGAATACCGATACAGCAGCAGGATTTATACACATTGCCGTGTGAAAGTTTCCTCTATGTGGAGGGGAAATTGAAGATAAATAAGCCAAATGATGCATTAACAAGTGGAGATTGATCGCAACAGAAACGTTGGAATAACTAGCACGCTTAAAAACTATGTACCACTGACATCTGGCGAAGACAAAAATATGGAGAATGCCGGATGGGGCTTGAAACGACGCGATGGGCCAATAGTGAAAAATCATTTCAATTTTTGCATCCCACTCAAATATTTGTTGGGATTTTGCGAGGACTACAAACGCATGATTATTAATGCGCGTCACGAATTGATTTTAATACGATCGCGCAACGACAACAATTCTCTAATCCCCACAAAATTACCTTTTTACAAAAAGGTACAAAAAAGAGCGCCAAGTACATAAACTCTTCAAAAAGAATCCCATTTAAAAACAATGTCGTAAATTAATATAAATTTAATAATGTTCTATACTCTACAAAAATAATGTTCTAGACTCTACAAAAATAATGATATACAACAATTGCGCCAATTATCACAATGACTATTTATACAAAGAAAAAATCACAATAGTACAATGAAAAAATGTATTAAATAATATCAAGCAGATATGTTTGTATACAAATAAATATTTTAATACGAATAAATCACATAAAAAAATAGAAGAAAATATACAATATAAAAAAATATATGAAATCAAAATGAGCTGCAAGTACATAAAGGTGCTTTCCAACTGCGCTTAAGATGACACAACTACATATACACAGCTAAAATGCTGTATTCATACATTCCGTTACTCATATCGCGGACATTTTAAATAATATGAAGATAAAATGTAACATCTAGATATTTGCCTAGATGTCCGCGGCCTGGAATTTATTGTCTATCAATATTAGTTTTTATATTAAAACAAGCAGTGACATGGTAATTATTGCCGTTGATAGTAATAATTATGATCGTCACAACAGTGAATGTGTTAACTGCAATTTCATTTGCCATCGCATTGCCGGGGAACATTTTTTAAAGTACCCTTGTAAAATTTTACAGTCGTTATAACTGAGTCATAAACCATTTCCAGAATTTATAGCACCTTCAGGTCAACCAAATGTAGCTTCCTAAAAACAGATATTTCAGTGTACCCTACAGTAACAGCATTTATGATATCCTCTATGAGCCTGGTATGTAGAGGAATTTGAGATACTTTTCGCGAACGTATATCGCGATCGTGTCTTGCCGATCGTTTCGCAGATCGATGATATACATCGAACAAGTAGTACACCACTGCGGTGGATCGTCTAAAAAGCATGTGGAGTCGACGTAGAAATGGGAGCCCGAACTCGCTGTCTCTAAGTAGTGACGGGTACGACCTTCTGGCCCGCGCGAAGGAGCGCCACGATCCGGCTTCACGTACTTTTGCGGGCCGCGCGGCATGTGGCGCGCCGGCCCGCGGGCCGGACCGCGCGCAAGACCGACCGTGTAAAGGGGCCTATTGAGATTCGGAAATCTCAGGGTTCTTGATAGCGAAGTCGTGGCGTAATAGATACACTCCGTGTTCGCGCTGCGCATATATATATATATATATATATTATATACATATTATATATATATATATATATATATATATATATACTTGGCGCGAGACACTACCGTGTCTCTTGATAGTGCGTGATTCTTTGTCGCAACTTGATATAATTATCGAAAAGTCTAGCGAGAAATGTGATTACGTTTAGATTTTAGATTTTAGATCATACTCTAAAAAAATATTTTTTATCGAAGGCGCTACAGCGTCCATGCTACTGGCCAAGAGTGGATTCTAATTTTAAGAAAGTTCACCAATTTACAGTATCAAAATATTTATCTTTTAATAAAAAAATTCATTTTAAGGTTTGAAAAATAGAAATAGCTCGAATAAAACGTATGGAAATTTAAAATGAAAACAATAAAATATGAATGTACATATGTGTTTGTTAAAGAAGTTACAGAAGAACTTTATTGAACCCTTTTTTTATGTAGAATTTAGTTCGTATATATGAAAAATCGAAGAACCATAACGGGTAATTATCGTTTGACGTGATCTAATCGGATCTGAAGACAAGAATATAAAATTTAAATATAAAGTTTCATTGAAATCCATTTTGCCGTTTAAACGTAATCGTGTTAACAAATATATAAGATATTTAAAAAAGCTCTTTTCTAAATAGTCAAAATGTCATCAGGAGGTCTTAAAACGTGATTTCCGTAACAAAACTTTTTCCAATTTTTTTTTCATTACAAGAGTATTACCTTATATACATATGTCAGAAAATGAAAAGTGGATTTCGAGGCACCGAAGAAGGTTGCGCACGGCTGCGTGTCGCTTGCACCTCTGATGCAGAGGGCAAAAGAGATAATAGCGTTAGTGGGAGCGCAAGGGGGGATAGAGGGAGCGAAGGAGCTGGGAGGAGGAAGGCAAGTTAGGAAGGAGGTGATGCTGAAGGTGAGGATGGAGAGCATGTAGGCCAAAAGGGTGGTGATGAAGAACAAAGTGAAGCTGAGGGGGAGGAAGGAGAGGATAGAGGATAATCTGACGTGGAAAGAAAGAAAGATACAATGGTGGTTAAGAGAGATAGGGGAGGAGGAAGAAAAAGAAGGACAGAGAGTGAGAATAAGTTACGGGAAGATAGTAATAGACGGAAAAATATGGTTCTGGGATAAGAGGAAGGAGGTATTAAGAGACCGGCGGGGGAGGGAGAAGGGGGAGCAGGATAGGGTAGGAGAAGGGAAAAAAGAGGGAGGGAGGAGGAAGGGGCAGGGGGAAGTAAGGAGCAAGAAAGAGGGACAAAAAACTAAACAGGAAGGAAAAGGGGGAGGAAAGAAAAAATTGGAGGATAGCGTTCTGGAACGTAGAGGGGTTGATGAACAAAGAGGAGGAATTTTGGAAGGGGCTAGAGGAGTGGGAGGTGATAGTGATGATGGAAACATGGGTGAAAGAGAAAGGATGGAACGATGTTAAGCGTAGACTACCGGCGGGATACAGATGGAGGGCTCAATGGGCGAAGAGAAGGAATAGGAAGGGTAGAGCGATGGGGGGCATGATGATAGGAGTGAGGGAAGAGATGTGAGGAAAAGAGGAGCAAGGGCAGGGAGAGGAAGACGGGATAATGGTGGACGGAGTGAGGGCGGGGGAGGAGAAATGGAAAATAGTGGCAGTTTATGTAAACGGAGATATGGAGGGGAAGCTGGGAAAGATCAGAGGGTGGATGGAGGGACAGAAGGAGGGAGAGAGGGTGATAATAGGGGGGCGGATTTCAACGCGAGAACGGGAGAGCAGGGTGGAAGGATAGAGGGAGGAGAGCAAGAGGGAGGAGGGGGAGAAGAAAGTCGAAAGACAGTAAGGTAAACGGGGATGGGAAAAAGCTAGTGATGCTCGGAGAAGAGACAGGGTGGGAAATATTGAACGGGAACATAGAAGGGGACGAAGAGGGGGTATATACGTGCACAGGGGAAAGAGGGGAGACAGTTGTAGATTATGTACTGGGGGATGAGAGGACGAGAAGGAGGGTAGAAAAGATGGAAGTAGGAGACAAGGTGGAGTCGGACCACCATCCGATGGTGGTGACGATAAGTGGTGGTGGTCGGGTAGGATGAAGAAGGAATTTGAGAAGGGAATGGAGAGAGTGCGCATGGAAGGGGAAGGGATACAGGAGGAGTGGAGCAAGGTGGTAGAAAGGATTAAAGAGGTGATGAGGAAAGGGGAGGAGGCAGGGGGAAAGGAGGAGACAAGGAAGGGGGAAGGGTGGTGGGACAGAGAATGTAGGGAAATGAAGAGACAGGTGAGAAGGGAGCTAAGGAAATGGAGAGGTTGGGAGGTGAGAAGGGAGGACTACAGGAGGAGGAGGAGAGAGTATAAGGAAATGTGCGAGAGGAAAAAAGAGGAAGAACGGGAGAGGCTGGTAAGGGAAGTGGCAGAAGCAAAAACCGAAAGTAAGGTATGGGAAATAGTAAACAGGGGGAGGAAAAGGGGGAGGGGGGTGGACGAGAGGATAAAGAAAGAGGAATGGAGGAAGTATTTTATGGGATTGTTAGGAGGAGTGGAGGGTAGGGTAAGGATGGGAGAAGAGGGGAGTAGGAGAAAAGGAGAGGACGAGGGGATAAGCAAAGAGGAGGTAAGGACAGTAATAAGGGAGAGGAAGGACGGGAAGGCGAGCAGAGGAGATGGAGTACCAAATGAGGCCTGGAAATATGGAGGAGAGAAGGGGATAGATTTAGCGTGGGAAGTATGCGGAAGGGTGTGGGAGGGGGAACGATGGCCGCAAGAATGGAAAGAGGGAATCATCGTACCTTTGGTGAAGAAAGGTGGAGGGACGAGTGTGCAGGACTATAGGGGAGTGACGCTAATGCCGACACTATACAAGGTGTACGCAACGATTCTGGTGGGGAGACTGGAGCAGGAGGTGGAAGGGAAGGGCATGGTACCGGAAAATCAAACGGGATTCAGAAGAGGAAGAGGGACGGTGGACCACATATACGTGCTAAACCACGTAATAGGGAAACAGATTCAAGGGAGAAAAGGCAAGTTGGTGGCGTTATTTGTGGATCTGAGGGCAGCTTTCGACACAGTGGACAGGACGATCTTATGGGAGGCAATGTAGAAGAGAGGGGTGAGAGAGGGACTGAGGGAAAGGGTAAGGGAAATATACAAAGAGACAGTGAGCAGGGTGAAGGTGGGAGGGGAGGTAGGAGAGAACTTCTGGACAGGGAAAGGATTGAGACAGGGGTGCCCATTGAGCCCGATCCTATTTAATCTGCTGATAGCAGACGTGGATGACGTGCTCAGGAGAGGAAAATGGGGAGGGGTGAAAGTACGAGGAAGGAGGATATGCGCCCTGGCGTATGCCTGGCGTATGACTTGGTTATACTGGCAGAGAAGGAGGAGGAAATGGAGAGCATGGTCAGGAGACTGGAAGGATATTTGGAGGGAAAGAGGTTAGAGGTAAATGTAGAAAAAACGAAAATAGTAAGATTTAGGAAAGGGGGGGGGGGAAAGGTGGACTGGAGATGGAAAGGAAGGAGGATAGATGAGGTAAAAGAGTTTAGGTGCCTCGAGTATATGTTTAAGAGGAACGGAGGACAGGAGGCGCATATCGGGGACAGGGTAAAAAAGGCGGGAGTGGTGATGCGTCATGTTTGGGGAATAGGGAAAAGGAAATTCGGGAAAGACTGGGGAAAGAGGATGTGGCTCTTCGACATGCTAGTATGGACGGTGGTGGGTTATGAGGCAGAGGTGTGGGGTTGGAGGAAGAGGGAAGAGGTGGAAAGCATACAGAAGAGGTATTGTCAGGTGGTCGCTAGGAGTGGACTGGCAGACACCGGGATATATGGTGAGGGAGGAAACGAAGAGGAAGAAGTTGAGGACGTGGGCGGGAGGAAGGGCGTGGAGGTATGAGGAGAAGCTGGGCAGGGGGGAGGGAGGGGAGTTGGCCAGGTTATGTTTAGAAGAAGTAAGGGAAAGGGAACAGGAGGTGGGGATAGATCTGTCCGCATGGGAGAAGGAGAGAAAGGAATTTAGAAGGGAAAGAGGGGGGGGGGAAGAAAGGGAAGGGGGATACATGGAAATACAGAAGGAAGACGAAAGGAGGCAAGAAGAAGAGAGAAGAGAGAAAATAGAGGAATTGAGATACAATAGTTGGTATAGGGAGATAAGGACAAGAAGGGTGCCAAAGTACCTGACAAAAGGGTGGAGTGAAGAAAGATACAGAAGGATAGCCAGGTTTAGGCTGGGGAACGAAATGAAGGGAGGGAGGTACTGGGAGAGGGAGAAGGAGAGGAGGTGCAGGTTTTGCGGGTGGAAGAGAGTGGGGGAAAGTGGCGAGAGAGCGGAGGAGTAAGCTAAGGTAGAATTAAGTATAGGTATAGGTTAAGGAATGGTGTAAGAAAAGTGAGTGAGGAAGGAAGAGAAAGGAGCTTGTAACCCTAAGGGGAAGACAATAAAGTAATACATACATACATACATACATACAAGTTATAATGATCTGAAAGTTTATGAAGGAAAACAATACGATACTTTCAGGGAAGTTGCATTAGTGAGAAATTTACTAGACACTGAGGCTATTGTATACGAAATATTTGATGAAGCAATTGAAGTCATGATGCCCCGTCAACTACGATTATTTTACTGCACATACCTCACAGGTGAACAACCAGTCATCGCTTTACATATTTGAGAAAAGTACAAAAACCATTTCTGTGCAGGATTTAACGTTAAAAATGAATACCGAGCTTTACAATATATTTCGTTAATTTTGGAAGCTGAAAACTAGGTGCAAACATTTTAATCTCCCGGAGCTTGATGTAGATTTGCAATTGGGGAGTTGCCAGTATTTGAAAAAAAGGGAAAATTAGTGAAATCTATAGATTTATTAATGAAAAGCCTAAAATGATAGAAATATTAATAAAACACTTATTCGTTTTACCAAAATTTAATAAATAAAATTGACGTTTTTAAGTTCTGAGTCATGTGATCTCAAACGCCAATCACGGCGCGTGACGTCATTGTGCAGTAAACAGCGATTTATATATAGCGATGAATGACACTTCGCGCATGTGCTGATACAAGTTTATATTTAAAAATATCGTTTACGAGTACTTATTACTCGATTTCTTTGGTAAGGAAAGTAGTGAAAGTAGGTATATTATTGGCAATGGAAAAGAACTTCGTTAAAGGTGACAGCACAAATTTACCAACATTGGACGCTATTATGGTGGTTAGCTATTTCGCTACAAATCCAGACTTCTGTTCTGCCGAATACAGAAATGTTAAAACTTCTGTGTAAGTATATTGTTTTACTAGACAATTGCAAGCTAGAAATATGTTTGAAAGAAATTAAATACCTACCCTGATAACCAGATCTGAAGCGCAGAGCCTGACGTCAGATCCGTAGTCATCTGTGTCCGCATTAGGCTGCGGTCTGAAATACAGAGCCTGACATCAGGACCTGACGTCAGATGGGCAGCAGATTCACATCAGATCCTGCCGTTCGCCTGACACGTATAACAGCGCCATCTGAGGGTCAGAATTGGCAAACAATTCCCTACGCGTGACGTCACACGGCCGTCCCTACAGCTGTATCCCTACGTTTACATAACTATCAGGCAGATTCTGCAGTTTATTAAATAATTAATTCTACTTATTTAAAACAGTATTTATTTTATTCTTTAATAATGTACAAGATCGGTGATTACCATTTTGAGAAAATAATATAAGTGGCGCATATAAATCCAAAGAGGGACTTTCAACATTTCCAATTACAAATCCACGTCCTGCAACCACTGGTGCCTTGTAGGGCCGATATCTGAATTCTTCATTCAATATTTTCAACTTCTTTTTTGTGTGGAAGCATCATGTTTCCTGTTGTGTTAGCGCTGAAAACAAACACAATATTAGTATAAAATTAAACGTAACGTATGAATAAACAGGATACATGCAATACTTCCTTCAGCTACATCTCCACACAGTACACACCCTAGGCGATCATGCATGCTCCTGCGAACATTAACATTTATAAGAAAACATGTGTTAAATTATTATCTACTAAACAAGATGCTAAACATTCGCACTTCCAGCATAACCATACTTTTCTGTCTTGCAGATAATGTAAATCTCGATTTTCGCGACGTAGATAATTGGAAATTATTCAATTTCATAATTACCTTTGCCTTCTGGATACGTCGAGATGATTTGTCTGGATATTGATGTTTGAAATTACTTGGAATATTCTTCAATTTTGTCGGCACTGACTGCCACTGACAGTGACTGCCATCTCATACCTCGAAAACGAACGCAAACTGGACGTAGAGCCTTGGCCAATTACGAGTTTCGGCACTATGGTGCAGCCAATCCGAGCGTAGCACATTATACCACATTTATTTATCCTCTACCGTGGTACATCTACCTACCTACATACTCTTCGTTTAAACCATCCGTTCTGCTTGGAGACGTGCGCTCGAAAAATATTCCAAGTAATTTCAAACATCAATATCCGGACAAATCATCTCGATGTATCCAGAAGACAAAGGTACTTATGAAAATGAATAATTTCCAATTATTTACGTCGTGGAAATCAAGATTTACATTATCTGCAAGACAGAAAAGTATGGTTATGCTGGAAGTGCGAATGTTTAGCGTCTTATTTAGTAGATAATAATTTAACACATGTTTTCTTCTAAATGTTAATGTTCGCATGAGTCTGCATGATCGCCTAGGGTGTGTACTGTGTGGAGATGTAGCTGAAGTAAGTATCCCATGTATCCTGTTTATTCATACGTTACGTTTAATTTTCTCCTAATATTGTGTTTGTTTTCAGCGATAACACAACAGGAAACATGATGCTTCCACACAAAAAGGAAGTCTAAAATACAGGAAATTTTCTAATATCGCACCTAATAGGTATCACTGGTTACGGGACGCATTGTATATAGATTTATAAATGTAAATATTGAATGTTCTATATAATGTTCTATAATAATTGTAATTGTCAATCCTGTATTAATAAACAAAGAATAATTAATTTTTAAAATAAATAGAATGAATTATTTAATAAACTGCAGAATCTGCTTGATAGTTATGTAAGGGTAGGGATACACCTGTAGGGACAGCCGTGTGACGTCACGTGTAGGGAATTGTTTGCCAATTCTGACCCCCAGATGGCGCTGTTATACGTGTCAGGCGAACGGCAGGATCTGATGTGAATCTGCTGCCCATCTGACGTCAGGCCCTGATGTCAGGCTCTGTAGGGGAAGGTGGGGCAAGACGGGGGGGCGGGCAAGACGGGGTACCCCCGTATCTCGTGAAACAAACGCACGAACCAACATTGAGCATGCGCGTTAGACGTGTTGTTACCGGGGCCGCCACTGCGCAGCGAGTCAATGAAACACGTGGACGCGTGACGAAATTACGTCAACATTTATAATTTATTGGAAATTCTTTCCTGTTTCTTTCTCTGAATCACCCGTGACAGTGACGTAATAATATAAAAGATCATCGGTGCATGTATGTGTTTCTGAAGCGGAATTTACTAAGGTATAAGGTACGTATGTTGTTTTATACTTTTGGTAACAATGTTTCGAGCAGTGATCATATGATTGTAGTGAGACGAGATGGGGCATGATGGGGTACTGAAAATGAGCGGTACCCCATCATGCCCCTCACTAACCGAGAAATAAAAATCAAAGTTTCTCATTGTTCCAGGATGGTTAGAAACTACAAAAGAAAGACGGACCGAGGAAAATGGTCAGAAGAAGCGATGCGGAACGCAAGTAGGGCTGTATTAGAAGGCAGGATGGGATATTACCGAGCAGCAAAAACATATTCAGTCCCACAGAGTACTCTTGAAAGAAAAGTAAAACTAGCTCGGGAAAATAATAATACTTTTCAAGAAGTAAAGGTACCTTTGGGGCCAAAGTCTCCGATATTTTCAGCTACAGAAGAAGCAGAGTTGGTCCACTATTTACAAGATATGGAAAGCAGACTTTTCGGACTAACGACTGACGACCTAAAATCTTTAGCTTACCAATTAGCAACCAGAAACAAGAAAGATCACCCTTTCAGCAAAAATAAAGGTAAAGCTGGCAAGGACTGGTTACTCGGTTTTTTAAACCGTCGCCCGGAACTAGCCATTAGGAAACCGGAAAACACGTCAGCAGCTAGAGCTGCCGGTTTCAATAAAGCTGCTGTTGACAGTTTCTTTAAATTATTGGGCGAGATCTATGACAAACACAAATTAACTCCTGATCGTATATTTAATTGTGATGAGACCGGGGTGTCAGTTGTTCCGAAAACAAAATGTAAAATAATAGCCAACACAGGCCGGAAACAAGTGGGTGCATTGGTTTCTGCTGAGCGAGGTCAAACAATCACAATCGAAATATGCTTCAGCGCAAGTGGTCAGTACATGCCTCCAATGTTAGTGTTCCCTCGTAAGCGGATGAAACCAGAATTAATGGTAAATGCTTCTCCGGGTGCTTGGGGTGTGTGCAGTGACTCTGGATGGATGACTGCCGAGCTATTCTTGCAATGGTTTAGGAAATTCATTCCTTTCAGCCGAGCATCCAAAGAAAATCCCATTTTATTGCTGCTGGATGGTCACTGCACCCACACAAAAAACTTAGATGTCATTGAGGAAGCAAGAGCAAACGGCGTTATTATATTGTGCTTTCCACCCCACACTACACATCGTCTACAGCCACTTGATGTAGCGTTTATGAAACCTATAAGCACATATTATGATCAGACAATATCATCGTGGCTTCGTTCAAATCCAAGATGCGTAGTTACTACATTTCAAGTGGCGGAGCTGTTTGGCAAAGCTTTTATTCGGGCAGCGACTATGCAAACTGCCATCAATGGTTTTAAAAAATGCGGGATCTGGCCATTTGATACCACTGTTTTTACAGAAGTTGATTTTATCGCTTCTATGACAACTGACATTCCTTTAAATGAAAGGACAGATCTTGCTTCAAACATTAATATACAAAGTGAAGCAGCGGAACCGGAACCAATGCAGTCACCCATAGAACAGACCACAGATCACATGACTGATTCTCAACCTGGTTGTTCATATTGGCCTGATAGACAGAACAAGACCCCTGAACCAAACAATGATACGTCGTTTCTATTTACTAGCCCACAAGAATTAATTCCCGTGCCAGTCGCACAGCAAAAGTCTCGTGTATCGAGAAAACGTGGGAGAACTGAAATTATAACATCGTCACCATATAAACATGAACTCGAAATGGCCATCATAAAGAAAAACAAGACAGAAAAGGAGAAAGAAGAGAAAACGAAATTAAAAGAATCATCAAACTTGAAACTAAAAACAAAGGGAAAAGGAAAAGGAAAAGGAAATGAAAAAAAAAACAAAAAAACGACAAATGAGAAACTCTTCATCAGAGTCAGAAGAAAACACCAAAGAAGATGAAAATCCTTCATGTTTATATTGCGATGGGCTCTATTTAGAATCTATGGAAGGATGGATAAGCTGCCAAATATGTGGCAAATGGGCCCATTTGTCCTGTGCCGACGTAGGAGATGAGGACGATAACGATATACATGTGTGCCTCTTCTGTGAAGCAAATAAATAAATACTTTATATATATTTACTTTATTTATATTGTTTTTTAATTGGTACCCCATCTTGCCCTCATGGGTACCCCATCTTACCCCACCCGTGGGGCAAGATGGGGAGAAACGACTTTTTCTGAATTTTTTTAATTATTCTATTAAAACCAGTAAAGAATCGGTTGATTGATAGTTAAACTGAAAGACTTATTACCAAAGAATGGTTCAGACATAAAAGTGATTAGTTGATTATGAAAACCTATGTTTTATTCATCATCATATCTTAAGTACCCCGTCTTGCCCCACCTTCCCCTACCTCAGACCGCAGCCTAATGCGGACACAGATGACTACGGATCTGACGTCAGGCTCTGCGCTCTCACGGCAGACCCTGCTGCCAATCTGACGTCAGATTGCAGACATCTGGTTATCAGGGTAAGAGGTTATGTACTCTTACTGTATTATTTCTCTGTATAGGTCTTCAAGAGCAAGCTACGGCGATGATGCAGTTGGCTATGTACAACTATATCGTAACTCTGGTGTGTGTACGGTGAAATGTAAAATGTGCCCTGAACATAAAGTGCGTACTAAATCATATAGCATAAGTTTGGAAATAAATGAAAATGAAGGCAAAGTAATGAGCGTGCAGTGCCATGACTGCGCAGCATCACAGGGTGCCCTGATAACCATCTGTTACCAATCTGACGTCAGATTGGCAGCAGGGTCTGCCATGAGAGCGCAGAGCCTGACGTCAGATCCGTAGTCATCTGTGTCCGCATTAGGCTGCGGTCTGAGGTACAGAGCCTGACATCAGGGCCTGACGTCAGATTGGCAGCAGATTCACATCAGATCCTGCCGTTCGCCTGACACGTGTAACAGCGCCATCTGTGGGCCAGAATTTTCAATCCATTCGCTATCCATGACGTCACATGCCCGTCCCTTCCCTTACATAACCATCAAGCAGATTCCTATATTAAATAATTAATTCTACTTATTTAACAAAGTATTTATTTTTTATTAATATACAGGATCGATGATTGATACAATTTTTACAAAATAAGTTGCGCATATAAATACAAAGAGGGACTTTATACATTTAAATTTGAAAATCCACGTCCCGTAACCACTGGTACCTAGTAGGGGCGATATTAGAAAATTCCATTGAATATTTTGCATGTCCTTTTGTGGAAAAGCATCATATTTCCTGTTGTGTTAGCGCTGAAAACAAACACAATATTAGTATAAAATTAAACTTAACGTATGAATAAACAGGATACATGCGATACTTACATCAGCTCCATCTCCACACAGTACACATCCTAGGCGATCATGCATGCTCCTGCGAACATTAACATCTATAAGAAAACATATGTTAAATTATTATCTACTAAACAAGACGCTAAACATTCGCACTTCGCACATAACCATACTTTTCTATCTTGCAGATAATGTGAATGTCGATTTCCGCGACGTAGATAATTGGAAATTATTGAATTTCATGATTACCTTTGCCTTCTGGATACGTCGAGATGATTTTTCTGGATATTGATGCATAGAATCGCGTGAAATATCCTTCGATTTTGCTGGCACTGATTGCCACTACCAGTGACTGCCATCTCAAACCTCGAAAACGAACGCAAACTGGTCGTAGAGCCTTGACCAATCACGAGTTTCGGCACTATGGTGCAGCCAATCCGAGCGTAGAACATTATACCACATTTAGTGATCCTCTACCGTGGTACATCTACCTACCTACATACCCTTTGTTCAAAGTGGTATCCGTTCTGCTTGAAGATGTACGTTCGAAGAATATTCCAAGTAATTTCAAACAACAATATCCAGACAAATCATCTCGACTTATCCAGAAGGCGAAGGTAATCATGAAATTGAATAATTTCCCATTATCTACGTCGCGGAAATCGAAATTCACATCATCTGCAAGACAGAAAAGTATGGTTATGTGCGAAGTGCGAATGTTTAGTGTCTTGTTTAGTAGATAATAATTTAACATATGTTTTCTTATAGATGTTAATGTTCGCAGGAGCATGCATGATCGCCTAGGATGTGTACTGTGTGGAGATGGAGCTGATGTAAGTATCGCATGTATCCTGTTCATTCATACGTTACGTTTAATTTTATACTAATATTGTGTTTGTTTTCAGCGCTAACACAACAGGAAATATGATGCTTTTCCACAAAAGGACATGCAAAATATTCAATGGAATTTTCTGATATCGCCCCTACTAGGTACCAGTGGTTACGGGACGTGGATTTTCAAATTTAAATGTATAAAGTCCCTCTTTGTATTTATATGCGCAACTTATTTTGTAAAAATTGTATCAATCATCGATCCTGTATATTAATAAAAAATAAATACTTTGTTAAATAAGTAGAATTAATTATTTAATATAGGAATCTGCTTGATGGTTATGTAAGGGAAGGGACGGGTATGTGACGTCACGGATAGCGAATGGATTGAAAATTCTGGCCCACAGATGGCGCTGTTACACGTGTCAGGCGAACGGCAGGATCTGATGTGAATCTGCTGCCAATCTGACGTCAGGCCCTGATGTCAGGCTCTGTACCTCAGACCGCAGCCTAATGCGGACACAGATGACTACGGATCTGACGTCAGGCTCTGCGCTTCAGATCTGGTTATCAGGGTGGATGTAAGCATGCAGTTGCTTTTCTTATGTGGCTTCATAGAAGAAGTGAAGAGCCCTCATCCACGTCCACCGAATGCTATTGGAAAAAATCCAAATTAGCCCAGGTAGACATTCATTCATATACATATTTAAGAGCCATTCTCACCTTAGCATTTTTTTTACATTTTAGAACTTAAAATATATTTTTAGTATTATTTAATACAGGTAGGCAGTACCCTGAAATTTATAAAATTGAAGGAAATGTCAAACACAAAACAAGTAACCAAAGTTGCAAATAATTGCACTGTTTTTGATGAATTCGTATCACAAGCAAAACTGCGGAAACTTGAAAATTGTCAACTGATTAAGCACCAGCCAGGCTACAAGCCAAAAGAAATAAAGATGTTTTCTCTGCATAATTTATTTATAAAATACGATAAACACGATGATTGTGATCATTTTTTGCTATTAGTTGAAAATTGTTTTACTAAAGAAGCAATTAAAACTATTGAGAATGAAACCAAGGAACAAAACAAAAGTGCACTATGGTACGAATTAAGGTATGGAAGGATAACGGCATCCATAGCCTATGACGTTACTAAGTGCAAAACTTCTGATGGTTCGTTAATAGCAAAAATAATGGGAGCAAGAACGCCAGAAACCTCAGCAATCAAGAGGGGACACATCTTGGAGGAACAAGTAAGGAAAGAAGTGGAGAAAATGATGGGAAAAAATATTCATAAATGTGGATTGATCGTATTCGAAAAAAAACCCCATACTTGCTGCATCGCCTGATGGTATATATGACAGCAACGCTATTATTGAAATTAAATGTCCAACGACTAAAGAAACCTTTAAAAATTATATAAAAGATGGAAAGATAACGAAGAAATTCTTATGCCAAGTGCAAATGCAAATGCATGTAACAGGTCGGAAAATCTGTTACTTCTGTGTTGCACACAGTGAGTTCGAAAGTAATCATAAATTAGAAATAATTAAAGTATTATATGACGAGATTTATTTAAAAAATGTTTTAAATATATTAATTACTTTTTGGAAAAATAATGTATACCCTTTGCTTCATAAAAACACTAAAATATAGTTACGTTTAAAAAAGTTCACGCATAAGTAGTGGTTTTTATTTAATTCCTTTCACAATGAATTACAATAATAAAGATAATATAAATAAGTAACAACTATGTATAAAACTTATCAAAGTACTTATAGGTACTTATATACACTTTTATTTTTTTATAATAGAATCTTGTAAATTAATTAGTGCACAAGCTATTATGGTGGCGTCATCAAGCACCCGAATTAAGTTTGAATTTACCACTGCATGTGGTTTTAGTAATGAAAATTCGCGCACTCTGCGGATCACTCTCTCTATATGAATCCTCAAACGAGCTATTTGTTTTGTTACCTTAGCGTCTTTTTTAGATAATTTTGAGCTGCTGGAAACACTAGGAGGTCTTAACAAATAGAATCCTTTAGCCGACAGTAATGGTTCTAAGTGTTTGAAACCTCTGTCGGCTAAGATGTGACTACCAGGTGTTAGTTTGCTTATAAAATCACAGTTTTCCACCAGCTCGATGTCACTTATTCTTCCACCATAGCCCGGTGAAATATAATTGATGAGTCCATCAGCCGTACTACTTATTAAATACTTCACTGTGTTGCCTTTTTTATATTGAGACCATGTCAGAGCCTGATGTAGGGCTTTGGATGGCTTCTCTATTTCAATTTCCAGGCAGTCTATTATGCATGAAACTTGATGATATTTGTGCCTGAATGCTATTGGTAAATTTAATTTTATCGCTTTAAAATCTAATTTTACAATAAAAGGTTGTAACATATTAGCTATGATTGGAATATTTTGGGAAAAAACTTTACTTGCATAGGATTTAGATATTCCAAATTCATCTTCCAGCTCTTCAAGTTTTGTATTTAGTCTAATTTTTTTCAAACACAATAAAATAAACTTTTCTGGAATTTTTGTTTGTTTTTCGATTATATTGATTAAATAATAAAATTCTTTCGGAATGCCTATGTAGAATCGTGGTTTATTTTTTATTCTTTTTAAAGTGTTTTGTATGTCTAATTGCTCTTGATTTTCTTTCTCTACTTTCATTTCTTCTTCATTCATACTACTGCTATCAGAAACATTCTTAGTTCGCAGAACTTTTATGGATGGAGAAGAATCGGGCACAGATGGAGCATATGAAGAAACTTCGCTCTCGGATGTTTGTTCTTCCTGTAGAAAGGTTAATTTCCTAATGGCAACTGACTTTGATTGGACAATTTTTTTAAAAGGCGAAATGGCAACATTTGCAGTAGTTTGTTTTATGGGCGAAGTGCTTGTGTTTTGCACAGTAATATAGGTTTGAGTGCTTTTACTTCTATACTTATTAGTTATATATACTTGAATTGACTTATTCCTTAAGTTTGATTGGTCTTGCAGCATCTCCCCAATTTGATTTGATGCTTCTGATGTACTTTGACTTTCTGCATGTTCATGATGTAAATCTATACAATAACATTGATATTATCAATCTGAATGTATTGTTTCCAGGTTTATTGCTTAGAAAAGATTAAGAGATTAAGCGATTCATATGTACAAAACAAATACCTGTACCTGTTGTTTCAGGCATACTTGTACTGGCTGCTTCAGATTCTATTTCTTGTTGACCAGCCACTAACTGTTCAATTAGTTCATTCCTTTGCTTTTTTAGGCAATCAGGTCGAGGGCTACTTGAAGATTTTCTTTTTCGGTCAGGTTGACATTCAAATTTAGACGGGAGACATCCTGGTTTCATTATAATTTTCTTTACTGACCCCATTATACAGGGTGTCCCAAAAATGTCGGAGTTCCTTGAAAGGGGTGATTCAGGGGGTGATTTGAAACAACTTTTTCCTTTGCGCAAATGTTCTCCGAGGTTTCGTTAACGAGATATTAACAAAAAGCACCGACCAATCAGAGCCCGAGATTGGAGGCCGAGTTCCCGCGGTAGCGTGGCCGCGCGCCGCGCTGCGACTACGAACAAGCAACTCGGCATGCATCGAAGGAAATTGCAGAGAATGGCAAATGAAAAAGACGTAACAAATAAAATCGAACATTTTGTCATGGTTTGTTTGTCATTTAAAGTGAAAAATGAATAAAGGATAAATGGATGAAAATCATGCGTAACGTAAAAAGACAAATACAAAGGTTTTTTTTAGAAGAATCAAAAATAATAATTACTTGGAGTGAGAGGATAAGGAACACGTAAATTTCCTTTTTTAATAACGTACAAACGAAAAGGTAATGCAACAGGGAACGAGCGAAAAGTGATCGTAGTTCGTTATTGTGATAAAAATCCATAGTTCAATAACGTCCAACACTGTTGTTGATAATGAATAACTCCGTTTAAAAACTGCGAAAAAAATTTACGTACGGAAATTTGGAGAATTATCACCGGAAATTAGCCATAACCTGAGTTAAATTTAAAAAATAATAGTCGCCAATAATGTACCTAAAACTCACCCTTTCGGAAATTCACCTGCAGCTTGAAAATCTGTGTCACTAGGTCACTGAACCGATCCTGGTCATCGACAGACGCGCCGAATGCACAGCTGATCTCAGGTACACGACGCCATCCAAAGTTAAAGGTCGCAACGTCAAGTGCGTCCGGGTTAATGTACCGAATATTCACTTCACTGCACGGCTACTAACACTGATCACTTAATTTATTTTTCATGGAACGTGTTGCTCCTACGTTATAAAAATTGGTGGAAATGAATTTTTACTTGGCGTTCGGAGCCGTGGGTATTTCCGCGCAAATTCTCACGCTGCAGCACTTGCGTCCTCGTTGTTCGGGGGGTGCAACCAGAACATCGCGTAATACTCTTAAGCAGAGAACATTTCTGCGACGTGATTGCTTGCTGACTGACAAAATTTTTTCCAAGCGACTTCTTCTACCCTCAAATAGTTTCTCTCGTGCCATTATGAGTTGACCCCCACCAGGCCAAGAGGCTTCAGGTAAAAAGAAGCCAGCATATTTTCGAAACACACGTGCTTCGCAGAAGTGCAACGAACGGACTATCGTGCACTTTTACAAAAGTCCGCCTTCCGTCCTTTTACTGCCAATGTACTCATTGCTTCGAGGTAGGCAGCAGACACCACGTGTTTCGGTTCGAAAGGGACGGAAGAGAAGAGAAACAGAAAGTCTTCGAGTTGTTATAAAGAAAAAAATCCTGTTTCCAGTTTCCATTTTCCGATACTCTGAGTTCACGTCTGCTACGAGGCGGAACCAACTAAGCCATAAATTACCCAAAACTGTAGGAAACCGTTGTCTACCGTCGACTAGTGGGACAGTACGGTCATAAACCGCGACCCTAGCGAAATGCTCTGCGTCGACGAATTCCGTGCGAGTGAAGCCTTGGGGAGGAGATACTGCTGTGAAGAGGACCTCTTTAGGACAGTGGCCGTTTGGGAGGGATGCACGTGGTGTCTGCTGCCTACCTCGAAGCAATGGGTACATTAGCAGTAAAAGGACGGAACGCGGAGATTTGTAAAAGTGCACGATAGTCCGTTCGTTGCACTTCTGCGAAGCACGTGTGTTTCGAAAATGTGCTGGCTTCTTTCTACCTGAAGCCTCTTGGTCTGGTGGGGGGTCAACTCATAATGGAACGAGAGAAACTATTTGAGGGTAGAAGAAGTCGCTTCGTAAAAATCTTGTCAGTCAGCAAGCAATCACGTCGCAGAAATGTTCTCTGCTCAAGAGTATTACGCGATGTTCTGGTTGCACCCCCCGAACAACGAGGACGCAAGTGCTGCAGCGTGAGAATTTGCGCGGAAATACCCACGGCTCCGAACGCCAAGTAAAAATTCATTTCCACTCACTTGTTCTCACTCACTTGTGTTCCTTATCCTCTCACTCCAAGTAATTATTATTTTCGATTCTTCTAAAAAAAACCTTTGTATTTGTCTTTTTACGTTACGCATGATTTTCATCCATTTATCCTTTATTCATTTTTCACTTTAAATGACAAACAAACCATGACAAAATGTTCGATTTTATTTGTTACGTCTTTTTCATTTGCCATTCTCTGCAATTTCCTTCGATGCATGCCGAGTTGCTTGTTCGTAGTCGCAGCGCGGCGCGCGGCCACGCTACCGCGGGAACTCGGCCTCCAATCTCGGGCTCTGATTGGTCGGTGCTTTTTGTTAATATCTCGTTAACGAAACCTCGGAGAACATTTTCGCAAAGGAAAAAGTTGTTTCCAATCACCCCCTGAATCACCCCCTTCAAGGAACCGCAGCATTTTTGGGACACCCTGTATATTCAGATATGTCTATAATATAAATTAATTAATTACTAATGTATTATTTTATATCGTTTGTAATACAAACTATTGAATTGCAGCCATGTCAAATAAGGGACGCGTAACTGGAAATCGGAAATTATTTTGTTATTCGCTAACAAAAGTACAATCTGCTTTGAGTGCGATAGAAAATGGGATGTCTGTCTTGAAAGCCAGCAAAACTTATGGAGTACCACGTACGACTTTAAGACATAAACTAAAGGGAGAAGCTCCAATAACTTCTGGCCGAGTAGGACCAGAATCTATTTTAGGCCCAACAATAGAAAAAATTTTACTCGATTGGGTGTTAAGTGCAAGTAGAATGGGATTTCCCATTTCTAAAGAGAGTTTGCTAAGCTCCGTGAAAAAGTTAGTGGAGAATGAAAATATTAAAACAAGTTTTACGAATAATACTCCCGGTCGTAAGTGGTTTGAGGGCTTTATGAGGCGACATCCCATTCTATCAATGAAGAAAGCCGAGTATTTGAGCAAGACAAGGGCAGCGGTTACCGAAGAATTTGTCCGCAAATGGTTTCATGAAGTTCGAATTTTATTAAAAGATGACCTCCAAGTATTTGATGATCCGCGAAGAATATTTAATATGGACGAAACCGCGATGTTTTTGGCACCTAAAGGGGGGTTGGTGCTTGCGGAGAAAGGAAAGACCACGTACAACGTTTCAACTAGCAATGATAAAGAAAATATTACTACGCTCTTTACTGTGAATGCTGCGGGAGAAATTGCACCACCATTAACAGTTTTCAAGTACGAGCGATTACCACAAGCTTGTTTAAATAAAGCTCCATCAGATTGGGGTATCGGCAAAACTGAAAATGGTTGGATGACACATGCTGCCTTCTTTGAGTATTTTACCAATGTTTTCCATAAATACCTTCAAGACCAAAAAATCAGTAGGCCAGTTATTGTTTTTTTAGATGGACACGTATCACACATGTCATATCATTTAAGCTCATTTTGTAAAGAACATGAAATTATACTATGCTGCCTGCCACCAAATGCAACACATTTGTTACAACCTCTGGACGTATCATTTTTCGCCCCTTTGAAAAAACATTGGCAAAAATTTTTTAAAACGTGGCGTATAAATCATGATGGTATCGATATACAAAAATTTGATGTACCGTTTGCATTGTCAGAAATAATTAAAAAAGAAGATTTTATTGCTACAATTACGGCTGGCTTTAAGTGCTGTGGGCTTTATCCGTTCAATCCGAATGGTATTAATTATGACAAATTTGTAAAACAAAGTATCACATTTAATCATGATACAGAACCAAATGTAGAAGAAAATGAACAATTAGTATTGAAGTATTTGGAAAAAAATATCAATAGCAATATTTTACAAAAATTCAGGACACAAAAAAATAATAATTTACCGTGGAATGGCGAAATTGAATATTCTGCTTTATTTGATACTTGGAACAAGATTTACGATGAAATTTATAGCAAAAATACAATTGCGGATAAAACTTTTCCAATTGATGATAGTATACAGATATGTTTCGAAAAGACGGATGACATTTTGAATGGTACGTATATAAAAACTTGTAGATTAATCAACATATTACGTATCTTAATTCAATGAACTATTAACTTGAATTAGATAAACCTGAAGTAGAAAATCAAAATTTTGCGGACTTTGTGCAGTCTCCCGGAAACGTTCCCGCTAACTTGGATTACCCAGTTGTACTAATAGAAGCTGTCAATGCAGAACGTAATCAATTTCCAGAGCAACTGGAAATTGAAGCTCAAAAAATTTTGAATGGTTCAAGCAGCGTTACTATTGCTCTGCCTGTGATAGATCACGCAAATATTATTGACATATCTGCTAATAACTGTGATAACAATAATAGTAGCGGTAATAATAATAATAATAGTAGTAGTAATAGCAATAATAATAACATAAATAATAATTACGAGCATAAAAATTGTGCAGATTCCAATGACAGGATAATTTTTAATCGATCAAATTCTTTAGAAAAGGCTTTACAAAATATTCTTGTGTGGCCCACGCCAAAACCTTAAAAAAAAAAGGTCTTGAGGAAAGAGCATTTGCCTTCTGTCCTAACATCAAATAAGTGGTTGGAAGTTATGAAAGCAAAGCAAGAGGAAAAGCAAATGCAATTTCAAAGAAAAACAGAAGCAAAGAAAAAGAAATTGGAACAAAGAGAATATTTAAAGCAGCTTAAATTAAGCGCAAAGAGAATCAAAATTGAGAAAAAAGAAGAAGCAGAGAAAAGTAAATTGGCAGCAACAAGAGTAAAGCTGGATAAAAAAGAAGAAAAGAAAACCAAAGTTGAAAAAATAAAAATAAGGGCGAAACAAATAAAGCAAAGAAAGTGAGAAAGTAGTATGTAAGATTATAGTATAAATAAGAACCTATTTTGCTATATATATAAATATTTAAGTACATGGAAATGTTATTTTCAAATCAAATTAATAAAATAAGGAATTGTTGCCATATACTGCAGTTTTCTTACTTAAATGCTTCCTTATTTCAAATTTATTTAAACACATTATATTAAATTTTGACAGTGGCCAAAACTAGTACCAAACATGGCCAAAACTAGTGTGCAAGTGGCCACAAACAGTGCAAAATGGATTTCTTATATTTTTTAACTTTATTAATTATTTAACGATTTCTCTAGTTAATGGCAACTTAGACATTGATAGTAAAGATAGTGTACAATTTAGTAAAGCTTACAGTTTACTGATTTAAAGTACAATTTTAAAGATAATTACGATGAAAGTCACTGAAATCCTTAAAGTGGCCACAAACGGTACATCTACCCTACCATCAAAATTTCAGTTATTATACAATATCTTTTATAGCGAATTAAGTAACACTATTATTTTCAGCTGGCAGAATTGAACTATCGCGACAAGTCATCATTCCTCTTTTTGATCCTCCACATTTGATTAAGGGGATGCGAAACAATCTCTTGACGAAAGACATAGAAGTTATTTTCCCACATGGAAAAACAAGTACGAATAAAAATCAGGTAGCTGTAAAGCAGGTTCTCCTCACACCGGAATTTATGAAAGAAATTGACGAAAAAACTGAAAATGTGAGAGAGATTGACCCAAAACGTCGATATTTTGCATCCTGGGATATAATAGAATTGGCGTATGATATCGACACTAATAGCATAAATAATATAAAAAAACAAATGCCGAAACTACATAATGGGCATGTGAGAAAACACAAAATCAGAAAAATGAAGGTCAACCTAGCTGTTCAGACTTTAAGTCGGACAGTATCATCGTTTATAAGACATTTAACTTGTATCAAAGGTTTGTATTTTGTTCTGTGCATTACATTTCTATTTCACATGAAAAGAAAAACAATTTATCATATTTACAGGTGCAGTGCAGACTGTTGCAGGGATGCAAAGTATGCCGATTACGGAAGGCGTAACCACGTCTGAAGTAATTAAATTCTTCAACGATGCATTCGATTCCGTCAATGGTAGAAAGCAGGACCAAACATCAACGAAAAACGACCTCCGAAATGAAGTGACCAGCAGCAGCTGTCACTCCACCTTTTGGAAAGAGGCCAGTCGTTGTATGGCAAATAATATCCAATTTGTTGATAAGAAAACGAAAAAACCTAGAAGCGTGCCATCACTGAGAAATTTTAGTTTCACGTTGATGGGATTTCAAAGATTGTGGCGGACCCTTCAACAAATGGAATTCGAACGTTTTTCACCGCGATTTATTAATCAGGACCCGCTAGAAAATTTTTTTGGCATGATTCGAAGCCGCGGAGGCAGAAATAATAATCCTACGCCGCAGCATTTTGAAATATCCTTCAAATCGCTTCTCATTAATAATTTAACTGCGGCGAAAACTGTGAAAGGCAATTGTGAAGAGGATGAAGCGGAAGCTCTCTTTTCACTGCACAATTTTGCCATGATGGCTCAGAATTCGGAAAATATCTGTGGTTTTACAGAAGCAGAAGAACACAGTAACCAATATATTATTTCTCACGATGACTCTACGGCCACTGGTACTTGCATGGACACGGCAACAATATTACACAAATTATGCACAGACATCCGATTTAAATGTTGTTCCACATGTGTGTCTGATATGTGTAATTTTAACAATTTTGACGCACTATGTACAGAAGCGCATGATAATCTCGAGGCTAATATCGCGAACTATTGTTTTAAAAAAAATGTTCTAAAAAACTTGATGCTGCCATTATCAGTAATATTAGATTTTTCATTCATAACATGTACTGAGCATTTTCAGCCTTTATGTGAGGCTATTTCAAAATCTATTGCTCTAGAATACATCATGTCTTGGGGTAAAAATATCAACAGAATGTTGAGAGGGCAAAATTCAGGTAGTAGGGCGGGAGCAATATTAGCAAAACAAGCAGTTACTCAGTATTCGAGTAATTGTAGGAAAAAAAATAAAAAAACATGTTGAAAAGAAAAAACTGTGCCACTAACTATCCCTTACCTCTACTTGTATGTTTACAATTAAGTATATTATACAAAATGGAGAGTAAGAGATACATTTGTTGGCATTATCAATTATTGTTGACAAAATAATGTCAAATTATGCCAATAATAATTGAAAAAATGGGGAAGGTTTAGGTAAGAATCTTCAGGCGAATGAGAAATATTTAATTACAGTCAATTATGGCAAATTGAATTAAATATTTCTCTCTAACACCTGAATTTCGTATCCAAATCTTCTTAACACGTCAACAAATGTATCTCTTATTCTGCATTGCAGTACGCAAATTCTGAACGAATTTGAATTTTCCCGGCATTGGGTCGCCATATTGAATTTTAGTTCCAAGCAGAATCCCTACAAATTTAGATGGCGCCAAAATAGGGATCCGTAACTTCTGCTGGAGTTTCTACCCCCTGATGCAGTCAATATATACATTTTCGGATGATTGTAGGTTATATACTGCAGGTATTACATACATTGACTACAATAGGAACTGCTGGGAACTGTGTACATTTACGAAATTAACGCTTTTATTGTAATACATACATCACTTGAAATCGCTGTCCAATGTATGTTATAAATATATAGCCACATTATTTCAAGTAAAAAAAAGGGAGATTGGAACTTTTTTACTAATATAGAAAATATGGATTTACTGATATCATATTTTCAGAATGTGGACGTCACAGCAATTATTTGCAATTATTGCTCTTATTATTATTCTTCCGACTATTGTATATTACATATAACAAGGAACAACATTTGACTCCCTGACTTTTTCTGGTAATTCTTTATGGTTCTATGCAGAAATGGGCATTACTTAAATAAAAGAATATACTTCCGAATGGCCCCAGTGGCCGATCGACACAAGGTTTAGGGGAGGGTGTGTGTACCCTAAATCTAAAATTCTATTTAGCTTCGGGTATTTATTAGTTTCCTTTGTTTATTCGAAGGCCTTTCATCTTGGGCTTCGAATAATTTTTCATCCTCCATTGTATCTTTATCATAAGGTCGTATTCAGTTATATTGGCCGGTCGATTCGTTTTCACGAACAGCGACCGAGGAGAAATCAGTCATCACCATCTGACGATCGTGGATTTGTCAATTGCAGTTCCGTGGCCACTGAACGGTATGGTGGGATAACGGGAATGCTGCTCGGGTCCGTCTGAAGTTCAGACTCCGAACATAGCCGCGTGGCTGTTATTTATTCTTATTGTTAGCATAGTAGTTGTGTGCGTTACGAAGCTATGCATAGACCAATACGAGATGAAGCTATTGAGAAAGAATCAATGTTCTGACCAATAAAACTCCTGAATTTTTTCGAAGCTAACGCACACCTATTCTGATGTATGTATTTCTACACTAAGAACTCGGTTTGGCCTACACGTCAGGAGCTATCCCCGCCACTTTTGGCACACTCTTGTTCTGCGAAGGCCAAAGCAAGATAGAACGAGAGCAAGTGAGAAAAGGTTGAGGAAAGGAGCACCAAGGTAGGCAAGCACTATGGTGGGAGAATACGCGTTAGGAAACTCACCGGCCAATATATCTGAATACGATCTTAGAAGCTCGAATAACCAACGAGAACCTTTGTGGCCCGACCTGCGCGACATCACCGTTACTCGGTGATGTGTCATCGATTATATAGAGACAAAATTTGTTTATTTTTCATCGTGTCACTTTCACAAAAGTGACATAAATGGATTCCTGGCATTCTCCTGATGAAATTGACAGAAAATAATTTAAATCAGACTGTTTTTAACGAAACGGGCTTTCAATTCTGCAAACAAATTTTCACGTAATTTCCTTAATTATGGTTCGAATCAGAGATCGGCGGACTCCAGCTACCACTGATGGAGGGGGAAACACCTACAGGAGCGGTGGTTATACGTGCATGACTGTGCCTGCGTCGTGCACTGATTTTTCACTGAACGCAACCGCTAAGTTGTTCACCACTCAACACGTTTAGTGAGCAGTCACCACTTTTTCTGGTTAAAAATTAGTGACAGAAAATATAACCTATATGCTATACCCGATTTCCTAAAGATATTGTTGCAGCGTAATAATAATATTTCGGAAGGATGATAAAGAGTTCACAAATGTAGTGCAAAAGAACGAAATAGATATATACACAGGTTTATATATGACATATACATAGGTTATATTTTCTGTCACTTCGAAGAGGGGACCACATAATAATCATGCTCATCCAGCCTGCACATTTTCACTAGCCCAATTCAACATCCAACATATTTTGATATATAATGTTTATTCATAACTGCTTTCTGCATAGGACGTTTAATTATCTTGTAATAAGTGTATTTCATGTTCTGTTTGAGTGTTTCACTAATAAAAAAATGTGTAGCTTAACAAACTGCATTTTCTGGGGATATCCCGTCATTTATTTTTCGTTTTCACTTATAATTCCTTACTGCCAACGTAGAATATTGTAACATAAACACATTTCAAGTAATTAAACAGTACAATGAATTTTCTACGTTTGCAGTACCAGCAGACTTTCCGTTTAAATTTTTTACAAGTACAATGCAACAACTGAGAATTTCTTTCCACATTCAGAATAGAATATGGAAATAGCAAACAGCACCCTCTCGCGTTTACCAGGCATCCGCGTATCTACGAGTATTACCATTTCTGTGCACAAAAAAACTGCTGTAATACCGACCTGCCAAATCGGCCAGGTCACATGACGTGTCTACCCCCTTAAAGCTTATATGTAATATAAGTATAGATTCTGAACAACCCAAATTATTGAATACATACTAGCATTCACTGTTCATAATTGATACCCAATAATTTTAACCATGGAATCTAAAATCATTATTAATTTTTCAACGTACACAAACATTAGTAATTATATACAGTCAAATACAAAGTTATCCGAGTATTATATGAATCAGAAAAATTTAACTTCCATGCACAATAAACCCTATAGGTACCTAAATATTTTACATTCTTTTATTCTTAAAACGTAGTAACACTTCTGTTCTTGAAATACGTAACCTCTCTTGTTTTAATGATTCATTTTATTCTTATAAGACCCTCGATTAATCGAATAGTTTTCAATGAAACGATAACTAGTTGCTTTTCAAATAGCTCAAAGGGATTTGAGTCATTATTTCAATTTGAGTAGCTTGAATGTAAATAAGTCATTAAAATGTTAAAGCTGCCATAAATTATTTAAGATCAAATTTTTTCCCAAGTTTGCTTGAATAATTAAGCTACTTTGACATTGGAGTACTTGACTTGGTTCAAATGATTTAACCTGCATTCAGCTTATTATGTTAGGTTGAATTTTCAAACTACCTGAGCAGCTCTACTCATAATGCTTGTGTTACTTGTCAGACTTACACCCTAAACGGCGATGGTGACACACGAGCATTCCTACGATCCCAACAAGCAAGCTGAGCCCATGCTCTCTTGAATCGTCTAACGGTATTGAGTACATTAAAGAAAGGTTTGTCACCTCATACTCAATGCAAGGAGTCAAAACATTTTGAGCAGATCGATAACTAATTTCAAAGGAACCAATAAACAAATGATACTACTAATAAGCCCCATGAGTAATTTGACTGAACCCACCTTAACAGTTCGAAATTAGAATCGTACCAATATTAAAACTGTAGTCGTCAAGTCGTCAAAAGAACTGTCATGAAAATAATTTTACTAAACTATCTTTGGCAGTAACATTTTGCGTGATATCTATCCATTACAACACTTTAATCGCTAATTCAATTGTACTGATTAAAATACTGATTGAATAGATTATTTTCATTCTGGTTTTCCATTTTCTACTAACCTGCATTCAAGATTGAAAAGATTTTACTAAAGAGTAGCAACAATAAATTTATTGACCTGGCATATAAATAAAATTGATTCAAATCTAAAATATTTTGTTTCCTCTATATTTTTTAGAATATCCAAACAAACGATTCATTTATTAAAATGCGAAGGATTAAAACCCTGTTGGATGACTATCAAAAGAAGAGATCTACTTGAATCGTGTGATTATTACTTACCTTTCCTAGTCGAGCGTCACTTCGTTCGATGTTCACGTCGTGCTTCTTTTTATCAGCGTCTTTGATGCGTGTGCGATAAAGACCGAATACACGAGAAGGATAAAGAACAAAGAGTAGTGGCACGATGTTTCTTACGTCTTCGTTGTACTTTTTTAACAAACACTAGTGTATATAGGATACGATCGCCTAATGCAGTCTTATAGATACGCACGATCATGAATCACTAACTCACGTTTATCTTCATGTGGAGCGTACAGCGTATCCCACGTCTACTCTATGACTATTTGTACAAAGTTCGAGCGATCCAGATTTCTTCGTATCATGCTGCTTTGCTTTAGCGGAGCAGTTGTACTGTAATCTGTGATGACAGATCCGGGACGGGTTCCCTCGAGAATTTCCCCCACCTCGCGCATACTACGCCAGAGCAACGCGTCCGTGAGCTCGGCGCTTCGGAATCCAACTCACGGACACGCAGCTCCGGCGTAGTGTGCGCGAGGTGAGGGAAATTCTCGAGGGAACCCGTCCCCGATCTGACATCACAGACTGTAATGCGTGACGTGACACATAGTCATTGAGAATACAGTATCATGAAAGTGGTACCAGTGATGCCAGAATCGTGGGACGCGAGAACAAACCAAAGAGGAGATATAGGCCGGTATTCATAGTCGCAGCTTAAGCATGTGCCTAAGAATTTCTTGACAAAGTCGGCCTTATTCGAATAAGCTAAGCTTAAGACGTCATGTTTTCATAGTCCGAACTTAAGATTCGCTTAGTCAAGAAAATGGTGCTTAAGCCGTTCTTTGTCAAGCAAATGCTTAAGCAATTCTTATATTGCGTTCGGCAAACGTCGGAAACTTTCCTGTGTAGCCGAGCGGAATTACCCAATCAGAAATGATATTGAAAATGCATCTTGTTTCTTTTCCCGTGCCGCCATAAGGGGGTTCCTCGCGTACTCTGTGTAGCGCGTCATTTTTTCAACCACGCGATCCCTATTGTACAGACGTATAATAAAATTGAATAAAATAAAGATGAGCGCGAAAAAACATTATACAGATATAGAAAAACGTCTCTTTTTAAATATTATAAAAGAATTCGCTCATATCATAGAGAAAAAAAAGAGTGATACGACTACGTTAAAGGATAAAGAGGAAGCCTGGCGAGAGATTGTCGACAAATATAATACATCGAATCTAATTACTGGACGGGTAAGAAATTAGTTTCTTTGCATTATTATTAGTTTGTATTTGAAAATTGCGATGAAAGTCCAGCTGAAAATGAAGTATCGAAGCAAAGGAAAGTTATTAACCCACACAGCACAACGTCCGCCAAAGTCCCAAAGACGTCTAAAAGGCGTCCCCAAGACGTCTTTGGGACACCTTTTAGACGTCTTTGGGACGCCTTTTAGACGTCTTTGGGACTTTGCCCGACGTTGTGCTATGTGGGAATATGCAGAGTGTTTCACTATAGATGTCGGAGAATGTAAGTGGCGATTCGAGGCACTAAACTAATTGTAAGATGAAAATTAAGAATAAAAAGATTGCGGTAAGGTCTTCAATTGTTAGTTATAAGTGTTTAAAGACGTGGAATATTCTGCCTGGGAGAACAATTATAACTAACAAATGAAGGCTCAACCACAATTTCATTATGCTTGTTTCTTTTTTGTTAATTTAATGTCTAGAATCACCTCTTATATTCTCCGATACCTATAGCAAAACACCCTGTACATGTACAATATATACCCAGGTAGCACACAGCGTCTAAAACTATCCTAGGACGTCTGTGTGCTATCTGGGTATAAGTAAAGTTATTAATTCTTTATTAACAAAGCACTTTATACATTATTTTATTTAATCATTGCAGAGAAATGTACAACAGTTGAAAAAAATGTGGGCTAACCAGAAGAGCGTACAAAGAGATGCTATTACCAAAGAGAAACAGGCATTAATGAGAACAGGGGGTGGTCCACCCGAAAAAACTGTTGAAATCGACCCCGATGTAGCCCAAATTACGCCACATTTAATGACTACGGCTCCTGTGCTCTTCTCCTCGGATATAAGGGACGAAGAAACAGTAAATAGTTAGTTACTGTAACTTTATATATTGATACAATGATGATGACATTAGCTTAAATATATCATAAATATTATGATATTTCAGATTTACGAGAAGCGGTTTTCAATGGAGAACTATCAGAAAATGTAGAAAGTCTGGATGATGCAACAAGAGTAGGCAATAGTTCAGAATGGGAGAATGGTCCCAATGAACAGTCCATGAGTCGAGACACGGATCAAATAATTCAAAATGCAATCGACAAAATTGGTAAAAACATTGAAATCAAAGTTTTTCTTAATGAAAATACTTTCATTGTTCTATAGTTGTGTTCTTTTCAGATATTACACAGAATAATAGAAAAAACAGAAGAGGCGAATTAGAAGAATTGAAAATAAAAAGAATTAAAGACATTATAGAAGAAGAACAACGTTTCAATAGAATTAAGTTGGAACACGAACAATTGAAACAAAAGTTAGAAATAGAATTTTTAAAAGAAAAATACAAATTAGAGCTAGAGGCAATACAGAAAGGCAATACGCACTTTTAATTTGTACTTATTATTATATTTACGTTCATTATATCTATTTTTTTATTATAGTTTTATTATTTAAGGGGGGTGTACATATGTATACGCGATTATTACGACCACGCAGTTGCAATTGTGGAAAAAGTGAGAGATAGAGATAGATATATATATATATATATATATATATATATATATATATATATACTGTCAATAATGACGTTGTGTTAATAGACTACGCGAGGAACACGTAGTGCCTATACGACTTCTTCTACGTCTCTGCAGAGTGCGTTTGAAATAACAATTAAGAAAGTACAAGTGCATTGGTTTGTTTTTTTTTGTATGGAATCGCAAACTTATTTTTTTTCATGTATATTCTTCTGAACAATCTGCATATACATATAACTGTGAGTATACGGCGTTAGAGACATGTAAACTGTGCAAGATATTTCACGTTTTTATCATTTACCTACTTATAAAAATGTTCAACAGTATTCTACGCGAGTAGCGTGTTAAATATTATACCAAATATAATTTTATGTAATTTATTCTGCATAAGAGATATCATATTTAATATAAATCTGTCATAATTATTTTGAATAAAACACCGTTAATTTATTTAAATCATTTACTCGACGAATGATTATAGATTGTCAATGCAACTTCATTCAGATTCCCTCGTATATTTACGTGCACGCAATACACAATCTATTTAGAAGCAAAAACTCGTGTTTTCTCATTAAGGGGGTAGACACGGGTAATGCAGCGCGCTGTATACCGACACAATCTGGCCCAAAACATGGGTTTGGGAAATTACGTTGTTTGTCCTTATATGAGCAAATTTTGGGCTGGGCGAGGTCTCATTCGAAAGAGGAAGGTTCAATGCAGCCCGCTCTGGTCATGGCTCAACGAGATTGTGTTGATATCTGATAATATGAGTGTCCAAAGTAGAGAAAAAATTGACAAAATACACTCGCAGATTCCAAGTATTTGTAGGTCACTAAAAGAGTTTTATGACTCAAACTATGACCAGAGCGGGCTGCATTGAACCTTCCTCATTCGAATGAGACCTCGCCCAGCCCAAAATTTGCTCATATAACGACAAACAACGTAATTTCCCAAACCCATGTTTTGGGCCAGATTGTGTCGGTATGCAGCGCGCTGCATTACCCGTGTCACGTGGCGTGTTTTCCTCCTTAAGTATTTTTAGGTCACTAAAAGAGTTTTGTGACTCAGACGGTGAGCAGAGCGCTCCGCATTGAATCTTCCTCTTTCGAATGAGATCTCGCCCAGCCCAAAATCTGCTCATATAAGGACGAAAAACGAAAAATCAAAAACCCATGTTTCAGGTTAGATTGTCGGTATTACAGCGCGCTGCATTACCCGTGTCTATCCGTGTCACGTGACGTGTCTACCCCCTTAATATACATATTTTGC
The DNA here is from genome assembly GCA_963932335.1 of Andrena marginata. Taxonomy (NCBI): domain Eukaryota; kingdom Metazoa; phylum Arthropoda; class Insecta; order Hymenoptera; family Andrenidae; genus Andrena; species Andrena marginata. The sequence goes on from OZ010663.1 coordinate 20,490,763, forward strand.
ATTTATGCGTAATTTATTGGTAACATTATTACATATGTATACATGGATCAATGTACACGTATGTTTCCTTTGCAACATATACTGTGATGAGTGCACATAATCTAACGATAACAATAGGAGAATGGCAAAAGATGTAAGAGTCTTGTATTATTACGAAATTGTGTACAATACAATATTACATTTACTTTTTTTATCTGCAACGTTTTATTATGTACATATATTATTTTCTACATTTTCAAGTTCATTATCAGATAATGGACATCCGTATTCGCTAATATTCACTTCTGCTTCTAGTTCACCATTCACACTTGAAGCATTTTCCTTTTCGTTACAAGTGTCCGACGTGTCCTTGTCTCCCGAGGACGAAATAGGTTGAGCATTTTTTCTTTCCGGTAATCCTGTAAGAATGCTTCTTGCCATGTTTTTCCTTCGCTAATTCTAGGCACGATTTCGAACACTGAAATATTTGTATACATTATTCGAATTCTCCGGGTTGGATTTAAATTTAAAGACGTACCATGGTCAACAGTTAAAACCTTTCTGGCTTTCATTTGTAAGAATTTGTCTAGAGGCAGTCTGCCATGCCTTACTTCAGCCCATATAGCTACTTTATGACAGAGGCCCTGAAAATGTAAACGCTGTATAAGGAAATTTATACGAATCGAGCGAGCTAGCCTACCTTACAACTATTATGATCAACAAGACCACCGATAACATACACGCAATCATGTTCCAGATGGTTGATAATGTTCTGCGACTCGCTGGTCAGATATGTAAGCTTGTCTTTCGGATAGACATCCAAATATGATTCCTCGTGAAACTTTACCTACGAAATGTATTTCGCCATTGTTAATGCAGACTGCGGTAATTATATTGCAGAAGGATCAGAGTCTTTAGAAGACTCTGTCATAGCAAAGGGGTGGATGAAGCGATAAGAAGATTAAAAGTGACGACGTACATCCCAATTTTCATAGCCAAGATGCTTTTGCATATCCCTTCCCTTGATTTTCCATTGAAGCTAGTAAGAGAAAATTGCATCGGCGCGAGTGCCCTTCTGTTTAAAGTGTATAACACCTTAATATTTGCTTGGACAACTTTCCAATATCTTTGTCGATCATTAGATCGTCAAAAGATAGATCAATAGTCACTCCAACTTTACAACCGCTATCTGCCATCGTACTTTTCTTTCATGCTTTCCTTGATGGGCCAAGGTCTATTTGGTTTGCACGAGCGAATGCTGTGTTTTGTCTTACTTTACTGAGCATAGTGTATTTTAATAAATACATTTAAATTACGTTCAACCGTATTTCTTTTTTTGTTTTTTACCAGAGACCGTACCTTGCCAGAAACACAGTAAAAATACGGTTAATGAAACAACCGGTTAATGAGTGCCTCGCGAGCGACGATCCATTTATATCCTGTACACCTTGCGCTGCATGTACAGGTACTTCTTCATCATCCACAAACTCATCATCATCCTCGAGCAATACATCCTTAAAAATTAGGGACATATTGTGTAATACTGCACAAGCAACAATAATTGAAGTGGAGCAGAGAAGTTTTGTTCCCAATCCTCGAGATAGGCATGCAAATCTACGCTTCCATATACCAAATGTCCGTTCCACAATTTGCCTGGTTCGACTTTGGATATTGTTATACCTGCAATAATATAATTTTCAATTAATATAACTTTTTTTTGTAGTAACAAACTTGATAATTCTAGAAAAGACGCTTACGCCAATTCTTCATCCGTTTGAGGATTTACAAGAGGCGTCATTAAGAATGGTAAACACGGATATCCTCTGTCACCAACTAGCATACCGTCCAATTCCCCTTCTGTGTATCGCATGTAAAGTGCAGAATTCTGAAAAATTCGGCTGTCATGGGCACTACCTGGCCATTGTGGCACAATATCCAAAATTTCCATTTGTGGGCCAACGACAACCTACAACAAAGATCATAATTCAAAAAAAAATAAAGTGTGAAATTTGTAGACTACAAAATGGCGTATTCACTCACTTAACGATTAACTGGAATATATTTCAATTATGATGTAAAACAATGAATGCAAACTTACCTGTACATTCAGTGAAAAATATCCTTTCCTATTTCTAAATATTTCATTAATGTTTTGTAGTCTTGTCGAGACTAGTCGAATATGTGTACAATCGATGGCCCCATCAACGCCGGGTAAACCAATTGCACCATTTCCTTTGCCGACTTCACAAAATAATCTATGATTCTCCTCACGTGCCCGAGGATTCCTTGGGAATTTTATGTATTCGAACATTAAACTTGCCAGCAAACAGCTGTCTCTAAATACAATGCGAGAAATTGTCGCTTGCGACACTTGCAAGGTGTCACCAACTACAGTCTGTAAATTTCTTAGACGTTTAATTATCAATATTTCAGATAGTAAAAATAGGATATCGTATTTTTACAATCACCTGAAAACTTGCACTCGCGTAGTAGCGTAGAGCTACTAGGAGTTGAAACGGGGGACTAATGGGCAGGCCACGGTTGTTAATTTTGGCTAGACCTTCCTCTATTTTGGGTAAGATCCCATGAAGAACAGATTCTTTGTCGAATCTGTACCGTTTTTTAAATTCTTCGTTAGTATAAAAATCGAAGGGATTTTGCCAGTCCCGAATATATCTTTTCTGCAGCCTAACAATCCACACACGGTCATCTACTAAATGTTCATCCTCAGAGTCGCTCAGACTATCAATATCTTCTATTTCACTGTCAACATCCATTTTTCGTAACACCAGTCAACACTTGTTCGTAATAGGCCACGTGGATGGCGCAGTTATTTAAAAAATATTTACGCGTTACCAACCTGTAAGGAACATTTTGCATGTATTGCCAACGGTAACACGCGTCCTTCACCGTTGTTGCGTGGCCGTCTGGGAAGATGCTGTTTCTCTTGGGGAATTCAGCGAGGGTCGACGCCCGTGGAACGCTAAGGCGTTCTGCTCCTAGGACGCGGATTATTCAAGAAATAAATGTAATGAAAACGAATAATAAATAAAAGGATAACGCAATAAAAGAACAATTGGAACTCAACACTAGAAACTTTAATTAACAAAATAGCTATAGCTATCTCAATTTCCGGAGGTTTTCTTCAACACGACTGCTCGCTACTGCTTTTAAGGCTCGAGACGCTTTCAGAAGGTCCTTCGCTTTTTTTCTTGTTAATTACAAAGATGGCTTAGTTACCAAAAGCCAATCGCAAATTTACTAATTAGCTAGCTAAATTCCTATTCGTTGATCCGATTCTTTTCGGTTATCAATTTTTACAAAATCAAGCGTTTTACATCATTGCGCTGGAATTGCACACCTAGGAGAAGGGAGGGAGGAGAAGTTCATTTATTCAAACACCCGTATCCAAGTGGGTATCGATTAGTATCGATTAGTTTATAATCTTGAAGTTCCCTTATTAAAAGAATCTCTAACTATTTTCAAATACCTCGGGCTTGTACGAACTTCACCTTGTCTCCCTTTCCTATTACATTCGTGTGTTCCGATTCAAACTTCGCGTTTCTGAAGTTTATACTACACGCCGCTAGGCGGGAGTTCGCGACACTTCCCTCCTTATACAAAAGGTGTTTTCCAATGGGAACACCTTTCAAATTGTACCTCTATGCTAAATTGAGCTTGCGCTCCTTATATAAGATGTTTGTATTGCTAAACTAGCATCAATTTCCAATATGACAACATGAAATATTACTTATATGTAAATAAACATCTCTCAGTGAAGCATTCCTGAGCCTCCCCTTCCCGCCTTCCGCACAGTAGCCGAGCTACTCGGTCCACCCGGGTTCCCGCGAAGAACGTGAGTCGAAAGATGCTACAGGTTGCTTATCTGTTACAACTGATTACAATGGGTTACAAATTTGTCTCCGTGACATAACATTCACATTTCAAGATTACAAGGTTTTGATCCGCGAACGAATGAAGTAACCTAGCTTAACACATACACGCAAATGGCAAAGTGGTAGCAATAATGGTATGATAACAAGGTAGATTATGGGGAATTTAATCTTATGCATGCCAATTTCAACTTGTTCGTATGAACTATCTTAGTTTTACCAACTCCTATGGCTATTTCCGCGTTTAAATCACCGAACATCCTAACAATTTTGTAAGGTCCCAACCAGCTAGAATCAAATTTCGAAGTTTTGGTTCTTTATATAGATATATATATCGTCACCTACAGAGAATTTATACAGGAATTGACTCTTTTGTCATAATCTAATTTGCATTTCTACTTTGCCCCTTTCAAATTTGTCGCTGCCACAGCCTGGGTTGTGTTTATCTTTAAAAATAAGTCATGCAAATGATCAACAAACGTTCATGGAATTTGTTTAACAACTGCCGGGGAATATAGCCTTTACGCCAAATACAAATTCACGTGGAAGAATTTATGAATACCTAATGGCCACCGATGGTGAATTCATAAAATTCTTTATGGAAGAATTGGAGCCTAGATGTAAGTGGAGCTATAACTTCATTGGCGTGAGCCGTAATTGCATATTCTAAGCTATTTGATTCTTGTTTTAGAAGACATTCCACAAAATTCCAACTAACATGCTCGATATTATTGTTGTATTTGGAAGTTTTGACATTCAAGGTATCCATAAGGTGTTTAAAGGAAATTACTGAAGATTTAAGATGGTCCTGGCTTACTGATTTTTCTGGACGTGACTTTACAAAAGATGAAGGTAAGAAATTTGATGTTGACAAAAACAATTGTTCCTATGACATTGGTGTTATATTATTTAATCTGTTTCGAGTGATAATTCATTATAAATTAACAAATCTTTAGTGGCTTGAGATGACTTCATATTAGAGGGAGAGGAGGAAAAAGAAAACGAATAAAATTATCCTTGCACATATGGAGGTAATCCCTAGAGTAAATAATATTAATAAGAAAAGAACAGTGAATGGCATTAATGAAATCGTCTTTGTCATTAAAACTCTATTATTACTTTGTTCAACTAGGTCACCATTTCCTGAGGCCACATCAACGGAGGATCGTGTCATATCAACTGCGCGTTTGGTCACAAATAAAAGCCGGCATCTTTCAGCCTCTAAATTTGGCTCGTCAGCCCCTAACCAGACACAAGCCGCGGACCGCAGGTCGCGTACCTGGACGGGGTGCTTACAGCCTATCCGATGTTCCAGGTCAGACGAGCCTGAGCCCTGAGGTACGTGGGCAGCCCCTAGCGGGTTCTGTGGCGGGGTGCCTTTTAAATCAGCCTTTCCGATGTCCAACAGACAGCCGGGTCGAAGCTCATCCACACGACCTCTCAAGAACGATCCTCCAACCACTACATTCTTAGTTGGGACTCCGCCTCTTTTAGATATTTCTGTCGTAAGAGAAGGTGACATCTCTTCGTCTGCAGTAAAGTAAGCGTCGCTGTCAATTGAACTGTCGTCTGAGTGCTCAATCTCAATGAAGACCTCAGGTTGACCGTTGCTTTCTTTAGCATGGGCAAGAAAAATGGTAGCAATTATCTTTTCATTATTTTCCCATATTCTATTACAGTCTGTATTCTCTACTTTTCAGAATCTGCAAGTGGCAAATCGTCGGCGCCTACGACAACCCTTTGCAGACGCTTAGAAGAGGAGATCTCTGTAGAGTCCGTCTTAGTACAGTTAGATGTGCGATTTATGGTTTTTAAGTCTGTTCAAAATACTTTACATCTGTGAGAACGGATTTTGAAGATGAAAAGGTCTTGAATAGTCAACAAATTCTGACTCTGACTCTATCTTTCTGGCAATAATAATAGCAGTTTCGAGATCAGGTAAAATTTTTTCTCTCCTTCTGTCTATTCGAATAGAATCGCGTGATTTAATTCCAAAGGTCCTTAATAAAACTGATTATTGCCGTGTTCCTTAATAAGTCGTTAACACCAACAACTTGTTCTGTATTATACGCGTCCCTGGTGGTCTCTAATACACTATTTAGCATTTCATTGATTCGCGCTCCGAAAATCTTTACCGTTTCATTTTTACCCTGGTGCAAATTCATTAATTCAGTATTCAAACTATGGACATTAAATGACTGCGCGAGAATCCTTTTTTAGGAAATCAACCAATTCGTTTAAAGTTTCAGGCTCTTGTCGATTCGACAACGCTAAATTGGCGTGTCCCTCGATCCTACCCCGAATTAGGAAATGACTCTTCCGATCATCAGGCTTTACCTTGACGTTAATTAAGTTGCATTGTTAATAAATTGGATTAACGAGTCGGACTCCCCATCAAACTTTGGAATTGAATCCCTCACCAGTTCTAACGAGAAATAAGATTTAGGAACAGAATTCGCTAATTCAGATGATTTTTGGCAAGGAACTACACTCAAGCAAGGTGACCCATTACTTAGTTCGGACAAATTAATGACAGTTGGATCCAGTCGTGTCGGCAAAAGTTTAGTTCGCGCAACTGTGACTCATCACCGGGAATTTCTAAATTAGCAGCAACAACCGTGGCTGGGCAGGGCAAAATATTTAATGTTTGAGATTATGAGAACGTAATAGGGTGCTCTATTTGCATTGTTTCAGCAAATACATCCTCGATTTCGGGTACCCGTACGCTACTCGAATGTAATTGTCGTCCCTTTCGTTTTGGCAATTCCTTACTTCTACGCGGCATTTTCGCAGTGTAAATACAGAACTCTTATTAACTAATAACTAACACAACGTGACGATAATTACAACACTAATTTAACAATAGAACCATAAGTTGGATATTTTAATTTAACTTCAATCTCTCACGCAATTGCAGACGAGTGCTCGATGCCGCCTTCGTTGTCTGGTTGATCTCAGCGAAGAAGGTCCTCTGGCCGAGTGCGTGTGGCTTCAGGGAAAACTGGTACGGTCGTCCGAAGTCACTTCCCTCTGGCATTCGCCCGTGTTCCTGGGGAAACCGTCCAAAAACCCAAGACAAAGGGACTGCACAAACTGGCCAACGACTGCTCCTTTGAATCCTGCGTTCACGAGCCGGCGAATTTGAAGAATCCCACCGCTGTCACCAAATTGTTGCGTGGCCGTCTGGGAAGATGCTGTTTCTCTTGGGGAATTCAGCGAGGGTCGACGCCCGTGGAACGCTAAGGCGTTCTGCTCCTAGGACGCGGATTATTCAAGAAATAAATGTAATGAAAACGAATAATAAATAAAAGGATAACGCAATAAAAGAACAATTGGAACTCAACACTAGAAACTTTAATTAACAAAATTGCTATAGCTATCTCAATTTCCGGAGGTTTTCTTCAACACGACTGCTCGCTACTGCTTTTAAGGCTCGAGACGCTTTCAGAAGGTCCTTCGCTTTTTTCTTGTTAATTACAAAGATGGCTTAGTTACCAAAAGCCAATCGCAAATTTACTAATTAGCTAGCTAAATTCCTATTCGTTGATCCGATTTTTTTCGGTTATCAATTTTTACAAAATCAAGCGTTTTACATCATTGCGCTGGAATTGCACACCTAGGAGAAGGGAGGGAGGAGAAGTTCATTTATTCAAACACCCGTATCCAAGTGGGTATCGATTAATATCGATTAGTTTATAATCTTGAAGTTCCCTTATTAAAAGAATCTCTAACTATTTTCAAACACCTCGGGCTTGTACGAACTTCACCTTGTCTCCCTTTCCTATTACATTCGTGTGTTCCGATTCAAACTTCGCGTTTCTGAAGTTTATACTACACGCCGCTAGGCGGGAGTTCGCGACACCGTCTTCACTCTTAGGTTGTGTTCCGATTCACGCTGTTACGTATTTCCGCGGTGAATTTCAATCCGAACGCGGGTTGGTGCCCGTGGAGCGCAGAACCGCTCTGCTCGATGAAGTGCGGGTAATTCGAAAAAAAAACAAAGTACACGGAACTATTTCAAGTTAAACTTCAAAGTATATTTAAACTGCTCAAGAAGCTGGTTAGTGACGGAATGAATGAGGTGTTGAAGGAAGAGCTCCGAGCTCGTCGACGAAGTCGCTGACAAGACTCCCTTAGTCCTCCCACAGAGACCCTTGTTGTCCAATCAGGACGATGACATCCCTCAAGCTTCGTCAGTGGGTTGTCCTTGACCATCTCTCCGTCCTTGCCCCCTTCCTTCACACTTTCCTCTACTCTCGGCTGGTGGTGGAGGCACGCTTTCCGAGTACATAGTTTACTTAGGCTACGTACAGTATATACATATTTACAGGTAAGCGCGACCCTCAGGGTCAAGGTGACGTCGCCCGAACGAAGTTTATGAGTTTATGACTTTCAGCCTCTCCCGACCGGAGTTTCCACCCCTACAGGACACCGGCAATTATAAAAAGGTAAAACTGAATACTAAATGCTTTTACGAGACGGACAGCTGCCCGCTCGAAGAAACTTGGCACGCAGATGTGCAAGAAAAAATTAAGCTATTTACTATCCTCGCCTGGCCTAACTATAATTCAAAAGCTATTGCATGCAGCTGCTAGCATTGTAAGGACACCTACAGAAATTATTAAGGGAAAAACCTTCGAGAAACGCAACGCGCTCTACGTATTTATGAATCCTGACAATGAACTCCTCGTCCTCCGTTTCAAATTTCGCTCCTACATACTCCACATATCGATTACATACAATCCCCCAGCCACTGCCAGCCACGTTCAAGCGATAGCGTAACACCTTCCCCCTTATACATGTTGCGAACTCCCGCCTAGCGGCGTGTAGTATAAACTTCAGAAACGCGAAGTTTGAATCGGAACACACAAATGTAATAGGAAAGGAAGACAAGGTGAAGTTCGTACAAGCCCGAGGAGTTTGAAAATAGTTAGAGATTCTTTTAATAAGGGAACTTCAAGATTATAAACTAATCGATACTAATCGATACCCACTTGGATACGGGTGTTTGAATAAATGAACTTCTCCTCCCTCCCTTCTCCTAGGTGTGCAATTCCAGCGCAATGATGTAAAACGCTTGATTTTGTAAAAATTGATAACCGAAAAGAATCGGATCAACGAATAGGAATTTAGCTAGCTAATTAGTAAATTTGCGATTGGCTTTTGGTAACTAAGCCATCTTTGTAATTAACAAGAGGTAAAGCGAAGGACCTTCTGGAAGCGTCACTCGAGCCTTAAAAGCAGTAGCGAGCAGTCGTGTTGAAGAAAACCTCCGGAAATTGAGATAGCTATAGCTATTTTGTTAATTAAAGTTTCTAGTGTTGAGTTCCAATTGTTCTTTTATTGCGTTATCCTTTTATTTATTATTCGTTTTCATTACATTTATTTCTTGAATAATCCGCGTCCTAGGAGCAGAACGCCTTAGCGTTCCACGGGCGTCGACCCTCGCTGAATTCCCCAAGAGAAACAGCATCTTCCCAGACGGCCACGCAACAATTTGGTGACAGCGGTGGGATTCTTCAAATTCGCCGGCTCGTGAACGCAGGATTTAAAGGAGCAGTCGTTGGCCAGTTTGTGCAGTCCCTTTGTCTTGGGTTTTTGGACGGTTTCCCCAGGAACACGGGCGAATGCCAGAGGGAAGTGACTTCGGACGACCGTACCAGTTTTCCCTGAAGCCACACGCACTCGGCCAGAGGACCTTCTTCGCTGAGATCAACCAGACAACGAAGGCGGCATCGAGCACTCGTCTGCAATTGCGTGAGAGATTGAAGTTAAATTAAAATATCCAACTTATGGTTCTATTGTTAAATTAGTGTTGTAATTATCGTCACGTTGTGTTAGTTATTAGTTAATAAGAGTTCTGTATTTACACTGCGAAAATGCCGCGTAGAAGTAAGGAATTGCCAAAACGAAAGGGACGACAATTACATTCGAGTAGCGTACGGGTACCCGAAATCGAGGATGTATTTGCTGAAACAATGCAAATAGAGCACCCTATTACGTTCTCATAATCTCAAACATTAAATATTTTGCCCTGCCCAGCCACGGTTGTTGCTGCTAATTTAGAAATTCCCGGTGATGAGTCACAGTTGCGCGAACTAAACTTTTGCCGACACGACTGGATCCAACTGTCATTAATTTGTCCGAACTAAATAATGGGTCACCTTGCTTGAGTGTAGTTCCTGCACAAAATCATCTGAATTAGCGAATTCTGTTCCTAAATCTTATTTCTCGTTAGAACTGGTGAGGGATTCAATTCCAAAGTTTGATGGGGAGTCCGACTCGTTAATCCAATTTATTAACAATGCAACTTAATTAACGTCAAGGTAAAGCCTGATGATCGGAAGAGTCATTTCCTAATTCGGGGTAGGATCGAGGGACACGCCAATTTAGCGTTGTCGAATCGACAAGAGCCTGAAACTTTAAACGAATTGGTTGATTTCCTAAAAAAGGATTCTCGCGCAGTCATTTAATGTCCATAGTTTGAATACTGAATTAATGAATTTGCACCAGGGTAAAAATGAAACGGTAAAGATTTTCGGAGCGCGAATCAATGAAATGCTAAATAGTGTATTAGAGACCACCAGGGACGCGTATAATACAGAACAAGTTGTTGGTGTTAACGACTTATTAAGGAACACGGCAATAATCAGTTTTATTAAGGACCTTTGGAATTAAATCACGCGATTCTATTCGAATAGACAGAAGGAGAGAAAAAATTTTACCTGATCTCGAAACTGCTATTATTATTGCCAGAAAGATAGAGTCAGAGTCAGAATTTGTTGACTATTCAAGACCTTTTCATCTTCAAAATCCGTTCTCACAGATGTAAAGTATTTTGAACAGACTTAAAAACCATAAATCGCACATCTAACTGTACTAAGACGGACTCTACAGACATCTCCTCTTCTAAGCGTCTGCAAAGGGTTGTCGTAGGCGCCGACGATTTGCCACTTGCAGATTCTGAAAAGTAGAGAATACAGACTGTAATAGAATATGGGAAAATAATGGAAAGGTAATAGTTACCATCTTCCTTGCCCATGAAACAAATTTTAACGGTCCACCTGAGGTCTTCATTGAGATTGAGCACTCAGACGACAGTTCAATTGACAGCGACGCTTACTTTACTGCAGACGAAGAGATGTCACCTTCTCTTACGACAGAAATATCTAAACGAGGCAGAGTCCCAACTAAGAATGTAGTGGTTGGAGGATCGTTCTTGAGAGGTCGTGTGGATGAGCTTCGACCCGGCTGTCTGTTGGACATCGGAAAGGCTGATTTAAAAGGCACCCCGCCACAGAACCCGCTAGGGGCTGCCCACGTACCTCAGGGCTCAGGCTCGTCTGACCTGGAACATCGGATAGGCTGTAAGCACCCCGTCCAGGTACGCGACCTGCGGTCCGCGGCTTGTGTCTGGTTAGGGGCTGACGAGCCAAATTTAGAGGCTGAAAGATGCCGGCTTTTATTTGTGACCAAGCGCGCAGTTGATATGACACGATCCTCCGTTGATGTGGCCTCAGGAAATGGTGACCTAGTTGAACAAAGTAATAATAGAGTTTTAACGACAAAGACGATTTCATTAATGCCATTCATTGTTCTTTTCTTATTAATATTATTTACTCTAGGGATTACCTCCATATGTGCAAGGATAATTTTATTCGCTTTCTTTTTCCTCCTCTCCCTCTAATATGAAGTCATCTCAAGCCACTAAAGATTTGTTAATTTATAATGAATTTTCACTCGAAACAGATTAAATAATATAACACCAATGTCATAGGAACAATTGGTTTTGTCAACATAAAATTTCTTACCTTCATCTTTTGTAAAGTCACGTCCAGAAAAATCAGTAAGCCAGGACCATCTTAAATCTTCAATAATTTCCTTTAAACACCTTATGGATACCTTGAATGTCAAAACAGTTAGCACTTCCAAATACAACAATAATATCGAGTATGTTAGTTGGAATTTTGTGGAATCTCTTCTAAAACAGGAATCAAATAGCTTAGAATATGCAATTACGGCTCACGCCAATGAAGTTATAGCTCCACTTACATCTAGGCTCCAATTCTTCCATAAAGAATTTTATGAATTCACCATCGGTGGCCATTAGGTATTCATAAATTCTTCCACGTGAATTTGTATTTGGCGTAAAGGCTATATTCCCCGGCAGTTGTTAAACAAATTCCATGAACGTTTGTTGATCGTTTGCATGACTTATTTTTAAAGATAAACACAACCCAGGCTGTGGCAGCGACAAATTTGAAAGGGGCAAAGTAGAAATGCAAATTAGATTATGACAAAAGAGTCAATTCCTGTAAATTCTCTGTAGGTGACGATATACATCTATATAAAGAACCAAAAACTTCGAAATTTGATTCTAGCTGGTTGGGACCTTACAAAATTGTTAGGATGTTCGATGATTTAAACGCGGAAATAGCCATAGGAGCTGGTAAAACTAAGATAGTTCATACGAACAAGTTGAAATTGGCATGCATAAGATTAAATTCCCCATAATCTACCTTGTTATCATACCATTATTGCTACCACTTTGCCATTTGCATGTATGTGTTAAGCTAGGTTACTTCATTCGTTCGCGGATCAAAACCTTGTAATCTTGAAATGTGAATGTTATGTCACGGATAGTGGTGGAGAATTATCGATAGCATATCGATAAGTATCGATATTTTTCCATATCGAAAGTTATCGATATTTTTATATAAACTATCGATGCTGATCGATAGTGTTCCCCCCCCCCCCCCACTTCCATTCTGTTCATGTCATGACGCTATTTACGTGTTCGAGACTCGACAGCGGCAGCCATTTTTTGTTTCGATCTTTGGGGTATTCCCGAGACCAGAGAATAACCGTAATGATTCCCATGAATAAATGTTTGCCAATGTCAAAGAAAAGGGAAAGAGATGAAAATGACAGTGATGAACTACCGGATACTGAATCGAACGATACAATAGGTAGTATGAATTCTAATTCTATACCTAAACGTAACAGGAAGAAAATATCTTTAGTATGGAAATATTTCAAAAAATCCAACGATAACACATTAGCAAAATGCATTACCTGTGGTAAAGAATATAAGACTAGCAGGAATACGACAAATTTAAAAGACCATATTAAGAGATTCCATCCAACACTGTTTAATTTAAATTCCAATGACAATGCAATTGCTAGTACCAGTACCAGTACGAGTACCATAATAGTGAATTGACATTTCGGAAACAATCGATAATATATCGATACTAGGGGTCAAATTATCGATTAATATCGACCACAATCGATGGTCACGACTATCGATAAATCTCCACCACTAGTCACGGAGACAAATTTGTAACCCATTGTAATCAGTTGTAACAGATAAGCAACCTGTAGCATCTTTCGACTCACATTCTTCGCGGGAACCCGGGTGGACCGAGTAGCTCGGCTACTGTGGGGAAAGCGGGAAGGGGAGGCTCAGGAATGCTTCACTGAGAGATGTTTATTTACATATAAATAATTATTCATGTTGTCATATTGGAAATTGATGCTAGTTTAGCAATACAAACATCTTATATAAGGAGCGCAAGCTCAATTTAGCATAGAGGTACAATTGGAAAGGTGTTCCCAATGGAAAACACCTTTTGTATAAGGAGGGAAGTGTTGCGAACTCCCGCCTAGCGGCGTGTAGTATAAACTTCAGAAACGCGAAGTTTGAATCGGAACACACGAATGTAATAGGAAAGGAAGACAAGGTGAAGTTCGTACAAGCCCGAGGAGTTTGAAAATAGTTAGAGATTCTTTTAATAAGGGAACTTCAAGATTATAAACTAATCGATACTAATCGATACCCACTTGGATACGGGTGTTTGAATAAATGAACTTCTCCTCCCTCCCTTCTCCTAGGTGTGCAATTCCAGCGCAATGATGTAAAACGCTTGATTTTGTAAAAATTGATAACCGAAAGAATCGGATCAACGAATAGGAATTTAGCTAGCTAATTAGTAAATTTGCGATTGGCTTTTGGTAACTAAGCCATCTTTGTAATTAACAAGAAAAAAAGCGAAGGACCTTCTGGAAGCGTCACTCGAGCCTTAAAAGCAGTAGCGAGCAGTCGTGTTGAAGAAAACCTCCGGAAATTGAGATAGCTATAGCTATTTTGTTAATTAAAGTTTCTAGTGTTGAGTTCCAATTGTTCTTTTATTGCGTTATCCTTTTATTTATTATTCGTTTTCATTACATTTATTTCTTGAATAATCCGCGTCCTAGGAGCAGAACGCCTTAGCGTTCCACGGGCGTCGACCCTCGCTGAATTCCCCAAGAGAAACAGCATCTTCCCAGACGGCCACGCAACATACAAAAGGTGTTTCCATGAAACAGCTTTTCAGTACATAATTAATAATAATGATTATAACTACGCTTCCTCTTCCCGCGCCAGCCCCGCGGTAAATGAGCTACTCGGTCCACCCATTGTCCCGCAGGAAACACGAGTTGAAGAATAATAGTTATATCACAACATTTTATAGTAGTAAAATATTGTTACGCTATCGCTTGAACGTGGCTGGCAGTGGCTGGGGGATTGTATGTAATCGATATGTGGAGTATGTAGGAGCGAAATTTGAAACGGAGGACGGGGAGTTCATTGTCAGGATTCATAAATACGTAGAGCGCGTTGCGTTTCTCGAAGGTTTTTCCCTTAATAATTTCTGTACGTGTCCTTACAATGCTAGTAGCTGCATGCAATAGCTTTTGAATTATAGTTAGGCCAGGCGAGGATAGTAAATAGCTTAATTTTTTCTTGCACATCTGCGTGCCAAGTTTCTTCGAGCGGGCAGCTGTCCGTCTCGTAAAAGCATTTAGTATTCAGTTTTACCTTTTTATAATTGCCGGTGTCCTGTAGGGGTGGAAACTCCGGTCGGGGGAGGTTGAAAGTCATAAACTCATAAACTACGTTCGGGCGACGTCACCTTGACCCTGAGGGTCGCGCTTACCTGTAAATATGTATATACTGTACGTAGCCTAAGTAAACTATGTACTCGGAAAGCGTGCCTCCACCACCAGCCGAGAGTGGAGGAAAGTGTGAAGGAAGGGGGCAAGGACGGAGAGATGGTCAAGGACAACCCACTGACGAAGCTTGAGGGATGTCATCGTCCTGATTGGACAACTAGGGTCTCTGTGGGAGGACTAAGGGAGTCTTGTCAGCGACTTCGTCGACGAGCTCGGAGCTCTTCCTTCAACACCTCATTCATTCCGTCACTAACCAGCTTCTTGAGCAGTTTAAATATACTTTGAAGTTTAACTTGAAATAGTTCCGTGTACTTTGTTTTATTTCGAATTACCCGCACTTCATCGAGCAGAGCGGTTCTGCGCTCCACGGGCACCAACCCGCGTTCGGATTGAAATTCACCGCGGAAATACGTAACAATATCATTACTCTATTACTAACCAATATTAAGTTGATTATAGTGCAACGCATAACTAATATCTAGTAGTAATTGAATACCTTAACTAAACTTGTCTAAATATTTCACTCAAAAACGCTAATATCCTTATTCGATATAAAATAGTCATAAGTCATAACCTAATAATCACACTTATACAATGAAAATTTTAAATGACATACACATAAAACAAACCAAACATAGGATGAATACAATATTATATAATAACTGCTTACATTAGCTCTACGAAACAGAAATATCTGGTGTTATACACGCTAATTTTAGCTTATTGGTATGTACTATTTTATACTTATTGATTCCTATTTTTAATTCTACATTTAAATCATCAAACACTCGACTAATCTTATAAGGGCCTAACCAGTTACAATCAAACTTGGAAGTTTTCGTTTCTTTAAGTAAATAAACATCGTCATCTACCTTAAATCCACGAGGGTTACGATTTCTATCATAATACATTTTACTTCTCTCCTTAGCCTTATCGAGATTTTCTGCCGCTCTAGCCTTTGTGGCGGTAATCTTAGTAAACAACTCATCCAAATACTGCACAAAATTCATTCGAAAATATCATGACTTTCCAAACCCCTTGAAATGCAAACAGTATTAACATTCAGGGACCTAACAAGAACTGTAAGGGATTTCAAAGATTTCACATGACCAAAACCTGGATATGAAGCACTTGTCATTAAGGAATGCCCTAGCATCACTACTATGTGGCATAACATGAACGAAATTATTCCAACGTATACAAAATTGTCTTTTACACAAACCTTAGTAGGAAATGGAAAATGGTAAGTTATCTATCTGTCAGCATTTACGTTAATAATTAAAAAAACTACTTTCATTAGGTTTTACAAACTTCTGAACTTGATTTTTCAACAAAGATATGAGATGATCAAACACCTTCCTACACCTTAGAAGAGTTTCCATTCGTGACATCAGTGCCTTTCAATTCGACAGTTTCGAAACAGCCACGCCAACGAGGATTTGAGTACAAGAACGTTAAAAGTATGAGCATCTCATCGGCTGTTTGCACATTTCAATTCGACGGAACGTGGCCATAGAAAGATGGCTAGCGAGGACTTGCAACGACGGGGAATACATCAACCCGATTCTGTATGCATAATACTTATCATCCCGCACAGCGCAACGTATCCTTGGATCTTCAGCGTTTTGAAGAACGTAGTGCCTCGATGTGCCAATGACATCACTGTTAACGACGACCCTCTTAGAATCCCTGGGGCTACGTGAATGACGATAGATGGGCACACATATGCACACGCACACACATATCTGGTGTGGAACGTGAAGGTACAACCACTAATTCGAAGAGGCTGTGTAATCAAAGGAGCGGTGCACATGGGCGGTCGTAATAAACGACACACGGCGCCATGAAAACACTCACGCGAGTCCACATGATCATTCACTCCTCTCTATTCATGGGAAGTACACTTCATGATTCTGACCTGATCGCATCAAACATGGAGACTCTACTAAAGTTTCTTAATCATTCACAAATTCTATTTAAGTCATTTTATTGAGAATCCCTCATGCAGTCTTGTTCGCAAAACAATCAGACTCCCCAGCCTCTGCCACGACATGAGTCGCAAATAAAATAGGTTCCCCACACCTCTGCCACGAAGCAAGATATTGCGAGCCCTGCGATGTTCCCTCAAGGGCCGAACAGAGCGCAGGCACTCTTGCCGAGCACAGAATACTTCTCACGGCTCCTGAAGCGGGTTCCCGGGATGGAGAATTACCGTATGTCAACAGGCGACCGAGTCGATGCATCGTGCCCGACTGAGGTGATCCTTTTAAAATTTCCATTTCCCACAAGCAAATGTGATGCTAATAAATCTGAATTTACTCGTAAACTATTTGTGACCTCATTGCACTCGGCTGCTGCTTTCCCGCGCGCTAGGAAAACAGATGCCACAATTCTCTCATTTCAAAACATAAGACTTCATCATCCATCCTGTCCACTTCGGAACCTACAATTGATGTCTTATCTGCGCAGATAAGTACTCTTTCCAGGTCCCTCGAATCAGGATGGGAATTCGTGTCTATCAATATAGGTTGTGAATAGGAATCATTATACTCGCGGAAATTTCCGAATCTATGGGCTCATTTTTTATGTTGTAATTTATGCTCCAATTTAGAGGCTAGCTTAATAGCTGTTGTTAAACTACCTATGTCATCCTTAGAAAGTAGCAGCATAATGGTGTAATTGTGTAATCCATTTAGAAACCCATCTATTGCTTCGTCTATAAGTAAACCTTTCATTACTTTAAGTTCTTCAGCGTTATATTTTTGCCGCCCAGCTTCCACTCCCTGATCCAAAACTTCATATACCCGAGTTCCGAACTCTTCAATGGTTTCCTGTTCTTTCTGCTGTAAAATTTTTAACTCATTTCGTGCGGTTTTAATATTAAAACTTTGCTCATACGCGGCTTTTATTAAACTAATCAACTCCTCTACGGTCTTAGGTTCCTGCCCATCGATTATTCTGCTATAATCACGTTTCTGCATTTTATTGCGTATTAAGGCCAATAAATACAATTTATCCTCAGGTCCAATCAATGAATCAGCGAGCTTACACTGACTAATAAAATTATTTACAGAACTTGGTTTCCCGTTAAAATGTGGAATGAAGTTTGCAATGAAATTATACGACATCCGCAATCTAGTTTTAAGAGCCCCGGAAAATGACCCTGACCCATCTGTCACCATCGTACTACTGGATGGAATGGATCTATTATCCGGAAGAGACATATCAAATCTTGGAAAAGGAGTAGATAGTGCCGGCATCAAGTGTAACTCATCGGATTGAAGTTCAGAAATGGGCGCTGACACACTAGTTGTTCCTACTATTAACTCCTCTATCTCAAAGATGTTACCACCACTCAGACTAGAGACCTGCCCGTCTTTGGACAGCTTGTATTTTTTTATAAACGGCGGCATTTTTATAGGTAATAAGCGAGTACCTCTAATGAATAATACGACCCTTTATATTAAAACTAAGTGCTTATGAATAAGACTTACAATTAATATGATGAATAAGGAACTATTCAGAAATAAAGTCACTTATGGATTGTCACTCCGTCCACTACTCCAGTCCTTATACGGATGTCTCAGCTACGTCCAGTGTTGACTTTGTTGAGCCAGTGTACCTCGATGATGCAGTTGACTTCAACCCCGTGAAGAAATTCTCCGGATGTCCAAGACCTAGAGTCCTTTTCTTAATCGTCCGGGTAGTTTTACAATTATCTCAGCAAATGATGCGGATAATGACCGAGTGCATGTGATTCCAGGTGATTATTCGCACGGCCCACTGAAATCACCCGTCTCCGGTATTCACCCTTGCTCTTGGGAAAACCGCGCAAAACCCAAGAGAGAGAGGCTGCACTTAATAACTTATGATATTTGTGTCCAATTGCACGATCAAAAGAAAATTATTTTAATAAAAGTTTATAGTGATTCCCATAGAATTATTTCAATTTGCACTCACGAGCCGGCAAAGTCACTTTGTAAATTTCTCGCGAAATATTTTAAAATATCCCACCGCTGTCACCAAATTTGTTACGTATTTCCGCGGTGAATTTCAATCCGAACGCGGGTTGGTGCCCGTGGAGCGCAGAACCGCTCTGCTCGATGAAGTGCGGGTAATTCGAAATAAAACAAAGTACACGGAACTATTTCAAGTTAAACTTCAAAGTATTGTTACGTTTTCGCGTTGGCATAATATAAGTTTAATGTGTAATAACAGAACGTGAACATTAACAAGGATAATAGTAATTAAATAACAGTAATTAATCAGGTAGAGGTGTTCGGGACTACGTCTGCTCGCAATGGCGTCTGTATCTCAAGTGACAGCTTGACAGGCGATCGATCAGATCGCCTTCTTCTCGCTGTCCCTTGTCTTCGTCGCGAGCACCAGCGGGCCATGGATTCCATCCATAGGGTGCTCGCAACACTGCTCCCCCCTCTCGAGAAGCGGTCGTCCCGACCGCTGTAGCTTCTCCGCTGTCTGCAGCCGTACCCTGTTTCGAAAGAGTGGACTAAATGCTGTGTGGCCTCTTCCGACCGTCGCCTGGGCATTCGCCTTCACGCCCAAGGGAAAACCACCCAAAAACCTTGGGCAAGGCGTGGGTACGTGGTTCCCCGTGTCTCTACCCTCCACTTGCGTCTTCGAACTTGCGCACTTCTTTCTTGGACTTCATCTTCTGTGATGGCGCATCCTCTTCCTGGGTAGAGACGGGTACGGGGTCTTGTCATCTCAGGGTCGGGGTTCGCGTGTCTGTCCTGGATTTTGGGGTTTCTGGATGTAGCTTCAAAATTTCTTCTTGTTCGACGACGACATCCCCTGCGTGGGTCCCCGGGCTGTCCGGTCTTGGGATCTGGCCGTCTCCACGTCCTGCGTCTGGATCGCTGTCCCGCTCGCTAAGTTCGCCTGCTGTTGCTCTCGCTCCGGTTTCCCTTGCAGAAATACAAAGCGCTTTAGGGTTCGGTCGTGTCTGTAAAGAAACCGTTGGGGCCGCCCGAGCCGGAAAGCCAACGAGGAAGGCCGAGCACGCGAGCAGGGAATTGCAGCTAGTCACAAGTATGCAAGCGGCCCAGCCCCCACGGCAGCCACCGGACTCGTCCACCCTGATGATGATTTTCTTCTAATCTCCTCCAGCCCTTGGCTTCGTGATGGCCCCATTCCTCTTCTTGGCCTCTGGTGTTGTTCCAGGGGACAGTCCTGTACGTCCGGTTAGCGCTCCCGTTTCCGCGACATCCCCTCCAGCCGGTCCAAGCAGCGCTTGTCCGTCTGGTGATTGGGGATGCCATTTCCCTCCTGCTGTCCACCCTCTCTCCTTCTTTTTCCTGGGTACCCCGCGAGATCCTCCATCCTGGCCGTGCCAGGGGCTCGCAGGGTCTCCTCCAGGGGGCTAGCGGGGCGCTTTCACGTATGTCCGCACCCCGCTGCGGACTGCCACGCTATTGTGGCACATTCGGGGAATTCGGGAGCGCGTATCCCGACCGCGGTGGTAGTCCCCCGACACCTTGTCCCTCGTCGTGGGGTATCGTGTACCTGTAACAAACTCAAGAGCGGGGGCCGGGCTACGAAGGCAACCTCCGTAGCCCAGTCCACCTGATTAGCTTAGACTAATCTTCTTTCTTGAGTCTTCCGAGTCCTCGCGTCCTTCCATCTTGGGATTCTGAGTGTTGGTGCTTGACTCTTCACTCTTCTAGGAACCGTCCTTCGTATTTCGCTAGGCGTCGAACATGGACCACCTTGCACTTCTTCCGGGGTGTACGCTGGATCCTGTAGACGACGTCGTTGATCTTGTTCACCACTGTGTAGGGTCCTTCCCAGTCGTTCTGCAGTTTTGGGCACTTCCCTTTCACTCTTCGTGGTTGGAATAACCACACTCGTTCCCCGGGCTGGAACTCCACCGTGTTGACGCGCTTGTCGTACCACGACTTCATTTTCGAACTGTAGATGTCCAGACGGCGTCGAACGAATTCGTGGATCTTCTTCATTTTTCCTCGGATCCATTCGGAGTATCCTCGTTCAACGTCCTCGTCGTCTTCCACCTCTGGGGGTAGTCCTCTCCATAATTGTAGAGGTAAACGCAGTTCCTGGCCATATAGGATCATCGCTGGCGTTAGTTGTGTAGCTTCATGTCGTGCTGACCTGTATGCGAGGAGGAACATGGGAATCCATTCGTCCCAATCTCGTTGATGTTCTGAAACAAACATTGCAAGATATTGGAGCAATGTTCTGTTCAAACGTTCTACTAGACCGTCGGATTGAGGATGCAGAGGAGTTGTTCGTGTTTTCCTGATTCCTAGCAGTTTCAGCAATTCCTTGAACACGGAGGATTCGAAGTTCCTTCCTTGGTCCGTGTGTATCTCTAACGGTACACCATGACGACACACTACGTTGTGCAAAAGAGCTCTTGCCACTGTGACAGCTCGCTGGTCTGGCATCGCGATTACTTCCGGCCACCGGGTAAAGTAGTCCGCCACGACCAGCATAAACCTGTTGCCGGCCTGAGACCTCGGGAGCGGACCCACAACGTCCAGGGCAAGTCTCTCGAACGGAGCTCCCACGTTGTATACTCTCAGGTTCCCTGCTCCCCTTTGACGTGGTCCCTTCTTTGCCGCACAGGTGTCACACCGCCGGCACCACTCTTGAACGTCCTGTCGACACGTAGACCAGAAGAACTGTTGGCGGATCTTTGCCAAGGTCTTGTTTACTCCGAAGTGTCCAGCTGCTGGCGCATCATGGAACTCCTTCAGGACTCCTGCAACCTTTTCGTGCGGTACCACCAAAAGCCACGAGGTCGTTGTACCATCGTGGGACTCCCATTTCCTGAAAAGCGAACCTTCGTGAACTTCCAGCGAGTCCCAGATTGACCAGTAATATTTCATTTGCGGGGAGAAACGAGCAACATCTTGCCAATCGGGCTTCTCCCCTTCTCCTTTCTTTTTAAGGATGAAGCCGATCGTTTCATCCTTCTCTTGACTTCGTTTCCACTCGTTCTTGTCTTCTTCACAAAATATCCTGTGAATCTTCTTCGTGGTCTGTACTTCTCCTTCTGCTTCTTTCTTCTCCAGTCGATTGCAGTTCTTACAATTTTCTTCGATACACGGTCTTCTGGAGAGTCCATCGGCGTTTCCGTGGGCTTTTCCTTCCCTGTGACGAATTTCGAAGTCGTATTCTTGTAGTCGTTCGATCCAACGGGCTACCTGTCCTTCAGGGTGTTTGAAGGTCAGCAGCCAACGAAGCGCTGCATGATCTGTCCTTATTAGAAATCTTCGTCCGTAGAGGTAATGATGGAAGTGTTCGATGGATTTCACTACTGCTAGTAGTTCCCTCCGGGTGACGCAGTAGTTCCTTTCTGCTTTTCCTAGGGTCTTGGAGAAGTAGGCTACGACCTTTTCCTGTCCTTCGTGTTCCTGTGAGAGGACGCCGCCTATGGCGAAATTAGAGGCGTCCGTGTCCAGAATGAAGTCCTTGTTTATCACTGGGTATGCTAGTATCGGGGTTTCGGTTAATTTCTTCTTCAGCTCTTCGAAAACTCTTTGGCATTCGTCGGTCCATTGGTAGTCTTGTTTGGTCTCGGTGAGGCGATGCAGGGGTTTGGCGATCCTGGAGAAATCCTTTACAAATTTTCGGTAGTACGTGCATAATCCTAGGAAACTTCTTAATTCCGTGATGTTCTTTGGCTGTGGCCATTCCGAAATGGCTTTAATTTTCTCCGGATCTGTTTTAACTCCACTCTCTGTTACGATATGGCCCAGATATTTTACTTCTCGGCAGAAGAAAGAGCATTTCTTGGGGCTCATCAATAGTTTAGCTTCACGTAAACGAGAAAACACTGACCGTAGGCGTTCGAGCTCCTGTTCAAAGTCATTCCCGTAGATGATTATATCGTCCAAGTAGACCAAGCAGATTTTCCAGGTCAGACCTTGAAGCACGTTTTCCATCAGTCGCTCGAATGTGGCAGGGGCGTTGCAGAGTCCAAAGGGCATCACTTTGAACTGCCACAGTCCCGTTCCCACAGAAAACGCAGTTTTCTCTCGATCTTCTTCGTCCATAGAGATCTGCCAATATCCGCTCTGCAGATCCACGGTTGAGAACCAGGAAGATCCAGTGAGAGCGTCCAGGGTATCCTCTATACGAGGTAGAGGGTACGAATCCTTTTTGGTAACCTCATTCAGACGACGGAAATCCACGCAGAACCGTATACTTCCATCCTTCTTCTTCACGAGGACGATCGGGGAAGACCACGGGCTCTGCGATTCCTCGATCACGCCCTGAGCTAACATCTTCCTGAGTAACTCTTCTACTTCTGCTCGACGGTGTAGAGGCAACCTCCGTGGTGCCTGCTTTATGGGCTGGCAGTCTCCGGTGTCAACTGTGTGTTTCACCCGGTCGCAGTTCCCAATCTGACTCGAATCCGTGGCGAAAACGTCCTGAAATTCGTACAATAATTCAGCAAATAGTTTCTTTTGTCCTTCTGACAAACCTGATGAGCAACGTGTGTACAGCTCTTCTAAATGCTGTGGGACGACCGTTTCCCCTTCTTCTTCTGATTTCTTCTTCTCGGCAATTAGCTCACCAAAGCGTATCTCCGTTTTGCCGGGAAGGCACAGCACATTCCGGGAAAGGTCGATGTTGCAACGGTGTTTCCTCAGAAACGTCGCTCCCAAGATGCATTTTTCCACCATTTCCACGACGTAGAAGTCTTCTACACTCGACAGCTCTCCAACGCTGACTTCCATGCTCGTTTTACCGAACACTTTCATTTTCTCTCCCGTAGTGGAGCGAATGTCGGTTTCTGTCTTTTGGAAGTCTTTCCTCGGGCACAATTCTTTTTCCAGAAGGTTGATCGGAGAACCTGTATCTAGGGTAAGTTTACACGATTTTCCGTTAATTTTTCCACATACGTAAATCTCGTCGGCCGGATTCCCCTGACGCTCAGTCGCCTCCTGCATCGCCACACTCTTGACGACCGGGGGACTGTTCTTTACGGTCCGGCGTCTCCCCCTTACGCCGTCCTCTTCCCGTTTCCCTCGGGTTTCTTCGTAGGAGCGGCTCTTGGCTGGTCGTTCTTGGCCTTGAAACAATCCTTTTGTAGATGGCCCAACTTTCCGCAGAGCCAGCACTTACGTGTTCTTTCGGTGTATTTTGGGTCCTCTGTTCGTTCCTCAGGTTTTGCAAATCTCCGCTGCTTCGCCGGGCACCTTTCAAAATTGTTGGAGGATTTAGCTTTCCGTTTTTCCGCGTATCGTTCTCGCGATTCGGCCGTGGGGTGGCGAGACATCGTCTCGACGGCCTCGATCTCGAGAGCTCTGGTCACGGCGGCTCTTAAAGACGTAAACCCGCCGAGTCGCAGTTCCCGCTGCATAACCGAGCTCGACAATGCTGTTACGAATTGGGACGCGGCTAACTTGTCGCGGGTTTCCACCGGGCATTCGGCGAAAGCGGACTGTGCTAATCGCTCTATTTTTGTGGCGAGCGAGGAGATGCTCTCATCTCTTCGCTGTCTATGGCTCTGGAAGAGTACATAGTTCAAATTCGACAGGTTTTTTGCCCCGTAGCGGAATTCCAGCGCGGAAACCAATTCTGCGAAGTTCTCGCATTGAGCTGCGGAGAGCGTCGTAAGGACGCTCCTTGCCGTGCCCCCGAGGGCAGCAATCAAGGCTGTAGCCTTTTTTTGGTCATTCCAACCATTCGCGCGCGCGATCGTGTCGAATTGTACCCTGTACTCTTCCCACGAATTATTCCCATCAAAAATTGTCGGTTTCACCGCGTACCCCAAGCTGAGTACGTGTGGTTCCGACACGGGGGTAGCGACGGGCGCACCGACGGGCGTGGGGATATGCGTCGGCGGAACACTATTTACAAGTGCATTCTCCCCACTCCGAAGGCTCGCGCTGCCACTAACCGAACTATGGTTGTTATGAAACGAAGCGGTTACGACCTGAATTCGTTCCTCCACGTTCGATAGGCGCGCCTCTAAGGCCGCCTGTGTTCGCTGGATCTCTGTGTCCTTCTCTTCCCTGCGACGGTCTTCCCTCTGCCAGCGGGCTTCGTCCTCCCTCCTCTATTCCCTCATCTGGCCCACGATGCTTAACTGCAGGGAGGTGAAGAGTTCCTGGATAGAGGCATCCCCCGTCGCTGTAGGAGAAGGGTTCGTGGAGGCCGCGGATGCGCGAGTGGGCATTTCACTTCGAGTGGGCATCCCACTTCTGACACCAATGTTACGTTTTCACGTTGGCATAATATAAGTTTAATGTGTAATAACAGAACGTGAACATTAAAAAGGATAATAGTAATTAAATAACAGTAATTAATCAGGTAGAGGTGTTCGGGACTACGTCTGCTCGCAATGGCGTCTGTATCTCAAGTGACAGCTTGACAGGCGATCGATCAGATCGCCTTCTTCTCGCTGTCCCTTGTCTTCGTCGCGAGCACCAGCGGGCCATGGATTCCATCCATAGGGTGCTCGCAACAGTATATTTAAACTGCTCAAGAAGCTGGTTAGTGACGGAATGAATGAGGTGTTGAAGGAAGAGCTCCGAGCTCGTCGACGAAGTCGCTGACAAGACTCCCTTAGTCCTCCCACAGAGACCCTTGTTGTCCAATCAGGACGATGACATCCCTCAAGCTTCGTCAGTGGGTTGTCCTTGACCATCTCTCCGTCCTTGCCCCCTTCCTTTACACTTTCCTCCACTCTCGGCTGGTGGTGGAGGCACGCTTTCCGAGTACATAGTTTACTTAGGCTACGTACAGTATATACATATTTACAGGTAAGCGCGACCCTCAGGGTCAAGGTGACGTCGCCCGAACGAAGTTTATGAGTTTATGACTTTCAGCCTCTCCCGACCGGAGTTTCCACCCCTACAGGACACCGGCAATTATAAAAAGGTAAAACTGAATACTAAATGCTTTTACGAGACGGACAGCTGCCCGCTCGAAGAAACTTGGCACGCAGATGTGCAAGAAAAAATTAAGCTATTTACTATCCTCGCCTGGCCTAACTATAATTCAAAAGCTATTGCATGCAGCTGCTAGCATTGTAAGGACACCTACAGAAATTATTAAGGGAAAAACCTTCGAGAAACGCAACGCGCTCTACGTATTTATGAATCCTGACAATGAACTCCTCGTCCTCCGTTTCAAATTTCGCTCCTACATACTCCACATATCGATTACATACAATCCCCCAGCCACTGCCAGCCACGTTCAAGCGATAGCGTAACACCTTCCCCCTTATACAAAAGGTGTTTCCATGAAACAGCTTTTCAGTACATAACTAATAATAATGATTATAACTACGCTTCCTCTTCCCGCGCCAGCCCCGCGGTAAATGAGCTACTCGGTCCACCCATTGTCCCGCAGGAAACACGAGTTGAAGAATGATAGTTATATCACATCATTTTATAGTAGTAAAATATCATTACTCTATTACTAACCAATATTAAGTTGATTATAGTGCAACGCATAACTAATATCTAGTAGTAATTGAATACCTTAACTTAACTTGTCTAAATATTTCACTCAAAAACGCTAATATCCTTATTCGATATAAAATAGTCATAAGTCATAACCTAATAATCACACTTATACAATGAAAATTTTAGATGACATACACATAAAACAAACCAAACATAGGATGAATACAATATCAAGAGACACGGTAGTGTCTCGCGCCAAGTATATATATAGATATATATGCGCAGCGCAAGACACGGAGTGGCTCTATTACGCGACGACTCGCTATCAAGAACCCTGAGATTTCCGAATCTCAATAACGGCTGATCCAATTAGATTTTGAATGGTCTTAATGGATAGCTTGGGTTTGATTTACATCAGCAAAGTGTCTTCGTTTTGTTCCTACGGGCCTTTTGAGCTGAGATATTTCGATGTAAAGTTGCAATTTGCTGAATTTTATGTTCTTAAAATTCAGCATCGTCATAGTCATCGTCCTACACTTCTAGGCAAGAGGGGAGTATGAAAGGGTGAGGAAATGTCTCTCAGGCACGTTGTTCATTGGATGCGGGCATCGGCCAATCGCGTAACAAATTGTTGTCACGTGACAGCTAGGCAGAGATATTATAACCTACCAAGTGCTAAGTGTCAAATAAATTGTTGTCACGTGACAGCTAGGCAGAGATATTATAACCTACCAAGTGCTAAGTGTCAAATAAAGTAAATTGTCGGAATTTGAAATGTCACGAGTTTTTACACTAATAGGAGACTGAATTATTGTCTCAATTAACAAGGTAAGTCGCCAAAATTTTTCAAATAGATTTCTTATGTAGAGTCGCAGACTTGGAAGTTGTCCGGAGATGGTTCGACTGAGAAGCATCTCTTTTCGCACAAGTTTCTGGAAATTTGTACCATGCATGTACAAAATAATATATATATTGTAGTAAAAAATTGCACTGTATTTAAATTGCCAGATATTTGTATTTGTATATCAGCAATTTAGAGTTTTTATGTAAAGCTTATTATATTATATTATATTATAGAAATGAAGGGGACGCACAGGACTTCGATAAAAATGAAGGGGATGCACAGGCTTGGATAATAGAATTGAAGGGGACGCACAGGTTTGGATGGATGGAAATGAAGGGAATGCACAGGCAAGATGCTCTGTCTATCTATCTAATCTTCTCTGGTTGTCCAGAGAAGATTAGATAGATAGACAGAGCATCTTGTGTCGCACAAGTTTCTGGAAATATGTCAAATAAGGTAGATCGACAAAATTTGTCTAAAGACATAGCATTAAGAATTATTAAGAAAATAGATTATGGTGGACTGCTTGCAATGTAAAGCAAGTCGCATTAGTGAAGAAAGTACGCTGAAAACACATCTCCCTTGATGCTTTTCAATCTTTTGTGAATATATAATTAAAATGTGGCTTTATATATTTACAGATAATCAAAGCAGAAGATGATGCAGTGTGATCTACGTCAGACTATGAACGCACAATTATTTCAATAGCTCAAAGTGAAAGTAACCCTGCCGCATGAGGAAATGAAATAACCACATTATGATTTATATATGTAAAGAAGAAGGAATGACTAGTAGTTGGATTGAAGCTGATGACGTGCAAATTAAAAAAAGGCAATGGCCCAAAGGTGCTAAAGATATTTATATTTTGTTCTTACAAAAAAAGGATAATAAATAAATAAGCCAACAAAAATTACCACGCTATGGAACATCAGGATAGCGCACAGCACGGTTTCACGCACAAGAAAACTACAAAATGTGTGAAATCCTCACAAAATTACCTTTTTACAAAAGGTACAAAAAAGAGCGCCAAGTATATATATACCATCAAAAAGACTCCCATTTAAAAACATTGTCGTAAATTAATACCCATCAAAAAGAATCCCATTTAAAAACATTGTCGTAAATTAATACCATCAAAAAGAATCCCATTTAAAAACATTGTCGTAAATTAATATAAATTTATTAATGTTCTATATTTAACTTTACAAAAATAATGATATACAACAATTGCGCCAATTATCACAATGGCTATTTATACAAAGAAAAAATCACAATGGTACAATGGAAAAATGTATTAAATAATATTAAGCAGATGTATTTTTATACAAATAAATATTTTAATACGAATAAATATTTTATTCAAAATACTTGGCGCTGCGCCACGAATTGGTGTTGCTAAACTGAATAAATATGTATAAATTGCATTAATCTTTTTCTCTCTTTTTTTCTGCGTTTCTAGTATGTATATGTACATTATGTATTTTAGATTGTAAGTGAGTTATTGTAAATTATTAATACTAAGACAATTAAATGCGGACACATACGACTACGGTTCTGATGTCAGATCCTGCTGCCCAGATCTGGCTATCAGGGTTATCATTTTTTCGGTTTCGCAGCGCCAAGTATTTTGAATAAAATATTTATTCGTATTAAAATATTTATTTGTATAAAAATACATCTGCTTAATATTATTTAATACATTTTTCCATTGTACCATTGTGATTTTTTCTTTGTATAAATAGCCATTGTGATAATTGGCGCAATTGTTGTATATCATTATTTTTGTAAAGTTAAATATAGAACATTAATAAATTTATATTAATTTACGACAATGTTTTTAAATGGGATTCTTTTTGATGGTATTAATTTACGACAATGTTTTTAAATGGGATTCTTTTTGATGGGTATTAATTTACGACAATGTTTTTAAATGGGAGTCTTTTTGATGGTATATATATACTTGGCGCTCTTTTTTGTATATTAACCCACACAGCACACAGGCGCCTGGTCCCAGGCGCTCGAGGCGCCGCGAGTGTCTTACGAGCGTCCAATATGCGCCTTCGGAGCGCCTTCGGAGCGCCTGATGTTACAAAACGGGACGCCTTAAAGGCGCCTTTAAACCGCCTGAATTAGGACTGACAGGCGTCTTAAAGGCGCCTGGAACAGGCGTCTTAAATACGCCTTAAACGGGCCTGGATTAGGACTGGCAGGCGTCTTAATTATCGATAAATTAGGGCTGATGCAGCTGTTTAAAAATCGCCATTAGGGCCTATCTAAGATGGTTATCGATACTGATTAATTATAATATAAATTTAATAAAACAAAGGGTTATCAAAATGAAATCGGACACGATAAAAATTAATTTCCATTGTTTATTTATTTAAAATTTCTTTACAGATACTTGAAAAAGCAAGGAGTTTCTCAGTTGGGCACATATATATTTCTTTTTTATCATTATTACTATACATACCATGCTTTGTATAAAATATATAATTCACAATGTGTTTACAAATATTTAACATGTATACTTATACAACACTTGTGTTATTATATATATTTTATATATATGTTATTATATGTTTTATTTTATGTGTGTTTTATATATTTCTATATCAAGATGACCTTACGCACGCAATGAATACAGAATGCACTTACATGAGAAGTATAGATAGGTGATACACATGTAAGTATGCAAATTATACAAAATGTACAGAATATACACATAAAGACACTTAACGTTTCAGCGACGGCGCTGAATTTAACAATTTCTCTATGCGGACGGCGGTCGCGTGCCAGTAAGTATTCTCTCAAAGCAGATAGCGGTTATTACAATTTACATTAAGTTTATAAAAATCGTTTATTTTTAAGTCAAAATAAATTAATAACTATAGGTGGATTAGTTGAATCTAATAATGTCCCAACTACTAACTGCATCGGAAAATAATGGTCATAAAATAATAAGTTCAAAACAATGTACAAACAGTTTACAATTATTTTGTAACTTATTTGACTATATTTTTCTTACATTAATATACTCGTGCAAGAAATATTTAATAATTAAAATTTGACCGTTCTTAAGTTCGGTAACAAGAAACTACTTTTTCACGGATTTGTAGCTGACACGTGAAAAATTTATTAATTACTTAATTATGCGTTATGATATACATCAGCGAAACCATCAGCAAGATACTTTGAATATTCACGAATCGAATTCAATACTTTTAACGCCCGTTCCGAAGAGAAAAAAAATCATATTTAAATATAAAGGAAAGTAAAAGTGAAATTTTTACAGAGTGGATTGGCCGTATCAACATTGGATGTTTGTAAAAGATTTTATAACTGATTAAAGATGATTTTTTTCTGTTATCTGTTTTCAATTAGATGTTTTCAATAATATCAACTTTTGGCCCCGCAAACCCTAAGGGCGGCACTGCTGTTAATGAATTTAGTTTTGCACCGGTTTCCGGTCGCACGCTCGCTTCAACCATTTCTGAATGGAGGACTCCGCTTCCTTCCTGTTTGTGGACATTTTCCCCTTTTCCGCAGCATCTTAAACAAGAATTTCAACAAGATGTTACATATATGTATTGAATTCTACATTAATCAGTCTAAGCTATGGTGAAATTTGGGTGATAATTACATACCTATAACGACTTGTGCCAACTTTAATTTATAAAAGGGTTGCTTCTCCTGCCTCCCCAGCCAGCTGAACATCAGCGCCAAATCGTTTATAAGGACGGAGCCCAAAACCCTTTTTACAAAATCGTATACTTTGGTTCCCCCAAATTTTGAAAATTCATTTACCTATAATTAAAAAATTATTAGCTTGGCTAAATTAAAATGGCTTATCCTACAGGTTGGACTACAGAGAGGGAGAGAGAGAGAGAGAGAGAGAGAGAGAGAGAGAGAGAGAGGGAGAGAGTCTATAATGATATTTTACTTACTGCATCTTGGAAATTATTTTGGTTATGCAAAATTTCTTCTAGTTCCTTCACCTGTTCCGCGGAGTCGATTGGGAATTGCAAATATTGAAATTTGAGAAGAAATGATTGTTTTTCATGAACCACTGCTTATTCTCCAGGGTTTTCACCCGCTCCATTGTTTCTATTAACAATGTCTTCAGCAAATTGTTTTGCTGCATTATTTTACGGTTCTGTTCAATGATAGTTCTCAACAACCCATCAGTCGTGTCGCTGCTACTGCCACTGGGGCCTGCATCTATGTTTTCTGAAAATTATTTATTACATCTTATATTTTTTCACTGTAAGTTTCCATGATAAAAAACTATTTCCGTATAGAATAGAATTATGTTTATACACATGAATTACCAATTTGAATGTTGTTTAATGAAAAACTTCCCTGGCTTTCACAGCTGGTGCTGGGGGATGCTGTTTTGTCTAAAAACAAAAATTATTTTTGTTAAAGAATTCTGCTGCAAACATTAAACGCATTTCTAATGCTGTAAACACAAGTATTTATGAAACAAAACATGTTTAGAAATTTTGCTAGCGTGTATTCTTAGCTTAAAAGGTATAGACAATGAGACTAGAAAGACGCGAAACCTGAATCATTAATGTTATCGTCATAAAGACATTTAAAGACATTGAATGAGTATCTTATTCGTACGTAGGAAAGGAGCACAGCACAGCAAAGGAAAAGTTATAATTCTGTCAGAAATTTATAATTTCACGCATTTATATGCTGTTTCCGCGACATTAAAAATTTGAGAAGGACCCAAATTGCATTCTTCTGAAAGGAAATTTCCTAATTGTGAAGATTTATACGGAGATACTCCTGCAGATTTAATGAGTTTTAAAATGCTATTTTGTAATCCAAAATTATGATAATTATCTGGTTTGATACGATTAATTCTACATTTCTGGCCGCTTTGAAACAGATCTGTATAAAACTGGGAATATATCGTTTATTGCTCGATGTAAAATCTTATGTGTTACAGCCCACTCTGCCAATGAAGAGGCTAAATTAGGACTATTCAATTCAGTTGCTCATTCTTCAGAAGTCTGTGAATTTTCGAAGGAGGCAAAATTCTGAATTTCTTCTAAATTCGGAGACAATTCTACATTACTTTCGGAAATATTGGGAGAAGATTGCGAACTTGTGCCAGGTGAAACATATAAGTGTATTGGTAATGAGAAGATAAAGACAAGGTGTTGAATATGAAAATGATTGTGAACTAATTCCAGATTAAATTTCAATAGTCGGGTGCTAACAAAATGGATTGTAGATGTTAAATGTGAAGAACTAGCATCTAACGATGTCGTGATGGCTTCGTAAAGAGAATCAGATTAAGTGATCTGTTGGCGCGCATATAGTACTTATTCAATTTCAATTTGCCAGTCATTATTAAAGTAATCAAAAAAATAGAAATAAGCTGACTGTAATGTAGAAAAAAGCAAAATGCAACACTGGTTTCAGAAATATAGGGATATAGAACTTACCTGCAGAATATATGTATGTATTCCAAACCAAACGCCAAAGAACCACACTAAACACACTAATTTTAAATACGTAAGCTAGTACTAAAAAAAAAACAATAAAAATACTATCAAAAATACGTCAAAAATACGATAAAACACGATAAAAATACGCTAGAAATACAAGAAAAACACGATAAAATACACTATAAACCTAATATAAAAATACTACAACTAAATATGTAATATAATAAGAAATAAACTAGGAATAAACTATAGACTAACAATAAAATGAAAAAATATGTGAAAAATGTATGAAAACTAGCGAATAATAGCGTGCGTCCCCGTGGATGGTTCTGCGATAACTGCCGCAGTTCCCATGCTACCTGTTGGCTACAAGGAATCCTCGCCACCCCCCACTACGCGGCACAACCCTCATCCTGCCGACAGATATACCTCTGAAGACTTGCCAGAAAAGCTCTTTAAAGGAGAAAAGCAGAAAATATTGAACCAAAGGTTTTTTTAATCCTTATGAGTTTCGTTATCGCCACTACAAAAATCAGGTCAATATTTTCTGAACATCGATTTTTTTGGAGCCACCTAAAAGTTAAAAAACTGCATGAGAAAACGCATTTTATCTTTAACCGACTTCCATTTTGTAGATTTTTTTCAAATTTATGGTCGTGGTAAGTGCGATAGCGACACTCGTAAGGATTAAAAAAAAAAAAACGTTTGATTTACTTTTTTCTACCCAATGGAAAAGTCGCTAGTCTTGGGACAAGTCAATAAGGATGTGTTCGGATGACAACGCTTATAATTCTGAAAGTTGTAAAGATTTTACATCATCCTTCATGAATTTAAACAGCCAAAAGATGAATAAAAGTGTAGGTATACGAGACATTAATGTCGTATCTTTCTTCGTCACCTAGAAAAGAGATCACGAAATCGGCTTAAAAATCGGCCGTTTAAACCCGGAGAAAACGCTAATAAAAAGAAGCAATGATCTCGAGTACAGGAGTGGTCAAAGAAGAGAGTGCCGTTACTGAAAAGAACAGAATTACTACTGCATCTTTATTCGTATCCTGATCTAATTCCATTAATTTGTTGATTAAGATA
Source organism: Andrena marginata (assembly GCA_963932335.1). Classification (NCBI taxonomy): domain Eukaryota; kingdom Metazoa; phylum Arthropoda; class Insecta; order Hymenoptera; family Andrenidae; genus Andrena; species Andrena marginata. The sequence goes on from OZ010663.1 coordinate 20,524,433, forward strand.
TTATAAACATTTTTTTTAATTTTTATCCAAACAATCTTTAGAATTAATTTTCCAAATGCATTGATTTTCTTTGTACGATTCGATAAATCCTCTCAGCAAATTACACGTGTCAATAATTTTAAATCTGTCTGCTGGTAGCCCACACTTCCCGTTAATTTTGATGATTTGCGGCAAATCGGAACCCAGATAAATCAACCTCGCGGTGATTGCGTTCATGCTAGACAATTGACACACGCGTTCCGTGTCGCATTACAATTTTTGACTCTATGCAAGTCTGTAAATCGAACGGGCAAGAATAAGCGTGTACTTATGGCGGCCTTTAGAGTGCCTAATTCCGCGCCAAATTGATCACTTTTTTAATTCGATGTCTGGGATTCTGTTCAAAATCGAATAAGGAGAGTTTGTGTTTCAAGGGATTGAGTCTTAAAACTTTCACCTCACAGTGACCGACCGTCTTTACCGCAAATCTGCGTTGCACGTGTTGGCAACGACCTGAGTCACAGGGGGGTGACAATAAGCAGAGACAGGAAATCGTGAGGGTCGTCGGCGGCGCGAGCCCGCTAACGTTGGAAAAATCACAGGTCAGGTATAGGCGTCTTTGCGTGCGGCGCAAAGTGGGCTGAAAGCCCGTTTTTTTTTTGGTGGGCAAAAGTTTAAACTGTCCAGGGAATATCACACCTCATTTAGCATCCAAATACACTGTGGACTGTATCGCGGAAGTAATTGTTAACCGAAGGGTTAAGGCACGGTTAAATATGTGCAATGCGCGTTACAGAACACCATTACAAGGGTCGATTTTTATGGTTCGGCGCGCAACGTAGGACCTCGTACCGTAGGAAATCTTAAGTGTTCGGCGCGCAAATGCGCGCTGTTGCACATGTTTAACTGCACCTTAAGATGCAATAAGGGGACTAGCGCTGGAAAATGGGAAGAACTATTGTCCAAACGCTAAGAAAGATTGGAAAATTAAATGTTATTAAACTGAATTTTAAAAAATATATTGTTGTAAAGCTCGTCACGACACACCTTTTTTTCTATTTACAGTTTGTTTATCCAATAATTACTATTCGAAGTAAAAATTTTAAACAAAGAATTTTTCATCGTCCAAAATCATTATTTCTTTAAGCATAAATTGCGATAACTTGAGCAAATATTAAGGGATCGTTATGAGACTTAAAACATAACTTCAGGTAACTCGAAGCCGTGAAATGTATGCACAAAACCCTTATGTTAAAAAAGTACTAATATTTCATTAAAAAGTAATACTGGAAATAACCCATGTTTTTCAATGTTCGCCGTTAAAAAGTACCGAGGCAATTTTGAGGTACATATAACTTAAAGTGACAAAGTTTTTCCTTAATATACAAGGAAGATTTTCAACAATTTTCACACTGATTAATAAATAACTGTAGAAGATATGTCGATATATATATAAATTTCGCGCGCCACCAACAGTCAACGCGAGTGCTAAATCTGCTATGCAGCGCATTAAGGCACGGTTAAACATGTGCAATGCGCGCTGCGAACATTATTACAAGGGTCGACTTTTATAGTTCGGCGCGCAACCAGGTACCTCGTGCAACGTGAAGCCGCGCACGCGAATGGTTGCGCGCATCGTCGAAGAATTTGGTAACATTTGTCTATAGCTTTTGAACTATAAAAGATATCGAAACGAAATTTGCGCCAAAAAACAGGCAAAAATTATCCCCTCCTAATTATGTATAACTTAATATTTTTTACATTTATTATATTTATTCTCTTTTCAATTTTTTTCAGTTAATTTTTATAAAAAAAAATTGAAAGCTGTTTATTTGGTACTCTATTTCTTCCCCTATTTCTTGGGAATCAATCCCACAGCATTTTTCGAATCTACATGACATTTGGTATGATTTTAATCGGGAGCACACCAGGAATCCATTGGTGTCATTTCCATATCAACGCGATGAAGAATGAAGAATAACGAAATTCTTAATACGCTGAAATGAATATTTCACCCTCGACCGCGGGGACCCGCCCTCGAATCGCTGCGGTCAACCGAGAATTTATACCTAGTTCAGAAATAAAATAAATCTTTATACTTTATCGTATCGATATGGAAGTGACACCGAAGGATTCCTTATGTTTATCCGCCGAAAATCATATCAAATTTCATGTAAATGGGGCTACTTTAAACGAAGTTAAATGGAGATGATGAAAATAGATTTTTCATCAAATTTCCTTCATTATGCTCCGAATTGCGTCGTTCTTGATGTCAGTTTTATCGGCGAAAAATAAAGAATCGATTGGCGCTGGTTTCGCAGAGATCTGATGAGAAATGTGGAACTTGGATTTTTCCTACTTTTAATGGTATTCCAAACCCTTCGAGGGTCGAAAGCCATAAAATTCGGTGCGGCCTGACCGCGCCATGGGGTCTGCACAGCGAGCATTCGCTTGCGCGTGATGGCATGATTTTCACTTTCGACGAACATTTCGCCAGTATGAAAATTGGTGAAAATCTTCCTTGTATATTAAGGAAAAACTTTGTCACTGCAAGTTATATTATGTACCTCAAAATTACCTCGGTACTTTTTAACGGCGAACGTTGAAAAACATGGGTTATTTCCAGTATTACTTTTTAATTAAATATTATTACTTTTATCATTATATTAGTTTGAAGTTCGATTGCATCATTGTTCCAATCAACGTGATTTTTAATAGGTATAAGTATAGTCGAGGGCGGATGGGCCCATGCTGTTCTACTTTCGCGAGTTTTACGGTGGGGACTTATATATCTGGCTTCGAAAGGGTGTGCGTAAGCTAAACAGTCCTGGTGATGCAGACGATTTACAGCTGGAAATTTGGTATTTTTTAAGCGAAATGTCTTCGTTTCTTTGCGACTAGGCAATCGCTTGTTCTCGAAGCGTTCGTTGGGAAACATTTGTCTACCAGATATGTCGATAAGGGGTAGTCGACACCGTGCCGTTTTTCATGGATTTCGACTTTCGTCGCTATCGTGCCTCCGTTCTCAGGCAAAAGGACTTTATGATTTTCGGCATACTGTCGGGCTTTTCCCCCGAAGTCCTGGCTGAGTCGGGCTATAGCCAAGCTACACATCTGGCAACCAGACTCCCACAGGTAAGAATTTTTCGCGCCTGGATACAGTTAGTTTTTTGTTTCCGGTGATTTTTCGTAAAGATCTGATGAGAATATAATTTATAACAAATAGAATAATAATATTGTAGTTTTTTAATATTTGTAAACACGCATAGTGTAATGCAGTGGATGATATAATTTGTAGTGTACAGTAATGAAACCCACAAAATTACCTTTTTACAAAAAGGTACAAAAAAGAGCGCCAAGTATATAATCTCTTCAAAAAGAATCCTATTTAAAAACAATGTCGTAAATTAATATAAATTTAATAATGTTCTATACTCTACAAAAATAATGTCCTAGACTGTACAAAAATAATGATATACAACAATTGCGCCAATTATCACAATGACTATTTATACAAAGAAAAAATCACAATAGTACAATGAAAAAATGTATTAAATAATATCAAGCAGATATATTTTATACAAATAAATATTTTAATACGAATAAATCACATAAAAAAATAGAAGAAAATATACAATATAAAAAAATATATGAAATCAAAATGAGCTGCAAGTACATAAAGGTGCTTTCCAACTGCGCTTAAGATGACACAACTACATATACACAGCTAAAATGCTGTATTCATATATTCCGTTACTCATATCGCGGACATTTTAAATAATATGAAGATAAAATGTAACATCTAGATATTTGCCTAGATGTCCGCGGCCTGGAAGTCAAATACTTGGCGTGGCCAGGCAAAGTATTCTCAAATCATCAATACCCATACCTTCCCCCTCGCAGGCTTTCAGATAATTTGTCCATTTAAAACATAGATAATATGAGTACATTTTCATTATATTGCGTTTTAAAATAATTGTAAGTTTATTTATCGACACCGATACCTTTCCTCTCACAAGCTTTCACATAATTTATCAATTTAAAACTCTGACAATTTAAATACACATTCATTGTTTTATGTTTATAAATAATTCTTATTCATCGACACCTTGACCTTGGCCACGCCAAGTATTTGACTTCCAGGCCGCGGACATCTAGGCAAATATCTAGATGTTACATTTTATCTTCATATTATTTAAAATGTCCGCGATATGAGTAACGGAATGTTTGAATACAGCATTTTAGCTGTGTATATGTAGTTGTGTCATCTTAAGCGCAGTTGGAAAGCACCTTTATGTACTTGCAGCTCATTTTGATTTCATATATTTTTTTATATTGTATATTTTCTTCTATTTTTTTATGTGATGTCACGTCCTGGGTGGTGAGGTTCAGGGAAGTGACCTTGTTTGGGTGGATATCAAAGATTTAGGCACGAAACTCTATTTCGCTGCGCTGAGGGGTAGTGAAGGCCTAGGCACGAAACCCAGTTTCGCGACGCTGAGGGGTAGCGAAGCCTAGGCACGAAACCCTGTTTCGCTTGCTCTAAGGGTAGCAGGGATTAGGCACGAAACCCTGTTTCGCGACGCTGAGGGGTAGCGAAGCCCCTGGAACGAAACCCTGTTTCGCTTGCTCTACGGGTAGCTGGGATTAGGCACGAAACCCAGTTTCGCGACACTGAGGGGTAGCGCAGCCTAGGCACGAAACCCAGTTTCGCGACGCTGAGGGGTAGCGAAGCCTTTGGAACGAAACCCTGTTTCGCTTGCTCTAAGGGTAGCAGGGATCAGGCACGAAACCCTGTTTCGCGACGCTGAGGGGTAGCGAAGCCCTTGGAACGAAACCCTGTTTCGCTTGCTCTACGGGTAGCTGGGATTAGGCACGAAACCCTGTTTCGCGACGCTGAGGGGTAGCGAAGCCCTTGGAACGAAACCCTGTTCGCTTGCTCTAAGGGGTAGCAGGGATTAGCACGAAACCCTATTTCGCAACTTTAATCGACCAGGGAAGGTTGGGAAGTAACCGCTCACCCTAGGGACACCCGTTAGCGTATTCGTAGTTTCTTCTTAGGCTTTGGTAATAGGCTTAACTACTGCATGGCAAAAGAAACACCCGTATGGTAGTTCTTCTAGATAGACGTAGTAACGGTCATGCGGGACTCTGAGTGAAAGAAAGTTGTAAACACTGGTAAGAAATCCCGAGGTTCGCGAAGGAAGAGCGGCCGTTGCATGGCCGGTTAGGATTCCTGGTATTCGGTGGCCAATTGCGAGAATTCAGACGTTTAAGTAAATAGAACCGTTATTTATTGGCGGTGCGTGAATAAGCAATGCACTATTGGTGCAACAGCAGTAACAATAATGCGCGGACATCAAGCATGAGCACAAAACATTTATATAACAGTGGTTACAAATATAAGCATAAGATGAGTTAGTATTAATGGTAACAAGTTAATAATAAGCAATAGAGATGAGCAATAATATAATTAGGCGGTAATATAAGCAATAGACACAAAATAAGTGTTAACGTAGCAATTTAAACGATATTTGTTAATAATAAGGAAAATAATGTAAGGCTAAGAGCGTAAGTAAATGAGGCTGATATAAAGCGATAGGATTACAAAATAATAAGCGCTTACAGTGATGGCGAAGGTTTTGATCCTCTGAGGGGAGTTGCACTGAAGCTAGACTTAGTAAGAGATTTGAAATAGTAAATGGTATTCCGAACTAGTTGTACTAATTGGACTGGACTGTGTCCGCGGTCCAGCGGCGCTGGTATTTATACAAAGCGTTGGAATGTTGGTATGTGGGGGGAATTTGCGGTATGCGTGATGATTCATCCTTAAAATATGTGTTATGTAATCGGCGCGTATTGATGACTCATGCGTATGGTATGTGTCGTTATGGCGTATTTCGGGGGTCTTTCGGGGCTTTGAAAAGGGAATACTCCACCTGTTGGATGGTTTGGAGGATTTTGATTGGGGAGGTTTGAAATGTGGAGATTTGGATAGGTTTGTTGTAGAGAGGGGTCTCGAGTTAAATGAGTTTTGGGCGAGGGACTTGTCTAAGGTTTGAATGTGGGAAGAGTTCGCGCCTCGAAGGCCGAAGAGGGGTAGGGGATTTCAAATTTGATCATCTGAAGATGGGGACCGCTAAGGTACATCGTCCAGACAACCCGGTGGTTGGGAAAGGGTTGAGAATTGAAGTTTCATAGGTAGTTGTGTGGTTGTGCGAGAATTTATATGGAAGGTGTTGGTTAGGACAGCGCGAAAATAGTGGGACGTCACACCTCCCCCCCTATATGAAGAAATGCGTGCATTTCTTAACATTGAGGAGTGGGGTGGACTTGAATGAACATTCTCTCCGTCTGTGCGTTTTTGACATCAGCGCAGGAGAAAAGTAATGAAATGAAATAAAACATGGACGTTGTATGCAAAACTAAAAGAACTTTCCTTGAACTAAAATGAAAATAAAAAAAACATTACTGCTCGTAGAAAAGAAAATAAATGAATCTTGAAGGTGGTTGGCAAAACAAACAAAAGGAAATCTTTGGACTAATGGTAAAGGAAAATAAAATACCGAAATTGCATGAAAAACAGAACAAAGAACGTATGTGGGTTAATAATCAACTTAAGTAATAATTGTTTAGAATGATGTAAGGGAACTATATACAGGGATATGTACAAGGAAGGGAGTATAGGGACTATTTATAAGGAGGATGTGGAGGGAAGGTCAGGGAATGGATTGTTTTCTTCCAGGAGGAAGGTGAGGTCATACCCGCTTTTACGCAGGGCATCTAACCATCTTAGGAACTCGGGCGTCAGTTCCTCGTGGTCCGGCACCCTGGTGGCTGACCCCGTGTCCAAGATTTCCACCACTCCTGGGTGGGGTGGGATGGTGGAAAGGACTGGGGTTTCAGGAGGATGGATTGGGGATCGGTAAGGGGGAGGAGGTGGTAGAAGGGGGAGTGTGTCGTTTTCTACCCATTCGTATGGGGGAGGGCTGTGCTGGGGCCGCGGAGTCGTGGCCTCCTGGAAGGCCTCTAGGTCCAGCGGTGTTGGTGGGGGGGTGTCTTCGACGACGGTGACCTGGTCCGCCGGTGTTGCCTCCCTGATCACCACGGAGGAGATGACTCTCGGGAGCAGGGGTGAGAGGCTCCTTCCGGCTTTTATAGCCTCCCGTCGCTGCCATCGCATGTACGCGAGCCTTCGGGACCGTCCTCCGCCGCGATGTTTCCTCCTGGGACGACCTCTTCGCTTCGTCGGGGAGGGCATATCGCGGAGTGTGGTTGGCATGCTCGTGATAATGCGATAGTGTGATCTAGGAGTAGAGTTTATTAAAACCTTTTCTCGTTGTTGTAATACGGTCAACCGGGACTCTCGCGCACGCGACCAAGGCGAGCTTTGTTCGCGTGGATGACTTTCGTCTTGCCTTTCCAAGATATTTTTAAATTCTGAGAAGGGATTACTTCCAGTATCTGGTGTGGGCCAGAGTACTGGTCCCCAAATTTCCCTTTCCGTGGTTCTATTAGGACGAAAACTAAGTCCCCGGGTTTGAAGGTCTCCTCGTTTATGTGTCGATCATAGTATTTTTTGTATCTTAGTTTTGATTGGTCTAGTCTTTTTGCTGCAGCGGTCTGCAATTCTTGTACCCTCGTACTTAATTTCGCGAGATAATGATTATAAGTTTCGTTCTCGAAATCTTCAGCCACTGGAGTTCGGCTGGGTACCCGAGCTATTTTCCCGAATACTAATTCATGCGGTGTATAACCAGTGCCCTCGTGGACACTGGTATTATAAGAGAATGCGGCCAAGTCTGTCCATTCGTCCCAGTCGCTGTAATTACCAATAAACATTTTTAAGTACTCGGTTAAAACGAGATGCGATCGCTCTAAGGAACCGTTAGTCTGTGGGTGAAAGGCTGTGGTTCTGAATTGTTGGATTTTAAACTTCCGGGCTACTGCTTTCATGAAATTGCCAGTAAAATTTGCTCCTTGGTCAGTGAGGATGGCTCTGGGAGCTCCGAATTGACAAATGAATTTCTTTATGAATGCGTCCGCAATCTTTATAGACGTGGATTGTTTGAGGGGTTCACATACAAAGTATTTAGTTAGTAAATCCTGCATGGTTAGTATGTAGGTGTTGCCTTCTCTTGTGGTGGGCAGGGGCCCTACTATATCTAGGGCAATTTTGTCGAATGCGCGTCCTGGTGTGTCGGTGAGGATCATTGGTTGCCGGGTTTTAACGCGAACAAGTTTCTTTCTCTGACAGTCCGGACAGCTCCGAATGAAGTCTTCCACGGCTTTCTTCATACCTTTCCAGAAGTAGTGGTGCCGAATTCGGCTGTATGTTTTCGTTACTCCTTTATGGCCGGCTAATGCAGAGGCATGATTTTCCATAATTATTTTTGGTCGTTCCGATTCTTCGGGAATTCGGACTAATTGCAGGCAAATGGTTACATCGATTTCTTCGTCGTTAAGGACCTCGAGGACATCCATGATGATGTCCTGCCAGTTTAACTGATCGATGTTAGCTGTTTTGGCTATACTAACCGAATGTACTATGAGCTCGTGTACCACGTCCTTAAGGGAGGAAAGGGCCTCGCTCCAAGTTGTCGTGGTTAAAGGCGTATCATAGGTTTCTTTAATGACTAACCCAATGAGAATTTGTCCTCTAATATACGTTACATGGGCCCTGCCCAAAGTGAGTTTGTCGGTTTCTGTCAGGATTCCCATTTCTTGCAGTTGCTTAGCTCCGTCGTCGCAAGCTTTTCCATCGGCGCTTAAAACGAAGACCAGCGTTTCTCTTCGCAAGGACAGTGGGTCACGACTGGTTGACGGGGTTATCCTGATGTCTCGTTCGGGGTCTGCCTCGAAACCCGCATCGAGAGGATCGTCCAGGTCGATTATTGATGATTCAGAGTCTGAGATTGATTCGTATGATGCGTTGGATTCTACCTCGGGGTCGCGGGTATCCTGTGCTTGAGGTGTTGAAGGTCGCGGAGGCGGAATGGTCTGGTAGGGGATGCCTGCTTGTTCCTCTTCTTCTTCTCGATTCTCCTCTTCCTCCGTTTCATTTATTGGTTCTGGAGGGTTATTCTTTTTGCGTGCCTTTCGATGAGGCTGTGTTCTTGTAGGCTTAGCCCTTAAACGGGGGTGGTTTGCTACCTTGGTACCCCGGGGCCTCCCGGGCCCTCGTTTAGGCGGGGGTTGATCCTCCCAATCATCGTCGGCTTCCTCTCGTGGTCGTATAGGGCATGCCTCCGCTGTAGGGGGGTTACGGGACAGGGCATCGGCGAGTTTATTGCTTTTCCCTGGTTGGTAGAGTATTTCATACTCATATTCTGCCAATTTTAATCGCCACCTGACAAGGCGTGACGTTGGGTCCTTTACCTTGTGTAACCAGATTAAGGGTTGGTGATCCGTATATAAAATAAACTTCCTTCCATAAAGGTAAGGTCGGAAATGCCTGACGCAGTAGACAATTGCTAACAATTCTTTTTCTATGGTTGAATAGTTTGTTTCTGCTTTATTCAAGAGGCGGGAGGCATAAGCAATTGGTAGTTCTTTTCCAGCGACAGCCTGACTTAAAATTCCTCCTATAGCGTAGTCGGAGGCGTCGGTGGTGACATGGAATTCCAGTTCAAAATTTGGGTATTGTAGGATAGGTTCTTTCTGCAATGCTGATTTTAAATGATCGAAAGCGATTTGTTGGGACGGTCCCCAATTGAATAACGTATCCTTTTTTAATAACGAGGTCAGCGACCGGGCTGATTTGGAGAACTCAGGGATAAATCTTCGATAATACCCGGTCAGGCCGAGGAATTCTTTAATCCCTTTTGGTGTGAGTGGTGTAGGATAGTTCTGAACGGCTTGTATTTTCTGTGGGTCAGGTTTCACGCCTTCCTCGGTAATTATATGTCCCAAATATGCTACTTCCTTATGCAGGAATTTGCATTTAGAAGGTTGGAGTTTGAGGTTTGCCTCTCGTAGGCGGTGGGCGAGTTTCTTGAACTTAATCAAATGCTCCGTGAGGGAGCTTGCATAGAGGACGATATCATCTAAGTAGACGAACATTTCCGTGCCCTGGAGCCCAGCAAGTGTGTGGTCCATCAGGCGTTGAAAGGTCGCCGGTGCATTGCGGAGTCCGAAGGGCATCCTCACAAACTCATAGTGTCCATGAGGCGTAGAGAATGCCGTCTTGGATGCGTCTTCGGGTTTCATAGGTATCTGGTGGAAACCCGAAGCAAGGTCGAACACAGAAAAGTATTTGGCTCCTCCTAACTGATCCAATATTTCATTAATATTTGGAAGTGGGTATGCGTCAGGAACAGTCTTTTTGTTGAGTTCTCTAAAATCCATTACCATTCGCCACAGGGGTTGTCCATCGGGTCCCGGTTTTTTGGTCACAATCCAGATGGGAGAGTTGTAGGGCGATAACGATGGTTTGATAATTTCGTTTTCAAGTAGCTTTTGTACTTGGTTGTTGATTTCCTTTTTATGTATGGGGGGAAAGCGATATTGTTTCGTGTTGACCGGTGCTGGATCCGTTGTCTGAATTCCATGTTGAATGGCATTTGTGTGACCCAACTTTTCTTCTGGTAAATGGAATAGGTCATGGTGCTTTTCTACGATTCCTTGAACGTGGAGTCTTTCCTCCGAGTTCATATGTCTTGTAGAGATTAACTGAAGTATTTTTTTCACTTTTGAAGAGGCTTTCTCGGAATTTTCCGTTTTTTCCGAGTCCGGCGTAGTCACAAGAGATTGGTGGGAAGTGGGGGAAAGGGGCGACTCGGCGTGATGAGTAGGGAGTGGGACCGAGTGTATTTTGGTGGGTACCTCGAGGTAACGGATCGACGGATCCAGTGATAAGAGGGGCTTGTTTTTTGTTAGGTTAGGGAAGGGAGCGGTGATTATTGGGGTTGTGGTCTCTCTTGGTTGTGACGGTTTGCGTGCTGGAACTACTTCGTCAAAATCTTCCAGTTCAACGGTCGGAATCGTGATTGGTATATCCATTTCGTTTGAGTTTATTATTTGTAAATATGCTTTGCCGTCTTGGTTACGAACTAGCGCGTTACCGGCGTGGATTCCTGTGCCTAAGTTTAGTCGCGGCAAATACCCCTCCTTCTTGTCGGGGTTGAGTACGTGAACGAAACAAGTGCTTTTTGATCTCGCGGGTAGCAAAATTTGGTTTTTGTTTACGAAGGGTATGGTGGTTCCGTGGACATCCAACTGGTTTTGGGAGTATTTAATGGTGACGTTCTGTTCTCTTAGGAATTCCGTTCCTAATATTCCTTGAGGCTTGATGGGGAAGTCGTTTTTAACTACGTGAAACGTGACGTCGTTCCCTAGGAGGGTTATTTTGATGGTTCCGAGGGTGGCGACATTGTCCTCTGCGATGCCTCTAAGGAATACTCGATTCTCTGGATCGATGTCTTGGATTCGTTTCACGGCCTGGATTTTTAGCAAATTGACTTCAGAGCCGGTGTCGATCATTAGTTCAGGCGTCGTCTCGAAGTCTGGGGAGTGAATCGTTACAGATGGGGCTTCGCCCAGTGGTTTTAATTGTGTGGTGGCGATTCTAGCTCCGGTGGTCCTAAGTCCGTTTGTATTGTTACTGGACGCGCTCCCGGTTGGCCCGTTCCACGGTAAGCGTCCGTAGTTGTCCGTGGGGGCGGGGCGTTTCCCGAATCCTGTGCCTGGGTGACTCCAAGGTCTCTGTTGCGATGGAACATTCGTTTTCTGCATTCCGAGATCAGATGTCCGGGATTTTTGCAATAGCTGCAGATTCGTATTTCTGTGGGTTTTGGGGGAGGGGGTTGGTTTTTGTCCCAATAGGGGAGCAGAGGTTTGGGTGCTTGGTACCCTGGTTCCGCTGAGCGATTTGTGGGGTGTCTCTCGGAAGAATGGGGGGCGGAAGTTTGATTCCCTCGACACGACCGTGCGTCATGACCTGTTTTATTGCAAAGTTGGCAGGTCACCTTGGGGGTCTTTTGCTCTGAGAATCTAAGTCGGTCCCTGTCCATCTTTTTGTCTACGAGGACGGCCAAATCGAATGCTTCATCTAACGTCTCAAAGTGGTGTTGTTGTAGTCTCATTCGTAAATAGGGTGGAAGGCCGTCTATGAATGAATCTAATGTCAGACGTTCGAGGTCTTGAGGACGATTTCGTGCGAAATCGCGATAATACTCTCTGTCCTCTTCAAGGATGGCGAATCGGAGATCCTTGACGCGAGAAATATACTCGAGTATGTGTTCGTTGGTCCCTTTAATGATGTTGGCGAGCTCTCCGCGGTAATGATCCGATGTTTTGGCGGGGGAAAAGGTACGTTTAAGTTGTTTAATGAGGTCATTTACGGAATCAAAGACCCTATCCTCAACGGCCAAGTAAGCATGATCTTGCAGTTTGTTTCGCAACAACCTCGCCAGCTGCGGCTCAGCATGCGAGGGAACCAGAGCCTTGGCCCTATTGCAGGCTCTAGCGAACTGTAAGACTGTTATATTATGCCCGTTAAATTTGGGGACTGTTTCTATGGCGTCCTTTAGCTTAATCTGGGGCGACGGATCTTGTTCCGGAACATAGTTATAGGTAGGTACTGGTTTCCTATCAAAACGAGAGGAACCGGGTGTTGCAAAATTATTGGTCGTTTGCGTGGGTACAACAAATCTCTCTATCATCTCGCGGATGGATTGTATTTGATCGGAGAGACCTTCTAACGAGGGGTTTTTGGGGGCGGTGGCTAAGCTTGGGAGCGTTTTAGCTCTTGGGTTTGCGACATATTGCGCGTGCAAGCTCTCGATTTCTGCTTGTTTTGTTCGTAACATTTCAACCCGTTCTAGTAACTCGGTGGTTGCGATGTCTACGTTATTAGCGGAAGGGCCCGCGTCTTGGTCCATTACGCAAGAGTCGTCGGTTTCACCGTACACAGACATGGTTAACGTGTTGTTAGTCGTTGCGTGGGATGGTTTTTAGGAGTTTTCCTGCGTTGGCGTCCGGCAGCCGCTATTCAAGATCTACGGTGGTCTCTACCCATGTGGATACTATTGAATTCGCGGCGGCTCCTATTTGAGCGAAGGTGATGTTCAGTGCACGCGGCACAACTGCTTATGGGACGCGTTTGGAGTAAGTGGTCTCTACAACGAGGGCATTCGGGGAATATGTCGTTTGGTTGGTAATAGTGTACTTGATATATTTCGTCCACTTCTACTGGGTCCAGATCAAAGCACTTTAAGCAAATATCTTCGCCTTCCGTGGTCGTAGCTACGCCCCCCGAAACACAGATTAACGCGTTTGATTCTGACGAGATGTCGTGCAGCCTGCGGCTCGGGTAGAACAGTGTGCTTCGTCGTTGACGCTGATCGCACATACTAGATATTGGGATTGACGGGTATCTTGTTTGAAAGATGTATTCCTTGTTATAGGTAACCGAACGTTTCAACTTAGGTGACCAAAATTGTATTGCGTCTGGTATACATTATTTAGAAATCAGAAAGTTCTTCACTGGGGTAGGCGTTATCAGACTCGTAGTTACTGTTTGAAAGGAGGAACCACTCTGAGCACGCGGCACAACTGCTTGCGGGACAAGTTTGGAGTAAGACGGTATTGCACCGAGGGCAATTGGGGAATATGTACGGCGTTTGGCAATAATGAATTTGGTATATTACTTCGGTGTCCGATGGATTTAGCTGGGAGCAGCTTAAGCAAATGTCGTCACCTACGGTGGTAGTTGCTATGCTCCCTGAGACACAGATCATCCGCTGCACTTCTGCCGTCAAGCTTTGTAGCCGGCGGCTTCGGTAGGATGGTCCACGTCGATTCGGGTTTGTAAAGCACATGCTATATGTCGGGCTATTGTGGGTACTGTATTTTAGGACTCTATTTTATCAACAGTAAGCGGATCCCACCGCTGTCACCAAAATTATGTCACGTCCTGGGTGGTGAGGTTCAGGGAAGTGACCTTGTTTGGGTGGATATCAAAGATTTAGGCACGAAACTCTATTTCGCTGCGCTGAGGGGTAGTGAAGGCCTAGGCACGAAACCCAGTTTCGCGACGCTGAGGGGTAGCGAAGCCTAGGCACGAAACCCAGTTTCGCGACGCTGAGGGGTAGCGAAGCCTTTGGAACGAAACCCTGTTTCGCTTGCTCTAAGGGTAGCAGGGATCAGGCACGAAACCCTGTTTCGCGACGCTGAGGGGTAGCGAAGCCCTTGGAACGAAACCCTGTTTCGCTTGCTCTACGGGTAGCTGGGATTAGGCACGAAACCCTGTTTCGCGACGCTGAGGGGTAGCGAAGCCCTTGGAACGAAACCCTGTTCGCTTGCTCTAAGGGGTAGCAGGGATTAGCACGAAACCCTATTTCGCAACTTTAATCGACCAGGGAAGGTTGGGAAGTAACCGCTCACCCTAGGGACACCCGTTAGCGTATTCGTAGTTTCTTCTTAGGCTTTGGTAATAGGCTTAACTACTGCATGGCAAAAGAAACACCCGTATGGTAGTTCTTCTAGATAGACGTAGTAACGGTCATGCGGGACTCTGAGTGAAAGAAAGTTGTAAACACTGGTAAGAAATCCCGAGGTTCGCGAAGGAAGAGCGGCCGTTGCATGGCCGGTTAGGATTCCTGGTATTCGGTGGCCAATTGCGAGAATTCAGACGTTTAAGTAAATAGAACCGTTATTTATTGGCGGTGCGTGAATAAGCAATGCACTATTGGTGCAACAGCAGTAACAATAATGCGCGGACATCAAGCATGAGCACAAAACATTTATATAACAGTGGTTACAAATATAAGCATAAGATGAGTTAGTATTAATGGTAACAAGTTAATAATAAGCAATAGAGATGAGCAATAATATAATTAGGCGGTAATATAAGCAATAGACACAAAATAAGTGTTAACGTAGCAATTTAAACGATATTTGTTAATAATAAGGAAAATAATGTAAGGCTAAGAGCGTAAGTAAATGAGGCTGATATAAAGCGATAGGATTACAAAATAATAAGCGCTTACAGTGATGGCGAAGGTTTTGATCCTCTGAGGGGAGTTGCACTGAAGCTAGACTTAGTAAGAGATTTGAAATAGTAAATGGTATTCCGAACTAGTTGTACTAATTGGACTGGACTGTGTCCGCGGTCCAGCGGCGCTGGTATTTATACAAAGCGTTGGAATGTTGGTATGTGGGGGGAATTTGCGGTATGCGTGATGATTCATCCTTAAAATATGTGTTATGTAATCGGCGCGTATTGATGACTCATGCGTATGGTATGTGTCGTTATGGCGTATTTCGGGGGTCTTTCGGGGCTTTGAAAAGGGAATACTCCACCTGTTGGATGGTTTGGAGGATTTTGATTGGGGAGGTTTGAAATGTGGAGATTTGGATAGGTTTGTTGTAGAGAGGGGTCTCGAGTTAAATGAGTTTTGGGCGAGGGACTTGTCTAAGGTTTGAATGTGGGAAGAGTTCGCGCCTCGAAGGCCGAAGAGGGGTAGGGGATTTCAAATTTGATCATCTGAAGATGGGGACCGCTAAGGTACATCGTCCAGACAACCCGGTGGTTGGGAAAGGGTTGAGAATTGAAGTTTCATAGGTAGTTGTGTGGTTGTGCGAGAATTTATATGGAAGGTGTTGGTTAGGACAGCGCGAAAATAGTGGGACGTCACAGTGATTTATTCGTATTAAAATATTTATTTGTATAAAATATATCTGCTTGATATTATTTAATACATTTTTTCATTGTACTATTGTGATTTTTTCTTTGTATAAATAGTCATTGTGATAATTGGCGCAATTGTTGTATATCATTATTTTTGTACAGTCTAGAACATTATTTTTGTAGAGTATAGAACATTATTAAATTTATATTAATTTACGACATTGTTTTTAAATAGGATTCTTTTTGAAGAGATTATATATTTGGCGCTCTTTTTTGTACCTTTTTGTAAAAAGGTAATTTTGTGGGGATTTCACACATTTTGTAGTGTTTACTGTTATTAATTTACGACAATTTTTTAAATGGGATTCTTTTTATGGGATTGTACATCGGTTCACTACCATGCTTATTTATTATCATTTTTTGTAAGAATAAAATATAAAGATTTTTAGCGCCTTTGGGCCATTGCCTCTTTTTAATTTGCACGTCATCAGCTTCAATCCAACTACTAGTCATTCCTTCTTCTTTACATATACTGGTGTAATGGCCATCCCCAATACATGAACCACTATGAAATATAGCATTCATAACTTTATATGAATGTCCAGCTATTACTACTTTGGTTGTGGGAATAGTACATATATTAAATTTCCGTATTGCTACACTGCATTATCTTCTGCTTTGATTATCTGTAAATATATAAAGCCACATTTTAATTATATATAACTGAACATAGAACTTACTATTTATAGAAATAGAGTGGCCTTTTGCTTTAGTGAGTGTAGAGACTAAATAATGTGTCCAAAAGAGGTGAGAGCGTATGGTAGAAAGTCTTGTTGCAGGAAATTTAAATGCTAATGGTAATGATTCAGCGAAAATGAACGAGGAGATCCAATAGTTTTAACGCACACTTTATTGGTGTTGGAATGAAACTAATTTAGTATGTTTATTGGTGAATTGAAATAATGGGAATCTAAAAAATTAATGAATTAATGAATAGCGTGACAACTACTTTGGATTTTATTAATTAAAGTATTACGAATGTCTTTCACAAAAGATTGAAAAGCATTAACGTAGATGTGTTTTCAGTGTACTTTCTTCACTAATGTGACTTGCTTTACATTGCAAGCAGTCCACCATAATCTATTTTCTTAATAATTCTTAATGCTATGTCTTTAGACAAATTTTGTCGATTTACCTTATTTGACAATTTTCCAGAAACTTGTGCGAAACAAGATGCTCTGTCTATCTATCTATCTATTCTTCTCCGGACAACCTCCAAGCATGTGCATCCCCTTCATTTCTATCCATCCAAGCCTGTGCGTCCCCTTCAATTCTATCCAAGCCTGTGCGTCCCTTTCATTTTTATCCAGGTCCTCTGCGTCTCCTTCATTTCTAAATATAATGTATATAAGCTTTACATAAAATCTCTAAATTGCTGGTATAAAAATATCTGGCAATTTAAATGCAATGCAATTTGTTACAATTTATATTATTTTGTACATGCATGGTATTATTATTTTATACATGCATGGTACAAATTTCCAGAAACTTATGCGAAAGAAGATGGTTCTCTGTCGAACCTTCTCCGGACAACTTCCAAGTCTACGACTGTACATACTAACTCGATTTAAAAAATTTTGGCGACTTACCTTCTTAATTAAGACAATAATTCGGTCTCCTCATTAATGTAAAAACTCGTGACATTTCAAATTCGGACAATTTACTTTATTTGACACTAAGCACATTGTAGGTTATCTCTGACTATGTAGTAGGGCTGTTCGAGTACTCGAATATTCGAGTAGCTTGAAATTCGGACCGAGCCGAGACTCGGTTTCCGAGCCGAGTCGAGTACTCGAAGAGGAAAAAAAAAAAGAAAAATCGACTAGTCGGTTCTCTTAGAGTCGCTCGAAAAAATTCGAGTACTCGATTCTTTGGAGCCGCTCGGTTTTTACGAGTACTCGGTTCTTCGAGCCGAGTCAGGCTCGGCTCGCTTTTTTCGAGTACTCGAACAGCTCTACTATGTAGCTGTCAGATTATTTGTTACGCGATTGGCCGAAACCCGCATCCAATGAACGACGTGCCTGAGGGACATTTCCTCACCCTTTCATACTCCCCTCTTGCCAAGAAGTGTAGGACGACGACGAGGACGAGGACGATGCTGAATTTTAAGAACATAAAATTCAGCAAATTGCAACTTTACATCGAAATATCTCAGCTCATAAGGCCCGTAGGAACAAAACGAAGACACGTTTCTTATGTAAATCAAACCCAAGCTATCCATTAAGACCATTCAAAACCTAATCGGATTAGCCGTTATTGAGATTCGGAAATCTCAGGGTTCTTGATAGCGAGTCGTGGCGTAATATAGACACTCGGTGTCTCGCGCTGCGCATATATCTATATATACTTGGCGCGAGACACTACCGTGTCTCTTGATAAATGAAAATATATTTTTATCAAATTTAATTTTATTTTAATCGTATCGATAACCGTCTTCAACACCGTCCCAATGCTTTTAGCCTAATTTAGACCCGATAAAATACAAATTCTCAGGATGTACTATATTCGGGTCCATATGACTCCACACTCCCCGCATAGATTTTCGGAAAGAAATTCGTACACCTCTAACGCACGTACACGTCTCTACACCTGCCGCCTGTTTCAAACTCTCGCTCCAAACAAATCTTTCAACATTTCGATACATTTTAGAGTAGTTCTTGAATTGCACCACAGACGAGGTATAGAATAGACCTATCAACCAATGTATTTTTCTGTCACCGGTTTGGGGGGTCCTAGGACCCCCTTACCATTTTAGTGTCGCATGCAACGTTACCGGTGAAGCCTCGAAACAGATTGTAACGCTACGCGTGGTAGGAATTAGAATTCAGGACGGCTAAAACTAGGTTATGTTTTGAGAGTCGAAGCCCGCGATTTACAAATGTTTCTGTTACAGTAACAATTTAAAAATCGTCTAATGAACATATTCGGTTCAACGGAAGAGAAAGAAGGATGAAAATAAAACGATATCACATTCGCCTTCTTAACTTTGCTATCCTATTCCGGTTTATTTAACGCAAAAAAAAATTCATTCGCTTGTAATAACGTAATTTGTAAAAAGAGTGCTTAAATGTTTTTTAAGAGCACCTGTTGCTGAAATCACCTATTCATCATATGTTTGTGCATACATTAATGATGGTCTATACGATAGAATACAGACATATAATAATAATGACAATAATAATAATAATAATAATAATATCCTTCTACTGTACCATATTATTTAAAAGGGATATATCAAACCCGTACACACCAATTTTGGTGCAATTGTGCAATTCTTTAGAGTAGCCAAAAATATGGGATACATATTTTTTGAAAAAGGAATTCATTTTCCTCCATAATTATTAGAAAAATTAATTTGTTTAAACTATATACTAACTGATGTTAACTGATTAATGTTAAATGACGTTCGGATGTTTCAATAAGTTTATACAGTATGTCCGATTTGTTCTTATATTATTTTTGACACACTATTATTTTTCTAACTGTTGAAAAAGCAAAAGATGTTTCATATCAAAGTTTTTTTATTTGATGGAGGAAACTGAAGAGTATGGGGGGGGGGGGAGTATGGTATTCAGAATGCACGAAGTGAATATATTTAATGTTTGAAATACATAAAGTGCTCGACAAGACCGTCCTATACGAGCGGCTGCAGAAGAGTCTCCTGAGGAGACTGCCTTCGTCGGCCGCCGATCGTCTCGTTCTTTTGTCGATGTCGACGGGCTCGACGTCGCGGCTTCGGCCACGTCCAACAATGCGTTTGCAGACCTCAGAATGTACTGTTCTGGTTTTCTCGACTTCAAAAAAATATAAATGCACTAAAAAGTAAAAAATAATTTTGTTCCGTATTTAATCTACGACACTCAATTGTTTTAAGTCGACGCCAGATTTACACAGTGCAACTGATGAGACGCCGATGTAAACAAAATTGAGTGTCGTAGAGTAAATAAGGAACAAAATTATTTTTTACTTTTTAGTGCATTTTTATTTTTTTTATGTCGGTTTTGATTCTGATTTTCCATTTTTTGGAACGATGCGCCATTATTGTGGTTTTTACACGCAGATGGCGAAAAGTCTCTCCGTACAGGGGTATAGTGCCCCGGTCAACCCTGCCGTAACTAAAAATATTGAAATTGAGACGGGTACGAGACCGGTCGACATTGTTTTCAAACCTCATTACAGTAATCTGGGGTGCGAGTGGTAAACCGACAATAAAATCGAAGCGCGCGGCTCGCCTACCTGGGCCGGGAAATTCCCAATAGCACTCTGCCACGTGAATTTGAAAGCGACCATCCCAAAATTTTCGAAGCTCGGGGATCACTGCTGTCCAGCGGTCGCTGGCAGCTTTCCGAACGCCGGGACGGCGCATGATTGTAGTGCAGAGATGAGCAAAAAATTATTTGAAATAAAAATTTGTGTACGAAATTTTTATTTCAAAAAATTTTTGGTCCATCTCTGTTGTAATGGAATGTGTTCATAAATTGTATACATATGCGGTGGATCTTCTGGACCGCAGTTTAAAGCCGAATCAGCTGAGCGGGCGGTGCACACACACACAGTAGAGCAGCCCACGCTACCCATTTTCACGTTTTGCATCAGCACGGTCAGCTCTACTGTGTGTGTGTGTGGGTCTACATCTACGCGTGCCTCCTGCGTGTGCGTGAGAGCATTTACTGCGTCACGCTCAGATGTTTCAGCTTTACTACACGGCCCAAAAGTTCCACGCTAATATTTCGAGAACGAAGCCTCGGATTCCAAAATCGTAAAAAACTATTTAATTTGTTTTTGGATGAACAATTTGCATGTTTAGGGCGCATGATGGGAGAAGTGGTTGCGTCACCGTTCTCCAATATATTTATTTCATAAAAATTTCATCTCAAGCAACGAAATGATAGAGCAGTGAATAGATAATGATTATGTTAGAAATGTTTATCCATCTTCTGTTTATTGCTGCTCTTGTTAATAGATTAATAAATTGAGAAACAATTTGCAATCGATTTGATTGTTCACAAAATACACCACACCCTGCCCCTTCCCAAAGAAATGTAACTCCTGAATACTTCAGATGTATGTAGTAATCCGCAGCGTTTCAAGACCATTATACTCATTCATCTTTTTCTTTCAGTGTCGAAACTGTATTCGTACTCAGAAAGTTAAAATTCTATGGCCACGACATTCTGGCCTTTTCTCTGCACGCTCTCTTGAAATCGGTTGAACGGTAAAGCGTACCTTTTTTTACGACCCTGATGGGTTCTTAGGTAAAAGCTTCCGAACGACGCGGCTCGGGGGTCATGAACGCTAGAGTAGTGGCATAAGGACAAAGTCAGCAATAGGCCATTCAGTAATGAGTATGAAAATGACACCAAACTTGATATAATTCTGATTATTTTTATTGACTGTAATGGAAAGTACTTGGAGTAAAATAATTGAGGAAAGTAATGAAGAGTACGTGAATTCTACGTGAACTGACACGGAACTAATATGTGTGCCCAGATCTTAACGTAAGCGAAACCTACCCTCGTGTACTTACATCGTAGATGTTTTTTATACTTTTTAAATCCATTCAATAGTTATAAAGCGTCAATTTTTAATATTTTTCGGCGTACGACACGTGAAAATATTAGTTAAATGTTGCATTACACGTAAAATACTAACAATCAATTTCATCTTGCAATTTATAGCTTGTATAAGTTCTCAAGAACTGACATATTTCAACGCCATATAGGCTCCTGATCCCCGAAATAGATTTTCAGAGAGAAATCCGGCGTGAGTCGGCAAACCGAGCCAAAGCGTACCTTAGCGAAAACCCGCCCTCTATGTTAAACTCTCGCTCTAAACAAGTCACACGTATACAAGCACGCACACATCTTTCAGTATTTCAACACATTTCAGAGTAGTTCTTGAGTTGGGCGCTGTTCATGAACAGGGGTCGCTAAATTCAGTCCTGAAATTATGGGTCGGTAAAACAGTTTGGGTGGTGACACGAAGTCCCATAAGGTGATAGGTCTATTCTATACCTCGTCTGTGATTGCACGATGTCCATAAGCAGACAGCGCTACGTCTAGTCATCGACGAAGTATACATAGAATAGACCTATCACCTTATGGGACTTCGTGTCACCACCCGAACTGTGTTACCGACCCATAATTTGAGGACTGAATTTAGCGGCCTCTGTTCATGAACAGCGTCCAACTCCGGAACTACTCTGAAATGTGTTGAAATGCTGAAAGGTGTGTGCGTGCTTGTATACGTGTGACTTGTTTAGCGTGAGAGTTTCACATAGACTATAGAGGGCAGACTTTTGCTACGCTATGCTTTGGCTCGGTTTGTCAGCGACTCACGTGGATTGACGTGGATTTTTCTCCGAAAATGTATTTCGGTGATATGGAAACTATATTTCGCCGAAACATGGCTCTTCTTGAAAGCTTATACAAGCTATAAATTGCAAGATAACATTGATTGTTAGTACTATACGTGTAGTGGAACAGTTAACTAACATTTTCGCGTGTCGTATGTCGAAAAATATTAAAAATTGACGCTGTTACTGACATTCCTGCAAATCTCTGCACTCCGCGCATATCTAAATAGACGGTGCTCATCGTACGACAAGAATAAATCATTAAGAACAAGGAATCCAAACGTTTTTGCAAAATTTATATTTGTAGTTTTCGGGACCCTAGGACATTTTGCAATAGTTTATTTATTACTTGGGAACGGTAGATTAGTAGTTAAAACTCTACGTTTCGTTACAAACTGATTGGCCCTTTTCTTATTAACTATTGTATGGATTTAAAAATTGTAAACAACATCTACGATGTAAGTACCCGAGCGTATCGCTTGCGTTAAGGTCTGTTTTCATTATTCCTAGAGTACATATGAGAAAAGTTATGGTATTTTTTAAAGCACAAGTAAAAAAAAGGTTCTGTTTTACGGACGTCGCGACTCGTGAGTGAGATAAAATTGGAGGGAACGGCACGGAGGTCCTTTACACGACAAACGATCATTCTGGCAGCGGCAACAAAGTATGATACCTACATTGTCTTCTTGCGTTCTCCGTGCGCCTGATTTTTGCGTGTCGATGTCGGCCCACGGACAAGCTATGTTCAAATGCCCGTACCTATTGAAGCAGATTTCATTTTTTTCTATAAATTCTGCAAAAGTCGTAATCAGTAACTAAAAGCGGAAAACATGTATGTACACATGCTAAGCTAATTGTAAGATTAAATTTTTACATTCTCTGCTTATTTTTCGTCTTTATTCGAGCATTTATGGCAAATTAGTGAGATTTTTTTAATAATAGAAAATCAAACACGACGTCATTCGAGCAAATTAAATTCTTTTTACATCAACATGCTCCACTCAATAAGAGAAAAAAGTTTTTAAAAAACCATATGCCGCACCGGTGGGAAGGAAGATATTGTTAAAGTTTACGCAAAAACTAAAGTGCTTATATCGTTTCCTTCTCGCCTTTACAAAAACAAAGGCGAAATGGTAATCTATATAATCGTAATCTATACCCTGATAACCAGATCTGAAGCGCAGAGCCTGACGTCAGATCCGTAGTCATCTGTGTCCGCATTAGGCTGCGGTCTGAGGTACAGAGCCTGACGTCAGATGGGCAGCAGATTCACATCAGATCCTGCCGTTCGCCTGACACGTATAACAGCGCCATCTGAGGGTCAGAATTGGCAAACAATTCCCTACGCGTGACGTCACACGGCTGTCCCTACAGGTGTATCCCTACCCTTACAAAACTATCAAGCAGATTCTGCAGTTTATTAAATAATTCATTCTATTTATTTTAAAAATTAATTATTCTTTGTTTATTAATACAGGATTGACAATTACAATTATTATAGAACATTATATAGAACATTCAATATTTACATTTATAAATCTATATACAACGCGTCCCGTAACCAGTGCTACCTATTAGGTGCGATATTAGAATATTCCCTGTATTTTAGACTTCCTTTTTGTGTGGAAGCATCATGTTTCCTGTTGTGTTATCGCTGAAAACAAACACAATATTAGGAGAAAATTAAACGTAACGTATGAATAAACAGGATACATGGGATACTTACTTCAGCTACATCTCCACACAGTACACACCCTAGGCGATCATGCATGCTCCTGCGAACATTAACATTTATAAGAAAACATGCGTTAAATTATTATCTACTAAACAAGATGCTAAACATTCGCACTTCCAGCATAACCATACTTTTCTGTCTTGCAGATAATGTAAATCTCGATTTTCGCGACGTAGATAATTGGAAATTATTCAATTTCATAATTACCTTTGCCTTCTGGATACGTCGAGATGATTTGTCTGGATATTGATGTTTCGAACATAGCTTTATGTTCTTAAAATTCAGCATCGTCCTCGTCCTCGTCGTCGTCCTACACTTCTTGGCAAGAGGGGAGTATGAAAGGGTGAGGAAATGTCCCTCAGGCACGTCGTTCATTGGATGCGGGTTTCGGCCAATTATTCCAATTAGTGTTGCTACGTTGTATAGCACGGCTAGTAGTAGAGTCGGCTGTGTCTGTACATTTGCATCGAAGTTGCAACTGTTTGTGACCAAATAACTATGTCCAACAATGATTATTGGAGATTTTAGACAATTACCATTTGGTAATAGCATATTATTAGAGCGATTGTCTGTTAATTACATTTGCATGAGACAAATGTTTATGTTGATTTTTAGTGGTATTTGTTGTACAAGCATTTGATATGATGGTGATTAAAATTCGGAAATAATTGTCAAAATTGTGAGAGTTTCAATGTCATAGTCCAAAGTAGTAGTAATATAAAAATAATAGACTGTTTATTGTATAATTAGTTGTTCCTACCGAAACGAAAGTAGGGATTAACGCAAAATCAAATAAAAAACAGTAAGAAATATTATTTCAGCCTTTTATTTTTAAATGAAATAAGTTACAATAACTCTTTACAGTGGCGTATATACAAAGTGCTGATATTGATTGATCAATGACTTCATCAGTGTTCGTCACTGTGGTTTTTCACCTTCTTGTCGGTCACCCAATTCCACAATATCCTATTAAGAATGAAGCTTATTAAAATAAGATGTGTTCACGCGGCATCAAGACAGTGACAACAAAATGCAAACAGTATCGCACGAGTACATTATTATTCCATTGTCTCAGATGGCATCCAACACTGTCCAAATTATTTCCTGAAATCAGAAAACATAATTTTATTTCAAAATCGAAATATATGTGAATAATAGCGTTTCAAATAATGTTGTATGAAATGTGCTCAGATCTGCGACTCACCAACCTTTTCGTTCATTCTATGTTCGTCAATCTCCGAAGAAGAATGTTTTTTTAATAACATCTTGATGGACAAGATTGATCGATTATCTATCACATTAATCCATTCGTACAATCATACTGCCCCATGCAATTGTAATTTCACATGCTCCTTATAGGGATCTGGCAATTCATAACCGCATTAAGAACACAGATCTGTAAACCTGAAAATTGAGCCAAAATCAATTAGAATCTGATAAGGCGCATAGAGATGCGAATTTAGGAATAGAATCCAAAATTACTTACAATCACGAAGAATTGAATGACCCTGCAAACGCGAAAATTGATGTCATAACCCTATCAAGCGCAGAATTCTGTTAACCTGAAAATTGATACTAAAAACAATTAGAGTCTAATAAAACGCACGAATTTGGTAAACATAAACAAATTAAGTTAAAAAATACTATTTCAATGAAATACATTCAGGTAATGACGTTCAGTATGAATGCAAATTTCAATTTTCTAACCACGAATAAGTACATTTCTCGATTTCATAAAAATCCTGTTGCGCCGTAATAATAATATTTTCTCAGGATGTTCCAAGTAATAAAATGTTCACAAATACGGTGTAAAAGAAGGCAATGGCAACTAAACATTTATGTCATGTAGCATATAGGTTATATTTTCTGTCACTTCGAGGAGGGGACCACATACTACATATATATGACAATAAATGTTTAGTTGCCATTGCGTTCTTGAATGCCTCAACTATGTGTAAACCACCAGATCATTGGTTATAAGGGTTTCGGCGCTCTTGAAGAAGCTGTACAATTAAACCTGCATAAAGTCCAATGCCGTAACGATAATTGTTATGAAAGATGTACTACGTGTTTCGTACCAAATTTTCATGTCTTTATCGAACTAGCATTCGACCAGGTATCACGTACCATTCCGGATTAAACTGTCAGCTGAAAGATATTCCTCCACTGATCAATTTGTCAAACTTCCCATTAAGGTGAGTACCCCATCACAATCAGCACAGGTTAATTTAAATTTAGTTGCTCAAAAATCCAATCATTCGGTTTCATTTTTATATATTCTAGATTGACGGGAGTGATTGCCTATACACCTTGTCACTACATCGGGTACGCCAGATGATTAAATGATCAATGGGAAATTTATAACGATATTAAAGAGAATGTTGACATATGTAATGATACTGTTACTATCGTTCCTCATGCCGTTATTTATGTAATAGAAAATGCTTCTTCTTCATAGTAGGTATATGTATTTATTGAACACGAAGAAAATTTAATTGTTATAAAATATTTCAACACAAATTCCTTGCACATACTATCCTTGCGTAACAATTTTTGTTTTTCTAGGTATCTTCAAGTAATGAGTACTGCTGCTTTGGGTCCCATCCTTTGAATGATTTACTTATAACCTGTAGAACCACAATGAAGAAAATTATTATTAACAAAGGCGCCAAGGCGCTCCCTCGAGACTTGTGGAGAAACCTCACCCACTGAAATGCAGTGCATCAAACCAATGTCGAAAACACTTTTGTTTAAAACATTAATATCATGGGTGTCAAGAACCTATTGACGGAAAATTGACGGAAAAAATTAAAAAGTGGCAAAGATCGAAGAAACAGTTTGCAGAAGCGAAAGCTGTAATAGATAAAGAAAATCGAAAAATACTGCGATGGCGAATAAAGTGTGTAGTGGTATCTAAATGACTTGAAATGCTAAATTATATACATGTGTGTATGATACGATCGCTTTATTAACAACTTTTAATTACGATTTATGCGTATAAAAGGTTCTGCTGTGGGTCCTAAAAACGTACCTATGAACCAGCGCTGCTACTTTTTTTGTATCTCTGTCGATCGAGATATTTAATGAGAATACAAGGCCGTCGAAAGGTATATTTGTCAATGCGAACTGGACTATGGGAAAAGTTATAGACTCGATTTTCTTATAAGTTTTCTTTATTTGAAATGAACGAAAGATAATTTTATATAAAAATTTCATTTAATAGCTTGAAAAATTATTTCAAGACTGTTTTCTGTACAATGCATAGGTACCTCTGATTGTGAGTTACAAAGTTTTATTTGAGTACTTATTAATATTTACATTTAGTTTTTATTATATAAATATCTTATTACTTTCTACCCTGATAACCAGATCTGAAGCGCAGAGCCTGACGTCAGATCCGTAGTCATCTGTGTCCGCATTAGGCTGCGGTCTGAGGTACAGAGCCTGACGTCAGATGGGCAGCAGATTCACATCAGATCCTGCCGTTCGCCTGACACGTATAACAGCGCCATCTGAGGGTCAGAATTGGCAAACAATTCCCTACGCGTGACGTCACACGGCTGTCCCTACAGGTGTATCCCTACCCTTACATAACTATCAAGCAGATTCTGCAGTTTATTAAATAATTCATTCTATTTATTTTAAAAATTAATTATTCTTTGTTTATTAATACAGGATTGACAATTACAATTATTATAGAACATTATATAGCACATTCAATATTTACATTTATAAATCTATATACAATGCGTCCCGTAACCAGTGCTACCTATTAGGTGCGATATTAGAAAATTTCCTGTATTTTAGACTTCCTTTTTATGTGGAAGCATCATGTTTCCTGTTGTGTTATCGCTGAAAACAAACACAATATTAGGAGAAAATAAAACGTAACGTATGAATAAACAGGATACATGGGATACTTATTTCAGCTACATCTCCACACAGTACACACCCTAGGCGATCATGCATGCTCCTGCGAACATTAACATTTAGAAGAAAACATGTGTTAAATTATTATCTACTAAACAAGATGCTAAACATTCGCACTTCCAGCATAACCATACTTTTCTGTTTTGCAGATAATGTAAATCTCGATTTTCGCGACGTAGATAATTGGAAATTATTCAATTTCATAATTACCTTTGTCTTCTGGATACTTCGAGATGATTTGTCTGGATATTGATGTTTGAAATTACTTGGAATATTCTTCAATTTTGTCGTCACTGACTGCCAATGACAGTGACTGCCATCTCATACCTCGAAAACGAATGCAAACTGGACGTAGAGCCTTGACCAATTACGAGTTTCGGCACTATGGTGCAGCCAATCCGAGCGTAGCACATTATACCACATTTATTTATCCTCTACCGTGGTACATCTACCTACCTACATACTCTTCGTTTAAACCATCCGTTCTGCTTGGAGACGTACGCTCGAAGAATATTCCAAGTAATTTCAAACATCAATATCCGGACAAATCAGCTCGATGTATCCAGAAGACAAAGGTAATTATGAAATTGAATAATTTGCAATTATCTACGTCGTGGAAATCAAGATTTATATTATCTGCAAGACAGAAAAGTATGGTTATGCTGGAAGTGCGAATGTTTAGCGTCTTGTTTAGTAGATAATAATTTAACACATGTTTTCTTCTAAATGTTAATGTTCGCAGGAGCATGCATGATTGCCTAGGGAGTGTACTGTGTGGAGATGTAGCTGAAGTAAGTATCCCATGTATCCTGTTTATTCATACGTTACGTTTAATTTTCTCCTAATATTGTGTTTGTTTTCAGCGATAACACAACAGGAAGTAGTATAGCTAAGCGGGTTCTAACCCAGGTCCTCTGAGGGGAGCGCGGGGGCGGGGGGAAGTGAGGGCGCGCGGGGGAGTGCGGCGGAGGGAAACATGGGCGCGGGGCCTGCGGGGAGTGGAAGACCGGTTGCGCGCGCACGAGCCGCGGAGTGGGGGAAGCCGCGATGATGGAGGGGATCACTCCGGGCCGAGCCGCCGCGGAGACCGGGCCCGCCGTCGAAAACTTTTCAGGGGGTAATGACCCCCGAAAAATCTCTTTCAGCCCACCCCAAACATTTTTTCAAACCCCCCACCCACCCCGAATTTTTTTTCCGACACAGAGAAATAATAATTTTTATTGGAAATTGTTTCGAACAATGTCGGGCAATGTCGGCTTTTTACGAACCGCGTCTTCGGAGGAGGGAAAGAGACAGAGCATCATTTTAAAGCTAAAATTCAGAGGAGGGAAAGAGAGAGCAATATTTTAAAGCCAAGAGTATTTTAAAGCGTTCAGATTTAGCGTCGCAGCGTCTCGCGCGATCGTGCGTAACTTGAATCCTCCTCTGGAGCGGCCGTGCAGGATGACATCATTCGGCGGCGCGAAGAACGAAACAGAATTATGCGGCGTCAGCAGAAACGTCGAATCTTAAAATTAGGTGATTAGGAGAGATGGATGAGCACAGGTAAATAAAATGGAGAAATATGTGCTAAAAGATGATAATATATTGTTACAATAGAAATATAAATAGAAATAGAATTGCAAAAGTAAAAGTGCGGGATGATGTCATTTGACAGCGCGAAGAATGCTCGAACGAAATAAACGCTGAATCTTAAAATTATGTGAGGAAAGGAGGAGGATGATGGGTAAATAAAATGGTACAATGAAATACGTTTAAGAAATTTTATTCAAAATTAAAAGAATATAATTTAAAATTTTTTCCTACGAGCATCATCCACAATATCATTGATAGCACATGCTACCAGTTCGCAATCGATCAATGAATGCTGTTCGAAGTGTTCGCTTTCAGAAATTAATTTTACATAATCTGTTGGCGCGGTAGCGCTACGTAGAACGTCTACGAAAGTGGCATATTTACTGCTTACAGAGTACATATTTTCAGCTAACCACGTGTACATATGTTCAATGCAATGATTGTACGCGAATAGTTTACACATCGTGGCTTCAGTCACATATATGACAACGCGATTATCGGTGATTTTAATAAGTTGATTATCATGGATACGCGTGAACTCTAGTCGTAAATGATCAATTATAATGTGAGTTTGGGGCGATGTTGCGTTGCTGCGTAATCGTTGGAGTATGTCCACCTCATTTTATAGCAGGAGCTTCCACGTAGACATTGAAAAGCTTAACTCGCTGCCTTTATTGTCGGCTATGGCGATCTCGACATGACACAAATCCATACCAATGCGAATTCCTATAGTTAGACGTTTATAAGCTGTTGCAGTCAGTGGATAATCACGCCCCAGGATCCGTACGATTGATGGTTTCGGTGTTTTCATCGTTTTAAACGATACGGATCCAGAACTGTAAGAAACAAGTACATGAAATTGATACTTCGATCGTTTGCGTTTACAGTGAATGAAGTAAATGAAAAGTGTATAGTAACGCGTACGTACCTCATATTGGATTGTTGATGATGTTGTTGCTGCCGTTGTTGGCATTTATTTGGAAACCCACCATCGTTGCCGGCTGCGCAGGATGAATCGTTTAAGCTGCGTTTGTACATTTTGATGTGTGCTATATTTTTTATGGAGTACCGTCTGTTCCGTCAAAGTCACTGAGGCTACTGAGCAACTGATGGAATAGCGTCCGGGAGACTGGCTTAAATAGAGGTGCAATTGTCCCCTCCACCACACCATTTTTATTTTAAAACTATCAATTTTTCCATAATATGTTTCAATCTTGACGTCACAGTATGTAATTTGAGCCTCATCCTCAAGGATAAAAGTCTCGACACGTGTTGAACGTCGAATCTTAAAATTATGCGACGTCAGCAGAAACTGTGTCGGATGATCTTGCGCGCCAATTCGCCATACGTGTGAATCATAGAAAGAATTAAGCTGGTCAGCGCAAATTGTGCATATGAGGGGAGGGAGTACGCTGACGGAGATAGCAAATTGCAGTCTAGGTATAAAAGTGCAGCCTAAACTGCACAAAGCCTCAAATCGTTGCAACGTGTTGCGAGGAAAAGACATTTACATTTACAACAATGGGAGAATTCGCGCAAGTAACCCAACAATTGCTGGATCAATCCGCACAATTGATTTCGCGGGAAGAATACCTCGTATGGGAAGAACGGTGCAACGAGTGCATCGAATCTTTGGAAGAACAGAGCCGTGTGAAACGCCCGCGATTATCGATCGGTGTTCGGCAATCGTTGGTTGCTCGAATCGCGCAGCTCGAAGGACTGAAACATTCGTTGCGTGGCCGTTTCGTGCATGAAGGTGCCGGACATTCGAGCACAGGACTTTTGTGGCGCGAAATAGACGCTGCTTTCGATACCCGGGTATTAACTGGTGCCGTGTTAAATTCGAATTACATCGAGCCGCGCAACTTCCTCCAGGATGCGGGGACCATTGTGCTGGAGCAGGTGCGGGGCGCTTTGAGGAAACATCAACACCTCAAAGTGAACACTGTGTTTAACGGCGAATTTGTGGCGTGTGACAAGCATGCTTGTAAAAGCATAAATACCCGGAACTGTGAACTCTTCGGCACATCCGATCTGCAGGAGTGGTACCAGAGATGCGTCATCGAACCCACCCTGGCATCGCTGGAAGAGTTCCAGGAACGCGACAGCGGATGGGCATTGGCGAGAATCATGAATCTGACCGTCAATGTTAATAAGTATAATCCGCTGCGCGCTGGGTGTCACTTCAAGTTGCCGCGGGAATTATCTTTGAAGAAAGCCACGATCAGTGTACAATCCCCGGACAATGCCTGTTTCGCGTGGGCAGTGGTCGCCGCCCTCCATCCCGCCGAACGACACGCTGATCGCCCAAGTTCGTACCCGCCTTATGCTTCCGTGCTAAATCTCCAGGGCATTGAGTTCCCAATGTCCCTGGCGCAAATTGGGAAGTTTGAGCGGCAGAACAGCGTCTCCGTCAACGTGTACAGCTTCGAGGCGGAGAAGACGAAGACGGTCTTTCCCTTGCGCCTCACCAGCCAAAAGAGGGATCAACACATCAACTTGCTCTACACGCAGAATCAAGAGCACGGTGATGTAGGACATTTTGTATGGATCAAGAACTTGTCTCGGCTGGTGAGCGCGCAGCTGAGAAAAAACAAAGCAAAGAAATTCATCTGTGTTCGGTACGTATAGAAAACTTGTGAAATATTGAAATGTCTCGCGAAACAATTAAATAAAAAATTTTTGTGTTTTTACAGATGTATGCACTACTTTAGCTCTACCGAGAAGTTGGAGGCGCATGCAGTGGACTGTGGGCAGATGAACGACTGTGCCATCGTGCTGCCCAGCGAAGGCAAAAATTTCCTCAGCTTCGAGAACCACTGTAGGAAGGAGCGGCTCCCCTTCGTGATGTACGCAGATCTGGAGTGCATCATCGCAAAAACAGGGGCTAACCATCAAACGGGTGAGGCGGACAACAAATTGCGCGCATATTAACATCATAAAGTTCACAGTATTGCATATTATATGCATTGTTCGTACGATACATCGCTATCGACGTATCGATGTCGCCGCGACGCGGATTGTGTTTCATGGTTCGTAGACGAACTGAAAAAATTTGCAAACTTCGCCAAACCCATCTTGACCAGTAATGTTCCCATGCATGATTTAATCACCGAACAGTGGACGACATTTCGCGATGCAACACACTGTCACATTTGCGAAGAACCATTCGAGGTTGATGATGTACGAGTTCGCGATCATTGTCATCTCTCCGGACGGTTTAGAGGTCCAGCACATTCGGAGTGCAATTTAAATTATAAAAATGCGTTTTACATCCCCATAGTTTTTCATAATTTATCCGGCTATGATTCGCATTTCATTATCGAGGAAATAGCTACCGCTTTCGACGGTCACGTTGATGTATTACCCATAACTAAAGAAAAGTATATTTCGTTCACAAAAAATGTCGAAGATACGACCGATTCAGGCTCACGAAATTGTATTAAATTGCGATTCATCGATTCGTACAAATTTCTCAACACCAGTCTCGACAAATTAGCATCTTTTCTTAGCACAAATCAATTACAAATTTTACGATCCCAATTTGAAACATTATCCGTTGAGGATTTCAATTTATTGACGCGAAAGGGTGTATTTCCATATGAATACCTTGATTGCGCGAACAAGCTGCAGGACCCGTGCTTACCGCCGCGCGAGTCATTCCACAGTTCGTTAACAGGTGAGACTGTATTCGAGAGCGATTACGCACACGCCGAGACTGTCTGGCAGCGTTTCGGGATTCGAACCTTGGGCGAATACAGCGACTTGTATTTGAAAACAGATGTCTTGTTATTGGCAGATATTTTTGAAAATTTTCGCGAAAGTTGTATCAAGAGTTACGGATTAGATTCAGCACATTATTATACTCTACCTGGTTTCACGTGGGATGCTATGCTAAAACACACCAAAATTACGTTCGAATTGCTCACGGACGTCGATATGGTTATGTTTATCGAACGTGGTATACGTGGGGGTTTAAGCCAATGTTCCGGAAGATATGCACATGCTAATAACAAGTACATGTCATCTTACGACGCATCGGAAAAGTCATCGTACTTGATGTACTTTGATGTGAACAATTTGTATGGGTGGGCAATGTGTCAGCCCCTGCCATACGCTAAATTTCGATGGGTCGAAGATGTTGCAAATTTTGACGTGTCTTCAATCCCGGTCGATTCGCCCACGGGGTACATTCTCGAGGTAGATTTGGAATATCCGCAACGTTTGCATGACACTCATGCCGATCTACCGTTCTGCCCGACGCGTGCCAAACCACCTGGCAGCAGGCAGGACAAGTTAGTCGCGACGGTATACGATAAGCAGCGTTACGTCATCCATTACCGCAACCTGCAGCAGTGCACGCGTCACGGTCTTCGTATTACAAAAATACACCGCGTCCTGCAATTCTCTCAATCTCCCTGGCTCCGCGATTACATCGAACTCAATACACGGTTTAGAACAGACGCGACAAACGACTTTGAAAAAAATTTGTACAAATTGATGAACAACGCGGTATTCGGCAAAACTATGGAAAATGTACGAAACCATGTGGATGTAAAACTTTTAACACATTGGGAAGGGCGATATGGCGCGGAGGCTATGATCGCGAAACCGAATTTCCACAGCAGAAGTGTTTTTTCGGAAAATTTAATAGCTGTTGAATTGCGGAAACTCGAGGTGAAATTCAACAAACCGATTTACGTGGGTATGTGTATTCTGGACATATAAAAAATTTGTTTGTATGAATTTCACCACGAGTACATGTCTCCCCAGCATGGATCAAATTGTAAAATTCTATACACCGACACAGACAGTCTCATTTATCACATTCAATGCGACGATATCTACGAGTCCATGAAACACAATATCGATAGATTCGACACAAGCGATTATCCTACTGACAATGTATATAATATGCCGCGCGTAAATAAGAAGGTTCCGGGGCTGATGAAGGATGAAAATAACGGTGCGATAATGACCGAATTCGTAGGTCTTAGGGCGAAAATGTATGCACTTCGCGTAGACGGCAAAAAAGATACGAAAAAGGCGAAAGGCGTCAAGACCAACGTCATAGCCAGAACGATAACTTTCGACGACTACGCGCAGTGTTTGCAAAGGGAGATCCAAATGGTTCGCACAATTATGCATACGGTCTAAATTGCATAAAGTGTACACCATTTCGGAATCTAAAATCGCTCTAAGCCCACACGACAACAAGCGGTATATCGTACCCGATTCGATCGACACTCTGCCCTGGGGCCATTACCAAATTCCATTGTAAAAATATCATTATAAAAAGAAATTTGAACTTGATGCTGCTCTCTCTTCATGTGAACGAAGCCTCTGACTTCGTCCTCAGTCTATGAGAACTATCATAACGCTCACAAAATTTGAAAACTTCATATCAACGTGATGTATAGTTTCATAAAGAGTGATGGTGAAAAGCAGACAATTAAAAAAAAAATAGGAATATGGAATATTCATGTCTCTGATAATCCAATCATATCATGCTGTTCTATAAATTCCCAGAATGAATGAAGAATTATGTATCTTTCTTTATTAACTTGTTTCTTATTGTTTAGGACTGTATATATTGTAAATATTAGATCTAAGTGTACATTGTCTTAGTTCTTAAGAAGCGATTATCGCGCACGGAACTGCGGTAGATCACACTGGTCTGCACTACCGAAAGTTTACGGTGTCACCATCTCGTCGATTGTCGAGGGAACAATTGCGCTCTCCCCACTCTTAGTTGCGAGCGCTAATTACGCGATCGCGAAGATCCTCGCCAGTCGGTCTCCTGGATTCGGTACTTAAACAACTTGTCTACGCCTAAGCTTGTGAATAGTTCAGCAGTTACCCGAAAATCAAAGGTATTCGCATACTAGTTACGCGCGGTTCCTACGCGTTTATTTTACTTCGCTGTGAATAAACCATTACCGGTTTCTACTAGTGCTGGTGAAAAACAAAAATTCTACTTACAATTAACGAAGCCTGAGTACGATTAAGTAAACCTACTTATTCTAAAACTCGAACTACTTAAAGCTACTTATTCTAGAACTAAAACTAACTAAAACTAAACCTAATTTAACCACGAACACTTATAAATAGTAGAATTATTGTTTGCAAATGTATAGAAATTATTATAAATAGCGAAATTATTGCATAAAAATTGTTCATACATGTATAGAAATTATAAATGGCGGAATTAATGTGTAAAAAAAAATGTTCACACATGTATATGTATCATTGTATTTATTGAACCATGTATTATTTTTACAATACATTATTTTTATTTATCCAAGAATTGTGTGATTTATCAAACCCCAGCCACTTGACGTACACCTTATCCCCCTTTCTACGCAACACTTTTTCCACTAGATACACATCAGGATCGGTGACACGTTGCAGCTCGTGTTCATAGAATCCTCCGGCAACGGGTTTTCCACAGGAATCGTCCAGCAGATACGTCGCGGGATTAGTTGTCTGTACTTTGGCTATCTTGAACACCTCCGTTGTCCAGTTCGGCGTATAGCCTTTATCGAAGATGGTTTTAAATTTGCTCACGCGCACAAACTCGCCCAATTTGAATCTCGCTGGTGCAGCGATCTTTATGTTGCTGTATACGGTGGCTAGCAGCGTGTCGGCGATCGCAGGGGTAACATCGCAAGGACGCATTCCGATGGTTCTATGTTTTCGTGCGTTATACTCTGCAAGTAGACTTGGTAGCGCATCGGTCCATCTATAGGTTCCATTCAGCGTAAACAGTTTCCACATATTGTTCTTCAAAGTTCGATTGAAACGTTCTACGACAGAGGCCTTCATCACCGAATACGTCGAATAATGATTAATGTCGTGCTTTGTCAAGAGTTTCTGCACATCGGTGTTGTAAAATTCTTTTCCTTGATCGGTTTGCAAATTTTTCGGATATCGCTCTCCAAATATCTTTGCAAACGCTTTAGTCACCTCAGCACCACTTTTAGTCTTGAGCGGTAATGCCCACGCATACTTGCTCAACACATCGATGACGGTGAGTATGTAGTGGTGACCCTGGTTGAATCGCGAGTATGGACGCACTTCTACAATGTCAGCTTGCCACAGATCATCGTATCCATGCACGATGACGCGCCTCCGCGGAAAATGTCTTCGAGCTGGAGCGTGCAATTCCTCAACGAGTTGTAGCTTCTTGTGGCCATGGTTTTCTTTACTCTTGGATTTCGATAATGGCTGCATGTTTGATCGTAGAGGTGTCTTGGACACGAATGATGCGATAATTATCGGGTACGTGCATTAACTGCTTCCCGTTGGTCCGAGAAAATTCTGGACAAGTTGCTGCTCCGCAGCAAAAGCGGTTATAGCCTCTTTAACTTTACGAATTTCATTGTCCGGCTGCGGGATAGAATTCGACACTTGCGATATCTTTTGAACACTGTTTTGCAACGTCAGCATATCTCTTTGAAACACGACCAGCTTCCTCTCTAATTCTTCCTGCTGCTCTCTCAAAAGTTTAATGCTCTTTTCCACGTATAGTTTATTGACGGCATCGGTGTCGGCCACCGGCTCAGCTACGCGTCGTATCTTGCGTGATTTTGCATCAAAGTCTGCACCGGTTACGCAAAGAGCGTTATCTCGCATGTAATTTCGAAGCAAACCGCTCCATTTGTAATAGTCCATTCTAGCTGCTCCACTCTTCTCGAGCGATACCCCAAATTTGTTGATTGGCATCTCGATGCATACTGTTCACATCATCGGCGCGCGGTTTTATATAATGAGGCCTACCTCGCGGAGTTCCTCGATAATCGATAGAATTTCAGGATCGTGAGAGTTGTTACCCGCCTGACGCGACGCTTCGAGCAAACGGAATCGATCCACCAGCTCGTTGGGATCGTCCCAGTGTACGTAATCGATTTTGTTATCGTTTACCACCATGACCCGCGGCACTGTTAGACCTTTCCCTGTCCTACTAGCTGATGCACGGGGAATTAGCGGTGCAATTACATGTTTGTACTTGTATCCCTTGTTGCCCAATATGGGATTTTTAGCACCATGACCGCGTCTGTGGGCATTCGTTGTCAGCGGTATACTTTTGTATTTTTGTTTATCGGCATCGGTGTATACAGTATCGTCGGGAATTCTCATAAAAATCAATTCGTAAAGGCCGGGTGTTCCTCTGTATTTTACACCATCTACGATTATATTATCATCCTTGTCTATATGGAAAGCCTTATCCCCAAGCATCGTTCTACTATTGTCAAAGTATACACCGTACACATAGTCCATTGCTGTATCCTTATCACTACTTAGGATTGCACTCATGTATTTTTGCCCCAGCGGGCCGAAATGACTGCGGATCGTTTTTTGTCCCTCGGATGTTTGGAATTGCTGTCTAATAGATGTTACAAACGACTCATCGGGACTAGTTTCAAAAACGTCGTCATCAACGGCTGAGAGCGATTGCACATTGGGAAATGTATTTATTGGTGTGGGAGGAGCCGGAGAATCGTTTGATGTAGCATTTTGTCGTTTCCGCTTCGATTGAACTGGTGTCGAGGTTATGGGTGAATATTCCAATGGCCCGTGTTGTTTCCTCTTTGCCTTGCGCGATGTGTTCCCTTTCGGATGGATTTTTTTAGGCGTTAATGTTTCATTCCCTTCAACGTCTGTACTCATCAGCGGTGATGTGTTAGCTTCTGCTGTTGTGGTATTTTCCACAATATGTTTCAAGGGTTCGACGATAGGTTTAAAGTATCTCTCCAACGCGATATCTTCCTCCATCTTGCCAGACTTCAAAGCCTGATGTTTCCGGCGAATGGAATCGCTGGTTTTGGCAATTTCCTTCGCTATTCTCTCGCGATCCTTAATCTCCAGAGTATCGATATCAATCATCGTTGTGCCGCAGACGTTGCTTTCCCACCGACGTGTTGATGACGATTGACCATCTCACGGTACGGCAAACTCGTTAAATCCCTTTCTATAACGTCCATTGGACATGGCGCTATCCTTGTCTATTACCACGAAACCATACTCCCGTTGCCAACAATTACGGCACAAAGCGCAGAAATCCTCGTAAGGCATGTCAGTGTTTACGTGATCGTTGTACACATGTTTCAAGTTGGTACCATCCTGCTTAAACAGAATCAGCAGATTCGCATTGTCGCGTATAAGATGTTTGGGAATTTTTGCATATGTCTGACAGAGATAGAAGCAGTCAACGTTCGAGTGGCGCCCCATTGCAAAGTATTCCCTTATCGTATCTTGCTTGTCGCATGCCACGTCATCAAAGATAAAAATAGAATTCGGAAGCGATTCGCTCGGTGGGATGACGTCACTGTTATTCGAAAACGTAAAGTAGCCAATTTCATCTATCGGAGTCAATAAATTCTCCAAGTACTGATATTTCGGCTGTTGCAAGGACTTGGAGTACACGTACACGGTCTCGAAGCGGACGCCGTGAGGACTTTCCAACAAGCTGACCAGCACGTTGGTCTTTCCGCAATTTGATGGGCCACAAATGACGCAGCGGATAGTGTTTGGCAGCATGCTACCATGTCTGCGTCTTGTTTTCGAAGACATCACTCGCGATTTATCATCAAAATTTGTCACGCGTATCGTCACAGGTTGTCGCACGAATCGCATCCTCTCCGTGAACTGTGAAAAATGATTTTGATACGTCGAAGCGCCTATTTATAGGTCCGCACCGAAGCAAAACGGTTCAGTATACAAAATGCTTCTGATCCTGTCGGATAATTGTGATATTCGAGACCTAACCTCTGAGCAGTTGAAATATATACCAAAGATTATTCTACTCCGAGAGTTTGGCAGGCACATTGATCAGTTGTGGGACAGACTCCCCGAGCATATAAAAGCCGATTCTAAGGTTCAGCAGTATCGTCGGTGTCTGGAACATTATAATCGCCCTTGGCAGCGAACGCATATCGACGGTCCAGCACCATTGATTAAAAACTGTAGCGAATGTCACCGACGAGAGTAAAGAAAGGCCGTGGTTTGTTAAATCGGGCGATAAACGCACTACCTGTCGAATTACATATTCCGGGATACCAGTTTTGCGGCCCAGGAACTCATCTGGCAAAACGATTAGCTAGAGGGGATCGAGGCATCAATCCGTTGGACGCAGCGTGTCGAGAACACGATATTGCGTATTCGCGTAGCAACGACCTCGGCGAAAGGCACGCGGCAGATAACATACTCGCTGACAAAGCGCGAAAACGCATCGTTGCGCGAGACTCGACTCTGGGTGAAAGAGGTGCTGCTACGGCTGTTTGGGCAGCTATGAAGACCAAGACGAAGATCAGAATGGGGATGAAAACAAAAACCTGCAAAAGGATTCCAAAGAGAGCACCGAAAAAGCGGATTCTTCCGGTAGCAAAACGGGGTGGTATATTACCACTTCTACCGTTGCTAGGTGTTCTCGGATAATTGGCTGGCGGAGCGGCGGGGATCGCCAAGGCGGTAAACGATAATAAAGCGGCGCAACATCAGCTGCAGGAAATGCAACGTCATAATCGCTCCATGGAAGGTCGGGGACTTTATCTCGCACCGTACAAGCGCGGACAGGGAATATCGAAACGAAAAAAAAAACGCCGAAAAGAAAATAAAAATGCCTGCGGGTGTAACTACCGATGCACAATTGGAGGAGTTGGCAAAACGTATGCGTATTCCATTCTTTAAAGGTGTTTTTATGCGTAACGCGTTACCAGCCGGAGGAGTACGTCGAAACGAGAGCGGTATCGTAAATTTGGACAATGTCAAAGGGCCTGGGACTCATTGGGTGGCGTATGCGAAGAGAGGGAGTCGAGCTATATATTTCGACAGCTTTGGGAATCTTCGACCGCCTAAGGATTTCATACAATATCTGGATAAAAATGCTGTGAAAATTGAGTACAATCGTACGTCTTATCAAAAGTACGATCAGAGCAATTGCGGACAACTATGTCTACGCTTTCTACAAACAATCGGCACCGAATTTAAGGATTGACTTCCCACCACTCATATTCAGTAACAGTCGAGCAGTTCGAGCAGAATATGTCGTTAACATTCACTCTAACCGGCAAGAGTAGCACCCTCGCGGTAAACTACTTTCCACCCATAGATTTGAGCGACGATGATTACGAGCTTGGTCTAACAACCTTTGAAACTTATCACACAATACCGAACATCGACTCGAGCAACGATAAATTCTACTTTTTCTCAAACTATGACATCAAAAACAACAGCGTCGACACCACTCATGAATACATTACGATTCCCCACGGCTCCTACGAACTAGACGCCATTGCCAAGTACCTGAAGCAGCGATTACTCGAGCGATATCCTCAAAAAAATCTCGACGGCACCGATGACGGTGACAACGATGCGTATCCTATAGTGTTGCGTCCCAACAACAACACCATGAAAAGCGAACTGTACTGCCGGTTCGCCGTAGACTTTACAAAGCCCAATAACATCGGATCGCTACTGGGATTCTCAACGAATCGGGTATTAGAACCGGGACGATGGCATGAATCGGACGATCCAATTAATATCATGAACGTGAACATTATTCGCATAGAATGTAGCGTAACCGCTGGTGCGTACAACAATGGAAGGCGTGTACATACGATACATGAATTTTCTCCGAGAGTCCCACCAGGATATAAGATATCGGAAACGCCCGCGCAGATCATTTACCTTCCAATCATCGCACGGGTCCTTACGGATCTAACGATACGCGTTGTGGATCAAGACGGACGATTGCTCGATTTTCGAGGTGAAGAGATTACCATCAGACTGCATGTACGACGACGACGACGATAATACGTGTAGTGCGACAGAGATGCTTGTATTGAACGACTCCAGAAACCCGTTTCTTCCAAGTGAAATTGTTTACAACACCAACAACTCCAACAACTCCGATCACGCTAAAAAGAAGAAGCTCAGTGCTGCAAACATTGCATTTTTTAAATCTTTGGGATTCATTGTACGCATTTAAGTTGAAAAAAATGGCTGATATTCTAAGCATTGGAGGGAAGCCGACGTTTGATGATCGCATCGTCAAGCTCGAGACTCACACATACAACCCATACGTCAACACGACGTTTGGATACAGCGATGAGATAAGAATACCGATACAGCAGCAGGATTTATACACATTACCGTGCGAAAGTTTCCTCTATGTGGAGGGGAAATTGAAGATAAATAAGCCAAACGATGCGTTAACGGTTATGTTGGGTAATAATTGCATGGCGTTCTTATTCGATGAGATTCGATACGAGCTGAATGGTGTGGAGATTGATCGCAACAGAAACGTTGGAATAACTAGCACGCTTAAAAACTATGTATCGCTGACATCGGACGAAGACAAAAATATGGACAATGCCGGATGGGGCTTGAAACGACGCGATGGGCTAATAGTGAAAAATCATTTCAATTTTTGCGTCCCACTCAAATATTTGCTGGGATTTTGCCAGGACTACAAACGCATGATTATTAATGCGCGTCACGAATTGATTTTAATACGATCGCGCAACGCCAACAATGCTCTGATAGGATCACCGATGTTGGAACCAGAAATTTAATTACTTAAACTACAATGGCGGATGCCTCATGTGACGCTGAACGACGTTAATAAGCTATCGTTGCTACGTACTTTGGAAAGTGGACAAAACCTGAGCATTTGTTTTCAATCGTGGGATCTGTACGAGTATCCTCTCTTACAGAGCACGACCAAGCATTCGTGGGCCGTGAAGGCATCTGCACAGCTGGAGAAGCCGCGATGCGTGATCCTTGCTCTACAGACTGGTCGAAGGAATGTGATGAGCGAAGACGTTACTAAGTTCAACAACTGTAAATTGACCAATGTAAAACTTTTTCTCAACTCGGAATTTTATCCATACGATGACATGAACTTCGACTTTGACAAAAATAAGCATGCCATCTTGTATCACATGTATACGCAATTCGGTAAATCGTATTATGGACATAGTTGCAAAGAGGCATTATTCACCGTGGCTGAATTTTTACAATTTGGCCCCATCGTGGTGATTGATTGCTCGCGACAAAATGAGTCGATCAAGAATGGCACCGTGGACGTGCGCATAGAATTCGAGTGTAAAGAGAATGTGCCGGTAAATACTACAGCCTACTGTCTGATTCTGCACGATCGGGTGGTTGAATACAATCCACTGACAAACGTGGTGCGCAAAATGAATTAAATTGCCACGCTACTTGCCCGCCCTCTCCTGTGCGAAATTCACACAAAATTTAATCATGAAAATCGAGATGCTTTACGAGAAAAACTGCATTCTCCCGTCTGTCTTGAAAGCGAGCGGACCTCTAAATTGTACCGATAATGGTCGTGCCAACATTTGTTGACCTGCAAGGGTTCATCGTCGATGGAAGATTTGTCGTCAAGGAAGTGGCTGTCCTATGCAAGGGGACAATTCTCTCGCACTATATTTTTGGGAGTTCAATGCCGCAATATCTTCTTACAAAATCCGATAAATCAAGCATCCGATGGTTGGTGGCAAAACATCATGGACTACGTTGGGACGATGGAGACGTTCCGTACAATATGGCTAAACAGCTAATTACGAAAGCTGTAGCTGATGCGATCGACGAAGAAGATGACACATCCCATATAGTATACGTTAAAGGGCTGCAGAAACGCGACTGGCTTGCGGATTTCCTGGATGAAAATACGAGAGCGGACGTGATCATCAAGACGCTGGACATTGACTACGAGGATATAAAATCCCTACATAAGCTAAATGTAGTTAATAATAACTAAATGTATTTAAAATATTCAACTGGTGGTCTAAACGCCAGAGGCATAAATAAAATATAATCAATTTTTAATGCATAAATGTTTTTTCTTCACCCTCCCCCAACCTAATCTCCTACATGTACGCTAGATTAAGACGATAGTTGAAATTATTTAGAAGCGGTTCATTACACGTTCGATACATGTTCAAAGTGGTACGATTGACGTTCGATACACGTTCAAAGTGGTACGATTGACGTTCGATGTGGTACGGTAGACGTTCCATTCACGTTCGTTTCACGTTCGCTGTGGTACGATTCACGTTCGATTCAAATTTTCGCTGACACAGCTTAATTCTTTCTATGATTCACACGTATGGCGAATTGGCGCGCAAGATCATCCGACACAGTTTCTGCTGACGTCGCATAATTTTAAGATTCGACGTTCAACACGTGTCGAGACTTTTATCCTTGAGGATGAGGCTCAAATTACATACTGTGACGTCAAGATTGAAACATATTATGGAAAAATTCGTAGGAAAAATTTTAAATTATATTCTTTTAATTTTGAATAAAATTTCTTAAACGTATTTCATTGTACCATTTTATTTACCCATCATCCTCCTCCTTTCCTCACATAATTTTAAGATTCAGCGTTTATTTCGTTCGAGCATTCTTCGCGCTGTCAAATGACATCATCCCGCACTTTTACTTTTGCAATTCTATTTCTATTTATATTTCTATTGTAACAATATATTATCATCTTTTAGCGCATATTTCTCCATTTTATTTACCTGTGCTCATCCATCTCTCCTAATCACCTAATTTTAAGATTCGACGTTTCTGCTGACGCCGCATAATTCTGTTTCGTTCTTCGCGCCGCCGAATGATGTCATCCTGCACGGCCGCTCCAGAGGAGGATTCAAGTTACGCACGATCGCGCGAGACGCTGCGACGCTAAATCTGAACGCTTTAAAATACTCTTGGCTTTAAAATATTGCTCTCTCTTTCCCTCCTCTGAATTTTAGCTTTAAAATGATGCTCTGTCTCTTTCCCTCCTCCGAAGACGCGGTTCGTAAAAAGCCGACATTGCCCGACATTGTTCGAAACAATTTCCAATAAAAATTATTATTTCTCTGTGTCGGAAAAAAAATTCGGGGTGGGTGGGGGGTTTGAAAAAATGTTTGGGGTGGGCTGAAAGAGATTTTTCGGGGGTCATTACCCCCTGAAAAGTTTTCGACGGCGGGCCCGGTCTCCGCGGCGGCTCGGCCCGGAGTG
Source organism: Andrena marginata (assembly GCA_963932335.1). Classification (NCBI taxonomy): domain Eukaryota; kingdom Metazoa; phylum Arthropoda; class Insecta; order Hymenoptera; family Andrenidae; genus Andrena; species Andrena marginata. Next base: position 20,568,734 of record OZ010663.1, read on the forward strand.
ATCCCCTCCATCATCGCGGCTTCCCCCCCTCCGCGGCTCGTGCGCGCGCAACCGGTCTTCCACTCCCCGCAGGCCCCGCGCCGATGTTTCCCTACGCCGCGCTCCCCCGCGCGCCCTCACTTTCCCCCCGCCCCCGCGCTCCCCTCAGAGGACCTGGGTTAGAACCCGCTTAGCTATACTACTACAGGAAACATGATGCTTCCACATAAAAAGGAAGTCTAAAATACAGGAAATTTTCTAATATCGCACCTAATAGGTAGCACTGGTTACGGGACGCATTGTATATAGATTTATAAATGTAAATATTGAATGTTCTATATAATGTTCCATAATAATTGTAATTGTCAATCCTGTATTAATAAACAAAGAATAATTAATTTTTAAAATAAATAGAATGAATTATTTAATAAACAGCAGAATCTGCTTGATAGTTATGTAAAGGTAGGGATACACCTGTAGGGACAGCCGTGTGACGTCACGCGTAGGGAATTGTTTGCCAATTCTGACCCTCAGATGGCGCTGTTATACGTGTCAGGCGAACGGCAGGATCTGATGTGAATCTGCTGCCCATCTGACGTCAGGCCAAAGAGTAGGTATAATAAGAGGCGTCACTCGACAAGGACAGAAATAATCTAGGGAAACAGTGATTTCTAGTGAGACAACCAATTTAAATGCCCATTCGGCCTCATTCGGCAATGATCGGTAAACTTCGGCAATAATCAGCCAATTGTGGTAAGGTACATTTAGTCGATTTGAATATCCCGCTCGAATGTACAACCAATTTAAATGCCAAGGTCAAGCAAGGACTTCAAAGGTTCCGCCCGGAGTGACGCCTCTTATTATACCTACTCTTTGGTCAGGCTCTGATGTCAGGCTCTGTACCTCAGACCGCAGCCTAATGCGGACACAGATGACTACGGATCTGACGTCAGGCTCTGCGCTCTCACGGCAGACCCTACTGCCAATCTGACGTCACATTGCAGACATCTGGTTATCAGGGTAGAGTAATAAGATATTACCAAAGACTGAAACTACCAAATGTTTAAACGTAATACCTAAGTATTTCCAGAGTAATAAGATATTACCAAAGACTGAAACTACCAAATGTTTAAACGTAATACCGAAGTATTTCTAGAGTAATAAGATATTACCAAAGACTGAAACTACCAAATGTTTAAACGTAATACCTAAGGGCGGTATTCTTAAACGTGTCTTAAGCAAATGCTTAAGATCATCTTCTAGAGGACGATCTTATTTCACATAAGACATCATGTATTCCTAAACGTTTCTTAAGATGATCTTAAGCATTTGCTTAGAATAAGCAATTGCTTAAGCACTGTCTTTATAAAGCATTTGCTTAAGACAATGCTCATTCACGTTCGGAAACTTTCGGAATAATTCTGTTAGAACAACCAATGAAAGAAGGATATTCATTGGTAGGCGACGGAGTAGGGATGCGAGATCACGTGCTGTAATGCCAAGTGACCGTCGAGCGTCACTTTTAAATTTCAAACACATTTCTGGTTACTGTCGTAAAAATGTCCGCTATTGCCGCAAATAAAGACGAAAAACGAGCTAAGCACTACACCGCAGTAGAGAAAAGTTATTTTTTGCAAATAATAGACCGGTACAAACATATAATCGAATGTAAAAAAAGCAATGTTACTACATTGCGAGATAAAGAATTGGCATGGTCCAATATTTGCGCGGATTTTAATAACTCCTCAGTGGTAATGCAACAGGTAAGCATGAGCTTAACATGTTCAGGGCCAGATTCTCCAGAAATAAAAAGCACATACTTATCATTTTGTGCTAATGTTCTTTTATTTTATAGAGAAACATGCAACAACTCAAAAAACTGTGGACTAATTTAAAACATTCCCATCGAGAAATTTCCCATCGAGAGGGCCAGAAATGCCCTTGCCAGAAGTTGACCCAGAGGTAGCAGCAATTGCACCAATGTTAATGATCAATGCACCAGTTACTTTTACATCTAATATGCTTAATCACGAATTAGAAGGTAAGTTCAGTTACCTATAGTTGTCAAATTTGATTATAAAATGTAATAAGAACTGAGAGAGCAAAGAATAGTAACTTTTATAATACTGAATTTAGATGCAAGAGAGAATACAAACGAATATGACAGTGAAAATTTCATGAACACAGTAACAGATAACAATGACACAGTAATATATAACAATGACACATTAATGGCAGAAGATAATAATCCATCGACTTCACGAGGTACAAATTTCTACGAACAACCCCAAAAAAGGCAAAAAGTCAAAGAAACTGAAGAGGAATTAAAAATAATAAGACTAAAAAATATTATGGCACACCAAGAGAGAATGGCTAAGCTCAAAGAAGAGCATTTAAAAGAACTTAATGAATTGGAGATAAAAGCTGCTTCAGCAAAAACTCAATTGGCTGAGTTGCTATTAGCAAAAGAAGAAGGGTACCTACATTAGACCATTTCTGTTTTAAGTACCTGTTGCATTGTCACTGACGAGTTATTGAAATCCTCGCAAATATTGGACCATGCCAATTCTTTATCTCGCAATGTAGTAACATTGCTTTTTTTACATTCTATTATATGTTTGTACCGGTCTATTATTTGCAAAAAATAACTTTTCTCTACTGCGGTGTAGTGCTTGCTTCTATCATATTAAACTAATATATAAACATGAAACGTTGTATTGTTCGTTCCTTAATCACAACTCAACCACTAAACCGATGTATTGGAAATTTAATGAGAAAACACTGCCTTTCAATGTCTCAAAAAAAGTCTTTAATATGCTTAGAATATTTATCGCGTAACTGGAAATGAACAATTAATGGATAACTAGAATACACCGAGTTCACGTGGCGAAATATGTACTTGGATTTTTGCACGTGCGTCTCTATTACCACCGCGTGGTCGCGCGAGAACAATACTGCGAAGATACTAGACCACACAGTGCTGTCTCAAACAAAAAAAACAAAAGAACGCTCGACACACAGCGCCACCTATCAAATCGCGGGAAAACCAAAAACGAAACCGAAAACATTCATACGCACCACACGAAAACTATATATACATAAAAATATACTCTTATATTTCAACACTCCCACTTATATATTTCCGTGTCGCATACCTAACTTATCTACTAAATTTCTTAACAGCTGCCTTGACAAAGGCTTAGTAAACACATCCGCCAGTTGCTGCTTAGTTTCTATGTACACAACATCAATCTCACCTTTCTCGAAGCTATCGCGTACAGAATGAAAACGGACATCTATATGTCTGGTTTTCTTATGAAACTCAGGATTTTTTGTAAGCCTAATCGCGGATTGATTATCGACGTACATTCGGACACACTCAAGCTTAAAACCCAGTTCACGCATCATCTGGCGCAACCAGGTCGCGTCTTTTGTCCCCATACTGAATGCAATATACTCGGTCTCCGTTGTAGACAAAGCGACCACGCTCTGCTTCTGGCTCGACCAAACGATTGCACCGCCGTTTAATGTGAAAACGACCCCAGTTGTGGATCTGCGTGTATCCAAACATCCAGCAAAATCCGCGTCTGTATACCCTTTCAGATCACAATCACTCCCACTGTTTCCATAAACAATCCCGACATTAATTGTTCCTTTTAAATATCGAAAAATCCTTTTAACCGCCTGCCAGTGCCCCGGCCCATAGTTTATTTGGAATTGACTAGCCTGATTCACAGCATACTCTATGTCCGGTCGACTGACCCGTGCAGCAAACAGCAAAGACCCAATTGCCTCGCGATATGGCACTGTCCGCATCCACTGTTTCTCCTCCTCCGCTTCCGACCGTTTCAGTTGAGTCAGGTGCAGCCCAGACTGAGCAGGAGTATCCACCGGAGCTGCATCTTCCATCCGAAATCTGTCAATCATCTTTCGAATGTACCTACTCTGTCCGATTTTTATAAGACGTTTTTGGCGATCGCGTTCAATTTCCATGCCAATGAACAGCTTAGTATCTCCAATTGTGATCTCAAACCTTTGTTTAAGTTTCTTCAGTACCTCTGCAATAGCAATCTTCGAAGTTGACATCAGCAGTCCGTCATCCACATAGAGAGCCAGAAACACAATTAATCCATTTATTTTTCCCGAAAATACACAACGATCAGCCTGATTTTGACGGAAATTTAATGCTATTAAGAATTCCACGAACTTCGCATTCCAACAGCGAGGGGACTGCTTTAGGCCATATAAGCTTTTATGCAGTCTACAAACCGCATCAGGTTTTGTCGAGTCCTCGAAACCTTGTGGCTGCGCCATATAAATAACCTCCTCTAACTCGCCATACAGAAACGCGGTTTTCACATCGAATTGCGCGATTTCGAGATCCTTCACTGCCGCAATCGCCAGTAGCACTCGTATAGACTCGTAACTCACGACCGGTGCGAATGTTTCAGAATAATCTATTCCCTCGCGCTGTGCAAAACCTCTGGCCACAAGCCTTGCTTTAAAACGTTCCATTTTTGCGTTAGTACCCGTCTTTTTACTATACACCCACTTGCAACCAATTATTTTCTGTTTATCGGGAGGTTTTTCCAAAACCCACGTGTTATTCTGTTTGAGTGCACTCATTTCCTCACACATAGCTTGTTTCCACTTACCAGCTTCGGCACCAACCACTGCATCCTCGTACGTCAACGGTAAAGAATCCACGACAAAAGCATACCCGGCATCAGTGTAGCGGTCTGGACTCCGCAATCTACTTCTGTCACGCAATGATCTTCCTTCTGGTGTATGGTTTGTTCTCTGCTCATTTATTTCTTCAGGTTGATCTTCAGGTTGATCTTCAGGTTGATCTTCAGGTTGATCTTCAGGTTGATCTTCAGGTTGATCCTCAAGCTGATCCTCCGGTTGGTCGTCAACAGCTTGTCGTGGGGGTTCTGCTTCCTCTTCATCCTCTCGAAAATTGTAGTTTCCAAACTCCAATCGTATTTCAACCTCATTCCTGGATCCTTCAGAAATTTCCTCCGACCTCTCAGATGTTTCATTAAAAACAACATCACAACTTATGTGTATTCTATGCCTCATAGAGTCCCACAGTCGATAGTTTTCCGACTCACCTTCGTAACCCACAAGTATCATTTTTTCACTTTTAGGATCGAATTTCTTCCTACTACCTTTTGGCACCTGTTTGTAGGCATCACATCCAAACACGCGCATGTGATCAATTTTTGGTTTCCGGCCAAACCACCTCTCATATGCCGTCATACCATCCACCTGTTTTGACAGTGTCCTGTTTAGAACGTACGCAGCCGTCTTGACTGCTTCGGCCCACAGCATCCCAGGAACATTTTTCCCGATCAACATTGATCTGGCACTCTCAACGAGTGTACGCATTTCGCGTTCCGCACGTCCATTCTGCTGCGGAACATACAGTGCCGATGTCTCGTGGACGATACCCCTTTCTCGAAGAAAATCACAAAAATCCTTTGACAGATACTCAGTCCCGTTATCCGTGCGCAAAATCTTCATCCTATTGCCAGTCTGCTTAAACAGCAGGGTCTCATAGTCTTTAAATTTCTCAAACACCTCGGACTTGTTGCGTATTGCGTATACCGTCCGAAAACCAGTGTGGTGTCATCTTTAAATAAAAGAAAATATCTTGATCCCCGTGGAGACTCCACACTCATAGGACCGCATATATCGGAATGAATCATTTCGCCGGGCTTCTTGCTTCTCTCCCGTGCACTAGAAACATGTGACCTCTTGCTTTGTTTTCCCAGAGTACACGCCTCACAGAAAAAACTGTCATGTTTGCAATTTATTTTTAGACCATCTACAACAACCGTTTCCTCAGTTTCTTTTATAGCTCTAGTATTAATGTGGCCCAGTCTTTCGTGCCATAATTTAAGGGTTTTCTCTACAACCAAGTTACACTCTATTTCCTTTTTCACGCTGAAACACATGCGACACAGGTGACCGCATCGAGTTCCCTCTGCTGATAGAGTGCCATCTCTCTGTCGAACTTCACAGCGATCTTTGCACGTATGAAACGAAAAACCTTTGTCCGATATCGCTCCAACAGAAAATAGATTTCTCTTCAAATCAGGAACTAAAAGCACTTCCCTTAACTGTCGATCCACCAGTTTGTTATTAACACTCGCAACAATGTCTATCGTGCCAACCCCGGTAACTGGAAGCACTCTATCCCCGGCTACTTTTACAGATTTCACCGTTTTCACTGGTCCAAGCTCCCGGAAAAACTCGCGCCGATGAGTCATGTGCATACTCGCGCCCGAGTCGGCTAACCAGACGGAATCGTCTTTATCCGTAGTTTCCATAACAAACGCCGAGATGTCGCACACATATGCCGTTACAGGCGCGTCACTCGGCCCCTTCCCGGTGTTCTTCTCGTCAGCGATCCTCTTCTTGCATTCCTTGTACCAATGGCCGGTTTCACGACAGTAGTTACACGAACTATTCTTCTTCCTTTCTTCAAGTTTCTTCGCATATAGTTTCTTTTTCTTCACCTGTTGGGCGTTCAACTCTGCTTTTGATTTACTGCTGGGTTTTACCTGCAAACTCCTCACCTGCAGAGCAAGGGACGATACTTCCTCCTCTGCCGTTGTCAGTCGTTTATCCTCACGGATAATCTTCGCAATCAAAACCTCTTTCTTCCGCTCTTCTTTCGCAGTGCACTCCCACCCCATTGTGAAAGTGGAGAATCTTGATGGCAAACTGCTCAGCAATTTTGACATGATCGCGACCTCAGAAACTTTTTCTTCCACATCATACAGCTTCTTACATAGAGTCTCAAATTTCTCGATCTGCGTGGCGACGGGTTCTCCATCTTTTACACGAAACTCGTAAAAATCCTGCCAGCACCGCTGCTTTGCGTCTTCGGTTGCATCGCCATACAATACGTGTACCTTTTTCCATATTGTCTCCGGCGTCGTACAATTTATTAAATTTACATGCAACGACTTCTCCACCGAGGTCAGTAAAATCACGGCGGCCCTTGACTTTCGCCGTTTCCATTCCAGCCATTCCTTTTCTCTCGTACTTTTATCGGGCTCTTTATCCGTCTCATCAACGCACCCCATTAATTCTTGCGCCTCCAACAAAAATGACACGCCATACTTCCACAGCGCGAAATTCTTGCCGTCAAGCTTTGTGAGGTTAAACACATCCTTGTCCGCCATATTATTGAACAGGAACAGTAACGTTTTTCGACGCGATATTACCGAACACTTACACGAGAGAAAACACGCGATACACCTAAGCAAATTTTTGTGGCGCAGTGGAAGCGTCCTGGGCCCATAACCTATTGGAAATTTAATGAGAAAACACTGCCTTTCAATGTCTCAAAAAAAGTCTTTAATATGCTTAGAATATTTATCGCGTAACTGGAAATGAACAATTAATGGATAACTAGAATACACCGAGTTCACGTGGCGAAATATGTACTTGGATTTTTGCACGTGCGTCTCTATTACCACCGCGTGGTCGCGCGAGAACAATACTGCGAAGATACTAGACCACACAGTGCTGTCTCAAACCAAAAAAAAACAAAAGAACGCTCGACACACAGCGCCACCTATCAAATCGCGGGAAAACCAAAAACGAAACCGAAAACATTCATACGCACCACACGAAAACTATATATACATAAAAATATACTCTTATATTTTAACACGATGTAATGTAAAAATTAAAAACACCTCAGAGAGTGGACATTCCATTTTATTTTTTTCTTTACATAATTGATATACTTAATATATTTAGCGAAATAATATTGGATGGGGGGAATTAGTTGGATCGTCTTGGATGAAGACCTGTAGGTTTCCTTTCCTATTCATAGATAGACAAACGTGTAGAAGAAAAGGCCGGAAGTTTTTCGTTCCCGCTAGTGGGATCCGCCTATACCACTTCCTAACAAATAATAATAATAATAATAATTTCACATACACAAAATCAGATTATTTTAATATATATAGATGATTATATAGTTATTATGCCGCCGGTATTAGCATTACCCGATGTACACCACGAGGAGGTTACTCGGTCGGACTTTGTACATCAGGGTGGCTCTGAAAAGAGCCGATTTGTGTGTGTGCGTCCGTGTCCGTTAGTTGAATAGCCGAGCAATTAGCGCCTCACGAACAGCAAATCCATTGGCATTGTGAACATTTTGCGCTGGAGCCACTGGTACTTCTTCATTAATATCCTCATCATCATTGATGTCATCTGGCAATATGTCATTGAAGATTAACGACATGTTGTGCAACACTGCACATGCCACAACAGTTGTGGTAGAGCAGATCAATTTAGTCGTTAATCCTCGTGACAAACATGGAAACCTTCGTTTCCAAACGCCAAAAGTCCGTTCCACAATGATGCGCGTTCTACTTTGGATATTGTTATAGCTGCAATGATACAACAGTCAGTCAATAAATATAATTCTTATTCATTCTGAACATGATAATTTAAAAAAACAGAATAATTACGTCAATTCTTCGTCTGTTCGTGGATTTGTAAGTGGCGTCATTAAAAAATGTAAGCAAGGATACCCTCTATCGCCAACAAGCATGCCATCCAGTCGGCGTTCAAAGTACCGCATATACAGTAGAGAGTTCCGAAATATACGGCTGTCGTGGGCACTACCAGGCCACTCTGGTACTATGTCCAAGAACTCCATCCTCGGACCAACAACAGCCTGGAACAAAGATGATAATTAAAAAAATAAAAAGAATAACTTGGAGACTAAAAACATGGAGTGATATTCAATCACATAATTGATGAGCCATAATAGTATTTCAATTATAAATTAAAAACTCGAATGAAAACCTACTTGTACGTTGAGTGAAAAATAACCTTTACGGTTCCGGAAAATTTCCGCAATATTGTTAAATCTCGTGGACGACAACCTGATATGTGTGCAGTCAATAGCTCCATCAATACCCGGTAGACCGATTGCTCCATTTCCTTTCCCAAGGTCAATGAATAAGCGGCGATTCTCCATGCGTGCGTCAAAATCCCTTGGCATTTTTATAAATTCCGGAAGTAAACTAGCCAGTAAGTAGCTTACACGGAAAACAATTCTCGACACTGTCGGTTGGGAGATGTGCATAGTGTCACCGAGCAGTTGCTACAAATATATTTTAAACAATTTTCCTCATGCACACTCTTTAATTATCAATATTTCAGACGTTAAAAATAGAATATTATATTTGCAACTTACCTGAAAACTTGCAGTTGCATAATATCGTAAACACACCAGTAGTTTCAATTCCGGTGAAATGGGTGAGCCACGGTTGTCATATTTTGCAAGTCTGTCGTAGATTTTTGGAAGAATACCAAACATTACGGAGTCCTTCGAAAAACGAAATCGCCTTTTGAATTCCTCCGCATCATACAGGTCATAAGGATTTTGACCGTCCCGTATATATCTTTGGTTTAGCCTATTGGCCGCTATTCTATGATCATTGCCATCATTAATATCGTCAATATCGATATTTTCGATGTCAATATCAATATTAACGTCAATGGCAATGTCCAATAAATCCATTTTTCACTTTTCTTTTTGCTAACTATTCGCTTCTTTTACGTAATGGCGGGTAATGGCCGTATAGGATGCAATAGGATGGTCTTAAGACGGTCTTAAGACGTCGAAAACGTTGGGCGGTATTCTCAGTCGTTGCTTATTCTTAAGTTCGCCTTAAGCACTTGCTTAAGACCCCATCTAGATTCTCAGTCGGCAAATAAGCATCGACTCAAGCATCGACTCAAGCATTTACTTTGTTAAGAAATCTTATTTATTCGAGATTCTCAGTCGCTTCTTAAGCATGGCTTAAGTGCGTATGTATTCTCAGTCAAATAAGAACGTCTTAAGACGACCTTATTCTTCCAAAGTGAGGTTATATTTTCAAGTCAACCTTTTAGATGACTTAAGTCCGTCTTAAGGCAGCCACACACGGTCCAGTCGGCCTGACAGGTCTGCCTGCGCAGGCAGACCTGTGCAAGTCGGCCTGACGCCCGTACTGCCTCCACACGCTCCGTCCGGCCTGACAGGCTGGCCGGATGGTACATCCACACGCTCCGGCCATTTCAGAAAAAAATAATTATTTATTCTTTATCGTATCGACATGGAAGTGATGCCGATGGATTCCTTATATTTTTCCGATGAAAATCATACCAAATTTCATGTAAATCGGACTATTATTAACGACATTAGTCTCAGGTTATGGGAATGAATTCTTCATGAAATTTCCTTCATTATTTTCAGAATTACGTCATTCTTGGTGTCACTTTCATCGGCAAAACATAAGGAATCAGTTGGCTTCGTTTTCGCAAAGATCTGATGAGAAATGCGGAAGTCAAAAATTTTTCTGACGTTCCTTTGGTCGAGGGTCCCGAGGTCCCTTCCTCGGTACAATATGGCAGGCAAACCTTTGGTCTCCACCACTCTAAACAGTCTCTGCCCTTCAATCTTTAGCTGTCGCGAGCCACGAGTCTCTGTCTAAACTAGCGACGATAGCGAGAAATACAGGGTGTCCCAAGAATGTCGGAGTTCCTTGAAAGGGGTGATTCAGGGGGTGATTTGAAACAACTTTTTCCTTAGCGAAAATATTGTCCGAAGCTTCGTTAACGAGATATTAACAAAAAAACCCGACCAATCAGAGCGCGCGCTTTCCGCCCGAGCTCCCGCGGTAGCGTTGGCTACACGGTAGGCGGCTGCGCTTGTACTACGAACGTACGAACAAGCAAGTGGCATGAATCGAAGGAAACTGCGTCACACATTTTTTTCTTAAAGCAGAATCTTAAATAATAATTATTTGAAGCGAGATGACAAGAAATTCGTAAATTTCGTTTTCAAATAACGCATAAACGAAAAGGTAATGTAACAGAAAATCTACGACAAGTGATCGTAATTCGTTATTGAGGTAAAAATCCGTAGTTTAATAACGGCCAACACAACTAAATTTAAAAAATAATATTAGGTGTATGAATAAATTCTTTCCAACTGGATTTACATAATCAGTACAAAGCTACCGCGGTGATATTCGTAAGCTGCCAGATAAAAGGCAAAAGGTAATTAATAATAGGGGAAATTATTTCGATGATTGAGTCGCTTTCATATTTTTTAAATCAAACAGTTATTGTACCCCAAAATCGGAAAGAATTTATTTCTACACCTAATAATCACCAATAAATTAAATAAAACTCACCCATTCGGACATTCCTTTCCTTCCTTTTCGGAAACCTATGTCACTGGGTCACTGTACCGATCCTGGTCATCGGTGGACGAAAAGATTTATGGTAGGGTAGCGCCCAGTGCTCAGCTGATCGCAGGTATTCGCAAGACACCACCCGAAGATAAGGGTCGCAACGTCAAGTGCGTCCGGGTTAATGTACCGAATATTCACTTCACTGCACTGCTACTAACACTGATCACTTAATTTATTTTTCATGGAACGTGTGGTTCCTACGTTATAAAAATTGGTGGCCCCGAACCGGGCCGATTACCCATATCACTGCCTCGCGTCATCATCAACCCCGTCGAGCATAATTTTGACGCCAAACGCCGAATCGTACCCTTGCTTGGGGTTTGGATGCGCGGGTATTCCAGTGCCAACGCTCGCACAGTAGCACTTACGTCTCCGTTGTTCCGGGCGTACACCCAGAACATCGCGTAATAATCTTCAGCTGAGTACATTTCTGGGACGAGATTACTAGTTGACTGAGAGGATTTTTTCCCAAGCAACTTCCTCTACCCCCAAGTAGTTTCTCTCGTTCCATTATGAGTTTACTCCCACCAGGACAAGAGGCCTAAGATAAAAAGAAGCCAGCACATTTTAGAAACACACGTGTTTTGCAGAAGTGCAACGAACGCTTACCTTCGGGTGGTGTCTTGCGAATACCTGCGATCAGCTGAGCACTGGGCGCTACCCTACCATAAATCTTTTCGTCCACCGATGACCAGGATCGGTACAGTGACCCAGTGACATAGGTTTCCGAAAAGGAAGGAAAGGAATGTCCGAATGGGTGAGTTTTATTTAATTTATTGGTGATTATTAGGTGTAGAAATAAATTCTTTCCGATTTTGGGGTACAATAACTGTTTGATTTAAAAAATATGAAAGCGACTCAATCATCGAAATAATTTCCCCTATTATTAATTACCTTTTGCCTTTTATCTGGCAGCTTACGAATATCACCGCGGTAGCTTTGTACTGATTATGTAAATCCAGTTGGAAAGAATTTATTCATACACCTAATATTATTTTTTAAATTTAGTTGTGTTGGCCGTTATTAAACTACGGATTTTTACCTCAATAACGAATTACGATCACTTGTCGTAGATTTTCTGTTACATTACCTTTTCGTTTATGCGTTATTTGAAAACGAAATTTACGAATTTCTTGTCATCTCGCTTCAAATAATTATTATTTAAGATTCTGCTTTAAGAAAAAAATGTGTGACGCAGTTTCCTTCGATTCATGCCACTTGCTTGTTCGTACGTTCGTAGTACAAGCGCAGCCGCCTACCGTGTAGCCAACGCTACCGCGGGAGCTCGGGCGGAAAGCGCGCGCTCTGATTGGTCGGGTTTTTTTGTTAATATCTCGTTAACGAAGCTTCGGACAATATTTTCGCTAAGGAAAAAGTTGTTTCAAATCACCCCCTGAATCACCTCTGTCAAGGAACTCCGACATTTTTGGGAGTCTCAAGTGGCGTTCGGCCTTCAGGCCGACCGAATCGTTTTTCGATTTTGCTCCGGCTGGCCTGAACAGTCCTTATTGCGCTGGAAAAATAAACTTTCTCCTACCGAAAACTACTGAATGTATACTACAGGGTGATTCTCCAGCGACGCCTATCAAAGAAATGCCGCCTGGTACCCCGTGGCGAGGACAGGATTCTCCATTGCTTCACCGAATTTGATGGCTCTCGATTTTCGAAAGTGTTGGAATCCTTTAAAAAATCAGAAATGTCCAGGATTTCCGCATTTCTCATCATATCCTTGCGAAAACGACGCCTATCGATTCCTTATGTTTCGCCAATGAAACTAACAACAATAACTACATAATTCGGAAAATAATGAAGGAAATTCAATGAAAAATCGAATTATATAATTTCCAGCTGAATTTGTTAAAAATAGTCTGATTTACATGAAATTTTGCATGAATTTCATCGGAAAAACATAAGGAATCCATCGGTATCACTTCCATATCGATACGATAAAGAGTAACGAATTTCTTAATACGCTGAAATGAATAAATCCGTTGAATAAATAAATACTAATGTTTAACTAAACTGCAGATTTCGTCACAATTTCTAATAGTACTATTTGGTTTTTCCTTATAATCGCAAACTAAAACTTTTCCCAACAAGCGATTTAAATCGCTTAAAGACCATTGAATAAATACACAGTTTTCAAAATTTTTTATAACAATTAAGTTGAAAAAATTGAAAAAACAACATTAAATGTACGTACAATATATTCAGTTATAAATCATTAGAAAGGAATAATTTTTTCATTTTATGTTTTTTGGCGCCATTCCGATATATTTTATAGTTTAAAAATTATACAACGATGAATGTCACTAACTATCCCCATCCCGACCACTGTGCGGCGTCAGGCCGGCCTGTACAGGCAGGCCTGACGCGTAGTGCATCCACACGGTCCAGCCGACTTGCACAGGCCTGCCTGCGCAGGCAGACCTGACAGGCAGACTGGACCGTGTGTGGCTGCCTTTATACGCCATTCATCGCCATTATTTGGGTAAAGGAAGCGAGTGGAATTTGCCGAAAAAGTGAACCTTGTAAAAATGGATTTAGATTTTGATTTCATTGATATGGATATTAATAATATTAGCGATATTAATGATACGACTGACGATGAAGCGGATAATACGCCTGCTATTAGACGTTATATTCGTGACAGGCAAAATCCTTTCGAGCAGTACGACGACGACGAATTTAAAATGCGATTCAGGTTTAATAAGGAATCGGTGTTACACGGTATTTTTCCGAAAATTATTGAAGGGCTTGCAAAAATAAATAATCGTGGTTTACCAATTCCGCCGCAATTTCAATTGCTCGCGACCTTACAGTATTTTGCAACTTCCAGTTTTCAGGTAATTTAGAAATATGTATTCTATTTTTCACGTCCGAAATATTGATAATTAAAGAGTGTGCACGAGGAAAATTGTTTAAAACACATCTATTTGCAGCAACTACTAGGTGACTCCATGCAGATCTCCCAACCAACAGTGTCCAAAATTATTTTTCGTGTAAGTAGTTTACTTGCAAGTTTAATCTCGGATTTTATTAAAATGCCGAGAGATGTGGACGCTCGCATAGAGAATCGACGATTATTCCTTGACCTTGGGAAAGGAAATGGCGCTATCGGGTTACCCGGTGTCGATGGAGCTATCGACTGCACGCACGTGCGATTAGTGAACACGAGATTCCAAAATATCGCTGAAGTATTTAGGAAACGAAAAGGATACTTTTCACTCAATGTGCAAGTAGGTTTTCATAAATTTTTTTATTTCAAGATTAAAATATTTTGGTTAATCGCCTATGATTGAATATCACTTTCTTTTTTAATCTCCAAGGTTTCGTTTCACTTTTAAAATTATGATCTTTGTTGCAGGCTGTTGTCGGTCCAAGAATGGAATTTTTGGACATAGTACCCGAGTGGCCGGGTAGTGCTCATGACAGCCGCATATTTCAAAACTCTGCACTGTATATGCGGTACTTGGAACGACAACTGGATGGCATACTTGTTGGTGATAGAGGGTATCCCTGCTTACGCTTTCTAATGTCACCACTTCCAAATCCACAAACAGACGAACAAATGACGTAAGTATTCTATTTTTTTTTAGAATTATTAAGGTTTTCAGTATGAAAAAAGGATTATATTTATTGACTGTTGTACCATTGCAGCTACAACAATATCCAAAGCAGAACGCGCATAATTGTAGAACGTACTTTTGGCGTTTGGAAACGAAGGTTCCCATGTTTGTCGCGAGGATTAATGACGAAACTGATTTCCTCTACATCAACTGTTGTGGCATGTGCTGTGTTGCACAACATGTCTTTAATCTTCAATGACGTATTGCCAGAAGATGATGATTTCAATGATGAGGATAATGAAGATGTACCAGTGGTTGAAGCGCAAAATGTAGGAAATGCCAATGGCTTTGCTGTCCGCGAGGCCCTAATTGCTCGACTTTTCAACTAAGTACACACGTACACACAAATCGGCTCTTTTCAGAGCCTCCATGATGTACAAAGTCCGACCGAGCAACCTCCTCGTGGTGTACATCGGGTAATGCTAATGCCGGCGGCATATCAATTTTGATACTTAATACAGTGAAGTCGGATTATTTGGAACACATCGGGACTAGCGTCCTTTGGTTCGATTAAGTAGCTGTCTCAATTAAGTGAAGTACAGTTACAAAACCGTGGCTATTTCTTTTGTTTAAACTTTGTCCTAAATAAACGGCTGCCTCGAGTAACCGGTGGTTCAAATAAACGGAATCCACTGTATCTCCATAGTGGTTTGTGCGAAGTAACACAAATTTAATGTTAAAAGTAATTCGGGCATCTCGCGTAGTGACACCACTCCGTGACGTCACAAAGAGTGATTATGCTTGTGAAGGAATTCGAAGCGTGCGAGTTTAGATAATAATAAATAAAGTCTGTACAGAGAGCATCGAAACGAAAGAAAGCTGTAGAAAGTGTTGTACAAAGCAAGGTAGAGCAGTTTAGTCTGTTAAAGTTAAAAAAAAATAAAACTTAACACCAAATGTTAACATTTAATAATAAACATTTTTTCAGGTACATCATGTTTAATAGTACTTTTATCATTAGCAATACAAATTCAGTCTTGATGCATATATAAAATATTTATAAAATATATAATAAAGAATAGAATACCTTAATATATTTGAAACTTGACAATAACTATGACTCTCTTCGCCTTTTTGAACATTTCTCCTTAAATTAAACGTATGATATTTTTTACATGTTTGAGCTACTTATCACATCATCGATACTATACAGGGTGTCCCAAAAATGCTGCGGTTCCTTGAAGGGGGTGATTCAGGGGGTGATTGGAAACAACTTTTTCCTTTGCGAAAATGTTCTCCGAGGTTTCGTTAACAAGATATTAACAAAAAGCACCGACCAATCAGAGCCCGAGATTGGAGGCCGAGTTCCCGCGGTAGCGTGACCGCGCGCCGCGCTGTGACTACGAACAAGCAACTCGGCATGCATCGAAGGAAATTGCAGAGAATGGCAAATGAAAAAGACGTAACAAATAAAATCGAACATTTTGTCATGGTTTGTTTGTCATTTAAAGTGAAAAATGAATAAAGGATAAATGGATGAAAATCATGCGTAACGTAAAAAGACAAATACAAAGGTTTTTTTTAGAAGAATCGAAAATAATAATTACTTGGAGTGAGAGGATAAGGAACACGTAAATTCCCTTTCTTAATAACGTACAAACGAAAAGGTAATGCAACAGGGAACGAGCGAAAAGTGATCGTAGTTCGTTATTGTGATAAAAATCCATAGTTCAATAACGTCCAACACTGTTGTTGATAATGAATAACTCCGTTTAAAAACTGCGAAAAAAATTTACGTACGGAAATTTGGAGAATTATCACCGGAAATTAGCCATAACCTGCGTTAAATTTAAAAAATAATAGTCGCCAATAATGTACCTAAAACTCACCCTTTCGGAAATTCACCTGCAGCTTGAAAATCTGTGTCACTAGGTCACTGAACCGATCCTGGTCATCGACAGACGCGCCGAATGCACAGCTGATCTCAGGTACACGACGCCATCCAAAGTTAAAGGTCGCAACGTCAAGTGCGTCCGGGTTAATGTACCGAATATTCACTTCACTGCACGGCTACTAATACTGATCACTTAATTTATTTTTCATGGAACGTGTTGTTCCTACGTTATAAAAATTGGTGGAAATGAATTTTTACTTGACGTTCGGAGCCGTGGGTATTTCCGCGCAAATTCTCACGCTGCAGCACTTGCGTCCTCGTTGTTCGGGGGGTGCAACCAGAACATCGCGTAATACTCTTAAGCAGAGAACATTTCTGCGACGTGATTGCTTGCTGACTGACAAGATTTTTTCCAAGCGACTTCTTCTACCCTCAAATAGTTTCTCTCGTGCCATTATGAGTTGACCCCCACCAGGCCAAGAGGCTTCAGGTAAAAAGAAGCCAGCATATTTTCGAAACACACGTGCTTCGCAGAAGTGCAACGAACGGACTATCGTGCACTTTTACAAAAGTCCGCGTTCCGTCCTTTTACTGCCAATGTACTCATTGCTTCGAGGTAGGCAGCAGACACCACGTGTTTCGGTTCGAAAGGGACGGAAGAGAAGAGAAACAGAAAGTCTTCGAGTTGCTATAAAGAAAAAAATCCTGTTTCCAGTTTCCATTTTCCGATACTCTGAGTTCACGTCTGCTACGAGGCGGAACCAACTAAGCCATAAATTACCCAAAACTGTAGGAAACCGTTGTCTACCGTCGACTAGTGGGACAGTACGGTCATAAACCGCAACCCTAGCGAAATGCTCTGCGTCGACGAATTCCGTGCGAGTGAAGCCTTGGGGAGGAGATACTGCTGTGAAGAGGACCTCTTTAGGACAGTGGCCGTTTGGGAGGGATGCACGTGGTGTCTGCTGCCTACCTCGAAGCAATGGGTACATTAGCAGTAAAAGGACGGAACGCGGAGTTTTGTAAAAGTGCACGATAGTCCGTTCGTTGCACTTCTGCGAAGCACGTGTGTTTCGAAAATGTGCTGGCTTCTTTCTACCTGAAGCCTCTTAGTCTGGTGGGGGGTCAACTCATAATGGAACGAAAGAAACTATTTGAGGGTAGAAGACGTCGCTTCGTAAAAATCTTGTCAGTCAGCAAGCAATCACGTCGCAGAAATGTTCTCTGCTCAAGAGTATTACGCGATGTTCTGGTTGCACCCCCCGAACAACGAGGACGCAAGTGCTGCAGCGTGAGAATTTGCGCGGAAATACCCACGGCTCCGAACGCCAAGTAAAAATTCATTTCCACCAATTTTTATAACGTAGGAACAACACGTTCCATGAAAAATAAATTAAGTGATCAGTGTTAGTAGCCGTGCAGTGAAGTGAATATTCGGTACGTTGACCTGGACGCACCTGACATTGCGACCCTTAACTTTCGGTAGTGTCGTATACCTGGGACCAGCTGTGCACTGAGCTCGTCCATCGATGACCAGGATCGGTTCAGTGACCCTGTGACACAGATTTTCATGCTGCAGGTGAATTTCCAACAAGGGTGAGTTTTAGTTACTTTATTGGTGATCATTCATTTTTAAATTTAACGCAAACGATGGCTTATTTCCGGCATAATTCTCAAAATTCCCGTACAAAAATATAAATTCGGGCTTTTTAAACAGACTTATTCGTTATCACCAACAGTGCTGGCCGTTATTGAATTACGGATTTTTATCACAATAACGAACTACTATTATTTTTCGTTAATTTCCTGTTACATTACCTTTTCGTGGCTACGTTATTAACACAAGAAAATTTACGTATTCCTTATCCTCCCACTTCAAATAATTATTATTTTCGAATCTTCTAAAAAAAAACTGCGTATTCGTCTTTTTACGTTGCACGCGATTTTCATCCATTTATCCTTTATTCATTATTCACTTTAAATGACGAACAAACCATGACAACATGTTCGATTTTATTTGTTACGTCTTTTTCATTTGCCATTCTGTGCAATTTCCTTCGATGCATGCCGAGTTGCTTGTTCGCAGTCGCAGCGCGGCGCGCGGCCACGCTAGCGCGGGAACTCGGCCGCCAATCTCGGGCTCTGATTGGTCGGTGCTTTTTGTTAATATCTCGTTAACGAAACCTCGGAGAACATTTTCGCAAAGGAAAAAGTTGTTTGTTATCACCCCCCGAATCAACCCCTTTAAGGACCCGCAGCATTTTTGGGACACCCTGTAGTCTTGCAATCGCCCATTAAAGTTCTATAATTAATACTAAATTTAGTATAAAGAATTTCTTAATAGCTTCTCCGCTAATTCCGCTTCCGCGACCGATTTCCGCAACTCCAATTCGTACTTTTTGGTCAGAAATTCTGATTTTTTTTCATTTTTTGATTTCTGATGTTCATAATTTAGAAGAGCTAGTTTTTTTTCGTCGTCTATGATTGACTTGATTCTTTCAAGTTTTAATTCATTAAGGTCGGAATTAGTGGTTGCTTTCTTGTTTCCTTTTCCCACAGAACCTGAAGATAATAGAAATAAGAGATAAAGAACTTACAAAAAATTATGTTCCTACTGTAAATACTCTTCTCAAGACAAAAAAAATACATATTTTACCAATAGTTTGCGTACCTTCTAATATTCCTGTAGGTTGGGATGTCGGTGCCCCAGCAGAGGACTCCTCCACTTCTACCATGGCTTCTATTGCCATTGCGTTTGTACTAAACATGACGTCTTGTCGCTCTAATCATCAAAACATTCATTATTCATTTCGTCTAATCTCATTAGCATTTTATTAATATCATAACATTACTAACCGTGTATCATTTCGTTGTTTATATTCGAGGAAAATAAGATTGGGGCATTAGCGAATAGGTGAGGCGCTACCTGCGCCACATCAGGGTCAATTTCAACGGGTGGTGGTGGTGGACCACCACCCGTTGCCATTGTTGCCTGTCTTTCCTTCGTAAGCAAACCCCTCTGAGCAGCTTTTATATTACTCCAGAGCTTTTTCAATTGATGAACAGTTCTCTGCAAGGATTGTATAAAATAATTTATTAAATGAACGTAATAAAGTTAAGCTATTTAATACGTCCTATTATACACATAGAGAATTCAGTTTTCTACGTTAGGTAAAATATGGACCCACCACTGACCAAGGGTCAATATGACCCTAATAACGAATTCACTACCTTACACTAACACTGCACTGGTGCTAGAAAATGACTTGGATTGGTTGATTTTTATAGAGCTTCTTCGTTTCTATCAGAAACAACCAACAAGTTATTTTCTGGCACCAGTGCAGTGCCAGTGCGTGCCTACCGAATTCGCTATAAGTAACTTTGGAGGTTCTTATAAAAAAATAAATGTCTTTCTTTCCTTCAAAATTGGCCACTTTCACCTCTTAAAATAAATACCTTTCTTAAAACACGCACTATGGAACTGTTTTGAACTATATTTTGCAATTCTTTATTATACTTTACGTTCGGGTATAGTTTCATTACCATTTTCTTATATAAATCATACAATATAGCCCAAATAAACAAATCCCTTACCTTAGCGGATATTATGTGGGAAGCATTGTATTCTTTGCAAATATTGTCCCAAGCTTCTTCCTTCTCGCTTAGGCTACTCGAATCATTTTTCTTCCGTTCTATAACGCTGCTGTATTGCTTCAGTATCTCCACAAATAAATGTTTCTCCACGTCGCTATAATGTTTTTTCAAGTTCTTCGTTGCCATTTTTTGGTTCAGAAAAAGCACGTGGATGCCCGTGGCAATAACAGGCGCGTAAAGAGGAATAACTGGGAATACCCGCGCAAACACAGCAAGCCGCATTTTCAAAACCATTTCTC
The DNA here is from genome assembly GCA_963932335.1 of Andrena marginata. Lineage (NCBI taxonomy): Eukaryota > Metazoa > Arthropoda > Insecta > Hymenoptera > Andrenidae > Andrena > Andrena marginata. The sequence goes on from OZ010663.1 coordinate 20,589,351, forward strand.
ATTGGGTACTACGCTAGTAACTTTCCGGAAATTGCCGAACATAATATAAGATTTGCTTAAGCATTTGCTTGGCTAAGCAAGCCTTAAGCACCGTCTTCTTCGCTAAGCAAATCTTAAGTTCGGACTGAAAATACATGAAGTCTTAAGCTCGTCTTATTCGAATAAGGCGAACTTTGTTAAGTCATGCTTAAGCGCTTGCTTAAGCAACGACTGAGAATACCGCCCGTTGTCTTGAGAATATTACCACACTTTGCGAGAATAGGATCGTCTTGAGACTCGAATAAGATAATCTCAAGCAAATGCTTAAGACACGACCTTAAGCATTTGCTTAAGTCACGTTTATGAATGTAGGCGGCATCTTAAGCAAATGCTCAAGACGATCTTAAGAACATGTGACGTCATACAAGCATTTCCTTATTTGAACAAGATTTTCCTCAAGCAAATGCTTAAGCACGACCTTAAGCATTTGCTTAAGTCACGTTTATGAATCTAGGCGGCATCTTAAGCAAATGCTTAAGACGATCTTAATCTTAAGACACGTTTATGAATACCGCCCAAAGTATTTCTAGAGTAATAAGATATTACCAAAAACTGAAACTACCAAATGTTTAAACGTAATACCTAAGGGCGGTATTCTCAGTCGTTGCTTAAGCAAGCGCTTAAGCATGTCTTAACAAAGTTCGCCTTATTCAAATAAGACGTGCTTAAGACTTCATGTATTCTCAGTCCGAACTTAAGATTTGCTTTAGGGCTCTTGATACCCGGAGACCCGGGTACTCGGTTAACCGGGTGATACCCGGTTACCCGGGCGACACCCGGGTCTGCGGGTAATACGGTTACGGGTACTCGATACTCGTATGATACGGGTAACACAGTTCGACAGCCATCTGGACTTGTAACATTCAATAGCCGTTTCTTATAGGTTTTCGAGCGCTGAAAATGAATTCGCAAACCGTTTTTGACGGTTTCAAAAAACCGTCCTTAGGTTTTGAAGATTTCGATTTTGAAAAAAAAAACTGCAAATTTTAAACTTTGAACATCTTTTGTGTCGAGACAGTAATAATTATTCACTACTGTTTGCGCAAATATGCATTATAATAATAATAATAATAATAATAATAATAATAATAATAATAAAAATCGAATTTCTCAAAAACTGGGGGTGATGGCAACAAATGGTTTGCGGATTCGTTTTCAGCGCTCGAAAACCTATAAGAAACGGCTAATGAATGTTACAAGTCCGAAAAAAGTCAAATTTTGTCGAACTGTGTAATCGACGAAATAAAGTTAACCAGTTATTGCAGTGGATCGTGATAAACATTACACTTGACTTATATGTATATTATGCAAAAAATTGTAGTATGTAAGTAAAAAACTGAAACTAATACTATTGTTTTTCGTTAAGTACGGTCACACATTTTAGCTTAAACAACGAGGTCAACAATATCTTTTTAATTGTGTTGTTCATTAGTAATTATATTTTTTACCGGTATTTCGTCGATTACCCGTATAATACGAGTATCGGGTAATCGTAACCGTATTACCCGCAGACCCGGGTTACGCCCGGGTAACCGGGTAGGACCCGGTTCACCGGGTACCCGGGTAACCCGAAACTCGCGAAAAGTAAGAGCCCTAATTTGCTTAGTGAAGAAGACGGTGCTTAAGGCTTGCTTAGCCAAGCAAATGCTTAAGCAAATCTTATATTACGTTCGGCAAGCGTCGGAAACTTTCCCGTGTAGCCGAGCGGAATACCCAATCAGGAATGATATTGAAAATGCGGCTTGCTGTATTTGCGCGTGTATTCCCTGTTATTCCCCCATATTCCTCCTTATGCGCCTGGTATTACCACGTGCTATTCTCGTTCAAAAAATGGCAAAGAGCCAGAAAAAACATTACAGTGATGTTGAAAAACGGTTGTTTGTTGAATTACTAAAAGAACACGGGCCAATTATAGAACAAAAAAAAAGTGATGCGAGTTGTATCAGCGCGAAAGACGAAGCTTGGGACCATATATGCGCAAAATATAATGCTTCCCATCTAATATCCGCTAAGTTAAGGGATTTGTTTATATGAAAATGGCAATGAAACTATACCCGAACCCAAAGTATGATAAAGAATTCGCTATTAGGGTCATTGACCCTTGGTTAGTGGTGGCTCTGTATTTTACTTCTAGAAAACTGAATTCTCCCCTGATAACCAGGTCTGCCGACAGATCCGGTGCCGTCTGTGTTCGCATTCAGCTATGGTTCTGCCGGCAGATCCTGCTGCCCGTCTGAAGGCAGACTGCAGGCAGGGTTGTTATCAGGATCTAGTAGAATAAGACGTAGTAAATAGCTTAACTTTATTACGTTCATTTAATTAACTATTTTATATAATCATTGCAGAGAACTGTTCAGCAACTAAGGAAACTATGGAGCAACATCAAAACTGCACAGCGGGGGCTACTAACGAAGGAAAGGCAGGCAACAATGGCAACGGGTGGTGGCCCAGCAGCACCACCCGTTGCCATTGATCCAGATGTTGCGGAGGTGACGCCACATTTATTACATACGAGCCGATAGCATTTTCTTCAAATTCAAACGAGGAAAGCATACACGGTTAGTAATGTTATGATATTAATAAAATGCTAATGAGATTAGCCGAAATGAATAACGAATGTTTTGATGATTAGAGCGACAACAAATAATGTTCAGTACCGACAATATGGCAATAGAAACAATGATGGAAGAACTGGAGGAGTTCCGTGCTGAAACACAGACGTGCTTACCTACAACATCATTAGAAATTACGCAAACTATTGGTAAAATATGTAGTTTTTTTTATCTTGAGAAGAGTATTTATAGTAGAAACATCATTTTTTGTAAGTGCATTATCTCTTATTTCTATTATTTTCAGCTCCTGTGGAAAAAAGAAAGAAAAAAGCAACTGCTAATTCTGACCTCGAAAAATTGAAACTGGAAAGAATCAGGTCAATGATAGAGGACGAGAGGAAATTAGCACTTCTGAACTACGAACACTAGAAGCTAAAAAATGAAAAGGAATTAGAATTTATGACTAAACAAAACGAATTACATTTGCGGAAAGCGATCGCGGAAGCGGAATTAGCGGAAAAATTATTGATAAATTATTAATACTAAATTTTTTATTACATTTTGTTATTACATAAACTTTTTATTAATGTTATTATATTATATTTAATTATCTAAGCTAAGCGATGACAAGACTGAATTTGTGTTCCTAATGATAAATAATTAAACATGATGTACCTGAAAAAAATGTATATTAAATGTTATATTTGAGTAAAATTTATAGAATATACGCTAGTCTATATTGTCAAACTCACACCAAACAATAGAAATAGCCCCATGGTTTGTAACTGTACCATGCTTACTTCGTATTAAGCATCAAAATTGATATGCCGCCGGCATTAGCGTTACCCGATGTACACCACGAGGAGGTTGCTCGGTCGGACTTTGTACATCATGGTGTCTCTGAAAAGAGCCGATTTGTGTGTTCGTCCGTATCTGTTAATTGAAAAGCCGGGCAATTAACGCCTCACGAACAGCAAACCCATTGGTGTTTCCTGCATTTGCGGTACATCAACTGGTACTTCTTCGTTATCATCATTGAAATCATCATCTTCTGGCAATATGTCATTGAAGACTAATGACATGTTGTGCAACACAGCACATGCCACAACAGTTGAGGTAGAGCAAATTAGTTTAGTCATTAATCCGCGTGACAAACATGGGAACCTTCGTTTCCACACGCCAAAAGTACGCTCCACAATTATGCGCGTTCTGCTTTGGATATGGTTATAGCTGCAATGATACAATAGGCAATAAATATAATCCTTTTTTCATACTGAAAACCTTAATAATTCTAAAAAATAGAATACTTACGTCATTTGTTCGTCTGTTTGTGGATTTGGAAGTGGTGTCATTAGAAACCGTAAGCAAGTGTACCCTCTATCACCAACAAGCATGCCATCCAGTCGTTGTTCCAAGTACCGCATATACAGCAAAGAGTTTTGAAATATGCGGCTGTCATGTGCACTACCCGGCCACTCGGGTACTATGTCCAAAAATTCCATTCTTGGACCGACAACAGCCTGCAACAAAGATCATAATTTTAAAAAATGAAACGAAAATCTTGGAGATAAAAAAAGAAAGTGATTTTCAATCATACACGATTAATCAAAATATTGGTAATTATGCAGAACAGGTGTTTCCTCACCGATTTCAATTATTTTTGGATATGTTGTCGGGTACATGATTCTGGACAACTTTTTCCTATACATGTTACCGCCGCTCGACCTTCGTTGCCGATATATTTGCCAAAAACTATCGGTTGCATTCTGCCCATACCTACATACATTGTATGTACTTGTATGCAAATGACGAAGCTGGCCTTTGTTTCTGAGATATTTGTATAAAACTTCGGTCGATTTATTTCGACGCAACGCATTCCAGTTTCCAACTTGTCCCGGGTATTAGTTTGGTTTAGGTTAGATTGGGGGGGGGGGGGTGCGCGCCCGCTCGCGGGCGCGTAAAGCATGGTAGCGAACCGATCTGAGTTTAGAGATTTGAACCAGAAACTTGCGGATGCCTGTCAACACCCCGACTCACATCGGTTCGCCACCATGCTTTACGCGCCCGCGAGCGGGCGCGCGCCCCCCGCCCTGATCTAACCCAAACCAAACTAATACCCGGGACAAGTTGGAAACTGGAATGCGTTGCGCCGAAATAAATCAACCGAAGTTTTACACAAATATCTCGGAAACAAAGGCCAGCTTCGTCATTTGCTTTAGTCCGATGCTGGCGCATACGCTGCCACGGACGCGTACTGTAGATAGGTATACTCTACAAAAATAATGTTCTAGGCCGGTATTCATAAACGTGTCTTAAGATTAAGTAAATGCTTAAGCATGCGGCGTCCTCTACTAACCTAGTAACATAGTAAAGGATGCCGAATGCTTAAGCATTTGCTTAATCTTAACACACGTTTATGAATACCGGCCCCAGGCTCTACAAAAATAATGATATACAACAATTGCGCCAATTATCACAATGACTATTTATACAAAGAAAAAATCACAATAGTACAATGAAAAAATGTATTAAATAATATCAAGCAGATATATTTTTATACAAATAGATATTTTAATACGAATAAATCACATAAAAAAATAGAAGAAAATATACAATATAAAAAAATATATGAAATCAAAATGAGCTGCAAGTACATAAAGGTGCCTTCCAACTGCGCTTAAGATGACACAACTACATATACACAGCTAAAATGCTGTATTTATACATTCCGTTACTCATATCGCGGACATTTGAAATAATATGAAGATAAAATGTAACATCTAGATATTTGCCTAGATGTCCGCGACCTGGAAGTCAAAGATTGGTAAGATTGGTAGGTTATAAAGTTCAATGTATTTAAAAAATAGTTTGTACAATGACGCACGACGATCCCTGCCGAATAATCCCGAGAGTCGACGAACGAAGAACGAAATATGTGTTAGTTTCGTTTTGGCTGAAGGTGTGCGCGTAACGCGTATATACGTAGAAGAACGAAACATGTGTTAGTTTCGTTTTGACTGAAGGTGTGCGTGTAACGCGTATACGTATTATGTTTGACGAAAAATTTCTAGAAGAATCAGAAGAAGAAAAATCTTAATATTTCCGACTGATGCATGAGACGATATTATGATATCTCTGTCATGCGTGGACCGATTTTATTGAAATTGGTCTCATTCCAAAGCTTATATGCGGTTTACATAAGAAAAATGCCTTTAAATTTAGAAAATATTGCAAGCGTCATGAGATATTAATGAAATAACTTTCAGGTTAGGTTGGATTAGCCGGGCGACGAGTAAATGATAATAAGCGGTAGCGACATTCGACATATCGACATATATAGGGTGTCTTTCCTGTACTTGGCGTCGAGACGCTACCGCGTCTCTAGATACACTCCGTGTTCGCGCTGCGCATATATATATATATATATATTATATACTTGGCGCGAGACACTACCGTGTCTCTTGATACGGCAGAATACATTGTAGTTGTAGCAGCAGTTTTTCGCGAATATCTCGGAAACGAAGGTCGAGCGGCGGTAACATGTATAGGAAAAAGTTGTTCAGAATCATGTCCCCGACAACATATCCAAAAATAATTGAAATCGGTGAGGAAACACCTGTTCTGCATAATTACCAAAATATTTTAATCACGAAATAAAAAAATGGATGAAAACCTACTTGCACATTAAGTGAAAAGTATCCTTTCCGATTCCGAAATACTTCGGCAAGATTGTGGAATCTCGTGTTGACTAAGCGCACGCGCGTGCAGTCGATAGCGCCATCAATACCGGGTAACCCGATAGCTCCATTTCCTTTCCCAAGGTCAACGAATAATCGTCTATTCTCCATGCGTGCTTCCACATCTCTCGGCATTTTTATGTAATCCCGAATTAAACTTGCAAGTAAACTACTCACGCGAAAAATAATCTTAGAAACTGTTGGTTGGGCGATCTGCATGGAGTCACCTAGCAGTTGCTACAAATAGATGTATTTTAAACAGTTTTCCTCGTGCACACTCTTTAATTATCAATATTTCGGACTTGAAAAATAGAATACATATTTCTAAATTACCTGAAAACTGGAAGTTGCATAATACCGTAAGGTCGCGAGCAATTGAAATTGCGGTGGAATTGGCAAGCCACGATTATTTATTTTCGCAAGCCCTTCAATAATTTTCGGCAAAATACCGTGTAACACCGTATCCTTATTGAATCTGAACCGCATTTTAAATTCAGCGTCGTCATATTGTTCAAAAGGATTTTGTCTGTCCCGAATGTATCGTCTAATAGCAGGCCTATTATCCGCTTCATCATCGGACATATCATCGATATCGCTAATAGTAATGCCCATATCAATGAAATCAAAATCCATTAAATCCATTTTTACAGGTTCACTTTTTCGCTCACTTTTCACTTGCTTCCTTTTAGAAGTAATGGCGTCGAATGGCGTATAAGACGGACTTAAGTCATCTAAAAGGTTGACTTGAAAATATAACCTCACTTTGCGCGAATAAGATCGTCTTAAGACGTTCTTATTTGACTGAGAATACATACGCACTTAAGCCATGCTTAAGAACCGACTGAGAATCTCGAATAAATAAGATTTCTTAACAAAGTAAATGCTTGAGTCGATGCTTATTTGCCGACTGAGAATCTAGATGGGGTCTTAATCAAGTGCTTAAGGCGAACTTAAGAATAAGCAACGACTGAGAATACCGCCCACAGATATAATTTCCTGTGTCATTGTAACAGACGAAACCGACGCGGCGGTAGTCATTACGCGTGAAATAAAAGCATCGCTAAGGTTTGGAATATTCCAAATTACCTTCACCTTAGGTATTCCGAATCAGCAAGATGGCATTGAAACTAAAATTTCATGTCACACTTTGTATTCTCGAAATTATCGCAAAACTGGCACTGAACCATAGAAGGAACATGCAAATGAGTAGATTAAGTGTTTAACTCTAAAGTTTTGACATATTTTAACCATGATTGGCACGATTGAATACGCGCTGACAAAGTTTGGCAGATTGACGTTTTCTTCCTCTGCAGATTAAGTCGAAAATGTAAAAATGGCGGTTCATCCACAAATGTCATTAGTGAACAGGTCATTAGCCCCTATAATCTACGGTGTTACAAATTAAAAAGCGTTAGTAGTTTATTAGATACTTCGGTATTCCAAATTACCAACAGTATTCCAAATATGCTGCACTTCCTCTAGTAAAAATATCCGTGTTCTAATCCGTGCACTTCTTAATATACAGGTATTGAAATACACGTGTATACGTGTGTCGAAATTCACGGATTGTTGTATCCGTTGTAACGTTCTCGAACGAGACGTTACCATTCATTACAGGAGATTCACAAGTAGAGCGGTTTACCGGTGAATTTGTGGGATTTCGTTCGGGTGGCGTGCGATTAAGAAATGAATTTCAAGATACGAGAGTCCTTCTTTTAACAATAAGTAACAAATGATTTATTCAAAAATAGTTTGGTTTAGACTCTAGGTCGAAATAGAACATATAATACGACACGGAGTCGTGCGATTTGTGACAATTAATCGAAATAAGGTAATACGTAACGTCGTATCGGTCGGTAAATCGTTTGATTTCGGTTCCTAACGCTAAGTCGGTAATAAAGAATATGGTTATAATTGAGGCGTTAATTAGTATAAAAGATATAGTATAAAGATACGATACTAAATCGTAAGTTGAGTATATAGTCTTGACACGAAGTCGGTGTAATACAAGATACGACACTAGGTCGATTTGGAATGTTGGTTGAGATTTAGAGAGCGTTCCTTCTCGAGGATAGATGTGGCTTCCAGTTACCTATCAGCTTGCCCACGCTTTCTAGGATGGTAGGTGAAAAGGTAGCTTCCTTCCTTCGTATTTGGTTATGGCTTCTGGTGCCTATCAGCTGGCCCACGCTTGGTTTTGGGATTGAGGAGCTAATTAAAGCTACCTCGGTTTTGGGATTGAGGAGCTAATTAAAGCTACCTCGGTTTTGGGATTTGAGGAGCTAATTAAAGCTACCTCGGTTTCTGAGATTGAGGAGCTAATTAAAGCTACCTCGGTTTTGGGATTTGAGGAGCTAACTAAAGCTACCTCGGTTTCTGAGATTGAGGTGCTAATTAAAGCTACCTCGGTTGGAAGTTTAGGATTTAGAGGTTTAAGATAACTTCTTCCAGTCTGAGTGGCTGGCTAGAGCGACCGAAGTCTTCGTGGTTCGGTGGCAGAATCAAGTCTGGTCTCTGCTGCTGGCGGGGCTCTATTTATACTGCTTGGTGATACTTGACCCGCACCAATCACTGCCTGTGCGGTCTCGCGCACCAATTATAATTAACATCCGGTTCGCGCCACTCACGTACTACGTTCGGTTTATTCGGCGTCCGGTTGAACGTGCGATCTGCGCACGCGCGCTCTATTCACTCGCGGCACTGAGTTCACTGTTTGAAAAGACGGCTATGCGCACGCGTTGCGCGTTACTAGGTTCTTTCGCGCGCTGTTTGAACGCGCTCTCACATACGCGGTATAGTAACTTAGGTATAATGTAAACGAAATTAACAATATGTGCGCAAACAAAAGGAAAAATTTATGGCGGTAGGTAGCGGTACGTTACAACCGTATAATTACCCAAACCAAGCTCCGAAGAAGAGATCGCAAAAGTGAGCCATGTCTCAACTAAAATAATAATGTCATATGACACTCCAGAAGAAAGTACAGAATTGAGTAAACTGTCCAGCTTCGTACGCAGTCCTCGGACGTTTTGAAAGTAGACTAAAGGGCTTGGATTTAGTTTTTTTGCGTAGCATTCCTGTGAGGTCTTCCCCGCACAATCTTCGGAACACCACGAGTATACCGTATTGTCATGTGAGTCTCCCCATGCTCGTGAAGATCGCGCAGCTTCGCCCTGAGCTGCGAGAGAGCCTCACGTTGTTGCCTGGTCTTGTCATCAGAAATTTTGACAGGGCCTTTGTGGCGGTGCTTATTCTGAAGAATCGTCTTAACGATAGCCGCAGAGTCGAGACGCACACATAGGGACCTGCAGGATGTCGTGCCCAGCTTATCAAGGCGATGAGCGGTCAGGGCCTGGGTGCCAAGGGGACAGATGTCGGTCAAGACAGCACGTGCTCCCACAACATCCGCCGATTCAGCGAGTTCCAGCGAGGAATCTCAAGGTTCCGGTATCCCAAAAATTAAAACATTCCTGGACCTCAGCTCCCTATCCTTCAATTCCTCGATGACGTCGCCCGTGCTAGATGAAGGCAGCTGTACACAGGAGATGGAAGATTTGTCCTCGAGAACCTTGACACGATCAGACACCGACTTAATCTCCGACTTCATGTCCGAGAGTTCAACTTTTATGCCCGATAGAATATCCTCTCGAAAAGCCGCAAGCTGGATCTTTATTTGATCCTTCACGATATGTCTGATCTTATCGGCTGAAGGTAAAGAGGAAAGCGACTGAAGCGTAGCCGTTGGTAAGGTGGAAAGTGTTTGTACCGGCGAAGCAATAGATTGGCTAACGCCAGTTATCGGCCTTGGGGATTCCGAACGACAATTTAAGAGACTGCCATCGTACCAAGGATGCCCCGATCGGCTCAGACAAGAAGATCCTGGATGGCAGATCATACCACAGCCAGGACAGGTGACCGGATTGACAATTTGGGCACTGCAGCCCTTGCATTTCTTTGGTGAAACTGGCATATCAAATGACTGGAGACAATACTAACAGTCAAATCAAAGAGTTATCCAGACTCACGATAGCACACTGCATCAAACAACATAACTTAGGCACCGCTAATACCGTTATGCGTCCAGGGCTAGGAAATATGTCCAGAAGCGAACGCCACAAAATTCAAGGAACAGTAGCAGATATAACGTCGCCGGGGACTTCAAAGAGTCACACAGACAAACATATGCTAACACTTGCGCAATCAAAACAATCGCCGTTACCTCGGCGGTTGAATACAGACTGATTATCTAACACGATCTTACTGACTGGCCACACCTTCTCGTCCTCACCCAGCCAATAAGGATCTTCAAACCAAACACTATTGCTTATGTTAAATGTGAAAATAATGAATATATTTATAAGATACATAGTTTACATAATAAATGAAATGAGAAATGCAAAGTAACATATAAGAACAATACTGTGTGGCTCGATCGAGATCACGCTCCGACAGAGAGCAAGATCAATCTACATCGGAAGTCGACTAAGCAGCACAGGCTATCGTCGTTTATTTAGATTTATCCCCTTTAATTCTATCATTGTTACGCAGTCTTCATGATTTCTAGGACTCAATCCCTTGGTCAGAACGTCTGATGGATTTTCATTTGTCGGGACATATAGTATTTTCATCAGGCGTTCCCCGAAACTTCTACCTTACAATATGATAGGACATGTCTATGTGCCTTGACCTCGTATTATCAATGTTGTTGATAGAGAAATCTATTGCCGCTCTATTTTCACATAACAATTGAATTCCTGTAAAACAATTTAACAAATTAAGTTCGCCAAATACCATTTTGAACCATACAATAGCTTTGATTCCATGTGACATTGCTACATATTCCGCCTGCATTGTTGATGTTGAGATACATTTTTGCTTAGCCGATCTCCATTCAACTACGTTACCTTCTACTCTCATTATCAAACCTGAGAATGATTGTCTGTCATCCAGATCGCTTCCCCAATCTGCGTCGATATATACTTCGACATTTTTATTTTTATTACTTTTGTACTTTATCCCATAGTCCATCGTCTTGCTTAGATATCTTACAAGGGAAGTTTGCCAACCCGAAAATGAAGAAATTTATGAAACTCGGTGTGCAAATGGAGTAGTTCATCCGTAACGCAACCCTTTTTTTGTTGGTGCCACAATGCAATTTTTGGGGTGAAATCACCCCTTGAAAAAAAAATGCAGAATTTTCTTTTCCGTGGAATATCTCGGGAAGGGTGAAAGATATCGAAAAGAAGTTTAAACAAAAATTGCATCCTTTTTCTATATCTTCAAAACCAAGTAAAAATAATCTTCAAAAACCCATATTTTTCAAGTTACCCCCACCACCAACCCTTAAAATTAAGATTTTATATTTTTTAAATATACGCTGAAATACCTCTGGATAATCTCTTTTCATACATATAAATGGTATATGTGTTATATTGTTTTTGCAAACAAATAAAACCTCTATTACCGAATTTGAAGTCCATTTTAGCAGTTGCCATTAATAAAATGGTTTCTTAAACCCATATTTAAATTATATAAAGTTTAGACAGCTTTCAATTATTTAAGCAAGGCAGTAGGTACCTAAAATTGTATCCAAGGTAAAACTCATTAAAACTAATCAATGACGTGCATGAATCATTATGATATCAGCACATTCGTACATGCATTACTTCAAGTGTAATCGTATTAGGCTATTGCGGAAACCACATAATAAATAAATAATGTGCGAAGATTTACAACGACTTTGCAAAACATATATTTTATCATTAAAATGACACAGAATCACATTGATGCCGATAACCTTGTCGAACTTTCCGATTTGCATAATGCATATATATAAATTTTAAATGATTGTCAATCAATTTTACTTACCTATCCCACTAATGACATATATATTAATGTAATATTACAGTCACATATTATAATATTACATTAAAGTGATTTATATTAAATTTAATTTGAACATTATAACAGTTTTTATTAACCTTCCGGCGGGCGCGCTCTTTTTCATAACGGGAGTGGACGCGTCGTGTACAAAGTACACCGTGAAAGAATAAGACATGTTGTTCGGGAATCCTCTCGTCGGAAAAGATTTATCCCGAGCCCAAGATAAAATTGCCGGTTCTCGTTAAGCGAAGGGCTTTAAACGGTGAATATTCGTCTCCGAAATACGTGAAACGGATTGGAGCTCAATAACGTACAAACTTTAAAATTCAATGGTCGGAACACTCGAAGGACGAGGTATACCGCGTCGTCGCTATTAAGACAATAGCAGGCTCGCCTTATGCCGGCGATAATGAGGGGGCCAACCGCTCTCCCCCCGCGGCTCCCGCGAGAACCGAGCTACTCGGTCCACCCGGGCTCCCGCGGGACGCGGGGGGCACGGCCGCCAATGCCTCGATTCTGCCGTGCGAGCGCTCCTATTTATTATAAAGTGTCTGTACAATAAAGATAGTATAAGTATAGGATAAACGTAGTATAAGATAGAATAAACTTAGTATAAGGTAGAATAAGCATAGTATAAGATAGAATAAGCATAGTATATGATAGAATGAGCATAGTATAAGATAGAATAAGCGTAGTATAAGAATAGCATAAGAATAAAGGAACAAAGAGACAAGAAAGCCTCTCATGCCTCGAGACAGTTTTTCAAAACTCCCGCTACTATCCGTTTCCAGAACATGCCGCCCGCCTCGCCGGCAGACGCTCTGCGGCGAAATCCACCGACCGATGCGCAAGTCAATAGGGTAGTACGTTGGCGGGACACGGACGGGCAGTGACGCGACGAATGTGTTCCGAGCGCACGCGCCGCCCGCCGTAAACGACCGTGACCGCGAGCAAGAAAATGAAAACATCGCGACCGACTACTGCGACGTATCGTTCGAATCGGCATCGGTGGTTTGTACCGGGAGTGGCACAATTTTGGTGAGCGGTCTCGTGCAAGTTTTCGTGGCGGTTTGAAGCGTCGCCACGCGGACGAGACCGTCCGGTCCGGTGTGAACCTTGAGGACACGTGCGAGCGGCCACTTCGTCGGAGGGGACAGTTCGTTCCGGATGAGCACCAGCGATCCTTCCCTCAAGTTCTAGACGCGAGTCCTCCATTTTGGCCGTTGTTGGAGGAGGTGGAGATACTCCTGTTGCCACCTGCGCCAGAAATGGTTACGAAGGTTATTAACGAGCCTCCAACGTTTTAGGCCGCTACTATCCGTTTCCAGAACACATGTTATTGTAAAATAAACATTATGCGGTGAAAGTTTATGATATTTAAAAACTTATTAATGATTTATTTGAATAATAATTGTTACAAAGTATCGTATAAAGATCAAACAATGAAAAAAAAGTTATTCATCATATTCAGACTGACTAATTTGACAAGCTTCGCAAATAACAAAAAATTTAGAATGTTTTTTACAAACAAATCGAGTACATTTGTGACATTTTAAGGTGGTGCACGTATTTTTGCAAAACTTGCATCTTCCTCGCTTTCGACCGTGATTATCTAATTGCTCTTCCTCTGCAGGAATATTCCTTTGTAGGAATGCTCGAACATCCCCGGGTAGCGTTGCTATGTTTGCTCGCAAGGCAAGTTGTGTTTTCATGAGGCCAAAAGCTAGATTACTTAAAAAAATTCTTCGTCGATATTGATCTTAGCCGCAATATTTCGTAAAGTAAAGTATCTGAGAGTTTATCCCTGCTACATTCAACATCACGAAAAACAAAGATAGCGGCCATCGGTTAGTAATTCTACATACAGAAAAGGCTGCGCACATTTTATCTACTGTATCAACTGCTCCTTTTGTTTCGTTATAACTGACAATTATTTCTGGTTTCTTTGAGATTTTATCGAGTGTAACGTTCTCGAAAGAGACGTTACCGTTCATTACAAGAGATTCACAAGTAGAGCGGTTTACCTGTGAATTTGTGGGATTTGGTTCGGGTGGCGTGCGATTAAGAAATGAATTTCAAGATACGAGAGTCCTTCTTTTAACAATAAGTAACAAATGATTTATTCAAAAATAGTTTGGTTTAGACTCTAGGTCGAAATAGAACATATAATACGACACGGAGTCGTGCGATTTGTGACAATTAATCGAAATAAGGTAATACGTAACGTCGTATCGGTCGGTAAATCGTTTGATTTCGGTTCCTAACGCTAAGTCGGTAATAAAGAATATGGTTTTGATTTCGGTTCCTAACGCTAAGTCGGTAATAAAGATTATAGTTATAATTGAGGCGTTAATTCGTATAAAAGATATAGTATAAAGATACGATACTAAATCGTAAGTTGAGTATATAGTCTTGACACGAAGTCGGTGTAATACAAGATACGACACTAGGTCGATTTTGGAATGTTGGTTGAGATTTAGAGAGCGTTCCTTCTCGAGGATAGATGTGGCTTCCAGTTGCCTATCAGCTTGCCCACGCTTTCTAGGATGGTAGCCAGGTAGCAGATTATTGCGTTCCCAGATAGAAGTTTATTGGCTTCCCTCAGATTGTTTATTGTTCTTCTGGTGCCTATAAGCTGGCCCCACGCTTTGGAGTTGGACGTTGTATAGGTCTATGTTTTGGGCAGAGGAGCTAATAAAAGCTGCCTCGATAGAAGGTGGAGGAGCTAACTAAAGCTGCCTTGAGAGGAAGTGGAGGAGCTAACTAAAGCTGCCTCTAGTGGATTGATTGTGGTAGAGGAGCTAACTAAAGCTACCTCGAGAGGTTTGATTGTAGTTGAGGAGCTAATTAAAGCTGCCTCGAGAGGGAGATTTAGAATTGGAATTTAAAATAAACTTCTTCTTGACTGAGGAGCTAATGAAAGCTGCCTAGGTCTGGGTAGGTTCGGTGATAGAACCAAGTCTGAATTTCTACTGCTGGCGGGCCTCTATTTATACTGCTTGCTGATACTTGGCCCGCACCAATCACTGGCTGTGCGGTCTCGCGCACCAATTATAATTAACATCCGGTTCGCGCCACTCGCGTACTACGTTCGGTTTATTCGGCGTCCGGTTGAACGTGCGATCTGCGCACGCGCGCTCTATTCACTCGCGGCACTGAGTTCACTGTTTGAATTCGCGGCTATGCGCATGCGTTGCGCGTCACGTGATTCCCGCCGCATGGGATGTCGCTCGCAAGTGTTTAGAGTAATCTTAATATTAATAAAGTCAAATGAATGCAAATAAAAATGTTAATTAATATAGTAGGGAAACGAAAAAATGTAGGGCGGTTTGTAATGGTACGTTACACCGTGTACCCGTGAACTGAAATTCACAGGTACACGTGTATCGAAATATACTTTTGTTGCGTTATTTCGGAATTTTTTTACAAAGAACCCATAAATTTGATTATTATGTAGTTTATTATTACATGCTTATTGATATTTGAACTATCCTTACAAATTTTGTCAATAGAAAAAAATTAAAATCAAACGCAGTTGACTGCTTTAAAGTAATGTTGAAAAAGAACATGGGGTCACGGTGACCATGATTGGTGTTCTTTGTAGTGAGCAAAAACAAAAAATGTAAAAAGTTATTCTTTGTTTGTATGCCTTTGGCTATCGTCCCTACCAGAATATTTAGTAATGTTTGAACTATCAACACAAATTTTTGGAATGCATTATATTAAAATTTGTACAAGTTACACGCCAAAGCGCAGGTCATGTCATCGAACATCGGCCCCATCGGGCACACGAATTACGGCCGTTCTAGTCATCTGAAACGAAAGTACCAAAGATTTTTTTAATCTATATGAGTGTAGTTATCGCCCGAAGCAGATGTAACCAAGTCCGGACATTGTTACCGACATCGCAGCTGTTTAAAAATTTATATTTGATTAAAACAAGGTGTGGGGGAGGTTGTATTAAAACTATTGATATAATTCTGCTTCAGACTATAGGTACACATTCACTTTGAATGTGCGTCAAATTTTAGCTCAATCGGTCAAGTAGTTTTTGAGAAAAATGTGCGGTCGATCTAGAAAAATTGTTTCGAGAAAAACGCGTTTAAAGTTTTTCGTGCACTTACGACCTATACGACTGAAGTTACGGTAGATAACGACTATTTTCTGTAACTTATCCCTAATCTGGTATACCAGTACCGTACAGGAAACCTTCCTCAGCTTAAAAATAAATCATTTTGGGCAGCTCTCTTTTCTCTGGTGGCAGTCATAGCCTCTTTAGATACAAGGATCGAGGGAACGATTACGTGCCACGCTGCGGTCTTAAGTCCCTATAACTCTGGTAGTTCTACGAATTCCACCTTAATATTGTGGGGACATATTTTTGAAACCCCAAACTATTAGAAAATAAAAAAAGATTTTTTGGGTGTAATAACCGCTTAACCCGCATCCGATTCGGTACACAAGACCACACCATACATCTATAACCCGAGTAATTCGGTTAGTTAGTTGCAACCATGTTTCCAAATAGTAATGACTAGTTTTTTAACCTGTCTTCGCCAGGCATTACTATCCTATGTGTATAATAGGACGCCTAAGGTAACCAAAATTACGTATATGTACAATGCGGTAGCGGATTCTACATTGTACATAATATCTCTTTAGGCCACAGGTACAACCCATTATCGAATTTTCCAAGGTTTTGATTTTTTACGGCATCTTTGGGTTTCGAAGAAACTTCATGCTGAATCTAAATCTTGTAGGTCATCGGGAAGTACGAAAAAAAGCCTCTAGACAGATTTTGCTAACAAACGAACATCCACCTTAAGCGTCTTATTATATAGGATTGTAATAAATTTCATTTCAATATCAGACACTCCTTGGTAGGGTGATGCGTGCTGGTAACAATAATAAATATGCGAGGACAAGGATTAACTTGGCCGCGTCGGAGTCGTGAGCATCTGCCGACGGGTGTGGGTTTACAGCCCCGTTATTCGGTTCATCGGTGGTACACTTACCGCGCGGACAAGACCGATTGTCGACCAGATGACGGGAACATTGCCTATTGTCTAAGGCTTAAGGTGTCGAAAATATTCGAATGCTATATAGAAAATATTTAACAAGGGAAGCTATAAAGCGAAACGCGTACACGGCTGTAGAAGATATTAAAAGATAGAGTTCCGTTATGGGTGGACAATATGGAACAAAGAAAACTGCTTTCCAAGGGTATTTGAGTACAATACTAGTATAAACTACTTAAGATTAATAGCTTAACGTTCGCCGAGTCGTCCGCATATCGGCTGCTATAATGTTTTATTACTTTATGTAAGCAACGGGAAACATCCCCGGCCAGATCATGAGTTTTGGGAAAAATCTAAGCCGTTCCTAACAACCCCCTAAAATTAATCAATCCTGCGTGCATTATGTACTCGTATATTTTAAACATTTTGTTTTCATTTGATATGAATATTGCCTGTAGATTCACATATCGCTGACTTGCCGCACAAAAATGTTCGTAAAACAAAAATATTGTCACCATGGGCTGTGTGATCCTTTATCTTCCAGATAATTATGATGTCCCTTTCAACCCACCTCTCCCCTACCTGCACAGGGAAAACCCACTGTACCTGGGGCTTTTGACCGATATTTATAGCAAAACAATGATACCGATCACAGTGTAGTCCCAAGATAATTATCCACGAGTCGTCGCCATCATTACCCTAATTTTGTTTTTACTTCAGCAGTGTTGGGAATCAGCACCGTGACCGCAACGCCCGACGTTCGAAAGCAATGCGACTATGTACCTACTAAAAGGCACGGATAGGAGAATATGTAGCCTTTATTCGGTTACAATATGTGCTTATAAATACCTTTTACAAAACTATCGATATAATGAAAAAATCTTTTTATTACAGAAAGAAACAACTCTGAGGGGCCCTTATCGCAGATATTACCAACCAACTTATGAAGATACTGTATTGTTCAACCCACACACACACACATGTGTAAAGCGGTCTGTAGACGTTCAATATTATTGCGCAATATTCAATATTGCACAATATTATTGACCGTCTGTGGATCATATTGAAACGTTGCGCAATAAAATTGAAAGGTTGCGCAATAATATTAAAAGGTTGTACAATATATTGTGTGAATCGCGTGGAGGAAAAAGTGACTTGAGATAGATCTACTAATTAAGATCGTAGCGTAGCTGATTGAGTGGTTGCCTTCTCTGACATATGTATATTTTATACTCTATTTCATTATACAAGGTGTCGGCGGAAATAGCAAACAGCAGGATATTTCCTATCGTATTGGAGATAAAAAGAATTGTTTACATGCAATTGCATGGTTTAAGGGGGCAAAATTGGCGCAGACGAATTTTTTCTTCGATTATTATTTTAAGGGAGGTTTCTGCCTTGTTGGGCCAAAAAGTGTTCGATTTTTCACCAATTTTTTATGCGAAAAGTATTAAATATAGAGTGTTGATATTTAGTATGTTGACTAAGCGGTCTTTATTGAACATAAAAATATTTTTTAAAGTTTGACAAAACATGGTAGTGGGAGTGGGAGGAGCCACGTATGTCGGTACGCGGGCGATGGCATTTTTCGCTTGCGGAAGTCCTAAGTCCCGGACAGGTGATCTGAAGCAAAAAAATGAAACATATTTTTAGTTTGTACAATATTGTGTATAAGTTGAACTAGAATTATCAAAAAATATTCAAACGTTTTTATTTAATGAACAAAAAACTGCAAACATTTTTGGTAAAAAAAAACAAACTTCACTTCAATCGCTCACTATTGTTTTACTTTCCAATTTTTCTTCTTGATTCTAGTTAAACTTATACACAATATTGTACAAAGTAAAAATATGTTTCATTTTTTCGCTTCAGATCACCTGTCCGGGACTTAGGACCTCCGCAAGCGAAAAATGCCATCGCCCGCGCACCGACATACATGGCTCCTCCCACTCCCATTACCATGTTTTGTCAAACTTTAAAAAATATTTTTATGTTCGATAAAGACCGCTTAGTCAACATACCAAATATCAACACTCTATATTTAATACTTTTCGCATAAAAAATTGGTGAAAAATCGAACACTTTTTGGCCCAACAAGGCAGAAACCTCCCTTAAGAGATACGATGGTCAAGTCCGGTTTTTTAAATGGAACTATTTTTTTAGAGATCACTTGATAGTGCGTTTCCAGAAAAATTCAAAAACCTATAATGTATACACCTTATTTCAACTGGTTTTCGAGATATTGCGTTAGCAAATTTACTGATTTTCACTGGAAGAAAACCCGCTCGAATAGGAAGCATCGGGGGTGGTCTACATGGTTAGGAATGAAATAAATATATCGAACTATCTATCTAGTAGATTGAATTTCATCTTTCATTCCTAACCATGTGTAGTCTTGAAGGCATAGTATACCATATGATTGAATTTGTCTTGACAGTCGCTTTCATATTGGATAATCAAATATATAGCAAGTTCCATTTAAAAAACTGAGGGTCACCTTCGTTTCAAGGAAAATATTGCGAACACCAAAAATTGAGTTACCGTATTATGTGATGTATAAAAAAACAGTAAAAGTTTTCCTTCTCCAGTTTTTTACAAATACTTACCATATTCGAGAACACTGTATAAGAATAGCAGATATAGCCGCTTCGTCGCTGTGAGTACCGCACGGCTCACAAGGGAAGTTTGGCAACCCGGAAATTCAGAAAATTATGAAACTCGGTGTGCAAATAGAGTAGTTCATCCGTAACGCAACCCTATTTTTTGTTGGCGCCATAATGCAATTTTTAAAGGGGGAAATCACCCCTTGAAAAAAATGCAGAATTTTCTTTTCCGTGGAATATCTCGGGAAGGGCGGGAGATATCGAAAAGAAGTTTAAACAAAAATTGTATCCTTTTTTATATCTACAAAACCGCGTAAAAATAATTTTCGAAAAAACCATATTTTTCAAGTTACCCCCACCACCAACTCTTAAAATTAAGATTTTGTATTCTTTAAATATACGCTGAAATACCTCTGGATAATCTCTTTTCATACATATAAATAGTATATGTGTTATATTGTTTTTGCAACAAATAAAACCTCTATTATCGAATTCGAAGACCATTTTAGCAGTTGCCATTAATAAAATGGTTTCTTAAACACATATTTAAATTATTAGTTATATAAAGTTTAGACAGCTTTCAATTATTTAAGCAAGGCAGTAGGTACCTAAAATTGTATCCAAGGTAAAACTCATTAAAACTAATCAATGACGTGCATGAATCATTATGATATCAGCACATTCGTACATGCATTACTTCAAGTGTAATCGTATTAGGCTATTTCGGAAACCACACAATAAATAAATAATGTGCAAAGATTTAGAACGACTTTGCAAAACATATATTTTATCATTAAAATGACACAGAATCGCATTGATGCCGATAACCTTGTCGAACTTTCCGATTTGCATAATGCATATATATATATATATATATATATATATATATTACAGTTAAATATTATAATATTACATTAAAGTGATTTATATTAATTTTAATTATAACATTATAGCAGTTTTCATTAATGAAGTGGCCGCATAAAGTAATATTTAAACATTCACAGTCTCTTTTTGTACATGCTGTATTGTTTGATTATACATTGGAAGAATTATACTAATAGAAGACGATAGATACATTGAAAATTACGGTTTGTAATTGGTACAATAAGGATATTCTTCATAGAAATGATTGAAACAAAAATACTTGCCACACCATGCACATTGCATAAAAGCCGGCTCCTCACAAATACTACATTTGGGTATAAGCTTTTCATTCCTGAAGTAACAGAAATCTACAGGATTTTGAAATTCGCTGGGATGCGTTTCTAGATATCCGCTTTTAAACCAAGCATATTGAAAAAGGTTTTTGGATATAGGCGGAGAAAACTGGTTGTTGGTTAGGGACTGCAATTTAATTATTTCATTACGTAAGTGCGAATTGACATCTCTCTCTTGGAGAATCACATTATCCGAAAATGTCCGCACGAAATTTTTCCAAACTCGGAATCCAAACACATCTAAAGGCTGAACGATGCCCGTCGTTTTTTTTGTGGAATCATTGAAAAAGTTACTTCCTTGTCTTGTGGAATCAACTGCTGTAACTCACTTGGGCAGTGTCCCGTCCACGAGTGGAGTAGGAGCATGCTTCTACGGCCAGTATTCGGTAGATACACTTCGCTAAACCAAGTTTTAAAATGTTGAGACGTGAGTTTTCTTGACTTTGAACTTTGAAGCTCCGATGTAAATATTAACCGGACGGAATAGAGTTCTTTGCATTATCGGACCAAGTGTTCCTGCAGATTCCTTCAAAACTATGTATAGTGGTGACAGAAGACATCCGCTTGCTGATACAGCGTGTCCCAGAATTGATGTACATCCCGGAACATGCAATATCCTGATGGAAAAAGACATCGAAAAGTCCTTAACCGTTTTGGGATCCGGGGTTTCGTTTTCGAGATATTAAGAAAAAACCCCGACCAATCAGAGCGCGAGCCTTCCGCTGGAGCTCCCGCGCTAGCGTGGCCGCGCGCCGGGCCGCGCCGCGACTACGAACAAGCAGGCGCGGCATGCATCGAAGGAAATTGCGTAGAATGGCAAATGAAAAAGACTTAACAAAAAAATCTAACCTTTTGCCATGGTTTGTTTGCCATTTAAAGTGAATAATGAGTAAAGGATAAATGGATGAAAATCATGTGTAACGTAAAAGGACGAATACACAGTTGTTTTTTTAGAAGATTGGAAAATAATAATTATTTGGTGTGAGAGGATAAAGAACATGTAAATTTCCTTTTTTAATAACGTACAAACGAAAAGGTAATGCAACAGGGAACGAGTGAAAAGTGATCGTAGTTCGTCATTGTGATAAACATCCGTAGTTCAATAACGGCCAACACTGTTGTTGATAATGAATAAGTGCGTTTAAAAACTGCGAAGAAAAATTTACATACGGAAATTTGGAGAGTTATCACCGGAAATAAGCCATAGCCTGCGTTAAATTTAAAAAATATTAGTCGCCAATAATGTAATTAAAACTCACCCTTTCGGAAATTCACCTGCAGCTTGAAAACCTGTGTCACTAGGTCACCGAACAGATCCTGGTCGTCGACAGACGCACCGAGTGCACAGCTGTTCTAAGGTACACGACACCATGCAAAGTTAAGGGTCGCAACGTCAAGTGCGTCCGGATTAATGCACCGAATTCACTGCACTGCACGCCTACTAACACTGATCACTTAATTTATTTTTCATACAACGCGTTGTTCTTACGTTATAAAAATTGGTGGAAATGAATTTTTACTTGGCGTTTGGAGCCGTGAGTATTCCCGCGCAAATTGTCACGCTGCAGCACTTGCGTCCCCGTTGTTCGGGGGGTACACCGAGAACATCGCGTAATACTCTTGAGCAGAGAACATTTCTGCGACGTGATTGCTTACTGACTGACAAGATTTTTTCCAAGCGACTTCTTCTACCCCCAAATAGATTCTCTCGTTCCATTATGAGTTGACCCCCACCAGGTCAAGAGGCTTCAGGTAAAAAGAAACACACGTGTTTCGCAGAAGTGCAACGAACGGGCTATCGCGCTCTTTTACAAAAGTCCGCGTTCCGTCCTTTTACTGCCAATGTACCCATTGCTTCGAGGTAGGCAGCAGACACCACGTGTTTCGGTTCGAAAGGGTCCGAAGAGAAGAGAAACAGAAAGTCTTCCAGTTGCTATAAAGAAGAAAATCCTGTTTCCTGTTTCCCTTTTCCGATACCCTGAGTTCACGTCTGCTACGAGGCGGAACCAATTAAGCCATGAATTACCCAAAACTGTAGGAAACCGTTGTCTACCGTCGACTAGCGGGACAATACGGTCATAAACCGCGACCCTAGCGAAATGCTCTGGCCGATCAGCCTGATTAATTTTTGGAAACTAGCAATTTAAAAGTATTATTTAACATCAACACGGCTCGCGAAGAGACACAGGAAGAAAGAGAGCATGTAGTTCGCTGACTGTGCGTTGTCCCGCCTGCTTCGTCCTACCTTCAAATTAAAGACGGATCCCTTATCTCTCGAGTATAAACACGCGCTCGAATTTCAAAACAAAAGCACGCGTCGACGTATTCCGTGCGAGAGACGATGGGCTTAAAGTCCGATTGGCCCTACATCCCTCCCAAACGGCCACTGTTCTGAAGAGGCCCTCTTCACAGAAATATCTCCTCCCCAAGGCCCACCTTCTCTCGCACAGAATACGTCGACGCGTGCTTTAGTTTTGAAATTCGAGCGCGTGTTTAGACACGAGAGATAAGCAGGCCCGATTGGTTAGTTTGGGACCAATCGAACTTCAAGCCTACCTTCTCTCGCACCGAATACGTCGACGCGTGCTTGTGTTTTGAAATTCGAGCGCGTGTTTAGACAAGAGAGATAAGCAGGCCCGATTGGTTAGTTCGGGACCAATCGAACTTTAAGCCTACCTTCTCTCGCACCGAATACGTCGACGCGTGCTTTAGTTTTGAAATTCGAGCGCGTGGTGTCTGCTGCCTACCTCGAAGCAATGGGTACATTAGCAGTAAAAGGACGGAACGCGGAGTTTTGTAAAAGTGCACGATAGTCCCTTCGTTGCACTTCTGCGAAGCACGTGTGTTTCGAAAATGTGCTGGCTTCTTTCTACCTGAAGCCTCTTGGTCTGGTGGGGGGTCAACTCATAATGGAACGAGAGAAACTATTTGAGGGTAGAAGAAGTCGCTTCGTAAAAATCTTGTCAGTCAGCAAGCAATCACGTCGCAGAAATGTTCTCTGCTCAAGAGTATTACGCGATGTTCTGGTTGCACCCCCGAACAACGAGGACGCAAGTGCTGCAGCGTGAGAATTTGTGCGGAAATACCCACGGCTCCGAACGCCAAGTAAAAATTCATTTCCACCAATTTTTATAACGTAGGAACAACACGTTCCATGAAAAATAAATTAAGTGATCAGTGTTAGTAGCCGTGCAGTGAAGTGAATATTCGGTACATTAACCCGGACGCACTTGACGTTGCGACCTTTAACTTTGGATGGCGTCGTGTACCTGAGATCAGCTGTGCATTCGGCGCGTCTGTCGATGACCAGGATCGGTTCAGTGACCTAGTGACACAGACTTTCAAGCTGCAGGTGAATTTCCGAAAGGGTGAGTTTTAGGTACATTATTGGCGACTATTATTTTTTAAATTTAACGCAGGTTATGGCTAATTTCCGGTGATAATTCTCCAAATTTCCGTACGTAAATTTTTTTCGCAGTTTTTAAACGGAGTTATTCATTATCAACAACAGTGTTGGACGTTATTGAACTATGGATTTTTATCACAATAACGAACTACGATCACTTTTTTGCTCGTTCCCTGTTGCATTACCTTTTCGTTTGTACGTTATTAAAAAAGGAAATTTACGTGTTCCTTATCCTCTCACTCCAAGTAATTATTATTTTCGATTCTTCTAAAAAAAACCTTTGTATTTGTCTTTTTACGTTACGCATGATTTTCATCCATTTATCCTTTATTCATTTTTCACTTTAAATGACAAACAAACCATGACAAAATGTTCGATTTTATTTGTTACGTCTTTTTCATTTGCCATTCTCTGCAATTTCCTTCGATGCATGCCGAGTTGCTTGTTCGTAGTCGCAGCGCGGCGCGCGGCCACGCTACCGCGGGAACTCGGCCTCCAATCTCGGGCTCTGATTGGTCGGTGCTTTTTGTTAATATCTCGTTAACGAAACCTCGGAGAACATTTTCGCAAAGGAAAAAGTTGTTTCCAATCACCCCCTGAATCACCCCCTTCAAGGAACCGCAGCATTTTTGGGACACCCTGTAGTGTAGCTATGTGTTGGTGAAGATACCGATTGAATCGTCGCTTCTACCGTTTTCACTCCTAATTTCGTCAATGTTCGCCCAGAATGTATTTCAAGGTTGAAGCCACTCTCGTCTGAATTATAAATTTCTTCAACTCCGACAGCTGGGATGTTAGACTTTACGCGAGAAATAAACGACTCTGCGATATTTTTTATATTGTCAATATCTTCAAACGTAAATTGCGTCCTGAACGTTGTTATCTTGCGGGACATAATTCTATGCGCAGTCTTAAAGTTCCAAATCCACCATTTACTTGTCACAAATTGGGGTAGGTCCACCTGGTTTTTTGCCTCCAAGGCCCATAATCTTAAATTCATGTCATGAATAATAGATCTTCTGTCACAAGCTTCTTCAAACTTTTGCAGTACATATTCCGCAATAAATGCAAACTTATCTGCATTTGTTCCACCTATCTCTATACTCGCCTTCCACCTGTATAGCTGCTGCAAAGATTTAACCACGCGATAATTTTTCTGTACACTGGTAAGGGATTCTGGATAGATTCTGGATAGATTCAATTTCACAAGATTCAATTAATCATATCCGACTGCATCCAACCCTTTGAAAAATTGATATATTTTTGCACAAACGCAGGTGCAAGTCAGGAGAAATATACTATTTTGCTTCAATTTTTTTATTTGTAATAATAATTGTGCAAATTGGATGCTTTTAATTTTAAATTACACTAATTGAGTAATGTTAAAATATAATAATAATGAGTAATATATGTTGAAAGTGAAGCACGCAGAGGTGTGCAACGTGCAAAATTATGAATGAAACGCTAGATAAATAAGAATGAATCATGCATGTAATCAGAGAGTGATTGGAATCGAATTTTGGGGAAACAAATAAAAAGGAAGTAAGCAAGTTTTAATAATGATTTTTTTTTTGTGAAAATAGACACATTAGAATAGTGGAAATAGAGACATAATAATATTTTTTTCGCGCTTGAAGCATATTCAGCCCACTTTGCGGCGGTTGGTATGGGGGCCTCAAGTCGGGGACGGACCACTCCCCACCCTTCTTTGCCACAGGCGTGTCCACCGGGGGTTGAGGCCACGGAGTGGGGATGACGAGGGTGCCTTCTTCCAAACCACAGCAAACTCTGTAGTCCGGGAGCCAGCGACATTTTTTGATGTCTCATTTGTTTAAAGTTGGTTTATCTTTTGTTCTACTATATTTGTACTACAGATCAACAAAACGACCTCCTGCCAGCGCACTAGCGGAACAACGCTTATCAGCAGCGTATCAATTATGTAAGAAAATATTGTGCAAAATCCTTATTTGTTTAAATTTGGAAATTTTTGTACTAACAATAGATACCATAAAACGCCGAAAAATGATCTGCTGCCACCTTAGTTGTGGAACGGCATGCTACTGCCACTCCTATAAACATGTTAAAAAAATGACCTCCGTTGACTTAAATGTTTAAAGCTGAAATTTTGTGAGGTGGTAGTTTATATCACAAAATGGAAGAAAAACAATTGCTGCCAGTCCTATCACGGGACAAAAGCCTTGGCAGGAGCCACCAAAGGTACAACGCCACGCGCCGCGCCGCGTTACCTACATCTCCAGGACGAGTGCGATTCAACATTAATTTTCTCCGCCGCGGTCATATATTTAAAGCTGAATTTTTTTGTGCTAATTATTTACATTAAGTAGTGTAAGAAAAACATTTGTTGCTATCCATATCGTGGAACAAAAGGCTTGGCAGGAGCCACCAAAGGTACGGCGCGACGCACCGCGCAGAGTTTCGTTCACAAGGCGCGTGCGATTCAACATTAATTTTCTCCGCCGCGGTCATATATTTAAAGCTGAATTTTTTTGTGCTAATTATTTACATTAAGTAGTGTAAGAAAAACATTTGCTGCTATCCATATCGTGGAACAAAAGGCTTGGCAGGAGCCGCCAAAAGTCTTGCTGTTGGTTGAGGTAAAGAAAGGTGCAATTTGGCGAGTTGTATGAATTTATCTTAATTCATAATAATTCATACACATATCATCATAACTTTCCATTATTATTATTATTAGCGTCATCGACATCATCATCGATGTCATCCTCGATGTTATCATCGATGTCATCCTCGATGTTATCATCGATGTCATCCTCGATGTTATTATCGATGTCATCCTCGATGTTATCATCGATGTCATCATCGATGTCATCCTCGATGTCATCATGATCGTCATCCTCGTTGTCATGATCGTCATTTGATTGACAATGTTTCTGGTCTTTCTGATCATTTTCTGGTTCTGGAGCATTATATATAACATATTTAGGCATTCAAGTATTATATATATCATATTACTAATCATTTAAATCTTAATTAAATTCTAATAATTTTAGTTAATGTATTGAAAATTTAATTTGATTCTTAATTTGACAAGTTAGAATAAAAAAGTTCAATTTAATGTACATATTTAAATAAATAATTTAATTTAATATTTAATTCCCACGTTTTAATTTTTTTTAATTTTTAATCAACTCTTAACTACAAAATGTTTAATTTAATAGTTAAAATTGTATAATTAAAAATGAAGCAACCCCGAGCTGTAATACATTTTTTATTTATATAATTAAAGTCTTATTTTAGGTAAATCATTTTAAAATACAAATAATTTCATAAAATGTAAAAATTATAATTATTTCATACTGCCATATAAAAAATAGAAGTCTATTACCTTCATTATTGTTGGTTTTTGGTTCAAGTATGATTTCCTGTACTGAAGAAGGTAATTGCTCGCCTTCGAACCATTTTCACCTCTTCCCATCCACTATCAGTGGGAGAAAGTTGCGTTGGGAGCTGCAAGTGTGCATGGCTCCATATGTTTGCGATGTAGGCAGTTCGTAAGATGTGTTGCTTCAGCTCAGATTTACACGGTGGTAATGTAAATCCATCGAAATTTTTTGTATTAAATCGAAACATATCCTCGACATTATTGCATCTATATGTTTTCGTAAATATTTCCACTCGTGCTTCATTTACGTCGCAAATGTTTTTTATACCATACATGCGACATACGAATTCTTCTAACGTAGAAACAATGGTGACACTATCGCAATCAGGATATCGTGCTAAACTTGAAAATGCGTCTATGAATTTCGGTGACTGCTTTAATAAACTCAAAGGCCGCTTCTTGCCTTTTCTGAAGAACGCAGGGTTAAAATCACATCCTGTGAATGCATGGAAAGCTGGTAATGCATTACACAGATTTTCGCCTAATGCTTCGTAAATGTCTGACACATTAACAAATCTTTCATAGTTTCCTACGCCAACCTGCATCCAAACTTTGACATTTTCCTTTAAAAATTTCATATTACCGAGCATAATAATTAAAATATCCGTATCTGAGCATCTTAAAACAACGTGAGAATCTTCTTCAGTTTGACAGGCGTGGGAAATTATTTTTGTATCGGATTCTTCATGCTCTTTACAGGATAAATTTTCTTCTAAACTTTTTATTATATTATCGCCTATTTTTTCATACTTAAAACATATTTCGTAATTCACGTAAATAATTTTATTGCCAATAAAAGGTGCCATGTCACTAGTCGCCCAACTGTCTAAAAGAAAATTAACCAAAGCCTCCTTGAAGTATATATTTCTGAGCTCTGTTGAAAAATCTGAAGGGCGAACTTGCTCTGGACCGTTAATGTGGTAACGATGGCTTCTGTTAGTTCGTCGCACAGAATGTTCGTTATCTTTGATGGAAGGAGAAAAGTATCTATCAAAACTTATTACTATTGTGCGCGCTTGATTTGCGACAATCATTTGTAAAATTTTGTTTGAAATTTTCCCGAAACTTAGCGGCACCTCCTTCATAAGATGTAGTAAAAAGAAACCATCGAACATTATGACATCTATTCTTTGCGGCTGCTCTTTATCGATGTTATTTTGCAATAATTTTACTAACGCTGATTTATCTGTTTTGCACATAGTTCCATCTATGTGACACAATGACAGTGGAACAGGCGTCAACGGATACGTTAATACTTTATCTAAATTTAATGAGTTTTCTAAAGAGATTCCGAGAAGCTTTCCAAATAAATCTCGTTGCAATCGAACTTCCGTTCTTTGCCTGATATACAACTTTTTTTTTTAATGTTTCCGTAAATGTGTAAATTTTATTCTGCTTTATTTTTCTTTCAAATCTGTACTCGTCTTCGGCACATTCGGCGATGAACTGTTCCCTCAAAATATTTCCATTCTTCTCAATATTGAGAAGAAATTCTGAAACTATTTCACTTACTGATTGACCGCTAGAAATATTATACAGAAAGTCCTTGTGTAAATGAGTTGAAAAAGGATTAACATTGTTTTTAATATTCGTCATTAAAGTTTGTAATTGGAGAGAACTTTTTCTAATACGGTTTTTTTCTAAGTCTGCTGTTATGTCTTGCCGATTTCTTAAACCAGATTCTTCCATTACATAACTTATTATTTTCGCTCGGATACTGTGGCTTTTACACCAGCGCTGACGTGCCGAAATGGAATTGCTTGTATGAATTACACCAGTTAATTTATTTGCAGCGTCTGCATTAATTGTTTGTTCTAGAGTCAAGTCTATTGGCTGTCTAGAGAAAGGTTTGTTTGTTCTCCTTATACCAAACGATCCTCTCTCAAATTCTAGTCTTAAACCAGGATGAGTATCATCTATTTTGAGTAAATTATCAATATATTTAACTAGATATCTAGAATAATTTTGCTGATTGAATATGAAAAAGATATTAGCAATTTTCTGTAATACAAACTTAAACATTTCAAAATCTGCACTTCTTATGCTTCTGTACAACATGAGGTAATAATGAACTAGATTGGTGTATATCATATAATATTGAGGAGTTTTTCCATGAATTCCTAAAAGGGTTTGTTTTTTATAATCTTCATATTTATCAAATATTTGTATCAAATCTTCATGCTCAATTACAGGAGTCATGGATCGGTGGTTTTTAAATTCTTCTAGATAAATTTTCATTTCATCGGTTACTTGTATATTATTTACTTCCATGAAGCTTTCAAAATGCAAAATTTCGACAGCTAAAGAAACAATCGGGTTTAATCTTTTGCATCTATTAAAATGTTTCCCTGTTATTAAACCATTAACGGATCCGCTGGCTAACATTTCGGTATCGACCATAATATTGCTTAATCCACAATTGTCAATAAATTTTCCTATGGCTTTAAAATAAGCCATCATTATATGGAATGCTCCTATATGTATAAATAAATTGTCAAATCTAGGTTTTTCAGTATTTTGTATTTGGAGCGCTGTTTTTGCTATAGCCAAATCATATGTAACTTGCATATATGATTCACCGCATTCTTGAGCGACCTTTTGGCTTTGGACCATTGTTTCTATTACAACGTGCGTATTTGTTGGTGAAACATTTATCGTAGTCAAGTAGGAAATATTTTGTTTAGTGGATTTATCATCGTATATCAGGCTATCGTATAACGTCGCAGCAACTATACATCGACATTGCGCTGCAACCATGCAACATCGCAAGGTTACTGCAACCATCCTGCAACTTTGCCGCAACGAAGTGTGCTGTTTGGGTACCTGCATGTTCGCATTCGCTATATCTCCGTAAAGTAAGTACTTACTAAAGAATTATTTGAAGAAATTGTTTAAATTATAAACGTGCAGGAAGGTTATAGTATGCTGTAGATAGATCTTTGTCTCTATTTTCTGATTGTATTTCGTTGAATCAGTCATAATGTAGTATTTACGCTGAAAAGTCGAAAAAATTATATTTGTATGTACATCACTTAATGAAGATATTTAATTTTAGTGATCAAGTATACATATATGAGAATGTACCTTTTAATAGGAAACCCTGTATTTTTTTTAATTTTCATCGGAACATGCGTCACAAAATTCTTCGCCGGAGAATACTTCCTGTTCATCTGGTGTCGTTCCTTCTTCTTCTTCTTCATATTCTTCTTCCTCTTCTTCCTCATCATCATCATCATCATCATCTTCTTCTTCTGATACTTGTTCTTCTACAGTTGATGTAGGTTCAGAAGGTAGAATTAATTGCAATGTCTCGTTTAAAAGGGGGTTTGATTTTTTCTTCGTAGTCGGTCTTATACTGGATATCAGAGGATCGGAAGTAATTAAAAGTCTATTCAGTACGTCTATATTACATGCTTTTCTAGAACACTTTCGTGCACGATCTTCTCTATAACGACGAAAGTGTTTGTTTCTTGCCTCGACTGCTTCTTCTGACAGTCTTCCAATGGGTAAAATAGCATTTTCAATAATTAATGGTGCGTGGATTAGTAACTTGTGCATGGTAGGTGACATAGGGTACCATGAGTATAGTTTAACATATAGCTTTGCAGTAGCCATAGTAAATGTTTCAAATTTATTTAAATCTATTTTGTAACCGCTTGACACAGTTTCTAATACGACTCAAAGTCTATATATTAGTTCTACATCAACCCCAGCAATGGTAGATGATAATTGATAGTTTAAGAAAAATCTGCGACTAGTATTTCCATCATTTGTATTGCCGAAACCAGCTTTTGGTACATCAACAGTAATTCCCATTTGAGCTTTAAACTCCTCTTGTATGACTTTCTTTCTTTCCGCGACTAAACGTTTTTCTTCTTTTAATCTTATTTGCCATTTCCGAATGTGTAATTTATAAGATAAATGTAGCAAATTTTCGAATATTTTTATTCTGGCATGTAGAATCGACAAACCAAACTTTAATGCAGCTACATTAATTTCACCTGTCTTCGACAAATCGTTGAATGCTGTAGAGGTCAATCCACATAGGTAACATCTCATGGTAGATGATGTGTTTGTTGCCGTGTTGCATATCTTCCCATCTATCATCATGAACAAAAAAATGTG
This sequence comes from Andrena marginata, assembly GCA_963932335.1. NCBI lineage: Eukaryota > Metazoa > Arthropoda > Insecta > Hymenoptera > Andrenidae > Andrena > Andrena marginata. The sequence goes on from OZ010663.1 coordinate 20,621,352, forward strand.
CTTAACAGTTATAGGTCTATTTCCATTAATTTCTGTTTCTCTTAGTTGGTCTATTTGGCCTTCTATATAACTTATTTCGTCATGTAGTACATCGGTATCTTCTTTTATAAACCTTATTCTGATTGGTCTACAATACCTTGGAGATGATGGTGTCGGATTATCCCAAATGATTTTTCCATTTTTTGAAGAAATTAATCGTAGGGGAAGGAATGAGCTCTGAAATATGTGACTGTCTGAATCAGGAATGTTTTCAAATTGTTGTTTATATTGTGCTTGTTTGGATCCATCACAACCCCATTTACTAATTAATTGTAATTTACTGGTCTCATTTTCTTGTAAATTATGTAACACTTCTTCCAAATATAACAGTAACCGAACAGCTGTGCGATCTAGTAATTCTTGCAGCTTTATTTCTACAGAAGTGTCAGTTATGACGAATGCTTCTTGAACAGGATAGCAAATTTTCTTAGCCTTCTGTAATACAGAATACGATGGAAAAAGTTTTTTATCCATTGTACCGGCAGTTTCATATTCTTGCCTGGATAAATTTGCTTGTGCAAATATAAATAGGGCTTTCAAAATCGAGGGTTGTCTTGTTTCTGCTTGTTGATTTGTGGAACAAAGTTTCCTGCACTTTTTTGCATATGATTGGCATTTTGTGACTTCCTGCAGTACTATGGAAGCGTCCACTTGACCAAAAGACCTTAGCTTTGCCTGTGCAGCAAATGTTAATACCTCGGTGCTAATCATTTTCCGTATATCTTCTGTTTTTCTTCTATTGCATAGCTCAGATAATTCAGTAAAAGACTTAGGTAGACGTCCAGCCTGGGATGATGTTGTGGGTATTTCAAATGTTCCTTGAAGCCAGTTTAAGTTTAAATTCTGTTTTTCGAAAAGATTCTTCCTATATTTTGCAGAAACCCATCTGCTTTTGAATTCTGATTTAAGATGAGAAATACTGTGTTTAAACGCTACACGCTCTCCTTCTGAATATCTGTTGCGATTTAATAAATAATTTTCAAGATACTCCAGTGTTTCAGTAATTTTTTCGCCTTTACACCGCTGCATAATATTAAGTAATTGTTTTCGCGTCATAACTTTTATCCCAGAGGATTCTCCAGTATCCGATGACATTCTACTACCTATATGACATATATTGTCGTCAACTTACATCTGAATACTGAAAAAGAATATACTGAATGCGGAAACTAGTTCTGCTAACAAATCATGTTTCTACTTACCAAATATAGGTGAAATGAAGTAGAATATAAAACAAAATGGAACTTAAAAAATATACTGCACCAATTAACTTAAGTAAATACTAAATATACACTAAAAACACAGTATGAACTAAAATAAGGAAACAATACACACATAAAATTTAAATAATATATAGGAATTTTTTAAAGACACTTGGATAGCTCTCACTGCACACGTTACTCTTTGACCGAATGGTTCCAACTGAATTCAATCAGAAAGAAGAGACTTAGTCGACCGCTAATCTCCTGTGTAACATAAACATCTCGTGAGTCCGTAATCTAAACAGTCCCTTCGATGGGTCTCGTATTACAGGGCCTCAGCATCCGCGAAGGAACAAGCGAGTGAAAAATGCATGCTTTTCGCCATGGCTATATATTTAAAACACAGCATTCTTTGTAATAAGATTATACTTTTCGATGGTATACATAAAATAGACGAGTAACGTAAAAATATTGATTACAATCTGCAGTACTGGATCGGAAAATAGCAACAAACTATACAATCCGATACGGTCCTCTTTAAGGACAGATTTTTCACTCAAAACACCCATTTTAGTAAAAACGGTATATATCACAAAAAAAGTAGAAATCTCAAGCCTTAAAATGTTTTTTTTTCACCAAATTTGGATAAATTTTAGCAAAGTTATAGCAGTTTGAATATTGAGCGAATATTGAAATAACTTTGCCCGCATTTTCGGAGCAAATACCCCACTGTGCGTCGTCTGTCTCGTACCGTCTTCTCTTGCTTTCAGTGCCTCTCGCTCTCTCTTGTTCCATTTCGCTCCGGCCTTCGCCGCACAAGAGTGAGACAGAAGTGGTGGGGGTAGCGAAAAGTCCGTATCATGTACACCAAATCGAATCCGTACGAGACAATACTGTATTCGAATAGGGTAACGCATACAGATGTGGACCCCTATAAAATGATTGACCCTCTTCCCCAAAAAGTAGGAAATACAATATAATGCTTTTTTTCATATAATAAAATATATCTATATTTCGGTGGCCCAGATATTTTTGTTCCGAATATAATTATATTTTAACGAGCACAATGCGTTGACAATGAACGAACACGACTGTGTTTTCGAATGTTTTCTGCGTCACGAACGTTTGACGAGAAAGGGTGCTGTTGTTTACATAAGCATAAATAGTATATAAATAAATTGTATACAGATTTAATGATAAAATTAGTAGTTAATTTATTAAATTTATTCTTATTTAATAAATGAATTAAAGAAACTCGTCAAATTTAATATTCACCTGTTTATCAAAAACATGTCCATTTGTTTATACTTTAAGATCTGCTCTGCCCAATGAATTATTTTTTAAATGGCTGCAGTACATAGACTGTATAAAGGTAGCATAATCATTAGTCTTTTTATTATTGGGGGCTTCTATGAATGAGGTGATGAAATATTTACTGTCTTTGGTATAAATTATTAGTTTCTGTAAATATGAGTCGAAACATAAGCTGAACGATGACTTTAATAAGAGCCCTCGCTAACTTTTCCGGCGTTTAGATGGTAGACGCGTTGTCCAGAATTTTGGGAGGTGACATATTCCAATTGTTTACACTTTTGAAGAAGAGGATGGACCTCCCCTCTGTTAATTCGTCGGTGGAGGGGGTACCTTCGCCGTCGTGACGAGGTGGAGGAAATGTATTTACAACCAACTGGTCCCGACAACTAGCCAGGATGATCGGACAGAGCATTTCGCCAGAGTCGCGGTTTATGACGAAATTTCCCCGAGAGTCGGCGGTGGACAACGTTACATACACATACAGATGGCTACCAAATGTACCATCCGCCGACAGAGCAATATACGGATTAACTTGGAGCGGAGGAGGTCGAACTCCCTGAAAAAACGGCACGGTGCCGATTGCCCCCTATTCGACATTTGGCAAGCAAATATTTCCCGATGAACGCTTCGAAAATAAGCAAGGAATACAATTACTACTATTGCTATTAATGAGCATTATGATTCAACATTTAAATACACTAGGTCCCTAAATTTAAATAGATTTCATACCCTTCGTTGCAAAATTCATAGAACCAAAGATTAATAAAATTCCAAATTTTAAAGGCCAATATGAAAAGAATTTCACGGTAAAGTATGAACAAATATTGCATGTTCAGATTTCTATTCGGTACAATCCAAAATTCGATCGCTCCGAATATTCGAATGTTCGAATATTCTAATACTTCTCATTATTCCAATATTCGAATATTCGAAGAAATTATTCGTTGTCGAAATTATTCGAAAATTCGAATGGTCGAATAATTACATGTCTACCCTGTAGGGTAAGTGTGGGTATTACTGCGGATGCCCCGATTACTGCGGATATTCTAAAACAGATCATATTTAATGTTGAAAAGTACATAATCTCTTGAAAATTTTTGATAAATTTGTTTTAAACTCTATTACAGATAATTATTAATTAATATGTACAGCGAAATTATTATTAATTCTTTTATCGTAGTTTGAAATTCATCAAGGCGAAACTTCGGTCGATTCCCGATATGGCGGTCATGAACACCTACTTGGAAAACATTTATATTTTTGTTATTAGCAGTAATACATGTAATGTAGCGTTATTGCTCGATAGAATAAGAGTTATTTGTCAGAAAAACAGTAAATCAGTCGTCTACATTGTAGTTTTAATTTTTATTTTTAACCGCAATATTAGGTGCAGTTCTTTACACCATGTGCATGTATTAGTGCGGACCGACGACTGCATAACCTAACCTTTCTTCCGACCGTACTCACTTACTATGTACTACTAATTACTAAGATTTAAATTATTACTCATTCCTGCTGATTTTAGTAAATAAAGAAAGTTAAATAATTTTTCTATCTACAAATGATATTTGTACTAAGGTTATGTTTCGCCTGACATCAAACCGCAGTAATACATGCGCAGTAACTGGTATTTCGTTAGTAACTGGCACGCAGTAATGCATGCATATCCGCAGTAACTCCTGCAATAACATTGATCGACAAATCTATGTGTTTTCAAGTAACTGTGCGTATTACCCCGCCCTCGTATTTTTTTTATGGAATTATTAAGGTCCCACCTTTCTTTTAAAAAAAGAAGGAGGAACTTCCATTCATTTGAACGCCGTATCGAGGGGTCTAAAGTTAACATACCTTAAAAATCCGCAGTAATACCGACACTTACCCTACCTACCCCACGGACGAGACCGACTGTCAATCAGATGATGGGACCTTTGCCTATTGTTTGAGGATTCTAAGGTATCAAAAATATTCGAATGGTAGAAAATATTAAACAATGGAAGTGCGGTAGTTGTGTTTCTGCCACTGCGTTCTTTCTCTTCAGTACTTTTTTTCCCTACGTATCTAACTTTCACTTTTCTAAATTCTTTTACTGTTACAACTTCCTGCCTATTCTTCTTCGGTTCGTTTCCCGAGGTTTTCGCTTGGACCTGGCGTTCGTTGCGAACATGTGGTGACCAAGCCCCCGCGAGCTCAAGCGGCCCCGCTTCTCGCGTAGCTTTCTCTTTTACCTTCATCTCAGCATTTCTTCAGTCTTCTGTTTTTCTCTTTTTCTATTTCCTTCCTTCATTTTTCTTCCACCCCTGGTTAAGGGTGTGGTTGGTGAGGAGAGGCAGTTGGTGTCGAGCAGTTCCTGCGTGGACATGCCGCTGGCCTATCGCGAGACTATACTTTGATTGGAGCTATCTTCATATGTAATAAATTGAGTGTTTGGTTAAACGGAGTTAACTTATTTACTACAACACCTCAGAAGCTATAAAGCGATCCACGTATAGGGCTGTAGAAAATATTGAAAGGCAGACTTCCGTTATGGGTGGACAATATGGAACGAAGAAAACTTATTTCTAGACCCGCTTGACTGATGGAAAGCTAGGAAAATTAAATACTCGGCGATTTCCGTAGTTGCCAAAAAATATTTAACGGTTCCAGCAACCTCGGCGACATTAGTACGATGTTTTTCATGTGCTGGAAGTATTGTAACGAAAAAAAAACTGTTTATTACCAGAAACTATTAACACCTTAGCCTTCTTAAATCAAAACAAACGATTAAGTAATAGTTATACATAAGTAATGACACCTAATAAAATATGCATATGTTAATATACGTGAAACCGTATATTTCGATACACGTGTATCCGTGTATGTTAATACTCATGTACCCTTGTGTTAAGAAGTACACGGATTAGAACACGGATATATTAAGTACACGTGTACACGTTGTACACGTGAAATCTGCATCTCTAGTTACTATAGCTCGTAGAGGTACTGTAGCCGACGTTTCGGGCTCGGGACGGGCCGGGAAATTTCGGACGGGATCGGGCGGGATCCTGATACTTTCGTATTGCTCGGGATCCCGAGACTTGGGGTGCGTTCCAGTTGAGCCCAAAGCGACCGCAACGCCCGTGTTTCTCGTTCCACTTGGCGACCACGACGACCGCGGTCGGGCTGATAACGTCACGCATGACGTCATTGATGCGACCACATCGCGTCCACGGCGACCCACCTCCGAAGATGGGTCTGGCCCGTTCGTTCGTGATTTTCGCGCGTAATTCAATTCAACCGCTAAAGGCGGGATTTCCTATCAGCGTCAAACGCGTGCTTCTAGACGTTGCTTTCTGCTTCTTATCTCGTTTATTATTTAAAAGTTGTAACATTTATGAAGATACAAATAAATAAACAATACTTTACTTGTTATTTTTAATTTATTTGATATTTCTCTCCACACATTTTCTTTGACTACATAACTTTTGTAATCTTTGTTCCTAGTAGCATTAAGTACAGGGTCATTTGCGATATTTTATATCAACTTTTCGTCATTATCAGAAGAAAACTGCAATTTTGTTGACATGTTTTCACGCGTTATTGAAAATCATCCAAGGCGCGTACGTCTAAATGCGGACACCACAGTTAAAAATCGGTTACAAGAAAACAGAAGATATGTGTGATATTTCTTTTTTCCGCTTCTGAAGGTACGTATTTCTAAGTTTCACCTTTCTACTGCTTTATACCTGTTTATTACGGCCATCTGGACTCAAGTGTTCGCACGGGCCTGCTCAGGAACATTTGGCGACCAGGCCTTTGCGAGCCGGAGGACAGTTTCCCTTCCTTTTCCTACCCCTTCTCTTTACCCTCTCTATGTTTTTCTCTGTTTTCCCACCTTCTTTTTCGGGCTGTCGCTTACTTTTTAGCCGGCGAAAAATCACGGTGCGTGCATTGAAACGATAATATTTTTGAAACCGCAAAACTCTGATGATGAAGGAAATTATTAGATTAACTATTATACTCACATAGATAGTAATTATTACTATTAAACACTGAAAACAAACTACTTACGTTCCACGAGCTAAGATATTATCTAAGGCCAAAAGGGAAGCAGTTCGGACAATGGTGGATCTCGATTCTTGCTTAGAAAATAATCGAGTATCCGAGAATCGATTCCTAGAATAATCGGTAAAATAATCGACTTTTCAGAAAAAAATCGATCTATTCTAGAAGAATCGAATAGAATCGTCATACCAGCGTCGCCGGGGAATCGGTTGTCGACGCTGGTTGGCTGCGGCCTCACTTGGTTTGGCTAGCTTCGCTTGCCTTGGCGCTGGCGTCGGTTCGTTTTACATCTTGGCGTTGATTGGTTGACGCGCGGCGTCACCACGCGCATGCGTGGATGCGTGTAATTTTCCCCACCACTCGAATAGTGGGCGGGCGATGTGGACTCAAGTGGAACGCAATCCAGGCGCGTACGAACCCCATTCCTGCCCGTTCCACTAGCTTTTCGCCCGCGAAGCTCACAACCGCTTATAAGCAAGTGGAACGGCAAATCACTACGGTCGTGGAACCGGTCGCTTTGGGCCCAACTGGAACGCACCCTTGGTTCGGGCAACAAGCATGACCCCCATGAGCGGGCAATTTGATTTCAGGTCGGCTCGGCAAAACTCGGACGCGATCGACTCGAGAGCCAGCTTTAAGAGGAGACCGAGACGGAAAGAATAATGTATATCATTTATACAAGCACTAATGAATACTGATGTCAGGAATGTGGTGGGCTTCTATATTAACATAGCGCCATACAAAAATCTTTTACTTTTGGATGTTTTTGGTCAAATGCGTGTTCATTGCAAATAATTTCAAGTATTTGATTAATATCAACTCTAATGTAACACTGTAGTGGATATTGTGACGCCACACCATAAATCCTGCGATAACAATCGGAAATAAAATTTTTCAAATTTTTTTCGTTGAAAGCCAAACTTATTGCATTTAGAAGTTCCATCGAATAAACGGAATCAATTTTAATGGTGTTTACGTTAAGGGGGGTTTCTCGTCTAACACCCCCAGAAGTAACTGGTATTTAAGAATTTTTTTGCAAAAACTGTTGGTCATATTAGATTAAACTATCTTGGTATATAAGGAGGCATCTTTAAAGTTGCAGAAAATATTTTTTTCATTTTGATCTTCATTATTTATTAATTATTGTGAAATCTTATCCATCCCTTTAATGATGTAACTCCTGTTGGCGGGATGTGTGTCACCTATCACAGTCATCTGATTGTAAAAAAGAATAGAAGTTTCTTAAAGTTAGATAGTTTAAGCTGGGTTTGGCCCACGTTAAAGAAAAAAAATTGAAAAATTTATATTATAAATTCTTTATATCGACGAAAAAAGTATTATAAATACAAAGTAAAATTAAAATATTAGGTCCAATATAAGCGTAAATTGTTTAACCTGTTAACTGGCAATGTATCATATATGATCAAAAAAATCTGGTCAATTCTGCTTATGTATCATATATGATCAAAGAAAATCTGGCCCATTCTGCCAAATCTGCCAATTCTGTATCATATGTGATCAAATGGAATAACTTTGTGATTCACTTAATTTTTCGAAGTGGCCAGTTTGGGCACGAATAATAAAAAAAGCCGTGCCAGTTAACCGGTTAACGGCGTTAATTCAGAAAATTTTCTTCTTTTCGCCATCAGATGACTGTGACAGGTACTGCACATCCCGCCAACATCGTCGAAGAGATTCCACAATAACTAATAAATAATAAGAAAGATTGACATAAAAAAAATATTTTCTGAAAGTTTGAAGTTTAATGCAATATTAACAATAGTTTCTTAAAAAAATGCATAAATTTCGGGGGCTGTTACACGAGAATCCCCCCTTAAGGCGTGCGCGGCGTCGACGCACAGTGGGACGACGCGTGCAAATTCTCGGACATCGACGAAAATATGAAGTACCTATTTTCATTGATATAATTATATGAGCATTATCCTTGAGTACCAATGGATACGAAATGATGAAAAAAAAATTGTTTTAAACATTTTAAATCCCGATTTTTTAACAGCAAACACGTTCACTTCTGAAGGCGGCTGTCACATGAATGTAAATAATTAGTATTAGAATAATGAAAAAAATTTCTACCATCATACTACACATTAGGGTTGATTCTTAAGAAGTTATTTATGTAGTATAAAAACCAAATTTAATGATTTTATTTATGTTTTTCAACCTCTCAAAAAAATTTTTTTTTGTCGATTTAGAAAAATGTCCAAATTTGTCCAGAAAATAAAAAATGCCCATATAATCACTAAACATTCTAGTTTTAGAAAATCCAATTTCCAGTTGCGCCAACTTGCGCCCTTTTGCAAAATTAATTAAATTGTGTACGCCTGTGGGACGAAACGAGTAAATATGTATCTAGATATTCCTTTTCTTGTACCCGATTGATTATGTCTTTATGGTGTCTTTATGGAAATGAATATAAATATGATATAGCGAACGATAATTCATAAAATTAGGTTATTATTATTAAAGTTAGTTAAACCTTAATCAATAAACGGCGAAGCATCGCATCGCTTTCTTATTTTGTTAAAAATAAATACATGTTTTAGAAATAGATTTAGGCAGTCGAAATTATGATCAAACGTAATATTTATATAAAATACTATGCATAAATTGAGACAACAAAACAAACATTTCAATATCTGTAGTAATTTCCGTTTCATATAAATACTGCTTCTATGTCGATCCTTTTTAAGGCTTGCCGGTTTGACTGTCCGTGTCTACATCACATTCTGGTGTGTTCTGCATGTTCATTAATACTTCTAAATTAATTCTTCATTGTCTTCTTTATTTAATAACAAAAATCTTTTGTCTGCAATGTGTGATCTAATATTTGAAATCAGAGGATCGGATGAAATTAAGAGATTGTGGAAAATATCTTCATATATGCGTTTTCTGTTTAATTTGCGAAGCATTCATATACCCTATCAAGACCTGTCACTCGGTCTGTCAGTCCGTGCCGATTGACGTAAGACTCTTGTATACAATGTAGAACAGATAGATTGTAGTTTTCTTTGGCCACCCATGTGGATGATAGGTGCAAGCCCTGGATCCTCAAGTGTTATACTTTCCAGTTGACAATCCTCCAGTTCTTCGTTCAGTTAAGCTGTCTCTCATTCAAAAAGAACTCGTGTTGAGCTTGCGTCGCGTCGTGTGATTTGATGCTCTAATTTTTTCGCGCATAAATTAATGAGTGAACCGCTTTGAATAGTTGGTTGGTGAACAGTGTTAAAATATTTACGTATTAATTAATTTAAATGTTGTTTGTTACGAAGTTGATACTTTTTCTCTACTGCAATTACCCTCCATATCTTACGCTCGGGGTGCCTTACAACCTCCTATACGTGACACTATGTTGCAACAAATGGATTCAATTAAAACGAATGGTAAACTTTTTGCTTTTCTAAAGAATCCGTTCGCGAAAAACAATCACTTGCTACTTCTTGAAGAAATTTTACAACATTCCACCACACCAAGTTCCAACGAAGCCAGGGAACATCTTAAAGAACAACTTAGGGTATTTTGTTTAAAGATTAAAAAAAATGGATTGAAGCTTCCCGAAAGAAGACTCGATTTCTTAAAAATAATCAGAGATGGCTTGAAAAAGAGTTCCAGTATCCCGAAGAGTTCTTAAGTGATGGAAAATATTAAGAGCAACATATAGAATAAAAGCCATTTATTGAATGTACCGAACGTCACAAAATACGTCGCGTAAATGAAATAAGAGATAATTATTCGGGGGAGGAGCTATTGTTTGCCCCCAAAATGAATCTGAGGAGGGAGGGTAAAGCAGACGTAGCAAAAGTTTTAGATTTTTTATTAAAAAATCCCGATGAGGCAGAAAGAATCGGAAAACTGTGCAATGGGCTATACTTCCGAAAACCGGTCAAACCCGATTGGCCTGAAATTTGGCAAATAGGTTCATTTTGCATAAAAATAACGTTTGCAAGAAGGATTTTTGGCGACTTGAAAATTTTTTTTTACCATTTCAATGTCATTCCCTACCTTACCGACAGAGCGGAGAATCGGATACAACAGTTACTCAATGCATTCTCCTTATTAATCTCCTAAAATCTATAAAACAGAGATCAACTTAGAAAGAGATATCAGCTTGATACTCGGTATTAGTATTGGTTTGCAACTTAGAAAGAGATATCAGCTTGATACTCGGTGTTAGTATTGGTTTGGGTTAGAATGGGGCGGGGGCGCGCGCCCGCTCGCGGGCGCGTAAAGCATGGTAGCGAACCGATGTGAGTTTGAACGGGGCCAAGCTTCAATGCATTCTCCTTATTAATCTCGTAAAATCTGTAAAACAGAGATCAACTTAGAAAGAGATATCAGCTTGATACTCGGTATTAGTATTGGTTTGGGTTAGATTGGGGTGGGGGGCGCGCGCCCGCTCGCGGGCGCGTAAAGCATTGTAGCGAACTGATGTGGATTTGCACGGGGCCAAGCCCCGTGCGTAAGGCGTCTAGCTAGAAGAGAGAGCAGATTAATTTGACTTAAATTTTGCGTACAGCTTTTTTTTTACACATGTACGAATCGAAGGTCCTGGATCAGGATGAGAAGGCACTGTTTTATTTTTTATCACACCTATCTTGTGAGTGTTGACAGTCGCGGTCGCTGGGCCCGTGACTCGTGCGCCTATTCCAGAGATAGAAACAATGTTGCGAGAAACATTTTTAGCCGGTCGCTGGGCCCGTGACTCGTGCTCCTATTCCAGAGATAGAAACAATGTTGCAAGAAACATTTTTAGCCATTTAAGTTAGGATCCAAAATTCAGTTAAAACTGTGGCTTCAGAGCAGTCGGAACGTATCTGAAAGTGTTATAGTAGTATAAATTTTAAGTGCCATGAATCTATTTTCTTTGTCAAAAAAATTAAATACGCGAGAGGATACGATTCAATGGCTTAGGGAAATTGAATTGATTCCGACTCGAAAGTTTTGTGACAAACACAAAAGAGAAATGGATTATATTGAAGAACCGGAAGGTTTAGGCCGTTTCCGATGCCGCAAGCATCAAAAATACAATCACAGTATTTCTGCAGCGCATAATACATGGTTCTTCTTTTTCTTCTTCTTATTATTATTATTATCATCATCATCATCTAGTTTATATTGTATTATACCTTGTTGTTTATTTTATGTGAAAATAGGTTCGAATTTTGTCATGTCATCCTTGAGACGTGCATTATAATCACTTACGGTTTTGCAAGGCGGTTTACATTCGAACAAGTACGGCATGAATGCAGTATTGTGGAGGGTCAAACAGTTTCCTCAGAAACTGTAGCAGACCGATTTTCTTTCTGCAGAGAGGTCTGTACTCTGGCTCTCGACAAAGATTATATTGCAGATGGGTTAATTGGGGGCCCTGGTACTATTGTCGAAATCGACGAGTGCAAAATTGGTAGACGAAAATTTGAAAGAGGGCGTTTAAGAGAAGGCAAATGGATTCTAGGTATGATAGATATATGTTACTGTTACTTTATACATTTTTTAGGTAGTTATGTAGTTTAGGCGGTTTCTGAAAATTTCGCTATTAATTTTTATCCTTCAAAAGGGATGATAGAGCGTGGCGGAGGCAAGTACCGCTTGGAAATGTGTCCAGGAAATAAGCGAGATGAAAATACGCTTATTTCACTTATACAAAAACATGTAGCGGCGGGAACAAAAATTATCACAGATTGCTGGAAGGGGTATACGAATTTAGAAAAATATGGATATGTTCATGAGACGGTGAATCACTCCACAAATTTTGTGGATCCAGACAGCGGAGCATATACCCAAACTATTGAAGCGTCGTGGCGGTCTTTGCGGGCTCGTTTGAGTAGGGGCGGAATTAAGGATGACACCATGATTGATCACATCTGTGAATATTTATGGCGGTATGAAGTGAAGAAGTCAGGCAGAGACCCATTCGAAGCACTATTAAATGATATAAAATATGTATACACAGGAGAATAATAAAGAGAATGCATTGAATAACTGTTGTATCCTATTCTCGACTCTGTCGGTAAGGTAGGGAATGACATTGAAATGGTAAAAAAAAAAATTTTGGAGTGGCCAAAAATCCTTCTCGCAAACGTTATTTTTATGCAACATGAACCTATTTGCAAAATTTCAGCTCAATCGGGTTTGACCGGTTTTCGGAAGTTTCGCCGTGCAATGTAGAACCATGGACGAAGTATAGAATAGACCTATCACCTTATGGGACTTCGTGTCACCACCCGAACTGTGTTACCGACCCATAATTTGAGGACTGAATTTAGCGGCCTCTGTTCATGAACAGCGCCCAACTCCGGAACTACTCTGAAATGTGTTGAAATGCTGAAAGGTGTGTGCGTGCTTGTATACATGTGATTTGTTTAGCGTGAGAGTTTCACATAGAGGGCAGACTTTTGCTACGCTATGCTTTGGCTCGGTTTGTCAGCGACTCACGTGGATTGACGTGGATTTTTCTCCGAAAATGTATTTCGGTGATATGGAAACTATATTGCGCCGAAACATGGCTCTTCTTGAAAGCTTATACAAGCTATAAATTGCAAGATAACATTGATTGTTAGTACTTTACGTGTAGTGGAACAGTTAACTAACATTTTCGCGTGTCGTATGTCGAAAAATATTAAAAATTGACGCTGTTACTGACATTCCTGCAAATCTCTGCACTCCGCGCATATCTAAATAGACGGTGCTCATCGTACGACAAGAATAAATCATTAAGAACAAGGAATCCAAACGTTTTTGCAAAATTTATATTTGTAGTTTTCGGGACCCTAGGACATTTTGCAATAGTTTATTTATTACTTGGGAACGGTAGATTAGTAGTTAAAACTCTACGTTTCGTTACAAACTGATTGGCCCTTTTCTTATTAACTATTGTATGGATTTAAAAATTGTAAACAACATCTACGATGTAAGTACCCGAGCGTATCGCTTGCGTTAAGGTCTGTTTTCATTATTCCTAGAGTACATATGAGAAAAGTTATGGTATTTTTTAAAGCACAAGTAAAAAAAAGGTTCTGTTTTACGGACGTCGCGACTCGTGAGTGAGATAAAATTGGAGGGAAACGGCACGGAGGTCCTTTACACGACAAACGATCATTCTGGCAGCGGCAACAAAGTATGATACCTACATTGTCTTCTTGCGTTCTCCGTGCGCCTGATTTTTGCATGTCGATGTCGGCCCACGGACAAGCTATGTTCAAATGCCCGTACCTATTGAAGCAGATTTAATTTTTTTCTATAAATTCTTCAAAAGTCGTAATCAGTAACTAAAAGCGGAAAACATGTATGTACACATGCTAAGCTAATTGTAAGATGAAATTTTTACATTCTCTGCTTATTTTTCGTCTTTATTCGAGCATTTATGGCAAATTAGTGAGATTTTTTTAATAATAGAAAAATCAAACACGACGTCATTCGAGCAAGTTAAATTCTTTTTACATCAACATGCTCCACTCAATAAGAGAAAAAAGTTTTTAAAAAACCATATGGCGCACCGGTGCGAAGGAAGATATTGTTAAAGTTTACGCAAAAACTAAAGTGCTTATATCGTTTCCTTCTCGCCTTTACAAAAACAAAGGCGGAATGGTAATCTATATAATCGTAATCTATATAGTGATCCGGAGAAATATAGCTGGGCTTCGATACGCTTATCAGTTCTAAACAAATTCTAACTTCGTTTTCTTGGGGTGAGTTCAAGTCCATGTTGCACGGTTTAACTTTTTCATTGGTTTTACTCTTTGAACTAATTTTGTATCATACGATTTAATTGTTTTTTTTCAATGTACCTATATCAACAAAAAACATGCAGCCAAAGCAGAAATGTATTCTTGAGATACCGTTCTTACTAGTTTCCAACTATACTTTGAATTCCAAATTGTAAGTTATTTAAATAAATTTTCACATTATCACTTTATAGGACAAAGAGGAGGCGGAAGTATAAGCAACGGATTCATGTGCAATCGGAGTAATTGTAGGAAGGGCGTCGTGTTTGGCTTTCCTTTCATTTGGAAAATTTCAAAAAATATGTTACAAATACCGTGATGGAAATAAAACAGAAAATATAAAAATTTAATTTTTCAATACTATAGATGATTTCATCTAACACGCGTTCCCACCTTTGGCTACTGATCGCTACCTGGCCACGCGAGCGAGCTGTGGCACGAATAATTTTTTTCGTATAAATAAGCGATCAGGCGTGGAAAGACGTAGCGAGACAAAGTATCAACGTCTGTTTCACGTTTGTCAGCACTCAACCGATGCACCAAACTCATCAGTACTTAGGAAATACATACATACATACACATGTACATATTTAAGAACGTTAGAGGCGGTGCAATTTCAATTGTTAACATCCTGTCAAGTTTTAGCCATTTGCTTGCAAAAAGTGTTATTGGCATATTTGGCTTGACAAGTAGTACGAACTGGTAAAGATTCGTTAAGAGCAAACGCCGGATTTAGCGAGCTCTGCTTGCAACTCTTGCGAGACATTTCAAGTCGCATCGATTTTTGTTTTAAAAAAGAAACGAACTTTTCGGGGGCCTTGACCTCAACAATCGTTGAGAAACAGACTGCACATCTACTGAACGTTCGCTAGCGCATTTTTTGTTGGGCTTTAAAAACATATGTTATGATATTACCTCTTTCTGTACCAATCTTTTGCCCTACCTTCCTCATACTATACTGCGTCGTAATTGGTTTCATTTTAGTAGAAAAATCTGACATACAATACAGATGTTTGTATAATGATAAAAATATTAAAAAATTATTTTTCCATTAGAGGATACTGCATATTAATGCTCCTGTATTCCTTCCAAGCGCCAACCAACATGTTCTTATAAAGAGTCGGTAGCTTCTGAACAATTGTAGAAACCTATGTAAACCTGATACCTATGTTTCCATATTTAGAAGAGTGATAGGAACTAGAGCAAATACTGTATTGCGTTGTCTCAAGCATAAATGTAAAACGTTTATAAGACCGACTCGAAAAATCCGATCTTACCATATTTTATGGAAGAAAGAAAGTCAGAAAAGCATGTATTTAGCCGCGTAATATAACATTTTTAATAGTTTTCTTAGCAGGTTAGTCAATTGAATGCCAGGGTGACTTAAAGTAATTATTTAAACATTTAAAGACTGCAGTTCTTCGAAATATAAAAGAATTAATTATGGCTACAGGCCATATTGGCTAGTAATAATCCCACTAAATATAAAGAATTTAATGAAATAACTTTTCTCCCGCTTGGGACCACAAGTCAATTTTCCGCGTACCCAGGCTCAAAAATATCGTTCCAACCACCACTGATGTAGGGTGGGGAAAGTACTCCTTTCATGCGGTCGCCCAGGCTAGGGAAAATGCACAGGCTGGATGCGCGTGATTATTATGTGGTCCCCTCCTCGAAGAGACAGAAAATATAACCTATATGCTACATGCCAATAAATGTTTATTGGCTATTTCGTTCTTTTACGCTACATTTGTGAACTTTTTATAACTTAACATCCTTTCAAAATATTATTGTTACGCCGCAACGGTATATTTATGAAATTGGGTATAGCATATAGGTTATATTTTCTGTCACTTTGAGGTAGAGGTGTGACTATCGATAAATGTCGACAATATCGAAATGTTATCGATATTTTGATATATCGATAATATCGTTAAGATATTGAGGCGAATAGAAGCGGGCAGCTTAGAGCATATAAACATGGAGGAAGCATGCAATGGGCGAAAATGTAAACGGCGGTAGAAAGAGAAAAATATACATGAGGGACACCCTCTCTCTTTTTAATATAAAAAAAAATGCTGGCGCTAAAAAGAGAGGGGGTGTCCCACGTGTATATCTTTCTCTTTCTATCGCCGTCTACATTTTCGCCTATTGCATGCTTCCTCCATGTTTATATGCTCTAAGGCGGGCAGCGGCTGAGATATGTATCACAACGTATCTACAACGGACGTCCGTTCCGACGTGGAACAGAGATAGAAAAAAATGTTGATTTTCCTCGATTCTTGATTAGAAAATAATCGACTTATCGAGAATCGATTCCTAGAATAATCGGTAAAATAATCGATTCTTCAGACAGAGAATCGATCGATTCTAGAAGAATCGGGTAGAATCGCCCTTCCCTAGTGCTGGCTGGCACCGTCGCCGATGGTGCTCACTTTTCGAACACCGTTCCCAACGGTGCTGACCTTTTTCCGTGCACAGGGATGTGAATTTAAGAATAGAAGCTAAAATTAGTTACAAACGAATGAAAATGAAATTGATGCCAAAACCTCATCAAGCATAGAAATCTGTAAACATGAAAATTGATGCTAAAATCAATTTGAGACTAATAAAACACATGAATTCTGCAAACATAAACAAATTAAGCTAAAACTTACTATTTCGATGAAATGTACTCAGAAAATGACGTTATTAATAATTACGCTCATCGACTTCATAAATATACCGTTACAGCGTAATAATAATATTTGGGAAGGATGTTAAGTAATAAAAAGTTCACAAATGTAGCGTAAAAGAACGAAATTATCATGTAGCATATAGGTTAAGTATATTTTCTGTCACTTCGAGGCTACAGAAAATCCGCTCGTCGAAGTGACAGAAAATATAACCTAACTAAGAGACTGTACAAATGTTTATTACGTGGTTGCATTTATATAATATTTCTGATCGAAATTTATGGAAATAAGTGCAAATTATGCTTCTATCAAAATGTATTAGTAAACGGAATTATACAACATGTTTCTAGAAAGTAGTCGTAACGTTCAGGCTGTTTTAGATTTTAAATGTTTCCGATAAGATTTAATTTTAATTCCTACCACTCGTAGCATTGTAATCTTATTTTAGACTGAATCGATAACGTTGGGTGTGACACGAAAATGGTAAGGGGGCTCGCGAGCCCCCCGAGCATGTGACACAAAATTACATTGCGTGATAGGTCTATCCTATACTTCGTCGATGGTAGAACCATGTAAAACCGAAATTTTCTCTAAGGAAAAAGCCCTTTTCGTAATGATATGTTTAAATCTCTCAAAAAGCGAATATAACGTTTTAAGGGATTTTTTAATTTCAAATGGAACAAACCACTTTCCATCATATTATCAAATTAAACAAGCAAAATTAGATTGTTATCCTAAAAAGGAATATGTTACAATTGATGAACGGGAAACAAAAATACATCTTCAGGCAATTTTAGATCACACTGTCTCCTGGATACTTGAAACCTTACCTGAAAAAACTATTGATCTTCAAAATTTAACATTAATTTCCAAGTGGGGATGTGATGGCTGCTGAAGTCAAAGCATTTATAAGCAATCTTCTTCATCGGAAACTGGCCAAGGATTTAACGATTCATCTATATTTATGACTACAATAGTTCCAATCAAATTGTTCGATACAATGAAGCAAACAGTTATTTGGGAAAACTTAAGACCTTCTGCGCATTTCTGTAGACCTATAAGATTTTCATTTTGCAAAGAAACTCCGGAAGTAATACAAAACGAAATTGAACGAATAGAACAGGCCCGTCCAACTTTTGCTCTTGGCCGCGATGAGCGGCCGCGGGTGGTTAAGAGCGAACGCAAGGGCGACGGCGAGAACGGCAGCCGTAAAAGAGTGGGGATAGTGGCGTAGTGTGATTGACTACCACTACCTACTTACTAGACTTGGGTTTTACAGCGGCTTGGTCCCTACGTGCTCTACATTCACCGATTCTCCCACCAAGAAGCCCTTTCGCTCTTGGGCCTGGCTCCGTGGCTCCAAGAGCGAAGAGCAACTCGCGGCTGCTCGCACGAGCAAACCCTTGGACGGGCCTGGAATAGAGTCTGAAATTTCATCTTTAATGCCTACACAAGCAAATTCATCAAAAGTAGTTCATCAACTGCATATGAGTATGATCGACGGCAAAATTTGCAATGTTATTACGCAAACAAGTTCTGCCATGAAGTGTTACATCTGTGGAGCTACGCCAAAACAGATGAACAATTTGAAACTAATTGAACAAAAAATGCCGTGCGAAGAATATTATAAATTCGGTATGTCTCCTTTACATGCAAAAATACGGTTTTTTGAGTGCATTTTACATCTTTCATATAACTTGGATTTTAAAAAATGGTCAGCAACCTCTCCGAAATTTAAACAACTACGCTCAGATAGAAAGAAGCTTATCCAAGATCAGTTTCGTTCCCAACTTGGCCTATATGTCGATCGCGTTAAACAGGGGGTTGAGACTTTTAATGACGGTAACACTGCGCGGAAGTTTTTCAAAGATCCGAAACTGACGTCTGAAATAACTGGCATTGAAGAAAGTCTACTTCGGAGATTTGCTATTATTTTACAAGCTATAGCTTCAGGACTGCAAGTTGATTCCCAAAAATTTGGTACATTTGCCAAAGAAACTGCACTACTTTTTGTGAAACATTACGCATGGTATTATATGCCTGCTACAGTCCATAAAGTTTTAATTCATGGAGAAAAAGTAATAGAACACGCTCTAATACCTGTAGGCCAATTATCGGAGGAAGCACAGGAAGCAAAAAATAAGGATTTTAAAAATGCAAGAAAATCAAGATGCCGCAAATCACACCGGATTTATACAAATGAAGACGTTCTTAATCATCTTTTAATTTCATCAGACCCTTTAATATCCTACCTTAGACCAAATAAACTTAATAAAATCAAACATGAGCCCATGTTCCCTGAAACGATATTGTTACTCAAGGAGAAGACAAATGAAAGGAGTACAGAAGAAACGGTGGATGTGGTATGCTCTCTACCAAGTGATTTGGATAGCACATCGGAAACATTATGAAAGCATTTTTGTAAGCAACTTTTCTTATTCATATCACTATACGTATTTATCTTCGATATCTGTTTTTTGACAGGTTATTAGTTCAAGATCAACAAAACATGACAACAATAAAATAGTTTATGTGTGTAATATTTATGCCAATTTTGATAAAGATATGATAGGTCACATACAAGAAGTTTGAATGTCCAGCAATTTATACATTTCGTCCCACTGTCTGTTTTACCTTCCCTTCTCATATTCATTTTTGCAGAAAATAATAGTTCATCTCCTGAAGACCTTTATATTTGCACCGAAAACCAGACAAAAGTATTTTAAAATTTGCTAAATTTTCAAAGTCTCATAACTTTGCTAAAACTCGTCCAAAGATGATGAAACAAAACCATTTTAAAGTTTGAACTTTCTACTTTTTTGCCCGTTGAATTACATTTATCGAAACGGGTGTCCCGGGGGTAAAATCTGCCCTCAAAGAAGAGTGTGCCAAACTGCAAAAATTTGTTGATGTTTGTCAAATGCTAGAGAGTGCAAACAATTTTTTTTGCAATTTGTATGTTCACTGTCGGAAAGTATGATCATTTGCCTTTAAAATAAGCCAAGTTCCATCAAAATCGGATGTTTTTTTAACAAAGATACGGCCATGTCCAGAGATATCTACGCTTCGTCCCACTGTGCGACGAGTACAAACGCCAGACCCAACATAAACAGGGCCGGTGCGAGGATGGTTGGCGCCCCAATGCAAGAAAATGATTGGGGGGCCCCAAATTTTTTGCACCTGTTTTCTATTTAATAGAGAAAGTGCAGTATATTTGGAATACCAGTTTCTTTAACACGAATACAAAATTACGACAGAGGATGGGAACAAATAAAACTGCATAATATCATAGGAAAAATAATAAACTTTCATATTTCATAGGTCTCAGTAATAATAAAAAAACTAAAAGTAACTGAAACTTTGGTTTGAATGAAAAATGACAAGAAGTATCGATTTGGTTAAGGTGCAGGTAATTTGGAATACCGGTATTCCAATGTACCTTCACTTTATAAACTTAAACGAAACACGTAGATAATAAAATTAGTTTATTTTATGACGTAATCAGGCTAAGAAATCACAATGACGAAACAATTTTATGTAAATATAAATTCAAAATCTTAACATTTACTTGCAGTAATCACAGATAGAATTTCCTGTGTCATTGTAACAGACGAAACCGACGCGGCGGTAGCCATTACGCGTGAAACAAAAGCATCGCTAAGGTTTCGAATATTCCAAATTACCTTCACCTTCGGTATTCCGAATTAGCAAAATGACATTAAAACCTAAAATTTCATGTCACACTTCGTATTCTCGAAATTATCGCAAAACTGGCACTGAACCATAGAAGGAACAAGCAAATGAGTAAATTAAGTGTTTAACTCTAAAGCATTGACATATTTTAACCATGATTGGCACGTTTGAATACGCGCTGAAAAAGTTTTGCAGGTTGACGCTTTCTTCTTCTGCAGATTAAGTCGAAAATGTAAAAATGGCGATTCATCCACAAATGTCATTAGTGAACAGGTCATTAGCCCCTATAATCTATGGTGTGTAAGGAATGTACGTCGCCCGACGTCTCCGGTCGAGGCACCGGCAACCTCGGAGGTATTGCGTCGCGGAGTCGTGCGCTTCCATTGTTTTCATGCGACGGCGTTCAGTCGCTGTTGAACGCCGAACCATATCTAATAAACGTTTACAGGTGTTACAAATTAAAAAGCGTTAGTAGTTTATTAGATTCTTCGGTATTCCAAATTACCAACAGTATTCCAAATATGCTGCACTTCCTCTATGTTTTGCCTCTACGGATTTCAAAAACAAGAATTACATTAACATTTTGTTTATGCGTGAGTTACATTCCTTTATTATTAAGCGGGCGATATAGTTTTAGCGCCCCCTTTGGCTGGCGCCCTTATGCGGCAGATAACTTGCATACTGGGTTTCGCCGGCCCTGATCATAAATTAGTCAAGGCACCGTGCGGACTTTACACTAGTAGTGTTGCCGGGAAGTTGGTTCCTGTTCCCCCTCCACTACGAATAGTTTGCAGGTACCCACTTCCCGACAGTGCGAATCGCCAGCAACGCGAAGGAACTTTCCTGACTACGTACACATTACCACCACTCCTGTAGGTGTTCCCCCTCCCAAAATAAGTGATCACAGAAAATTTTGCTTAGCATCCCTGTTCCTGAAATGAGGAAGTCAGTCTTCGAGTAACCATCACTGGTAAGTGATAGTTAGAAATAATAGTTCAGTTTTGTGCACAGAGAACACTGATGGAGGAAAAAGGCATTGAAGATATGACACCTGTAAGTATTAAAATTTTATACTATTAAACAGAGTGATTCTCTCGCTGATATTCGCTTAAAAGCAAGACGTGGTACTTTTTAAATATTATCTTCTCTGGAATTAGACATTCGAAAGATCGAATATTGTACGCAAACATATTTTAGCATAGGATAACCGAACCTAATATCGCCTAGCATAGGTTACATCGCTGTCAATTGCATAATCGATATTTTTGCATGCAATTTGTTTCAAAGTAAAGAGAAAAAGTAAAAAAAATTACACCAAGTACATGAATTAGCTTTGTAAAAAGAAGTGAGATCCCCAAAAAAAACTTTATAAAAGTAAAAAATTCGCCAAGTACATGAAAATGTCGAGAACAAAAAAAGAGTATTATCAAAAATCACAAAAAAAAGAAAATAGTATACATGAAAAAGTCGAGGAAGAAAGAGTATTATCAAAAAATAAATATAAAAAAAAACACAAAAAAGATAAGGAAACATGAAAAAGTCAAGGACGAATAAAGTATTATTACCAAATAAATATAATTACATAAATGAAAAATATAATTACAATATAAAAAAAGATGTGAAATCAAACTGAGCTGCAAGATACATCACAAAAAAAGAAAATAATATAATTACAATATAAAACAAGATGTGAAATCAAAATGAGCTGCAAGTACATCACAAAAAAAAAGAAAATAATATAATCACCCAAAAAAATAAAATAATATAATTACAATATAAAAAAGATGTGAAATCAAAATGAGCTGCAAGTACATAACGGTGCTTTCCAACTGCGCTTGAGATGACACAACTACATATACACAGCTAAAATGCTATGTTATTCCATTACTCATATCGCGGACATTTTAATTAACCCATCAAAAAGAATCCCGTTTAAAAACATTGTCGTAAATTAATAGCTTTAAAAAATTAATGATATACAAAAATTGCGCCAATTATAACAATGCCTATTTATACAAAGAAAAAAATGTATTATATAATATTAAACAGATATATTTTTATACAAATAAATATTTTAATACGAATAAATATTTTATTCAAAATACTTGGCGCTGCGATCTAAAATACATAAACATATACATATACATACGAGTATTAGAAACGCTGTCAGATTTATTCTACATATATTTAATTCGAATATCATACGTAGCATATGCACATACACACATCCACGAACGCACGCTCAAGAAAGAAAGAAAAAGATTATTGCAATTTATACATATTTATTCAGTTTAGCAACACCAATTCGTAGAGCAGCGCCAAGTATTTTGAATAAAATATTTATTCGTATTAAAATATTTATTTGTATAAAAATATATCTGTTTAATATTATTTAATACATTTTTTTCTTTGTATAAATAGGCATTGTTATAATTGGCGCAATTTTTGTATATCATTAATTTTTTAAAGCTATTAATTTACGACAATGTTTTTAAACGGGATTCTTTTTGATGGGTTAAATAAAATGTCCGCGATATGAGTAATGGAATAACATAGCATTTTAGCTGTGTATATGTAGTTGTGTCATCTCAAGCGCAGTTGGAAAGCACCGTTATGTACTTGCAGCTCATTTTGATTTCACATCTTTTTTATATTGTAATTATATTATTTTATTTTTTTGGGTGATTATATTATTTTCTTTTTTTTGTGATGTACTTGCAGCTCATTTTGATTTCACATCTTGTTTTATATTGTAATTATATTATTTTCTTTTTTTTTGTGATGTATCTTGCAGCTCAGTTTGATTTCACATCTTTTTTTATATTGTAATTATATTTTTTATTTATGTAATTATATTTATTTGATAATAATACTTTATTCGTCCTTGACTTTTTCATGTTTCCTTATCTTTTTTGTGTTTTTTTTATATTTATTTTTTGATAATACTCTTTCTTCCTCGACTTTTTCATGTATACTATTTTCTTTTTTTTGTGATTTTTGATAATACTCTTTTTTTGTTCTCGACATTTTCATGTACTTGGCGAATTTTTTACTTTTTTAAAGTTTTTTTGGGGATCTCACTTCTTTTTACAAAGCTAATTCATGTACTTGGTGTAATTTTTTTTACTTTTTTAAAGTTTTATGTTGTACCTTACATAAAATAAAATATAAAATAAAATCAGACAATTGGGTTTGTTGGAATTGGTTTATTTAAAAATTTGAATTTTCAGATATAAAGCATGCATATGAATAAACTCATTTAATTAATATAATAATAATAATGCTATGTTTCAATAAATTTTTTTCTCTGACGTAGATCGCACTGCATCATCTTCTGCTTCGATTATCTGTAAATAAATATAAAAGCCACATTTCAGTTATATACAACTTAACGTAGAACTTATATTATTTATAGAAATAGAGTGGCCTTTTGCTATAGTGAGTGTAGAGACTACATAATTTATCAGGAAATGTTGCAGGAAATTTAAATGCTAATGGTAATAATTCAGCGAAAATAAACGAGATTCAATATTTTTAACGCACAATTTATTGGTG
The DNA here is from genome assembly GCA_963932335.1 of Andrena marginata. NCBI lineage: Eukaryota > Metazoa > Arthropoda > Insecta > Hymenoptera > Andrenidae > Andrena > Andrena marginata. Next base: position 20,645,613 of record OZ010663.1, read on the forward strand.
CTGGAATAAAATTAATTTAGTATGTTTATTGGTGAATTGAAATAATGGCAATCTAAAAAATTAATGAATAGCGTGGCAACTACTGTGGATTTTATTAATTAAAGTATTACGAATGTCTATCACAAAAGATTGAAAAGCATCAAGGGAGATAATAATTCTTAATGCTATGTCTTTAGACAAAGTTTGTCGATTTACCTTATTTCGGATTTTCAAAATTGTGAGAAAGGAGATGCTTCATTTCTATTCAAGCCTGTGCATCCCCTTCATTTCTATCCAAGCCTCTGCGCCCTCTTCACTTTTATCCAAGCCTCTGCGTCCCTTTCATTTCTATAGGCTTTACATAAAAACTGTATTAAAAAAAAATAGTTTTTGCTATAAAAATAAATATCTGACAATTTAAATAAATGCAATTTGTTACAAAAATAATGGCAATCTAAAAAATTAATGAATTAATGAATAGCGTGGCAACTACTGTGGATTTTATTATTAAAGTATTACGAATGTCTATCACAAAAGATTGAAAAGCATCAAGGGAGATAATTCTTAATGATAAGTCTTTATACAAAGTTTGTCGATGTACCTTATGTGGGAAATTTTCAAAATTGTGAGAAAGAAGATGCTCCATTTCTATTCAAGTCTGTGCATCCCCTTCATTTCTATCCAAGCCTCTACGTCCCCTTCACTTTTATCCAAGCCTCTGCGTCCCTTTCATTTTTATCCAAGCCTCTCCGTCCCCTTCATTTCTATAGGTTTTACATAAAAACTGTAAATTAAAATGCTATAAAAATAAATATCTAACAATTTAAATAAATGCAATTTGTTACAATACATTACTTTGTACATATGGTTCAAATTTTCAGAAACTTATGCTAAAGAAGATGCTTCTCTGTTGAATCGAACCTTCTCCGGATAACTTGCAAGCCTGCAATTCCACATAAGAATTTAAATGGAATTTGTTACAATACATTATTATTTTGTACATGCATTGTACAAATTTCCAGACACTTATGTTGTGAAAGGAGATGCTTCTCAGTCGAACCATCTCCGGACAACTTCCAAGTCTGCGACTCTACATAAGAAACCTATTAAAAAATTTTGGCGACTTACCTTATTAATTGAGACAATAATTCAGTCTCCTATTTAGTGTAAAAACTCGTGACATTCCAAATTCGGACAACTTTATTTGATTTGACACTTATCACTTGGTAGGTTATAAAATAATTCAAAATAGTATACAATGACGGACGACGATCCCTGCCGAATAATCCCGACAGTCGACGAAAGAAGAACGAACATGTGTTGGCTGAAGGTGTGTGTGTAACGCGTATACGTATTGACGCAAAATATATATACCTAATGTTTGATGACGTAAAATTTGTAGAAGAATCAGAATCAGAAGAAGAAAAATCGTACCATTTTCGACAGATCCATGAGACGATATTACGATATCTCTGTCATGCGTGGACCGATTATATTGAAATTGGTCTTGTTCGAAAGCCGATATGCGGTTTACATGAGAAAAATTCCTTTAAATTTACCAAATTTTGCAGGCGTGATGAGATATTAATGTATAAATGTCAGAATTAGGTTAGAGTGTCTCCGCGACGAGTAAAGGTACACGGTAGCAGTCGACAATACAAAATATACAGGGTGTTTTTCATGTACTTGGCGTCGAGACGCTACCGCGTCTCTAGATTATTCATCTTTCATGTATACTCCAAGTCATTTTAGAAGGAACTTGCCGACCGACGAGTTTAGACCGGTTCTGCGCATGTTGGCGCTCATTGGTGCCGAAACAAGTTAATATTGGCTATACCCCAAACGAACGCTTTCTCGGAGCCAATGAGCTCATTCTACATGCGCGAATAAGTTCCTTCTAAAATGACTTGGAGTATAGCATAAGTTAGAATCGTTGAAACCTACAAATTTTTAATTATTAATTAAAAACGCAAGACATGCAAAAATCCGATCCTGAAAAAAGTATATCTAATATCGCCTACTCAAGAAATGTTGATTAATTGTTCAAATTCTAGAAATGATTTTTTCTCTATCTTTGATTTCATTTTTATTACAAAAATATAGAAATACGATTTTTAAAATATTTTTTTTTTCGTTCGAATGTACATATTCAACAAATAAAGTTTATTTCAGTTACATACTTAGATATTCTTGCATTCAGAGAATTATTAGACAGTAAAATTGTGGCCGTCCAATAAATTTTGACACTATTACGATTTTCTAAAATATTTCCTTTTCTGTAATTGTTGATCACATGATGCTACAATTACAATATGTCTTCCTACATATGTTTAGGTACTAATTCAGTGCATTACCGATCAATTTTAGTGCTTACTTTGCGGGATATAGTGACTGGTGATATTAGGAACATGGGCGATATCAGAAATGAGCAAAAAATTATTTCAAATAAAAAATTGATTTCGAATACAAGACATCAATTTTATTCGAGACTCATCAAATAAAAATAACTCAGAGTTATTTTTATTTCAAATAAAAATAAGTCAGAGTTACTTTTCTTTGATACGTCACAAATAATTTTTTTTGGTCGACGTGAATTTATCCGACGGCCACAAATAATTTTTTTATTTGACAGGGAATTCACTTTAACCTTTAAATAATTTTGTCGTGTTTTCATTCATTTGTATTTGAAAATTATTTGAAGCTCAAATAACTCTGGGAGTAGAGAGCGAGAAAGAGGGGGAGTGTGTGCTAGAGAACGGTAAGCAGGAAAGTATGATGCGACGAGGTAGTTAGAGCGAGAGGGAACGGGAGGGAGCGAGAGGCCCGTTCTCTCGCTCCAATAACTACCTCCCCGCATAATGCTCTCCTGCTTACCGCTTTCTAGCACTCGACTCCCCCTCTCTCTCGCTCTCTACTCCCAGAGTTATTTAAATTTCAAATAATTTTCAAATACAAATGAATGAAAAGACGAAAATATTATTTGAAGGTTAAAATGAATTCACGTCAAATAAAAAATCATTTGTTGCCGCCGTTTAATTTCCCGTCAAACAAAAAAATTGTTTGTGGCCGTCGGATAAATTCACGTCGAACAAGAAGAATTATTTGTGACGTTTCAAATAAAAGTAACTCAGGCTTACTTTTATTTTAAATAAAAATTAGAGCTCTTACATTTTGACCCGTCGGTTACTCGTCTACCCGAAACAACTTCAAGCCATTGAATGTGGTATTGTTCGATCATATTTGGCTAACATCAAACTATACCACAGACAATCACAGACAATACTACATTCAATTGCTTGAAGTTATCCCGGGTAATGTCCGGGTACCCGACGGGTCAAAAAGTAAGAGGTCTAAAATAAATTTGGGTTATTTTTATGTTATGACAAATAAAGATAAAGTCCGTTTTATTTAATACGTTATTTAAATAATGTTTTATTTATAATTAAGAATATTTTTTTATTTAAATAATGCCCATCTCTGGGCGATATTAGGTACGGTCACCCCAATCACCATTATACCCGTTATAAGCGGCAACAAATAAAATTTTCATAAAAATTGGAAAATTTCATACAAATTCTATACTTTGGTGCCAATAATTAACTTGAAGATAAAGTCCGAGAAACAAATCCTTTCAAACGCAGATTATGGAGCACCTTGGGCAACTTTTGACACATACATCAATATTATATCTGAACAAAAATATATTTTCGCTCCACCCTAGCGTACTGTCAGCGAGAGAATCATCCTGTATGTTCATACAATCATACTATTTGCCATAAAATAATACGTTCATTATTACATTTTCAGATGCACCGAGCAATAATTGATGTGGGCGAAGGAAACTCCGCGAAGGAACCGGAGAGAAAGGGGGAGAAAGCGAGGGAGGCAGGAGGGAGTGTAAGCGAGTCGGTGACGAGGGAGGCAGGAGGGAGTGTAAGCGAGTCCGTGACGAGTAAGGCAGGAGGGAGTGTAAGGGGGTCGGAGGCGAGGAAGAAAGGAGAAACAGTGTCTCTGAAAGCATTCAATAAGGTAATTATGTGCAATACTAAATACTATATTCTTTTGCTCGTAATAATGTACCTCTGTTGAAGACGAATTGAACAATGTGCTATACGATAATATTTAAAAGGTCTAGCAGGGTAAGCATGGGCCAACGACCCTCATGCCGATTTTTGGAGTCGTTATTTTTTAAACAATGCTCCTTGCCTGAAACACCATTACGTAAAGTTTTAGATCACTTCCTCCCCGTTTACGGGTAACACGGGGGTAAACGCCCTTTTCGTTATTATTTCTTTCTCGGTTACTACTTAAGATATTTAAATGAAACAAAAGGGACAAAATAGTTACATATTAGCTGTAATTCATATATTTTTCCGAATTGTAAATCAATTATTACGCATAGAAAAAAATAAATTATTTTTTGGGGTGGTTTTTGAAATCAGCGTTTATATAATCAGAAAGACAACAAAATACGCCTGGCTAGGTACCGATTATATCTTCGATAGGTTCAAACCAATTAGCGATTATCACGACAACGGGTTGCCACTCATAGGGTTGTTTGCAAAAACCACCCCCACAAAATAAATTATTTTTTTCTGCCCGCAATAATTCATTTACAATTCGGAAAAATATATGAATTACAGCTAATATGTAACTATTTTTTCGCTTTTGTTTCATTTAAATATCTTAAATAGTAACTGAGAACAAAATAATAACGTAAGGGGCGTTTACCCCAGTATTACCCGTAAACGGGGAGGTAGCGATTTAAAACATTACATAATGGTGTTTCAGAAAAGGAGCATTGTTTAAAAAATAACAATTCCAAGAATCGGCATGAGGGCCGTTTGCCCATGCTTACCCTGCTAAACCCTTTCATGTAAGATCTATCAATATTTCACAAGTTTCAATGAAACGAAATATCATCGTATATTGTAAATGAAAATCAAATAACTCACAAAAAATAGAAGATAATATAAATCACAAAAAATAGAAGAAAATATACAACAAATAAATCACAAAAATAGAAGATAATAATATCACAAAAAATAGAAAAATATACAATACAAAAAAATATGTGAAATCAAAATGAGCTGCCAGTACATGCAGGTGCTTTCCAACTGCGCTTAAGATGACACAACTACATACACACAGTTAAAATGCTGTGTTCATACATGGGTCATTCCACGCCAACTCGATCACTTTTTTCCCTCGATGTCTCGGATTTTGTTCAACCTTGAATATGTTATAGTCCTCGTGAAAATAGGGTGGGTTTAATTCATCATTTTGTCGATTTCGAGTATTTAAAAAATATAGGGCGTTGAATTTTGCGATTTTTGCCTATTTTCGTTAAAATGGGTTGTACTTATGAATTTTTACCTCGGAAACTATTGGTCAGATTTAGTTGGTTCTTACGGCATTTTAACGAGGAAAGATCGGCCTTTCTGAATATTTTTGTTGCCGGTTAAAAAATCCTTTTTACAATAATGAAAATTATAAATAAAGTTTTATTTTGCAAATTGAGGCTCAAGGTCACGATTTTAAAAATCTGAAAAAATTACCACCATATCCGCTGAAGAATTTTCTATAAAATCAGCCTTTCTCTTGTTGGTAATTTGCATATTCAACGTCGCAGGAAGCTGTTAAAGACAGCGGCGCGCGCCGTTTCAGGTAAGCGAGCCGCGCGCTCCGCTAGTGCGGTTGCCTGACCGTACCCCTCGCACCCTCTATTACTTCAATCAGGTCTAACAGCGGTAGAAACAATAACGACAGCTCACGTATCCATCCCGAGGGTGTCATTTATACCTGCAAAAGAATTTTACTAACCCACTCTTGGCTAAGATTGCAATAAACTTATATAGCGCTACACATTTCTGCTTAGGCATCGTCCTTTGAAATTTGCGGAATGGCATTTTTTTGCAACGGCACACGGTAAAGGATCATGTGATGGAATTGGAGGTTCCGTAAAAAGACTTGCAATGCGCGCAAGCTTACAAAGACCATTAGACAATCAAATTCTTACACCCCGAGACTTATTTGAATGGGCAAAGACATCTTTTACAAATATTACTTTCGATTACGTAAGTCAGGATGAACAAACAGAACATGCTACCACCTTAGAAGCTCGCTTTGCAGCAGCATTACCTATCACTGGCACTAGAAGTTTCCATAGCTACACGCCAATCTCAGATAAAAAAATTTTATGCAAAACTTGCTCGTGTGATGAAGAATTCTGGCACTGTGTTCAGCATAATGAAATAATTTCGACCGTTTTCTAACTTGCATCCCTTAACCTCACCATTCGAAGTGATCATATCCATGCCAACCTTCCTAATCCATCCTTATCCACTCCTGATGGAAATAACCCACCACCTTCTCGTGGTTTCCATCGAGCAATGGCACTTTTTCAACAATTAATCAACGAACAGTCAAGCTGGTACTTACAAATCTGATTATTATAAAAAAGTAGCATTGGCCAAGTGTGGGTTAGTAAAATTCTTTTGCAGGTATAAATGACACCCTCGGGATGGATACGTGAGCTGTCGTTATTGTTTCTACCGCTGTTAGACCTGATTGAAGTAATAGAGGGTGCGAGGGGTACGGTCAGGCAACCGCACTAGCGGAGCGCGCGGCTCGCTTACCTGAAACGGCGCGCGCCGCTGTCTTTAACAGCTTCCTGCGGCGTTGAATATGCAAATTACCAACAAGAGAAAGGCTGATTTTATAGAAAATTCTTCAGCGGATATGGTGGTAATTTTTTCAGATTTTTAAAATCGTGACCTTGAGCCTCAATTTGCAAAATAAAAATTTATTTATAATTTTCATTATTGTAAAAAGGATTTTTTAACCGGCAACAAAAATATTCAGAAAGGCCGATCTTTCCTCGTTAAAATGCCGTAAGAATCAACTAAATCTGACCAATAGTTTCCGAGGTAAAAATTCATAAGTACAACCCATTTTCACGAAAATAGGCAAAAACCGCAAAATTCAACGCCCTATATTTTTTAAACAAACTCGAAATCGACAAAATGATGAATTAAACCCACCCTATTTTCACGAGGACTATAACATATTCAAGGTTGAACAAAATCCGAGATATCGAGGGAAAAAAGTGATCGAGTTGGCGTGGAATGACCCGGCTGTATCGCGTAAACTAATGTGTGGTAGATGAGGATATACATTCGTAGCTGTATTCATATTAATTTGAGGATTTGAATTTCCTGGAATGTTGTCATTTTCAATAGTTTCTGACGTTTCTGGAGTGTCTATATTTCCTGGAGTTCTTTGAGTCTCCGTATTAATTGCTAAATTAGCCATTGCTTCTCCAAGTGTGTCAGGCATTGTGAAGTTTTAAGTCTCTATAGAATTTAAGAAAAAATTTTCTAAGAAAATACTCACTTTTGGAGTTATTTTACTAAGCGAAAATATCCTTCTCAACGAGATATCCCACCGCTGTCACCAAAAATATCCGACCTGTAACGTTCGGTTGTCTGGGAACGACTGAATATTAACAGGTTCTCGAGAGGAGAGCGGCGTCCCTCGAGTATAGGATAGGTGGGGTTTCGTTGATTGAGTAAAGGACTAAAATCCAACTTAAAACGTAACAATGATTTATTCAAACGACACTTATTCTTAATAACGAGTATAATGATATTGCTTACGACTACGATTATATATAAGTTTTATGTTTTTTATGGTTTCTTTTATCTATGCTAATTAATTCTAATACGCTGTGGAATTGTGTGAATATATATATATATATATATATATATATATATATATATATGTGTGTGCTGCTGCCGTAAGTTCGGCCGCTACCGTTTCCGGAGCGGTTCCCGAACTCTTGACAGAGTTTTATGTTCTATAATTCTGCTGTGAGAGCGGCCGCTTCCGTTTCCGGCGCGGTTCCCGACACTCTTGGCAGAGTTCTTGTTCTAGTGTTCCGTAGACCTTGCCTTTGCTAAGTGGCTAAGCTGCTACCTACTAGTAGGAGCAACGCTTGAAACCTCCGCAAAGACAAAGTTCTCAACCTTTAAATGAAAGATCCAAAAAGGAGCACCAGTACCTTTGTACACTGAGAACCAGTCGCTACCGTCTCCGGAGCGTCCTGAAATTCTACTGGATAGTACTTAAGCTGCCTCTAGGAACTAGCATTCGTTGGTCGTAAGAACGTATCTGTATTCGAATGAGCGCGCCGAGTGCTGCGTGCGCCTTCTTTTATACTGGAGAATTGGCTGGCTGGCGCATGCGCAGTGAGTCGTTATTCGTTATTTCGCATTTTTCTCGCTTATTATATAATATTTTGTTTCGTGTTTTTGTCAGTATTTATAATTAATTATTCTTAACATTTCTATAATATTTGTTTCTCTAATCTATGCTTAGTTTAATATTAACATATAAAAGTATGTATAATGGGTCTGCGCGGTAACATAGGCTGGTTGCGTGGTAATGTAGTACTATACTATTTTACCGACGGTCGGTAACGCCGGGTTCGAGTCCCCGTGGGACGTTACACATTCATACCCACTCACGCTCTCGTGACCGACCCGAGTGCTCAGTTACACAGAACAGTAATATCTCGAAAACATTCGCCGAAAGTGTTACGTATCTATTGTATCGCCTCAATTCTTATCTCTAATTAAACCGCACTATTCTCTACATTTTTGAGTTCTCTCTATACAAATAAAATATAAAAATATGAAATAAAAATATCAAATAAAAAGAAAAATGTAAAAATATAAAAATAGGGCAGATAAGTAAAGACTCCCAAGAACAAGAAAGAGAGATGAAAGTATAGGAGTCAAAGTTCCTAAGAGAATTAAGAGAGGTGGCAAGGAAACCAGGAGATAGGCCGGAATACTTATGGGGGAAAAATAAAAAAGGAGAATTAGGAAGGATAGGAAGATTCATACAGGGTAGTGAAACAAGGGTATGCAAATATTGGCTAATGAAAGAAGAAAGGGTATGTAGGCTTTGTAAGAAAGAGAAAGAAACAGTGGAACACGTGATTGAAGCATGTGAAGTAAGTGAAAAGAGTGGCAGCAATTGGACAGAGGTAATTAGTGGAGAACGGAAAGACTTGGCTATTCTGCAGGAGATAATAGGGAGAAGGAAAGATGGGAAGAACAGGAAAGTGAGAAAAGAAAATTATGTAACATATAATAGATTAGGAAAAACTTGTAAAAATAGAAAAATTGTTAAGACACAGCAGGATACATTAGAAGGGTAGGACTTACACTGAAGCAATCATGGGAATGAAATGGAAAGAGTATATGATCGTTAAATTGTAACAAGAAAGTGGGTAATAAATTAAATTATTATTATATTTTTTCTATTATATTGTATTTTTATATTTTTATTTTTCATTTTATATTTGTATATTCTTTCATACTCTATTTTTATATTTTTTCTTTTTATATTGTATTTTTATGTTTTTTCATTTTTCTTTTTATTTTATATTTTTATATTCTATTTGTATAGAGAGATCTAAAAAATGTTGAGAATAGTGCAGTTTATTTAGAGATAGAGAAATGAGACGATACAATAGATATGTAACAGTTTCGGCGAATGTTGTCGAGATACTACTGCTCTGTGTAACCGAACACTCGGGTCGGTCACAAGAGCGTGAGTGTGTGTACGAATGTATGCGAGATGTTGCGGTGAAGAGTATGTATGCACTGTAACGTTCGGTTGTCCGGGGACGACTGAATATTAATAGGTTCTCGAGAGGAGAGCCGCGTCCCTCGAGTATAGGATAGGTGGGGGATTTCGTTGGTAGAGTTAAGGAGTAGAATCCAACTTAAAACGTAACAATGATTTATTCAAGCAACACTTATTCCTAGTAACGAGTAGAATAATATTGCTTACGACTACGATTATATATATGTTTTATGTTTTTTGTGTGTTTATGGTTTTTTTATCTATGCTAATTAATTGCGCTAATTTATTAAAGTTAAATATATGTACGTAAATATGCTTGTGTTGTAAGTTCAGCCGCTACCGTTTCTGGAGCGGTTCCCGAAACTTTTGACATAGTTGTATATTCTATGCTTCTGCTGTGAGGGCGGCTGCTACACTCGTGGCAGGGTTCGTGGTCTAACGTTCTGTAGACCTTGCCTTCGCTAAGCGGCGAAGCTGCTGCCTACTAGTAGGAGCAACGCTTGAAACCTCCGCAAAGACAAAGTTCTCAACCATTAAATGAAAGATCCAAAAAGGAGCACCAGTACCTTTGTACTCTGAGAACCAGTCGCTGCCGTTTCCAGAGCATACTGAAATTCTCCTGGATATTACCTCAGTTACCTCCAGGAACTAGCATTCGTTGGTCGCAAGAACGTATTTGTATTCGAATGAGCGCGCTAGGTGCTGCATGCGCCTCCTTTTATACTGGAAAATTGGCGGGCTGGCGCATGCGCAGTGAGTCGGTATTCCTTATTTCGCATTTTGCTCGCTAATTACATAATATTTTATCTTGCGCTTTTGACAGAAATTCTAATTAATTATTCTTAACGTTTCTATAATATTTGTTCCTTTAATATTTGCTTAGTCTATAACTTATATCTACAAGTATGTACAATGATTCTGCGCGATAATTTAGTTTGGCTTTGCGGTATGGTAGATCGGTTCTATCTTACCGACGGTCGATAATTACCGGTTTCAGTCCCGGTGGGACGTTACAGTACGATATCGTGAAAAGTAAATAGGATGTCCATCAGCTTTTCGAGAAGGTTTTAGTTGTCTTGCGACCAGGGTTGCCAGATCAGGCCTGACCTTTTGCCGGAGATTTCAATTTCGCGGAGTGGGGGGTGAGTGGTGGTGGTGGTGGTTGGTGGGGGGGTAGGGGGGGGGGGAATGAGAGAAAATAAGGGCTAATAGAAAAACAGGCATCTAAAACTCATTATAATGAATTATTATAAAGGACTAATCATAATAATTGTAATAAAAGTATTATGAATATTTATTTGAACTCAGTACAGATTTTAATATTTTTTTATTTTTTGAACTGTGTTCAAAAAATGTTTGACAATTATATTTCAAATTTGATTTTATTATAAGTTCTGCTTTCACTAAATCGACATTCATTCTGTTTCGATTATCTGTCCAGGTTTGATACATAAGGGAAAAGATTCTTTCGACATTGGCCGAACTGACAGAAATAGAGAGAATTGGTTGCACTATTTTAAATAAAATCGGGAACTGATTGCCTTTGAAAATTTGGATCCAATTTTTAACTATATCATCCTTATTTTTTAAGGTTGGGAGAATCTTGTTTAAATTACAGATTTCGCTGTAAAGTTTATCAAAATTAATATAATTGTCGCAATTCTCCCACAAACTTTTAGCTATATCACAAACTTCCTCATAGTTTAAGTTATTCTTTAAATTAAAAATTTCATATTTGGCAAATGGAGGATTATCGAATTCGTACCAATCATGTAGGTATTTTATTGCACGAGTATACACCACAGTGAACTCATCTCGTCCTTTTTGTTTGTCGCTACAGCTTAAATTATTGAATGCTTGATTGCATTTGTATCCAAAAAACTGATCTTGTTTTCGTGTTATAAATTCATTCAATAATTTATTCATGATACTGTTCAACTGTGTGCATAGAAATGTTTCACTCTGAAGTATTAAAATATATTGTTTAAATATTCCCAAAAAATGGTGCATAAAATATAAATAACATTCTGGTAGAGTTATATCCGAATGTATGTCATTTGTTAATTCGTGTTCTTGGTCTTGTAGAAATTCAGATATTATTTTGGGTACATTATCTATACCTATGCTTATAAAATATGATTTGATAGCTGGCCATGACTTCAATAATCGATCAACTGATTCGTATAATGATAGCCATCGAGTTGTACCATGTTTTAAAATTGCACGATATTCTAGTTCCGCATCATCAAAGTATTCTTGCAGGGTACTTATCCGTTTTGCAGATATGGAAAATTCTGCATAGATTTTTAGTACAAAAGATTCAACATCATAGGAGAGTCTTTTCACAGCAAATTTTCCACAATTGTGTAAAATATGAGCATGACAATTTCCTTTTATTATTTTGGGGTTTTCCTTTTGGAAAGAAGTGTAAACTGATGTATTTTTGCCAAAATTCACTGGTGCATTGTCACCAGAATAAGCAATAGCCTTATCAATATTCAGTTCTAAATTTTCCAGACTTTTTTTTAAATTTGTATAAATTGAAACAGATGATTCATCTGACTCTTCAATAAAGTCCAACAGTTTTGTGGTAGGCCCTGATTCTGAATCAAAGTAAAACACTATCATAGGAAAAAATTTGCGATTTCCTTTATTTGAAGCATCAGTGGCTATTGAAAAGGACAAATCCTTTTTTTTAATTTCAGCAAGAGCTTCTTGAACAGCAAAAGGCATCAAAACATTTTTTACAACAGCTTCTGCTTTCGTGCGCCCACAATGAATTTTTGTTGATAGTTTAGAATCCTTAAAACAATTGCACATTAATTTTATACCACAATCCAGGCTGTTGTAGCTGTGATGGTGCACAACTGAGTGGAAAATGTTAGCAAGCTCCACCGCAGCGACTTGTTCCTGTTCACTGGAATTAGCTTTTGAGAAAAATTTTTCCATCATTTCATTCTTCGTTTTGGCAGAAGCGAAACTTTGATGTTTTGTAGATATTGCATGTCTGCTTAAAGCTTTTTTACCATCATACTTGATAGTAAATGTCATATTGCACAATTTACAAAAAGCGACAGACCCGGATTCTTTCCTTACCCAGTCATATTCGGATGTCCACTTATCATTAAATGAACAATAATAAGTTTTCTTTTTTCGCGGCGAAGTTTTGTTATTATTCTTGTCACCCACATCTTCAATATTACTGTGAACGCTCATGTTACAAACAAAATCTGTATATCTTTTACTATGAAAACGCACAACGGCAACGTGCCACTGCAAAGTAACAATCAAATTGAATCAAATAACTAAGTGTAACAAAGTAACATTACGCATGCGTGGCGTGTTTCCCTTCCACGCGGAGACTCTTCGACAACCCATGTTTCATGATGTTTCGGTAACGCTAATTCCGATAGATGGCATGCTGCAACATAGTCTCTATTCAGCCGGAGATTCTTATTGTGCCTGCCTGAGGCCGGAGACAAGGGTCTAAAACCTGAGACTCCGGCTGAATGCCGGAGATCTGGCAACCCTGCTTGCGACTGATGTGAGAAAGAGAAAGAGAGAGTACGAGAGAGGGAGAAAGGAAAAGAGAGATTGGTAGAGAGAAAGATGGTTCTGCTGACACACTATTTATATTCTATTTTTATATTTTCATTTTTATATTTCTATTTTTCAATTAATGTAACAATATATAATCATTTTACATATATTACAAAATTTACTTGCCTGCCTTCCTCCTTCTCTCCTCACCAATTTCTGTCGACTCCGCATAATTCTTTCTATGATTCTCGCTTCCAGTTGTAAAGACGACACTACATAATAAGTCGCTGTATTTCAAAGAGAACACAGCAACATTTTTATTTAATCTTGAGCTGTGTATAGCATATAGGTATCCGCGGTTGAATGAAACTGCATATGATGTGCATATGAAATTTCTAAAAGTTTGGTTAACGTGCTACAACAGAGCGTTGTTGCCTGCGAAACATTAGATACGTATCGTGCTGCTAAAATCATACGTGATAGTGAATATTTCGACGGTGAATCTCTTGTCGATTGTGAACTGTTAGCATGTGTCATGAATGATATTGTAGATGATGCTCGTAGCAAAAAAAATGTTCAATTATATTCCATTTCTTTTTATATTTTTATATTATATATAAACTTTATTATTCCCCTAGGGATTATAATCTTCCCATACATAATCACCTTACATCTACCTTATCCTACTTCTTCTCCTCCTCCTTACTCCTACCTTAACCTATTCTTAACTCTAAAAAAAACATCGCTCGCTCGCTCGCTCGTCCGCTCTCCCATGTCCTCTCCCCCTCCTGGACCACCGCTTCCACTCGCCGCCCTTTCATTCCCATCTCTCCATTCACCTCCCCGCTCAACCCTCTTTAATCCACACATCTCCCTTCTTTCCTCTAAACTCCTTAACCACTCCTCTCCCTCCACCTCCTCCCCCAATACCTCGTCCACCATCTCTTGCCACCCCCTCTCTACTCCCCACCCCATACATACCTTTCCCCGAGGAACTGCTCCCTTTCCTTTTCCCACCCCTCCAGCACCTTTCCCCTCTTAAACCTCCCCTTCATCTCCTCCCAACACAACCTCGCTAGCTCCCCTCCTTCTCCCTCTTCCAATTTTCTTTCAAACCCCCATGCCCTCATCCCTGCCCTACCCCTCAACAGCCCCCTTTGCAACTCCTCCCTGACCATATATCCTGGTGTGTTCCTATCCACCCCTAGCACCCACTTCAGGAACCTGTCCTGCAACGCCTCCACTTTCCCCCCCTCCCTCCACCCCATATCCCACCACCGCCCATACCAACCTGTCAAACAGCCATATCCTTCTGCCCCAGTGTTTCCCGAATAATCGTTTCCCCAACCCCCACACCTTCCCCATCACCGCTGCCCCCTTCCTCACTCTCTCCTCAACATGCTCCTCCTGCCCCCCCCCTTATTGTGTATCCTAAGTATTTATAGCATCTCACCTCCTCTAGCTCTTAACCCTTCCATCTCCATTTCATTTTTTTCCACCTCCCCCCCTCCTACACCTCATTATCTTCGTCTTCTCCACATTTACCTGTAGTCCCTTCCCATCCATATATTTCTCTAATTTTCCTATCATTCCCCTCATCCTCCGCTAGCACAGCCACGTCGTCAGCATATGCTAGCGTGTATATTTTTCTCTCCCCTAGCTTTACTCCCCTCACCCTCCCTTCTCTAGCTCCTCGTCCATGTCTGCTATAAGCAGCGTGAACATGCTTGAGCTTAGAGGACACCCTTGCCTCAACCCCCTCGCTGTCCAGAACATCTCCCCTTCCTCCTCCCCCACCCTTACCCTACACACTGTCTCCTGCAGCACCTCTCCGCACCTCTCCACCAGCCCCTCCCTCAGCCCCTTTATCAGCACCCCCCTGTCCACCGAGTCAAACGCCGCCTTCAAGTCCACCAACAAAATCACCATCTTCCTTTTCTTTCTCACCACCTGCCTGTTTACCAGATAATTCAAAACATAAACATTATCCATGCAGCCAACCCCCCTCCTTAAGCCCGTTTGACTCGGTGGCAGCAACCCCCCCCCCCCCCTCCACATCCGCCCTTAGTCTCTCCGCCAACACAGCGGCGTAAACCTTGTACGCCGTCTGTGTTAGCGTAATTCCCCTATAATCTTCCACTTTTTCCCCGCCCCTTTTTTCACCACCGGAACCACTAACCCTTCTTTCCACCCCTCTGGCCAACCCTCCCCCCTCACACCCTATTACATATTACCCACAACCATTCCATCACCTACTCCCCTCCATACTTCCATACCTCGTTTTGAATCCCATCTCCCCCCCTGCCTTCCCATCCTTTAACTTCTTCACCACCCTTTCTATTTCCTCCCGCCCCAACTCCCCCTCTTCATCCACTTCCCTCCCTCTCGCCCCTCCCATTCTCACCCTCCATTCCACTCCTCCTAGTAACCCCCTAAAATACTCATCCCATTCTTTATTTCTATTCTTTCGTTTACCCTCCTTTTCTTCTTCCTCCCCATGTTCACTACCTTCCATACCTGCGCCTCCGTTCTTACACCTTCTACTTCCTTTTCCCACCACTCTGTCTCCGTTTTCTTCTTTTCCTCACACAACTTTCCGTATTCTCTCTTCTTTGTCCTATATACACTCCCATCCCCTCCTTCCCTTCTCCACCTCCTCAGCTCCCTCCTCACCTTACCCTTCTCCTCCCTACACTCCTCATCCCACCAACCTCCCTTCTTTTCCCCCTTCCCCATCTTGCTCACTGCCTCCTTTATTTTACCACTCAGCTCCCCCATTCTTCCCCTACCCCCATCTCCCTTACCGCCTTTTTCCCAAAGCTCCTTATAAACTCCCTTCTACCATTCTCTGTCCAATTACCCCTCCCCCATTCCTCCCGCGCCTTTTTCCCATTCACTCCCTCCTCCCTCCCCTCTCTTTTCACCCAGGTCACCACCGGGTGGTGGTCTGAATCAACTCCCTCCCCTACTTCCATCCTTTCCACCATCTCCCTAGTATCCTCATTCCCTATCACGTAGTCTATTACCGACATCCCCCTCCCACCGGTAAATGTCCATTCCCCCTCCTCGCCCCCTTCTACGCTTCCATTCAATATCCCCCACCCTCTTTCCTCCAGATATTTACATAACTTCCTACCTTCCCCATTTACCTCCTTATCCTTTGATCTCCTGCTCCTCACACTCCCCCCTCCTCCTCTCCCCCTCCCCTACCTCCCCTCCTTCCTCTTCTGTCCTTGTATTAAAGTCCCCCCCTATTACCGTTCGCACGCCCCCTCCCTCTCCTCCGTCCATTCCCCTAGCTCGACGAGCTTCCTATCCAGATCCTTGCTCACATATACCCCTACTATCCTCCACCACTCTCTCCCCATTCTCACCTCCTTCGTCAACAACCCCTCGATTTCTCCCCTTCCCACCCCTCTCGTTTCCATCCCCTTTCTCACCCCCATCGACATCCCACCCATTGCTCTCCCCTTCTTATTCTCCCTCTTGGCCCATTGACTTTCCCATACGAACCCCCTGGGTAGCCTCCTCTCCACCCACTCCCACTCCCTCTCCTCCACCCACGTTTCGCTTAACACGAACACGTCCCACTCCTCCAACTCTTTCCAAAAGTCCCCATCTTTTCTCCTTAGCCCTGCCACTTTCCAAAACGCTAATTTATAACTCCCCCTTTACCCCTTCCTTCCTCCCTATTGCTTCTTTTCCCCTCCCCCCTGCCTACTTCCCCCGTTTCCCTGCTCCTCACTCCATTTTCCCCCCAACTCATCCCACGTCCTCATCTTCCCGTCCACCCACATCTTCATATACCCCACTTGTACTTTCCTTCCTCTCTCCCTCTCAACTTCTGCCTCTCTTTCTATCTTCCATCTAGTCTTTCTCTCCTCCTCCGTGAGGTCATCCTCTATTCTTTCCCTCCTACCCCTCAACATTTTCTTCGCCTCCATCACCTTCCTTTTTTCCTCCCTCCCTCCCAGTTTGACCAACACCATTCCACTCCCATCTCTCCCCATTTTACCTATCCTCACTACCTCTTTTATCCCCTCCTCCTCCACCTCCATTCTTTCCCATAACTTTTTCACTTCCTCCTTCACCTCCTTCCCCTCTACTTCTATCCCCCTTATCGCCACATTATTTCTTCTTCCCTCTCTTTCTTTTTTATCCTGCTGTATCTCCATTCTTCTCACTCTCATTCTGCATTCTTCCCCTACCTCTTTCACAACCCCTTCGTTATCCCCTACGTTCCTTTTTTCCTTCTCCCACCCCTCTACCTTCCCAATCACCTCCACCATCCTCCTGTCCCTTTCTTCCATCCTTTTCTCCACCTCTTCTCTCCTTGCCTTTTCTTCTCTCATTTCCTCCTCCCACCTTCTTCTTTCCTTTCTCCATTTTTCCTCTTCCCTCCTTCTCTCCTCCCTCTCCTTCCTCATTTCCTCCTCCACCCTTCTTCTCTCCTCCCTATCCACCCTCATCTCTTCCCTCATTTCCCTCATCTCTCACATCATTTTCCTCATCATTCCTTCCAAACCTCCCACCCCTTCCTCTTTCCCTACCCTTCGCCCTTTACTCCCTCCCACCGGTGATCTCGCCGTTTTATCACTCCTTTTAAACTCCTTCATTTTTTTATCCCCCCTCCCTCATCCTCCTCCCTATCCTTCCTCTTTTTACCCCATACGCTTTCCACACTCCCCACACTTCCTACACTACTTTCACTATCCTTCCTTCCTCTTTCTACTTTCTGCACCCTTTCCCCACCTTCCCTAACTTTTCCTTCCTCCTTCCCTCCTTCCCTCTCCCCCTTATCCTTTCCTCCACCCATTTACCCTCTCACCCCTTGGCTTTCCTTTATTCCCTTTCATCTCTTCTCAATCCTCCTATTGCCCTTTTCTTCCCGCACTCCTTTCACTTGACTAACCGTTTAAATTTCCCTCCTTTCTGTCACCTGTCCTACTTCCTCCTATCTTCCGCAGAGCGCGCCATCTGCCTACTACCTCTCTTCCCGCCTCACGCCACGCTCGTCGCACTGCCCTAACCTCCAAATCTTTCCCTCTCACCTTCTCACCTCTATTCCCCACCCCACACTCCCTTTCCCTTCACCCTCTTCCTTTTGAACCTAACACTTCCCCTTCTCCACCACTCACTGCCCTTTATTCCCTCTTTCACCACATTATCCTCTCTTCCAAACACACCGCACCTTTCGCACCTCACTCTCCCACGCGACCGGAAACGGAAGTCCTATATTTTTATATTCTTTTAATTTTAAATAAATTTCTTAAACCATATTATTTTTCTATTTACTTATCCGTCTTCCTCCTTCTCTCCTCGCCCATTTCTGCTGACACCACATAATTCTTTCTATGATTCGTGTGTTCTTCACGCCACCAAATGATGTCATCTTGCACAGCGGTCCCTTAACGGGGGATTCAAATTACACGCGATCGCGCGATACGCAGCGATGTTAAGATTGAAAACAACATTTTAAAAAATTGTTAACTTTAGAGTGTCTGTTTGCTACATATTGGTTCGGCAGATCGGTGTGGCAGGGGATTAAAATTATTATTTCTCTGCGTTGGGAAAAAATATCTGTTGGTATGGAAGAAAAATATTCTGCTGACGCCACATTATTCTTTCTTTGATTTGTGCCTCCAGAGGATTTAAATTACACACGATCGCGCGATACGCTGCGACGCTTTAAAATTGTTAGCTTTAAAATGTATGTTTGCCAGTCTTCACGCCGCCAAATGACGGCTGCACCAGAGGACTCAAATTACGTATGTTATCGCGAGATACGCTACTACGTTCAAAAACATTTTGAAAATTTTTAGAATATCTGCGATTTTACCACTATGTAGTGCTGTCTCTTTCCCTCCTCCGAAGACGCGATGTGTAAAAACGCCGACATTGCCCGATATCATCCGACAAGAAACGGACGCGTGTGAGGCTTGGTATATGTACCATTCGGAAAAGGCTAATGTCAGAGAGTGGGCGTTGGGGGAGTTGGTGAGGCGGCTGACTCGTACCGCGGAGGTCTTGGGTTCCAGCCCCATCGCCCGGATTCGTTTTTTCAATTAAATTAATATCATAAAATTAATATTTCCCTCCTTACCCCGACAGTAGTCGATACCACGCTTCAGAGTATAAGCACCCTTCACCCGCGGTTCCACCTCATTGCGGTTTCGGTATCGGTTCGATATCAATTCTGCGATGGATTTCCTTCGACCTGAAAACTCAAATTTGAGTTTCAAGGTCGTGTGATGGGTAGGGGAAATGGCCTTGAAACTTAAATTGGGATTAGAATCGCCTTTGCCTTACTACTGATAATTTAAGTATGTGATTACAACATGGGGAATAAATAGCATTAGCAGCTTCTTGATTCACAGCTGTTACAGCACCACGAGATTCAGAAATCATAACAGAACACCCATCAGCTGTTATACCTATTTAGATTATTTGAAATCTAAATACAATTCCTTTAAAGTGACAAGTACAGGGTGTTAAAAAAGTATTGTTCACCGCTTGGAGGGGTGAATCTACACCCCGGATCGGTGGAGATTTGTAAAAAAATTTTTGCTGCAAAATTGTTTATAATATTGAAAATTAATGTTACATATTTTTTTACATCAACATATTCTGCTCGGTGGACGGAGAAAAAGTTTGAACGGAGCAATATGTCGAAAACGAACCGTTTCGTGGGGAAAATTTTTTAAAGATTTCGCAACGATTGGAATGTAAAGAGTTGCACGTAGATGCATGGGCCCACCACCACCACTTTGCCGTTTGCCAGTATTTACTACCTGAAGGGTAGTGGCCTGGGATAGGTAGCTTCCGGGCTCTACGCAGAAACAACACGGCGTTTAAAGGAACAGAAGACCGTGCAAGGTGCATTGACCCGGCTAGGCCTGAATTAAGTGGTGTTTTGCCAACAGAAATTCGAAGTTGACTGTAACCAGTTAGAATTTTTACCTATCTTTTTTTTATAGAGGGGGGAAAATGCATTACGCATACCCAGGCAGGGTTGCCTGGATTATGTGGGACTCGCCGCTGCTAGCGGGATACCCACTAAAAACCCCGTCTTTCTTGGCCTACTTCGTATGACTCCCTATGCTATGGCCGGGACTTCACCTATCTTTTGCCTACGGACAGTTGAACGGAAAGGGCACAACAATAGATTCTGCTGATTGACAGGAGGAAAAGTTTAAAAGAAACCATTAGTTAGACGATATTAACTTAGTAGCTTACGAACGTTCCCGATGGTTCATCTCCTGCGTCTTCTTCTCACCCACAAGACACCCCCATCGTTGTTGATGGCGCGTAGCATCCGTGCCTGTCCGGTGGCTTCGATATGACCACCGTCATTATCGAGACATTGTTGCAGTCTTGACTTACATGTTCCTGCGAACTTTTTCAAGAGTGTCCGGCGAATTTTGAATTCTTCGGAACGCTTCTTCTATTCGCTGTTTTAATTGGTCCCGCGTTTCAATTTGGGTCCCCGATTTATAAACAATATCTTTCACAGCTCCCCACATAAAAAAATCGAGGGGATTGAGATCGGGCGAAGTGGTGGCCACCCATGAGGTGCAGGCAGGTGTGCTATCCACCGTGTGCCAAACATTCGCGGTAAGTAGTCTCTGACTGCCAGGGTGAAATGTGCTGGTGCACCGTCATGCATGAAATACAGCGACCGACGTCGGTTTCGTGATAATACTTGGCGAAGATGGCCTAACAAATTTTTGTCGCAAAAAGCGCAAATATATTGCACCGGTTAATGTGGGCAAATAAACAGGGCCAATGATCTGATTTCCCACAATTCCTGCCCAAACATTTACCGAAAAACGTCCCTGATTAAAGCGTTGGGCGGTTGCGTGGGGATTTGCAGAGGCCTACACTCGTGTATTTTGCCTGTTTTGTAGGGTCGCGCTGGAAAAACTGCTTTCGTCCGTGAACAGCACATTTTGTAGGAAGCGGTGATTGTGTCGTAATTTCCGCAGCATCCAACGGCAGAAGGTACGCCGAGCAGCGTAATCACTTGGACGGAGTGCTTGCACCCTTTGAATTTTGAATAGTCATAGACCTTCTTCCCGGATGATGCGTCACCCATCACGCGCGATATACCTACGCGGCGAGAAATACCCCCGAGGCCCATTAGTGGGAATGCACGCGTTAACGCGATCACGCGTTCTTCCGTTCTCCAGGGTCCGCGAGGTCTACCTGGTCTCGGGTGATTATTGACTCCCGCATTGAATTCTGCTACATTTAATTCCGAAAAACAGTGGTCGACACGTTGAAATTCCCGTCGGTACGGGACTCGTATTTCCCTGCCACTGTCCACCAACCATTGTCCATAAATTTCCCGGGCTAAAGAATAGTCCCTGTTTGCTTCGTCAATGGCACGAAGCATTTGGCGTACGTTTCCCCCATCATTGCGACCTCTGCCTCTTAAACGTCGCTCCATGACACTCGGGGACCACTTATAATCACTAACTATTAACTAATAACTAATAAAGGATAACTATACTAATCACTAAACTACACTACTACACTATGTAATAGATGTTCCGTGTGTGTCCAATACACGCCACCACTACACGCGATGCGACGCGAAACCCGGTGTCTCAGCGATGAAGACTCTGTTTGATTGCTGTTCGCTCCTAGGTGTTTAGGAGGCGACCAAAATCCAACTGGTAGCATTTCCTTGGTGTAGGAAGGACCTTGAGCTTTGGAAATTCCTCGGTGGAGGGGGGAACCCCCTCCTTCTAGAAGAACTAAAGGAAGAAAATGCAAACATCTGGTTCCCCAAAAATTAGCAGGTAATTCGATCGGCCTGAGCGTCTCGTCAAGGATGGCGTATTTATGACCATTTTGAAATTTATGAACTGTGCGCGCGGGACCCAGGTCATCACGTGAAATCCACGGAGAAATATAAGGATTAACTCAGGGTGAAGAACGTCTAATAATGGTCAATTTGGGCGGACGTTACGGCGTCGATGCGATTTCGAATCGGTACACACATATATATATGTATATATTACACGTGACGCAATTTTTTGCGGCCTTTTTTTATATCGCCTCGTTTGAATTGACCCTATAAAGGTGGGATCTCTTAGCACAGCGTGCCGGTATAATGGAGAAGCTGCATCTGTTTCTCCTACACGTCTGACGCGCGTCTGCCTCAGCAGCAGCTTAGGCTACTCTAGACGCAATTGCACTGCGACGAGTGTGTGTTAAAGGCGGAATCTTCTAGCCTACGTCTGCGTATATGCGATAGGTGGAAAGTTGCCGCTATTTCAATGGAATAATCTCTTTCCTATGAACCATCTTCTCTCGCAACGAATACGTCGGCGCGTGCTTTTATTTTGATATTCGGAAACGCGTTTATATTCGATAGATAAGGGATCCGCCTTTAATTCGAAGGGAGGACACAGCAGGTAGGGACCACGCGCAGTCATCGGACTAGCCCTTTTCTTTCTGTGTCTCTTCGCGAGGCGTATTGATGTTGGATGATACTTTTTAATTGATCTGTTGGTGGCATCTTTCTTACATGTGACATATTTAGGTAACAACTGAACCGACTGATCGGTCAGAGTCATTTACATTAGGGACGAACACGGGACGAACTGATCAATATGAAACAGAAAATACCGAAAACACTCAGCGAAGGTACCAGGCCAAAAACATTTAGGAAATCGTCATAAATATAGTTAATAGATTCGCGGGCCTTGTAATCCCTAATTTTCGCGCGTTTGTCTTTTTACAGGGGTCTTCGCGAGATAGTGCTGCACATGGGCGGTGCACTCGTTGGGTGACGGTCGGTTAAGGGTGTGTCTTTTGTCCTTTCGACGGTGTGTCAGACTTGAGCCTGCGTTTTCGCGACCTTACTTTACTAGCGTCTTGTACGATTCTATTTGAATGCCAGATGCTGGTCGATGCCGCGGGCTCAGAGCAATGCGGAAATTCACGGCGAACGCTTCGAAAACAAGCAATTGCCTACCGTAAACGAACGGAGAAATTTCACATCGAAAAATTCTAAATTACTGGTTGTAAAAAATACTTGGAATTTCCGCCTGACACACCTTCGAAAGGACAAAAGACACACCTTAACCGACCGGCACCCAACGAGTGCACCGCCCATGTGCAGCGCTATCCCGCGAAGACGCTCGAAAATTAGGGATTACAAGGCCCGCGAACCTATTAACTATATTTATGACGATTTCCTAAATGTTTTTGGCCTGGTAACTTCGCTGAGCGTTTTCGGTATTTTCTGTTTCCTATTGATCAGATCGTCCCGTGTTCATCCCTAATGTAAATCACTCTGACCGATCAGCCGGTTCAGTTGTTACCTAAATATGTCACATGTAAGAAAGATGCCACCAACAGAGCAATTAAAAAGTATCATCCAACATCAATACGCCACGCGAAGAGACACAGAAAGAAAAGGGGTAGTCCGCTGACTGCGCGTGGTCCCTACCTGCTGTGTCCTCCCTTCGAATTAAAGGCGGATCCCTTGTCTCTCGAATATAAACGCGTTTCCAAATATCAAAATAAAAGCACGCGCTGATGAATTCGTTGCGAGAGAAGATGGTTCACAGGAAAGAGATTATTCCATTGAAATGGCGGCAACTTTCCACCTATCGCATATACGCAGACGTAGGCTAGGAGATTCCGCCTTTAACACACACTCGTCGCAGTGCAATTGCGTCTAGAGTAGCCTAAGCTGCAGCTGAGGCAGACGCGCGTCAGACGCGTAGGAGAAACAGATGCAGCTTCACCATTACACCGGCACGCTGTGCTAAGAGATCCCACCTTTATAGGGTCAATTCAAACGAGGCGATATAAAAAAAGGCCGCAAAAAATTGCGTCACGTGTAATATATACATATATATATATATATATATATGTGTGTACCGATTCGGAATCGCATCGACGCCGTAACGTTCGCCCAAATTTACCATTATTAGACGTTCTTCACCCTGAGTTAATCCTTATATTGCTCCGTGGATTTCACGCGATGACCTGGGTCCCGCGCGCACAGTTCATAAACTTCAATATGGTCATAAATACGCCATCCTTGACGAGACGCTCAGGCCGATCGAATTACCTGCTAATTTTTGGGGAACCAGATGTTTGCATTTTCTTCCTTTAGTTCTTCTAGAAGGAGGGGATTCCCCCCTCCACCGAGGAATTTCCAAAGCTCAAGGTCCTTCCTACACCAAGGAAATGCTACCAGTTGGATTTTGGTCGCCTCCTAAACACCTAGGAGCGAACAGCAATCAAACAGAGTCTTCATCGCTGAGACACCGGGTTTCGCGTCGCATCGCGTGTAGTGGTGGCGTGTATTGAACACACACGGAACATCTATTACATAGTGTAGTAGTGTAGTTTAGTGATTAGTATAGTTATCCTTTATTAGTTATTAGTTAATAGTTAGTGATTATAAGTGGTCCCCGAGTGTCATGGACCGACGTTTAAGAGGCAGAGGTCGCAATGATGGGGGAAACGTACGCCAAATGCTTCGTGCCATTGACGAAGCAAACAGGGACTATTCTTTAGCCCGGGAAATGTATAGACAATGGTTGGTGGACAGTGGCAGGGAAATACGAGTCCCGTACCGACGGGAATTTCAACGTCTCGACCACTGTTTTTCGGAATTAAATGTAGCAGAATTCAATGCGGGGGTCAATAATCACCCGAGACCAGGTAGACCTCGCGTACCCTGGAGAACGGAAGAACGCGTGATCGCGTTAGCGCGTGCATTCCCACTAATGGGCCTCCGGGGTATTGCTCGCCGCGTAGGTATTTCGCACGTGATGGGTGACGCATCATCCGGGAAGAAGGTCTACGACTATTCAAAATTCAAAGGGTGCAAGCACTCCGTCGAGGTGATTACGCTGCTCGGCGAACCTTCTGCCGTTGGATGCTGCGGAAATTACGACACAATCACCGCTTCCTAGAAAATGTGCTGTTCACGGACGAAAGCAGTTTTTCCAGCGCGACCCTACAAAACAGGCAAAATACACGAGTGTGGGCCTATGCAAATCCCCACGCAACCGCCCAACGCTTTAATCAGGGACGTTTTTCGGTAAATGTGTGTGTTACGTGAGGGCGTTAATTTGTAAACGACCGAGCGGTTGAGTCTAATTTTCTCACGCAACGCTTAACGAATTTTAAAGAGAGTTTATAATTTTAACATAATTAACGTTATTACGCAAAAATCAGGATTGTTTTGGGGGTGCGGCTTTCGTCTACAACCCATACAGGTTGTCCAATCAGGATGTGGTATTTTGGATAGACTGGTTCGAAACAAAATGAGACGAGATTTCAGTAAAATAAAATACCATGTATTACAATAATAAGCGAAAGGAAGTTTTGTAAGGTGGAACAAAAAGGGGAATTTACATGGATTTGTGTTATGTTTAACAATGAAAATATTAAATCACCGGATGTAGAATATTACAATATTCTGTGTTTGTTTTGGAGCTTACAATTGTTCTAAACTGGATTTTAAAACCAACAAACGACGAATACGGTTGCGAACATTAGTCGATAGACAACAATTGACGGACAATTATTAGTCGACAATAATTGACCGAGGGAAACCCCGCAACACGTAATGGTTGGATCAATTACCGCGCAAGTCCTTGATACTGAACATTCTCTAATTGAAAATGATTCAAAAATTGCGATACCCACGGAAGGAGGGCAGGACAGTTTATCGAGGGAGAGATCCCGTAACACACAATGGTTGGATCAACTGCCCCCTCCGTACATGGCAACGGAGAACAATTTTATATAAAAAAAAATTCAAATGATGAACACAATTGCTGAATATAGTAATGCAAATCACTCACCAACCTCGTACTCGTAGATCGTTAGGCTTTAATACCTTTTATTATCCGCCTTTCTTTCGCTCGAGCGCTCACTCTCTTTCTCTCTCTCTCTCTCTCTGGAGACCTGGTGGTGACTGTCTCGTTCTCTCCTTCGGGAGGGTCCCGCGTCTAGATGTTAAACCGCAGGAGTGTCGCACAACACACCAATGTCAAAGACGGTTTACAATATATTGTTTTTAAATATTAAACGCAAGAATATAAGGATTTAACGGTAGAATTTGAAAATGATAAAAACGCAAAATATATATATGGGTGAGTCTCTACGGGGACTGAGTCCTTCCACGTTCACTAAGCCACTATGGAACTCCGGCTCAAAAACTATATTCAAATAGTGATGTCCCTCGGACAGAACGTCAACGCACTATGCGATTTGTCAGACGACTGCCTTAAATAGTGAAAAATAGGTAATATTGAATAAGATGAGATATAATTATATACAGTCTCTACGAGGGAACTGAGTCTTTCCGTTGTCACAAGATCACTCGGAACTCCAGCTCGAACGCCTATTATACAATATGGCAATATGTCCCTCGGACAGAACGACCGCGCACTACGCGACTTGCTAGCCGTCTGCCTCGAGCGTTCGCAGGGTAGGCCCGAGCGAGTCGGGACTTTGAAACAAAGAGCGCCAAATTGCTGACTCTGCACCTCATGCACACGGGCCCAACCGTCGTTGCCTCGGACCGTTCCCAGCCTCACGGGCTTGAGTTTATCGCATTCGACGTTCTAAGAACGCCGACGGTGTTGGAAGATTTTCGCATGGAAGAACGCAGTGGCGTAACGACTTACATTTAATTATTATTATAATTCAGGTTGTAGATCATTGACAATTGATCGAGGGAAACTCCCATAACACGCAATGGTTGAATCAGTTGTCAATGACGGTGTGATGGAAATTTAGAAGAAAGAAAAATATAAATGGTTTACTACAATGCTTAAGTTTCCGAAGGCTTATCACAGCGTGCATTCTAAGAACGTCGACGGCGTTGGGAGACTGCTGACAATAATCTTCCATGGGAATATGCCGTGGCGTGACAGGCGTGAAGCTGAATTAAATTACAACTATTAAGAGTATTCACAGATAATCGACATCTGTGTAGCGAAAAATATGATATGAATATAGCAAAAATTTTGAGATGAATTTAAAAAGTAACCGGCACGTAACACCCTTCCCCCCTTGGAATCATCGTCCCGATGATAACTAGATATAAGGACATTTAGAGTGCCGAGTATAATTTATAAAGACATGAAGTAACTACCTGTCACGCCTGCGGGCATCGCGCTCGTTCCGCCGACACGAATTTCGATTCGGTGGTTGTGAGGATCGCCACGCAGGGCGGAGTACACGCATTCTATAAAAGGGCGTCCTATATGTACGCAGCCCTCTTAGTTACACTATTGCTATTTTTGAACAATTTCTAACCAGACCACAAACATACACCCCGGTTATCGCTACAAGTCAATTCCCCGAGAAACGACAAGTCCTTAAGGAATCGAGCACCGACGTCCGAGTACAATAAGCTCGTTTGTAATTTCGCACACTGTTTCAATACACTTAATGCATCCAGCACGAACTCTTCGCACGTTGGTACACCTGGCGATGTTAAGCCATGATGATGGGTTTTAGACGTTGATCTCCTCGATGAATTCGTCCATTGTCCACCTATCCGCAGCATTTAGCTCCAGAACTCACGACATGAACACCATCTGGACAGTCTGATGTTCGTTAGGCTCTGCAATGTATTGTGGTGGAGTTTTTCGGATGTAGGAAAATCGGTGCTCTTAACGCCAAAACTCTGCAGGTTCGGATTGGCCGCCAAAAATGTCTCAAGTATGATGCCGCTACAATTCGCGTAGCGACCAATTGAGAGGTTCCTCAGGGAATTGACCCGCAGGTACTGCCAGCACCTGAAAGGCCGATGGTCAGGCGTGAAATGTTGTCACATCCGATCCTTCCAGCGCTGTACAGTTTTTCGCAACCAAGGTCAATAGCCGTGGCCATAGGTCCGTGGGAACCAATTCGTTATCTAAAACAATGTATCTTATAATAATGGCGCATCGCATACAAAGTACCCAATAGAAAGCAGTGATTGATACTATCCTGCAGAACTCAGGACAACTGAAGAGCGACTCGGTAGATCCCGCCAGTCGGTGGTTGTCGCATCGTGATGAGCAATTTTTCGAAATACAATCCCGGAACGAATAAACTCTTGATGTTTCATGTGTTCTCCGATGGTTTGCGGAGGTTATCATGATCCAGGTCATCACAGAGAGAGAAGTTACCAATTTTCTTAATTTAATTTGACTCTATTCTACAATTATATCGGAAACTGAGGCCTAATCATTTTGGTGGTGTAGTAATAGTTTATCGGCATGCTTTACAAATCGTTCGCCAGACTTCCCTTGTAGTATAATGTTATTTTTTTCCAAAATTCCAACAATTTTGTAAGGGCCGTGATATCGACTGCCAAATTTACCTTTCCTGACTTCTACTAA
This sequence comes from Andrena marginata, assembly GCA_963932335.1. Taxonomy (NCBI): domain Eukaryota; kingdom Metazoa; phylum Arthropoda; class Insecta; order Hymenoptera; family Andrenidae; genus Andrena; species Andrena marginata. Next base: position 20,674,166 of record OZ010663.1, read on the forward strand.
AACGCGTGCCATGTCGCCAATTTTACCTTGGAATGGTCGCGCCTTTTCATCGTAGTGTAATTTTGATTTATGTTTAGCCGATATCAAATTTTGTGCAGCCAAGGTCTGCATCTCGGTTAACCGCGTTAATAAATCTTGAAGATAACCGTTATACGTTGACAAGGACTCGTCTGTAGGGAACGCACTAGGACAGCGTGCTATTTCGCCAAACACTAATTCGTGAGGAGTGAAATTTGTTGCTTCGTGAACAGACGTGTTATACGAAAATATTGCAAATGGTACTATTTTATCCCAGTCATCAAAATCATTTAAATAGTGTTTTATGTATTCAGTCAAGACTATATGGCTACGTTCCAAAGCACCATTTGTTTGTGGACGGTACCCAGAAGTAGTTACATGATTAATTTTGAAAACTTTTGCCAGTTCTTTTAAAACTTTATTAATGAAACTAGTACCTTGATCAGTTAAGATTGCGCGTGGAGCCCCATATTGCAAAACCAAATGCGTGACCAGCGCGTGAGCTACAGTTTCTGCTTTTATATCCGGTACAGGAACTGCAATGCAGTATTTCGTAAGGTTATCCTGCATAGTCAAAATGTGTCGATTACCGCTAGGAGTCAATGGAAGAGGTCCCACAGTATCTAAGGATATTTTATCGAATGGTTTTAATGGGGTATCGGTTATTAGCATTGGTTCGCGAGTTCTTGTCCTAACAAGTTTGTTTTCCTGACAACTATTGCATGTTCTAATGAAATTTTGAATATCGTTACGCATCGATGGCCAATAAAATCTTTCCCGAATTCTTTGATATGTCTTTGTCACGCCCTTATGCCCTCCTATTAAGCTTTCGTGTAATTCCGAAATGATTTTCGGACGGAGTTCTTCGGGCGGTACCTGTACGTTTCCGGTGCACAGTGTTATTTTGATATCGCTATCCGCAAAAATATTTAATAAGATACCAGCTAGTGTACCCTGCGGGAGTGTATCAGTAAATTCACCGGATTTCGAAATTCTAAAGGTTTTTATGCCTGATTGTAAAAGTGTACCTTTTAGATTTTCCAAAGCATTACCTAATTTTGCGACGGAAGTATCATCATAATGCTTTTCCTTGATTACTACACTGAAAATTTTGTATTTACCTCGCGGCGTAACGAGTACTTGGCCTTCTTTTGGCTTTGAATTTCGCAGATTTTCTATGCTTATGGCTCCTATATCTGCGAGCAACTTACTTATCGGAGTTACCAATTCTACATCGGAAGAAATGAAATGAACATAATTTTCGCGAATGTTTGTTAAACTGTTTCGAGTAAATTTAATATTCTCTTCGCGTGGGCTTCGGAAGAAGGTCGGTGACGTTAATACGTCGGGAAGTATACTTTCCGTTATTTGAATTCCTGGTCGATACTGGTCAATTTTACTGTGGTCAATCGATTCAGGTGCAAGTGAACGTTTAGGAGTAGAAGGTGGATCAGAAACTGTTCCTGGTTTTGAATAAGTGGATTGTGAATAAGGAGTAGATAATGCAAGCGGTCTGTTGGACGGTAACGGGGTTGGTATCATGGAGCTGCGCGGTGGACGGCGAATTAACGTATTGTCGAATCTTGAGGCAGTGTTTGGTTCTTCTTCCTCCTGTATGGATTCCAAAGGTCTCCCTAATTCGGATCTCGAAGTTACTACCTCGGTGCTTGTTGTTGCAGCATTACCTTGGCTTCGCGATTTATATTGTGCCCACAAGTCTTCTGCGCGTTTGTCCAGTTCTTCCCGGAATGAATTTTCTGCATCTAATTCTGATTCGTCGGATGAATTTTGAAGAATGTCGCTATGCTCCTGCAGCGATTTTTCGAAACGGTTAAAAGATTCCTGAAGTTCCGGAAGCCTAATAGATTGAGAAGTGTCGAGCTGAATCTCGTTATCATCACTATCACCCGATGGAGGTGCAATGTCTATGGTTATGCTTTCGGCAGGCATTGCAGGCGCAGCAGCTTCATCCTCTGTAGTGTCCAAAACCTCCGATTGGTCTTCAGATAGTACTTCTTTAGAAAGGGAGCGTTGAAATTCTTGAACCAATATTGGTGATTTGAGATTGGGTAGCACGCTTTTTCGACCTCGAAATACCGGTGGGTCGACCACCTCGGTAGGCGGTTCTTCTTCGGAATTTTGTGAAGATTCAGTAGTAGTTAATTCCGCGTAATTAATGGGAGTTTTTGTCTCGGCAGTTTGAACTGCGGAACGCGTTCTTGTTGCAATGGCACTTTTATCTAATGGGAATGTACGTTTACTTCTCTTGACAATCGGTTTAGCTACGGATTTTAACTCCACAGGCGCGGATCTAGAAGTGCTTGGAGTTGATAACCTTTTATCGGCGGGAGGTTTCTTAATAGGCAAAATTTTGGAAATCCTAGTGTTACAATCCGAATCGCTATCGGATGTGTCTTTAGAACTGGAATCGGAACTAGTATTAATTTCTGTTACTGGGTTTCGAGACAGAGCATCTGCATTGGAATTTAGGCGTCCAGGTTTATGTACAAATTCATATTCATAATCGTGCAATTTTAATCTCCAACGCACTAAACGTTGTCCCGGGTCTTTTATCGAATCTATCCATTTTAAAGGCTCGTGATCACTAACCAAAGTAAATTTCCTTCCGTAAAGGTATGGTCGAAAATGTAATATTGCAAAAAGTACTGCTAGACATTCCTTTTCTGTGGTAAAATAATTTTGTTCCGGCTTCGTTAAATTTCTCGAAAGGTAAGCTACTGGCAAATCGTGTCCGTCTACATTTTGACTGAGTACGGCGCCTATTGCGTAATCAGATGCATCTGTAGTTAATGTGAAAGGCTTATTGAAATCGGGATATTGCAATATAGGACTTTTGCACAAAGATTTACGTAGAATTTTGAAACTCTTTGTATGTTTACTTCCCCATACAAATTTAGCGTTCTTTTGTAATAATTCTGTAAGAGGCTTGGCTTTGGCTGCAAAATCTTTGATAAATCGACGATAATATCCAGCTAATCCAAGAAATTGTCGTACATTTTTCTGATTTTTAGGACGAGGAAAATGTTTTACTGCCGTTAATTTCTTTGAATCTGGTCTTACTCCAGAACGACTAATAATATGGCCTAAATAAGTGACTTCGGTTCTCAAAAATTCGCATTTATCTGGCTGAAGGGTTAATTTTGCATCATTTAATCGAGTAAATAGACGTCGAACTTTCTTTTCGTGTTCTTCCAAATTTTTCGCGTAAACAACAATGTCATCGAGATAGACAAATACTTCCACACCCTGTAATCCGCGCAATACCTGATCCATCAGCCGTTGAAACGTCGCGGGAGCATTCTTAAGCCCTTCGGGCATACGAATATACTCGTAATGACCATTAGGTGTAGTAAAGGCTGTTTTAGCACGGTCTCGCGGATCCATTTCAATTTGTTGGAATCCACTAGCGAGATCAAAGGTGGAAAAGTATTTTGCTTCGCCTAAGTGATCTAGAATTTCTGTGATGTTAGGAAGCGGATATGCATCACCAATTGTTTTTTCATTAAGATATCGAAAATCGATTACTATTCTCCACATTGGATTTCCCTCGGAATCAGGTTTCTTTGGTACTATCCAGATTGGTGAATTGTACGGTGAATTTGAAAGTGCAATAATTTTATCTGCCAATTTATTAGAAATTTGACGAGCTATTTCTTTTTGGTGGACTCGTGGAAACCGATATTGCCTGGTATTAATGGGCAAGTCATCTATTGTAGGTATTCGATGTTGTATTAAGGGAGTAGATTCTAATTTATCACCTGGTAGACGAAATCGTTCAGGAAATTCCTCGATTAATTTAATTACGTGATCTTTCTCTTCGTCATTTAAATGATCTAAACGCAATTTCGATAAAATTCTGGTTACACGGTCCGTTGATACCGGTGACTCCTGCTGTTCAGAGTCAGAATCGAAGTATTCGCGTTCTTCGGGAAAGTTATGATATTCGAATGGTAAAATTTCTTGCGGCGGTATTTCAATTTGAATGTCCTTATCCAAGGTATTTATTGCGAGAACATGGCACACGTTGTTTTTAACTTTTACAAGCGCTTCCCCAATGTAAATTCCATCTATTGTTTTAATTAATGGTAAATATCCTTCTTTCAAATCACAGTCGATGGTATCTATGGCGATTGCTTGTCGGGTACGACTACTAATACGATAAACACGCGGCGTACTATTTTTCTGAGGTGTTTCCTCCGGAGGAGTCTCGCCAATAAAATGGATCGGTCGAATTGGTTGACTTTGTGTAACAATTGTATTGTGTGCAAAAGAAATTTCGGCTTTTTCTTGTCTCAAATAAGCTTTTCCTAAAATACCGTCACTATGTATCGGAAAATTTGGTCTTACTACATGAAATAGGACTGGTTGATCCAAAATTGATACTATTGTAGTTCCTAATGTTTCCATTCTTTCGTCCGTAATTCCTCTCATTTCGATGGAATCGCGTACGTCGACGGTTACATCCTCGTGCAATGCGTTTAATTTTATTACATTTATGTCTGCACCCGTATCAATCAAAAACGTTGCAGTTTTGTATCGTAATTGTTCCGCGGTTAATTTTACAACAGGCGATTCGTCGTTACAACCCAAATTTAATATTGTTGATCCTTTTCCAGAAATCTTACCGTCGGACGACGCTCTGAGTTTTGATTGTTCGACGGGCGACGCTCGGGATTTAGGTAACTCGTCGTCGCGTCTGTTCGAGGAGTTACACGAGAGTTTAAATCCGAATTATTACGTGGTTCTGACGAATTTTGGTTTGGCGAATACGGCCTGGACTCGCGAAACCCTACGGAATTCCGCGAATCGGAATTTGAATTTTTGTAACTAGTTGAAAAATTTGAATTTTGAGGCGCGACTTGCGTCGCCTGAGGAATTGGACTCGTGCTCCGTCCCAATTGTGGAGCCGTTGGAGTTTGTGCGTACGTCGAATTTGACGGAAAACGCGGATCCTGTGGATACGGCGGATAATATGGCGGATAAGGCATTTGATAAAAAGGTGGGTAAGGCATGTAGGGATACGGGGAATAAGCAGGATACCCATGTTCTGGATACCTACTCGATTCCGTGTTACTTCGCGATGGTTTAAGAATACCCGTTGGGAATTTTGAATAATCTGAATTTCCCGTCGCATTTGGACTCGGACTTCGCGAACGAGAGTCTCCAAAATTTTGATGTCGCGAATCGCGATAAGTGAATAGGCTTTGACGCGAATTACTTTGAAGAGGGGAATCTGAACGGGAATTTGAACGAGAATCATCCTGCCTCGAAAGAAACAATCTATTTGTATCTCCAGTCGGTATTACTCCAGACCTCATTCGCGTCTCGACTCGCGTCGCATGTTTTAGCGCGTCCTCTAAAGTTTTTGGATCCCGCGCGTCTACGGCCCTGGCTATTTCATCCGGCAAGCCCCGAATAAATGCTTCTAGCGCGCACTCCTTTATCGGGCGCAGCATCTTATCCGCGTCCTCGCCATACGAGTCTTCCAGCGCGAGTCGTGCTCCGCTAACCAAGATATTAAGCCGATCATGGAAATCATTTACAGTTTCGTTTCTACGCATGCGGATATTTTCAATTTCATGATGGTAATATGGGTAATCTTTCCCGGGAGCAAATCTAGTTTCCAAATGTTTAATTAATTCATTGACGGTATTAAAGGTTTTTCCAAAAGTACTATCGCGTGCAGCTCCTTGTAATTTTCCTAGGACTGCTTTAACGAACGGTCCTTCCGACGCAGGCGGTACAAAAACTGCGCCGTTTTGCACATCTTGTAAGAAATCTTTCAAAGGTATATTTCTCCCGTTAAAGAAAGGAATATTCAGCGTCCCGTGCTGTAAAGCAAAGCATTCCGCCATAGACGTCATCATCGCGTTTGTTACCGATAGATTCGCGGACGTGTTAGCGGTTTCATTGGGATTAGCCATTTTGTTAAAATTTTCAAATTATTTCAAAGAATATACACAAAATATATAAATAAGCTGAATATATATATATATATATATATATATATATATATATATATATATATATATATATAAGCTGAAGATAAATTAGAAGGCGATATCACGAATTTCCTAAAACATTCAAAACACAAAAGAAATAAAAATGTAAAGCATACCAATTAAATCACATATAAAAATTACATAGGCACTCTTTTATCTCGAACGTCTCAGAAAATACCACAACGGACGGGTTTGACAAAAGCAGAATCCCACTTCTGACACCAGTTTAGCTGTTACGTGAGGGCGTTAATTTTTAAGCGACCGAGCGGTTGAGTCTAATTTTCTCACGCAACGCTTAACGAATTTTAAAGAGAGTTTATAATTTTAACATAATTAACGTTATTACGCAAAAATCAGGATTGTTTTGGGGGTGCGGCTTTCGTCTACAACCCATACAGGTTGTCCAATCAGGATGTGGTATTTTGGATAGACTGGTTCGAAACAAAATGAGACGAGATTTCAGTAAAATAAAATACCATGTATTACAAAAATAATAAACGAAAGGAAGTTTTGTAAGGTGGAACAAAAGGGGAATTTACATGGATTTGTGTTATGTTTTACAATGAAAAGATTAAATCACCGGATGTAGACTATTACAATATTCTGTGGTTGTTTTGGAGCTTACAATTGTTCTAAACTGGATTTTAAAACCAACAAACGACGAATACGGTTGCGAACATTAGTCGATAGACAACAATTGACGGACAATTATTAGTCGACAATAATTGACCGAGGGAAACCCCGCAACACGCAATGGTTGGATCAATTACCGCGCAAGTCCTTGATACTGAACATTCTCTAATTGAAAATGATTCAAAAATTGCGATACCCACGGAAGGAGGGCAGAACAGTTTATCGAGGGAGAGATCCCGTAACACACAATGGTTGGATCAACTGCCCCCTCCGTACATGGGCAACGGAGAACAATTTTATAAAAAAAATTCAAATGATGAACACAACTGCTGAATATAGTAATGCAAATCACTCACCAACCTCGTACTCGTAGATCGTTAGGCTTTAATACCTTTTATTATCCGCCTTTCTTTCGCTCGAGCGCTCACTCTCTTTCTCTCTCTCTCTCTCTCTGGAGACCTGGTGGTGACTGTCTCGTTCTCTCCTTCGGGAGGGTCCCGCGTCTAGATGTTAAACCGCAGGAGTGTCGCACAACACACCAATGTCAAAGACGGTTTACAATATATTGTTTTTAAATATTAAACGCAAGAATATAAGGATTTAACGGTAGAATTTGAAAATGATAAAAACGCAAAATATATATATGGGTGAGTCTCTACGGGGACTGAGTCCTTCCACGTTCACTAAGCCACTATGGAACTCCGGCTCAAAAACTATATTCAAATAGTGATGTCCCTCGGACAGAACGTCAACGCACTATGCGATTTGTCAGACGACTGCCTTAAATAGTGAAAAATAGGTAATATTGAATAAGATGAGATATAATTATATACAGTCTCTACGAGGGAACTGAGTCTTTCCGTTGTCACAAGATCACTCGGAACTCCAGCTCGAACGCCTATTATACAATATGGCAATATGTCCCTCGGACAGAACGACCGCGCACTACGCGACTTGCTAGCCGTCTGCCTCGAGCGTTCGCAGGGTAGGCCCGAGCGAGTCGGGACTTTGAAACAAAGAGCGCCAAATTGCTGACTCTGCACCTCATGCACACGGGCCCAACCGTCGTTGCCTCGGACCGTTCCCAGCCTCACGGGCTTGAGTTTATCGCATTCGACGTTCTAAGAACGCCGACGGTGTTGGAAGATTTTCGCATGGAAGAACGCAGTGGCGTAACGACTTACATTTAATTATTATTATAATTCAGGTTGTAGATCATTGACAATTGATCGAGGGAAACTCCCATAACACGCAATGGTTGAATCAGTTGTCAATGACGGTGTGATGGAAATTTAGAAGAAAGAAAAATATAAATGGTTTACTACAATGCTTAAGTTTCCGAAGGCTTATCACAGCGTGCATTCTAAGAACGTCGACGGCGTTGGGAGACTGCTGACAATAATCTTCCATGGGAATATGCCGTGGCGTGACAGGCGTGAAGCTGAATTAAATTACAACTATTAAGAGTATTCACAGATAATCGACATCTGTGTAGCGAAAAATATGATATGAATATAGCAAAAATTTTGAGATGAATTTAAAAAGTAACCGGCACGTAACAGTGTGGGCAGGAATTGTGGGAAATCAGATCATTGGCCCTGTTTATTTGCCCACATTAACCGGTGCAATATATTTGCGCTTTTTGCGACAAAAATTTGTTAGGCCATCTTCGCCAAGTATTATCACGAAACCGACGTCGGTCGCTGTATTTCATGCATGACGGTGCACCAGCACATTTCACCCTGGCAGTCAGAGACTACTTACCGCGAATGTTTGGCACACGGTGGATAGCACACCTGCCTGCGCCTCATGGGTGGCCACCACTTCGCCCGATCTCAATCCCCTCGATTTTTTTATGTGGGGAGCTGTGAAAGATATTGTTTATAAATCGGGGACCCAAATTGAAACGCGGGACCAATTAAAACAGCGAATAGAAGAAGCGTTCCGTAGAATTCAAAATTCGCCGGACACTCTTGAAAAAGTTCGCAGGAACATGAAGTCAAGACTGCAACAATGTCTCGATAATGACGGTGGTCATATCGAAGCCACCGGACAGGCACGGATGCTACGCGCCATCAACAACGATGGGAGTGTCTTGTGGGTGAGAAAAAGACGCAGGAGATGAACCATCGGGAACGTTGGTAGGTTACTAAGTTAATATCGTCTAACTAATGGTTTCTTTTAAACTTTTCCTCCTGTCAATCAGCAGAATCTATTGTTGTGCCCTTTCCGTTCAACTGTCCGTAGGCAAAAGATAGGTGAAGTCCCGGCCATAGCATAGGGAGTCATACGAAGTAGGCCAAGAAAGACGGGGTTTTTAGTGGGTATCCCGCTAGCAGCGGCGAGTCCCACATAATCCAGGCAACCCTGCCTGGGTATGCGTAATGCATTTTCCCCCCTCTATAAAAAAAAGATAGGTAAAAATTCTAACTGGTTACAGTCAATTTCGAATTTCTGTTGGCAAAACACCACTTAATTCAGGCCTAGCCGGGTCAATGCACCTTGCACGGTCTTCTGTTCCTTTAAACGCCGTGTAGTGTCTCCGTAGAGCCCAGAAGCTACCTATCCCAGGCCACTACCCTTCAGGTAGTAAATACTGGCAAACGGCAAAGTGGTGGTGGTGGGCCCATGCATCTACGTGCAACTCTTTACATTCCAATCGTTGCGAAATCTTTAACAATTTTTCCCCACGAAACGGTTCGTTTTCGACATATGGCTCCGTTCAAACTTTTTCTCCTTCCACCGAGCAGAATATGTTGATGTAAAAAAATTTAACATTAATTTTCAATGTTATAAACAATTTTGCAGCACATTTTTTTTACAAATTTCCACCGATCCGGGGTGTAGATTCACCCCTCCAAGCGGCGAACAATACTTTTTTAACACCCTGTACAACTTTTCCTAAATTAGAGCCTGTTAATCCAATTTCTAAGGAATCTTGTTCGTCTGTATTTATCGCGCTTATTTTTTTATGATGATCTAAAACTGTTATAAAATTATCCCGAACTACATTTTCATACGCATATCTCAATACAAGTGACATCTGTGAGATATGCGATATGACCGTTGTTTCATCATATATTATGCTGTAGAATTTATCTTCTTGAATTCGCTTAATGATGATCGATGTAATTGCTTCTGTAACGTCCCACGGGCCTCGAACCAGTAATTACCGACCGTCGATAAGGAAGAGCTGATCTACGTTACCGCGGAGCCAACCTGTATTATCGTGCACAAGCATTGTACATTCTTTTAGATTATATACTAAGCAAATAGTAGAGAAACAAATATTATAGAAATGTTACGAATAATTAATTAGAAATACTGCCAAAAGCACAAAACAAAATAATATGTAATAAGCGAGCAAAATGCGAAATAACAGATACCGACTTACTGCGCATGCGCCATGTCGCCAAATTTTTGGTGCAAAATGAGGCGTGCGCAGCACACAACGCGCTCATTCGAATACGAATACGTTCTTGCAATCAACGAATGCTAGTTCCTGGAGGTAGCTTAAGTACTATCCAGCGGAATTTCAGCACGCTCCGGAAACGGTAGCGATTGGTTCTCAGTGTACAAAGGTACTGTTGCTCCTCTTTGGATCTTTCATTTAGAGGTTGAGAACTTTGATTCGCGGTCGATGGAAGGGGAAGGCGATTTCTTCGAGGAAGACGACCGCGATTTCCTGGAATTCTGTCTGTTCGCGACTCTGTTACGGATATCAAGTTCTTTTCGCACGCTACGCTCTTCGCTTGTTCTCGCTTCCGCATATGTAAATTGCTCATCTGCTGAGTAACCACTGCTTTCACGCTTACTAACTGCTTACGCGCTTGCTTGTTAGTTAATTCTATTCTTAACTTAAGTACGGCTAAATCAATCAGTGTAAATAGTAGTTTAATTTTCGTGTAAACATAATTTAAATTATAACTATGATCGTGACGCTTAAAATATAACAGTTTTGTGTTTGGTAAACGGGTCTCTATTCCTCCGTACTTTCGAATTACTTATAGCTTCCTCGCGCCGATCCGTTCACAAGCTTTTAATAATAATGCTTAATAATACCTACAGTTATGATTATATAGTTTATTTTGGGGGTTTTCGTGGTTTTATAATTATATGTTATATTATAATATATGTATATGTTGCAGAGTACGGCCGCTACCGTCTCCAAAGGGAAGCTCGTACTCTTGGCAACATCTGCTGTAAGAACGGCCGCTACCGTCTCCGGGGCGAAGCTCGTTACTCGTGGCAGATTTTGTTCTACTATGCCTTCGTATATTGCAGAGTATGGGCGCTAGCGTTTCCGGAGCGAAGCTCGTACTCATGACAATGCTAGCTGTAAGAACGACCGCTACCGTTTCCGGGGCGAAACTCGTTACTCTTAGCTATGTCTGCTGCTAGAACGGTCTCTACCGTTTCTGGAGCAAAGCTCGTTACTGTTGGCAGAATTCGAAGTATCCGCTGGGCGGCGTGGGGCTCCTTTTATACACAAGAACTGGCGGGCTGGCGCATGCGCAGTACGTCGCTTTCCGTTATTTCGCTTTTTACTCGCTTATTACATTTTATTTTATCTTGCACTTTTGTCAATATTTCTAATTAATTATTGCTAATATTCCTATAATTTTAGTTTCTTTAATATTTGCTTTGTTCATAAATTATATATAAAAGTATTTACAATGCTTGTGCACGGTAACGCAGGTCGGTTTCGCGGTAATGTAGTACAGTTATCGACAGTTGGTAATGCTGGATTCGAGTCTCCGTGGGACGTTATACCTCCCCCCCCTGAGGGATCTCTCGTCCTTGTAAGATTTGACGAGTGGGAGTTGAAATTGAAAACTTATATAACTATTTATTATACGTGTTTTTTTCTACTGAATAAGAGGGGATGGCTACTCCTAACTCGAACATCGCAAGAAGTCTCCATATCCTTTTCTGAGGGTCCGTTTTAGGGAGATTCCTACATGTTCTCCAGTCTGGGTTCGGGATTTTTATTTTGATTAATTTTGGCCACATCTTTGGAGGGACGTTCGGGATTTTGAACTCCGATAGCTTGAAATCCGGAGTTGTTAGTCTTTCAGGAGTGGTTCGGAGAAACTCCGGTGAATGCTGGTGGTTTTTTGGTGGTGTCTTGAATTTTGGAGAGGTTTGTTAAATTTCTTTGAGGCGGATAGATTTTGTAAGTATTGTTGCGAGCACCCTATGGATGGAATCCATGGCCCGTTGGTGCTCGCGACAAAGACAAAAGAGACAGCGAGAAGAAGGTGATCCGATCGATCGCCTGTCAAGCTGTCACTTGAGATACCGACGCCATTGACAGCAGACGTAGTCCCGAACACTTCCTTGCCCTTAATTACTGTTATTTAATTACTGTTATCCTTGTTGATGTTCACGTTCTGTTATTACACATTAAACTTATATTATGTCTACTCAAAAACGTAACAGTATATTACCATTTTGTTTGCAGATGTTGGGAGTGGAGTGATCAGAGGAGGAATATTTATCATCTCGTTAAATAGATTCTCTAGTTCTTCCTTTCCTTTTTTAGGTTCAGAGTGCCGCGTGCCTGAACGTTTCGGCATTTTGGTAGCTAATGAAGTATGGTGCAAGCACGAGTTTGAATGGTACATTGGACCCTTTTATAGTGGCGCCCTGTGGCGGACTTTTACAAAATTTTTACGTGTGCAACGCAACTATGTTGTTTCCCGCTTTCTTATGTTACTTAGTTTTTAGATTATTTCAGGTTATTACATTTTTCGCATTTTTCGGTTTTCTATGAGAAATATACGTTTATTAGAGCAAAACAGGTTTATAAAAATGCTTAAAATTAGGTGCCAGTGTTAATTACATTTTGTTGGCATGTATGTAGTGTGTATCTGTGGAGTGTAGTGTATAAAATGTGTGGCAGTTACGTCTCCGCCACCACGTTCTTCCTCTTCGACACCTTTCTTTTCCTACGTTTCTAACTTTCACTTTTCTAAATTCTCTTGCTGTTTACAACTTCCTGCCTATTCTTCGCCTGGGCCTGGGGTTCATTGAGAATATGTGGCGACCAGGCCCGCGCGAGCCGAAGCGAAATTGCTTCTCGCGTAGCTTTCTGATTTACCCTTACCTCGGCGTTTCTGCAGTTTCCTGTCTATTTTTCTACTTCCTACCTTCGCTTCTTCCACCCCTGGTTAAATGTACGGTTTGTGAAGAGAGTCAGTCGGTGTCGACCAATTCCTGCGTGTACTTGCCGATAACCTAATGCGAGTGTTTGTTATCACGTCGCATCCTCATATTTAAATAAATTGAGTGTTGGTTAAACGGAGTCCATATCATTTTACCACATTCCACCTCAAATGAATAAATGATATTACAAAAAAAGAAAATGATATGTAACCCTAATAGTATTTGTTGTTAGCATACGATTGGGCCACGCACATAATATTAGTTGGTCAACAGTTAGATTTGGCACTTTTTTCCGTTTGGGCCAACAACAGATGGCCAAGGTACGCTTTCCTACTGTTGCCGAATTATTTATATTCTTTCCAAAAGACGTCTTAAAGACGTCCAGAAGGTGTCTTAAAGAGCTTCAAAAGACGTTTTAAGCACGTCTTTTTCAGGCCTGGTTTAGGAAAAAATATCGCTTGTGAGGAGAAAATCGAACCCAAACTTTCCGCTTGCGAAGTAACCGCTGTTCGCACTTACCCAACACATTTCCTTGCAAAGACTTCTAATTTCTAGTCACATAACTAGTATTAATTGTTTATAAAAACTGTGCAATGATGCGAAATATTCTACAAAATATCATCATTCGACTTTTAGACTCATTCCTTAAAATTTCACATTCGTCTCAAGACAGACGTCCTCATTACGTATTTATACATATGAAAGGAAAAATCACAACTTCGAATATAATAACAGGTTTCTGGATGTACCAAATTTTCTGACGTTTGCAAAACGACATTTAATCATCGTTGTAAATTTTTTTTTAATTAACCAACCATAGTAATTGTAGACCCGACATTGAATGTTCGTAGGCAAACTGTCGTAACTTTTTGTTAATTAACCAACCATAATAATTGTAGGCCCTAGATTGAATATTCGTTGGTACACTGTCGCAACTCTTTGCCATAGGCTCTATGTTGATAATTTGTAGGCAAAAACACTAACTCTATCCCAACTAATTCGCAACTATTGACTACCTTTGGGCAACCAGAAATGCTACTAGGGACGGTGTGTATGTGTTAATTACATTTTGTTCGTGGTGTGTTGTGTAAGTGTGTAGTGTGTAAGATAAAATAAAAATATAGGGTTTTTGTTTTCTATAAGATAAGTTTTCAGATAACCGGGTACGTACCTCCTCATCTTAGTCCTTGCACGTAAGTTGGTTCGAGCTGCAGTATTAGCAGAGTGAATAGTGTACATTCGGTTGCAGGCTTTGCTACGTATAATGTTCTTCGGCAAAAATGACAGATTCTGTAGCTCCCTGTATTTTTTATTACAATATGATGTTCGTAGGACGGTTCCTCTACCTCATTTCTTTGTGTACAGTAAACATATACCCCCTTTGTAACGTGTAACGTATCGCGAGGAACCGCCATAAATTTTTCCTTTTTCTTTTAATACAAATTGTTATTTTCCTTCACTTATATCAAAGTTTTAACGTAGTATTAAGAATATACGAAACACGTGCAAGCGACATACTATGTAGCGGGAAACAGTGAACTAAACGACACGCAACGCATGTGCATAACCGCCCATTCAAACAGTGAACTCAGTGCCGCGACTGAACCAAGCGCGCGTGCGTAGACCGCACGATCAACCGGACGCCGAATAAACCGAGTCTAGTGCACGAGTGGTGCGAAGCGGACGTTAATACTAATTGGTGCGCAAAATCGCGCAACGAGTGATTGGCGCGGGCCAAGTACCAGCAAGCAGTATAAATACAGGCCCGCCAGCAGCAGAAAAGCAGACTTGGTTCTGCCACCGAACCAACCAGACCAAGGTCACTTTCACTGGCCCCCTTAGTCTCGCAAAGTATAAAGGAAGTCTATCTTAAATCAACGTTCTGACATGCAACTACTAACTTCCATATGAGGTTGCTTTAGCTAACCCCCCGAACACCCATACGAGGTCGCTTTTACTAGCCCCCTCAACTTCCATTCGAGGTCGTTCGTACTAGACCCTCCACCTCATCCTGCAAAGCGTGGGCCAGCTGATAGGCATCAGAAGCCACTACTAATCGAGGGAAGGAACCGTCTCAAATTCTCAACTAAAACATTCCGAATCGACTGAGCGTCGTTTCTTGTATTACACTAACTTCGTTTCGAGACTTTATGTTCCATTAACGATTTAATATTGTACCTATATACTATATCTTCTATATTAATTAACGCCTCAATTATAACTACATTTTAAATTACCGACTCAGCGTCGAAGCCAAAATCAAGACAATTATTCTTTATTACGGACTGTTACGTCCCAAATTCCTATTCGGGGCCGCGATTTTAGGGAGTTTATATTTTGGATCCGCTTTTGAGCTAGTCCAGGGACCTAACGCTTTGGGTTAGTTGAGAACGATAGATAATAGATTATAACGTTTTTGTTTCGTAATCACCTTAAGTTGACCGCTGTGATGAACCGTCAATGGGAATTAATCGCTACTTGATGGGTGCGTCCGGGATTCCGTCTATTTGGGGCGCGTTGTTGGTTTTCGGGGCTACCCAGACTTCAAGGAAGAGGGCATAACCGAAGTTTGGGATCTCCTGGTCCTTCTTGATTGTTGTGGCCTTAATGACTTCCAATAATTGGGAATCCGCTGGCGTGTTCTTAAAGGCTAAAGCCAATTTCCGCAGTTGATATTTTCTTCCGACTCTGTGGCCTCTAGGCATTGCCACCTTTTATTGAAGGGATTGATTTGTTTGATGATCTTTATTTCACCGGGATCATGGTTCATGTCTAATTTCTAGTGACACCGTGGGCGGTTGTCCTGCTTATTAGAGTCACTTTCGACAGACGCAAAACATGATCGCTCATAAACCATTTCGATCGGTTAATAACCGTTTTTGGGGTTGATTAATCGCGGAAATCGCATTTTACACCCAATACCCGATGACACCGTGGGCGGCTATCCTGCTTATAAGTGTCATCTTTGACGGGCGCAAATCACGATTAACTTTATTCATTTTTCTAGATTTATAATTTGATTATAGAAAAAGGTGTCGATGCCTGAGGTAAGGAATAGGAAAACGAAGGTAAAACTTCACTCACTTATTTGTTCTTTCACTAACACTTTTATTGTCAATGTCGTAGATTTGAACACTTTTTAACTTGTCGTAGATCCAAAATGATAATGAATATTAATTATTCTGGATAGTAATAATTCTCCGCGGGTGGTCAGTCTCTTTTTATAGGGCTGTCGATCACTCCTTCTCGAGGTTTGTCACATGACAATTTAGACGGTGGGAGATGAAATCTTCCAATCATCTGCCGTGGGATCCACCTGAAGAATTCTTTCCAGCGGGTTATCCGAGAGTTTTGTTTACTGCAGAATTTGAGCTATTGCGCGCCTATTTCAGTGTCTTCTGACTTACTTAAGACGTATTTCTGCCGTTAGCAGCCGTTAGTTAACCTCTCAGCAGCGTCGATAGTTAAATTCTTATTTTAATTCATTTTTAGATGTTTACGCTATTCGGTTTTCGATGTGCTCTGTACGATTGGTTTCGTTCAGCCCACATACTAGGGACTGAAGTTAATATTCATCGGTTCCGTATTGGAGCTCGATTTACGGGATATAAAGGGAGGGCAAATTTGTGGCGATGATCAGGAGCGCAGCTTCGTGAAGGTGTCGACTCCGCTGGCGGAAGGGGCCTCTGACCCACCAGCTGGCGTCTACTGGTCCCCTTGGTGTGCGTGCGGTTGGCTAGCTGGTGTGCATCTAGTTGGTGTGTGGCTACCTCTTTTGTGCTGGTTCTCCTGCTCACTGTTGCCATTCGATGATTCTTGACTTGATTTTCTTATCGGGAGTTTTGATTATAATGTCTTTTTGGCTATGTATTATATTGATAACTTATTTGAGATGGTTATAATATACCAAAGTACGAAATAGTAAGTTTGAATGATTTAAAGGGTTAAATAATAGTTAACTCCACGTCGCGAGACGTGACACCGACTTAGCGTTAGGAACCGAAATTAAAACGAATATTCTTTATTACCGATTTAGCGTTAGGAACCGAAATCAAAACGATATTCTTTATTACTGACCGATACGTGGTTACGTATTACCTTAAATTCTATTAATTGATTGTCATAATTCACACGACTCAGTGTCGTATTTTATGTTATATTTCTACCAGAGTTACAACCATTTTTTGAATAAACTATTTGTTACTTATTGTTAAAAGAAGGACTCCCGTTTCGTGCAATTCATTTCTCTATCGCACGCCACTCGAACCAATCCCACAATTTTACAGGTAAACCGCTCTACTTGTGAAATCTCCTGTAATAAACGGCAACGTCTCGTTCGAGAACGTTACAAACGCGTAGATAGCATACATCATTATCGTACACCTTCTTAAGGCACCTGTATTGATCCATTTTTGACTTTTACGTATTACGTGCTTGTTGCTTTAACGCGTTACTTGTTACAATGGAAGATCCCTTTGCCTGCTCCTCTTATATATATATATTCGCCGTGCGGGGTTGCAACTTCGTATGCATGTGAACGATTCTCATTTTCTTAGGTTTTAAGTTTATTTAGTTCGTAAGATATATATTTTAAAAGATTACAGAATTGCTTATATCTAAGGTCCAGGGGTTTATTATATTGTGTTTGTGTATGTATGTGTATTCGTAAAATAACGACGAGAAGAAAAAAATATATACTATAGTTTTTTTTAGAAATCCTTTAAAATTCTTTCCCGTACAACGGGGTAGGTAGTAGAGCTGTTCGGGTGCTCGAATATTCGGACGGCTTGAAATTCGCACCGAGCCGGGTACCCGTGAAATCCGGGTAACTCGAATTTGTTTCGGGCGGCTTGAAAAATTCAGGTAGTCCGAATCGTTTCGGGCCGCCCGGAAGAACCGGATAGCCCGAATTGTTTCGGACCGCTCGAAAGAAGGGGCTAGCTCGAATTGTTTGGGATGACTCCGGAAAATCCGTACGCCTTGAATGTGGTTCGAGCAGTGCGACTGTGTTGAGCAGATGAAAGATTTCGAACGGTATGGAATATTTTTAGAAATATTTTTCTACTGGGATGTAAACGATGGTTATCAATAATGCGAAAAATAAAAATGAAAAAATGGGCCTAGTTTCTCGTTTCTTACGTTGAGTCAGCACTTTTACGAAGAAAATAATGTGTTAGTGAAGAAAATCTATGGATAAACAGCGAAGCTAGAGATAATTGTGTGAAAACACTAAAATATGTATATAAATGCAATAAAAACTAAAAAATTATTTTTTTCTTGAACTACAATTTCAATGGTGTTCTTACTTTTTTCACTTTAAATAAAATCATTGCGCAGGATTAAAATTGAAATAAATCAATAAACTGACAAGGGGACCTTCAGGACTGGCAAACTCAGAAATTGTTTATACTTAGTATACGTGAAGGTCTTCACTCGGACTTAAATTTCCGGAAGCAGTAAGGCGCGCTTCCCATCCAAATTCGAGAAAATCGGCTTTGAAAAATGTGGAGTTATCTTATATATATTTGATAGAAATCGATGACCAACGAGCAGCGTGGGTCAGTGTGTAGCGCTCCACTCGTTAACCGACCTCCGAGCAGGTAACACGTACCGCGCAGTGGTGCGAAACCTACCCCGCTCGAGCAAGCGAAGTACCTTAACCGCGTTGGGCCCAACAAATGGCCCACGACCGACGCCTACCGAATCAACCCGCTCAGTGTAGCTGACAGTGTTTAGCGCATATAGACGCAGTGAAAAACGTACTCGCCTAGTGATTAATATCTAAGTGACTCAACACTGAAGTCCCAGTGAAAATAGTGTTACCACCAACAACAGGGGGGGGGGGGGGCCTGTCACTCAAGAATAAAACCTCAAAAAGGAATACACCGACCGGCAGCCAAGAGGAACACATCTCAGGAAAAAGAAACATCACCAGCAGTAACAGAGGATGACATCCAACAAATCATTAGACTGGAAAAGGGAGGAACCCTCTCGCAGAGAGACCTCAGCAAGGTCAACAAAATAATCTAGAGACGCGGTAGCGTCTCGACGCCAAGTACATGAAAACACCCTATAAATATATACATATGTATATATGACGACTGTCGCAACCGTGTATCTTTACTCGTCGCGGAGGTATTCCAACCTAATTCTGACATTTATACATTAATATCTCATCACGCTAGCAATATTTTCTAAATTTAAAGGCATTTTTCTGATGTAAACCGCATATAAGCTTTCGAATGAGACCAAAATCAAAAAAATCGGTTCACGCATATCAGAGATATGATAATATCGTCTCATGGATTCAGTCGGAAACAGTAAGATTTTTCTTCTCCTGATTCTCCTAGAAATTTTTCGTCAAACATAATACGTATACGCGTTACACGCACACCTTCAGTCAAAACGAAACTAACACATGTTTCGTTCTTCTACGTATATACGCGTTACGCGCACACCTTCAGTCAAAACGAAACTAACACATGTTTTGTTCTTCGTTCGTCGACTCTCGGGATTATTCGGCAGGGATCGTCGTCCGTCATTGTACAAACTAATTTTTAAATACATTGAACTTTATAACCTACCAATCTTAACCTCCAAGTGTCAAATAATGTAAGTGGTCCAAATTTGAGAAGTCAGGAGTTTTTACACTAAATAGGAGACGGAAATATTGTCTCAATTAACAAGGTAAGTCGCCAAATTTATTTAATAGATTTTTTATGTAGAGTCGCAGACTTGGAAGTTGTCCGGAGAAGGTTCGACAGAGAAGCACCTTCTTTCGCATAAGTTTCTAGAAATTTGTACCATGCTTGTACAAAATAATATATTGTAGTAAAAAATTGCATTGAATTTAAATTGCCAGATATTTGTATTTGTATACCAGCAATTTAGAGTTTTTATTTTATGTAAAGGTTATTATATTATAGAAATGAAGGGGACGTACAGGACTTCGATAAAAATGAAGGAGACGCACAGGCTTGGATAGTACAATTGAAGGGGACGCACAGGCTTGGATGGATAGAAATGAAGGGAATGCACAGGCGTGGAGGTTGTCCGGAGAAGATTAATAAGGTAAATCGACAAAATTTGTTTAAAGACATAGCATTAAGGAATAATTAAGAAAATAGATTATGGTGGACTGCTTGCAATGTAAAGCAAGTCACAATAGTGAAGAAAGTACACTGAAAACACATCTCCGTTAATGTTTTTCAATCTTTTGTGAAAGACATTCGTAATACCTTAATTAATAAAATCCAAAGCAGTTGTCACGCTATTCATTAATTTATTAATTTTTTAGATTCCCATTATTTAAAATCACCAATAAACATACTAAATTAGTTTCATTCCAACACCAATACATTGTGCGTTAAAAATATTGGATCTCCTCGTTCATTTTCGCTGAATTATTACCATTAGCATTTAAATTTCCTGCAACAAGACTTTCTACCATACGCTCTCACCTCTTTTGGACACATTATTTAGTCTCTACACTCACTATAGCAAAAGGCCACTCTATTTCTATATATAATAAGTTCTACGTTAAGTTGTAACTAAAATAACTAAAATGTGGATTTTATATATATAAGACAAAGGATAATATTGAGGACTTCCAGGAAAATAACCAAAACGTGTTGCTCTAAAAGAAAGAGGTTATACTCTACATTTGTTGTATATACAATATTTACAAAGATATAAGGTGGTTTATTAATTACCTAAGAGAAAGAGAAACGACAATTAATGTCTATTCTCTTCAGTTCCTCCTAGGTCTATTATTCTATTTTATTTTATTTTATTTTATTTGTCACTTTACTCTTTGCTCTTGGCACGTGTGCTCTTACGTAATCTCTCTGTGTTCTCCCCTCCTCCGTTCAGCATCGATATATATCGATTAGCGGGCGCGCTGAGCTAATGAGGCGCGGCTGATTTGAAGAAAGGATACTTTCTTTACATATATATTTACAGATAATCAAAGCAGAAAATGATGCAGTATGATCTACGGCAGAGAAAAAAAATTATGGAAACATAGCAATATTATTATATTAATTAAATGAGTTTATTCAGCTTATATAAACCAATCCCAATTATACGAAGTTTATTTGTTGTTTTATTTTTATACTTATACATTGTAAGAATATAAGAATACATCAAAGTAAATAAATCACAAAAAATAGAAGATAAAGATATATATAATATTAAAAATTATCTGACGTCATTCCCTATGCAAATTATCTTTGTAAAAAGAAGTGAGATCCCCATCTAAAAACTTCAAAAAGTAAAAAAATTACGCCAAGTACATGAAAATCAAATAACTCACAAAAAATAGAAGATAATAATATAAACCACAAAAAATAGAAGAAAATATACAACAGATAAATCACAAAAAGAGAAGATAATAATATCACAAAAAATAGAAAAATATACAATACAAAAAAAGATGTGAAATCAAAATGAGCTGCCAGTACATACAGGTGCTTTCTAACTGGGCTTAAGATGACACAACTACATACACCCAGCTAAAATGCTGGGTTCGTACATTCCATTACTCATATCGCGGGCATTTTATTTATCCCATCAAGAAGAATCCCATTTAAAAACATTGTCGTAAATTAATTAATAGCTTTACAAAATTAAAGATATACAAAAATTGCGCCAATTATAATAGTGGCTATTTATACAAAGAAAAAAATGTATTACATAATATTAAGCAGATATATTTTTATACAAATAAATATTTTAATACGAATAAATATTTTATTCAAAATACTTGGCGCTGCGATCTAAAATAGATAAACATATACATATACATACGAGTATTAGAAACGCTGTCAGATGTATTCTACATACATTTAATTCGAATATCATAGGTAGCATATGCCCATACACACATTCATGAACGTACGCACAAGAAAGAAAGAAAAAGATTATAGCAATTTATACATATTTATTCAGTTTAGCAATACCAATTCGGAGAGCAGCGCCAAGTATTTTGAATAAAATATTTATTCGTATTAAAATATTTATTTGTATAAAAATATATCTGCTTAATATTATGTAATACAGGCATGGAACTAAAGTGAACGCAGCGGCCGTTTTTCGGAGGCAACGCCTCCTTTCTCCCGCCGCGCGTCTTCGCCCCCGCGGCGGGCCCAGGAGCTTCGAGCGCCTCAGACCCGTACCATATGAACCGCGCGTGGCGCATTGGGGCGACACCCGTATCAATAGATTTCCGCATCACCCATGGGGTACTATTATCATCGACGAAGTATAGGATAGACCTATCACGCAATGTAATTTTGTGTCACATGCTCGGGGGGCTCGCGAGCCCCCTTACCATTTTCGTGTCACACCCAACGTTATCGATTCAGTCTAAAATAAGATTACAATGCTACGAGTGGTAGGAATTAAAATTAAATCTTATCGGAAACATTTAAAATCTAAAACAGCCTGAACGTTACGACTACTTTCTAGAAACATGTTGTATAATTCCGTTTACTAATACATTTTGATAGAAGCATAATTTGCACTTATTTCCATAAATTTCGATCAGAAATATTATATAAATGCAACCGCGTAATAAACATTTGTACAGTCTCTTAGTTAGGTTATATTTTCTGTCACATCGACGAGCGGATTTTCTGTAGCCTCGAAGTGACAGAAAATATACTTAACCTATATGCTACATGATAATTTCGTTCTTTTACGCTACATTTGTGAACTTTTTATTACTTAACATCCTTCCCAAATATTATTATTACGCTGTAACGGTATATTTATGAAGTCGATGAGCGTAATTATTAATAACGTCATTTTCTGAGTACATTTCATCGAAATAGTAAGTTTTAGCTTAATTTGTTTATGTTTGCAGAATTCATGTGTTTTATTAGTCTCAAATTGATTTTAGCATCAATTTTCATGTTTACAGATTTCTATGCTTGATGAGGTTTTGGCATCAATTTCATTTTCATTCGATTGTAACTAATTTTAGCTTCTATTCTTAAATTCACATCCCTGTGCACGGAAAAAGGTCAGCACCGTTGGGAACGGTGTTCGAAAAGTGAGCACCATCGGCGACGGTGCCAGCCAGCACTAGGGAAGGGCGATTCTACCCGATCCTTCTAGAATGGATCGATTCTCTTTCTGAAGAATCGATTATTTTACCGATTATTCTAGGAATCGATTCTCGATAAGTCGATTATTTTCTAATCAAGAATCGAGGAAAATCAACATTTTTTCTATCTCTGTTCCACGACGGAACGGACGTCCGTTGTAGATACGTTGTGATACATATCTCAGCCGCTGCCCGCCTTAGAGCATATAAACATGGAGGAAGCATGCAATAGGCGAAAATGTAGACGGCGATAGAAAGAGAAAGATATACACGTGGGACACCCCATCTCTTTTTAACGCCAGCATTTTTTTTATATTAAAAAGAGAGAGGGTGTCCCTCATGTATATTTTTCTCTTTCTACCGCCGTTTACATTTTCGCCCATTGCATGCTTCCTCCATGTTTATATGCTCTAAGCTGCCCGCTTCTATTCGCCTCAATATCTTAACGATATTATCGATATATCAAAATATCGATAACATTTCGATATTGTCGACATTTATCGATAGTCACACCTCTACCTCAAAGTGACAGAAAATATAACCTATATGCTATACCCAATTTCATAAATATACCGTTGCGGCGTAACAATAATATTTTGAAAGGATGTTAAGTTATAAAAAGTTCACAAATGTAGCGTAAAAGAAAGAAATAGCCAATAAACATTTATTGGCATGTAGCATATAGGTTATATTTTCTGTCTCTTCGAGGAGGGGACCACATAATAATCACGCGCATCCAGCCTGCGCATTTTCCCTAGCCTGGGCGACCGCATGAAAGGAGTACTTTCCCCACCCTACATCAGTGGTGGTTGGAACGATATTTTTGAGCCTGGGTACGCGGAAAATTGACTTGTGGTCCCAAGCGGGAGAAAAGTTATTTCATTAAATTCTTTATATTTAGTGGGATTATTACTAGCCAATATGGCCTGTAGCCATAATTAATTCTTTTATATTTCGAAGAACTGCAGTCTTTAAATGTTTAAATAATTGCTTTAAGTCACCCTGGCATTCAATTGACTAACCTGCTAAGAAAACTATTAAAAATGTTATATTACGCGGCTAAATACATGCTTTTCTGACTTTCTTTCTTCCATAAAATATGGTAAGATCGGATTTTTCGAGTCGGTCTTATAAACGTTTTACATTTATGCTTGAGACAACGCAATACAGTATTTGCTCTAGTTCCTATCACTCTTCTAAATATGGAAACATAGGTATCAGGTTTACATAGGTTTCTACAATTGTTCAGAAGCTACCGACTCTTTATAAGAACATGTTGGTTGGCGCTTGGAAGGAATACAGGAGCATTAATATGCAGTATCCTCTAATGGAAAAATAATTTTTTAATATTTTTATCATTATACAAACATCTGTATTGTATGTCAGATTTTTCTACTAAAATGAAACCAATTACGACGCAGTATAGTATGAGGAAGGTAGGGCAAAAGATTGGTACAGAAAGAGGTAATATCATAACATATGTTTTTAAAGCCCAACAAATAATGCGCTAGCGAACGTTCAGTAGATGTGCAGTCTTTTTCTCAACGATTGTTGAGGTCAAGGCCCCCGAAAAGTTCGTTTCTTTTTTAAAACAAAAATCGATGCGACTTGAAATGTCTCGCAAGAGTTGCAAGCAGAGCTCGCTAAATCCGGCGTTTGCTCTTAATGAATCTTTACCAGTTCGTACTACTTGTCAAGCCAAATATGCCAATAACACTTTTTGCAAGCAAATGGCTAAAACTTGACAGGATGTTAACAATTGAAATTGCACCGCCTCTAACGTTCTTAAATATGTACATGTGTATGTATGTATGTATTTCCTAAGTACTGATGAGTTTGGTGCATCGGTTGAGTGCTGACAAACGTGAAACAGACGTTGATACTTTGTCTCGCTACGTCTTTCCACGCCTGATCGCTTATTTATACGAAAAAAATTATTCGTGCCACAGCTCGCTCGCGTGGCCAGGTAGCGATCAGTAGCCAAAGGTGGGAACGCGTGTTAGATGAAATCATCTATAGTATTGAAAAATGAAATTTTTATATTTTCTGTTTTATTTCCATCACGGTATTTGTAACATATTTTTTGAAATTTTCCAAATGAAAGGAAAGCCAAACACGACGCCCTTCCTACAATTACTCCGATTGCGCATGAATCTGTTGCTTATACTTCCGCCTCCTCTTTGTCCTATAAAGTGATAATGTGAAAATTTATTTAAATAACTTACAATTTGGAATTCAAAGTATAGTTGGAAACTAGTAAGAACGGTATCTCAAGAATACATTTCTGCTTTGGCTGCATGTTTTTTGTTGATATAGGTACATTGAAAAAAAAACAATTAAATCGTATGATACAAAATTAGTTCAAAGAGTAAAACCAATGAAAAAGTTAAACCGTGCAACATGGACTTGAACTCACCCCAAGAAAACGAAGTTAGAATTTGTTTAGAACTGATAAGCGTATCGAAGCCCAGCTATATTTCTCCGGATCACTATATAGATTACGATTATATAGATTACCATTTCGCCTTTGTTTTTGTAAAGGCGAGAAGGAAACGATATAAGCACTTTAGTTTTTGCGTAAACTTTAACAATATCTTCCTTCGCACCGGTGCGGCATATGGTTTTTTAAAAACTTTTTTCTCTTATTGAGTGGAGAATGTTGATGTAAAAAGAATTTAACTTGCTCGAATGACGTCGTGTTTGATTTTTCTATTATTAAAAAAATCTCACTAATTTGCCATAAATGCTCGAATAACGACGAAAAATAAGCAGAGAATGTAAAAATTTCATCTTACAATTAGCTTAGCATGTGTACATACATGTTTTCCGCTTTTAGTTACTGATTACGACTTTTGAAGAATTTATAGAAAAAAATTAAAACTGCTTCAATAGGTACGGGCATTTGAACATAGCTTGTCCGTGGGCCGACATCGACATGCAAAAATCAGGCGCACGGAGAACGCAAGAAGACAATGTAGGTATCATACTTTGTTGCCGCTGCCAGAATGATCGTTTGTCGTGTAAAGGACCTCCGTGCCGTTTCCCTCCAATTTTATCTCACTCACGAGTCGCGACGTCCGTAAAACAGAACCTTTTTTTTACTTGTGCTTTAAAAAATACCACAACTTTTCTCATATGTACTCTAGGAATAATGAAAACAGACCTTAACGCAAGCGATACGCTCGGGTACTTACATCGTAGATGTTGTTTACAATTTTTAAATCCATACAATAGTTAATAAGAAAAGGGCCAATCAGTTTGTAACGAAACGTAGAGTTTTAACTACTAATCTACCGTTCCCAAGTAATAAATAAACTATTGCAAAATGTCCTAGGGTCCCGAAAACTACAAATATAAATTTTGCAAAAACGTTTGGATTCCTTGTTCTCAATGATTTATTCGTGTCGTACGATGAGCATCGTCTATTTAGATATGCGCGGAGTGCAGAGATTTGCAGGAATGTCAGTAACAGCGTCAATTTTTAATATTTTTCGACATACGACACGCGAAAATGTTAGTTAACTGTTCCACTACACGTAAAGTACTAACAATCAATGTTATCTTGCAATTTATAGCTTGTATAAGCTTTCAAGAAGAGCCATGTTTCGGCGCAATATAGTTTCCATATCACCGAAATACATTTTCGGAGAAAAATCCACGTCAATCCACGTGAGTCGCTGACAAACCGAGCCAAAGCATAGCGTAGCAAAAGTCTGCCCTCTATGTAAAACTCTCACGCTAAACAAATCACATGTATACAAGCACGCACACACCTTTCAGCATTTCAACACATTTCAGAGTAGTTCCGGAGTTGGGCGCTGTTCATGAACAGAGGCCGCTAAATTCAGTCCTCAAATTATGGGTCGGTAACACAGTTCGGGTGGTGACACGAAGTCCCATAAGGTGATAGGTCTATTCTATACTTCGTCGATGCTATTATCGATGCGTTTTTTTTTGTCAGTGGTATCCCCTGTAGGCCTATTCCACTGTGTCACGCGATAAAAATGGATAGGAAAAACGCGTTTTACTATCAAAAATTTAAATACGTTTGGGAAAACTTCATTTTCTCGCACATTTAGACGTTTAAACGTGTTTGGAGGATCGAATTCTCTCGACGAATCCCAGTATAACCTAGCCTAATCCTAGAATAAGTAGCCATAAGATAGTTTTTACAACCTTGGTTAATATAGCATTTATTATTTATCTCTATCTATAAGTAAGTTACCGAAGTGCCTTTTTCCCTCTGAATCGCTTGCCAAATGAACTCTCAGGGCGCGAAACTTCAAACACAAACACACAAGTAGGAAACTACTAAGAAATGAAAATCAACTGTAGTGGTTCTACCTTTAAGCTCTCTAACCAGCACATCGACATACTCTATAAGTGCCACCAGGCCACACGAGTTCTTAATTAACTATAAAATAATGTATGTTTTTGTCTCCGTTTTATACCATGTAAACTTATACCTTTGGCTCCAATAAAACGATTTTTGGAAAAAATAAAGAGCATAGCGCTCCCGAATAGCAAGCATGAGGTCGTCAGATCAAATCCCACTATTGGCACTATTTGTTTTTTTTTTATTCATTTGCATATCTACACCTTTCAAATGCAAAGTTTATAAAATTCATGCTAATTAACAGATATGTAAACATCTGTTATATGTATGGGTGTACGGTGTATACCGGTGCTCCACCTCCCAGGAGATGGACATCACTTTCAATTAAAAACACACATCTTATTTAAAATTGTCTCTTGCTTGAAAACTCGTACTTTTTATTGCACATATTAATTTTTAAATAGGAATATTTACAATAAATTAGATTTTTCGTCCAAAAATAAAACACGTAGAGTAGAAAATGGAACTTGAAAACGAGATAGTGGCGAACGGCGGTTAGCATACCCACAAGGGTCGCGTACATCGTGGCACGAAAGGCACATACGTGCGTCAACCGGGGGTGTTCCAGTGACCTGCCCTTGATCTCGAACGTATATTTCACATTTACCGGTTTTGATTTTATTACTCTACGCGGCGTACCTGGATGCGTTTTACAATTAGCCCACTGTCGACTCGTTACTATTCGACGTTTTGCCCTTTTTGCCCCCTTTTATAATGTTTCGCCAAGCTCTTTCTTGCAAGCTACCTAATTTATACAACTACCTGGACCTTAAACATTTACAATTAGGGAAAATCCCCACTTTGGTGGGGCAGACACGATCTCCTATGGAACCAATAGGTGTTAAAAATCGCAGTTCACTAGCTAATGAGCTTTCGCAGCAGTGACACGCAGAATTCGGTTCATCAAAATTTCGCCATAAGTAAACGGTGTACGGTACGGTTTGTTTTGAGTGTACGGTGCAGTTCCTCCTTTCACAAGATGGACTTATAGCAGAAAAATCTTCTGCGGTAATTAGCGAAGAATCTATGCTACTCGCAGAAGATCTTTATAAATATACAATAGAAATTCTGTCTGACAAGAAGTTTGTCAGAGGTGATGAGTTAATTATGGCAGATGAAGACGATGACGAAAACAGTTTCGAAGAAGTTGGAGGATCGAATTCTCTCGACGAATCCCAGTATGAGCCGGAGGAAAAGAAGATAAAAAGCCAAAACAATATTCCATTAGCTTATAAAATAAAAGCCTGTAATATAGCTCAAGCTCATCCTGGATGGGGCTTAAAAAATTTACACAAAAAAGGATGTTCCCGCATAAGTAATATGAGAGCCCTGAAGAGATGGGAAGATCAAATTAAAAGTGGTGGATCCGCAATTGAGAAATATGAGATCATCGATTCGTGGACATACGATCGCTTCACGGAAGCTCGACAATCCAACCAACAAGTTACAACAAGGAACTTGCAGCAATGGGGTTTGTCTGCTGCAAGTCAATTCGATGGTTTCGATTTTAAAGCTTCTGCATCGTGGGTTGAGCGATTTAAACGAAACCATCGAATTCGACAAAGAAAAATTACGAAATTTGTGTCAGAAAAAGACAGCGCAACAATGGAGGAAATGTTGCGCTCTGCAGAAAATTTCCGCGTCCAGGCTCGTGCGTTAATACCGAATTTCGATTGAAATTTTGTGATCAATACGGACCAAACAGGTATTTAACATATTTTATTACTTTTTATAATTAATCAAAGTATAGACTTTTGAATAAGTAATATAGTCTATTTTTTAAAATATTTTTTAGGATGTCAATACCAGTCCACTTTTGACAGAACCCTCGCAAACCGAAGATCAAAGGTGGTCCATGTTCAACGGCAAAACATGAACATGGTAACGCATTCATATACAGCCCAATACAGCATAACTTTGTCTGGGAAATTGTTACCCCGCGTCTTCGTGTGCCTCCAAGAGACAACAGGTTCCTTTGGACCCCAGGTTCAAAAACGGGTGGACGAATATGTACAAATATATCGAAACACCGTCGTCACATCGTCGAAGTCGGGAAAATTAACGAAGGGACTATACGAGGATTATTTAACGAGCACGTTAAAACCATACGTAGGGGAGGAAAAGTTCCTGTTACTAATAGATTCTTGGGGAGGGCAAACGAACCAGGAAATGTACTGCAAAATTTTTCAAGATGAGCATGGTCTACCGACATGCACCGTCAAAGTTATACCGCCGAAATGCACCCCTTTGGTTCAACCTTGCGATGTGTATTTTTATAGGCAAGTAAAAATTTTAATAAAGCGGATTCAAAATTGCGCCTACTTAATTGAACAAGGACGCGAAGTTAATTCCTGCGAAGATTGTATCAAAATCCATTCAATAGTGCACCACCAGATGTCCTCCCCAATATTTTCTAATATGCTACAATACGCGTGGTTTGCTGCAAAACTGTGTGACAATATGGAACTATTTAATAATGTGAATGAGGTATGCTTTGCTCTGGATATATTAAATATAGCTTGCGCATGTACGAATTCGGCGTTCATACGGTGTGCTAGATGCCGTGTAACGCTGTGCTTTGTCTGTTTTTACGATGCATATCACTGTCACTCGTGTGACACAAATGGTTGACGCGTAAAGAGCCAGAGTTTTTATATCATATTTTATTTTGCGTTTTGGCACTCATAGTTTGTAACATGTATATATTAGATGTAAGTATTGTATATATCTGTACATATGTATTTGCGATAATTTAGGTAACTTGCAAGAAAGAGCTTGGCGAAACATTATAAAAGAGGGCAAAAAGGGCAAAACGTCGAATAGTAACGAGTCGACAGTGGGCTAATCGTAAAACGCATCCAGGTACGCCGCGTAGAGTAATAAAATCAAAACCGGTAAATGTGAAATATACGTTCGAGATCAAGGGCAGGTCACTGGAACACCCCCGGTTGACGCACGTATGTGCCTCTCGTGCCACGATGTACGCGACCCTTGTGGATATGCTAACCGCCGTTCGCCACTATCTCGTTTTCAAGTTCCATTTTCTACTCTACGTGTTTTATTTTTGGACGAAAAATCTAATTTATTGTAAATATTCCTATTTAAAAATTAATATGTGCAATAAAAAGTACGAGTTTTCAAGCAAGAGACAATTTTAAATAAGATGTGTATTTTTAATTGAAAGTGATGTCCATCTCCTGGGAGATGGAGCACCGGTATACACCGTACACCCATACATATAACAGATGTTTACATATCTGTTAATTAGCACGAATTTTATAAACTTTGCATGTGAACGGTGTAGGTATGCAAATGAATAAAAAAAAAAAAATAGTGCCAATAGTGAGATTTGAACTGACAACCTCATGCTTGCTAGTCGGGAGCGCTGCGCACTTTTTTTTTTCCCTTAAATCATTTTATTTAATGCCACAATAATTTTTACATGTTATAAAATGATAATAAAAACGTACATTACTTTTATGGTTACGAGCTCGTATGGCCGTTGGGCACTTTCGAGTGTGAGTTGATTTGCTCGCTATTGGGCTTAGAGTTAATCTTATGTATTAGGTTTTCTTAGATGTAGCTACTGTCTATTTGTTCTTAATTGAACATTTTGCGCCCTGGATGCTTATATTGGCGGGTGGTTCCGGGGGAGGATAGGCGCTTCAGTATTATTTTGCGAATAAATATAAATATAGATACGGAGATAAATAAAGGTAAAGATATGGCTTAACCTATTTATAAACTAACTTATTGCTAACTTATTCTAAATTAGGCTATGGTGTGCTAAGTTATTCTAATTTCGCTGGGGATTATTATTTATGTTTTTATTTACAATATGTACAATATTATGTGCACGGCGATGGTGGGGTGAGTTTTGCGCGAGCTTTTTGAGTAATTTTTGTAAAGTTCATTGGTCTTTCGCCTTGTTTTTGGGGGGGTCGAACCACCAGTATTTGCGGTTGTACTTTGGCCTTTTGATTAGATCTTTGACAGGGAGGTTGGTGCAGAATTTGAGTTGGGCTGTTTGCTGATTAGTTTCGGAGTTGTGTGGGGGGTATTTTATGGCTTTTTGGAGCGAGCCCCTGTTGACATGGTAGATAATGGGGGTGTTGTTGTCGTCGGATACGAGTCCTTCGCTGTCCAGGTAAGGGAATATTTCTGGGGGGGTGTATCCTGTTTTGAGTGTTTTAGTGAAGTACAGTGGCTGAGGGTAGAAGAGGGTGTGTATTAAACTGTTGCTGGTGTTGATTGCGGCTTTTGCGAAGTGGTTTCTGCATAGGTTCAGTATGTGGGAGTCTATTCTCGAGATGTTGGCTGTGTTTAGGAGAATTTCGTTTCTGTAGTGCTTTGTGTAGTTAGAGCTTGCTGTTCGGTACATTGTCAGGCATGCTCGGAGGACGTGCCTTTCGAATAGTCGTAATTTTTCCATTTTGGTGTTTGGGATGTTGAACCAGATGGGGCATGCGTAGGTTATGATGGGTCTAATCAGAGTGATGTAGCTGAGGGTCTTGCATTTGCTATTGAGGTATTTGGAGTAGAATAGACGGGAGAGGCTGTTGAAGGTTTGTTTGGCTTTGGTGAGCTGTGTTTCGATATGGGTGAAGTATTTGAGTTGGGGGTCTAGGAGTAGTCCTAGATATTTGGTGATTTGTTTGTGTGGGATTGTGTTAGTGGAGTTAGCGTTTTCTTTTATTTGGAATTTTTTCCAGTGTTTTTTGACGTCTGTGTGCGAATTTTTGAGCGTGGGGCGGAATAGGATTGTCTCACATTTTTGTGTGTTGATTTTTAGTTTCCAGTTGGTGAGGTATTTATGGATTTTTTCAAAGAGGGTTTGTAATGTGTTTTCTATTGTAGTTGCTTTTTTGTCGATAGAGTAAATTACCAGGTCGTCTGCGAACGCTAGTGCTTTTAGATTGTTATTGTTGTTGAGGTCGAAGAGTCTCAGGAGGTTGGCGGTGAAGAGGTTGAAGAGTACTGGTGAAATTACGGTGCCTTGTTGGAGGCCATTGGAAATGTTAAATGTTATGGAAGAAATGTTTTTCCCATCTGTCGTTACGAATCGTTTGTTCTGGGTTGAATTCCATATTATTTTTAGGAGGTGGAACGGGAGATTTGTTTTTGACAGTTTGTACAGTAGTCCTTCTAGCCAGACCGTGTCGAAGGCTTTTTCTAGGTCGATTAGGCAGGCGCCCACGCATTTGCCGTCATTCAGGGCCCAGTTGATGTCGGAAGTTAATTTGTTGATTGCGTGGATAGTGGAGTGTTTGTTTCTGAATCCGAATTGTTCTTCGGGAATTAGCTGTTGTTCGTCGATGTAGTGTGAGAGTGAGCTTAGGATTGTTTTTTCGAAGATTTTACTGATGTTTGGTAGCAAGCTTATTGGTCTGTAACTTGAGGGTATGGCTCCGTTCTTTCCTTTTTTTTTTATAAATATGGTTTTGGCCGTTTTCCACTTTTGGGGAAAATAGGAGTTATTGAGGGCGTTGTTGAAGAGGATGGTGTATGAAAGAATGAATTTGTTTGGGAGTCTTCTTAATATTGCGTTGGGGATGCCATCAATGCCCGCTGATTTCTTGTTATTGGTGTTTTTGAATGTTTTTGCGAGTGCGTAGGTGTTAGTGAAGAGATTTGGAGTGGTTTGCTCGCAGGGATTATGTGATGTGTTTGTTTCTGAGAATTGAGTTGCGGTGACGTTTTTGTCTATGTCGGCTTCGATTTTTGATTTGATTTCAAGGGCTTTGCGGGTGATTGCGTCGGTAAATCTTTTTTGGCCTAGGTTGTTGTTTTGGATATTTGTCAGAGCGTATTGGGCTCCCAATAAGTTTAGTTTGTCTGCCGGGTTATTGAAGGTTATGAGGTTGTCCTTGTTCGTTGGGTGGTTGTTTGGGTCAATGTT
The DNA here is from genome assembly GCA_963932335.1 of Andrena marginata. Lineage (NCBI taxonomy): Eukaryota > Metazoa > Arthropoda > Insecta > Hymenoptera > Andrenidae > Andrena > Andrena marginata. The sequence goes on from OZ010663.1 coordinate 20,707,411, forward strand.
GGCGTTGAGTAGGAGGTTTGTTTCTTTTTTTCCTATTGTGAGGTTGTCTATTGGGGACATTCCTCTGCCTTTGAATAGACTGTTTATGTGCTGAAGGGCTTTACTGTCAGGGCGGATATTTCTTATTTTTTCTTCCCAGAAACTGTTGTAAGCTTTGTTATATTCTTCGTTAATTTTTTTCTTTGTTTCTTTGATTAGTCCGGTTAGTCTGTGGTAAATGGGGCTGTTGTTGGGGATGCCGGCGCTTTTGAGGTGGAATACTAGGTTGATTAGGTAATTTTTGTTTTTTTGAAGTTTGGCTATTTTTTTGTTTGTGTATTTGTCGGTGGAGTTGGGTGTTTTGATTTTGGGAACTGCGGAGGAGATGGCTTGTCTGATAGCTGTGTCTAGGTCTTCTAGTCCTTTATCGATTTCGTTGTTGTTTAGGTTTCTATCGTGTGGTATTGTGATGTCTATGATTTTTCTTTGTGCGGTAATGTTAAAGCGGTCCCAGTTTGTTTTGTTGAAGTTAAATTTTATGTCCGGTGAGTCGGATTCTAAGTCTGTCAGGTCTCCGATGGTAGCTGAGATTTTGATTGCGTCATGGTCACTATCTGCTGGTATTGTCTTCAATCCGTTGTTTGTTAAGTTATGGAGGAGGATTCTTTGGTCGGAGAGGCAAAGGTCTAGGTAGGAGTTATTTTTGGGATATGAGGGGAGGTAGGAGCCGTGAAGTGCGATTCTATAATTGGTAACGTTGTTTTCAAGCCATTTTTTCAGTGCTACTCCTCGTGGGTTGTTTGTGGCATTTTTCCAAGAAGTATGGCGGGCATTGAGGTCTCCTGCTAATATGTAATAGTTGTTTGGGTTGTCAAGCTGTAGTTCCTTGAAAAGTGAGTCTAGCTCAGGGATAAATTCCATTTTGTGGTTGCCAGGAGCGTAGGCGGCGATTATGGTTATTTTTTCCCTGTTTTTTGTCTTTGTTTCGATAATTGTTGCTTCAAGGATTTTGGACGTTGCTAAGCATTTGGGGTAGATTCTGGTATGTTTGATGTTATGTTTGACCAGGATTGCTGTTCCACCTCCTTGTTTTGCGTTTGGACGGTCGGTTCTGTGTATGGTGTAGTTTGAGTAGGAGATGTTGTGTCTGTTGTTTAATTTGGTTTCGCCGAGTAGTACAAAGTCGGGGGTCTGTTTGTTAAGAATTTGTATGAGACTGTCTCTCTTCTGGTTGGAGATTATTGAGTTGATATTGAGGGCTATGAGGGATATTTTTATGTTATTCTTCTGTTTAGTCGGTGGTTGGTTGGTCATTGTGGTGGGTGTGGGTGGATCGGGTTTATTAGTTGGAAAAGTGTGTTAATTTTTTGGGTGTTTGATTGTGCTATTTGTGCTAGGAGGTTTATTTGGCTGCTGAGGCCCGTTAATAGGGAGGTGATGTCGGGTATGGCGCCTGTTGGGTGTGATTTGTGGGAGAGGGTGGGGGGGTATGAAGTGTTGTTAGGAGTTGAGGTTGAGGGTCGTTGATTTGTTGTTCCGCTGGCGTTTTTGGTTATTTGGCTGTAAGTGATCGAGGGGTTAACAAGTTTTTCGATTTTGCTGATTTTGAGCTCCCTGTTTATTTTTTGGGTAGATTGTAGTTTTTGGGTCTCTTTTTGTTTTTGGATTATTGCTGGGCAGCCTCTATAGGAAGCTGGGTGGCCTTTATTGCCGCAGAGGACGCAGTGTAGGGTATTTTTGTTATCTGTTGATTGGTCGGAGATGTCTTGAACTATATTGCAGTGACCCGGTTGGTGAGATTCAGGGCATTTAACGCACCTGTATGGTAAGTTGCAGTTGCTGGAGGAGTGGCCGAGTCTTTGGCACTTCCAGCACTGTACCGTCGAATGGGGCTTGAGTTTGTCCCAGGTGATTGTCTGGTGGAGGATCCTTTTTATTTGAGTGAGATTTGCGGTGTTGCTCTCAGGGGAGAGGTGTACGATGAAAATGGGTAGTAATGTCTTGGATTCTATCGATTTTTTAGTTTGGAATCTGGAGACTTTTTGGAAGTGGAGGTTGTTTACTTTCGAGTTGACTAGTTCGTTTAGTATCGTAGTTTCGTCGAAGTTACCTTCCAAGTATTTTATTAAAAATACTTGGGGTTTTTCGTATTTCGGGGTGTATGTATAGTATTTGGTGTCTTTGGATTTTAATAGTTCTAATATGGCTTTGTAGTCGCTAGGATGTTCGATGTACAGTGTATGGTTGTCTTTACTGCTGGACTTTGTCCTAAAGTTTCCTATTAGTTTGCAGGGGAGGTAGGTAAGGATCGTGTCGACTGTGACCTGGGCTGATTGCCCGCTGATTGTTATAGGGGGGGGGTCGGTTACCTTTCGGTTGTGGCGCTTGGGCGGAGGGGGTCTGCTGGTATGACGCTGACCTGGAGCTGCTAGCGGCTGGGTTGCCGGGGTTGAGGCTATTAGCTGCTGCTGGGGTTTGGCCCGTGGTGGGGGCTGGTTGTTGTGGCTCTGTTGCGGCGGTTGCCTTCCTTTTTTTTGAGAGTGGCGTTGCGGCGTGGTTGTCCTGTGAGTTCCGGTTAGTATTCCCCCCTTGGGTTTTTCCGTGGGGGAAGGTGCTGGTTGTCGTCGATGGGCCGATTGTTGGCGTTATAGGGTCGGATTCACGTTCTGGTTGTGAGTCTTTGTTAGCGATCTGGATTTGTAGATCATTGATCAGCGCGAGGTGGCTTTCGTGCTGATTGATGAGTTCTTTATTTTGATTTTTAAGCTCGTCAATTTCTTTGCGCATGGCTTGTAGCATTTCTGCAATTTGGAGTTGTTGATCCGCTTCTGTGGTTGTGGAGGTGAGAGATTCCATCGATGAGTATTGGTTACCTTGAGGTTCTGGTGATGGAGTGATTTGTGTTTTTGGGAGGGGTGTGCTCCTTTTGTCGCTCTTTGGTATTTTTGGTGTTGATTTGGGGATGTTCGTGTTCTTTCTTTTGCTTGATGACGATATGTTTCTGAACAGAGCATCTAGGTCTTTCTGTGAAGAGGTTCCCGCTTTTTCTTGTTTGATGATCCTTTTGATGAGATGATCTGTTGGTGCTGGTGGACTTCCATGGTCTTGAATTGCAGCCATTGGGGCCGTTGGATAGAGTCCTGATTTAAGAGAGGCCGGGGGGGGCCCCTTGGGGTTGGTGGTGACACTTTTCACTAGCACTTCATTGAGGAAGACGCTTTTCCTTTAATAACTCAGATAACTGTGTTGGTCACTGTGACATACAGCGTGTCCCAGAATTGATGTACATCCCGGAACATGCAATATCCTGATGGAAAAAGATATCGAAAAGTCCTTAACCGTTTTGGGATCCGGGGTTTCGTTTTCGAGATATTAAGAAAAAACCCCGACCAATCAGAGCGCGAGCCTTCCGCTGGAGCTCCCGCGCTAGCGTGGCCGCGCGCCGGGCCGCGCCGCGACTACGAACAAGCAGGCGCGGCATGCATCGAAGGAAATTGCGTAGAATGGCAAATGAAAAAGACTTAACAAAAAAATCTAACCTTTTGCCATGGTTTGTTTGCCATTTAAAGTGAATAATGAGTAAAGGATAAATGGATGAAAATCATGTGTAACGTAAAAGGACGAATACACAGTTGTTTTTTTAGAAGATTGGAAAATAATAATTATTTGGAGTGAGAGGATAAAGAACATGTAAATTTCCTTTTTTAATAACGTACAAACGAAAAGGTAATGCAACAGGGAACGAGTGAAAAGTGATCGTAGTTCGTCATTGTGATAAAAATCTGTAGTTCAATAACGGCCAACACTGTTGTTGATAATGAATAAGTGCGTTTAAAAACTGCGAAGAAAAATTTACATACGGAAATTTGGAGAGTTATCACCGGAAATAAGCCATAGCCTGCGTTAAATTTAAAAAATATTAGTCGCCAATAATGTAATTAAAACTTACCCTTTCTGAAATTCACCTGCAGCTTGAAAACCTGTGTCACTAGGTCACCGAACAGATCCTGGTCGTCGACAGACGCACCGAGTGCACAGCTGTTCTAAGGTACACGACACCATGCAAAGTTAAGGGTCGCAACGTCAAGTGCGTCCGGATTAATGCACCGAATTCACTGCACTGCACGCCTACTAACACTGATCACTTAATTTATTTTTCATGGAACGCGTTGTTCTTACGTTATAAAAATTGGTGGAAATGAATTTTTACTTGGCGTTTGGAGCCGTGAGTATTCCCGCGCAAATTGTCACGCTGCAGCACTTGCGTCCCCGTTGTTCGGGGGGTACACCGAGAACATCGCGTAAAACTCTTGAGCAGAGAACATTTCTGCGACGTGATTGCTTACTGACTGACAAGATTTTTTCCAAGCGACTTCTTCTACCCCCAAATAGATTCTCTCGTTCCATTATGAGTTGACCCCCACCAGGCCAAGAGGCTTCAGGTAAAAAGAAACACACGTGTTTCGCAGAAGTGCAACGAACGGGCTATCGCGCTCTTTTACAAAAGTCCGCGTTCCGTCCTTTCACTGCCAATGTACCCATTGCTTCGAGGTAGGCAGCAGACACCACGTGTTTCGGTTCGAAAGGGTCCGAAGAGAAGAGAAACAGAAAGTCTTCGAGTTGCTATAAAGAAGAAAAACCTGTTTCCTGTTTCCCTTTTCCGATACCCTGAGTTCACGTCTGCTACGAGGCGGAACCAATTAAGCCATAAATTACCCAAAACTGTAGGAAACCGTTGTCTACCGTCGACTAGCGGGACAATACGGTCATAAACCGCGACCCTAGCGAAATGCTCTGGCCGATCAGCCTGATTAATTTTTGGAAACTAGCAATTTAAAAGTATTATTTAACATCAACACGGCTCGCGAAGAGACACAGGAAGAAAGAGAGCATGTAGTTCGCTGACTGTGCGTTGTCCCGCCTGCTTCGTCCTACCTTCAAATTAAAGACGGATCCCTTATCTCTCGAGTATAAACACGCGCTCGAATTTCAAAACAAAAGCACGCGTCGACGTATTCCGTGCGAGAGACGATGGGCTTAAAGTCCGATTGGCCCTACATCCCTCCCAAACGGCCACTGTTCTGAAGAGGCCCTCTTCACAGCAATATCTCCTCCCCAAGGCCCACCTTCTCTCGCACAGAATACGTCGACGCGTGCTTTAGTTTTGAAATTCGAGCGCGTGTTTAGACACGAAAGATAAGCAGGCCCGATTGGTTAGTTTGGGACCAATCGAACTTCAAGCCTACCTTCTCTCGCACCGAATACGTCGACGCGTGCTTGTGTTTTGAAATTCGAGCGCGTGTTTAGACAAGAGAGATAAGCAGGCCCGATTGGTTAGTTCGGTACCTATCGAACTTTAAGCCTACCTTCTCTCGCACGGAATACGTGCAATCCTTCTGTCGAATTGTTTTTTGACCTGACTGAAGACCTGGGGTCGTAGCGGTACGGTCAGCTGACTGTAATCGCGCGCGGTTGCTTTACCTGAGACGGGACGCCCCATTGTCTTCAAGAGCTTACTGCGACGTTAACATCAGCTGCGTTACTCTAGAAATAAGCTTAATTTACAAAAAACATATCAGCGAATGTGGTAGTACTTTTTCGGATTTTTATAATCGTGACCTCGAAGTGAAACGGTAAAGGACTTTTCGATGTCTTCCGGCATCAGGATAATGCATTCCCCGGATTGTCCCTCAATTCAGGGACAATACGCGATGACGTATTCCGTGCGAGAGAAGGTAGGCTTAAAGTTCGATTGGTACCGAACTAACCAATCGGGCCTGCTTATCTCTCTTGTCTAAACACGCGCTCGAATTTCAAAACACAAGCACGCGTCGACGTATTCGGTGCGAGAGAAGGTAGGCTTGAAGTTCGATTGGTCCCAAACTAACCAATCGGGCCTGCTTATCTCTCGTGTCTAAACACGCGCTCGAATTTCAAAACTAAAGCACGCGTCGACGTATTCTGTGCGAGAGAAGGTGGGCCTTGGGGAGGAGATATTGCTGTGAAGAGGGCCTCTTCAGAACAGTGGCCGTTTGGGAGGGATGTAGGGCCAATCGGACTTTAAGCCCATCGTCTCTCGCACGGAATACGTCGACGCGTGCTTTTGTTTTGAAATTCGAGCGCGTGTTTATACTCGAGAGATAAGGGATCCGTCTTTAATTTGAAGGTAGGACGAAGCAGGCGGGACAACGCACAGTCAGCGAACTACATGCTCTCTTTCTTCCTGTGTCTCTTCGCGAGCCGTGTTGATGTTAAATAATACTTTTAAATTGCTAGTTTCCAAAAATTAATCAGGCTGATCGGCCAGAGCATTTCGCTAGGGTCGCGGTTTATGACCGTATTGTCCCGCTAGTCGACGGTAGACAACGGTTTCCTACAGTTTTGGGTAATTCATGGCTTAATTGGTTCCGCCTCGTAGCAGACGTGAACTCAGGGTATCGGAAAAGGGAAACAGGAAACAGGATTTTCTTCTTTATAGCAACTCGAAGACTTTCTGTTTCTCTTCTCTTCGGACCCTTTCGAACCGAAACACGTGGTGTCTGCTGCCTACCTCGAAGCAATGGGTACATTGGCAGTAAAAGGACGGAACGCGGACTTTTGTAAAAGAGCGCGATAGCCCGTTCGTTGCACTTCTGCGAAACACGTGTGTTTCTTTTTACCTGAAGCCTCTTGGCCTGGTGGGGGTCAACTCATAATGGAACGAGAGAATCTATTTGGGGGTAGAAGAAGTCGCTTGGAAAAAATCTTGTCAGTCAGTAAGCAATCACGTCGCAGAAATGTTCTCTGCTCAAGAGTATTACGCGATGTTCTCGGTGTACCCCCCGAACAACGGGGACGCAAGTGCTGCAGCGTGACAATTTGCGCGGGAATACTCACGGCTCCAAACGCCAAGTAAAAATTCATTTCCACCAATTTTTATAACGTAAGGACAACGCGTTCCATGAAAAATAAATTAAGTGATCAGTGTTAGTAGGCGTGCAGTGCAGTGAATTCGGTGCATTAATCCGGACGCACTTGACGTTGCGACCCTTAACTTTGCATGGTGTCGTGTACCTTAGAACAGCTGTGCACTCGGTGCGTCTGTCGACGACCAGGATCTGTTCGGTGACCTAGTGACACAGGTTTTCAAGCTGCAGGTGAATTTCCGAAAGGGTGAGTTTTAATTACATTATTGGCGACTAATATTTTTTAAATTTAACGCAGGCTATGGCTTATTTCCGGTGATAACTCTCCAAATTTCCGTATGTAAATTTTTCTTCGCAGTTTTTAAACGCACTTATTCATTATCAACAACAGTGTTGGCCGTTATTGAACTACGGATGTTTATCACAATGACGAACTACGATCACTTTTCAGTCGTTCCCTGTTGCATTACCTTTTCGTTTGTACGTTATTAAAAAAGGAAATTTACATGTTCTTTATCCTCTCACACCAAATAATTATTATTTTCCAATCTTCTAAAAAAAACAACTGTGTATTCGTCCTTTTACGTTACACATGATTTTCATCCATTTATCCTTTACTCATTACTCACTTTAAATGGCAAACAAACCATGGCAAAAGGTTAGATTTTTTTGTTAAGTCTTTTTCATTTGCCATTCTACGCAATTTCCTTCGATGCATGCCGCGCCTGCTTGTTCGTAGTCGCGGCGCGGCCCGGCGCGCGGCCACGCTAGCGCGGGAGCTCCAGCGGAAGGCTCGCGCTCTGATTGGTCGGGGTTTTTTCTTAATATCTCGAAAACGAAACCCCGGATCCCGAAACGGTTAAGGACTTTTCGATGTCTTTTTCCATCAGGATATTGCATGTTCCGGGATGTACATCAATTCTGGGACACGCTGTATATACTCTAATCACTGTTTGTCTCACTGTGGAGTCTGTTCGATAGGCGTTGGTCGCGGGCCATCGGTGTTACGATTCACGGTTTCTGCGCTTGACTTAGGCGAGCGGGGTAGGTTTCACACCACGGCGTGGTGCGTGTTACCTGCTCGGCGGTCGGTCGAGGACTGGAGCGCTGCGCACTGATCCACGCTGCTCGTTGGTCATCGATTTCTATCAAATATATATAAGGTAACTCCACATTTTTCAAAGCCGATTTTCTCGAATTTGGATGGGAAGCGCGCCTTACTGCTTCGGGAAATTAAAGTCCGAGTGAAGACCTTCACGTATACTAAGTATAAACAATTTCTGAATTTGCCATTCCTGAAGGTCCCCTTGTGAGAAAGAACACAAAAACCATGAAAAAAAGGAAATTTTAGTGTTTTCGCACAATTATCTATTTGTATTTGACCGTCCGGATTTCACGGGTACCTGGCTCGGCTGGGTTTATCCGAAATACCCGAATAGCTCTAGTAGGTAGATCCAAGTTGCATTTTGTATACGGATGTTGGTGTTAAGCAGTATAATAATAATGTACATAGGGTGTGTTAGTATCAGCAATTTTAAGGGTAGGGTCGAGGGCGGGTGGTCTCACGCTGTCCTGCCTTCGACGGTTTTGACTGGGATTTAGACTGCGTGTGTTCTTAAATGGAGGTGCATGAGACTTAACAGGCCTTGCATCAGGCGATGGCTGGCGACCACTTTGGGTCTTGCAACTATCGAGTGTCGAAGGATTACTTATTTGAACGTAGAGAGAGAAAGTTTCTTATGGCTAACGGCCTGACGTCGTATTGCCAGAAAATAGGGACTCTGTTCCTGGAGGATGTGGCCATGGAGTGGGAAAGGCTATGCCTTCTTGTATGCGAACTGTGAGACACCGCTCAGTTCTTACCCCAGAACTGTCCTTGATCGAGCTTCATTACCACCCTTAGAGCGACGTTTCTAACAAGTGCAATTAGTTGCGGCTTCCTTTCCGTATAATACTCTACGACAAATAAAACAATCCTTATTATACTTCGTATTGCTCTTTTGCCGGATTTTCATAAATCCCTCCTATCCTCTATGCGCCATATTCGCAGACTATTTGTTTTTCTTGATAATAATGTACATTATCTTTAAAGATTTTTTTTAATCATACGAAATTGTCCATTATAAGAGGTCTTTCGTGTATATTTGTTCTGTCTGCTACTGATACTTTTCCCTTAACCCCTCAACTACCGACCCCTTAAATGAAGAACTGACCGCGAGGCCCGGGCCCTCGGAACGAAAACTCCACTTTGCTCCCTGAGGCCTCGACGCTGTAACGTCACTGTACAGACAGCCTGATAGAAAGAAATTGTAGCTTACCTTAGAAATGAAGGTGTGTGTGGTAGATTTCAAAGCAGTCATCCATGCATAGTCCTACATCACAGTTTTCGCAGCAGTACCTCGTGTCTTTTCTTCTACCATTCTTCGTACACACTACACAACGTCTTTGGGGATTTGACTTCTTTCCTTTCGGAGTAATTTTGCGAATAAAATGTCTTTCTGTCAATCGCGGTATAGTATTTGTGAGTGTCGTTGAATGTTGTTTATTTATGTTGCTCCCAAATTTTAAAAAAAGTTCTTCTATTAACGTAATTCTAAATTCTTGCTGGCTTATAGAGCTTGCCATGTTATGGCGATAAATTATCATGCTGTTCAATACCGTAGCATTAAGTAATCTTCTAAATAGTTTTAGGTACCACTTTTTTGTTTTTTTCCGTTCCACTAAAAATGGTTGAAGAAGTTGATCTTTACGATCAACTCCTCCCATGTATATGTTGTAATCATGCACACAAATCGGCTTTCGAATTTCTTTTCCACGTTTGATTTCAGTTTTCATATTCGTATTGTGATATGTAGATATCAAAGGAACACACCTTTTGTCACACCACTTCATAACTACAACTGGACCCGCGTATTGTCCGATTATTGGACCTTTTTGCAGTTGACTGTTTTTTATTTTATTCGAAACTCCTTTTCTGTTTGTTTTTAATGTGCCTACACAATCTGTTTCAGTTTCTTTCAATAAACGAGCTAATGCAGGGGAGTTGTAAAAATTATCTAGCCATATGGTGTGGCCTTTGTGGAACAACGGCTCTGCTAAGTGCAAAACAATATTCGCAGTTATATTTGTTTTTGCATCTTTTCAGACGGAAAAATTCAGATTTGTATCTTTGCCAGTGTATACTAAAGTGGACCATAAATAACCCGTTGTCGATTCACATAATTCATACGTTTTTACACCGAATTTTGCGGTTTTTAGTGGTAAATACTGTTTAAAACTTAAACGTCCCTTCCACAAGGTTAATGATTCGTCTATGGAGATATCTTGTTTTGGCAAATATAATTTTTGAAATTTATTATTTAGGTAGGATAAAACTGGATATATTTTTTGCAATTTAGGTGGACCCTGGTAATCTGTTGCTTTGTTGTTACTAAAATGTAAATATCTTAATATTTGCTCGAAGCGATTGCGGGCCATTACATCTAGAAATCCTTGAGTTGAAATCAGATGGTGGATAGAGAAGTACGACCTCAGAGTTGGTTTCTGTACAAGGCCCATAAGTAAAGGTAAACCAAAAATGATATATAATTCATCTACTGTCACTGGCCCCCATTGTATTTGTGATGATGATTGTGATAGTCCTGAAGGCCTATGATCTTCTGCGTATATGTTTGTTTCTATCGCTATTTGTTACACGAAATCTTCGGAAAAGAATAATAGGAATGAAGATAGAATTGAATTTACATTTCTTGCTTCATTTTGTGGTCCACACTGTCCAAAAAATATTTCCCTCTTTCCATCATAACTGTCCATATCATTCCACTCAAACGGTCGATCAAAATCCATGTCATCTTCACCCTCGTTATCACTATCATCGTGGTCAACTGCTGCATCGTCTTCACAATTATCACTCTCGTCACTGTCACTTTCACTACATGAACTTTCACTAGCTTCAAAGTCTTGCAACAATCCCGCGCGATACTCGTGATCTTTACTCGTCGAAGCCATGGCTGAAACTGATGAAGACTGCAAATGGGAATGCCTTCTAATACTTTCGATGTCATTGTTCAGTTTGTAGTCGAGCACGGTTTATTGCTTACCGGACGTAAAAAGATTAGCTTGTTGGGGGTTAAGCCTAAAGACTTTCCTCCAAACCTGCTGGTTATTAGCCAAATGTTTTTAATTACTTTATAGTACATAGGGAAATCTCCAGAGTCATAAACATTGCAATAAACCGTGGCCCGCTAACGATCCGTTTAGGGCATCACGCAGATGATTACATTGGGGAATCGCGCCCGAGGAATTCCGGGCAGTGATGCTAGATCGAGGACGAGTTTCCTCGAGAATTTCCCCCACCTAGCGCACACTACGCCGGAGCAGCGTGTCCGTGAGTTGGACTCCGAAGCGCCGAGCTCACGGACACGCTCCTCCGGCGTAGTGTGCGTGAGGTGGGGGAAATTCTCGAGGGAACCCGTCCTCGATCTGGCATCACTGATTCCGGTAGTCCGGTTGGATTTTTGGAGGCTAATCTTCCCACTTCTGCGCCTACGATGTGCGAAGAAGGAGTTGTGTCACGAAACAATTATATTCGAGATTATCGCATAAAATTCCACCTTCAAACGGATACTTGCAAGAAAATAATACCGTAAACTGGGGAACATTAGCAATACGGGGTAACTTTCAGGGATCGGAACCCTAATCCCTACCAGATTCGGTACTCAGTATCGTAGAATAACCCGCGTTAACCGGGTAACACAAGACCTGTAGGTATAATCTGAATAACCCGATCAGCCCGGTTATCGCGGATTACAGTAATACGGTGAAAACTTAATAGTATATTATAATTATAATTAATTGCAAACATGTTTCCAAGTAGTAACCAATTTTATTTCATAATGAGACACTACTTGGTAGAGTGATTCATGCAGATGAAAGTAATAAATATGCAAGGTCAAGGATTAAGTTGGCCGCGCCGAATTCGCGACCGTGTGCCGACGGTGCGGATTTATGACCCTGTTGTTTAGTGCTTAGGTAGTACCTTCACATGGGCGAGACCGATTGTCGACCAGTTGCCTATTGTCTAAGGGGTCGAAAATATTCGAGTGCTAGAAAATATTAAACAATAGAAGCTATAAACGAACCGCGTACACGGCTGTAGAAAATATTGAAGACAGAGTTCCGTTATGGGTGGACGATATAAACTACTTAAGATTACGAGCTCAACTTTAACTGTGTATATTAGCAAGTCGTCCGCATGGCGACTGCTGTATACCTAAATTCCGTTTTTAACAACTCTCTAAAATTAAACAACCCCGCATGCATTATGTACTTGTAGGTATATGTTAAGCATTGTGTTTTCATTTGATTTGAATATTGCTTATAGATTCACATATCAATGACTTGCCTCAAGTAACTATCTAGACTAGACGTATTTTATTAATTTATACGTTAAACTTACTAATAAAACTGAATTGAACGCAGTCGGAATAATTATTGTAAAGAAAACTTGATCTTATATCTATCATTGTGTATATATTATATAGATACATCTTTGAATAAATAGTTTAATTAATTTGTATTAAGATATCGCTATTTATATAAACAGAGGGACGGCATACACAACCAGTTCTATAAGTCCGTATCTGGTATTGACGCGGGAGCCGCGCGAAATACAGGGTCCGTACGAGATACGGAGGCGGGCGACGAGTGGAAAACGTTAGGGTCCGTACAGAATACGGAGGCGGGCGACCAGTGGAAAACGGAGGGTCCGTACAAGATACGGAGGTGGGCGACCAGTGGAGAACTTGGGGTCCGTACCAGATACTGAGGTGGTCGTTGAGGGGTTAATGAATGGATTTCCTATTTGTTCCTTCTTATATAGTCTCCCACGCAAGGTCGTAACTCCTCTACAGTGGCGCCCTTTGGCGGAACAAATTTTTTTTGCAACTTCTTAAGGTAGATAGACCTTTTTTACCCTGTTCATGTGTACGATTCTAGTTTCTTTTAGGTTAATTGCTATCATTAAATTACTATTTTTTAAAACTTCTGTGACCCGGTAGGGTCCGCTGTATTCTGGTCCCAGTTGTTCTCGTCTTGGGTTTAGGCCGGTATTCATAGTGAATACTGATGATTCGGCATCAGGTGACTAGCTACTAGGTTAGTAGAGGATGCCGCATGCTGACCCTCTTCAACCGACCGAGGCGAAGGAGGAGGGGGTGGTTTCCTTCCCGGTCACGGCTGGACGTTCTGCGACCGTGGGAGCTGAGGCTCGGGGCACCGGTGCCCCCGGTGCGGAATAGCCGTGGGACGCTGTGTTGCGTCGCATGTACGACCTGGAGAGGCGGTTTGAGAACCGTCTGCCCTCTCTGGGTAAGGTCGTGGGGCGCGTTGGAATTGTGCCGCCGGGGGGATATCCGGCGCTGCCGTCACCGCCGTCGTTGTCGCCATCAGCGCTACCCTGCTCGAGCGTCGTGGGAGAGGGCTCCTCTGCGGTGGGCGGTGTTAAGACCGTGTCCTGTAAGGCCGCCAATAGGGCGAGGCGGAGGGCGAAGCAGGAGAGCAAGGTGCCTTCGCCCCCTTTAGTGCCGCCCTTGACAGTTGCGACGGGAGGAGAGGTGGCTGCCGCGCCCCTGTCCAGGACGCAGCTGAGGCGGGCGAGGAGGAGGGTGGCCGTTGTCACCGCAGGAAAGACGGTCAGAGGGACTGACGGCGCGTCATCTGCGCCGGCCGGTCGGCGCCCTCCGACTGGAACCTCTATAGCTCCGAACGGGTCGCAGAGTACTTGGTCCCAGGTTGTAAGCAGGGGGGGGGGGGCCAAAAGGGTGGAGTTGAGGAGGACGGCCGCTGCCGCGGAAAAAGGAGGCGGTGCAGGACAACCCGGAAGGATGACCTCCCGGTACCCGAGTGTGCCCGCGAGTGCGGGCGTTCAGTTGTCGCGCGTTCCACGGACGGCAACGGGTGCCATAACGGCTTCGGTCGGCGTGGGTGAGGAGGGAGGGAAAGAATTCTCCGCCTGAATGTCCACGGCAATGGCGACGATGAACGTGACGGAGCTCGGCATCTCCGCCATGCTGCCAAGCGTGATACCATCGGGGGACTGGTGTTTGAAATCCCGAGTGCGCGGGGCGCTGAACGTGCCGCGGCCCTCAAGACCAGCCTGATGGAGCAGCTGGGAGACTCGGGGATTAAAGTCCACTGCCCCCAGAAGATGGCGGAGTTCTGCCAGTGCGGACTCACCGAGCTTGCCGCGAAACATGCGGTGCATCGGGCAATTACAACCCAGGGGGGCTGCGAGGCCGGGGACCTCTTGTTGGACGAGAGGCGTCCGAATAAAGCTGGGCTGTACTCCCTCTGGGCGCGCGGGCGTGTGGTGGGGGTGGCCAAGCTGGCAAGGGCGGGCCACATAAACATGGACGGGCTCTTAGCCAGGGTGCTGCCACTCGCGCAGAGGAAACTGCAATGCTACCGCTGCCTGGAGATTGGGCACGTCCAAGTCGAATCGGTCATTGACCTGATTTGGGTCAATCCCGCAGCCGCAGCCATTACGTGCGACTGCTGGGTGGCGGAGGATTCAGCGCCAGGTTCCGATCAGGTGTATGTAATGCTGGCTACCTCCGCTGCCCCGCCTCCCCGTACCCCTCGAGCCGGTAAGCAGCCCTCACGTTGGGCGCTCAAAAAGCTCAATATTGGCGCGGCCCAGTTGGCGTCCTCCGTCGTCGCCTAGCCTTCTGTGCCGGGCGACATCCTCGACGACCCCGCTGCCGGTGCCCTTTGGTTGCGCAAGGCGTTGCAATCCATTTGTGATGCAACAATGCCGCGCACTGTGGCGCCGGGTGGGGGTTGGAGGTCGATGTACTGGTGGTCCGCAGAGATCGCTGATCTTCGTGCGATCAATTTACGGGCCAGACGCCGGTACACTAATGCCCGCCGCCGAGATCCGCGGCTGGTGACGGGGGACCAGCTCCAGGAGCTGCGCATTGCATTTTCGATGGCGCGACACGATCTCCGTGGAGCCATTACCCGGGCCAAAGCCCATTCATGCCACGAGTTCCTCGTGACTCTGAACAAGGACCCTTGGGGGCGCCCGTACAAGTCCGTGTCTATCAAGCTCGGACCCCGGGCGCCCCCGGTTTTGGAGGGCCTCTATCCCCGGTTTCTCGTGGAGGTGTTGGCGGCGTTGTTTCCCCCGGCCCCAGTTCCCGGGGAAAGAGACGCCGACGAGATCGGGGACCCACGGGTGACCTGGGGTACCGACATCTTGGATGCCCCGGGGGTCAGCGACAAGAAGCTCGTTTGCGTTGTGTCTCGGATGCGAGCGAAGAATGCTGTTCCGGGACCGGACGGAGTGTCCGGGCAATTATGGGCCTGCGCCATGAGCGCCCTAGGGACTGGCCTCAGGCGCGTAATCGACGTGGCCTTGAGGTCTGGAAGATTCCCCCTTTGGAACGAGGCGAGGCTGGTGCTGCTTCGGAAGCCTGGAAAACCCCCGAATCGCCCTCGGCGTACCGGCCGATTTGTCTCCTGGACGAGGCGGGCAAGCTGCTGGAGCGAATTCTGGCTGCCCGCCCCTGTGACCACCTAGGAGCCGCGGCCCCAGATCTATCCGAACGCCCATTTGGCTTTAGGCGGCAGCGATCAACGGTGGATGCCATCGTGTTGGTCCGATCGCTGTCGCGCTAGGCGGTCGAGAGAGGCGGTGTGAGCGTGGCGGTGACTTGACATCGCGAACGCGTTCAACACCGTCTCTTGAGCGGCGATCGAGCGAACGCTTCTCTTCTATCCCGTCCCGCTCTACTTTCGCGCTTGATCTGAGACTATCTCCGCGGCCGGATTGTCTCTTACGTCGGCCGGGACGGGGAGGGAGTGGCGACAGGGCATCGCGGCGTTCCACGGGGGCCCGTTTCGGGGCCCCTGCTGTGGAACTTGGCCTATGACGCGGTGCTACGGGTGGCTATGCCGTCACCATATGTGTCGCTGGTTTGTTACGCGGACGACACTCTGGTGGTGGCTTCTGGGCAACGGTGGGAAGCGGCGATCGGCCTCGCGGAATTGGTACTACGGCGCGTCGTTGCCTCGATCGGGACGCTCCGTCTGCGAGTGGCCTTCGAGAAGATGGAGGCATTGTGGCTCGCAGACAGGGTTTGGAGCGGTATCCCCAACAGAGCGTCCCTTAGGATCCGGGATACCTGCATCAGCCTCAGCAGATCGATGAAGTATCTCGGTCTGACCCTGGATACCTATTGGCCATCCACGTGCCACATTCGGGTCCTGGGTCCCCGACTGGAGCGGTAAGTTTTCGCGTTTGCGAGAATAATGGCCAATTTCGGGGGTCCTCACGAGGCAGTTCGGCGACTACATGTGACGGTCGTCCGATCCATGATGCTCTACGGAGCATCGGTATGGGCCGGCGACCTGGAGGGCTATTGCGTGTGACGTGAGCTCTTGGTTAAGGCTCATCGCCATGTGGTCCTCCAATCCGTGCGGGCCTAACGCACGGTGTTGCGTGCCGAGCTATCCGTTCTCGGCCGGTCTCCCCCCTTTTATCTGCTTCCGGAGATGGAGGTTTACTTCGCCTCCCATGATCTCCGCGGCGCAGGGATCCCGCCGATCGAAGCTGGGCCTGAGGGTTCGCAGGGCCAGGCCCGGCGACGCATGGGAGCCAGGTGGATAAAGTGGCTCCCCCTTCCCGAACATCAGGAGGGACGCGTCGTCAGGGCGCTGCTGCACATTCTTGACGAATGGATGGGGCACAGGTATGGCAGGTTCACCTTCCGCCTGACGCACGTGATCGCCGACATTGGGTGCTTCGGTGATTTCCTGTGTCGTATAGGGCGGGAGGAGATGCCGTGGTGCCACAGCTGCAACTCGGGCGACGAGGACTCGGCGGATTACTTCCTGGCTTTGTGTCGGAAGTGGGTCGATGATCGCCGAGTCCTCGACGCAGCTGGGCCTCGATCTGTCGTGCATCGGATGGCGAGGGACGAGGCGTGTTGGGCTGCCGTCTCCTTCTTCTAGGAGCAAGTTATGCTCGAGAAGGAGGAGACGGACCGAGATCGTGAGCGGCAGGGGCACACTGGCCGCATCGCGGCTCCGCGTCGGTGCACGCGAAGGAGATGATCCAGAGACGGGGGAGACAGTGAGGCGACCAAGCTTCTCTAAGCCGCCCCGCTCCCCCGTTGCCGGGCTCCGGGCCCGCGCCTTGTTCTTCCCCCGTCTTCTTTTTCTTTCTCTCTTCTTCATTTTTCTTTTCCCCTTTCATTCCTTTTCGTTTCATTGTGTTTCGTTTCTATGTATTGTGTTCTTGTTTGTGTTTTTATTTTTGTTTTGTGTGCGTGTGAGTGTATGTGTGTGCATGTCTGTGTATTTTGTTCCTTTTTGTTTCAAGGGGGGGGGGGGCGGGAAGAAATGTACCGTGGGGACCAAGGAGGGTCCCGCAGTTGTTGCCGCCGATGTGTTGCGTCGCCCGCCTCCCTTGTGGCAAGGGGGGGGGGGGGGTTGAGCTGTCGCGACAGGGACAGGTGGTTCGGTAACCCCAAAGGGGCGGACCGCCAAACCAGGCGTCATAGCTGCTGTGGCCGCACCGTGGCTGGGTGTGAGTGAGTGCTGCAGCGCCGGTGGGAGAGTAGGGTGGGGGATCCCAAAATTTGCGGGGCCTCCCAGGGGGCGGCTAAATAGAGCCACCTCCAAGATTTTGGCGACGACCGTGCTCGGGGCGAGTGGGCTGTCCTTAAGACAATGCCGGCCGCTTGCTCGGGGGGGGGGGGGGGCAGCTAGGTTGATTAATCCCTAGCCTTCGTTTGGACAGCCCCCCTCTGGGCTTCATCGATCGCCCCCCTCCCGGCCCGTCCTAAATGAACCGGGTTGGGAGACAAAAAGCACGGCGTCGTGGGGTGGGGGTGCTGGGGGCATCACCCGCCCTTGTTCTAGTAGCGACCCCGGTAGATGGTGACGCGAGCGTGTGACCAGTTGCGCGTCGCCCGGAGTTGGGTGGTAGGAGTGTCCTCCCGGGGGGAGCCTTCGCATGTGCCTTTTCAATGGTGCTCGCGCCCACGCAACTTCCATCCGAGAAGGGCCCAGTGTAGGGGATAGAAGGCGCAAAGATATGCATCCGTGGGGGTCAAGCGAAAGCGAAACGCTGCCGCATGCTGCAGCATTTGCTTAAGAATAAGTAGCGACCATGAATACCGGCCTTAGTAACTGTTTAGGAGTGTATATATGTAAATAGTAGTCTTAATAGTATATATATCGTTTTATTAGTCGCTAAGGAACCAGCAGTTTTATTAGTCGCTAAGCAACCATACATAATATCCCTCGCTGATAGGCGGCAGCTT
Organism: Andrena marginata; assembly: GCA_963932335.1. Classification (NCBI taxonomy): domain Eukaryota; kingdom Metazoa; phylum Arthropoda; class Insecta; order Hymenoptera; family Andrenidae; genus Andrena; species Andrena marginata. Next base: position 20,725,625 of record OZ010663.1, read on the forward strand.
GCGCTGGCAGTCACGATCTGTCACGGGTTCACCATCTCGTTAACTGTCGCTGAACCCGGTGGTCTTTCCCCACTCTTCCTAGCTAGAGCTGATTTCACGATCGCGGAACCAGACCAGCCGGTCTCTGGATTCGGTACTTTCACTACATATTCGCTAATCGATTACGCTTAAGAGAGAGAGGGAGAGAGAGAAATAGAGAACAGTAGTGACAAAAATCTACGTTATTCTCGCTTTTGTTACGCGTGGTTCCTATGAGCTAGTTCGTGATAACATTCTCTGTGAATTAAACTAAAAATACCGGTTACGATACTAGTGTCGGTGAAAAACTGGAATTCTACTTACTATTAATTAAACCTAATTACTCTAAACCTAGAACTACTTAACGCGAACTAATCTAGAATTCAAAAATAAAACAAAATAACAATTTTAACAACGAACAGTAACCATACCCAATCTCCTATTTTATATATTCGAGGTTGAATCTTCCGGTCGCAGTAATACTACTGTCGAATTTTTGATTCTTTCAAATTATTTCGCACCATTTGTCGGATGTGGTATAGTTTATGTATTAATTCGTCGACGTAGTCCGGATATGTTTTAATATTGTCTGTCGGTGGAATACTTGAGAGAAGTCGTGCTCTTTTGCCGTAAACGATTTCGTGAGGCGTAAATTTCGTGCCTTCATGAGTGCTTGTATTATACGAAAAAATTGATTGAGGTAACCATTGATCCCATTGTTTTTCTTTTGGTACACAGTGTCGTAGATATTCAATAAGAACACGATGACTTCTTTCTAGTGATCCATTGGACTGAGGATGGTATGCAGAGATTCGATATTGTGTGATATGAAATGCCCTGGCTAATTTCTTCATAAGAGAACTCATAAAATTTGACGGTTCATCAGTAAGAATTGCCTTATCACTTCCGAATTTGCAAATGAAATGTTCTGTAAATGCTGTAGCTATATCTTTTGAAGTGATATTCACTAATGGTATTGCAAGCGAATATTTGGTTAAGTTGTCTTGAATAGTAAGTATGTAACTATTTCCTATGTTTGTAAAAGGCAATGGTCCTGCTATGTTCATAGAAATTTTGTCAAAGGTATGTACCGTTGTATCTGTTAGTATTATTGGCTCCTTATTTTTCACTCTTACTATTTTAGTTTTCTGGCATTCTAAACATGTCTTGATGAATTGTGTTATTTCATACTTCAAGGTTCTCCAATAATATATATATACAATTGAACCATTCTCTAAAACGCGCTAACATTTAGGTGGCTCAGCGCGCAGCGCGCTGTTGCCAATTCGATCGAGGGGCGCGATGAGGCGGGGTAGCGGGGAGGGAGGTGGCCAGCATCACATACATGTGATCTAAACCAAGCTCCACGTTCTCCGTCACCCAGCAGCTCGACATCTTGGAAGCGGTCGCGGGGTTGACCAGATCAAGTCGAACATCGACTCGCCCCGCAAACCGCGGTATGTCGTAATTGCGTACGGGTTCTTGAGTACGAACTCCAGCGCCTCCGCCCAATCGAGCAGCGCGTCGCCCCAGGAATCCGTCTTGAGAGACCCCCACTCCACGGCGTGAGCATTAAAGTCTCCGAACAGGATGACCGGCTGAGCTCTCTGTGGATCGATGAAAGCACCCAGCTCATGTAGCCGGTCCTCGAACTCCGGGATAGTAAGCCTCGGCGCGAAATAGCAGCCCACCGCTAGGAATTCCACCCACTTGGCGACCATCCAGGCCCGTCCGTGCCGCTTGACCGAGCACGGCGGGGGCTTCTTCCCCCCTCCCCCCCACGTTATCGGCATCTGCCAATCCGGGTTCGTGGACCGGGAGCACCTGTCCGAACTCCATGCAAGCCTGTTCTAGCAGGTCGTGCGCGGTCCTCAACGGAGTGGTTGATGTTAGCCAGCAGAATCGAAGGACCATGTGGCATTACGGCATGTCCGCTTTGCCGGCCTCCTCTGGATCCTGCTCAGGCCGGGCTGTATTCTCCGTACGCCGCGGCAATGGAGCGTGGTAACTCCTGCGCCTCTATGTTGCCGCCCGTCGTCCCCGTCTCCTCCGCCATCGTCCCTGGAGGCTCCTCTTTCCTCGCTTTGAGGCAGGCCCCCCTCCCTGGAATCAACTAGGGGGGAGCTCTAGGTCGCTCCGGCATCACCTTCTGCTTCCTGGGCGCCTTGGGGAACCCCCCAGCGTCGGCGAGGGGGTGGGGGCTGTCCGACTGTCCGCGGTCCTTTCGCTTGCTCGCCCCGGACTTGACCTCGGAGGTGGCGACCAGAAGATCGGTCTTCATGCCCTCCGGTGTCCCCGCGGCCGCGGGGAGGTCAGTCACGGGCGCCGAAGTCGCCACGATAGCGGCCTTTCTCCTCCCGAGCTTTTCGGGTGGCACCCTAGCCGGGGGCCAGCGCGTCGGGCCCCCCATTCTGTGGGTTCCGAGCAGGCCCGCTTCGGTTCAAAGCGGGCAGTTCGGGGCAGGGACAAAATGCCACGCCTTACGCCCTTCAGCGCCGCACCGGTAGCAGAGGTCACTCCTGTCAGTTGGGCTGCCGCACTTTGCCCTAACGTGCCGAACTCGCTGCAGCGGAGCATTGGAGCCTCCGCTGCACGAGCGGCATCACTTGGGCCGTCAGCAAGTCCAAAATAATTGTGGTCGTTACCACTAATTTGGCGGTAGCCGCCACAGGTCCCCGAACCCACAGGGAGTAGAGACCGGGCGCCTCACGACGCCGCTCCCCGACCACGACGTCGTCGACCACGCACGCCCCCTGGGCTGCGATCATCCCGCGCACCATCTCTTCGGTTGCCAGCTCCATGAGGCCGGAGACCCGGAACTCGGCCATTTTCTGGGAGCAGTGCAACTTAATGCCGGTGCCCCCGAGCTGCTCCACCAGCCTCGCTTTGAGGGCGGCAGCTTTCGCCCAGCCTTGCGCTCCTGGGATGTTGAGCACGAGCCCACAGGTAATGGCGCGCCTCGGCCGCATAGCGGTAATTCCGAGGTCCGCGATCTTGATGGCCGCCATCGCGCCGGAGGCCCGCGCGGAGAATTCTTTCTCCTCCCCAGCAGAGGCGGTGGTGGCCACTACCGCTGTTCTGGGGGTGCGCGGCATCAAAACCGGGGCTCTCCCTGGAGCGCCCGACCGTCGTAGAGCCGGCGCTTCGGTGCCTCTCCCGGCGCCTCCCTTCCCACTGCCGCTTCCTCCGGCCGCCTTTGCCGCCCTTTTGGCATTGTGGCCGACGACTTGAGCCCAGGTACTCTGGTGCGCAGCCTGGTTCACGGGGTCCGAAGCCTGGGAACGCGGCGCGCCGGATGGCGGCGCATCCGCGATCGCGCTCGCCTTTTTGGCGGCCTTGGCGGTCCTTCTGCGCACCCGCCTGGACCACGTGGTCAAGGGCGGGGGCGGAGCACTAGCCCCACCACTCGCAGCAACACTCGACGACGCGCCCCCAGGCCCGTCGGGAGCGCCCAACGGTCCCCCTTCTTCTTCTTCGGTACGAGCGCGTCGAACCTCCCAAAGACGACGCGGGCATCTCCCGTCATCGTCCCGACGCGCAGCGCCGACGCCCCCAACACGATCGACCCCGCCGGCGAGCGACCTCGCAATGCCGCACAAGTAGACACGGCATCAGGGTCCAGTCGTCCCATCAGCTCCGCCACCTCCCGTTGGAGTCCTAGTAATTCTCGAATCTCCCGCGTTGGTTAAAACTTAACTACGCTCCTTACGTATGAAACGCCTCTGGTGTTGCGCGGTGCTGTCGCCGTAGCATTCTCCGACTCGTGTGCGCAAGACGTCTACCGTCTCGCTCGGGATGTCCTCATAACAGATTCAATCAGTCAGCCTGACAGGTCGCACGTGTCGGCGAACTGCTGTTTTTAACCAACTTCAAAAAGGAGGAGGTTATGGATTCGACCCATATGTATGTTTTTTTTATGTTTGTCCCCTCATAACTCCTCAGCATATGGACCGATTTTGATCACCTTTATTTTATTCTAAAGAGGATGGTGCCCCGTTGGTCCCATCCTACACTAAATCAACTTTGGCCCAATATTTTGCTAGTCATAGTTAATAATAAAGACTATTGTCACTTAATTATTATTAGTTTATGTACGTACGCGCATACCTTCTCAGCATGTTTTGCCAATATATATAAAACTAAATAGTTGAAAATTCAAAAATTTAATATAATTAAAACCGACTTAAAAAAATAAATAAAAAATAATTTTTCCCGTATTTAATCTACGACTCTTATATTTTTTAAGTCGGTGCCTCATCATTTGCACTGTGTAAATTTGGCACAGGCTTAAAAAATAGTCGTAGAGTCGTAGATTAAATACGGGAAAAATTATTTTTTTTTTATTTTTTTTTTTTTAACTCTGTTTTAATTTCTTTGAAATTTTATTGTTTCGTAATCACCTGGTTTATCGTTCGCCTTTTCGTACTTAATATTGCCGATTACGGCCGAAAATCAGTGTGGCAGATTGTGTCAAGTTGAGTCCTCGACCTAATCTGCGACAGTGCCAGTGAGTGAACAGTCCGGTCATCCTATATCAAGAAGGGGGCCGTAGTGTCAGTCAGTGATGCCAGAATGAGAACGGGTTCCCTCGAGAATTTCCCCCACCTCGCATGCACACTACGCCGGAGCTGCGTGTCCGTGAGCTCGGCGCTTCGGACAACGTCGGGAAGACGAGAGAGAAACCGAATGTGCGTCTTTCTCTCTCGCTCTTGAAACGCTGATCCACGGTGAGGTGCAAGCGACACGCGGCCGTGCGCGATCGTCTTGAGTGCCTCGAGATACACTTTTCACTTTCTGACATATGTATAATAATTTTGTAATGAAAAAAAAATTTGGAAAATGTTTTGTTACGGAAATCACGTTTTGAGACCTCCTGATCAAGTTTTGACTATTTAGAAAAGAGCTTTTCTTAAATATCTCATATATATTTTTTTAACACGATTACGTTTAAACGGCAAAATGGATTTCAATGAAACTTTATATTCAAATTTTATCTATATAAAATTCACTAAAAATGATAATTATCCCGAAAAATGAAAATTACCCGTTATGATTCTTCGATTTTTCAGATATACGAACTAAATTCTACATAAAAAAGATTAAATAAAGTTCTTCTGTAACTACTTTAACAAAGAAACATGTACATTCATAATTTCTTGTTTACATTTTAAATTTCCAAACTTTTTATTCGAGCTATTTCTATTTCTTAAACCTTAAAATGATTTTTTTTTTATTAAAAGATGAATATTTTGATACTGTTAATTGGTGAACTTTGTTAAAATTAGAATCCACTCTTGGCCAGTAGCATGGACGCTGTAGCAGCCTTCGATAACAAATATTTTTCAGAGTATGATCTAAAATCTAAAATCTAAACGTAATTACATTTCTCGCTAGATTTTTCGATAATTATATCAAGTTGCGACAAAGAATCACGCACTATTTATAAATTAATTACGCGCAGCGTGCACGCTACCGCTCGATGGAAACTATGGGAAAGTGATGGTCTCTTCCATCGGGAGGGAAATGTAAACGATTCGTTATGCAAAGCTAACATCGCGATATTAGCACATTAAAATGTGTGAATCGGTATAAAGGAGGTGTACAAGAATAAGAGAGAAAGGTAACTGGTAAATGCATCTGGGGCAGTTCGGTACTGTCACCATTGTATTGCTGTTATTTATTTTAGCCTTTTCTTCGATTTTTCTCCATCTTGCATTTTTCTTATTATTTTACAAAAATTTCGCGCTCCGAATTTTTTCCATGTTCGGGTCAACATATTTGTGCGAATGTTTGTTGTCAAAAATGCGTGCCATTAAGACAGAACAGCGCACACGGCTAAGCGATTCCTTGCTTTCAACTTTAATACGTACAACGTCGACCAGCCTCCCCGTTGATATTTTAGATATGCCCAGCACGTCTAAACGTGCGCGAAAATGAAGTTTTCCCAAACGTATTAAAAATTTTGATAGTAAAACGAGTTTTTCTTATCCATTTTTATCGTGTGACACAGTAGAATTGGCCTACAGGGGATACCACTGACAAAAAAAGACGCATCGATAATAGTACCCCATGGGTGATGCAGAAATCTATTGATACGGGTGTCGCCCCAATGCGCCACGCGCGGTTCATACGGTACGGGTCTGAGGCGCTCGAAGCTCCTTGGCCCGCCGCGGGGGCGAAGACGCGCGGCGGGAGAAAGGAGGCGTTGCCTCCGAAAAACGGCCGCTGCGTTCACTTTAGTTCCATGCCTGATATACATAAAATTTGAATATAAAGTTTCATTGAAATCCATTTTGCCGTTTAAACGTAATCGTGTTAAAAAAATATATATGAGATATTTAAGAAAAGCTCTTTTCTAAATAGTCAAAACTTGATCAGGAGGTCTCAAAACGTGATTTCCGTAACAAAACATTTTCCAAATTTTTTTTTCATTACAAAATTATTATACATATGTCAGAAAGTGAAAAGTGTATCTCGAGGCACTCAAGACGATCGCGCACGGCCGCGTGTCGCTTGCACCTCACCGTGGATCAGCGTTTCAAGAGCGAGAGAGAAAGACGCACATTCGGTTTCTCTCTCGTCTTCCCGACGTTGTCCGAAGCGCCGAGCTCACGGACACGCAGCTCCGGCGTAGTGTGCATGCGAGGTGGGGGAAATTCTCGAGGGAACCCGTTCTCATTCTGGCATCACTGACTGACACTACGGCCCCCTTCTTGATATAGGATGACCGGACTGTTCACTCACTGGCACTGTCGCAGATTAGGTCGAGGACTCAACTTGACACAATCTGCCACACTGATTTTCGGCCGTAATCGGCAATATTAAGTACGAAAAGGCGAACGATAAACCAGGTGATTACGAAACAATAAAATTTCAAAGAAATTAAAACAGAGTTAAAAAAAAAAAAAAATAAAAAAAAAATAATTTTTCCCGTATTTAATCTACGACTCTACGACTATTTTTTAAGCCTGTGCCAAATTTACACAGTGCAAATGATGAGGCACCGACTTAAAAAATATAAGAGTCGTAGATTAAATACGGGAAAAATGATTTTTTATTTATTTTTTTAAGTCGGTTTTAATTATATTAAATTTTTGAATTTTCAACTATTTAGTTTTATATATATTGGCAAAACATGCTGAGAAGGTATGCGCGTACGTACATAAACTAATAATAATTAAGTGACAATAGTCTTTATTATTAACTATGACTAGCAAAATATTGGGCCAAAGTTGATTTAGTGTAGGATGGGACCAACGGGGCACCATCCTCTTTAGAATAAAATAAAGGTGATCAAAATCGGTCCATATGCTGAGGAGTTATGAGGGGACAAACATAAAAAAAACATACATATGGGTCGAATCCATAACCTCCTCCTTTTTGAAGTTGGTTAAAAACAGCAGTTCGCCGACACGTGCGACCTGTCAGGCTGACTGATTGAATCTGTTATGAGGACATCCCGAGCGAGACGGTAGACGTCTTGCGCACACGAGTCGGAGAATGCTACGGCGACAGCACCGCGCAACACCAGAGGCGTTTCATACGTAAGGAGCGTAGTTAAGTTTTAACCAACGCGGGAGATTCGAGAATTACTAGGACTCCAACGGGAGGTGGCGGAGCTGATGGGACGACTGGACCCTGATGCCGTGTCTACTTGTGCGGCATTGCGAGGTCGCTCGCCGGCGGGGTCGATCGTGTTGGGGGCGTCGGCGCTGCGCGTCGGGACGATGACGGGAGATGCCCGCGTCGTCTTTGGGAGGTTCGACGCGCTCGTACCGAAGAAGAAGAAGGGGGACCGTTGGGCGCTCCCGACGGGCCTGGGGGCGCGTCGTCGAGTGTTGCTGCGAGTGGTGGGGCTAGTGCTCCGCCCCCGCCCTTGACCACGTGGTCCAGGCGGGTGCGCAGAAGGACCGCCAAGGCCGCCAAAAAGGCGAGCGCGATCGCGGATGCGCCGCCATCCGGCGCGCCGCGTTCCCAGGCTTCGGACCCCGTGAACCAGGCTGCGCACCAGAGTACCTGGGCTCAAGTCGTCGGCCACAATGCCAAAAGGGCGGCAAAGGCGGCCGGAGGAAGCGGCAGTGGGAAGGGAGGCGCCGGGAGAGGCACCGAAGCGCCGGCTCTACGACGGTCGGGCGCTCCAGGGAGAGCCCCGGTTTTGATGCCGCGCACCCCCAGAACAGCGGTAGTGGCCACCACCGCCTCTGCTGGGGAGGAGAAAGAATTCTCCGCGCGGGCCTCCGGCGCGATGGCGGCCATCAAGATCGCGGACCTCGGAATTACCGCTATGCGGCCGAGGCGCGCCATTACCTGTGGGCTCGTGCTCAACATCCCAGGAGCGCAAGGCTGGGCGAAAGCTGCCGCCCTCAAAGCGAGGCTGGTGGAGCAGCTCGGGGGCACCGGCATTAAGTTGCACTGCTCCCAGAAAATGGCCGAGTTCCGGGTCTCCGGCCTCATGGAGCTGGCAACCGAAGAGATGGTGCGCGGGATGATCGCAGCCCAGGGGGCGTGCGTGGTCGACGACGTCGTGGTCGGGGAGCGGCGTCGTGAGGCGCCCGGTCTCTACTCCCTGTGGGTTCGGGGACCTGTGGCGGCTACCGCCAAATTAGTGGTAACGACCACAATTATTTTGGACTTGCTGACGGCCCAAGTGATGCCGCTCGTGCAGCGGAGGCTCCAATGCTCCGCTGCAGCGAGTTCGGCACGTTAGGGCAAAGTGCGGCAGCCCAACTGACAGGAGTGACCTCTGCTACCGGTGCGGCGCTGAAGGGCGTAAGGCGTGGCATTTTGTCCCTGCCCCGAACTGCCCGCTTTGAACCGAAGCGGGCCTGCTCGGAACCCACAGAATGGGGGGCCCGACGCGCTGGCCCCCGGCTAGGGTGCCACCCGAAAAGCTCGGGAGGAGAAAGGCCGCTATCGTGGCGACTTCGGCGCCCGTGACTGACCTCCCCGCGGCCGCGGGGACACCGGAGGGCATGAAGACCGATCTTCTGGTCGCCACCTCCGAGGTCAAGTCCGGGGCGAGCAAGCGAAAGGACCGCGGACAGTCGGACAGCCCCCACCCCCTCGCCGACGCTGGGGGGTTCCCCAAGGCGCCCAGGAAGCAGAAGGTGATGCCGGAGCGACCTAGAGCTCCCCCCTAGTTGATTCCAGGGAGGGGGGCCTGCCTCAAAGCGAGGAAAGAGGAGCCTCCAGGGACGATGGCGGAGGAGACGGGGACGACGGGCGGCAACATAGAGGCGCAGGAGTTACCACGCTCCATTGCCGCGGCGTACGGAGAATACAGCCCGGCCTGAGCAGGATCCAGAGGAGGCCGGCAAAGCGGACATGCCGTAATGCCACATGGTCCTTCGATTCTGCTGGCTAACATCAACCACTCCGTTGAGGACCGCGCACGACCTGCTAGAACAGGCTTGCATGGAGTTCGGACAGGTGCTCCCGGTCCACGAACCCGGATTGGCAGATGCCGATAACGTGGGGGGGAGGGGGGAAGAAGCCTACTATTCAAGACAACTTAACCAAATATTCGCTTGCAATACCATTAGTGAATATCACTTCAAAAGATATAGCTACAGCATTTACAGAACATTTCATTTGCAAATTCGGAAGTGATAAGGCAATTCTTACTGATGAACCGTCAAATTTTATGAGTTCTCTTATGAAGAAATTAGCCAGGGCATTTCATATCACACAATATCGAATCTCTGCATACCATCCTCAGTCCAATGGATCACTAGAAAGAAGTCATCGTGTTCTTATTGAATATCTACGACACTGTGTACCAAAAGAAAAACAATGGGATCAATGGTTACCTCAATCAATTTTTTCGTATAATACAAGCACTCATGAAGGCACGAAATTTACGCCTCACGAAATCGTTTACGGCAAAAGAGCACGACTTCTCTCAAGTATTCCACCGACAGACAATATTAAAACATATCCGGACTACGTCGACGAATTAATACATAAACTATACCACATCCGACAAATGGTGCGAAATAATTTGAAAGAATCAAAAATTCGACAGTAGTATTACTGCGACCGGAAGATTCAACCTCGAATATATAAAATAGGAGATTGGGTATGGTTACTGTTCGTTGTTAAAATTGTTATTTTGTTTTATTTTTGAATTCTAGATTAGTTCGCGTTAAGTAGTTCTAGGTTTAGAGTAATTAGGTTTAATTAATAGTAAGTAGAATTCCAGTTTTTCACCGACACTAGTATCGTAACCGGTATTTTTAGTTTAATTCACAGAGAATGTTATCACGAACTAGCTCATAGGAACCACGCGTAACAAAAGCGAGAATAACGTAGATTTTTGTCACTACTGTTCTCTATTTCTCTCTCTCCCTCTCTCTCTTAAGCGTAATCGATTAGCGAATATGTAGTGAAAGTACCGAATCCAGAGACCGGCTGGTCTGGTTCCGCGATCGTGAAATCAGCTCTAGCTAGGAAGAGTGGGGAAAGACCACCGGGTTCAGCGACAGTTAACGAGATGGTGAACCCGTGACAGATCGTGACTGCCAGCGCAAGCTGCCGCCTATCAGCGAGGGATATTATGTATGGTTGCTTAGCGACTAATAAAACTGCTGGTTCCTTAGCGACTAATAAAACGATATATATACTATTAAGACTACTATTTACATATATACACTCCTAAACAGTTACTAAGGCCGGTATTCATGGTCGCTACTTATTCTTAAGCAAATGCTGCAGCATGCGGCAGCGTTTCGCTTTCGCTTGACCCCCACGGATGCATATCTTTGCGCCTTCTATCCCCTACACTGGGCCCTTCTCGGATGGAAGTTGCGTGGGCGCGAGCACCATTGAAAAGGCACATGCGAAGGCTCCCCCCGGGAGGACACTCCTACCACCCAACTCCGGGCGACGCGCAACTGGTCACACGCTCGCGTCACCATCTACCGGGGTCGCTACTAGAACAAGGGCGGGTGATGCCCCCAGCACCCCCACCCCACGACGCCGTGCTTTTTGTCTCCCAACCCGGTTCATTTAGGACGGGCCGGGAGGGGGGCGATCGATGAAGCCCAGAGGGGGGCTGTCCAAACGAAGGCTAGGGATTAATCAACCTAGCTGCCCCCCCCCCCCGAGCAAGCGGCCGGCATTGTCTTAAGGACAGCCCACTCGCCCCGAGCACGGTCGTCGCCAAAATCTTGGAGGTGGCTCTATTTAGCCGCCCCCTGGGAGGCCCCGCAAATTTTGGGATCCCCCACCCTACTCTCCCACCGGCGCTGCAGCACTCACTCACACCCAGCCACGGTGCGGCCACAGCAGCTATGACGCCTGGTTTGGCGGTCCGCCCCTTTGGGGTTACCGAACCACCTGTCCCTGTCGCGACAGCTCAACCCCCCCCCCCTTGCCACAAGGGAGGCGGGCGACGCAACACATCGGCGGCAACAACTGCGGGACCCTCCTTGGTCCTCACGGTACATTTCTTCCCGCCCCCCCCCTTGAAACAAAAAGGAACAAAATACACAGACATGCACACACATACACTCACACGCACACAAAACAAAAATAAAAACACAAACAAGAACACAATACATAGAAACGAAACACAATGAAACGAAAAGGAATGAAAGGGGAAAAGAAAAATGAAGAAGAGAGAAAGAAAAAGAAGACGGGGGAAGAACAAGGCGCGGGCCCGGAGCCCGGCAACGGGGGAGCGGGGCGGCTTAGAGAAGCTTGGTCGCCTCACTGTCTCCCCCGTCTCTGGATCATCTCCTTCGCGTGCACCGACGCGGAGCCGCGATGCGGCCAGTGTGCCCCTGCCGCTCACGATCTCGGTCCGTCTCCTCCTTCTCGAGCATAACTTGCTCCTAGAAGAAGGAGACGGCAGCCCAACACGCCTCGTCCCTCGCCATCCGATGCACGACAGATCGAGGCCCAGCTGCGTCGAGGACTCGGCGATCATCGACCCACTTCCGACACAAAGCCAGGAAGTAATCCGCCGAGTCCTCGTCGCCCGAGTTGCAGCTGTGGCACCACGGCATCTCCTCCCGCCCTATACGACACAGGAAATCACCGAAGCACCCAATGTCGGCGATCACGTGCGTCAGGCGGAAGGTGAACCTGCCATACCTGTGCCCCATCCATTCGTCAAGAATGTGCAGCAGCGCCCTGACGACGCGTCCCTCCTGATGTTCGGGAAGGGGGAGCCACTTTATCCACCTGGCTCCCATGCGTCGCCGGGCCTGGCCCTGCGAACCCTCAGGCCCAGCTTCGATCGGCGGGATCCCTGCGCCGCGGAGATCATGGGAGGCGAAGTAAACCTCCATCTCCGGAAGCAGATAAAAGGGGGGAGACCGGCCGAGAACGGATAGCTCGGCACGCAACACCGTGCGTTAGGCCCGCGCGGATTGGAGGACCACATGGCGATGAGCCTTAACCAAGAGCTCACGTCACACGCAATAGCCCTCCAGGTCGCCGGCCCATACCGATGCTCCGTAGAGCATCATGGATCGGACGACCGTCACATGTAGTCGCCGAACTGCCTCGTGAGGACCCCCGAAATTGGCCATTATTCTCGCAAACGCGAAAACTTACCGCTCCAGTCGGGGACCCAGGACCCGAATGTGGCACGTGGATGGCCAATAGGTATCCAGGGTCAGACCGAGATACTTCATCGATCTGCTGAGGCTGATGCAGGTATCCCGGATCCTAAGGGACGCTCTGTTGGGGATACCGCTCCAAACCCTGTCTGCGAGCCACAATGCCTCCATCTTCTCGAAGGCCACTCGCAGACGGAGCGTCCCGATCGAGGCAACGACGCGCCGTAGTACCAATTCCGCGAGGCCGATCGCCGCTTCCCACCGTTGCCCAGAAGCCACCACCAGAGTGTCGTCCGCGTAACAAACCAGCGACACATATGGTGACGGCATAGCCACCCGTAGCACCGCGTCATAGGCCAAGTTCCACAGCAGGGGCCCCGAAACGGGCCCCCGTGGAACGCCGCGATGCCCTGTCGCCACTCCCTCCCCGTCCCGGCCGACGTAAGAGACAATCCGGCCGCGGAGATAGTCTCAGATCAAGCGCGAAAGTAGAGCGGGACGGGATAGAAGAGAAGCGTTCGCTCGATCGCCGCTCAAGAGACGGTGTTGAACGCGTTCGCGATGTCAAGTCACCGCCACGCTCACACCGCCTCTCTCGACCGCCTAGCGCGACAGCGATCGGACCAACACGATGGCATCCACCGTTGATCGCTGCCGCCTAAAGCCAAATGGGCGTTCGGATAGATCTGGGGCCGCGGCTCCTAGGTGGTCACAGGGGCGGGCAGCCAGAATTCGCTCCAGCAGCTTGCCCGCCTCGTCCAGGAGACAAATCGGCCGGTACGCCGAGGGCTGTGGTTTCGGGGGTTTTCCAGGCTTCCGAAGCAGCACCAGCCTCGCCTCGTTCCAAAGGGGGAATCTTCCAGACCTCAAGGCCACGTCGATTACGCGCCTGAGGCCAGTCCCTAGGGCGCTCATGGCGCAGGCCCATAATTGCCCGGACACTCCGTCCGGTCCCGGAACAGCATTCTTCGCTCGCATCCGAGACACAACGCAAACGAGCTTCTTGTCGCTGACCCCCGGGGCATCCAAGATGTCGGTACCCCAGGTCACCCGTGGGTCCCCGATCTCGTCGGCGTCTCTTTCCCCGGGAACTGGGGCCGGGGGAAACAACGCCGCCAACACCTCCACGAGAAACCGGGGATAGAGGCCCTCCAAAACCGGGGGCGCCCGGGGTCCGAGCTTGATAGACACGGACTTGTACGGGCGCCCCCAAGGGTCCTTGTTCAGAGTCACGAGGAACTCGTGGCATGAATGGGCTTTGGCCCGGGTAATGGCTCCACGGAGATCGTGTCGCGCCATCGAAAATGCAATGCGCAGCTCCTGGAGCTGGTCCCCCGTCACCAGCCGCGGATCTCGGCGGCGGGCATTAGTGTACCGGCGTCTGGCCCGTAAATTGATCGCACGAAGATCAGCGATCTCCGCGGACCACCAGTACATCGACCTCCAACCCCCACCCGGCGCCACAGTGCGCGGCATTGTTGCATCACAAATGGATTGCAACGCCTTGCGCAACCAAAGGGCACCGGCAGCGGGGTCGTCGAGGATGTCGCCCGGCACAGAAGGCTAGGCGACGACGGAGGACGCCAACTGGGCCGCGCCAATATTGAGCTTTTTGAGCGCCCAACGTGAGGGCTGCTTACCGGCTCGAGGGGTACGGGGAGGCGGGGCAGCGGAGGTAGCCAGCATTACATACACCTGATCGGAACCTGGCTCTGAATCCTCCGCCACCCAGCAGTCGCACGTAATGGCTGCGGCTGCGGGATTGACCCAAATCAGGTCAATGACCGATTCGACTTGGACGTGCCCAATCTCCAGGCAGCGGTAGCATTGCAGTTTCCTCTGCGCGAGTGGCAGCACCCTGGCTAAGAGCCCGTCCATGTTTATGTGGCCCGCCCTTGCCAGCTTGGCCACCCCCACCACACGCCCGCGCGCCCAGAGGGAGTACAGCCCAGCTTTATTCGGACGCCTCTCGTCCAACAAGAGGTCCCCGGCCTCGCAGCCCCCCTGGGTTGTAATTGCCCGATGCACCGCATGGTTCGCGGCAAGCTCGGTGAGTCCGCACTGGCAGAACTCCGCCATCTTCTGGGGGCAGTGGACTTTAATCCCCGAGTCTCCCAGCTGCTCCATCAGGCTGGTCTTGAGGGCCGCGGCACGTTCAGCGCCCCGCGCACCCGGGATTTCAAACACCAGTCCCCCGATGGTATCACGCTTGGCAGCATGGCGGAGATGCCGAGCTCCGTCACGTTCATCGTCGCCATTGCCGTGGACATTCAGGCGGAGAATTCTTTCCCTCCCTCCTCACCCACGCCGACCGAAGCCGTTATGGCACCCGTTGCCGTCCGTGGAACGCGCGACAACTGAACGCCCGCACTCGCGGGCACACTCGGCTACCGGGAGGTCATCCTTCCGGGTTGTCCTGCACCGCCTCCTTTTTCCGCGGCAGCGGCCGTCCTCCTCAACTCCACCCTTTTGGCCCCCCCCCCCTGCTTACAACCTGGGACCAAGTACTCTGCGACCCGTTCGGAGCTATAGAGGTTCCAGTCGGAGGGCGCCGACCGGCCGGCGCAGATGACGCGCCGTCAGTCCCTCTGACCGTCTTTCCTGCGGTGACAACGGCCACCCTCCTCCTCGCCCGCCTCAGCTGCGTCCTGGACAGGGGCGCGGCAGCCACCTCTCCTCCCGTCGCAACTGTCAAGGGCGGCACTAAAGGGGGCGAAGGCACCTTGCTCTCCTGCTTCGCCCTCCGCCTCGCCCTATTGGCGGCCTTACAGGACACGGTCTTAACACCGCCCACCGCAGAGGAGCCCTCTCCCACGACGCTCGAGCAGGGTAGCGCTGATGGCGACAACGACGGCGGTGACGGCAGCGCCGGATATCCCCCCGGCGGCACAATTCCAACGCGCCCCACGACCTTACCCAGAGAGGGCAGACGGTTCTCAAACCGCCTCTCCAGGTCGTACATGCGACGCAACACAGCGTCCCACGGCTATTCCGCACCGGGGGCACCGGTGCCCCGAGCCTCAGCTCCCACGGTCGCAGAACGTCCAGCCGTGACCGGGAAGGAAACCACCCCCTCCTCCTTCGCCTCGGTCGGTTGAAGAGGGTCAGCATGCGGCATCCTCTACTAACCTAGTAGCTAGTCACCTGATGCCGAATCATCAGTATTCACTATGAATACCGGCCTAAACCCAAGACGAGAACAACTGGGACCAGAATACAGCGGACCCTACCGGGTCACAGAAGTTTTAAAAAATAGTAATTTAATGATAGCAATTAACCTAAAAGAAACTAGAATCGTACACATGAACAGGGTAAAAAAGGTCTATCTACCTTAAGAAGTTGCAAAAAAAAATTTGTTCCGCCAAAGGGCGCCACTGTAGAGGAGTTACGACCTTGCGTGGGAGACTATATAAGAAGGAACAAATAGGAAATCCATTCATTAACCCCTCAACGACCACCTCAGTATCTGGTTCGGACCCCAAGTTCTCCACTGGTCGCCCACCTCCGTATCTTGTACGGACCCTCCGTTTTCCACTGGTCGCCCGCCTCCGTATTCTGTACGGACCCTAACGTTTTCCACTCGTCGCCCGCCTCCGTATCTCGTACGGACCCTGTATTTCGCGCGGCTCCCGCGTCAATACCAGATACGGACTTATAGAACTGGTTGTGTATGCCGTCCCTCTGTTTATATAAATAGCGATATCTTAATACAAATTAATTAAACTATTTATTCAAAGATGTATCTATATAATATATACACAATGATAGATATAAGATCAAGTTTTCTTTACAATAATTATTCCGACTGCGTTCAATTCAGTTTTATTAGTAAGTTTAACGTATAAATTAATAAAATACGTCTAGTCTAGATAGTTACTTGAGGCAAGTCATTGATATGTGAATCTATAAGCAATATTCAAATCAAATGAAAACACAATGCTTAACATATACCTACAAGTACATAATGCATGCGGGGTTGTTTAATTTTAGAGAGTTGTTAAAAACGGAATTTAGGTATACAGCAGTCGCCATGCGGACGACTTGCTAATATACACAGTTAAAGTTGAGCTCGTAATCTTAAGTAGTTTATATCGTCCACCCATAACGGAACTCTGTCTTCAATATTTTCTACAGCCGTGTACGCGGTTCGTTTATAGCTTCTATTGTTTAATATTTTCTAGCACTCGAATATTTTCGACCCCTTAGACAATAGGCAACTGGTCGACAATCGGTCTCGCCCATGTGAAGGTACTACCTAAGCACTAAACAACAGGGTCATAAATCCGCACCGTCGGCACACGGTCGCGAATTCGGCGCGGCCAACTTAATCCTTGACCTTGCATATTTATTACTTTCATCTGCATGAATCACTCTACCAAGTAGTGTCTCATTATGAAATAAAATTGGTTACTACTTGGAAACATGTTTGCAATTAATTATAATTATAATATACTATTAAGTTTTCACCGTATTACTGTAATCCGCGATAACCGGGCTGATCGGGTTATTCAGATTATACCTACAGGTCTTGTGTTACCCGGTTAACGCGGGTTATTCTACGATACTGAGTACCGAATCTGGTAGGGATTAGGGTTCCGATCCCTGAAAGTTACCCCGTATTGCTAATGTTCCCCAGTTTACGGTATTATTTTCTTGCAAGTATCCGTTTGAAGGTGGAATTTTATGCGATAATCTCGAATATAATTGTTTCGTGACACAACTCCTTCTTCGCACATCGTAGGCGCAGAAGTGGGAAGATTAGCCTCCAAAAATCCAACCGGACTCCCGGAATCAGTGATGCCAGATCGAGGACGGGTTCCCTCGAGAATTTCCCCCACCTCACGCACACTACGCCGGAGGAGCGTGTCCGTGAGCTCGGCGCTTCGGAGTCCAACTCACGGACACGCTGCTCCGGCGTAGTGTGCGCTAGGTGGGGGAAATTCTCGAGGAAACTCGTCCTCGATCTAGCATCACTGCCCGGAATTCCTCGGGCGCGATTCCCCAATGTAATCATCTGCGTGATGCCCTAAACGGATCGTTAGCGGGCCACGGTTTATTGCAATGTTTATGACTCTGGAGATTTCCCTATGTACTATAAAGTAATTAAAAACATTTGGCTAATAACCAGCAGGTTTGGAGGAAAGTCTTTAGGCTTAACCCCCAACAAGCTAATCTTTTTACGTCCGGTAAGCAATAAACCGTGCTCGACTACAAACTGAACAATGACATCGAAAGTATTAGAAGGCATTCCCATTTGCAGTCTTCATCAGTTTCAGCCATGGCTTCGACGAGTAAAGATCACGAGTATCGCGCGGGATTGTTGCAAGACTTTGAAGCTAGTGAAAGTTCATGTAGTGAAAGTGACAGTGACGAGAGTGATAATTGTGAAGACGATGCAGCAGTTGACCACGATGATAGTGATAACGAGGGTGAAGATGACATGGATTTTGATCGACCGTTTGAGTGGAATGATATGGACAGTTATGATGGAAAGAGGGAAATATTTTTTGGACAGTGTGGACCACAAAATGAAGCAAGAAATGTAAATTCAATTCTATCTTCATTCCTATTATTCTTTTCCGAAGATTTCGTGTAACAAATAGCGATAGAAACAAACATATACGCAGAAGATCATAGGCCTTCAGGACTATCACAATCATCATCACAAATACAATGGGGGCCAGTGACAGTAGATGAATTATATATCATTTTTGGTTTACCTTTACTTATGGGCCTTGTACAGAAACCAACTCTGAGGTCGTACTTCTCTATCCACCATCTGATTTCAACTCAAGGATTTCTAGATGTAATGGCCCGCAATCGCTTCGAGCAAATATTAAGATATTTACATTTTAGTAACAACAAAGCAACAGATTACCAGGGTCCACCTAAATTGCAAAAAATATATCCAGTTTTATCCTACCTAAATAATAAATTTCAAAAATTATATTTGCCAAAACAAGATATCTCCATAGACGAATCATTAACCTTGTGGAAGGGACGTTTAAGTTTTAAACAGTATTTACCACTAAAAACCGCAAAATTCGGTGTAAAAACGTATGAATTATGTGAATCGACAACGGGTTATTTATGGTCCACTTTAGTATACACTGGCAAAGATACAAATCTGAATTTTTCCGTCTGAAAAGATGCAAAAACAAATATAACTGCGAATATTGTTTTGCACTTAGCAGAGCCGTTGTTCCACAAAGGCCACACCATATGGCTAGATAATTTTTACAACTCCCCTGCATTAGCTCGTTTATTGAAAGAAACTGAAACAGATTGTGTAGGCACATTAAAAACAAACAGAAAAGGAGTTTCGAATAAAATAAAAAACAGTCAACTGCAAAAAGGTCCAATAATCGGACAATACGCGGGTCCAGTTGTAGTTATGAAGTGGTGTGACAAAAGGTGTGTTCCTTTGATATCTACATATCACAATACGAATATGAAAACTGAAATCAAACGTGGAAAAGAAATTCGAAAGCCGATTTGTGTGCATGATTACAACATATACATGGGAGGAGTTGATCGTAAAGATCAACTTCTTCAACCATTTTTAGTGGAACGGAAAAAAACAAAAAAGTGGTACCTAAAACTATTTAGAAGATTACTTAATGCTACGGTATTGAACAGCATGATAATTTATCGCCATAACATGGCAAGCTCTATAAGCCAGCAAGAATTTAGAATTACGTTAATAGAAGAACTTTTTTTAAAATTTGGGAGCAACATAAATAAACAACATTCAACGACACTCACAAATACTATACCGCGATTGACAGAAAGACATTTTATTCGCAAAATTACTCCGAAAGGAAAGAAGTCAAATCCCCAAAGACGTTGTGTAGTGTGTACGAAGAATGGTAGAAGAAAAGACACGAGGTACTGCTGCGAAAACTGTGATGTAGGACTATGCATGGATGACTGCTTTGAAATCTACCACACACACCTTCATTTCTAAGGTAAGCTACAATTTCTTTCTATCAGGCTGTCTGTACAGTGACGTTACAGCGTCGAGGCCTCAGGGAGCAAAGTGGAGTTTTCGTTCCGAGGGCCCGGGCCTCGCGGCCAGTTCTTCATTTAAGGGGTCGGTAGTTGAGGGGTTAAGGGAAAAGTATCAGTAGCAGACAGAACAAATATACACGAAAGACCTCTTATAATGGACAATTTCGTATGATTAAAAAAAATCTTTAAAGATAATGTACATTATTATCAAGAAAAACAAATAGTCTGCGAATATGGCGCATAGAGGATAGGAGGGATTTATGAAAATCCGGCAAAAGAGCAATACGAAGTATAATAAGGATTGTTTTATTTGTCGTAGAGTATTATACGGAAAGGAAGCCGCAACTAATTGCACTTGTTAGAAACGTCGCTCTAAGGGTGGTAATGAAGCTCGATCAAGGACAGTTCTGGGGTAAGAACTGAGCGGTGTCTCACAGTTCGCATACAAGAAGGCATAGCCTTTCCCACTCCATGGCCACATCCTCCAGGAACAGAGTCCCTATTTTCTGGCAATACGACGTCAGGCCGTTAGCCATAAGAAACTTTCTCTCTCTACGTTCAAATAAGTAATCCTTCGACACTCGATAGTTGCAAGACCCAAAGTGGTCGCCAGCCATCGCCTGATGCAAGGCCTGTTAAGTCTCATGCACCTCCATTTAAGAACACACGCAGTCTAAATCCCAGTCAAAACCGTCGAAGGCAGGACAGCGTGAGACCACCCGCCCTCGACCCTACCCTTAAAATTGCTGATACTAACACACCCTATGTACATTATTATTATACTGCTTAACACCAACATCCGTATACAAAATGCAACTTGGATCTACCTACTAGAGCTATTCGGGTATTTCGGATAAACCCAG
Source organism: Andrena marginata (assembly GCA_963932335.1). Taxonomy (NCBI): domain Eukaryota; kingdom Metazoa; phylum Arthropoda; class Insecta; order Hymenoptera; family Andrenidae; genus Andrena; species Andrena marginata. Next base: position 20,746,083 of record OZ010663.1, read on the forward strand.
CCGAGCCAGGTACCCGTGAAATCCGGACGGTCAAATACAAATAGATAATTGTGCGAAAACACTAAAATTTCCTTTTTTTCATGGTTTTTGTGTTCTTTCTCACAAGGGGACCTTCAGGAATGGCAAATTCAGAAATTGTTTATACTTAGTATACGTGAAGGTCTTCACTCGGACTTTAATTTCCCGAAGCAGTAAGGCGCGCTTCCCATCCAAATTCGAGAAAATCGGCTTTGAAAAATGTGGAGTTACCTTATATATATTTGATAGAAATCGATGACCAACGAGCAGCGTGGATCAGTGCGCAGCGCTCCAGTCCTCGACCGACCGCCGAGCAGGTAACACGCACCACGCCGTGGTGTGAAACCTACCCCGCTCGCCTAAGTCAAGCGCAGAAACCGTGAATCGTAACACCGATGGCCCGCGACCAACGCCTATCGAACAGACTCCACAGTGAGACAAACAGTGATTAGAGTATATACAGCGTGTCCCAGAATTGATGTACATCCCGGAACATGCAATATCCTGATGGAAAAAGACATCGAAAAGTCCTTAACCGTTTTGGGATCCGGGGTTTCGTTTTCGAGATATTAAGAAAAAACCCCGACCAATCAGAGCGCGAGCCTTCCGCTGGAGCTCCCGCGCTAGCGTGGCCGCGCGCCGGGCCGCGCCGCGACTACGAACAAGCAGGCGCGGCATGCATCGAAGGAAATTGCGTAGAATGGCAAATGAAAAAGACTTAACAAAAAAATCTAACCTTTTGCCATGGTTTGTTTGCCATTTAAAGTGAGTAATGAGTAAAGGATAAATGGATGAAAATCATGTGTAACGTAAAAGGACGAATACACAGTTGTTTTTTTTAGAAGATTGGAAAATAATAATTATTTGGTGTGAGAGGATAAAGAACATGTAAATTTCCTTTTTTAATAACGTACAAACGAAAAGGTAATGCAACAGGGAACGACTGAAAAGTGATCGTAGTTCGTCATTGTGATAAACATCCGTAGTTCAATAACGGCCAACACTGTTGTTGATAATGAATAAGTGCGTTTAAAAACTGCGAAGAAAAATTTACATACGGAAATTTGGAGAGTTATCACCGGAAATAAGCCATAGCCTGCGTTAAATTTAAAAAATATTAGTCGCCAATAATGTAATTAAAACTCACCCTTTCGGAAATTCACCTGCAGCTTGAAAACCTGTGTCACTAGGTCACCGAACAGATCCTGGTCGTCGACAGACGCACCGAGTGCACAGCTGTTCTAAGGTACACGACACCATGCAAAGTTAAGGGTCGCAACGTCAAGTGCGTCCGGATTAATGCACCGAATTCACTGCACTGCACGCCTACTAACACTGATCACTTAATTTATTTTTCATGGAACGCGTTGTTCTTACGTTATAAAAATTGGTGGAAATGAATTTTTACTTGGCGTTTGGAGCCGTGAGTATTCCCGCGCAAATTGTCACGCTGCAGCACTTGCGTCCCCGTTGTTCGGGGGGTACACCGAGAACATCGCGTAATACTCTTGAGCAGAGAACATTTCTGCGACGTGATTGCTTACTGACTGACAAGATTTTTTCCAAGCGACTTCTTCTACCCCCAAATAGATTCTCTCGTTCCATTATGAGTTGACCCCCACCAGGCCAAGAGGCTTCAGGTAAAAAGAAACACACGTGTTTCGCAGAAGTGCAACGAACGGGCTATCGCGCTCTTTTACAAAAGTCCGCGTTCCGTCCTTTTACTGCCAATGTACCCATTGCTTCGAGGTAGGCAGCAGACACCACGTGTTTCGGTTCGAAAGGGTCCGAAGAGAAGAGAAACAGAAAGTCTTCGAGTTGCTATAAAGAAGAAAATCCTGTTTCCTGTTTCCCTTTTCCGATACCCTGAGTTCACGTCTGCTACGAGGCGGAACCAATTAAGCCATGAATTACCCAAAACTGTAGGAAACCGTTGTCTACCGTCGACTAGCGGGACAATACGGTCATAAACCGCGACCCTAGCGAAATGCTCTGGCCGATCAGCCTGATTAATTTTTGGAAACTAGCAATTTAAAAGTATTATTTAACATCAACACGGCTCGCGAAGAGACACAGGAAGAAAGAGAGCATGTAGTTCGCTGACTGTGCGTTGTCCCGCCTGCTTCGTCCTACCTTCAAATTAAAGACGGATCCCTTATCTCTCGAGTATAAACACGCGCTCGAATTTCAAAACAAAAGCACGCGTCGACGTATTCCGTGCGAGAGACGATGGGCTTAAAGTCCGATTGGCCCTACATCCCTCCCAAACGGCCACTGTTCTGAAGAGGCCCTCTTCACAGCAATATCTCCTCCCCAAGGCCCACCTTCTCTCGCACAGAATACGTCGACGCGTGCTTTAGTTTTGAAATTCGAGCGCGTGTTTAGACACGAGAGATAAGCAGGCCCGATTGGTTAGTTTGGGACCAATCGAACTTCAAGCCTACCTTCTCTCGCACGGAATACGTCGACGCGTGCTTTTGTTTTGAAATTCGAGCGCGTGTTTATACTCGAGAGATAAGGGATCCGTCTTTAATTTGAAGGTAGGACGAAGCAGGCGGGACAACGCACAGTCAGCGAACTACATGCTCTCTTTCTTCCTGTGTCTCTTCGCGAGCCGTGTTGATGTTAAATAATACTTTTAAATTGCTAGTTTCCAAAAATTAATCAGGCTGATCGGCCAGAGCATTTCGCTAGGGTCGCGGTTTATGACCGTATTGTCCCGCTAGTCGACGGTAGACAACGGTTTCCTACAGTTTTGGGTAATTCATGGCTTAATTGGTTCCGCCTCGTAGCAGACGTGAACTCAGGGTATCGGAAAAGGGAAACAGGAAACAGGATTTTCTTCTTTATAGCAACTCGAAGACTTTCTGTTTCTCTTCTCTTCGGACCCTTTCGAACCGAAACACGTGGTGTCTGCTGCCTACCTCGAAGCAATGGGTACATTGGCAGTAAAAGGACGGAACGCGGACTTTTGTAAAAGAGCGCGATAGCCCGTTCGTTGCACTTCTGCGAAACACGTGTGTTTCTTTTTACCTGAAGCCTCTTGGCCTGGTGGGGGTCAACTCATAATGGAACGAGAGAATCTATTTGGGGGTAGAAGAAGTCGCTTGGAAAAAATCTTGTCAGTCAGTAAGCAATCACGTCGCAGAAATGTTCTCTGCTCATGAGTATTACGCGATGTTCTCGGTGTACCCCCCGAACAACGGGGACGCAAGTGCTGCAGCGTGACAATTTGCGCGGGAATACTCACGGCTCCAAACGCCAAGTAAAAATTCATTTCCACCAATTTTTATAACGTAAGAACAACGCGTTCCATGAAAAATAAATTAAGTGATCAGTGTTAGTAGGCGTGCAGTGCAGTGAATTCGGTGCATTAATCCGGACGCACTTGACGTTGCGACCCTTAACTTTGCATGGTGTCGTGTACCTTAGAACAGCTGTGCACTCGGTGCGTCTGTCGACGACCAGGATCTGTTCGGTGACCTAGTGACACAGGTTTTCAAGCTGCAGGTGAATTTCAGAAAGGGTGAGTTTTAATTACATTATTGGCGACTAATATTTTTTAAATTTAACGCAGGCTATGGCTTATTTCCGGTGATAACTCTCCAAATTTCCGTATGTAAATTTTTCTTCGCAGTTTTTAAACGCACTTATTCATTATCAACAACAGTGTTGGCCGTTATTGAACTACAGATTTTTATCACAATGACGAACTACGATCACTTTTCACTCGTTCCCTGTTGCATTACCTTTTCGTTTGTACGTTATTAAAAAAGGAAATTTACATGTTCTTTATCCTCTCACTTCAAATAATTATTATTTTCCAATCTTCTAAAAAAACAACTGTGTATTCGTCCTTTTACGTTACACATGATTTTCATCCATTTATCCTTTACTCATTATTCACTTTAAATGGCAAACAAACCATGGCAAAAGGTTAGATTTTTTTGTTAAGTCTTTTTCATTTGCCATTCTACGCAATTTCCTTCGATGCATGCCGCGCCTGCTTGTTCGTAGTCGCGGCGCGGCCCGGCGCGCGGCCACGCTAGCGCGGGAGCTCCAGCGGAAGGCTCGCGCTCTGATTGGTCGGGGTTTTTTCTTAATATCTCGAAAACGAAACCCCGGATCCCAAAACGGTTAAGGACTTTTCGATATCTTTTTCCATCAGGATATTGCATGTTCCGGGATGTACATCAATTCTGGGACACGCTGTATGTCACAGTGACCAACACAGTTATCTGAGTTATTAAAGGAAAAGCGTCTTCCTCAATGAAGTGCTAGTGAAAAGTGTCACCACCAACCCCAAGGGGCCCCCCCCCGGCCTCTCTTAAATCAGGACTCTATCCAACGGCCCCAATGGCTGCAATTCAAGACCATGGAAGTCCACCAGCACCAACAGATCATCTCATCAAAAGGATCATCAAACAAGAAAAAGCGGGAACCTCTTCACAGAAAGACCTAGATGCTCTGTTCAGAAACATATCGTCATCAAGCAAAAGAAAGAACACGAACATCCCCAAATCAACACCAAAAATACCAAAGAGCGACAAAAGGAGCACACCCCTCCCAAAAACACAAATCACTCCATCACCAGAACCTCAAGGTAACCAATACTCATCGATGGAATCTCTCACCTCCACAACCACAGAAGCGGATCAACAACTCCAAATTGCAGAAATGCTACAAGCCATGCGCAAAGAAATTGACGAGCTTAAAAATCAAAATAAAGAACTCATCAATCAGCACGAAAGCCACCTCGCGCTGATCAATGATCTACAAATCCAGATCGCTAACAAAGACTCACAACCAGAACGTGAATCCGACCCTATAACGCCAACAATCGGCCCATCGACGACAACCAGCACCTTCCCCCACGGAAAAACCCAAGGGGGGAATACTAACCGGAACTCACAGGACAACCACGCCGCAACGCCACTCTCAAAAAAAAGGAAGGCAACCGCCGCAACAGAGCCACAACAACCAGCCCCCACCACGGGCCAAACCCCAGCAGCAGCTAATAGCCTCAACCCCGGCAACCCAGCCGCTAGCAGCTCCAGGTCAGCGTCATACCAGCAGACCCCCTCCGCCCAAGCGCCACAACCGAAAGGTAACCGACCCCCCCCCCTATAACAATCAGCGGGCAATCAGCCCAGGTCACAGTCGACACGATCCTTACCTACCTCCCCTGCAAACTAATAGGAAACTTTAGGACAAAGTCCAGCAGTAAAGACAACCATACACTGTACATCGAACATCCTAGCGACTACAAAGCCATATTAGAACTATTAAAATCCAAAGACACCAAATACTATACATACACCCCGAAATACGAAAAACCCCAAGTATTTTTAATAAAATACTTGGAAGGTAACTTCGACGAAACTACGATACTAAACGAACTAGTCAACTCGAAAGTAAACAACCTCCACTTCCAAAAAGTCTCCAGATTCCAAACTAAAAAATCGATAGAATCCAAGACATTACTACCCATTTTCATCGTACACCTCTCCCCTGAGAGCAACACCGCAAATCTCACTCAAATAAAAAGGATCCTCCACCAGACAATCACCTGGGACAAACTCAAGCCCCATTCGACGGTACAGTGCTGGAAGTGCCAAAGACTCGGCCACTCCTCCAGCAACTGCAACTTACCATACAGGTGCGTTAAATGCCCTGAATCTCACCAACCGGGTCACTGCAATATAGTTCAAGACATCTCCGACCAATCAACAGATAACAAAAATACCCTACACTGCGTCCTCTGCGGCAATAAAGGCCACCCAGCTTCCTATAGAGGCTGCCCAGCAATAATCCAAAAACAAAAAGAGACCCAAAAACTACAATCTACCCAAAAAATAAACAGGGAGCTCAAAATCAGCAAAATCGAAAAACTTGTTAACCCCTCGATCACTTACAGCCAAATAACCAAAAACGCCAGCGGAACAACAAATCAACGACCCTCAACCTCAACTCCTAACAACACTTCATACCCCCCCACCCTCTCCCACAAATCACACCCAACAGGCGCCATACCCGACATCACCTCCCTATTAACGGGCCTCAGCAGCCAAATAAACCTCCTAGCACAAATAGCACAATCAAACACCCAAAAAATTAACACACTTTTCCAACTAATAAACCCGATCCACCCACACCCACCACAATGACCAACCAACCACCGACTAAACAGAAGAATAACATAAAAATATCCCTCATAGCCCTCAATATCAACTCAATAATCTCCAACCAGAAGAGAGACAGTCTCATACAAATTCTTAACAAACAGACCCCCGACTTTGTACTACTCGGCGAAACCAAATTAAACAACAGACACAACATCTCCTACTCAAACTACACCATACACAGAACCGACCGTCCAAACGCAAAACAAGGAGGTGGAACAGCAATCCTGGTCAAACATAACATCAAACATACCAGAATCTACCCCAAATGCTTAGCAACGTCCAAAATCCTTGAAGCAACAATTATCGAAACAAAGACAAAAAACAGGGAAAAAATAACCATAATCGCCGCCTACGCTCCTGGCAACCACAAAATGGAATTTATCCCTGAGCTAGACTCACTTTTCAAGGAACTACAGCTTGACAACCCAAACAACTATTACATATTAGCAGGAGACCTCAATGCCCGCCATACTTCTTGGAAAAATGCCACAAACAACCCACGAGGAGTAGCACTGAAAAAATGGCTTGAAAACAACATTACCAATTATAGAATCGCACTTCACGGCTCCTACCTCCCCTCATATCCCAAAAATAACTCCTACCTAGACCTTTGCCTCTCCGACCAAAGAATCCTCCTCCATAACTTAACAAACAACGGACTGAAGACAATACCAGCAGATAGTGACCATGACGCAATCAAAATCTCAGCTACCATCGGAGACCTGACAGACTTAGAATCCGACTCACCGGACATAAAATTTAACTTCAACAAAACAAACTGGGACCGCTTTAACATTACCGCACAAAGAAAAATCATAGACATCACAATACCACACGATAGAAACCTAAACAACAACGAAATCGATAAAGGACTAGAAGACCTAGACACAGCTATCAGACAAGCCATCTCCTCCGCAGTTCCCAAAATCAAAACACCCAACTCCACCGACAAATACACAAACAAAAAAATAGCCAAACTTCAAAAAAACAAAAATTACCTAATCAACCTAGTATTCCACCTCAAAAGCGCCGGTATCCCCAACAACAGCCCCATTTACCACAGACTAACCGGACTAATCAAAGAAACAAAGAAAAAAATTAACGAAGAATATAACAAAGCTTACAACAGTTTCTGGGAAGAAAAAATAAGAAATATCCGCCCTGACAGTAAAGCCCTTCAGCACATAAACAGTCTATTCAAAGGCAGAGGAATGTCCCCAATAGACAACCTCACAATAGGAAAAAAAGAAACAAACCTCCTACTCAACGCCAACATTGACCCAAACAACCACCCAACGAACAAGGACAACCTCATAACCTTCAATAACCCGGCAGACAAACTAAACTTATTGGGAGCCCAATACGCTCTGACAAATATCCAAAACAACAACCTAGGCCAAAAAAGATTTACCGACGCAATCACCCGCAAAGCCCTTGAAATCAAATCAAAAATCGAAGCCGACATAGACAAAAACGTCACCGCAACTCAATTCTCAGAAACAAACACATCACATAATCCCTGCGAGCAAACCACTCCAAATCTCTTCACTAACACCTACGCACTCGCAAAAACATTCAAAAACACCAATAACAAGAAATCAGCGGGCATTGATGGCATCCCCAACGCAATATTAAGAAGACTCCCAAACAAATTCATTCTTTCATACACCATCCTCTTCAACAACGCCCTCAATAACTCCTATTTTCCCCAAAAGTGGAAAACGGCCAAAACCATATTTATAAAAAAAAAAGGAAAGAACGGAGCCATACCCTCAAGTTACAGACCAATAAGCTTGCTACCAAACATCAGTAAAATCTTCGAAAAAACAATCCTAAGCTCACTCTCACACTACATCGACGAACAACAGCTAATTCCCGAAGAACAATTCGGATTCAGAAACAAACACTCCACTATCCACGCAATCAACAAATTAACTTCCGACATCAACTGGGCCCTGAATGACGGCAAATGCGTGGGCGCCTGCCTAATCGACCTAGAAAAAGCCTTCGACACGGTCTGGCTAGAAGGACTACTGTACAAACTGTCAAAAACAAATCTCCCGTTCCACCTCCTAAAAATAATATGGAATTCAACCCAGAACAAACGATTCGTAACGACAGATGGGAAAAACATTTCTTCCATAACATTTAACATTTCCAATGGCCTCCAACAAGGCACCGTAATTTCACCAGTACTCTTCAACCTCTTCACCGCCAACCTCCTGAGACTCTTCGACCTCAACAACAATAACAATCTAAAAGCACTAGCGTTCGCAGACGACCTGGTAATTTACTCTATCGACAAAAAAGCAACTACAATAGAAAACACATTACAAACCCTCTTTGAAAAAATCCATAAATACCTCACCAACTGGAAACTAAAAATCAACACACAAAAATGTGAGACAATCCTATTCCGCCCCACGCTCAAAAATTCGCACACAGACGTCAAAAAACACTGGAAAAAATTCCAAATAAAAGAAAACGCTAACTCCACTAACACAATCCCACACAAACAAATCACCAAATATCTAGGACTACTCCTAGACCCCCAACTCAAATACTTCACCCATATCGAAACACAGCTCACCAAAGCCAAACAAACCTTCAACAGCCTCTCCCGTCTATTCTACTCCAAATACCTCAATAGCAAATGCAAGACCCTCAGCTACATCACTCTGATTAGACCCATCATAACCTACGCATGCCCCATCTGGTTCAACATCCCAAACACCAAAATGGAAAAATTACGACTATTCGAAAGGCACGTCCTCCGAGCATGCCTGACAATGTACCGAACAGCAAGCTCTAACTACACAAAGCACTACAGAAACGAAATTCTCCTAAACACAGCCAACATCTCGAGAATAGACTCCCACATACTGAACCTATGCAGAAACCACTTCGCAAAAGCCGCAATCAACACCAGCAACAGTTTAATACACACCCTCTTCTACCCTCAGCCACTGTACTTCACTAAAACACTCAAAACAGGATACACCCCCCCCAGAAATATTCCCTTACCTGGACAGCGAAGGACTCGTATCCGACGACAACAACACCCCCATTATCTACCATGTCGACAGGGGCTCGCTCCAAAAAGCCATAAAATACCCCCCACACAACTCCGAAACTAATCAGCAAACAGCCCAACTCAAATTCTGCACCAACCTCCCTGTCAAAGATCTAATCAAAAGGCCAAAGTACAACCGCAAATACTGGTGGTTCGACCCCCCCAAAAACAAGGCGAAAGACCAATGAACTTTACAAAAATTACTCAAAAAGCTCGCGCAAAACTCACCCCACCATCGCCGTGCACATTATATTGTACATATTGTAAATAAAAACATAAATAATAATCCCCAGCGAAATTAGAATAACTTAGCACACCATAGCCTAATTTAGAATAAGTTAGCAATAAGTTAGTTTATAAATAGGTTAAGCCATATCTTTACCTTTATTTATCTCCGTATCTATATTTATATTTATTCGCAAAATAATACTGAAGCGCCTATCCTCCCCCGGAACCACCCGCCAATATAAGCATCCAGGGCGCAAAATGTTCAATTAAGAACAAATAGACAGTAGCTACATCTAAGAAAACCTAATACATAAGATTAACTCTAAGCCCAATAGCGAGCAAATCAACTCACACTCGAAAGTGCCCAACGGCCATACGAGCTCGTAACCATAAAAGTAATGTACGTTTTTATTATCATTTTATAACATGTAAAAATTATTGTGGCATTAAATAAAATGATTTAAGGGAAAAAAAAAAGTGCGCAGCGCTCCCGACTAGCAAGCATGAGGTTGTCAGTTCAAATCTCACTATTGGCACTATTTTTTTTTTTTTATTCATTTGCATACCTACACCGTTCACATGCAAAGTTTATAAAATTCGTGCTAATTAACAGATATGTAAACATCTGTTATATGTATGGGTGTACGGTGTATACCGGTGCTCCATCTCCCACGAGATGGACATCACTTTCAATTAAAAATACACATCTTATTTAAAATTGTCTCTTGCTTGAAAACTCGTACTTTTTATTGCACATATTAATTTTTAAATAGGAATATTTACAATAAATTAGATTTTTCGTCCAAAAATAAAACACGTAGAGTAGAAAATGGAACTTGAAAACGAGATAGTGGCGAACGGCGGTTAGCATATCCACAAGGGTCGCGTACATCGTGGCACGAGAGGCACATACGTGCGTCAACCGGGGGTGTTCCAGTGACCTGCCCTTGATCTCGAACGTATATTTCACATTTACCGGTTTTGATTTTATTACTCTACGCGGCGTACCTGGATGCGTTTTACGATTAGCCCACTGTCGACTCGTTACTATTCGACGTTTTGCCCTTTTTGCCCTCTTTTATAATGTTTCGCCAAGCTCTTTCTTGCAAGTTACCTAAATTATCGCAAATACATATGTACAGATATATACAATACTTACATCTAATATATACATGTTACAAACTATGAGTGCCAAAACGCAAAATAAAATATGATATAAAAACTCTGGCTCTTTACGCGTCAACCATTTGTGTCACACGAGTGACAGTGATATGCATCGTAAAAACAGACAAAGCACAGCGTTACACGGCATCTAGCACACCGTATGAACGCCGAATTCGTACATGCGCAAGCTATATTTAATATATCCAGAGCAAAGCATACCTCATTCACATTATTAAATAGTTCCATATTGTCACACAGTTTTGCAGCAAACCACGCGTATTGTAGCATATTAGAAAATATTGGGGAGGACATCTGGTGGTGCACTATTGAATGGATTTTGATACAATCTTCGCAGGAATTAACTTCGCGTCCTTGTTCAATTAAGTAGGCGCAATTTTGAATCCGCTTTATTAAAATTTTTACTTGCCTATAAAAATACACATCGCAAGGTTGAACCAAAGGGGTGCATTTCGGCGGTATAACTTTGACGGTGCATGTCGGTAGACCATGCTCATCTTGAAAAATTTTGCAGTACATTTCCTGGTTCGTTTGCCCTCCCCAAGAATCTATTAGTAACAGGAACTTTTCCTCCCCTACGTATGGTTTTAACGTGCTCGTTAAATAATCCTCGTATAGTCCCTTCGTTAATTTTCCCGACTTCGACGATGTGACGACGGTGTTTCGATATATTTGTACATATTCGTCCACCCGTTTTTGAACCTGGGGTCCAAAGGAACCTGTTGTCTCTTGGAGGCACACGAAGCCGTGGGGACAATTTCCCAGACAAAGTTATGCTGTATTGGGCTGTATATGAATGCGTTACCTTGTTCATGTTTTGCCGTTGAACATGGACCACCTTTGATCCTCGGTTTGCGAGGGTTCTGTCAAAAGTGGACTGGTATTGACATCCTAAAAAATATTTTAAAAAATAGACTATATTACTTATTCAAAAGTCTATACTTTGATTAATTATAAAATCAAAAAAATATGTTAAATACCTGTTTGGTCCGTATTGATCACAAAATTTCAATCGAAATTCGGTATTAACGCACGAGCCTGGACGCGGAAATTTTCTGCAGAGCGCAACATTTCCTCCATTGTTGCGCTGTCTTTTTCTGACACAAATTTCGTAATTTTTCGTTGTCGAATTCGATGGTTTCGTTTAAATCGCTCAACCCACGATGCAGAAGCTTTAAAATCGAAACCATCGAATTGACTTGCAGCAGACAAACCCCATTGCTGCAAGTTCCTTGTTGTAACTTGTTGGTTGGATTGTCGAGCTTCCGTGAAGCGATCGTATGTCCACGAATCGATGATCCCATATTTCTCAATTGCGGATCCACCACTTTTAATTTGATCTTCCCATCTCTTCAGGGCTCTCATATTACTTATGCGGGAACATCCTTTTTTGTGTAAATTTTTTAAGCCCCATCCAGGATGAGCTTGAGCTATATTACAGGCTTTTATTTTATAAGCTAATGGAATATTGTTTTGGCTTTTTATCTTCTTTTCCTCCGGCTCATACTGGGATTCGTCGAGAGAATTCGATCCTCCAACTTCTTCGAAACTGTTTTCATCATCGTCTTCATCTGCCATAATTAACTCATCACCTCTGACAAACTTCTTGTCAGACAGAATTTCTATTGTATATTTATAAAGATCTTCTGCGAGTAGCATAGATTCTTCGCTAATTACCGCAGAAGATTTTTCTGCTATAAGTCCATCTTGTGAAAGGAGGAACCGCACCGTACACTCAAAACAAACCGTACCGTACTCCGTTTACTTATGGCGAAATTTTGATGAACCGAATTCTGCGTGTCACTGCTGCGAAAGCTCATTAGCTAGTGAACTGCGATTTTTAACACCTATTGGTTCCATAGGAGATCGTGTCTGCCCCACCAAAGTGGGGATTTTCCCTAATTGTAAATGTTTAAGGTCCAGGTAGTTGTATAAATTAGGTAGCTTGCAAGAAAGAGCTTGGCGAAACATTATAAAAGGGGGCAAAAAGGGCAAAACGTCGAATAGTAACGAGTCGACAGTGGGCTAATTGTAAAACGCATCCAGGTACGCCGCGTAGAGTAATAAAATCAAAACCGGTAAATGTGAAATATACGTTCGAGATCAAGGGCAGGTCACTGGAACACCCCCGGTTGACGCACGTATGTGCCTTTCGTGCCACGATGTACGCGACCCTTGTGGGTATGCTAACCGCCGCTCGCCACTATCTCGTTTTCAAGTTCCATTTTCTACTCTACGTGTTTTATTTTTGGACAAAAAATCTAATTTATTGTAAATATTCCTATTTAAAAATTAATATGTGCAATAAAAAGTACGATTTTTCAAGCAAGAGACAATTTTAAATCAGATGTGTGTTTTTAATTGAAAGTGATGTCCATCTCCTGGGAGGTGGAGCACCGGTATACACCGTACACCCATACATATAACAGATGTTTACATATCTGTTAATTAGCATGAATTTTATAAACTTTGCATTTGAAAGGTGTAGATATGCAAATGAATAAAAAAAAAAACAAATAGTGCCAATAGTGGGATTTGATCTGACGACCTCATGCTTGCTATTCGGGAGCGCTATGCTCTTTATTTTTTCCAAAAATCGTTTTATTGGAGCCAAAGGTATAAGTTTACATGGTATAAAACGGAGACAAAAACATACATTATTTTATAGTTAATTAAGAACTCGTGTGGCCTGGTGGCACTTATAGAGTATGTCGATGTGCTGGTTAGAGAGCTTAAAGGTAGAAATACTACAGTTGATTTTCATTTCTTAGTAGTTTCCTACTTGTGTGTTTGTGTTTGAAGTTTCGCGCCCTGAGAGTTTATTTGGCAAGCGATTCAGAGGGAAAAAGGCACTTCGGTTACTTACTTATAGATAGAGATAAATAATAAATGCTATATTAACCAAGGTTGTAAAAACTTATGGCTACTTATTCTAGGATTAGGCTAGGTTATACTGGGATTCGTCGAGAGAATTCGATCCTCCAAACACGTTTAACCGTCTAAATGTGCGAGAAAATGAAGTTTTCCCAAACGTATTTAAATTTTTGATAGTAAAACGCGTTTTTCCTATCCATTTTTATCGCGTGACACAGTGGAATAGGCCTACAGGGGATACCACTGACAAAAAAAAACGCATCGATAATAGTACCCCATGGGTGATGCGGAAATCTATTGATACGGGTGTCGCCCCAATGCGCCACGCGCGGTTCATATGGTACGGGTCTGAGGCGCTCGAAGCTCCTTGGCCCGCCGCGGGGGCGAAGACGCGCGGCGGGAGAAAGGAGGCGTTGCCTCCGAAAAACGGCCGCTGCGTTCACTTTAGATCCATGCCTGTATTAAATAATATTAAGCAGATATATTTTTATACAAATAAATATTTTAATACGAATAAATATTTTATTCAAAATACTTGGCGCTGCTCTCCGAATTGGTATAGCTAAACTGAATAAATATGTATAAATTGCTATAATCTTTTTCTTTCTTTCTTGTGCGTACGTTCATGAATGTGTGTATGGGCATATGCTACCTATGATATTCGAATTAAATGTATGTAGAATACATCTGACAGCGTTTCTAATACTCGTATGTATATGTATATGTTTATCTATTTTAGATCGCAGCGCCAAGTATTTTGAATAAAATATTTATTCGTATTAAAATATTTATTTGTATAAAAATATATCTGCTTAATATTATGTAATACATTTTTTTCTTTGTATAAATAGCCATTATTATAATTGGCGCAATTTTTGTATATCTTTAATTTTGTAAAGCTATTAATTAATTTACGACAATGTTTTTAAATGGGATTCTTTTTGATGGGATAAATAAAATGCCCGCGATATGAGTAATGGAATGTACGAACCCAGCATTTTAGCTGGGTGTATGTAGTTGTGTCATCTTAAGCCCAGTTAGAAAGCACCTGTATGTACTGGCAGCTCATTTTGATTTCACATCTTTTTTTGTATTGTATATTTTTCTATTTTTTGTGATATTATTATCTTCTCTTTTTGTGATTTATCTGTTGTATATTTTCTTCTATTTTTTTGTGGTTTATATTATTATCTTCTATTTTTTGTGAGTTATTTGATTTTCATGTACTTGGCGTAATTTTTTTACCTTTTGAAGTTTTTTGATGGGGATCTCACTTCTTTTTACAAAGATAATTTGCATAGGGAATGACGTCAGATAATTTTTAATATTATATATATCTTTATCTTCTATTTTTTGTGATTTATTTACTTTGATGTATTCTTATATTCTTACAATGTATAAGTATAAAAATAAAACAACAAATAAACTTCGTATAATTGGGATTGGTTTATATAAGCTGAATAAACTCATTTAATTAATATAATAATATTGCTATGTTTCCATAATTTTTTTTCTCTGCCGTAGATCATACTGCATCATTTTCTGCTTTGATTATCTGTAAATATATATGTAAAGAAAGTATCCTTTCTTCAAATCAGCCGCGCCTCATTAGCTCAGCGCGCCCGCTAATCGATATATATCGATGCTGAACGGAGGAGGGGAGAACACAGAGAGATTACGTAAGAGCACACGTGCAAAGAGCAAAGAGTAAAGTGACAAATAAAATAAAATAAAATAAAATAGAATAATAGACCTAGGAGGAACTGAAGAGAATAGACATTAATTGTCGTTTCTCTTTCTCTTAGGTAATTAATAAACCATCTTATATCTTTGTAAATATTGTATATACAACACATGTAGAGTATAACCTCTTTCTTTTAGAGCAACACGTTTTGGTTATTTTCCTGGAAGTCCTCAATATTATCCTTTGTCTTATACAGCGTGTCCCAGAATTGATGTACATCCCGGAACATGCAATATCCTGATGGAAAAAGACATCGAAAAGTCCTTAACCGTTTTGGGATCCGGGGTTTCGTTTTCGAGATATTAAGAAAAAACCCCGACCAATCAGAGCGCGAGCCTTCCGCTGGAGCTCCCGCGCTAGCGTGGCCGCGCCCGGGCCGCGCCGCGACTACGAACAAGCAGGCGCGGCATGCATCGAAGGAAATTGCGTAGAATGGCAAATGAAAAAGACTTAACAAAAAAATCTAACCTTTTGCCATGGTTTGTTTGCCATTTAAAGTGAATAATGAGTAAAGGATAAATGGATGAAAATCATGTGTAACGTAAAAGGACGAATACACAGTTGTTTTTTTAGAAGATTGGAAAATAATAATTATTTGGAGTGAGAGGATAAAGAACATGTAAATTTCCTTTTTTAATAACGTACAAACGAAAAGGTAATGCAACAGGGAACGAGTGAAAAGTGATCGTAGTTCGTCATTGTGATAAAAATCCGTAGTTCAATAACGGCCAACACTGTTGTTGATAATGAATAAGTGCGTTTAAAAACTGCGAAGAAAAATTTACATACGGAAATTTGGAGAGTTATCACCGGAAATAAGCCATAGCCTGCGTTAAATTTAAAAAATATTAGTCGCCAATAATGTAATTAAAACTCACCCTTTCGGAAATTCACCTGCAGCTTGAAAACCTGTGTCACTAGGTCACCGAACAGATCCTGGTCGTCGACAGACGCACCGAGTGCACAGCTGTTCTAAGGTACACGACACCATGCAAAGTTAAGGGTCGCAACGTCAAGTGCGTCCGGATTAATGCACCGAATTCACTGCACTGCACGCCTACTAACACTGATCACTTAATTTATTTTTCATACAACGCGTTGTTCTTACGTTATAAAAATTGGTGGAAATGAATTTTTACTTGGCGTTTGGAGCCGTGAGTATTCCCGCGCAAATTGTCACGCTGCAGCACTTGCGTCCCCGTTGTTCGGGGGGTACACCGAGAACATCGCGTAATACGATGGGCTTGAATTCCGATTGGCCCTACATCCCTCCCAAACGGCCACTCTTCTGAAGAGGCCCTCTTCACAGCAATATCTCCTCCCCAAGGCCTACCTTCTCTCGCACAGAATACGTCGACGCGTGCTTTTGTTTTGAAATTCGAGCGCGTGTTTATACTCGAGAGATAAGGGATCCGTCTTTAATTTGAAGGTAGGACGAAGCAGGCGGGACAACGCGCAGTCAGCGAACTACATGCTCTCTTTCTTCCTGTGTCTCTTCGCGAGCCGTGTTGATGTTAAATAATACTTTTAAATTGCTAGTTTCCAAAAATTAATCAGGCTGATCGGCCAGAGCATTTCGCTAGGGTCGCGGTTTATGACCGTATTGTCCCGCTAGTCGACGGTAGACAACGGTTTCCTACAGTTTTGGGTAATTTATGGCTTAATTGGTTCCGCCTCGTAGCAGACGTGAACTCAGGGTATCGGAAAAGGGAAACAGGAAACAGGTTTTTCTTCTTTATAGCAACTCGAAGACTTTCTGTTTCTCTTCTCTTCGGACCCTTTCGAACCGAAACACGTGGTGTCTGCTGCCTACCTCGAAGCAATGGGTACATTGGCAGTGAAAGGACGGAACGCGGACTTTTGTAAAAGAGCGCGATAGCCCGTTCGTTGCACTTCTGCGAAACACGTGTGTTTCTTTTTACCTGAAGCCTCTTGGCCTGGTGGGGGTCAACTCATAATGGAACGAGAGAATCTATTTGGGGGTAGAAGAAGTCGCTTGGAAAAATCTTGTCAGTCAGTAAGCAATCACGTCGCAGAAATGTTCTCTGCTCAAGAGTATTACGCGATGTTCTCGGTGTACCCCCCGAACAACGGGGACGCAAGTGCTGCAGCGTGACAATTTGCGCGGGAATACTCACGGCTCCAAACGCCAAGTAAAAATTCATTTCCACCAATTTTTATAACGTAAGAACAACGCGTTGTATGAAAAATAAATTAAGTGATCAGTGTTAGTAGGCGTGCAGTGCAGTGAATTCGGTGCATTAATCCGGACGCACTTGACGTTGCGACCCTTAACTTTGCATGGTGTCGTGTACCTTAGAACAGCTGTGCACTCGGTGCGTCTGTCGACGACCAGGATCTGTTCGGTGACCTAGTGACACAGGTTTTCAAGCTGCAGGTGAATTTCCGAAAGGGTGAGTTTTAATTACATTATTGGCGACTAATATTTTTTAAATTTAACGCAGGCTATGGCTTATTTCCGGTGATAACTCTCCAAATTTCCGTATGTAAATTTTTCTTCGCAGTTTTTAAACGCACTTATTCATTATCAACAACAGTGTTGGCCGTTATTGAACTACGGATTTTTATCACAATGACGAACTACGATCACTTTTCACTCGTTCCCTGTTGCATTACCTTTTCGTTTGTACGTTATTAAAAAAGGAAATTTACACGTTCTTTAACCTCTCACTCCAAATAATTATTATTTTCCAATCTTCTAAAAAAACAACTGTGTATTCGTCCTTTTACGTTACACATGATTTTCATCCATTTATCCTTTACTCATTATTCACTTTAAATGGCAAACAAACCATGGCAAAAGGTTAGATTTTTTTGTTAAGTCTTTTTCATTTGCCATTCTACGCAATTTCTTTCGATGCATGCCGCGCCTGCTTGTTCGTAGTCGCGGCGCGGCCTCGCGCGCGGCCACGCTAGCGCGGGAGCTGCAGCGGAAGGCTCGCGCTCTGATTGGTCGGGGTTTTTTCTTAATATCTCGAAAACGAAACCCCGGATCCCAAAACGGTTAAGGACTTTTCGATGTCTTTTTCCATCAGGATATTGCATGTTCCGGGATGTACATCAATTCTGGGACACGCTGTATATATAAAATCCACATTTTAGTTATTTTAGTTACAACTTAACGTAGAACTTATTATATATAGAAATAGAGTGGCCTTTTGCTATAGTGAGTGTAGAGACTAAATAATGTGTCCAAAAGAGGTGAGAGCGTATGGTAGAAAGTCTTGTTGCAGGAAATTTAAATGCTAATGGTAATAATTCAGCGAAAATGAACGAGGAGATCCAATATTTTTAACGCACAATGTATTGGTGTTGGAATGAAACTAATTTAGTATGTTTATTGGTGATTTTAAATAATGGGAATCTAAAAAATTAATAAATTAATGAATAGCGTGACAACTGCTTTGGATTTTATTAATTAAAGTATTACGAATGTCTTTCACAAAAGATTGAAAAACATTAACGGAGATGTGTTTTCAGTGTACTTTCTTCACTATTGTGACTTGCTTTACATTGCAAGCAGTCCACCATAATCTATTTTCTTAATTATTCCTTAATGCTATGTCTTTAAACAAATTTTGTCGATTTACCTTATTAATCTTCTCCGGACAACCTCCACGCCTGTGCATTCCCTTCATTTCTATCCATCCAAGCCTGTGCGTCCCCTTCAATTGTACTATCCAAGCCTGTGCGTCTCCTTCATTTTTATCGAAGTCCTGTACGTCCCCTTCATTTCTATAATATAATAACCTTTACATAAAATAAAAACTCTAAATTGCTGGTATACAAATACAAATATCTGGCAATTTAAATTCAATGCAATTTTTTACTACAATATATTATTTTGTACAAGCATGGTACAAATTTCTAGAAACTTATGCGAAAGAAGGTGCTTCTCTGTCGAACCTTCTCCGGACAACTTCCAAGTCTGCGACTCTACATAAAAAATCTATTAAATAAATTTGGCGACTTACCTTGTTAATTGAGACAATATTTCCGTCTCCTATTTAGTGTAAAAACTCCTGACATCTCAAATTTGGACCACTTACATTATTTGACACTTGGAGGTTAAGATTGGTAGGTTATAAAGTTCAATGTATTTAAAAATTAGTTTGTACAATGACGGACGACGATCCCTGCCGAATAATCCCGAGAGTCGACGAACGAAGAACAAAACATGTGTTAGTTTCGTTTTGACTGAAGGTGTGCGCGTAACGCGTATATACGTAGAAGAACGAAACATGTGTTAGTTTCATTTTGACTGAAGGTGTGCGTGTAACGCGTATACGTATTATGTTTGACGAAAAATTTCTAGGAGAATCAGGAGAAGAAAAATCTTACTGTTTCCGACTGAATCCATGAGACGATATTATCATATCTCTGATATGCGTGAACCGATTTTTTTGATTTTGGTCTCATTCGAAAGCTTATATGCGGTTTACATAAGAAAAATGCCTTTAAATTTAGAAAATATTGCTAGCGTGATGAGATATTAATGTATAAATGTCAGAATTAGGTTGGAATGCCTCCGCGACGAGTAAAGATACACGGTAGCGACAGTCGACATATATACATATATATATATATCCTCTGTTACTGCTGGTGATGTTTCTTTTTCCTGAGATGTGTTCCTCTTGGCTGCCGGTCGGTGTATTCCTTTTTGAGGTTTTATTCTTGTGTGACAGGCCCCCCCCCCCTGTTGTTGGTGGTAACACTATTTTCACTGGGACTTCAGTGTTGAGTCACTTAGATATTAATCACTAGGCGAGTACGTTTTTCACTGCGTCTATATGTGCTAAACACTGTCAGCTACACTGAGCGGGTTGATTCGGTAGGCGTCGGTCGTGGGCCATTTGTTGGGCCCATCGCGGTTAAGGTACTTCGCTTGCTCGAGCGGGGTAGGTTTCGCACCACTGCGCGGTACGTGTTACCTGCTCGGAGGTCGGTTAACGAGTGGAGCGCTACACACTGACCCACGCTGCTCGTTGGTCATCGATTTCTATCAAATATATATAAGATAACTCCACATTTTTCAAAGCCGATTTTCTCGAATTTGGATGGGAAGCGCGCCTTACTGCTTCCGGAAATTTAAGTCCGAGTGAAGACCTTCACGTATACTAAGTATAAACAATTTCTGAGTTTGCCAGTCCTGAAGGTCCCCTTGTCAGTTTATTGTTTTATTTCAAATTTAATCCTGCGCAATGATTTTATTTAAAGTGAAAAAAATAAGAACACCATTGAAATTGTAGTTGAAGAAAAAAATAATTTTTTATTTTTTATTGCATTTATATACATATTTTAGTGTTTTCACACAATTATCTCTAGCTTCGCTGTTTATCCATAGATTTTCTTCACTAACACATTATTTTCTTCGTAAAAGTGCTGACTCAACGTAAGAAATGAGAAACTAGGCCCATTTTTTCATTTTTATTTTTCGCATTATTGATAACCATCGTTTACATCCCAGTAGAAAAATATTTCTAAAAATATTCCATACCGTTCGAAATCTTTCATCTGCTCAACACAGTCGCACTGCTCGAACCACATTCAAGGCGTACGGATTTTCCGAGTCATCCCAAACAATTCGAGCTAGCCCCTTCTTTCGAGCGGTCCGAAACAATTCGGGCTATCCGGTTCTTCCGGGCGGCCCGAAACGATTCGGACTACCTGAATTTTTCAAGCCGCCCGAAACAAATTCGAGTTACCCGGATTTCACGGGTACCCGGCTCGGTGCGAATTTCAAGCCGTCCGAATATTCGATCACCCGAACAGCTCTACTACCTACCCCGTTGTACGGGAAAGAATTTTAAAGGATTTCTAAAAAAAAACTATAGTATATATTTTTTTCTTCTCGTCGTTATTTTACGAATACACATACATACACAAACACAATATAATAAACCCCTGGACCTTAGATATAAGCAATTCTGTAATCTTTTAAAATATATATCTTACGAACTAAATAAACTTAAAACCTAAGAAAATGAGAATCGTTCACATGCATACGAAGTTGCAACCCCGCACTGCGAATATATATATATATATATAAGAGGAGCAGGCAAAGGGGTCTTCCATTGTAACAAGTAACGCGTTAAAGCAACAAGTACGTAATACGTAAAAGTCAAAAATGGATCAATACAGGTGCCTTAAGAAGGTGTACGATAATGATGTATGCTATCTACGCGTTTGTAACGTTCTCGAACGAGACGTTGCCGTTTATTACAGGAGATTCCACAAGTAGAGCGGTTTACCTGTAAAATTGTGGGATTGGTTCGAGTGGCGTGCGATAGAGAAATGAATTGCACGAAACGGGAGTCCTTCTTTTAACAATAAGTAACAAATAGTTTATTCAAAAAATGGTTGTAACTCTGGTAGAAATATAACATAAAATACGACACTGAGTCGTGTGAATTATGACAATCAATTAATAGAATTTAAGGTAATACGTAACCACGTATCGGTCAGTAATAAAGAATATCGTTTTGATTTCGGTTCCTAACGCTAAATCGGTAATAAAGAATATTTCTAAGAATAATAACTGGAAATAATCTCACTTCAATATTATATTTATTTTGAAAGTAACAGGAATAAAAAAGTAATTATTCCCTTTCATTTTCGCAGTTGTCATTTTCGTAGTTTTCATTTTTGTCAATGTCCATGGGTGTTGGAATTACATTACGTTGTGATTTTGCTAATGGTATGCTATTGATAAATGCCTTGTAGTATCGAGGAATAATTCCGTTGGAAGATACAGAAGATCTTTTTTCTTCGCGATAGATATAGGCAGACTTTTTTAAAAAAATTTATTTCTTGTCACATTTTCCAAGAATATTTTCGTCCTCTGGCATGGAGATACAATAAACAAAAATATTATTTTTGATAAATTTATAGAAAAGATAAAAATGTGATTTTTATACAGCATAAAGAAACAGTCAAGCACTATTTGTTGCATATAAAAACTCAAATTTCATAAAAAGTGGACATACAATATGTGTGTACTAAGCCATCGATATGATTAGTAGAGCCTATTGGAATACGTTATTGCTACTAACTCAATTTCGAAAAGAATGTGGGTTAGTCCGTCGTTATTCTCACTGCCTCAATTATATGGCAAAATACCAAAGATGGGCAATACTTAAATAACCCGAGCCAATTTTTATTTAAAGCGCTATTATTGAATTAATTTAATCATGGGGAATTCAATTCTTGAGCGGCTATTTCGTTCTTTAGCGCTACATTTGTGAACTTTTTATCATCTTTCCAAAACATTATTATTACGCCGCAACGATATCTTTAGAAAATCGGGTATAACATATAGGTTATATTTTCTGTCACTTCGAGGACAGAAAATCCGTTCCTCCAAGTGGCAGAAAATATATCCTATGTATATGCTATATGACAATAAATGTTTAGCGACTATTTCGTTCTTTTGCGCTACATTTGTGAACTTTTTATCATCTTTCCGAAACATTATTATTACGCCGCAACGGTATCTTTAAGAAATCGGGTATAACGTATAGGTTATATATTCTGTCACTTCGAGGACAGAAAATCCGCTCCTCCAAATGACAGAAAATATAACCTATAAGCCATACCCGATTTCCTAAAGATACCGTTGCGGCGCAATAATAATGTTGCGGAAGGATGATGAAAAGTTCACAAATGTAGCGTAATAGAACGAAATAGCCGCTAAACATTTATTGTCATATAGCATATACATAGGTTATATTTTCTGTCACTTCGAGGAGGGGCCACATAATAATCACGCGTTGGATTCAACATCAAACACAATTTTATATATGTTTGTTCATAACAGTTTTCTGCATAGGATGTGTATTTCATGTTCTGTTTCAGTGTTTTGCTAATTAAAAAATGCCTATCCTAACAAACTTCATTTTCAGGGGACATGCCCTCGCGTATTTTTCGTTTTCACTTATAATTCCTTACTGCCAACGTAGAATATTGTGGCATAAGCACATTTCAAGTAAATGTACAATGAATTTTCTACGTTTACAGTACCAGCAGACTTTCTGTTTAAAAAGTACAACGCAACAGCTGAGAATTTCTTTCCACATTCAAAATAAAATATGGAAATAGCAAACAGCTCCCTCTCGCGTACACAGGCAGCCGCGTATCTATGGGTATTACCATTTCTGTGCAGAAAAAATCTGCTGTAATACCGACCGGCCTCGGCGGCCAGACCACGTGACGTGTCTACCCCCTTAAGTAGTTGCTGAGAAAAAAATAATAAAGTTTAGGGTTGTTATCCCCATATCACCCTAACGAGGGGGGGGGGGGGGGTAGAGATCTGAAATTTCTCTCAGTGATTTTTTAGACAAAGAGCATTATTTGGAATAAATAAATATTAAAATTGGTGCTGGGGCCGTTTTCCCTATGCTTACCCGGCTAGATCCTTTCCCTCTGTTGAGTAATTTGCTGTGACAAGTCCGAGGATTGTATGTTTTCCACTTCTTATTGTTACCGATTCTCCGAGTTTTAATGGAAATGGAATTTTGTGAGCTTTTATATTTTTTTCTTTATATAATCTTTCTCCTAGTCGTTCTATTGGTTTGCCCTCTGTATTTATAAACGTTACAATGTAATCCTTTACCATCCATAAATGATCCTCTACTTCAATATTTTGTTTTTTGATAGGGATATTGGATACTATTCTTGGCTTGCCTGTGGTATGTTGTGGAGGTGGTGTGGGTGGGAGAGATAATGGCAAGGGAGATAATGGTGGGAGAGATAATGGTGGAAGACATAATAACGGGACTGGAGATGGTGAAGCAGGAGTAAGTATTTTCCCTTGTTTGATTTTGATGGGAGTTATGGGAGCTGTGTCCGTACTAGATTTTAATTTTTGTTTTTTCTTTTTAGGTGCATGATGAGTGCTTTTGTCTATGCTTGATTCTGCACTGATTTTGGGAGGGTCTCTATAATTATGTTTGGGTACTATAGTTGTTTCATCTATTTCTTCTATTAAGTCCTCTTGAGGTTTCTTGACGTGAGGCTTTTTTCTTGCTTGTGTGCTGTCTTGTGTTGTTTCTTGAAATGGTATTATTTCTTGAGGAGTTGTGTGTACCGAAATTTGGGAGGGGGGAGGGGTAGTGCATGTACTCCAACAGGTACTGTAATTTGAGGGGGTGTATGTACTTTAGAAGCTTCATGTGTTTCGATGCTTTGTTTTTTAATCTGCGGTTGATATGAAGACGTGTTTCTTTTTATTTTCCGTTTTAGCTTTTGTCGTTTAGTTCCTATAGCATCACTCTCATCATATGAGGAGTGGGAATCTGACGAACTAATTCTCGGTTGTTTATGTGGAGCTGGGTTTCCCAAAGTTGAGGCGGTTGTTTCTCTTTGTCGCGTATTGGGTTGATGAAATTATTTCTGTTTTTTGTTTTCGTGGGAGTTTGTTTCCGAGTGTGCTCGCTTCGCGTTTAATGGTAGTGCTATTGGATTCCTAGACAAAGCATCCGCATTTGTATTATATTTTCCGGGTTTGTACAAAAGTTTATAATCGTATTCCGCAAGTTTAATTTTCCATCGCATTAGTCGTGACGTTGGATTTGAAAGATTTTGTAGCCATTCTAAAGGTTTATGATTTGTTATAAGATAGAATTTTCTGCCATAAATATAAGGTCTAAAGTGAAATACCGCGTATATAATTGCTAAAAGTTCCCGTTCTGTTGGTGAATAACGTGTTTCTGCGTCATTTAAGACACGAGATGCGTAAGCTACTGGTAAATCCTTGCCTATTTCTCCTTAACTAAGAACTGCACCTACAGCAATACCTGAGGAGTCTGTCGTTGTGTTGAATGTCTTCTCAAATTCCGGAAATTGTAGTATGGGTTCCTTACAGAGAGCTTCTCGTAGAGTTTCAAATGCTTTTTGTTGTTTGTATGTCCATTCAAATTGATAATCCTTTTTGGTGAGATTGGAAAGTGGTCTTGCAATTTTTGAGAAATCTTTTATAAATCTTCTATAATATCTGCTTAGTCCTAAGAACTGTTTAACGTTTTTAACTGTTGTGGGGGTTGGGAATTCTTTGACTTCTATTATTTTTCGTGGATCTGGCTTGACTCCCTCTTCTCCTACTATGTGTCCTAAATATGATACCTCTTTCTTCAGGAATTCACATTTCTCTGGTTGAAGATGAAGGTCTGCATCTCTTAGTCTATTCATTAATCGTTTGAATTTGGTTGCATGTTCTTTAAGTGACCTGGCATATATGACGATATCATCTAAGTATACGAATAGTTCTATTCCTTGAAGTCCGGTTAAGATTTGATCCATCAGCCTTTGGAAAGTTGCTGGTGCGGTTTTAAGTCCGAATGGCATTGTATTGAATTCGTAGTATGCGTATATTGTAGAGAAAGCTGTTTTATGACGATCGTCCGGATGCATGGGAATTTTATAGAACCCAGATGCAAGATCAAATACAGAAAAATATTTTGCACTTCCCAACTGATCTAGTATGTCAATTATATTTGGTAAAGGATAAGCGTCTCCAATTGTTTTTTCATTTAATTTTCTGAAATCAATTACTATTCTAGATTTTCTTACTCCTTCTGAATCTTCTTTTTTTTAATACTATCCAAATAGGTGAATTATAAGGAGATAAAGAAGGTTGTATTATTCCTTTCCCTAATAATTCTTTAGTTTGTTTTCTTACTTCTTCCTTAAATGTCTGCGGGTATCGATACTGCTTTGTAAGGGCAGTGGTGTCGTTTTCCGTTATAATTCTATGGTAAGCTTTATTTGTTGCTTCCAATTTTTCTCCTGCAAGGTGAAATCTATCTGCAAGTTCCTTTATCAGTTCCTCAATGCCGGCTCGTTCTTCTGAATTCAAATGATCCAACCGTAATTGTCTTAGTAACTGATGAGTCCTATTTGTTGCCTTGTATATATCCGATGATTTTTCTTCTATAGGTGTTTCTATGAATGGTTCTAGTTCGACCGATGGTACAGCAATTTTTATGTCTTTCGTAGATGTGTTTATTGCAAAGAGACATGCCACGCCGTTATTATTTGATACAATTGCATTCCCCATATGTAAATTAGGGTGAATATTAATTTTAATAATATATCCTGTGCTAAACTGTGTATTAAGGACTCGTACATATGTTTGACTTCTTGTTCTGGCTGGTATTGTGATCATTTCTGGGTCTATGAATGGAATAGTTTCTGCTCCAATGGTTATTGCTTATCTTGTGTAGTCGATAGTTGCTCAATAAGTTTGAAAGAAATCTGTTCCAAATATTCCGTCCTGTCTGATAGGATGGTCTTCTACGACGTGGACGATAACTTCTGTATTAAAAGTTCTTATTTTGATGTATCCTACGGTGCTAAGTAGACCGTCCGTGATACCATTGAGGTCAAAGAGGATGTCCGTAAAGATTGGGGTGTCAGGTGAAACAGCACATCTTTTTATTACATTTAAATCTAATCCAGTGTCGATCATCAGTGTCGCTTGTTCTCCGCTAAATCCTATATCAGAAAGAAGGATAACATACGGCGGTACGACGCGTAGAAGATGCAATTCGAAACCTACATTTTGTTATGGCTCGATAATCGCGTCGAAAACATATGACTGTAACGATGGGAGATTGACTCCCGAGAATAATACGCAGCAGCCTCGGTGCGCTTCTGTTCGCGATGATGAGTGCTGGTAAACATTGTAACGAGTTAGTTACGGTGGGACGCGAACCTTCCCCCACCACGCGTTCGTGGCGCGGCCTGCCGCTACCGAGCGCGGCCGCGGGATGGCCGCGCGACGGGCCTGTCAGGCAGAGTCTACCACGAGCATTACAGGCGAACGTTCAGAGCTCTCCCAGTGATCTCTTGTAGCTGTATTACTGTGTATTTTTGCTTTCCCCCGCCTCCACGGCTCCTAGAGGAACGCGAGTTCGCCGACTTCTAGACGCAGGCCGATATACCGTGTCAATCTTAGGTTCAGACTTTGTCTGTTCCGGAGGACATCCTACAGTTTCCGTTTCTCCCGCGGGTTATACCCACTGGACGAACGGACTCAAGACTTCCCGGTCAGGGCCATTGCTGGATA
Source organism: Andrena marginata (assembly GCA_963932335.1). Classification (NCBI taxonomy): domain Eukaryota; kingdom Metazoa; phylum Arthropoda; class Insecta; order Hymenoptera; family Andrenidae; genus Andrena; species Andrena marginata. The sequence continues at coordinate 20,773,472 of OZ010663.1, forward strand.
CAACAGCCAAGGCACCAGAACGACCACCCCCACTCCTACCTCTACCGCCGAAACGCTTCGAGTACGCGAACGCAACCGCCACGCGCTGCCGGCGCTCCGCCGCGACCTCTCCGCGAACCGCTGCGCTAGTTTAAGCCGTAGGTTAAGCCGCACAGACTCTGTTAGCCAGCACAGACCTGGCCGGGCGACATTGTATTCTACTCTTACGAATAAAGACCCGTTAAACAATTCACATAGTAGCAGACAATACAGTAGTATTCGTATGAAAAAGTGTTGTATTTATTAATAAAAGAATAATAATTCGCAATCCATCAAAGAATGCGGTTCGAAGTGTTCGCTTTCGGAAATAAGTTTTGTATATTTTGCGGTCGGTGTCGTAGCGGTGCATATACTGGCTACAAAGGAAGCGTATTTGCTGCTGACGGAGTCTAGAATTTCCGACAACCACGAGAACATATGATAGATGCAGCGATTGTATTCAAATATTTGGCGTATCGTAGCTTTGGTAATGTATATGGTGGAAGTGCTATCCGATAATGTGACAATTCGTGGACCGTTTATTAGCGTGAAGTCGATGCGTAAATGATCGACGACAATAGGATCTTGTGGCGATGGAGTTGAATCGGTACGGAATCGCTGAAGTATCTCCGGTTCTTGCTGCAGCAGAAGTTTCCACGTAGACATCGGGAAGCACAGTTGGTTGGATTTGTTGTCGACTATGGCGATTTCAATGCGACAAGAATTCCGAATGATGCGAATTCCAATTGCGATGTGATTGTAGGTAGTCAAGGTCAAGGGGTAATCACGTCCCATGATTCGAACGATGACTTCCTTGGGCGATGATGCGGATTTATCGCTGTAAGAAACACACGCGCAGAGTTAATGCTTCGAACGGTTTCACGTAAATCGAAAAGTATGTGGTCATATATGTACTACGTACCTTATGTTCGAACGCCGTTGTTTAGTCGGGAAATCCGTATCGTTGCAGCGGTTGAGATGGTTCTCGCCCATGTAGAAAGTGTCGTTGCAATGTCGGTTACACATGTTGAAGGCGCACTACAACTGAGTCTACTAAACGGTTGTGGATAGTAACTGTGCAGGCACTAACGTACGCGAAATAATGTGGTCCACAAGACCGATCGGTACCTCTTTTATAGGGGTTTACATATACACATGTGCAAACGTACAGTGTGAATTGGGTGGTGGGAGATGGTGAAGTTGTACACAGTATGAAAAATGAAAAGAAAAAGAAAAAGAGAAAAACGTGATGATGGGGAAAAATAGTGCAGAAACAAGTGTACAGTGAAAAGTGTAGAGGAATAAGAATCTATGGATAGAAGAAGCAAGTATCGATGTGTTGTATTCACGTAAAGAAATATATATACAAAGCTTACATATATATACGTACCATGTTACTACCATATCCGAATGGTCATGTATATATATATATATATATATATCGTGAAAACCTATCGAAAGTAACATGGTACGTATATATATGTAAGCTTTGTGTACATGTACTCGCATATGCGTCTTCAAGGATGAGGTTTTGGGAGGTGGCGCCACCAGATGGAGAAGAGGGAGGACTGTCAACAAAATAGAGAAATAAAGAATTCGAGAGAATATCTATTAACTAAAACTCGAGTAAATAATTTACCTCCACCTCTAGAGAAATTGTGAACGGTGAGATTAGTGTGATGCTATAGATCGAGATTCATCAACAAGTACTGATTGACAGAGAAGTAGGAGCATAAACATTTAATTGTTGATTCGCTTATTTTTAGGTTAGTCAACCACGTGCAATTAGTGCAATCCTAGTGTAATTAAATTCATTAAAATAAATTAACGCTTATTTTTAGACGAATCAAGGTGTGTTTAGTGCTTCAACAGCCCTCTCCACATATTATATATATTTTGGCGCAAGGGTGTGGAAGGATACGTGACCACAGTTCTGTGTCAACGAAGAAGAAGAAGGATGGCGAGAAGAAAGAGAAGGACAGTGCCTGTATAGTGCACACAAGGATCGAGATATCCGAATGGTCAGTGATGACTGAGAAGTACATCCCTACTTGTGGACAACCCCTACCATGCGCCATGTTTAGTCGGTCTGCAGGAGACGTAGCATCGACAGTTTCTGAGTGTCTTCTAACGCGTCGTGCGGCATACGCCATTGTAACTTGGGTATCTCCAGTTTCGGTATTACCGCGCGGTTTTGGGGAAACCGCGTACAGCGCGTTAGTATCGAGTCGCGCGCGAATCAGGATCAACTCGTGTCGCGCAATCACTACGATGCGTTTGTAATCTTCGCAGAATCCCAGTAACGAGTTCATGGGTACGCAGAAACTGAACGACACACTACTAAAAATGCCGCGGTCGTGTGCCATGGTATAGTCCCAACCAGCGTTCTCTAACGCTTTGCTCCTGTCGATGGACAAGGACGCATAATGTTTCAACGCGAATGTGATTCCCGGATTCCTGGAACGATCAATCTCCACTCCGTTCAATTCGTAGCGAATCTCGTCGAACATGAACGCGACGCAGTTGTTGTTCAGAAAAACTCTCGCAGCTTTCGCCTCCTGTTCCGTTGTAGCGGTTGCCATCACAGAGACGCATCCTTCGACGTAGAGATAACTTTCACACGAGAGCGTGTACACATCTTGTTGCTGAACGGGTATTGTTATCTCACCGTTATTGTCGAACGTCGTGTTGGCGTACGGGTTGTAAGAGCGCACCTCGATCTTCGTGATACGATCGTCGAAAGTCTGTGAAATCGTCACGTCCAGTATGGTATACATCGTGTTAGACTTGTGTGCATCAGTACGTTACGACGAACCCCAGGGTTCGTAGGAAACACGCGTTTCGATGAGTCAACGGTTTGTAGCTTCGTCTTCTTCTGCTTCTTCCTCGTGTTCCGCTCCCTGTCTTTATCGGTGTCGGTGAAGGAGTTTCGTCTCGACGAGAATGCATTACAGAGACCGGAGGAGCGGTAGCAGCGGTGAACAATGATAATGATGATGAGTCGTACGTGTAATCGAACACCAACATGCTACATATGTATACACTCACGTTATCGTATCGCGCGAACGTCGTTGCACGTGCAAGCGCATGGTTATTTCCTCTCCGCGAAAATCTATAGGACGATCGTATTGATCGACGATGCGTACCGTTAGATCGTGTATCGCTCGTACAACGATCGGCAGGTAAATGACGTGTCGCGGAATTTTCGATATCTTATATCCCGGAGGCACGCGAGTTGAAAATTTGTGAATCGTGTGTACCAGTTTGTCGTTGCTGTACGCACCGGTAGTGACGTTGGACGTTACTCTGATCACGTTAACGGTTATGATGTTCACGGGTACGTCGGACTCGGGACAGATTCTCGGCACTAGCGTACGCGTCGTGGAAAATCCCAGGAACGTTCCCACGTTGTTCGGTTGCATAAAGTCCACGAAGAACGAGCAGAACAGTTCGCTTTTCATGGTGTTGTTGTTAGCTCGTAGCACTAGCAGATACTTGTATTCGGCGGCGGCGTCGTCGTCGTTCTCGTTGGTACCGCGTTTTCGAGGATAGCGTTCGAGCAGTCGACGCCTCAAGTGCTTGGCGATTGCGTCTAATTCGTAGGAACCGTGGGGAATCGTGATGGATTCGCGAGCAGCATCGACGCTGAGGATCGCGGTGTTCTCGTTGTTCGCGACGAAGTAGAATGTATCGTTGCTCGAGTCGATTTTCGGTATCGTGTGAAACGTTTCATAGTCGGCGAGTCCTAGTTCGTATTGTCCGTCGATCAAACCTATTGGTGGAAAATAATTGACCTGCTCCGACCCGTCAACGTGAGCGTGAGCGACATTGTACTACCACTACCGCTAGCGAGACAGAGCGAGAGGGAGAATGTGACTCGAACGTACGGTTGCGCGTAAATTTATCTTGGATAGCGTTGAGGCCAAAATTCCAGATCTTTTTGTGGCAGAAATTGTACGCACGGGTTACCTTCACTTCACCAACAATCATTTGATCGAAAATTATTTCACCGACACGATTTCATCAACACCGCATATCGCCGACAGTATTTTCTTACCGACACGTTTAGATCACCGACAATTATTTCATCGACAATCATTTCACTGACAATCATTTCACCGACAAGGGCCGTCTTAACAAATTTGAACACCCTGGGCTAAGAAATTATAACAATATGGTGTATTCTTTGATTAATACATCATCATAAATAACATAAATTATTACATAAATTAACTTGTATATAACTTCAATGAAAACGTAAACATTAACAATTGTATCATTACAGATACAAGTTATATGCTAATGCGCTCACAAAATTTATTTTTTTGCGTACGTTTCCCGATTTTCTATGATGCGTTGCACTCTTTCTTCTCTAAGTTTATCTGTCTTTTTCTTTTTTGCTGGGGATTCACCACGTAATATTCTACCGTCTCACCCTGATCCGGATCGTGTTCCTCGGTTGTTTCGTAGACGGTGTTGCTGTCGTCGTCGTCCGAATCCGGGAGCGGTGTCGTTTCGGGACATATCGTCGCTTCGGCTGTGGACGGAGTAAAGGATAATCGTTTGTTCTTCAAACATTGTCGTTGTTGTTGTTGTTGTTGCCGATGCTGTTGTTTCGGCTTGACGAACGCTGATAACGCTGGACTAGTTTCCAACGCTGCAGTGTTCTCGACCAAGTGTTTCAGCGGTTCGACGATCGGACTCGCGGTCTCCTCCGCAGCAGCTTCCGTCGTCATTTTACCGAGTTTCAGGCTCATATACCTCTCTCGTATAGCGTCGCTGTTTTAGCGATTTTCTTCTTCATCTCGACGTCTCGCGGTTGTTGTTGGTTTAATGTATTGAAATCGCGATGCCTCCGGAGCAGGATTGTGCTTTGAAATGTTGTGGGAGCGAATTATGTGCTTTCCATCAACATGAAATCTAATAATACGGTGAAAGAACTAGCTGAACTTACGGAGGAGAAGCCATGTAAAATAGTTAGAAATGTAATCGCAGATACAGAAAGATCCATTCAGCCACATCTTCCTATCAACAATGCCCTGAAACAGCAAATTCTACGTAAACGAATAATTAATAATCCTACCGAGCCTCAAAGTATAGACGAAATTAATTTGCCCGACGATCTGTCTAAAACTTTATATGGAAAACCATTTGTTAAAATAATAAAAGAAGAATCAGAATGTATAATATTATTTACTACAGACGACAATATTAAAAATTTGGCAAAAATGAAGACGTGGTTCATGGATGGAACTTTTAAAATGGTTCCTACTCTCTTTAAACAATTGTATACAATACATGGCAATACCAATAATAAGGAAGGCCCAACTGTTTCTTTCATTTACGCACTACTATCATCAAAAAAGCAGGAAATCTATAAGTTATTATTGAGGGAAATTTCAATTTTAGCTTTTAAATTAGGCATAGCATTGCACCCTGAATCTATTCTCATAGATTTCGAAATTGCAATGAAAAATGCAGTCAAATCCATTTTTCCATCCACTAAAATAAAAGGGTGTTTCTTTCATCTGTGTCAAAACGTATATAGGAAAATGCAGAAGAACGGGTTAGTAGCAAAGTACGGAACCGAAGAATCATTCAGTATAATCATACGATGCATTCCATGTCTTGCATTCTTACCAGATACAGAAATTTTTAATACATTTAATAATTTAAAAACTTTATTCCCTCCCGAAGCAGAAATTATCCTTAATTGGTTTAATAAATATTATGTAAATAGTAGTTTGAAAGAAAGACCTAATGGGAGAGTAGTAATGAAGCTCCCACTTTTTCCACCCGATATGTGGTCGGTACATGATAATGAAATCAATGGTTTTCAACGAACACAAAACTGTATTGAATCATGGCATCGACGTCGGCAATGTGTAGTTGATCGCCATAAGATTTCATTATTTAAAATTATAATTGAAATACAAAAAGAACAGGTCATAGTAGAAAATACAATTGAGCGAGTATTACATGGTGAACCCCCAGCAATAAAGAAAAAGAAAGACAAACTTAGAGAAGAAAGAGTGCAACGCATCATAGAGAATCGGGAAACGTACACAAAAATAAATTTTGTGAGCGCATTAGCACATAACTTGTATCTGTAATAATACAATTATTAATGTTTATGTTTTCATTGAAGTTATATACAAGTTAATTTATGTAATAATTTATGTTATTTATTATGATGCATTAATCAAGGAAAACACTATTGTAACCGTTTAACGCGGGGTTACCGGTGGGACGGTGGAGATACCGTATTGCCAGCTCAGGACGGTGGTCCAGGGCTGCCGATCGAATGAGTGAACGCCGAGGTAGAGTGGAGTACGACAGTTTATTCAATCTTAATTCTATGTACAAGGTATCTCGGCCAGGTCTATGCTGGCACACAGTGTGGATGCGGCTTAACCCAGGCCTAAAGCTAGCGCGGCGCGTCTCGGTGTGAGCAGCGGTGTATGTCGCGGCGTGTATCTCGGCGCGTGTGGCGGCGAATATCGTGGCGCGGATTTCGGTGCGTATCGGAATCGATGACGAGGCGGCGAGGTGGGAGGGGATAGACAGTTTGACCGTTCGGTGTCTTGGCGGGCCAACCCTGCCGTTAGACCCTGGTCGGAGAGTCTTTGGTCCGGTCACCCGGTGGGCACAACCCGTGGGTGAATCGGAGACTGTAAGGACGCTCTCGATAACGGAGATAAATCTGTTCGGGAGATCGACAGAGGGTAACGGCCTGCGTCCAGAGGATGGCTCACGCTGTCCTTCTGGGAACCGTGGAGGTGGGGGAGTATTCAAAAAGACGTAGAGACGCAGTCTGTCGACGCACGAGAACTGGTGATAACACGGGCGCTTTTCTTTCGCAAGAACGAGTGTCGGCACGAGAGCGTGGAATCGGAAGGTCTCTGGGAGAGGTGTACAGCTCGATACGCTCGCTCTAGGCGGTCTCTGCCAAATAGGCGTATGCCCCTGGCCTATATGTCCCCGTCCGCGGATTTCGGCAGCGAGAGAGACACTCGCCGTGTACCCATCTCGCGCCGATTCTCGGTACCCGCGGACGAGTGGTGGGGGGCAAGACCGTTGGCCGGGCGCGGTACGCGTTGCTTCGCTCGGCGGCATGGTGGGGGGGTAAGATCGTCGTCCCGCCGACAATAACTCGTTACACTATGTTGTTATACTTTCTGACATTAATCAATAATAAAGATCAGTATTAATTTATGTACTAATTTATTTAATCAATTAAGGTAACAACTAGAGTAATGTTAATTTATATAATAATTTAAGTTATGGATTCATTTGTGGTATTATAATTTGTTATTAATAATATTAATTATGAAAAATTTTGTATATGTAACATTACCTTATGGTTTGCAATAACAATCATTATACGAACTAGAAGTTGACATCGATAAGTAACTACACATTGTCGGTAACAGGGCCTCCTTATTCAATGGGATAAATGGGCCAACCGAGGGTCGCTCGTGATTCAAGGGCGGTTAAGAACAGAGGATGTTGAAATTATTTTTTCACGACAACCATTAAATCTATACGATGTACCGCCATGCACCGATTGGGAAGAAACTGCAGTTTACTTGAGGTGCTGAGGCACCAAATTTTATAGCCCAGGGCGCTCAAATTTGTTAAGACGGCTCTTGTCGGTGAAATGATTGTCGGTGAAATGTTTGTCGATGAAATGATTATCGGTGAAATGAAGGTAACCCGTACGCACAAGTGACCGCAAATGATCTCGTCGAAACGCTGAAAGCGATCGTTATTGTACTTGATCGTGGTCACAGTCATCGTCGTCGTTCTGCGTCCGAAATAATCGATCAGTTCATAAGATCATCAGAGATAAAAATTGAATTTGGAAGCGATTCGCTCGGTTGGATGACGTCACTGTTAATCGAAAACGTAAAGTAGCCAATTTCATCTATCGGAGTCAATAAATTCTCCAAATACTAATATTTCGGCTGTTGCAACCACTTGGAATACACGTACACGTTCTCGAAGCGGACGTCGTGAGGACTTTCCCACAAGCTGACCAGCACGTTTTTCTTTCCACAATTTGATGGACCACAAATGACGCAGCGGATAGTGTTTGGTAGCATGATACCATGTCTGCGTCTTGTTTTCGAAGACATCATTTGCTATTTATCGTCAAACTTTATCACCCGTATCGTAACAGGTTGTCGCACGAATGGTCTCCTCTTCGTGAACCGTGAAAAATGATTTTGATACGTCGAAGCGGTGATGCGCCCTATTTATTGGTCCTCACTGAAGCAAAACGGTTCAGTATTCAAAATGCTTCTGGTCCTGTCGGATATTTGTGATATTCAAGACCTAACCTCTGAGTAGTTGAAATATATACCAAAGATTATTCTTCTCCGAGAGTTCGACAGACACATTGATCAGTTGTGGGACAGACTCCCCGAGCATATAAAAGCCGATGAAGTTCAGCAGTATCGTCGGTGTCTGGAACATTATAATCGCCCTTGGCAGCGAACTTATATCGATGGTCCAGCACCATTGATTAAAAACTGTGGCGAATGTCGTCGACGAGAGTAAAGAAAGGTTGTGGTTTGTTAAATCGGGTGATAAACGCGCTGCATATGGAATTACATATTCCGGGATACCAGTTTTGCGGCCCAGGAACTCATCTGGCAATACGATTAGCTAGAGGGGATCAAGGCATAAATCCGTTGGACGCAGCGTGTCGAGAACACGATATTGCATATTCGCGTAGCAATGACCTCGGCGAAAGGCACGCGCAAGATAACGTTCGCGATGACAAAGCGCGAACACGCATCGTTGCGGGAGACTCGACTCTGGGTGAAAGAGGTGCTGCTACGGCTGTTTGGGCAGCTATGAAGGCCAAGACGAAAATTGGAATGGGGATGAAAACAAAAACCCGCAAAAGGACTCCAAAGAGAGCATCGCAAAAGCGGATTCTTCCGGTGGCAAAACGGGGTGGTATATTACCACTTCTGACGCTGTTAGGTGTTCTCGGATCATTAGCTGATGGAGCGGCAGGGATCGCCAAGGCGATCAACGATAATAAGGCGGCGCAACATCAGCTGCAGGAAATGCAACGCCATAATTGCTCTATGGAAGATCGTCGACTCGCGCCATACAAGCGTGTACAGGGTATGTCGAAACGAAACAAAAGCGCCGAAAAGAAAATAAAAATGCCTCTGGGCGTAACTACCGATGCACAATTGGAGGAGTTGGTAAAACATATGCGTATTCCATTCTTTTGAGGTGTTTTTATGCCTAACGCGTTACCAGCTGGAGCAGTACGTCGAAACGAGAGCGGTATCCTAAATTTGGACAATGTAGAGGGGCCTGGGTCTCATTGGGTGGCGTATGCGAAGAGAGGGTGTCGAGTTATATATTTCGACAGCTATGGGAATCTTCGGCCGCCTATGGAATTGGTAAAATATCTGGATAAAGATGCTGTGAAGATTGAATACAATCGAACGTCTTATCAGAAGTACGATTAGAACAATTGTGGACAACTATGCCTACGCTTTCTACCAACGATCGGCACCAAATTTAAGGATTGACTTCCCACCACTCTGATTCAGTACTAGTCGAACAGTTCTAGCAGAATATGTCGTTAACTTTCACTCTAACCGGCAAGAGTAGCACCCTCGCAGTTAGCTACATTCCACCCATAGATTTAAACGACGATGATTACGAGCTTGGTCTAACAACCTTTGAAACTTATCACACAATACCGAACATCGATTCGAGCAACGATATATTCTACTTCATCATAAACTATGACATCGACAGCAGCGTCGATACCACGATTCCCCACGCCTCCTACGAACTAGACGCCAATGGCAAGTATTTGAAGCAGCGATTACTCGAACGGTGTCCTCAAAATCTCGGCCACACTGATGACAACAACGATGACGATGACAACGATGGCTATCCTATAGTGTTGCGTCCTAACAACAACAACATGAAAAGTGAGCTGTACTGCTCATTCGCCGTAGACTTTACAAAGTCTAATAACATTGGATCGCTACTGGGATTGTCGACGAATCGGGTATTAGAACCAGGAGGGTGGCACGAAGTGACCGCTGTTGCATACAACAGTGGGAGGCGTATACATACGATACATGAATTTTCTCCGCGAGTCCCACCAGGATATACGATATCGGAAACGCCCGCGCAGATCATTTACCTTCCAATCAACGCACGGGTCATTACGGATCTAACGATACGCGTTGTGGATCAAGACGGACGTTTGCTTGATTTTCGAGGTGAAGAGATTAGCATCAGACTGTACGTACGACGACGACGACGATAATACCCGTGGTGCGACCTGAAGAAATTCTTGTATTGAACGACTCCAGAACCTCGTTTCTTCCAAGTGAAATTGTTTACAACAACAACAACTGCAACAGCTCTGATCACGCTAAAAAGAAGAGACTCAGTGCTGCGAACATTGCATTTTTGAAATCATTGCGATTCATTGTGCGCATTTAAGTTGAAAAAATGGCTGAAATTCTAAGTATTGGATGGAAGCCGAAGTTTCATGATTGCATCGTCAAGCTCCAGACTCACACATACAACCCATACGTCAACACGACGTTTGGATACAGCGACTAGATGAGAATACCGATAGAGTAGCAGGATTTATACACATTGCCGTGTGATAGTTTCCTCTATGTGGAGGGGAAATTGAAGATAAATAAGCCAAATAATGCATTAACGGTGATGTTGGGAAATATTTGAGGGGCGTTCTTATTTGATGAGATTTGATACCAGCTCAATGGTATGGAGATTGATCGCAACAAAAACGTTGGAATAACTAGCACGCATAAAAACTACGTATCGCTGACATCTGACGAAGACAAAAATATGGAGAATGCCGGATGGGCCTTGGAACGACGCGATGGGCTAATAGTGAAAAATCATTTCAATTTTTGCATCCCACTGAAATATTTGTTGGGATTTTGCGAGGACTACAAACACATGATTATTAATGCGCGTCAAGAATTGATTTTAATACGTTCGCGCAACGGTAACAATTCTCTAATAGGATCGCCGATATTGGAACCAGAAATTGAATTACTTCAACTGCAATGGCGGATGCCTCATGTGACGTTGAATGACGTTAATAAACTATCATTGCTACATACTTTGGAAAGTTGACAAAACCTAAGCATTTGTTTTCATTCGTGGGATCTGTACGAGTATCCTCTCTTGCAGAGCACGACCAAGCATTCGTGGGCCGTGAAGGCATCTGCACAGCTGGAGAGGCCGCGATGCATTATCCTTGCTTTACAAACTAATCGGAGGATTTTGATGAGCGAATATGTTACTATGTTCCACAACTGTAAATTGGCCAATGTAAAACTTTTTCTCAACTCGGAATTTTATCCATATGATGACCTGAACTTGGATTTTGACAAGAATAAGCACGCCATCTTGTAGCAAATGTATACGCAATTCCGTAAATCATATTATGGATATAGTTGCGACGAGATATTATTCACCGTGGCCGAATTTTTACAATTTCGTCCCCTCGTGGTGATTGATTGCTCGCGACAAAATGAGTCGATCTAGAATGGCACCGTGGACGTGCGCATAGAATTCGAGTGTAAAGAGAATGTGCCGGCAAATACTACGGCCTACTGTCTGATTCTGCACGATCGAGTGGTTGAATATAATCCGCTGACAAACGTGGTGCGCAAAATCACATAAATTACTACGCCCTCTCCTGTGTCAAATTCGTACTAAAATTTCATCGTGAAAATCGAGATGCTTTACGAGAAAGTCTGTATTCTCTCGTCTGTCTTGGAAGCGAGTGGACCTATAATTGTACCGATAATGGCTGTACCACCATTTGTTGACCTGCAAGGGTTCATCGTCGATGGAAGATTTGTCGTGAAGGAAGTGGCTGTCCTACGAAAGGGAACAATTCTCTCGCACTATATGTTTGGGAGTTCGATGCCACAATATCTTCGTACGAAATCCGACAAATCAAGCATGCGGCGGTTGGTGACAAAACATAGTGGACTGCGTTTGGATGATGGAGACGTTCTATACAGTAGGGCTAAACGGCTAATTACGAAAGCTGTTGCTGATGCGATCGATGAAGAAGATGACGCATCCCGTGTCATATACGTTAAAGGGTTGCAGAAACGCGACTGGCTTGCGGATTTCTTCGATGAAAATACGAGAGCTGACGTGTTCATTGAGACGCTGAACATTGATTAGGAGGATATTGTTGCGAGCACCCTATGGATGGAATCCATGGCCCGCTGGTGCTCGCGACGAAGACAAGGGACAGCGAGAAGAAGGCGATCTGATCGATCGCCTGTCAAGCTGTCACTTGAGCTACAGACGCCATTGCGAGCAGACGTAGTCCCGAACACCTCTACCTGATTAATTACTGTTATTTAATTACTATTATCCTTGTTAATGTTCACGTTCTGTTATTACACATTAAACTTATATTATGCCAACGCGAAAACGTAACATTGGTGTCAGAAGTGGGATGCCCACTCGCGCATCCGCGGCCTCCACGAACCCTTCTCCTACAGCGACGGGGGATGCCTCTATCCAGGAACTCTTCACCTCCCTGCAGTTAAGCATCGTGGGCCAGATGAGAGAACAGAGGAGGGAGGACGAAGCCCGCTGGCAGAGGGAAGACCGTCGCAGGGAAGAGAGGGACACAGAGATCCAGCGAACACAGGCGGCCTTAGAGGCGCGCCTATCGAACGTGGAGGAACGAATTCAGGTCGTAACCGCTTCGTTTCATAACAACCATAGTTCGGTTAGTGGCAGCGCGAGCCTTCGGAGTGGGGAGAATGCACTTGTAAATAGTGTTCCGCCGACGCATATCCCCACTCCCGTCGGTGCGCCCGTCGCTACCCCCGTGTCGGAACCACACGTACTCAGCTTGGGGTACGCGGTGAAACCGACAATTTTTGATGGGAATAATTCGTGGGAAGAGTACAGGGTACAATTCGACACGATCGCGCGCGCGAATGGTTGGAATGACCAAAAAAAGGCTACAGCCTTGATTGCTGCCCTCGGGGGCACGGCAAGGAGCGTCCTTACGACGCTCTCCGCAGCTCAATGCGAGAACTTCGCAGAATTGGTTTCCGCGCTGGAATTCCGCTACGGGGCAAAAAAACCTGTCGAATTTGAACTATGTACTCTTCCAGAGCCATAGACAGCGAAGAGATGAGAGCATCTCCTCGCTCGCCACAAAAATAGAGCGATTAGCACAGTCCGCTTTCGCCGAATGCCCGGTGGAAACCCGCGACAAGTTAGCCGCGTCCCAATTCGTAACGGCATTGTCGAGCTCGGTTATGCAGCGGGAACTGCGACTCGGCGGGTTTACGTCTTTAAGAGCCGCCGTGACCAGAGCTCTCGAGATCGAGGCCGTCGAGACGATGTCTCGCCACCCCACGGCCGAATCGCGAGAACGATACGCGGAAAAACGGAAAGCTAAATCCTCCAACAATTTTGAAAGGTGCCCGGCGAAGCAGCGGAGATTTGCAAAACCCGAAGAACGAACGAAGGACCCAAAATACACCGAAAGATCACCGAAGTGCTGGCTCTGCGGAAAGTTGGGCCATCTACAAAAGGATTGTTTCAAGGCCAAGAACGACCAGCCAAGAGCCGCTCCTACGAAGAAACCCGAGGGAAACGGGAAGAGGACGGCGTAAGGGGGAGACGCCGGACCGTAAAGAACAGTCCCCCGGTCGTCAAGAGTGTGGCGATGCAGGAGGCGACTGAGCGTCAGGGGAATCCGGCCGACGAGATTTACGTATGTGGAAAAATTAACGGAAAATCGTGTAAACTTATCCTAGATACAGGTTCTCCGATCAACCTTCTGGAAAAAGAATTGTGCCCGAAGAAAGACTTCCAAAAGACAGAAACCGACATTAGTAGTATGTCTATGCCGATTCTAACGCAGGTCCTCTGAGGGGAGCGCGGGGGCGGGGGGAAGTGAGGGCGCGCGGGGGAGTGCGGCGGAGGGAAACATGGGCGCGGGGCCTGCGGGGAGTGGAAGACCGGTTGCGCGCGCACGAGCCGCGGAGTGGGGGAAGCCGCGATGATGGAGGGGATCACTCCGGGCCGAGCCGCCGCGGAGACCGGGCCCGCCGTCGAAAACTTTTCAGGGGGTAATGACCCCCGAAAAATCTCTTTCAGCCCACCCCAAACATTTTTTCAAACCCCCCACCCACCCCGAATTTTTTTTCCGACACAGAGAAATAATAATTTTTTATTGGAAATTGTTTCGAACAATGTCGGGCAATGTCGGCTTTTTACGAACCGCGTCTTCGGAGGAGGGAAAGAGACAGAGCATCATTTTAAAGCTAAATTCGGAGGAGAGAGAGAGAGACAGCAATACTTGGTGGCAGAATCGCATGCATTCTAAAAATTTTCAAAATGATTTTCAATCGCAGCGTCTCGCGCGATTGTATGTAATATGAGTCCTCCTCTGGAGCGGCCGTGCAAGGTGACGTCATTTGGCAGCGCGAAGAACGAAATAGAATTATGCAGCGTCAGCAGAATGTTTTGTCCCCAACGCAGAGAAATAATAATAATTTTTGAAATGTTGAATCTTAAAATTAGGTGGTGAGGAGGATGGTGTGTAAATGAAATTGAGAAAGAATATGTGTTTAAGAAATATATTGTTACAAATATTTGGCTTAATTATCCCACTCGACTACATCGCCATCGAATAGAGCACTATCGTCGTCAGTAAAAATAGCATTGTCGACGATTTCATTAAATAGAGCCTCGTCGGTATAAAACAAATCATCGCAAACTTGCTCGGGGATTATCTGAATTCCAATATCGCGAGCCTGAAGTCCTGATACCACATTCGCAAAAATAGTATTAGAGTCAATCGGTTTCGCATTGGCACATCTCCGCCAAACTACACTTTTTGGATCCGTCAAACTGTGCAGATGATATATATCATTATAATCCTTGTTTTCATAATCCTTATCCTCATCCTCACTAAGATCGGAAAAGAATGGTTTTTGCCGCGCATGCCTGTTTAACCAATATCGCTCACTCTCGAACTCTTCAGGCAGCAGCTCACAGCCCCATATGCTAATAGGATTATAGAACACTTTTAAAAAGATGTTGCCATCGCGAACAACTTCAGCCTTATGAAGTTCTTCACCACAAATTTCTTCGGTTTGAACCGCAACATTCTGACACGCAACATATATTTTAGGGTTGTAGTCATGTATAGGCAGCACAGTGGAGTCAGAGATTGCAGCTGCAGCGGGGGGGTTCAATTCCGCAGGCAATGACATAATCTGAAATCGATTTTTCTTATAATTCTCAAAGTTACTAACACAACGATTCACTAAAAATATGATAATGGAAACTTACGGTATTATGCGATTGTATTTTCTATGCGTTGAATGATTGATAATGATGTCCTTCAAAAGCAATTTCACTTAAAATGAAAAAAAATGTCACTTCAAAAAAAAATCGGACTGTTTTCTATCACAGTTTGAAGACGACTGTTCTCGCTGCATCTCCAGGCTTTCGAATGCAAACTCCTATCGTGAAATTGAGAAGTGCATAGGTTTGCAAAAGTAAAAGTGTGAGATGATATCATTTGGCGGTGCGGAAAACGCTGAATCTTAAAATTAGGCGGTGAGGATGATGATGGGTAAATAAAATGGTACAATGAAATACGTTTAAGAAATTTATTTAAAATTAAAGAATATAATTTAACATATTTTCCTACGAGCATCAGCTAGAATATCATTGATGGCACATGCTACCAGTTCGCAATCGATCAATGAATGCTGTTCGAAGTGTTCGCTTTCAGAAATTAATTTTACATAATCTGTTGGCGCGGTAGCGCTACGTAGAACGTCTACGAAAGTGGCATATTTACTGCTTACAGAGTACATATTTTCAGCTAACCACGTGTACATATGTTCAATGCAATGATTGTACGCGAATAGTTTACACATCGTGGCTTCAGTCATATATATGACAACGCGATTATGGGTGATTTTAATAAGTTGATTATCATGGATACGCGTGAACTCTAGTCGTAAATGATCAATTATAATGTGAGTTTGGGGCGATGTTGCGTTGCTGCGTAATCGTTGGAGTATGTCCACCTCATTTTGTAGCAGGAGCTTCCACGTAGACATTGAAAAGCTTAACTCGCTGCCTTTATTGTCGGCTATGGCGATCTCGACATGACACAAATCCATACCAATGCGAATTCCTATAGTTAGACGTTTATAAGCTGTTGCAGTCAGTGGATAATCACGCCCCAGGATCCGTACGATTGATGGTTTCGGTGTTTTCATCGTTTCAAACGATACGGATCCAGAACTGTAAGAAACAAGTACATGAAATTGATACTTCGATCGTTTGCGTTTACAGTGAATGAAGTAAATGAAAAGTGTATAGTAACGCGTACGTACCTCATATTGGATTGTTGATGATATTGTTGCTGCCGTTGTTGGCATTTATTTGGAAACCCACCATCGTTGCCGGCTGCGCAGGATGAATCGTTTAAGCTGCGTTTGTACATTTTGATGTGTGCTATATTTTTTATGGAGTACCGTCTGTTCCGTCAAAGTCACTGAGACTACTGAGCAACTGATGGAATAGCGTCCGGGAGACTGGCTTAAATAGAGGTGCAATTGCTTCCCCCACCACACCATTTTTATTTTAAAGCTATCAATTTTTCCATAATGTGTTTCAATCTTAACGTCGTAGTATGTAATTTGAGCCCCATCCTCAAGGATAAAAGTCTCGACACGTGTTGAACGTCGAATCTTAGAATTTTGCGGAATCAGCAGAAACTGTGTCGGATGATCTTGCGCGCCAATTAGTCATACGAATGAATCATGGATCGTCGTTTTTTGCATTCGAGGGAGGGGGTACGCTGACGGAGATAGCAAATTGCAGTCTAGGTATAAGTATGCGCTCCAAAGTGCACAAAGCCTCAAATCGTTGCAACGTGTTGCGAGGAACAGACATTTACATTGCATTTACGACCATGGGAGAATTCGCGAAAGTAACCCGCCAATTGCTGGATCAATGTGCACGATTGATTTCGCGGGAAGAGTACCTCGCGTGGGAAGAACGGTGCAACGAGTGCATCGAATCTTTGGAAGAACAGAGCCGTGTGAAACGCCCGCGATTATCGATCGGTGTTCGGCAATCGTTGGTTGCTCGAATCGCGCAGCTCGAAGGGCTGAAACATTCGTTGCACGGCCGTTTCGTGCGTGAAGGTGCCGGACATTCGAGCACAGGACTTTTGTGGCGCGAAATAGACGCTGCGTTTGATACCCGCGTATTAACTGGTGTCGTGCTAAATTCGAATTACATCGAGCCGCGCAACTTCCTCCAAGATGCGGGGACCATTGTGCTGGAGCATGTGCGGGGTGCTTTGAGGAAACAGCGGAACCTCAAAGTGAACACGGTGTTCAACGGCGAATTTGTGGCGGGTGACAAGCATGCTTGTAAAAGCATTAACACCCGAAACTGTGAACTCTTCCGCACATCTGATCTGCAGGAGTGGTACCAGCGATGCGTCGTCGAACCAACCCTGGCATCGCTGGAAGAGTTCCAGGAACGCGACAGCGGATGGGCATTGACGAAAATCCTCAACCTGATCGTTAATGTCAACAAGTATAATCCGCTGCGCGCGGGATGCCACATCAAGTTGTCGCGGGATTTATTGTTGAAGAAAGCCACGATCAGTGTACAATCCCCGGACAATGCCTGTTTTGCGTGGGCAGTGGTCGCCGCTCTCCATCCCGCCGAACGAGACACCGCGCGCCCAAGTTCGTACCCGCCTTATGCTTCCGTGCTAAATCTTCAGGGCATTGAGTTTCCAATGTCCCTGGCACAAATTGCGAAGTT
The DNA here is from genome assembly GCA_963932335.1 of Andrena marginata. Classification (NCBI taxonomy): domain Eukaryota; kingdom Metazoa; phylum Arthropoda; class Insecta; order Hymenoptera; family Andrenidae; genus Andrena; species Andrena marginata. Next base: position 20,791,379 of record OZ010663.1, read on the forward strand.
TGAGCGGCAGAACAACATCTCCGTCAACGTGTACACCTTCGAGGCGGAGAAGACGAAGACGGTCTTTCCCTTGCGTCTCACCAGCCAAAAGAGGGATCGACACGTAAACCTGCTCTACACGTCGAATCAAGAGCATGGCGATGTAGGACATTTTGTATGGATCAAGAACTTGTCTCGGCTGGTGAGCGCGCAGCTGAGCAGGCACGGGAAAAAGAAATTCATCTGTGATCGGTACGTATAGAAAACTTGTGAAATATTAAAATGTCTCGCGAAACAATTAAATAAAAAAATTATGTTTACAGGTGTATGCACTATTTCGGATCTATCGAGAAGCTGGAGGCACATGCAGTGGACTGTGGGCAGATGAACGACTGCGCCATCGTGCTGCCCAGCGAAGGCAACAATTTCCTCAGCTTCGAGAACCACTGCAGGAAGGAGCGGCTCCCCTTCGTGGTGTACGCAGATCTTGAATGCATCATTGAGAAAACAGAGGACAACCACCGAATTGATGACAACAAATTACACACGTATCAACATCATAAAGTTCATAGTATAGCCTATTATATGCATTGTTCGTACGATACATCGCTATCGACGTATCGATGTCGCCGCGATGCGGATTGTGTTTCATGGTTCGTATACGAACTGAAAAAATTTGCAAACTTCGCCAAACCCATTCTGACCAGTAATGTTCCCATGCTGGATTTAACCACCGAACAGTGGACGACATTTCGCGATGCAACACACTGTCATATTTGCGAAGAGCCATTCGAGGCTGATGACGTACGAGTTCGCGATCATTGTCATCTCTCCGGACGGTTTAGAGGCCCGGCACATTCGGAGTGCAATTTAAATTATAAAAATGCGTTTTATATCCCCATAGTTTTCCACAATTTATCCGGCTACGATTCACATTTCATTATCGAGGAAATAGCTACAGCTTTCGACGGTCACGTTGAAGTATTACCTATTACTAAAGAAAAGTATATTTCATTCACTAAAAATGTTGAAGATACGACTGAATCAGACTCGCGAAATTATATTAAATTACGATTCATCGATTCGTACAAATTTCTCAATACTAGTCTCAACAAATTATCGTCTTTTCTGAGCACAGATCAATTAAAAATTTTACGATCCCAATTTGAAACATTATCCACCGAAGATTTCAATTTATTGACGCGAAAGGGTGTCTTTCCATATGAATACCTTGATTGCGCGAACAAGCTGCAGGACCCGTGCTTACCGCCGCGCGAGTCATTCCACAGTTCGTTAACGGGTGAGACTCTATCCGAGACCGATTACGCGCACGCCGAGACAGTCTGGCAGCGTTTCAGGATTGGAACCTTGGGCGAATACAGCGATTTGTATTTGAAAACTGATGTCTTGTTATTGGCAGATATTTTTGAAAATTTTCGCGAAAGTTGTATCAAGAGTTACGGACTAGATTCAGCACATTATTATACTCTACCTGGTTTCACGTGGGATGCCATGCTAAAACACACCAAAATTACGTTCGAATTACTCACTGACGTCGATATGGTCATGTTTATCGAACGCGGTATACGTGGGGGTTTAAGCCAATGTTCCGGAAGATACGCACATGCTAATAACAAGTACATGTCATCTTACGACGCATCGGAAGAGTCATCGTACTTGATGTACTTTGATGTGAACAATTTGTATGGATGGGCAATGTGTCAGCCCCTGCCATACGCTAAATTTCGATGGGTCGAAGATGTTGCAAATTTTGACGTGTCTTCAATCCCGGTCGATTCGCCCACGGGGTACATTCTCGAGGTAGATTTGGAATATCCGCAACGTCTGCACGACACTCATACCGATCTACCGTTCTGTCCGACGCGTGCCAAACCACCTGGTAGCAGGCAGGACAAGTTACTCGCGACGGTATACGATAAGCAGCGTTACGTCATCCATTACCGCAACCTGCAGCAGTGCACGCGTCACGGTCTTCGTATTACAAAAATACACCGCGTCCTGCAATTCTCTCAATCTCCCTGGCTCCGCGATTACATCGAACTCAATACACGGTTTAGAACAGACGCGACAAACGACTTTGAAAAAAATTTGTACAAATTGATGAACAACGCGGTATTCGGCAAAACTATGGAAAATGTACGAAACCATGTGGATGTAAAACTTTTAACACATTGGGAAGGGCGATATGGCGCGGAGGCAATGATCGCGAAACCGAATTTCCACAGCAGAAGTGTTTTTTCAGAAAATTTAATAGCTGTTGAATTGCGGAAACTCGAGGTGAAATTCAACAAACCGATATACGTGGGTATGTGTATTCTGGACATATCAAAAATTTGTTTGTATGAATTTCACCACGAGTACATGTCTCCCCAGCATGGATCAAATTGTAAAATTCTATACACCGACACAGACAGTCTCATTTATCACATTCAATGCGACGATATCTACGAGTCCATGAAACACAATATCGATAGATTCGACACAAGCGATTATCCTACTGACAATGTATATAATATACCGCGTGTAAATAAGAAGGTTCCGGGGCTCATGAAGGACGAAAATAACGGTGTGATAATGACCGAATTCGTAGGTCTTAGAGCGAAAATGTATGCACTTCGCGTAGACGGCAAAAAAGATACGAAAAAGGCGAAAGGCGTCAAGACCAACGTCATAGCCAGAACGATAACTTTCGACGACTACGCGCAGTGTTTGCAAAGGGAGATCGAAATGGTTCGCAGACAATCATGCATACGGTCTAAATTGCATAAAGTGTACACCATTTCGGAATCTAAAATCGCTCTAAGCCCACACGACAACAAGCGGTATATCGTACCCGATTCGACCGACACTCTGCCCTGGGGCCATTACCAAATTCCATTGTAAAAAAAAAAAATATCATTAAAAAAGAAATTTGAACTTGATGCAGCTCTCTCTTCATGTGAACGAAGCCTCTGACTTCGTCCTCAGTCTATGAGAACTATCATAACGCTCACAAAATTTGAAAACTTCGTATCGACGTGATGTATAGTTTCATAAAGAGCGATGGTGAAAAGCAGACAATTAAAAAAAAAATAGGAATATGGAATATTCATGTCTCTATTAATCCAATGATATCGAGTTGTTCTACGAATTCCCAGAATTAATGAAGAATTATGTATCTTTCTTTGCTATCCATGGGCTAGTAAATAAAGATACATAATTCTTCATTAATTCTGGGAATTTATAGAACAACTCGATATGATTGGAATTAACAGAGACAAGAATATTCCACGATATTTTTTTTTATTGTTTGCTTTTCGCCATCGCTCTTTATTAACTTGTTTCTTATAAATAGTAGAACTATTGTTTGCAAATGTATAGAAATTATTATAAATAGCGAAATTATTGCATAAAAATTGTTCATACATGTATAGAAATTATAAATGGTGGAATTAATGTGTAAAAAAAAATGTTCACACATGTATATGTATCATTGTATTTATTGAACCATGTATTATTTTTACAATACATTATTTTTATTTATCCAAGAATTGTGTGATTTATCAAACCCCAGCCACTTGACGTACACCTTATCCCCCTTTCTACGCAACACTTTTTCCACTAGATACACATCAGGATCGATGACACGTTGCAGCTCGTGTTCATAGAATCCTCCGGCAACGGGTTTTCCACAGGAATCGTCCAGCAGATACGTCGCGGGATTAGTTGTCTGTACTTTGGCTATCTTGAACACCTCCGTTGTCCAGTTCGGCGTATAGCCTTTATCGAATATGGTTTTAAATTTGCTCACGCGCACAAACTCGCCCAATTTGAATCTCGCTGGTGCAGCGATCTTTATGTTGCTGTATACGGTGGCTAGCAGCGTGTCGGCGATCGCCGGGGTAACATCGCAAGGACGCATTCCGATGGTTCTATGTTTTCGTGCGTTATACTCTGTAAGTAGACTTGGTAGCGCATCGGTCCATCTATAGGTTCCATTCAGCGTAAACAGTTTCCACATATTGTTCTTCAAAGTTCGATTGAAACGTTCTACGACAGAGGCCTTCATCACCGAATACGTCGAATAATGATTAATGTCGTGCTTTGTCAAGAGTTTCTGCACATCGGTGTTGTAAAATTCTTTTCCTTGATCGGTTTGCAAATTTTTCGGATATCGCTCTCTAAATATCTTTGCAAACGCTTTAGTCACCTCAGCACCACTTTTAGTCTTGAGCGGCGCCGCCCATGCATACTTGCTCAACACATCGATGACGGTGAGTATGTAGTGGTGACCCTGGTTGAATCGCGAGTATGGACGCATTTCTACAATGTCAGCTTGCCACAGATCATCGTATCCATGCACGATGACGCGCCTCCGCGGAAAATGTCTTCGAGCTGGAGCGTGCAATTCCTCAACGAGTTGTCGCTTCTTGTGACCATGGTTTTCTTTACTCTTGGATTTCGATAATGGCTGCATGTTTGATCGCAGAGGTGTCTTGGACACGAATGATGCGATAATTATCGGGTACGTGCATTAAGTGCTTCCCGTTGGTCCGAGAAAATTCTGGACAAGTTGCTGCTCCGCAGCAAAAGCGGTTATAGCCTCTTTAACTTTACGAATTTCATTGTCCGGCTGTGGGATAGAATTCGACACTTGCGATATCTTTTGAACATTGTTTTGCAACGTCAGCATATCTCTTTGAAACACGACCAGCTTCCTCTCTAATTCTTCCTGCTGCTCTCTCAAAAGTTTAATGCTCTTTTCCACGTATAGTTTATTGACGGCATCGGTGTCGGCCACCGGCTCAGCTACGCGTCGTATCTTGCGTGATTTTGCATCAAAGTCTGCACCGGTTACGCAAAGAGCGTTATCTCGCATGTAATTTCGAAGCAAACCGCTCCATTTGTAATAGTCCATTCTAGCTGCTCCACTCTTCTCGAGCGATACCCCAAATTTGTTGATTGGCATCTCGATGCATACTGCGCACATCATCGGCGCGCGGTTTTATATAATGAGGCCTACCTCGCGGAGTTCCTCGATAATCGATAGAATTTCGGGATCGTGAGAGTTGTTACCCGCCTGACGCGACGCTTCGAGCAAACGGAATCGATCCACCAGCTCGTTGGGATCGTCCCAGTGTACGTAATCGATTTTGTTATCGTTTACCACCATGACCCGCGGCAGTGTTAGACCTTTCCCTGCCCTACTAGCCGATGCACGGGGAATTAGCGGTGCAATTACATGTTTGTACTTGTATCCCTTGTTGCCCAATATGGGATTTTTAGCACCATGACCGCGTCTGTGGGCATTCGTTTCCAGCAGTATACTTTTGTATTTTTGTTTATCGGCATCGGTGTATACAGTATCGTCGGGAATTCTCATAAAAATCAATTCGTAAAGGCCGGGTGTTCCTCTGTATTTTACACCATCTATGATTATATTATCATCCTTGTCTATATCGAAAGCCTTATCCCCAAGCATCGTTCTACTATTGTCAAAGTATACACCGTACACATAGTCCATTGCTGTATCCTTATCACTACTTAGGATTGCACTCATGTATTTTTGCCCCAGCGGGCCGAAATGACTGCGGATCGTTTTTTGTCCCTCGGATGTTTGGAATTGCTGTCTAATAGATGTTACAAACGACTCATCGGGACTAGTTTCAAAAACGTCGTCATCAACGGCTGAGAGCGATTGCACATTGGGAAATGTATTTATTGGTGTGGGAGGAGCCGGAGAATCGTTTGATGTAGCATTTTGTCGTTTCCGCTTCGATTGAACTGGTGTCGAGGTTATGGGTGAATATTCCAATGGCCCGTGTTGTTTCCTCTTTGCCTTGCGCGATGTGTTCCCTTTCGGATGGATTTTTTTAGGCGTTAATGTTTCATTCCCTTCAACGTCTGTACTCATCAGCGGTGAGGTGTCAGCTTCTGCTGTTGTGGTATTTTCCACAATATGTTTCAAGGGTTCAACGATAGGTTTAAAGTATCTCTCCAACGCGATATCTTCCTCCATCTTGCCAGTCTTCAAAGCCTGATGTTTCCGGCGAATGGAATCGCTGGTTTTTGCAATTTCCTTCGCTATTCTCTCGCGATCCTTAATCTCCAGAGTATCGATATCAATCATCGTTGTGCCGCAGACGTTGCTTTCCCACCGACGTGTTGATGACGATTGACTATCTCACGGTACGGCAAACTCGTTAAATCCCTTTCTATAACGTCCATTGGACATGGCGCTATCCTTGTCTATTACCACGAAACCATACTCCCGTTGCCAACAATTACGGCACAAAGCGCAGAAATCCTCGTAAGGCATGTCAGTGTTTACGTGATCGTTGTACACATGTTTCAAGTTGGTACCATCCTGCTTAAACAGAATCAGCAGATTCGCATTGTCGCGTATAAGATGTTTGGGAATTTTTGCATATGTCTGACAGAGATAGAAGCAGTCAACGTTCGAGTGGCGCCCCATTGCAAAGTATTCCCTTATCGTATCTTGCTTGTCGCATGCCACGTCATCAAAGATAAAAATAGAATTCGGAAGCGATTCGCTCGGTGGGATGACGTCACTGTTATTCGAAAACGTAAAGTAGCCAATTTCATCTATCGGAGTCAATAAATTCTCCAAGTACTGATATTTCGGCTGTTGCAAGGACTTGGAGTACACGTACACGTTCTCGAAGCGGACGCCGTGAGGACTTTCCAACAAGCTGACCAGCACGTTGGTCTTTCCACAATTTGATGGGCCACAAATGACGCAGCGGATAGTGTTTGGCAGCATGCTACCATGTCTGCGTCTTGTTTTCGAAGACATCACTCGCGATTTATCATCAAAATTTGTCACGCGTATCGTCACAGGTTGTCGCACGAATCGCATCCTCTCCGTGAACTGTGAAAAATGATTTTGATACTGTGATGTCCCACCATTTTTTCGCGCGGTCCTATTCCAAAATCTATTCATGAATCCCAAAATCGCTCCACAAAACAAAATCTCAAACTCAACTCTTACCCCATCTCCCCAATCGCTGATCACCTTGATGTTGTACCTTAGCGGTCACCAACACAAGATGATCGATACAAAACTCCACCTCGATGATGTACCTTAGTGGTCCCCATCACGAGATGATCGTTACAAAACTCCACCTCGATGATGTACCTTAGTGGTCCCCATCATGAGATGATCGTTACAAAACTCCGTCCCCTATTCGCCCTATGAGGCACGAATCCTTTCCCCAAAACGAATTCAAACAAGCCCCTCGTTACAGAACCCTCTTAAATCGAGACCACGTCTCAATCCCCTCTTTACGACTCACAGAGTCCAAGCCACTCTAACCCTTTTCCTATAAAATACCCAAAATCCATTCGACAAGTTGAGTATCTCCTTTCGCAGTCATAAGAACCCCAGAAACCTAATTGCGACGCATATTCGGCGTACGTGACAAAAATATGTCTATTAATAACCATACCGTTTGTAAAAACCCCGGAAGTCGTACTACGTCTTATTTTGAAACTATGTCAAGGTCTCTACCGCGCGTACCCCCGCATCACTCCTGTAAAAATATATAAATACGAGGTCCTGCGAAGCCTCGTCCTCTTTCTTCGCAGAACAATTGACGAAGTGTCATCCAAAGTATTCATCATTACTGCTAAATATTAAAAGTGTTCAATTCAGTGCTACGACAACCATTGTAAGTCATTATAATTACTATTATTAAGGAATATCACCCTCATTATATTTCTACACATAAATAACGCTTATCACTTTTCTATATTATAAATTTTATTCATTACCTTATGTTAATAACATTTGTCTCATTCTAAAGCTTGTTGCTATTCATTTATTATTTTCTATTATCATCTTAATGCTTATTTTGTTCATATTTGTCTTATAACCGCTTATTACACATATTATTTTCTTGTGTTAACGCTATTGCATTTCATATATTATTATCGACCTATTCTCATGTATTTCATGTTCACATGCTTATATTGTTAATAACTGCCATTTACATAAATGTTATCCGTTAATGCTAAGAATATCAAGCATTATCATTAACAAACGTTCCGATAAAACAAATAGACTTATTTGTTTTCAACTACGTCTCTAATTATTGTGTGTGCTCGAGTCATAAACCTTCCCAACGAAACCAAGCTGCCGCAACAGCTGATTCGCGAGAGCATTCCCAGTGTATATAAACACTGCTGCATGAGCCGTGCAATATACAAAAGAACTAAACGAGGTCTCTTTTACACTAATGCAACGGTAAATCCTATCTCGTAAACCAAAACAAATACGGAGTACTATAACGGGTGCTCTTTAAGAGTACATTTACCTTCCCAGGTCGATTAGAGTGAAGGATTTAAGATTCGCGCCTGATCGCCTCCAGAAACACTTAGCGTGACGGATTTAATATTCGCGCCTGAGTCCCTCAAAACCCTCAGCGTGCTGGATTCAAGATTCGCGCCTGAGTTCCTTCCAGACCCTCAGTGTGACGGATTCAAGATTCGCGCCTGAGTCCCTCAAAACCCTCAGTGTGACGGATTCAAGATTCGCGCCTGAGTCCCTCAAAACCCTCAGTGTGACGGATTCAAGATTCGCGCCTGAGTTCCCGCAAAACCCTCAGAGTGAAGGATTTAAGATTCGCGCCTGAGTTCCCTCAACCCCCTCAGAGTGAAGGATTTAAGATTCGCGCCTGAGATTTCCCTCCTCCATGTCATTGTTCCCCAAAGACCTCACCCGGGACGTGACATATTTTTGGTAACAGCGGTGGGATCTACGTTTGCCGCTGATAGGAAATAGATTCTCTGACGCGGTACCCACAAGGTCCCAATATTAAAATGTGCATTGAACACCCTAGTCGGTGCCAACCATCATACCGGAGCCGCAGATTACAAAGTTTGACGGCATATTTGAATGCGCTGACTTGCATTTCGGGAGGCGTAGCCACAACCACTGACGGCAGCGAGATTTGCCTAAAGTGCTCTAGCCTAGCGCCCGCAGATACTGTAGAAGTATATTGGACCCATTATTACTATACGTATAGAACCCCAGTCTATTGCCCTCGATGCAGAAACTCATTAATTCCAGAACGCCCAATAAGAAACTGCATCGAGTGCTTTGAAAGTTACCTGCTCTCGAATAAGAGCTACAGACGGTTTGATAATTATCAACAATGAGTATAGTAGAGCCTAATTTTAAATAACGGCTGCCGGACGCCGAAAAGGTCAAACCACTTAAGAAAATAGAATCGAACGAATTTAACATGTCCGCGTACGAGAAAACCGAGGACTCTTGCGTAATGGATCGAGACGCGGGCCCTCCCACTAAAACTGTAGAAGCTGCGGCCTACGAATTAATGGAACGGGTGCAATTATTACGGCAAAACCAAGCCGAAATAGAAAGCTTGCACGCGAAAATCGTTGTAAATAAAGAACCCAATACGCATTCGGGCGTAGACACCGGATCGTTCGACCCCACGTTTAAAGGTCTTTATGATAAAATAAAAAATATCGAAGCAATGATGGAGAAACTTCTTGCACCCCCGCTAGATACAAATAATTTTGCCACACCGGGCTCCTCCCGTTTCGATAGGAAACCAGTATTAAATTATAATAATGTTCCGGACCAGGATCCATCGCCCCAGATCAAATTAAAGGACGTTATAGAAACAGTCCCAAATTTTAACGGTTACAACATATCCGTTTTGCAATTCGCGAGAGCCTGCAATAGGGCTAAGGCTCTGATTCCCTCGCAAGCCGAACCCCAGCTAGCAAGGTTGTTGACAAATAAGCTGCAAGATCATGCGTACTTGGCGGTTGAGGATCGGGTCTTTGACTCCGTAAATGATTTAATAAAACGACTGAGACGTATATTCTCCCCTGCGAAAACATCAGAACACTATCGTGGGGAACTCGCAAACGTTATCAAAGGATCCAACGAGCACATATTAGAATACATTTCACGCGTCAAATATCTCCGGTCCGCCATTCTAGAAGAAGATAGTGAATACTACCGCGGTTTCGCGCGAAATCACCCTCAGGATCTGGATCGCCTAGCCCTAGATTCATTTGTCGATGGTCTTCCACCTCACATAAGGACGAGACTACAACTACACCACTTTGAAACGCTCGACGAAGCGTTCAATCTAGCTGTCCTTGTGGACAAAGAAATTGACAGGGACCGTCTCCGATTCTCCGAACAAAAGGCTCCTAAATTAGTATGCCAACTTTGCAATAAGACAGGGCACGATGCAAGGTCCTGTTGGAACAATCAAAATTCAGCCTCCCAACTTCCCGAAGTACACCCTCTAAACCGCGCTGCGGAATACGGGTACCAGGCACCCACTTACGATTCAACCCAAGACATCAGGGCTACCATAAAAATCAGTACCGTTCAAATAAATTCAGTTAACGAAGCCCCGTCTGTAATAATGGACTCACCAGGCTTCGGGAAAATAGTCGAATTAATGATCAACACCGGTACTGAGGTAAACGTACTAAAACTTCAGGCCGTAAAACGATTTCAGGACATAGATCCGACGCAGCGAGTGCTATTACAAAGCATCTCTCCGAACCCTACCCCCACGCTTGGCACAGTCAGGATAACCCTTTTGGGCGACGACGTCACGTTTCATATAGTCAAAAACGACTTCCCAATCAAAACTCAAGGAATACTAGGGTCAAGATTCCTAGAGGAGAAAAATGTAACAATAAACTACTCCACGAAACAGTTGGACCTCAATGGGATTTCCATCCCATTCGTAAACAAAAATCCAGTCGTGTTACCGGCGAGGACAAAATCCTCCTTTTTCGTACATACAGCTAATCCGGACCTAAAGGACCAGCTGAAAATTATAAACTCCAACGAGATTGACACTCCAATTACCATGCCTGCCATTGAATTAGAAAATTTGGACAGAATAATTCCAGAACCCAAAATAGTACGACCAAAAGAGACTAAGACGTCTAAATGCGTCACTCCTATCCCAGCCCTAATAAAAACCAAGCCCCTCTTGGCCCTGGATCCATCGATCCACTATTTCGAGACACCCGCGCCGGTGTACTCATTCTTACCCCCTGCGCTATACGCCAAATCATCCATTCCCCTAAAATCCCAAGAGTCTCTTGCGGCTACGTTGGAACCAAATATAATGGAAAAATCTGAAAATTTCCCACGAAAGGCAGGACAACCACTTCAGTCAATCTCCAAAGAATCCACGAATCCCGGGAAGAGCAATAAGGTCGCTGACGCTGCACCTCGTACACCAAAAAGAATTAAAAACTTCCTTGGTCTGACTGGATATTACAGAGGGTTTATCCCAGAATTTCCTAAAACTGCTTGCCCGTTAACCCAACTATTGAAAAAGGACACACCATTTGACTGGGGACTGACCCAGCAAACAGCTTTCGACTACTTCAAACCGGTATTGCAGAAGGAAATCATCCTGCAATGCCCGAATTTTGAACTGAAATTTCACGTCACTATAGACGCCTTAACCCATACTTCCCCTGCAGTGGAGGCATATTCCAAACGACCACGCGAAGAATCTGACGATGACTTGGAAGACAAGTCCAAACATAAACCAAGCGACCCCAAGAGGCCTCGGTTCTACTATTCACCAATCCATGTGGCACCGAGTGGAAACAACCGCGTCGACCCTGCAATTCCCACATCCAGCGCTCACCTAAGAAGGAAATGCAAAAGGATTCAAATGCACAGGAAGATGCGCCAGAAAACATCATCTGCAGAAATTCCACTACATTCTTCCCCAGAAAACATACGTGGACGACTACCTACAACAGAAGCAGACAACACGTATAAATTACCCATGCAGAGCTTATTCATAAAATATTTTGTGTGCGTGCTTCTCAGCCTATTAACATTAATTAAGACCGCTGATGTATATATTAAAAGATTCAGCTATCACTTCGGAACTCTTAGAGCCATCCTCACCGACCAAACGGCAATTACTCGCAATTTCACGAAAGCAGTACCACGGGAATGTAAAATGCAACAATTCCGAATCAAAGACTTTCGCCCACCGTCTAACGGCCTTTTAGAGAGATTGCAAAACGTTGTGACCGAATGCTTAAAATTGTTAATCGGTAGATACAGTGACTGGGACGAATGGAGTAACTTGGCCGCGTTCTCATATAATACCAGTGTCCATAAGGGTACTGGATACACTCGGTATAAATCATTTTTAGCAAAATTAGCAATACCCAAGAACATTGGGAATGAAACATATGGTTGCCTTTCAAAACTGAGTAGGAGCCTACGATACAAAAAACAGTATGATTGCCCTACCCGTGTGCGCGAGAGTCCCGGTTGACTCCAAGTCAATAAAAACAGAATACTTTAATTAATTTTCCGCTTAGATCGTTGCTACTGCAACATTTTCGCAACCACCATTTACGCAGCAATGCCGTCCAGAAGGAAGGAAGGAAAATCATATCCCTTCTACCTAAAGTCATCTCATCAATCATCACCACAGGAAGGCGCCTCCGGAGACAATCATCACCAACGATGACTGCCCCGCTCCAACATCGGTCAACTGAGAGCAGTTCCAGGATGCTACTGCCCTTTCGCCCAGTGTAGACCTCTCTTACGAGTTAAAATAATTCCACCCGCGCCTTATTATTAAGAAATGCTACGCATTTCTTCATATAAGGGGGGAGGTGTGATGTCCCACCATTTTTTCGCGCGGTCCTATTCCAAAATCTATTCATGAATCCCAAAATCGCTCCACAAAACAAAATCTCAAACTCAACTCTTACCCCATCTCCCCAATCGCTGATCACCTTGATGTTGTACCTTAGCGGTCACCAACACAAGATGATCGATACAAAACTCCACCTCGATGATGTACCTTAGTGGTCCCCATCACGAGATGATCGTTACAAAACTCCACCTCGATGATGTACCTTAGTGGTCCCCATCACGAGATGATCGTTACAAAACTCCGTCCCCTATTCGCCCTATGAGGCACGAATCCTTTCCCCAAAACGAATTCAAACAAGCCCCTCGTTACAGAACCCTCTTAAATCGAGACCACGTCTCAATCCCCTCTTTACGACTCACAGAGTCCAAGCCACTCTAACCCTTTTCCTATAAAATACCCAAAATCCATTCGACAAGTTGAGTATCTCCTTTCGCAGTCATAAGAACCCCAGAAACCTAATTGCGACGCATATTCGGCGTACGTGACAAAAATATGTCTATTAATAACCATACCGTTTGTAAAAACCCCGGAAGTCGTACTACGTCTTATTTTGAAACTATGTCAAGGTCTCTACCGCGCGTACCCCCGCATCACTCCTGTAAAAATATATAAATACGAGGTCCTGCGAAGCCTCGTCCTCTTTCTTCGCAGAACAATTGACGAAGTGTCATCCAAAGTATTCATCATTACTGCTAAATATTAAAAGTGTTCAATTCAGTGCTACGACAACCATTGTAAGTCATTATAATTACTATTATTAAGGAATATCACCCTCATTATATTTCTACACATAAATAACGCTTATCACTTTTCTATATTATAAATTTTATTCATTACCTTATGTTAATAACATTTATCTCATTCTAAAGCTTGTTGCTATTCATTTATTATTTTCTATTATCATCTTAATGCTTATTTTGTTCATATTTGTCTTATAACCGCTTATTACACATATTATTTTCTTGTGTTAACGCTATTGCATTTCATATATTATTATCGACCTATTCTCATGTATTTCATGTTCACATGCTTATATTGTTAATAACTGCCATTTACATAAATGTTATCCGTTAATGCTAAGAATATCAAGCATTATCATTAACAAACGTTCCGATAAAACAAATAGACTTATTTGTTTTCAACTACGTCTCTAATTATTGTGTGTGCTCGAGTCATAAACCTTCCCAACGAAACCAAGCTGCCGCAACAGCTGATTCGCGAGAGCATTCCCAGTGTATATAAACACTGCTGCATGAGCCGTGCAATATACAAAAGAACTAAACGAGGTCTCTTTTACACTAATGCAACGGTAAATCCTATCTCGTAAACCAAAACAAATACGGAGTACTATAACGGGTGCTCTTTAAGAGTACATTTACCTTCCCAGGTCGATTAGAGTGAAGGATTTAAGATTCGCGCCTGATCGCCTCCAGAAACACTTAGCGTGACGGATTTAATATTCGCGCCTGAGTCCCTCAAAACCCTCAGCGTGCTGGATTCAAGATTCGCGCCTGAGTTCCTTCCAGACCCTCAGTGTGACGGATTCAAGATTCGCGCCTGAGTCCCTCAAAACCCTCAGTGTGACGGATTCAAGATTCGCGCCTGAGTCCCTCAAAACCCTCAGTGTGACGGATTCAAGATTCGCGCCTGAGTTCCCGCAAAACCCTCAGAGTGAAGGATTTAAGATTCGCGCCTGAGTTCCCTCAACCCCCTCAGAGTGAAGGATTTAAGATTCGCGCCTGAGATTTCCCTCCTCCATGTCATTGTTCCCCAAAGACCTCACCCGGGACGTGACAATACGTCGAAGCGCCCTATTTATAGGTCCGCACCGAAGCAAAACGGTTCAGTATTCAAAATGCTTCTGATCCTGTCGGATAATTGTGATATTCGAGACCTAACCTCTGAGCAGTTGAAATATATACCAAAGATTATTCTACTCCGAGAGTTTGGCAGGCACATTGATCAGTTGTGGGACAGACTCCCCGAGCATATAAAAGCCGATTCTGAGGTTCAGCAGTATCGTCGGTGTCTGGAACATTATAATCGCCCTTGGCAGCGAACGCATATCGACGGTCCAGCACCATTGATTAAAAACTGTAGCGAATGTCGCCGACGAGAGTAAAGAAAGGCAGTGGTTTGTTAAATCGGGCGATAAACGCGCTACCTATCGAATTACATATTCCGGGATACCAGTTTTGCGGCCCAGGAACTCATCTGGGAAAACGATTAGCTAGAGGGGATCGAGGCATCAATCCGTTGGACGCAGCGTGTCGAGAACACGATATTGCGTATTCGCGTAGCAACGACCTCGGCGAAAGGCACGCCGCAGATAACATACTCGCTGACAAAGCGCGAAAACGCATCGTTGCGCGAGACTCGACTCTGGGTGAAAGAGGTGCTGCTACAGCTGTTTGGGCAGCTATGAAGGCCAAGACGAAGATCGGAATGGGGATGAAAACAAAAACCCGCAAAAGGATTCCAAAGAGAGCACCGAAAAAGCGGATTCTTCCGGTAGCAAAACGGGGTGGTATATTACCACTTCTACCGTTGCTAGGTGTTCTCGGATCATTGGCTGGCGGAGCGGCGGGGATCGCCAAGGCGGTAAACGATAATAAGGCGGCGCAACATCAGCTGCAGGAAATGCAACGTCATAATCGCTCCATGGAAGGTCGGGGACTTTATCTCGCACCGTACAAGCGCGGACAGGGAATATCGAAACGAAAAAAAAAACGCCGAAAAGAAAATAAAAATGCCTGCGGGTGTAACTACCGATGCACAATTGGAGGAGTTGGCAAAACGTATGCATATTCCATTCTTTAGAGGTGTTTTTATGCGTAACGCGTTACCAGCCGGAGGAGTACGTCGAAACGAGAGCGGAATCGTAAATTTGGACAATGTCAAGGGGCCTGGGACTCATTGGGTGGCGTATGCGAAGAGAGGGAGTCGAGCTATATATTTCGACAGCTTTGGGAATCTTCGACCGCCTAAGGAATTCATACAATATCTGGATAAAGATGCTGTGAAAATTGAATACAATCGTACGTCTTATCAAAAGTACGATCAGAGCAATTGCGGACAACTATGTCTACGCTTTCTACAAACGATCGACACCGAATTTAAGGATTGACTTCCCACCACTCTGATTCAGTAACAGTCGAGCAGTTCGAGCAGAATATGTCGTTAACATTCACTCTAACCGACAAGAGTAGCACCCTCGCGGTAAACTACTTTCCACCCATAGATTTGAGCGATGATGATTACGAGCTTGGTCTAACAACCTTTGAAACTTATCACACAATACCGAACATCGACTCGAGCAACGATAAATTCTACTTTTTCTCAAACTATGACATCAAAAACAACAGCGTCGACACCACTCATGAATACATTACGATCCCCCACGGCTCCTACGAACTAGACGCCATTGCCAAGTACCTGAAGCAGCGATTACTCGAGCGATATCCTCAAAAAAATCTCGACGGCACCGATGACGGTGACAACGATGTGTATCCTATAGTGTTGCGTCCCAACAACAACACCATGAAAAGCGAACTGTACTGCCGGTTCGCCGTAGACTTTACAAAGCCCAATAACATCGGATCGCTACTGGGATTCTCGACGAATCGGGTATTAGAACCAGCACGATGGCATGAATCGGACGATCCAATTAATATCATGAACGTGAACATTATTCGCATAGAATGTAGCGTGACCGCTGGTGCGTACAACAATGGGAGGCGTGTACATACGATACATGAATTTTCTCCGAGAGTCCCACCAGGATATAAGATATCGGAAACGCCCGCGCAGATCATTTACCTTCCAATCACCGCACGGGTCATTACGGATCTAACGATACGCGTTGTGGATCAAGACGGACGATTGCTCGATTTTCGAGGTGAAGAGATTACCATCAGACTGCACGTACGACGACGACGATAATACGTGTAGTGCGAAAGAGATGCTTGTATTGAACGACTCCAGAAACCCGTTTCTTCCAAGTGAAATTGTTTACAACACCAACAACTGCAACTCCGATCACGCTAAAAAGAAGAAGCTCAGTGCTGCAAACATTGCATTTTTGAAATCTTTGGGATTCATTGTACGCATTTAAGTTGAAAAATGGCTGATATTCTAAGCATTGGAGGGAAGCCGACGTTTGATGATTGCATCGTCAAGCTCGAGACTCACACATACAACCCATACGTCAACACGACGTTTGGATACAGCGATGAGATAAGAATACCGATACAGCAGCAGGATTTATACACATTACCGTGCGAAAGTTTCCTATATGTGGAGGGGAAATTGAAGATAAATAAGCCAAACGATGCGTTAACGGTGATGTTGGGAAATAATTGCATGGCGTTCTTATTCGATGAGATTCGATACGAGCTGAATGGTGTGGAGATTGATCGCAACAGAAACGTTGGAATAACTAGCACGCTTAAAAACTATGTATCGCTGACATCGGACGAAGACAAAAATATGGAGAATGCCGGATGGGGCTTGAAACGACGCGATGGGCTAATAGTGAAAAACCATTTCAATTTTTGCGTCCCACTCAAATATTTGCTGGGATTTTGCCAGGACTACAAACGCATGATTATTAATGCGCGTCACGAATTGATTTTAATACGATCGCGCAACGACAACAATGCTCTAATAGGATCACCGATGTTGGAACCAGAAATTGAATTACTTAAACTACAATGGCGGATGCCTCATGTGACGCTGAACGACGTTAATAAGCTATCGTTGCTACGTACTTTGGAAAGTGGACAAAACCTGAGCATTTGTTTTCAATCATGGGATCTGTACGAGTATCCTCTCTTACAGAGCACGACCAAGCATTCGTGGGCCGTGAAGGCATCTGCACAGCTGGAGAAGCCGCGATGCGTGATCCTTGCTCTACAGACTGGTCGAAGGAATGTGATGAGCGAAGACGTTACTAAGTTCAACAACTGTAAATTGACCAATGTAAAACTTTTTCTCAACTCGGAATTTTACCCATACGATGACATGAACTTGGACTTTGACAAGAATAAGCATGCCATCTTGTATCACATGTATACGCAATTCGGTAAATCGTATTATGGACATAGTAGCAACGAGGCATTATTCATCGTGGCTGAATTTTTACAATTTGGCCCCATCGTGGTGATTGATTGCTCGCGACAAAATGAGTCGATCAAGAATGGTACCGTGGACGTGCGCATAGAATTCGAGTGTAAAGAGAATGTGCCGGTAAATACTACAGCCTACTGTCTGATTCTGCACGATCGGGTGGTTGAATACAATCCACTGACAAACGTGGTGCGCAAAATGAATTAAATTGCCACGCTACTTGCCCGCCCTCTCCTGTGCGAAATTCACACAAAATTTAATCATGAAAATCGAGATGCTTTACGAGAAAAACTGCATTCTCCCGTCTGTCTTGGAAGCGAGCGGACCTCTAAATTGTACCGATAATGGCTGTACCAACATTTGTTGACCTGCAAGGGTTCATCGTCGATGGAAGATTTGTCGTCAAGGAAGTGGCTGTCCTATGCAAGGGGACAATTCTCTCGCACTATATTTTTGGGAGCTCAATGCCGCAATATCTTCTTACAAAATCCGATAAATCAAGCATCCGATGGTTGGTGGCAAAACATCATGGACTACGTTGGGACGATGGAGACGTTCCGTACAGTATGGCTAAACAGCTAATTACGAAAGCTGTAGCTGATGCGATCGACGAAGAAGATGACACATCCCATATAGTATACGTTAAAGGGCTGCAGAAACGCGACTGGCTTGCAGATTTCCTGGATGAAAATACGAGAGTGGACGTGATCATCGAGACGCTGGACATTGACTACGAGGATATAAAATCCCTAAATAAGCTAAATGTAGTTAATACTCTGCGTTGTGGCAGACACGCAAAGCACTGTGCCTTGCAAAATGTATTTAAAATATTCAACTGGTGGTCTAAACGCCAGAGGCATAAATAAAATATAATCAATTTTTAATGCATAAATGTTTTTTCTTCACCCTCCCCCAACCTAATCTCCTACATGTACGCTAGATTAAGACAATAGTTGAAATTATTTAGAAGCGGTACGATTGACGTTCGATGTGGTACGATTCACGTTCGTTTCACGTTCGATGTGGTTCGATTGACGTTCGATACACGTTCGTTTCACGTTCGAAGTTGTACGTTACATGTTCAAAGTGGTACGATTGACGTTCGATGTGGTACGATTGACGTTCGATACACGTTCAAAGTGGTACGATTGACGTTTGATGTGGTACGGTAGACGTTCGATACACGTTCGAGGCCGTTCGATACACGTTCGAAACCTTTTCAATGTCGTTCGATACACGTTCAAAGTGGTGTGATCTAGTCGAATGATGTGTCAAAGAAGAAGGGAAAGAAGATGCGTGTGAATAAGGAGAGGACGGTCAGCGAAGAAGAAGATAAGTACATGGAGGAGGAGGATGGTCAGCGAAAATGCAGGTGGTCTATGATGAAGATGGTGAAGAACAAAGGCATCCTACTTTTGCAAAGCTATGCACTTCTTCATTTCATGATAGGAGGGGGTTTTGACATGCGAGGGCCAGGAGATGCATCGAGACCAGTTGTTTGTCAAACGTTAAAGACAGCAGTTTGCTTTTGTGCGACAATTGTTTCTGTTTGAAAAAAAATGGGATTAAAACGGAATGCACCCGAGTGTGACCCAGATGTATGTACTTATCAATTTTTTACATTTATCGCGTTTAACCGTTGATACCGAGTGAATATTATATCGCGGGTTTCTATATTCCAGAACTCGCCATCGCCGCCGCCATCGCCGCCGCCGCCTCCATCGCCCGTGTGGTCGAGCGACTGGGGGTCGCGGCAGCCGTCGCCGTCGCCGCCGCAGTCCCCGCCGCAGTCGCCGCCTCCACAGGTATGTAATACTTTGCATTTTATGCGTTTGATATTTAGTAGGTTTGATGTGTCATTATTATATCAATGTTTGTGTGTATGTTCTAGGCCATATTTTTCATGTTGGAGGCGAGACTGCGGTCCCCGTCACCGCCATCACCCTCACGGCCGCCTCATGTGGTATGTAATTCTCTGCATTGTTTTGTGCGTGTTTCATATTTAATATATTTATGTGCTTAATTATAATGACGTTTGTGTATTTCTAGGACCTGCCCCGGGTTATTAGCCCCATGATGGCGGCTCGGCTGCGGCGGCCTTGGGTGCCGCATCAGCAGATGGGGCCCCTGCGGCGACCGCGCTCCCCGTCGCCTCCATGGATCGACGCGAGGAGGCCGCGACTGCGCTCCCCATCGCCCCCATCACCGCCCTCACCACCATCGCCACCATCACCACCTCCAAATTTTTAGATTTTATTATATTTATATTTATTTTATTTTTTTTCTATTTTTATATTTTTATTTTTTTATATTATATATTCTTTTTATATTTTTATATATTTTTTCTTTCATTTTTATATATATTTTTTCTTTCATTTTTATATATTTTTTCTTTCATTTTTATATATATTTTTTCTTTCATTTTTATATATTTTTTTCTTTCATTTTTATATATTTTTCTTTCATTTTTATATATTTTTCTTTCATGTTTATATATTTTTCTATTTTTCTATTTCTCTTTCATTTTTTATATATTTTTACTTTTAGTTTATATTTTTGTATTCCTTTTTTAATATTATTAGTCATTTTTCATATTTTTTGTAACAATATATTTCTTAAACACATATTCTTTCTCAATTTCATTTACACACCATCCTCCTCACCACCTAATTTTAAGATTCAACATTTCAAAAATTATTATTATTTCTCTGCGTTGGGGACAAAACATTCTGCTGACGCTGCATAATTCTATTTCGTTCTTCGCGCTGCCAAATGACGTCACCTTGCACGGCCGCTCCAGAGGAGGACTCATATTACATACAATCGCGCGAGACGCTGCGATTGAAAATCATTTTGAAAATTTTTAGAATGCATGCGATTCTGCCACCAAGTATTGCTGTCTCTCTCTCTCCTCCGAATTTAGCTTTAAAATGATGCTCTGTCTCTTTCCCTCCTCCGAAGACGCGGTTCGTAAAAAGCCGACATTGCCCGACATTGTTCGAAACAATTTCCAATCAAAAATTATTATTTCTCTGTGTCGGAAAAAAAATTCGGGGTGGGTGGGGGGTTTGAAAAAATGTTTGGGGTGGGCTGAAAGAGATTTTTCGGGGGTCATTACCCCCTGAAAAGTTTTCGACGGCGGGCCCGGTCTCCGCGGCGGCTCGGCCCGGAGTGATCCCCTCCATCATCGCGGCTTCCCCCACTCCGCGGCTCGTGCGCGCGCAACCGGTCTTCCACTCCCCGCAGGCCCCGCGCCCATGTTTCCCTCCGCCGCAATCCCCCGCGCGCCCTCACTTCCCCCCGCCCCCGCGCTCCCCTCAGAGGACCTGCGTTAGAATCGGCATAGACATACTACTGACATTCGCTCCACTACGGGAGAGAAAATGAAAGTGTTCGGTAAAACGAGCATGGAAGTCAGCGTTGGAGAGCTGTCGAGTGTAGAAGACTTCTACGTCGTGGAAATGGTGGAAAAATGTATCTTGGGAGCGACGTTTCTGAGGAAACACCGTTGCAACATCGACCTTTCCCGGAATGTGCTGTGCCTTCCCGGCAAAACGGAGATACGCTTTGGTGAGCTAATTGCCGAGAAGAAGAAATCAGAAGAAGAAGGGGAAACGGTCGTCCCACAGCATTTAGAAGAGCTGTACACACGTTGCTCATCAGGTTTGTCAGAAGGACAAAAGAAACTATTTGCTGAATTATTGTACGAATTTCAGGACGTTTTCGCCACGGATTCGAGTCAGATTGGGAACTGCGACCGGGTGAAACACACAGTTGACACCGGAGACTGCCAGCCCATAAAGCAGGCACCACGGAGGTTGCCTCTACACCGTCGAGCAGAAGTAGAAGAGTTACTCAGGAAGATGTTAGCTCAGGGCGTGATCGAGGAATCGCAGAGCCCGTGGTCTTCCCCGATCGTCCTCGTGAAGAAGAAGGATGGAAGTATACGGTTCTGCGTGGATTTCCGTCGTCTGAATGAGGTTACCAAAAAGGATTCGTACCCTCTACCTCGTATAGAGGATACCCTGGACGCCCTCACTGGATCTTCCTGGTTCTCAACCGTGGATCTGCAGAGCGGATATTGGCAGATCTCTATGGACGAAGAAGATCGAGAGAAAACTGCGTTTTCTGTGGGAACGGGACTGTGGCAGTTCAAAGTGATGCCCTTTGGACTCTGCAACGCCCCTGCCACATTCGAGCGACTGATGGAAAACGTGCTTCAAGGTCTGACCTGGAAAATCTGCTTGGTCTACTTGGACGATATAATCATCTACGGGAATGACTTTGAACAGGAGCTCGAACGCCTACGGTCAGTGTTTTCTCGTTTACGTGAAGCTAAACTATTGATGAGCCCCAAGAAATGTTCTTTCTTCTGCCGAGAAGTAAAATATCTGGGCCATATCGTAACAGAGAGTGGAGTTAAAACAGATCCGGAGAAAATTAAAGCCATTTCGGAATGGCCACAGCCAAAGAACATCACGGAATTAAGAAGTTTCCTAGGATTATGCACGTACTACCGAAAATTTGTAAAGGATTTCTCCAGGATCGCCAAACCCCTGCATCGCCTCACCGAGACCAAACAAGACTACCAATGGACCGACGAATGCCAAAGAGTTTTCGAAGAGCTGAAGAAGAAATTAACCGAAACCCCGATACTAGCATACCCAGTGATAAACAAGGACTTCATCCTGAACACGGACGCCTCTAATTTCGCCATAGGCGGCGTCCTCTCACAGGAACAAGAAGGACAGGAAAAGGTCGTAGCCTACTTCTCCAAGACCCTAGGAAAAGCAGAAAGGAACTACTGCGTCACCCGGAGGGAACTACTAGCAGTAGTGAAATCCATCGAACACTTCCATCATTACCTCTACGGACGAAGATTTCTAATAAGGACAGATCATGCAGCGCTTCGTTGGCTGCTGACCTTCAAACACCCTGAAGGACAGGTAGCCCGTTGGATCGAACGACTACAAGAATACGACTTCGAAATTCGTCACAGGGAAGGAAAAGCCCACGGAAACGCCGATGGACTCTCCAGAAGACCGTGTATCGAAGAAAATTGTAAGAACTGTAATCGACTGGAGAAGAAAGAAGCAGAAGGAGAAGTACAGACCACGAAGAAGATTCACAGGATATTTTGTGAAGAAGACAAGAACGAGTGGAAACGAAGTCAAGAGAAGGATGAAACGATCGGCTTCATCCTTAAAAAGAAAGGAGAAGGGGAGAAGCCCGATTGGCAAGATGTTGCTCGTTTCTCCCCGCAAATGAAATATTACTGGTCAATCTGGGACTCGCTGGAAGTTCACGAAGGTTTACTTTTCAGGAAATGGGAGTCCCACGATGGTACAACGACCTCGTGGCTTTTGGTGGTACCGCGCGAAAAGGTTGCAGGAGTCCTGAAGGAGTTCCATGATGCGCCAGCAGCTGGACACTTCGGAGTAAACAAGACCTTGGCAAAGATCCGCCAACAGTTCTTCTGGTCTACGTGTCGACAGGACGTTCAAGAGTGGTGCCGGCGGTGTGACACCTGTGCGGCAAAGAAGGGACCACGTCAAAGGGGAGCAGGGAACCTGAGAGTATACAACGTGGGAGCTCCGTTCGAGAGACTTGCCCTGGACGTTGTGGGTCCGCTCCCGAGGTCTCAGGCCGGCAACAGGTTTATGCTGGTCGTGGCGGACTACTTTACCCGGTGGCCGGAAGTAATCGCGATGCCAGACCAGCGAGCTGTCACAGTGGCAAGAGCTCTTTTGCACAACGTAGTGTGTCGTCATGGTGTACCGTTAGAGATACACACGGACCAAGGAAGGAACTTCGAATCCTCCGTGTTCAAGGAATTGCTGAAACTGCTAGGAATCAGGAAAACACGAACAACTCCTCTGCATCCTCAATCCGACGGTCTAGTAGAACGTTTGAACAGAACATTACTCCAATATCTTGCAATGTTTGTTTCAGAACATCAACGAGATTGGGACGAATGGATTCCCATGTTCCTCCTCGCATACAGGTCAGCACGACATGAAGCTACACAACTAACGCCAGCGATGATCCTATATGGCCAGGAACTGCGTTTACCTCTACAATTATGGAGAGGACTACCCCCAGAGGTGGAAGACGACGAGGACGTTGAACGAGGATACTCCGAATGGATCCGAGGAAAAATGAAGAAGATCCACGAATTCGTTCGACGCCGTCTGGACATCTACAGTTCGAAAATGAAGTCGTGGTACGACAAGCGCATCAACACGGTGGAGTTCCAGCCCGGGGAACGAGTGTGGTTATTCCAACCACGAAGAGTGAAAGGGAAGTGCCCAAAACTGCAGAACGACTGGGAAGGACCCTACACAGTGGTGAACAAGATCAACGACGTCGTCTACAGGATCCAGCGTACACCCCGGAAGAAGTGCAAGGTGGTCCATGTTCGACGCCTAGCGAAATACGAAGGACGATTCCTAGAAGAGTGAAGAGTCAAGCACCAACACTCAGAATCCCAAGATGGAAGGACGCGAGGACTCGGAAGACTCAAGAAAGAAGATTAGTCTAAGCTAATCAGGTGGACTGGGCTACGGAGGTTGCCTTCGTAGCCCGGCCCCCGCTCTTGAGTTTGTTACAGGTACACGATACCCCACGACGAGGGACAAGGTGTCGGGGGACTACCACCGCGGTCGGGATACGCGCTCCCGAATTCCCCGAATGTGCCACAATAGCGTGGCAGTCCGCAGCGGGGTGCGGACATACGTGAAAGCGCCCCGCTAGCCCCCTGGAGGAGACCCTGCGAGCCCCTGGCACGGCCAGGATGGAGGATCTCGCGGAGTACCCAGGAAAAAGAAGGAGAGAGGGTGGACAGCAGGAGGGAAATGGCATCCCCAATCACCAGACGGACAAGCGCTGCTTGGACCGGCTGGAGGGGATGTCGCGGAAACGGGAGCGCTAACCGGACGTACAGGACTGTCCCCTGGAACAACACCAGAGGCCAAGAAGAGGAATGGGGCCATCACGAAGCCAAGGGCTGGAGGAGATTAGAAGAAAATCATCATCAGGGTGGACGAGTCCGGTGGCTGCCGTGGGGGCTGGGCCGCTTGCATACTTGTGACTAGCTGCAATTCCCTGCTCGCGTGCTCGGCCTTCCTCGTTGGCTTTCCGACTCGGGCGGCCCCAACGGTTTCTTTACAGACACGACCGAACCCTAAAGCGCTTTGTATTTCTGCAAGGGAAACCGGAGCGAGAGCAACAGCAGGCGAACTTAGCGAGCGGGACAGCGATCCAGACGCAGGACGTGGAGACGGCCAGATCCCAAGACCGGACAGCCCGGGGACCCACGCAGGGGATGTCGTCGTCGAACAAGAAGAAATTTTGAAGCTGCATCCAGAAACCCCAAAATCCAGGACAGACACGGGGAACCACGTACCCACGCCTTGCCCAAGGTTTTTGGGTGGTTTTCCCTTGGGCGTGAAGGCGAATGCCGAGGCGACGGTCGGAAGAGGCCACACAGCATTTAGTCCACTCTTTCGAACCAGGGTACGGCTGCAGACAGCGGAGAAGCTACAGCGGTCGGGACGACCGCTTCTCGAGAGGGGGGAGCAGTGTTGCGAGCACCCTATGGATGGAATCCATGGCCCGCTGGTGCTCGCGACGAAGACAAGGGACAGCGAGAAGAAGGCGATCTGATCGATCGCCTGTCAAGCTGTCACTTGAGATACAGACGCCATTGCGAGCAGACGTAGTCCCGAACACCTCTACCTGATTAATTACTGTTATTTAATTACTATTATCCTTGTTAATGTTCACGTTCTGTTATTACACATTAAACTTATATTATGCCAACGCGAAAACGTAACAATATTAAATCTCTAAATCAGCTAAATGTAGTTAATACTCTTCGATGTGGTAGACACGCAAAGCACTGTGCTTTGCAAAATGTATTTAAAATATTCAACTGGTGGTATAAACACCAGAGAGATTTGCATAGATAAAATATAATCAATTTTTAATGCATAAATGTTTTTCCTTCACCCTCCCCAATCCAACTTCCTGCATATGATGTACGCTAGATTAAGACGATACTTATAATTATTATTTAGAAGTGGTTCATTACACGTTCGATACACGATCAAAGCCGTTCAATACCCGTTCGATTCACGTTCAGAGTGGTTCGATTCACGTTCGATTCACGTTCACAGTGGTATGATTCACGTTCGATACACGATCAAAGTGGTTCAATACCCGTTCGATACATGATCAAAGCCGTTCAATACCCGTTCGATACACGTTCAAAGCCGTTCAATACCCGTTCGATATGTATTCAAAGTGATGTGGTCTAGTCGAATGATGTGTCCAAAGAAGAAGGGGAAGAAGATGTGTGTGAATAAGGAGAGGATGGTCAACGACGAATGTGGAGAACAACAGCATCTTACTTTTGCAAAGCTACGCACTTTTCGGTTTCATGATAAGGGTTTACACGCGAGCGCTTGGAGATGCAGCGAGACCAGTTGTCTACCAATCTTGGGCAGCGAACGGTCTTTAACATTTTGTGGGGTAAAAAAAGTGGAATATGGGACTGACACGGATTGACCCAGACGGGAACCAGGTTGAGCTGGATCGAGAAGACTCTGAGGTATGTACATATCAATATTTTAACATTTATCGCGTTTAACGTTTGATAACATTATGTTGTAGAACTCGCCACCACCATCACCGGTTTGGTCATCCGATTGGGGGTCGCCGCAATCGTCGCCTCGCTGGTCCACTGATTGGGGTTCACCGCCCCATTGGACACCATCGCCGTCGCCTTCACAGCCACCTCGATTTCCGTCGCGATCCCCCCCCCCCCGCCCCCCCACAGGTATGTAATACACTGCATTGTTTTGTATGTTTCATGTTTAATATGTGTAACGTATCAGTGTTAAATCAACGTTTGTATCTGTGTTACAAGACGTGCCTCTGCATATTTTGCAGGCCTGGCTTGTGGATCAGGCGGAGGACGAGCCTCAGGTCGCATTCCTGGGGATGTGGATGTGGTGGTCGGGGCCAGTAATTGGCCCCGCGGTGCGGTATGAGGGAGGATATGGGGTTGCGCGGTTGCTTCCATATCCGCCGCAGCGGTTCCTGCGGCGGCCGCGGCCCCGCTCAACATCACCATCACCCCCGTCGCCCTATCACCCCCCCCCCGGCTCCATCACCCGTATCGCCCCAATCACCACCATTACCCCCGCCCTATTAGTTTATATTTTTCTTATTTTATATTTTCCTTTTTCCTTTCATTTTATTATTATTAATATCATTTCTTTATTATTATTATTATATTTTATATATATATTGTTACTATTATTATTATTACTTCTTTTCTTTAAATATATTATTTAAAACATATTATTTCTCCATTTTATTTATCCGTCTTCCTCCTCGCCACCTAATTCTACGATTCGGCGTTTCTGCATGTATTATATTTCATTCGTGCGTTCTTCACACCGCTATATGATATCATCCTGTACGGCTGTTCCAGAGGATTCGGGTTTCGCATGTTATCGCGCTATACGCTGTTTTGTTCAAAAACATTTTGAAAATTTTTAGAATATCTGCGATTGTACCACTATGTAGTGCTGTCTCTTTCCCTCCTCCGAAGACGTAGTGTTTAAAAACGCCGATCTTTCCCGACATTGCCCGACATTGTCCGACATGATCTGGTAAAAAACGGACGCGTATGTGACGCTCGTTGTATGTATCATTCGGAAAAGAATAATGTGAGAGAGCTGGTGTTGGGGAAGTTAAATAGGCGGCTGAATCGTACCGCGGAGGACTTGGGTTCGAGCCCCGTCGTCCGGATTCCTTTTTTTTAAATTTATATTAATATCTTAAAATTAATATTTCCATCCTTACCGACAGTAGTCGATACCATGCTCCAGAGTACACCACCTTCACCGCGGTACCTCCTCGATGCGGTTTCGGTATCCGTTCGATATCGATTTATTCGATATCTGCTCTCGCGCTATACCCCCCACCAGTCCACCATCTCTATGACGTCATCCGCCCGCCGCGTTGGATTTCCTGCGGCCTTGAAACTCAAATTTGAGTTTCATGGTCGGGGGAGGGGAGGGGGAAACTCGAATTTGCGTTGGAAATCTCCTTGCTATACTACTGGTTTGCTAGCCGAATGGTCCCGTCGATGAGCGTTCGTCGACAACAAAATGTCGCGGTACGATTCACGATCAGCATTCGTGTACGATTGCACGTTGGGCACTCGCATGAACAGCAGTTCGTACAAGCCTCGAGTACCCGCGTATCGCTTGCCCTTCACGGTAACGTCAGTCTCGTTCACGATCACCGTCCACCCAGCATGTCGGTGAACATGTTTGGCGCATCTTTGCACGGTAGTACCGTCGATGTCACCGCTGCCGACGACAACGATCAATGCGTGGAGACGATTCGCTGAATCTGTACGTCGCGAATTACGTGCGGGAGAACACGCTGTGTCTGGGCACCGATCGGTCGACGTTCGACGCGATGGAACGCAAGATGCGTCGAGTGACACATCCAGAGGAGCATACCGACGCTGCGACGAAACGATACGTGGATGACATGGAACGTACCGTCGGACGTACCTTCGACACTATGGAGGAATATATGTATGCAGTGACGACGAAGCGACTGGACGCTTTGATGACTGCGATAAAAACCGCGGTGGCCAAACGTATCCGTGACCTGGAAAAGTCGTTAAATATCACGATGCAACGACGCTTCCAGCATTTGCAGGATAGACTCGACAACCGTACGACACCGGTCGTGTAAGTACAGAGAAACGCGGCGATGAGCAACGACTTTGGCGACGACAACACACCCCGCCATCACCGTACGTGCGTCGAGTGCCTGGTACAGTATCTGCTGCTGCTGGTCGTGGAACGTTGCCTTCGCCCCCGCCGCCGTCATGACCGCTCTGGGTACGAGTAAGGAGCGAATACAATTGGTCCACGAACTGCATGCTCCCGCGCGACGAAATTTTCCGCGGAGACGCGTAGTTACTCGAGGGTACGACGATCTGTGGCAGCGGCTTTGGTGGAAATGCGCGCGTACGCGACCCACAATCGTGGCTACAACTACATACTCACGATCATCGATACGTTCAGCAAGTACGCGTGGGCCGTGCCGGTGAAAACGAAAAGCGCACGCGACGTGACTGAGTCGTTCGCGGCCGTGTTGCGAAGAAGCGGCAGATGTCCACGAAACCCACAAACCGATATGCGAAAGGAGTTCTACAACGCGGAGTTTCAACGATTGACGAAAACTCGCGGAATCAACCACTACTCGACGTACAGCGTAATGACAGCGTTGATCGCCGAGCGTTTCAATCGTACGCTGAAGAATCTGATGTGGAAACGTTTCTTCTTGAACGCTTCCTATCGCTGGTTGGATCTGCTACCGACGCTCGTGCGCACCTACAATCATCGTAAACACCGCACGATCAACGCGCGACCCGTCGACGTGACCTCCGCCACTCGGTTCCCGTTCGTCGTATCGTCATCGAATGTCGAGCAACACCGACGACGACGACGACGACAACGACCGGCCTAATTCGACGTCGGCGACTAAGTACGCGTGAGAAAACTCAAGACGATCTTGGAGAAGGGATACACGCCGAACTGGTCGACCGAAGTGTTCGAAATCACCGGGGTACAACGAACGCAACCGGTGACGTACGTTCTACGCGATTCCGCGGGAGAGCTGATCCCGGGTGGTTTCTACGAGCACGAACTGCATTCAGTCGCGAATCCGGACGTCTATCTGATCGAGAAAATTATTCGTCACAAGGGAAACCGGGTGTAAGTGAAATGGTTGGAATTCGACTCGTCCAAGAACTCGTGGATACAGGAAAAGGATGTTCTGCGACGCAACAGCGGCTCTTTATTCCATTAAACATACAGTTATATCGTGTATTTTATTCTTTGTATTAAAAAAAAATACAGCATCGATATTTGTACATTATTTCATTGACTGTTTCCTTACTTACTAGTATAGATACGTATATTACGAAAAACCAAAAGTCATACTTAAACACACACACACGCGCGCGCACGCTTCTGCGGTTTGCGTAGGTATACTTGATCTACTTTATACATTATCCACTGGAAGCACATACGACCAAGTGTGTCATTGCCCACGCTACATCCGTTGCATGCTTTTTATTTTTAAAGTGGAGGAAAATGCATTACGCAAACCCCGACAACGGTTACGTCGGGGTTATGTGGGACTCTCCATTCCTGGCATACCCACTAAAATCCCTCTTTACGTTCATACACTGCATACTTGAATACATGAGAACAGAAATATCGTACGCGACATTAATGAATCGTATTTACATATGTTCACGCAGACACACACACACAAACACACTATGCGGTATCCGTACACGTATCGCTGTTGTTGTTGTTGTTGACGTCGTCGCACTCGGGAATTCGATAGTGACCCCACGGAAGGGTTACAACCTGGTCGGGTAGTACGTACCGCTTATCGTCGTACGGACTGAGCGCGGTCTTCAGTTCGTTCACGGAATAGATGTTGCGTAATCGCGCGTGTATATGGGTCAGTCGAATCGTCGTTTCCGCGTGAACGCGAAGACACCGCACGTAGTCCTCGAAACGTATCTCGTTCGCGACCACACTCCTCTTCACACCCATCAGTTTTTTCGTCTCGGTCGTTGCCGCCAACGCGTCGTACAATCGAGTCGAGTAAATCTTCGACCGCAGTCCCACGAACTCTGTCATCAAGGCACCGTTGTTCTCGTAATTCATCAAGCCCGGCAGCTTCTTGTTTACGCGCGGCATACCGGGATGTCCACCGCGTAATCGCTCGTGTCGAATCGCGCACTGACGTCACTTTTTATCTGCTCGTAAGCGTACTCCCACTGCAACAGATACATTAAACTGTCCGTGTCCGTGTACAAAACCTTGCACCCATCGCCGAACTTTGCGCGCATATAGTCGTAGTGAAATTCGTACAGACACACCTTAGAAACGTCCAACACGCTCATACCCACGTATATGGGTTTATCGAATTTCACTCTTAGCTTGCACAGTTCGATAGCGACTAAGTACTCCGAAAATATCGCGGGACTGTGGAAATTGGGTTTCGCGATCAACGATTCGGCACAGTAACGTCCACCCCACCGCGACACTAGTCGCAACTCCAATCGTTTCCGAACGTTCTCCATCGTTTTCCCGTATACTACCTTGTTCCTTAGTTTGTACAGTGTTTTCTGGAAATTGCCGGTAGCTGGCGTCCTTAAGTTCGTGTTCAAGTTGATGCAGTCGCGCAACCACGGTTTCTGATCGAATCGTAGGACGCGATGAATTCGCGATACGCGAAGTCCATGTCGAAATTCACTGCTTCAGGTGACGATAGTGAATCACGTATCGTTCTTTGTTGCGGAGCGTGGAGATCAGTTTGGTTTCCATACCGACGGGCGCTTGCTCGCGCATAGGAAAGAATGGAAGGTCCGCATGCTCGTCGTGAATGTCCCGCGGATACTCCATATCCACTTTCAGCAGGTAGCGCTCGTCGCTATTGTCCTTCGGTAACGACGAGTTCACGTCCAAAGCGGCCACCACCGCCTCGTCCAGCCATCGAAATCCGCCGTACGGCATCGCCTGCGACATCGCCCATCCGTACATATTGTTCACATCGAAGTACATCAAATACGTTGATGGTTGCGACGCGTCGTACATCGATGTCGGCAGGTACTTGTTGTTGGCGCGGGTGTACCTGTGGTAGCACTGGCTCAGGCCACGCTCCACCATCAAGAGCATATCCACGTTGGTGAGCAGTTCCAATTCGACGCGCGTGTATCTCAACATCGCGACCCACGTGAACGCCAGAAACGTACACTAATGCGCGGGGTCCAGTTCGAAGCTCGCGATAGAGTCTATACGAAATTTCGAACACGTCCGCGAGTAACAGCACGTCTGTCTTCAAGTATAAATCGTTGTACTCCCCCAATGTCTGTATACAAAAACTGTTCCACACGTTTGTCGCGTACGCGTAAGCGGACTCCGATACACCACTATCGTTCAACCGATTGTAGAACGCGTTACGAGGTGGTAGTCGCGTGTCGTTCAACTTCTCGTACGACGTCACGTAATAGTACGGAAAAACCCCATTCTGGTGAGTAGATAGACTTGTTCGTCAGGGAGATGTTTGACCTCGCGTCGAAGAATCCTCAGTCTGCCTTTCCCGAGATCCGACGCGAGTTTCTGCAGACTCGTTGCCAAGAACTTGAACGAATCGACAAATCGAAACTTCTCCGTTCGTCGCCAGTCCTTGCGCTCGCCCTTGAGGTCCTACACGTCCTTGGTAAATGATATGTATCGTTCTTTCGTTATTGGTAGGAGGCTGATCTTTCCCTTGAACACGTTTGCCAACTCCTTGATAACGTAGTGCGCGTCGTAGCCGGACAGGTTGTGAAACACCACGGGTATCATGCATGACCGTTGGTAGCGCAAGTTGCACGATCTAGGCGCCGCGCCTCTGTACTCGCCCGTCGGGAGACAATGATCGCGAGTAGTAAGGCAAGGGGGATTCTAACGCTGGTCCTCTGATGGGAGCGTGGGGGCGGGGGGAAGTGAGGGCGCGCGGGGGAGTGCGGCAGAGGGAAACATGGGCGCGGGGCCTGCGGGGAGTGGAAGACCGGTTGCGCGCGCACGATCCGCGGAGTGGGGGAACCCGCGATGATGGAGGGGATCAGTCCTGGCCGAGCCGCCGTGGAGACCTGGCCCACCGCCGGAAACTTTTCAGGGGGGAATGACCCCCAAAAAATCTCTGTCAGACTTTGGCCCACCGCAAATATATTTTCAAACCATTATGTGATGGAATTTTCCCCCCAACGCAGAAAAATAATTTATTTTTAGCAGACGATATCGGACAATGTCGGGCAATGTCGGCTTTTTACACCACGGCTTCGGAGGAGGGAAAGAGACAGAGCATCATTTTAAAGCTAAAATTCTAGGGAGGGAAAGACACAACACTACATAGGGGTAAAATCGCATGCACTCTAAAGCTAACGAGTTTTTTCAAAATGATTTTCAATCTTAGCGTCGCAGCGTCTCGCGCGATCATATGTAATATGAGTCCTCCTCTGGAGCAGCCATGCGGGATGACGTCATTTTCACGACACGAAGAATGCTCGAACGAAATAGAATTATGGGACGTCAGCAAATCTTGGCATTAGGTGGCGAGAAGGATGACGGATAAATGAAATGCAGAAATAATATACGTTTAAGAAATTTTATTTAAAATTAATAGAATACAATTTAACATTTTTCTTTCCTACGGGCATGGGCTAGAATAACATTTATGGCGCAAGCTACGAGTTCGCAATCTACATAATAATCCTCACTCTTTGACACATCATTCGACTAGATCACACCACTTTCAACGTGTATCGAACGTCTATCGTACCACTTCGAACGTGTATCGAACGTCTATCGTACCACATCGAACGTCAATCGTACGACATCGAACGTCTATCTTACCTCTTCGAACGTGTATCGAACGTCTACCGTACCACTTCGAACTTCAATCGTACCACATCGAACGTCAATCGTACCACATCGAACGTCAATCGTACCACATCGAACGTCAATCGTACCACATCGAACGTCAATCGTACCACATCGAACGTCAATCGTACCACATCGAACGTCTATCGTACCGCTTCGAACGTGTAATGGACCACTTCTAAAAAATTACAATTATCTTAATCTAGCATACATCACTTGTAGGAGATTAGGTTGGGGGAGGGCGAAGAAAAAACATTTATACATTAAAAAATTGATTATATTTTATTTATGCCTCTGGCGTTTAGACCACCAGTTGAATATTTTAAATACATTTTGCAAGGCACAGTGCTTTGCGTGTCTGCCACAACGCAGAGTATTAACTACATTTAGCTTATTTAGGGATTTGATATCCTCGTAGTCAATGTCCAGCGTCTCGATGATCACGTCCGCTCTCGTATTTTCATCGAGGAAATCCGCAAGCCAGTCGCGTTTCTGCAGCCCTTTAACGTATACTATATGGGATGTGTCATCTTCTTCGTCGATCGCATCAGCTACAGCTTTCGTAATTAGCTGTTTAGCCATACTGTACGGAACGTCTCCATCGTCCCAACGTAGTCCATGATGTTTTGCCACCAACCATCGGATGCTTGATTTGTCGGATTTTGTAAGAAGAAATTGTGGCATAGGACTCCCAAAAATATAGTGCGAGAGAATTGTCCCCTTGCATAGGACAGCCACTTCCTTGACGATAAATCTTCCATCGACGATGAACCCTTGCAGGTCAACGAATGTTAGCACAGCCATTATCGGTACAATTTAGAGGTCCGCTCGCGACAGACGGGAGAATGCAGTTTTTCTCGTAAAGCATCTCAATTTTCACGAAGAAATTTTGTGCGAATTTCGCACAGGAGAGGGCGGGCAAGTAGCGTGGCAATTTAATTCATTTTGCGCACCACGTTTGTCAGTGGATTGTATTCAACCACCCGATCGTGCAGAATCAGACAGTAGGCTGTAGTATTTACCGGCACATTCTCTTTACACTCGAATTCTATGCGCACGTCCACGGTGCCATTCTTGATCGACTCATTTTGTCGCGAGCAATCAATCACCACGATGGGGCCAAATTGTAAAAATTCAGCCACGGTGAATAATGCCTCGTTGCAACTATGTCCATAATACGATTTACCGAATTGCGTATACATGTGATACAAGATGGCATGCTTATTCTTGTCAAAGTCCAAGTTCATGTCATCGTATGGGTAAAATTCCGAGTTGAGAAAAAGTTTTACATTGGTCAATTTACAGTTGTTGAACTTAGTAACGTCTTCGCTCATCACATTCCTTCGACCAGTCTGTAGAGCAAGGATCACGCATCGCGGCTTCTCCAGCTGTGCAGATGCCTTCACGGCCCACGAATGCTTGGTCGTGCTCTGTAAGAGAGGATACTCGTACAGATCCCACGATTGAAAACAAATGCTCAGGTTTTGTCCACTTTCCAAAGTACGTAGCAACGATAGCTTATTAACGTCGTTCAGCGTAACATGAGGCATCCGCCATTGTAGTTTAAGTAATTCAATTTCTGGTTCCAACATCGGTAATCCTATCAGAGCATTGTTGTCGTTGCGCGATTGTATTAAAATCAATTCTTGACGCGCATTAATAATCATGTGTTTGTATTCCTCGCAAAATCCCAACAAATATTTGAGTGGGACACAAAAATTGAAATGATTTTTCACTATTAGCCCATCGCGTCGTTTCAAACCCCATTCGGCATTCTCCATATTTTTGTCTTCGTCAGATGTCAGCGATACATAGTTTTTAAGCGTGCTAGTTATTCCAACGTTTCTGTTGCGATCAATCTCCACGCCATTCAGCTCGTATCGAATCTCATCGAATAAGAACGCCACGCAATTATTTCCCAACATCGCCGTTAACGCATCATTTGGCTTATTTATCTTCAATTTCCCCTCCACATAGAGGAAACTTTCACGTGGCAATGTGTATAAATCCTGCTGCTGTATCGGTATTCTTATCTCATCGCTGCATCCAAACGTCGTGTTGACGTATGGGTTGTATGTGTGAGTCTCGAGCTTGACGAGGCGATCATCAAACGTCGGCTTCCCTCCAATGCTTAGAATATCAGCCATTTCTTTCAACTTAAATGCGTAGGACGTTCCGCTCACCTCCGCCTGCCCCTCAAGCGCCTATGATTCATATGGACTGGCTAAGCCGTGCGGTACTAGCAGCGGCCAAGCGGCTATACTTGATATTGTTATATAGGGTTCTCGCAAATGATAAGTATTTGAAAAATAACTGAAACAGGAAAACTTTTACTATTTTTTATACCGAACATAATATGGTATGTCAACTTTTGGTGTTCGCGATATTATCCGTGAACCGAAGGTGATCTGCAGTTTTTTAAATGGAATGCTACATATTTGATTACCCGAGATGAAAGTGACTGTCAAGACAAATTCAACCATTTATGGTATACTATAACTTTCAAGGCCACGCAAGATTAGGAATGAAAGACATAGAATGTCATAGATAGTTCAATATTGTAGCACGCACGGCTTAGCCAGTCCAGCCGGTATTAAACGACGCAGCGTCACATTCAACTAATTTTCATGCGACCAATTTTAAAGTGTCCGCGTTTCTGAAAACGTGTCTGTAAAGAGCACAAGTAGGGCGATATCCTTATTTTTTTCAAATGTGTAAATAGTGCCCTGCTAGTATAAAATTGCATTTGTTTAAAATAATTACAGCATAAATGGTCTAAACTTTGTTTTTTTTAAGTGATGTAGGATTTCTCCTGTTGTTGTTCTAATTCTTTCACGAATGGGACGCGGAGCTGGAAGTCTTATAAAGAATTAAGGCCCCGTTGATGTTAAAATAAATTCGATTTAATATAAGTGGGTCAAAATGGTTAAAAAAGGTGTAATATACAGGTGTTTCTCTACCTGTGGTCAATGCTCTAAGGGGTGATAATACCGGCAAAAATAAGACGAAAATCAAGGGTGACGAAATTGCGGTAAACGCTTCGTTATCTCGAAAGTGACCATATTTTTTTTCGTTTTTCGAGTATAACTTTGTAACGGTGCGAGGCAGAAGAAAACCGTAAATGGACAAAATGTTCAGTGTTTGATGCCGTATAACGCGCTGCAAAAGAAATGTTTGTACGTCCAACAATTTGGTCGTGCTCTGTAAGAGAGGATACTCGTACAGATCCCACGATTGAAAACAAATGCTCAGGTTTTGTCCACTTTTCAAAGAAGGTGCAGGACATTCTAGCACAGAACTTTTGTGGCGTGAAATAGACACTGCGTTCGGTGAAGCACAGTTATGACAAACAAACATTTGTAATCCTGGCGTACAAGTTTCGTGTGCCCACAGTTTACAACTTTGACATTGAATCCAAATTTCTCTCGATTTGCTTTGTAAATACGGAGACGAGCACACAAGGCAAAAATATTCTTTATTCTCTTTTTTTCTTTATTAATTGTTAACACTTTCCTTTTTTTTTATATTTCTCTTTATCGGACAAAATAACCCGTTTCGCTTTGCTCTTTTTTGCTTCTTGTTCCAACTTTCTGTGCTCTATATTATTCTTTTCAGGTGTATCGGTTAATGCTGCCGATTTACGTTTCCTTTTATTAGGTTGGTTTGTTTTCTTTCGAGGGGTGGCTTTTGGCAGTGGTCTTACGATATGAGGTGATATTAAACTGCTAGGACCGTGTTGAGGATCCTCAGTTTGCAGCTGAATTTCACATAATGTAATATTTGTATCATCTTTCGAATTTTTTTCAAATTCTGTGGGTTCAGCAAGGGTTGAAGGAGGTTCATTTACTCTTTCAGGATAATGGTTTCAGGATAATTGATTTACGTTTCCTTTTATTAGGTTGGTTTGTTTTCTTTCGAGGGGGGGCTTTTGGCAGTGGTTTTACGATATGAGGTGATATTAAACTGCTAGGACCGTGTTGAGGATCCTCAGTTTGCAGCTGAATTTCACATAATGTAATATTTGTATCATCTTTCGAATTTTTTTCAAATTCTGTGGATTCAGCAAGGGTTGAAGGAGGTTCATTTACTCTTTCAGGATAATGGTTTACTGCTACGTTAAGATCAGTTCCTTGGTCTTCAAGATCGGGTGGTTTGGCACGCGTCGGGCAGAACGGTAGATCGGCATGAGCGTCGTGCAGACGTTGCGGATATTCCAGATCTATCTCGAGATTGTACTCCGTGGGCGAATCGACACCGATTGAAGACACGTCAAAATTTACAGCATCTTCGACCATTGAAATTTAGCGTATGGCATTGGCTGACACATCAAAGTACATCAACAACGATGACTCTTCCGATGCGTCGTAAGATGGCATGTACTTGTTATTGGCATGTGCGTATCTTCCGGAACATTGTCTTAAATCGGTGAGCAATTCGAATGTAACATTGGTATGTTTTAGCATGGCATCCCACGTGAAACCAGGTAGAGTATAATAATGTGCTGAATCAAATCCGTAACTCTTGATACAACTTTCGTGAAAATTTTCAAAAATATCTGCCAATAACAAGACATCAGTTTTCAAATACAAATCGCTGTATTCGCCCAAGGTTCTAATCCCGAAACGCTGCCAGACAGTCTCGGCATGTGCGTAATTGGTCTCGGATACTGTCTCACCCGTTAACGAACTGTAGAATGATTCGCGCGGTGTAAGCATGGGTCCTGCAGCTTGTTCGCGCAATCAAGGTATTCGTACGGAAAGACACCCTTTCGCGTCAATAAATTGAAGTCTTCGGTGGATAATGTTTCAAATTTGGATCGTAAGAATTTTAATTGATCTGTGCTCAGAAAAGATGCTAATTTGTGGAGACAGGTATTGAGAAATTTGTACGAATCGATGAATCGTAATTTAATATACTTTTGCAGCCGGGAAAAGTCCTTGATCCATACAAAATGCCCTACATCGCCGTGCTCTTGATTCGACGTGTAAAACAGGTTTACATGCCGATCCCTCTTATTGCTGGTGAGCAATAATCCTGCACCTTCTTTGGAAAGTGGACAAAACCTGAGCATTTGTTTTCAATCGTGGGATCTGTACGAGTATCCTCTCTTACAGAGCACGACCAAATTGTTGGACGTACAAACATTTCTTTTGCAGCGCGTTATACGGCATCAAACACTGAACATTTTGTCCATTTACGGTTTTCTTCTGCCTCGCACCGTTACAAAGTTATACTCGAAAAACGAAAAAAAATATGGTCACTTTCGAGATAACGAAGCGTTTACCGCAATTTCGTCACCCTTGATTTTCGTCTTATTTTTGCCGGTATTATCACCCCTTAGAGCATTGACCACAGGTAGAGAAACACCTGTATATTACACCTTTTTTAACCATTTTGACCCACTTATATTAAATCGAATTTATTTTAACATCAACGGGGCCTTAATTCTTTATAAGACTTCCAGCTCCGCGTCCCATTCGTGAAAGAATTAGAACAACAACAGGAGAAATCCTACATCACTTAAAAAAAACAAAGTTTAGACCATTTATGCTGTAATTATTTTAAACAAATGCAATTTTATACTAGCAGGGCACTATTTACACATTTGAAAAAAATAAGGATATCGCCCTACTTGTGCTCTTTACAGACACGTTTTCAGAAACGCGGACACTTTAAAATTGGTCGCATGAAAATTAGTTGAATGTGACGCTGCGTCGTTTAATACCGGCTGGACTGGCTAAGCCGTGCGTGCTACAATATTGAACTATCTATGACATTCTATGTCTTTCATTCCTAATCTTGCGTGGCCTTGAAAGTTATAGTATACCATAAATGGTTGAATTTGTC
Source organism: Andrena marginata (assembly GCA_963932335.1). Classification (NCBI taxonomy): domain Eukaryota; kingdom Metazoa; phylum Arthropoda; class Insecta; order Hymenoptera; family Andrenidae; genus Andrena; species Andrena marginata. The sequence continues at coordinate 20,830,599 of OZ010663.1, forward strand.
TTGACAGTCACTTTCATCTCGGGTAATCAAATATGTAGCATTCCATTTAAAAAAATGCAGATCACCTTCGGTTCACGGATAATATCGCGAACACCAAAAGTTGACATACCATATTATGTTCGGTATAAAAAATAGTAAAAGTTTTCCTGTTTCAGTTATTTTTCAAATACTTATCATTTGCGAGAACCCTATATAACAATATCAAGTATAGCCGCTTGGCCGCTGCTAGTACCGCACGGCTTAGCCAGTCCATATGAATCATAGGCGCTTGAGGGGCAGGCGGAGGTGAGCGGAACGTCCTACGCATTTAAGTTGAAAGAAATGGCTGATATTCTAAGCATTGGAGGGAAGCCGACGTTTGATGATCGCCTCGTCAAGCTCGAGACTCACACATACAACCCATACGTCAACACGACGTTTGGATGCAGCGATGAGATAAGAATACCGATACAGCAGCAGGATTTATACACATTGCCACGTGAAAGTTTCCTCTATGTGGAGGGGAAATTGAAGATAAATAAGCCAAATGATGCGTTAACGGCGATGTTGGGAAATAATTGCGTGGCGTTCTTATTCGATGAGATTCGATACGAGCTGAATGGCGTGGAGATTGATCGCAACAGAAACGTTGGAATAACTAGCACGCTTAAAAACTATGTATCGCTGACATCTGACGAAGACAAAAATATGGAGAATGCCGAATGGGGTTTGAAACGACGCGATGGGCTAATAGTGAAAAATCATTTCAATTTTTGTGTCCCACTCAAATATTTGTTGGGATTTTGCGAGGAATACAAACACATGATTATTAATGCGCGTCAAGAATTGATTTTAATACAATCGCGCAACGACAACAATGCTCTGATAGGATTACCGATGTTGGAACCAGAAATTGAATTACTTAAACTACAATGGCGGATGCCTCATGTTACGCTGAACGACGTTAATAAGCTATCGTTGCTACGTACTTTGGAAAGTGGACAAAACCTGAGCATTTGTTTTCAATCGTGGGATCTGTACGAGTATCCTCTCTTACAGAGCACGACCAAGCATTCGTGGGCCGTGAAGGCATCTGCACAGCTGGAGAAGCCGCGATGCGTGATCCTTGCTCTACAGACTGGTCGAAGGAATGTGATGAGCGAAGACGTTACTAAGTTCAACAACTGTAAATTGACCAATGTAAAACTTTTTCTCAACTCGGAATTTTACCCATACGATGACATGAACTTGGACTTTGACAAGAATAAGCATGCCATCTTGTATCACATGTATACGCAATTCGGTAAATCGTATTATGGACATAGTTGCAACGAGGCATTATTCACCGTGGCTGAATTTTTACAATTTGGCCCCATCGTGGTGATTGATTGCTCGCGACAAAATGAGTCGATCAAGAATGGCACCGTGGACGTGCGCATAGAATTCGAGTGTAAAGAGAATGTGCCGGTAAATACTACAGCCTACTGTCTGATTCTGCACGATCGGGTGGTTGAATACAATCCACTGACAAACGTGGTGCGCAAAATGAATTAAATTGCCACGCTACTTGCCCGCCCTCTCCTGTGCGAAATTCGCACAAAATTTCTTCGTGAAAATTGAGATGCTTTACGAGAAAAACTGCATTCTCCCGTCTGTCGCGAGCGGACCTCTAAATTGTACCGATAATGGCTGTGCTAACATTCGTTGACCTGCAAGGGTTCATCGTCGATGGAAGATTTATCGTCAAGGAAGTGGCTGTCCTATGCAAGGGGACAATTCTCTCGCACTATATTTTTGGGAGTCCTATGCCACAATTTCTTCTTACAAAATCCGACAAATCAAGCATCCGATGGTTGGTGGCAAAACATCATGGACTACGTTGGGACGATGGAGACGTTCCGTACAGTATGGCTAAACAGCTAATTACGAAAGCTGTAGCTGATGCGATCGACGAAGAAGATGACACATCCCATATAGTATACGTTAAAGGGCTGCAGAAACGCGACTGGCTTGCGGATTTCCTCGATGAAAATACGAGAGCGGACGTGATCATCGAGACGCTGGACATTGACTACGAGGATATCAAATCCCTAAATAAGCTAAATGTAGTTAATACTCTGCGTTGTGGCAGACACGCAAAGCACTGTGCCTTGCAAAATGTATTTAAAATATTCAACTGGTGGTCTAAACGCCAGAGGCATAAATAAAATATAATCAATTTTTTAATGTATAAATGTTTTTTCTTCGCCCTCCCCCAACCTAATCTCCTACAAGTGATGTATGCTAGATTAAGATAATTGTAATTATTTAGAAGTGGTCCATTACACGTTCGAAGAGGTACAATAGACGTTCGATGTGGTACGATTGACATTCGATGTGGTACGATTGACGTTCGATGTGGTATGATTGACGTTGGATGTGGTACGATTGACGTTCGATGTGTTACGATTGACGTTCGATGTGGTACGATTGACGTTCGATGTGGTACGATTGACGTTCGATGTGGTACGATTGACGTTCGATGTCGTACGATTGACGTTCGATGTGGTACGATAGACGTTCGATACACGTTCGAAGTGGTACGATTGACGTTCGAAGTGGTACGGTAGACGTTCGATACACGTTCGAAGACGTAAGATAGACGTTCAATGTGGTACGATTGACGTTCGATACACGTTGAAAGTGGTGTGATCTAGTCGAATGATGTGTCAAAGAGTGAGGATTATTATGTAGATTGTGAACTGGTAGCATGCGCCATCAATGTTATTCTAGCTCATGCTCGTAGGAAGAAAAAATGTTAAATTGTATTCTATTAATTTTATATAAAATTTCGTAAATGTATATTATTTCTGCATTTCATTTATCCGTCAACCTTCTCGCCACCTAATGCTAAGATTTGCTGACGTCGCATAATTCTATTTCGTTCGAGCATTCTTCGCGTCGTGAAAATGACGTCATCCCGCACGGCTGCTCCAGAGGAGGACTCATATTATATACGATCGCGCGAGACGCTGCGACGCTAAGATTGAAAATCATTTTGAAAAAACTCGTTAGCTTTAGAGTGCATGCGATTGTACCCCTGTGTAGTGTTGTGTCTTTCCCTCCCTAGAATTTTAGCTTTAAACTGATGCTCTGCCTCTTTCCCTCCTCCGAAGACGCGGTGTAAAAAGCCGACATTGCCCGACATTGTCCGATATCGTCTGATAAAAATAAATTATTTCTCTGCGTTGGGGGGAAAATTCTATTACATAATGGTTTGAAAAAATATTTGGGGTGGGCCAAGGTCTGACAGAGATTTTTTGGGGGTCATTCCCCCCTGAAAAGTTTCCGGCGGTGGGCCAGGTCTCCATGGCGGCTCGGCCCGGACAGATCCCCTCCATCATCGCGGCTTCCCCCACTCCGTGGCTCGTGCGCGCGCAACCAGTTATCCACACCCCGCAGGCCCCGCGCTCATGTTTCCCTCCGCCGCACTCCCCCGCGCGCCCTCACTTCCCCCCCGCCACCGCGCTCCCCTCAGAGGACCTTCGTTAGAATCCCCCTTGCCTTACTACTATCGCGCACTTTCTTACCGTCCTCACCTCGATCGAAGGGTCCTCCGCACACGTGACACGCTATCGCCGCCTGAAAACTACGCCACTGTTGACGCGTTAACGGTGCCATTGGATTCTTGACGCGTAAACACGAGTACGCGACGTTCGCGAATTCCCGCAGTTCACGCATGAACCACTGCACACAATCCGTGTCGCTACGAAACGAGCGATATCCGCACAGTGCCTGGTCGTAGGAACAATGTACGTATTATGCCACGCTGAGAGCTATGTGACGTAGATACGCGTACGTGCGGCGACAATCCCTCGCTGGCTGCTCGATGTCCTCCAGCAAGCATTTAAAGTCCGCGTAGACGACAAACGGCACGCGTTCCTTGCGTTCGTGATGATGGAACCGCAACAGTTTTTCCTCTTCGGAAGGCAATTGCACCACGCTCTCGTTCAAGCGCACACAATCCGCAGTGTGCCGCTGCAATCGCTCCGCCGACGAGAAAACGTTGAGGCACCTGAAGCGTATACGGAAAAAAACAACGTGAACGCATCTTCCGTACCGCTCGAACTTTTTTGTTGTACTTATTAAGCTTATTTGCTTACCTATCACAAATAAACACATGATGCTCGTGTTTGCTGAGTTTGTTGGAAATCAAGCGGGAGAGACTGCGAATGAACGCAAAATGGTACCGCTGCGAATCCTTGGGATCTTGTACCAGAAGCACGTTCACGTGTCTCCCATCCCGCTTGTTACTGGATACGCGTAGCGGTACGCAACCATCCTCGTTGGACCACAGGTAGATGTTCACGGACACATCGTTGGCCACCTCGAATTTCAGTACCTGATCCACGGACATGGGTAGTCTCAAGCCGTCCGTACGGAACATCGTCCAGTAGGGTGGATACGACGCCATCCTATCCCCGTGTTCAGTAGCCGGAAACAGACTGGCGACGACGGACCACAAAAAACACGTGTTGTCGTTGCACCGAACGTTCATCACCGCTCTTTTCACCATGACCGCTCGCGGAAGCGGCACGTTGCACCCGGCGCGCAATGGATTGTGTTTTTTTACGTCGATTAGGAGATTTTGCACTGCCCGTAAGTTCCAGCCGCTCTCGCGCTCCTGAAGCTCCTCCATCGCGACCAACGTCGGAGCAACCACTTGTTTGGCGTACCACTCGCGAACGGTCGACGTCATATAGAGTACGTGGTTACGCGTCGCGAAACTTTTCTCATCCGTCTCGTCTCGCAACACGAATTCCGCGTTTAGCACGGTCTTCACGGATACGCTGCGGTGCTGCGTAATAGCGTTCGGCACGCGCGAAATCACCGTTCGACGAGCATTCTCAAAAAATTTGCGTGGACCGACGGCCTCCACGCGTATCACCGCCCCGGTCGACAAACGCTTCTCGAACGCGGTTTCAAGGACCTCAAACACGACCTTGGGTGACGTCGTTCGAGCGGTGTGCCCACACCCTACACGCGATAACATTCCTCGCACTATCGCGCGCAATGTTTGCTCTCGCGCGAGCAACGACAACATCCGATGTTTCTCCCACACCGGTACGCGTTCGCCTCGCTGATACGCAATGATGTGTCGTATGGTCTCGTCGCACCTGTCCACCCAATCGCGGAATTCCGCGGCGGTTCTCAAAAGCTCGGACATCCGAGACAACGCCAAAAACGCGTTCTTGAACGTTTCCATGTTTTTGTTGTTTACGCGTACGCAATTACTTGAAATAAAGGACTCTTTCCGACGCATTGCCATTTGCGACTTTGTCCTGCCGAAAATGCGACCTTCTTTATATATAGGAACATCCCTACCTCATCTCTCCCTCCTTGCATCCCAATGGAATAATGTCTAGAATTGTACCTTAAGTCATATGGCGCTTTTACGCATATGCGTATTCTTCTCGGAAGTTTACCTGCACTCATTAGTGCGAACGGACGCGCACCGATGCTGCGTATTGCTATATATAAAAGTCGTGCCGCCGTATGTTTTTTCTGATCTCCGACCGAGATAGAGAGAGAGAGAGAGTGAGCGAGAGAGGGAGAGAGAGAGAGAGAGATACGAAAATATCGTACGTACCTCTCTCGCATTCCTTGTTCCAATGTCGCCACTGTCCGCTTTGAATTTCGCGGTTTCGAGATAGCGCGCGCACCGATGCTGCTGCGCATTATTCTTGGATTACGCGATACGACAATGCAGGTTTCGACTTGCATCTTCTACGCGTCGTACCTCGTTATTCTCGGAACTTGACCTTCGCTATCCGTATGTTTTGACTATGGTCCTAAAGAGGAATAGCGACAGAGAGATACACGAAAATGTCGTACCTCTCTCGCGCTCCTGGTTCGAACGCCACTCCATAAGAACATGCAGGTTTCGACTTGTATCTTCTACGTCGTACCTCATTATTCTCGGAACTTGACCTTCGATCTGTCTGTGTTTTTGGCACGGTTATTATACAGTAGGACCATGCAGGTTTCACCTTACATCTTCTACGCGTCGTACCGCCGTATGTTTTTTCCGACCGGGAGAGGAACAGAGACAGAGACATATACGAAAATATCGTACCTCTCCCGTGCTCCTTCTTCAAACGTCGCCGCTATCGGTGTGCGATATGACCTTGGAGCAATAAGAGGGTTGCGGATCGCTTACTACGACGCGTGACGAGTCATCGGTGGTACCCCCCCCCCCCCCCCACCTCTCACGCATGTGTGTGTGGGTGTGGAGCGAGCGCGCATTCCCTCTCCACCTGCTCCCAAGTCCCGTGCCCCCTCCAGACTCTCCATGGGCCGGCTTCCCCCTCCACTGACTCATCCCCGCTTCCACGGGTCGTGTTCCCCCACCTGCCTCCCCCTCGCACTGGTGCGGTACCCCTCGCCCCGCATCAACCCGCGTCGTACCATGGATTAGAATCGGACTAGGATATCTACTGTCATTGAATGTCGCGACGCGTTTTCTCGAACCGAAACTGCTTCATACGATGCGCTGATCGGGTGATCACTGGACGGTCAGCGTTGCTGATTGGTGATCGACCGTCGATCCATCGTCGATCCGTGATTCTGAGCTGAGTCCGTGAGGTGCTGCGTCGAGAGGGAGTGTGGTGGCTTTGGGAAGTAATGCATTCCCAAACATTCGTCCCGCCATCATCAGCTGAACCGAAGATGGTGATGGTATCTGAAACAATTGAAACCGCCAACCTCGCAATGGGCATGATTAGTGCAGTTACAGCTGATGCGGTCTGAGCTGAGCAATTTCTCTTGGGCTGGATGTGGATGAGGAACGTCAGTGAGCTGATCTAGGATGTACTGGAGGGATAGCGCCACTTGAGCTGGAGAGAGTTATTCTCGTGGAGATGGTGTTGAACCATGAGTCCAGCAAGGTGTCGTATTATCTCGCTGTTTGAAGTGAGCCCTGGTTCAGAGTTTGCACTGGTGATTCACGTGGTGCATGACCCACCGATGATGTTAATCTTGGGTGAGTTGAACCTTGCCCATTCCACGTCTGGGTTACAGTTGCACTACAATGTGCTTGAGTGGTGATTAGATACACTACGTATGTGCTCGATTCGTTATTGTAAAATACACGTGGAGTTAAGCTGATTCCCACGAAGGGTGAATCAATGTGATTGTGTCAAAACACGCTGATGGTTCCTGTGGGTTACTATTGGAAGAATAACAATTGTGGTGTGAGTGAAACCATGATTGTTGAATTGCGAGCCATGAGCGAACAATCAGCTGGTCACGTGTTACCGTCGATGTCAGTGATGAATGAATGTTGTGAAGGTGTTGCTCTCGAAAGAGGTAGTTGGCCCATCAGATGATGGACACGGATTCCCCTTTGTCAAGCTCACACCAAACCACAATGAAGTTGACTTCTCACTGGAGCTCGTCGTCCGATGATCCAGTGTATTAGTCCGATTGAAATGGGACAAGGCTGGGTTCTTCCATGATATTGATGGTTGTGAACGTAGTCCTAACTCAGACCCGACAGACGTGAAACGCGAGGTTCTTTTGATAGGTGACTTAATATTTGATAGAAGCGTTGCAGATGACCGTTGGCTTATGCCGATGAGGCGTGATGCTGCTGGTTCAATCATGACTTCAAGGAGCCCGAGTTCAGTCTGCCTCTAGTGCGACTTGTTTCTTGATCGTTGACGAAGGCTGTTAGTCACTTGAGGGAGGTCTTGAAGGCTGAGGGGCCATGGACCAGGAACACTGCATTCGGTACGGATGCAGGTCTATGGTGTGGTCTGTCATCTGCATGATTGCTGCCTTTCTTGATCCCACATTGGTGAGGTGAGCTGAATGTGACTGAGATGCATCTTGTCAACCTTGAGATGATTCTGAAACAAACTGAACTGGTATAAATGGGTGTGTTGAGGGGTTCACGTTTGTGAGTGAGCTTCAAATGACACTTGAATGTTGAATGTAGAGCGAGTTAGAGCGTCTTGGACTAGCTTCTGGTAAACTTGAATGCACTGAGCAGGAGCTCGCCTCAGAATTGTATGAATACAAGAGGTGAGGGCGACCGTCAGATTCTACTTGATGTAGATCCCAGAATTGTATGAATTCACGAGGACACAGATGAGCCTCGAGCGAAAGAATTGCTGGTCTTCTGGTGCAATACTGGCGAGCATCACATCGAGGTTCGAAAGCAGCCAGCGATGCATGGTCTGCTGACGAGTCCCTCGTGGTAGTGATGATTAGGTTTTGAATGCTAGACTTCTTCTGTCCAGACTCCTTGACAAAGATGCAGTGATTGCAAGACAGAGTTGTAAATTCTGTCTACACTGTGATGAATGGGGGTGCGGCGTCATCAGTCATGGTGTTCTGCGCACCAAAGCTTCTGATGCTCCCGCTGTTGAGTAGTTGAACGCTGAGCAATCGTTTGGAGTTAATGTGCTTGGAACTTTCCCTTGCACATATTAGGTGAATTCTTGAACGTAAACCTTCGAGTGTGATGTTCGAGAAGTGATACATTTGTGTATGTAATTTGAGAATCCGTCCACACGTGAATATTGATATTGAGATGTGGGTTGATTAAATGTAGCTGGCATGCCGTGCCAGGATTACTGCAGTAGTGAACGAAAGTTGCTAGCGTGAGGATGATACAGGGTGCTGCCTATTCTTTGGAGCACACTGGTGTATGCATTTTGAAGAGGCATTGATTGTCGACACTTTGTGAATTGCGGACGGTGAGGATACGGTGATGCAAATTACCGCTGTCATGACATGTTGATAGGCATCAGAGAGGTTGTTTGATTCCACTGTTGAGCCTCTGCAGTCGTTGACCACTGAAAACATGAGCGCTTGTAAGCATTTAAGATCCCTCCTGATGTAGCGCCAGTGAGAAGTGGTTTAGGATGGTATCATCCTTGAGATGGCAGTGGATCATCCCAGTGGAGCGTGCGCAGCCACGACTCTTGTAAATCACCTTTGTTTGAATTGTGACCAGTGAGAAGATGCCAAATGAATCTTTGATTTGCTACTTTTGAGAGGATTAAGATGATTTGGTTGAGCATCATAATAGACTTGGAAGGTGACTTAAAGTGATGATTGTGATAAGGTACTAAACGAGGGGATAAGGTTAAACATTAGAATTGAAGTTGAGGATGAGGGCTTCCTTGGAAGCAGAGTGATCAGAATGTTCTGTCAGCCAGTGGTCTGGTGATGATTGGTAGAGCTCTCACATGTGAACCCAATACCGTAGGGTGATTGAATTCCACTTGAGGATCGATACCGCCGATGTCGTAGCGGTTGATTCTTGAGGAATGTGCATTGAGACGCTGCCCGCGTCGCACAGATCCTTGTGATTAATACGTTGTGTCAATGAGTTCGTTAGCTGTTGCGCCATTATCACATACGTCGATGATGCATTGGGCATGCGTAATCCACGGCTAGAGTAGAGGAGCGATTATCAGTGGATGAAATTGATGGCGCTCTTACCATGTGGATGATGTCTTCGGACTCCTTTCTGAGTCCATGATCGCTGTTACGATACTCATTGATTCTGATGAAGTTGATGAGCATGCCTGTGTGCAGGCAGGAATGGTGATGAATGACCTGTACCTTTTGCTGAGAATGGTTGAATGGGTTGAGTACAATGAATCGCCATGTTGATTCATGAGCGTGCTCCTCGAGGATCTTAGCCGCTTTTCTGGACACTTGAAGGTTGGACAATTTGCATTGATGAGGCGTCCGGGGTGGACTGGGCTTGAGAACTTCTTTGAGTTGCTGCGTCACTGATGGAATTGGCAAATCTGAGCTTTGGAGAGTCCACTTCATGGTTCTTGATCGGTAGCAATTTTGATGCAACTCGAGATTGCGTAGAATTGTGGGCACTCAATGCCAATAATGATGATGGAAAATAGCGTTCACTGAGCGTTTAGAATATTGGCGAGAATCTTCATGACCCAGGGGAGCTTGACGCTTAATGAGGTGGAGCATTATGATGGCGTATTGACGCACTGACAGTTTGACTTGTTTTCTGTAAGCAGGCGAACCTCGGGGAGGAGCGAGCCGTGAGTGCATGCGTGAATGTTGCCAATAATGGCTTAGTAAATATTGAAACGACCCACCTGGGTTTTGATGATGAGCTTGATGAGTCCTCCACCATGAGTCCTGCGCCTTGAGTCTGAGGGTTGACAATGCCTCGTTCAGTTCAGTGAGGTGAGATGAGTCATAAGCCTGGTTGAGTTGGAGTCGATGCAAGATGCAGCATTGTATGATGTGCCGCCCTACATGATTTGCATCGAAGTGATGATTTACAGGATGCTGCGGCGTGCTTTCCACAGCAATTGCGGCATAGGGCTTGTGTGGTGATGAAGGCACGTCGTTGAGGCACAGTCAACCTGCGAAACTCCGGACACATGACCACAAAATAATCCGCCTGGCAATAATCGCAGGGATACACCGTGCTTGATCTTGGTGAGTGCGCCACACTATGAACAGATGCGTGCTTGAGTGAGCTCTTTGCTCTGCATTGATATGTGCTGTTTGTGGCTGCTGCGGATGACGTGGAAGAAGGCCCTGTGGCACCCTCCAGAGCCTGGATCTGTTGTCCGATGAAGGCCTCAAGCCGCTGATATTGTGGGTACTCTGTGGTTGAGGTGAGTGAGTGACTTGGTGGACTAAAAACCAATTCCAAGTCACATTCGCTTTATCCAAGGAGGTGAGAGCACGACTGATGTGGTCCACGGTGGTGACAAGTTGTTTGAGCGCTGTAGCCCTTGCAGAGGTGAGCGGAGAGATGCTGAACAATCTGTCCAGCTGCGACTTGATAATGAGTCGCTTATTTTCATACCTGGCGACCAGCAGGTCCCACGCAGATTTGAACGATGTGTCGGTGATAGGCAGCTTGGTGATGAGCTGAGTGGGCTCGACTCCTAAGGGGGAGGGGGAGGGGGTTACCACCGATGACTCGTCACGCGTCGTAGGAAGCGATCCGCAACCCTCTTATCGCCCGAAGGTCAGATCGCACCCTGATAGCGGCAACGTTTGAAGAAGGAGCACGAGAGAGGTACGATATTTTCGTATACGCCTCTGTCTCTGTTCCTCTCCCGGTCGGAAAAAAACATACGGCGGTACGACGCGTAGAAGATGTAAGGTGAAACCTGCATGGTCCTACTGTGTAATAATCACGCCAAAAGCACAGACCGATCGAAGGTCAAGTTCCGAGAATAACGAGGTACGACGCGTAGAAGATGCAAGTCGAAACCTGCATTGTCGTATCGCGTAATCCGAGAATAATGCGCAGCAGCATCGGTGCGCGCGCTACCTCGGAACGGCAAAATTCAAAGCGGGCAGCGGCGATATTCAAACAAGGAGTGCGAGAGAGGTACCTACGATAGTTTCGTCTCTCTCTCTCTCTCTCTCTCTCTCTCTCTCTCTCTCTCTCTCTCTCTCTCTCTCTCTCTCTCTCTCTCTCGGTCGGAGATCAGAAAAAACATACGGCGGCACGACGCGTATAAGATGAAAGGTGAATGGCGCGATAAGCGCGCCAAAAACATATCACTGTAACGATGGAAGGTTGACGTCCGAGAATAAGACGCAGCATCCATGTGCGTCTGTTCGCGATAATGAGTGCAGGTAAACTTTCAAGAAGAATACGCATATGCTTAAAAGCGCCATATGACTTAAGGTACAATTCTAGGTAGTATTCCATTAGGATGCAAGGGGGTGGGGGGAGTTGAGGTAGGGATGTTCGTATATATAAAGGAGCTCGCATTTTCAACAGGACAAAGTCGCGAATGGTAACGCGTCGGAAATAGTCCTGTATTTCAAGTGATTGTGTACGCGTCAAGAACAAGAACATGAAAACGTTCAAGGGCGCGTTTGGGGTACTGTCCAGGATGTCCGAACTTTTGGGAACCACCGCGGAATTCCGCGAATGGATGGACAGGTGCGACGAGACGATACGTTACATCGTTGCGTATCAACGAGGTGAACGCGTGCCGGTGTGGGAGAAGCAGCGGATGGTGTCGTTCCTCGCACGAACACAAACACTGCGCGCGATAGTGCGAGGACGGTTATCGCAAGTAGGGTATGGACATGCAGGTCGAGCGACAGCACCCATGGTCGTGGGGGAGGAACTGGAGACCGCGTTTGAGAAGCGATTGTTAACCGGAGCGGTGATAAACGTGGGATTCCTCGATGCAAACAAATTCTTCCAGAATGCCCGTCGAACGGTGATTTCGCGCGTGACGAATGCTATTACACAGCACCGCAGCGTATCATTGAACACCGTACTCAACGCTGAATTCATGTTGCGAGACGCGACGGATGTGAAAAGTTTCGCGACGCGTAACCACGTACTCTATATGACATCTAACGTTCGCGAGTGGTACGCGAAACAAGTGGTTGCTCCGACGTTGATCGCGATGGAGGAGTTTCAGGATCGCGAGAGTGGCTGGACCTTACGGGCAGTGCAGAATCTCCTGATAAACATTAATAAACACAATCCATTGCGCGCCGGGTGCGACGTGCCGCTGCTGCGAGTGGTAGCAACGAAAAAAGCAGTGGTAAACGTTCGGTGCAACGACAACGCGTGCTTTTTGTGGTCGGTCGTCGCCAATCTGTTTCTGGCTACTACACACGGGGACAGGATTGCGTCGTATCCACCAAATGCGACGGTGCTCCATACGGATGGCGTGAGACTCCCCATGTCCATGGACCAAATTCAGAAATTCGAGGTGACCAACGACGTGTACGTGAACGTGTACCTGTGGTATAACGACGATGGTTGCGTGCCTCTGCGCGTATCCGACAACAAGCGGGAAGGGAGACACGCGAACGTGCTGCTGGTACAAGATCCGAAGGATTCGCAGCTGTATCATTTCGCGTGCATTCGCAGTCTCTCCCGCTTGATTTCCAGCCAACTCAGCAAACACAAATATCAAGTGTTCGTTTGTGATAGGTAAGCAAATAAGAGTAATAAATTAAAAAAAAAGTTCGAGCGGTGCGTGACGAAGATGCGTTTATGTTGTTTTCTTTCTTGTATACGTTTCAGGTGCCTCAAATATTTCTCATCGGCGGAGCGATTGCAGCGGCACACTGTGGATTGTTTGCGCTTGAACGAGTGCGCGGTGCAATTGCCGTCCGAAGACGAGAAAATTTTGAAGTTCCAGCATCACGAACACAAGGAACGCGTGCCGTTTGTCGTCTACGCAGACTTCGAGTGCCTACTTGAGGCCACGGAGCAGCCATCGATGGATCGTCGCACGTACGAGTACAAACACCACAGAGCTCACAGCGTAGCATACTACATACATTGTTCCGACGACCCGGCTCTGTGCAAATATCGAGCGTATCGCAGTGACACCGATTGCGTGCAGTGGTTCGTGCGTGAACTGCGGGAATTTGTGAACGTCGCGTACTCGTGGTTGTGCGTCAAGAAACCCATGACACCGTTAACGCAGTAACAGTGGAGGAGTTAACACGAGGCGACAACGTGTCGCGTCTGCGGAGGACCCCTTGACCGAAGTGTGAACGACGGTAAAGTGTGCGATCATTGCCACACGACGGGCGAGTACAGGGGTGCGGCGCACAGATCGTGCACCTTGCGATATCAACGGTCGTGCACGATACCCGTGGTGTTCCACAACCTGTCAGGCTACGACGCGCACTTCGTTATCAAGGAGTAGGCAGACGCGTTCGAGGGTAAGATCAGCCTCCTACCGATAACGAAAGAACGATACATATCGTTTACCAAGGACGTGGATGACCTCAGAGGCTCTGGTAAGAATTGGCGAAAAAAATTAAAGTTTCGATTCGTCGATTCGTTCAAATTCCTGACCACGAGTCTGCAGAAACTCGCGTCGGATCTCGGGAAAGACAGACTAACGATTCTTCGACGCGAGTTCAAACATCTCCCCGACGAACAATTCGATCTCCTCACCAGAAAAGGAGTCTTCCCGTACAATTACGTGGCGTCGTACGACAAGTTGAACGACACGCGACTACCGCCTCGTGACGCCTTCCACAATCGACTGAACGATAGTGATGTGTCGGAGACGGATTACGCGCTCGCAACAAACGTGTGGAACAGTTTTCGTGTACAAACATTACGCGAGTACAGCGATTTATACCTGAAGACTGATTTGCTGTTGCTCGCGGACGTGTTCGAAAACTTCCGTATAGACTCTATCGCGCGCTACGAACTAGACCCAGCACATCACTACACATTACCGGCGTTTACGTGGGACGCAATGCTAAAATACACGCATGTTGAATTGGAACTGCTCACCGACGTGGACATGCTGTTGTTCGTGGAGCGTGGTATACGCGGCGGTTTGAGTCAGTGCTCGCACAGGTACGCGCGCGCCAACAACAATTACCTGCCTACGTCGATGTATGACGCGTCGCAACCATCCACGTACTTGATGTACTTCGATGTGAACAACCTGTACGGATGGGCGATGTCGCAGGCAATGCCGTATGGCGGATTTCGATGGCTGGACGAGGCTGCGGTGGCCAAGTTGAACGTGAACTCCTTGCAGGCGGACGATGGGGACGAGGGCTACCTGCTGGAAGTGGATCTGGAGTATCCGCGGGACATTCACAACGAGCACGCGGACCTTCTGTTCTGTCCTGTGCGCGAGCAAGCGCCCGTCGGTAAGGAAACAAAACTAATCGCCACGCTCCGCGACAAAGAACGATACGTGATTCACTATCGTTACCTGAAGCAGTGAATTCGACACGGACTTCGCGTATCGCGAATTCATCGCGTCCTACGATTCGATCAGAAACCATGGTTGCGCGAATATATTAACCTCAACACAGAGTTGAGGACGCGAGCTACCAGTGATTTCCAGAAAACTCTGTACAAACTAATGAACAATGCGGTATACGGGAAAACGATGGAGAACGTTCGAAAACGAGTGGACGTGAGACTAGTGACGCGGTGGGACCGACGTTACGGTGCCGAATCGTTGATCGCGAAACCCAATTTCCACAGTCCCGCGATATTTTCGGAGTACTTAGTCGCTATCGAACTGTGCAAGCTAAGAGTGAAATTCGATAAACCCATATACGTGGGTATGAGCGTGTTGGACGTTTCTAAGGTGTGTCTGTACGAATTTCACTACGACTATATGCGCGCAAAGTTCGGCGATGGGTGCAAGGTTTTGTACACGGACACGGACAGTTTAATGTATCTGCTGCAGTGGGAGTACGCTTACGAGCAGATAAAAAGTGACGTCAGTGCGCGATTCGACACGAGCGATTACGCGGTGGACACCCCGGTATGCCGCGCATAAACAAGAAGCTGCCGGGCTTGATGAATTACGAGAACAACTGCCACTGCCACTGCCACTGCCACTGCCACAGCCACTGCCACTGCCACTGCCACTGCCACTGCCACTGCCACTGCCACTGCCACTGCCACTGCCACTGCCACTGCCACTGCTACTGTTGTGCCCGGACCGACACCTAAGCGTGTCGATACCACCCACATTCCGATTGTCCCAATCGAGCGGCCGGAATTCGGCACAACCGCGTAAGGGATCTCGGAAGCGCACCGAGACCCGTCAGCACATGGCGAAACACCCAAAAGCAGGCCAAAGGCGGAGACCCCGATGGTCCCCGCTTCGCCCCGACTACCTTATAAGAATAATGTGCGAGCAATGCGAGCTCAGACTGGATACCGAATTGTTACGGGATCAAGACCCGACTTTTCAAGACTCATGCCAAAATAGGCACAGTGTAATTGTCACCCAGATCGGGATCAAATAAACTTGTTAAACCTTACGGTAAGTTCCAACTCTTCGACCTGCAACGATCTCCTACCTCCGGGTTCTAAACCGAATCCTTCCGTCCCGGCATAATCCCCGAACCTTCGGAGCCCGTGGACGACGATCGCGAAGGACGCCCAGGAGCACCCCGAGATTCGTACCCAGAATCTCGACCCACAGGCGCCTCAGCACAACACTACAGCTGCTGCTGCTGCTGCTGTTGCTGCTGCTGCTGCTGCTGCTGCTACTACTACATACTATTGTCCAATCATAATGTTATCCGTCGTGGTCGACCTGCAAGGCTTCAAGACCGAACGAAATACATTCGTCGCTAAGGAAATTGCGATTCTTGCAAACAATCGCGACACGGAAACGACCATCTGTCATTGGATTTTCGAACCACCGTACTCGTACGCTCGTCTGTCATCGTTCGAAAAACGTCAAGCGACCTGGCTCACGGCGCATTATCACGGACTTCGCTGGTCCGACGGCTGGGTACCGTACCACGGGCTTCCAGAACTGCCCGCGAGCTCGCAACCGTAGACGTGGTGTTAGTGAAGGGAATGGAGAAAAGGACCTGGTTATCGCAACTGCTCCTACGAACAGTTCCGCATATCGTAGATATCGTTGAGATGTACGAGACGAAGAAGAACGATAACGACTCCGACGGCGACGATGACGACGACGACGATGGCCTCAGCGAAGACAACGAAGGTTTCGACGTTGACGACGATTATTGTGGAATCTTGCCTGACACGGTCGTTCCTACTCTGAAAGCAATGCGTGCAACGAACACCGTACGATGCGCTTTCCACAACGGCAGCGACGATGGTTGTATGTGCGCGCTGGAAAACGTGCAGAAAATTTTGAAGTATATGCGCTCCGATAATTAAGGTAAATGATGATTTCCTATATTATATATATGTGAAAACACACGTACAATCTGCTAAACCGTTTCTTTCTGTTGTTGGTTCCAGATTCTATTAAGCATGGTACATGGTAGGGGGTTGTCCGCAAGTAGAGATGTACTTGCATCTCAGTCATCACTGACCATTCGGATATCTCGATCCTTGTGTGCACTATACAGGAACTGTTCTTCTCCTTCTTCTTCTCGCTATCCTTCCTCTTCATTGACACAGAACTGTGCTCACATATGCTTCCACACCCTCGCGCCAACATATACGTACCATGGTACTTTCGATAGGTTTCCACGATATATATATTTAATACTTCATATATTAGTACTTGCTTCTTCTATCCATAGTTTCTTCTTCCTATACACTTCTCACTGTACACTTCTTCCTGCACTGTTTTTCCCCCATCACGTTTTTTTTTCTTTCATTTTTCATACTGTGTACAACTTCACTATCCCCCACCACCCAATTCACACTGTACGTTTGCACATGTGTGAGTGTAAACGCCTATAAAAGAGGTACAGATCGGTCTTGCGGACCACATTACTTCGCGTACGTTCGTGCCTGCACAGTTACTATCCACAAGCGTTCAGTAGACTCGGCTGTAGTGCGCCTTCAACATGTTTAACCGACATTGCAACGACACTTTCTACATGGGCGAGAACCATCTCAACCGCTGCAACGATACGGATTTCCCGACTAAACAACGGCGTTCGAACATAAAGTACGTAGTACATATATGTCTACATACTTTTCGATTTACACCGTTCGAAGCATTAATTCTGCGCATGTATTTCTTACAGCGATAAATCCGCAACATCGCCCAAGAAAGCCATCGTTTGAATCATGGGACATGATTACCCCTTGACCTTGACTACCTACAAACGCATCGCAATTGGAATTCGCATCGATCGTGATTCGTGTCGCGTTGAAATCGCCATAGTCGACAACAAATCCAACGAACTGTGCTTCCCGATGTTTACGTGGAAAGTTCTGCTGCAGCAAGAGCCGGAGATATTTTTTTTTTATTATTATTTATTATATAAACGGGAAAACCCTTTAGTACAACAAAGAACGAAATTAGAGCATTAGATAACATTAAGAAAACTAAAATAAAAGAGATATCGAAACTTAACACAAAATAAGAAGAAAAAAAGAAAATCATAAAACATATAACATAAGACATAATACGTGAAAACATAACAGTCTGTCTATACAACGTAATATACAATACTTGCGGAAAATAAGCTATATTATGTTAGAAGTCGCCTAAACAAAAGAGCCCGGAACAAGTCGAGCGAGACAGAGAACAGGTCTATGTCATCGATGTTGTGATTTAACTCATCCATAGCACGGTTTATGGGATCCACCGTGTAGTGTGTATAGTCGGGGACCCTTGTTACGAAGAGAGGTCTCGGACGCAGTGACCTTTGGGGGGCATGGTAACAAACCAGTGACACTAACTCCTGACAGTTAATATGTCCGCGGATTACTTTGTATAAAAAGAGTAGATCAGAACACACACGACGATCAGTGAGTGTAGTAAGCCTTATCTTTCGCAGAGCTGGACTATAGTCATGGTCGCAGAAACGCATAGGGCTACCAGTTAACCGCATGGCTAGCCTAAGGAACTTGTGTTGGACCCTTTCGATTAAGCTAATATAGTGCGCATGCCTTGGGTTCCAGATTACAGATGCATACTCCAACTGCGGCCTAACCAGTGCAACATATAACAACCTTAGTGTTTTGATTTGCCTGAAGTGTTTAGCAACTCGAGCTATAAATCCAAGGGTTTTCATTGCCTTGCAAGAAATGTTACGATAGTGGTTACGGAAATCAAGCCCAGCCGAAATCGTAACTCCAAGGTCCAACACTTCAGCCACTTCAATTAGTGGGGTGTCACACAATTTATATGTCGCAACCAAGCCACTAACAGCCCTATGGTTCCTGAGGACAACACATTTAGCCGCATTTAGCCCCAACTTGTTGGCGGCACACCACTGCTCGAACCTACCGAGGTCCTCCTGCAACTTTTCAACATCGAATGCTGAACTAATTGTCCGGAATATTTTTAGATCATCAGCATATAAAAGAATCTTGCTGTGACGGAAAACGTCTTTAAGGCCGTTAATGAATAGAAGAAACAGGCGGGGACCAAGGTGCGATCCCTGGGGGACACCTGAGGGTACATTAACAGGAGAGGATAAATGGTCTCGAGCCCTTATAACTTGTACACGGCCTTCCAGATAACTGCAGATCCATGACAGCAGCGAACCGCCAAAACCTATCAAGGACAATTTCTGCCGCAATATACAATGGTCCACTGTATCAAAGGCTTTCCGGAAGTCCGTGTACACAGTGTCCACCTGCAGACCGGCATTCAATGCGTTTGTGACGAAGCAGTGGTATACCGCCAGATTAGTTGCTGTTGATCTACTAGGGACGAATCCGTGTTGTTCCTCGACTATGACATCTACGAGACAGGGCGTTAAATATTCCCTAACTATTTCCTCGAAGATCTTAGGCAAGACAGATAACTTGCAGATTGGTCGATAGTTTCGGACGTCTGCATGGTCACCTGCCTTAAATACAGGTGTTACCAGACTGTTCTTCCAGGCAGTGGGGAACGTACCCATTGATAGAGAGGAGTTAAAGATATGCCAGAGGGGCCTAGATAGAATGAATCGACATTCTTTTAAAAGGAGCGCCGGTATACCGACAAAGCCCGGTCCTTTGGCCGTATCGAGCGAATTAAGCTTGGTGTAAATTTCGGCGATAGAAACGGTCATCGAATGAATATTTACTCTACTACCATAGGACGGACCTGGATGCAAGGCAGGCGTCACAGCGGCCGGAGGATTGTATACGGAGCCAAAGGACTTCGCGAAAAGGTCAGCAACAGACAAGTGCGTCGACGCAGAGGTTTGGTCGAGATAAACGTTACCAGGAATATTATGCCCCCCTCGCTTGGTGTTTACATATTTCCAGAAACATGATACATTATCCTGGACAGTACTCTCGACACCATCTATATAATTACGGTAATCCTGCGACAGGGAGGCCTTGCACTGCGATCGAAGAGTGGAAAAACTGAGATAATCAGCATGAGAACACGAACGCTTGAAGTTTCTATGCGCAGATTTCTTCTGTCTAATAAGGTTCTTCAATCTGGGGGAGAACCAGTGAGGATACGTGGAGCACACCACCGACCGAACAGGGATAAAGTTATTAATTGCAAGATTAAGATGGTAGTACAACCGCTCAGTGGCTAAATTAGGCTCAGTATTTCCAGTCTCATTATCCCAGCCTATAGAATTCAAGTAACCCATTATACTAGGGAAATCAGCCCTCTTGAAATCTCTAAAAACTAAGTTACCACCCATGCCATCAGCCTCGTAGCGCAGGTCACAAAACTTTGTGTAAAGAGGCGGGTGGTAGGCGTCTGGTTCAATTAGGGGCTCCAGGACACGATCAACCGTTACATTAATATTGTTGGCAAAGATGATGTCGAGAGTCGTATCGTAAATGTTAAAAACAGTGTTAAGCTGTGCTAGATTACAGTAGGCAGCGCATCCTAGGAGGAGGTCAATTGCAGCGGATTCATTAGTCGTTATACCCGGCCTCCTGAAGCATGCTAGACCTGGGACATTGTACCAGACAGCATGTGGAAGATTGTAATCCCCAAACAGCGCGATAGTATCGTCACTAAACTTGTGATATAAATCGATGATACAGTCCACATGTCTCGCAAAAAGTGAAGGCTGAGAGGCAGGCGGCAAGTATGTGGCCCCCAATATAAGATACTTATTATTGTGGAGGTGAACCCTAATGAATAGGTGTTCAACATCCACACAGCTAACGGTGATAGGACGGGAGGAAATCGTATTCTTCACAGCAATGAGGACTCCGCCACCTCTCGAGCAACTGCTTGTACACGGGGATCTATCATATCTATAAACTACATAGTTTCCTAAACCTAGCTCGCGCGACGATATTGCAGGTGTTAGCCACGTTTCCACTAGTATTATTATGTCATACGATAATACTGATGAGAGGAGAGTATTAGAAAACTGAACTAATTTAGTACGCAGACCACGGACGTTTTGATAATAAACTAAAGGGTTACATGAGAGTTTTTTGGGCAGTTTCTTGACGAGGTCTACCCGACACTATCTTGGGCACTCCACGGTTATATCTAATAGTCATGTGGGTCTCCCCTTGCTCGTGGAAATCACGCAGCTTCACCCTAAGCTGCGCCAGAGTCGCCCGTTGAAGCGCAGTCTTGTCGTCCGCGATTTTCAGTGGCCCCTTGTAACGGTGTTTGTTTTGGAGGATAGATTTAACAGTTGCTGCCGAGTCCAAACGCACAACAAGAGGTCTGCAGGATGTTGTGCTCGGCTTCCCCAGGCGCCGGGTGACGAGCTCTTGGGATCCAAGGGGACAGATCTCGTTAAAAACTGCCCTCACTCCATCAACATCCGCGGATCTAGCAAGCTCCGGCGTAGAATCCCGAGGCTCCGGCATCCCAAAAATAATCACATTTTTAGACCTTGCTTCCCTGTCCTTCAACTCCTCAATAACGTCTTCAGTAACAGGAGCAGGCGGCCCCCCAGAGGTAGTGTTGGGGTTGTCCTCGAGCGTCCTGACACGTTGAGACAATGAGTTGATCTCAAGTCTCATGTCGGACAACTCGGATCGGATAACAGAGAGTATATCCTCTCGGAATGCCGTGAACTCCTTCCTAATTATATCACTCATAAGGTCCCTCATTTCACCGGCAGTAGGTAACGCAGAGAGCGACTGGAGCGCGGATGCCGGTAATGAGGAGAGTGAATGTGCCTGAGAGGTTGAAGGTTGGCCAACGACGGTTTGGGACCTTGGGGATCCCGCTTGACAATTTAAAAGTTTCCCATTGTGCCAGGGATGACCGGTGCGGCTAAGGCACGAAGAACCTGGGTGGCTAATTACCCCACAGCCAGGGCAGGTGACCGGGTAAACTACAGGGGATCCACAACCCTTGCATTTCTTCGTTCCACCTGCCATTTCGAATATTTGCCGTGAAAAAGACTCCAAAAAGACTGTCGGAGACGGGGACAGTGGTCAACGTTCAGTGACGGACACTAGCCACTGCACTAGCACAAACCGCTGGTCTAAAATAATGTAGACACTCCTGGGCAATGCCACAAGACTTGAAATAACGACACTTGGGATAACGGCCTTTGGACGCACGTGTATACAAGTCAAAACAAACAACCTGTCACCACGGAGGTATAGAGCAGACTATTTCAGCGATTCCGTACCGACGCAACTCCATCGTCTCAAGATCCTATCGTCGTCGATCATTTACGCATCGACTTCACGCAAATCAACGGTCAACGAATTGTCAAATTATCGGATAGCACTTCCACCATATACATGACCGAATCTACGATACGTCAAATGTTTAAATACGATCGCTGTATCGATCATATGTTCTCGTGGTTGTCGGGCATTTTAGACTCCGTCAGCAGCAAATACGCGTCCTTTGTAGCCCTTATACGCGCCGCTACGACACCGACTGCAAACTATGAAAACCTTATTTCCGAAAGCGAACACTTTGAACCGCATTCTTTGTTGGATTTCGAACTATTAGCGTTAGGCATGCATTCGATGATAGACGCTGCTCGCAACGTATCATAATACTGTGTACATGTCTATTTCTTTTACTAATAAATACAACACTTTTTCATACGAATACTACTGTATTGTCTGCTACCTTACATGATTCTTTCCTACCTGCGGTAGATATACCTTATCCCGAAACTTATGTAACGTTCTTTCACTTTTCATTTCTTACACTAGGAATGTGCGTTCCCGAAACATCTATACCTCTTGTTACACATTTCGAATAGTATCACACTGCCTACAAAAGTATTCGATTACATCGCTTTTTTCTTGTACACTTCATATTCTGCTGCTACGTGATCGCTTTTAAGCATATGTATGTGTATTCTTCTCGAAAGTTTACCTGCACTCATTAGCGCGAATAAACACGCACCGATGGTGCGTATTATTCTCAGGAGTACACCTTTCATCATTATGTGTTTTTGTCGCGGTTATCGCGCCGTACCAAAACGCAGGTTTCGAATTGCATCTTCTACGCGTCATACCACCGTATGTTCTTTCCGACCTCCGACCGACAGAGGAATAGCGACAGAAAGATATACGAAAATATCATACTTCTCTCTCGCGCTCCTTGTTTGAACGTCGCGCCATATATCAAAATGCAGGTTTCGACTTGCATCTTCTACGCGTCGTACCTCGTTATTCTCGGAACTTCACCTTCGTTATCCGTATGTTTTGACTATGGTCGTAAAGAAGTATAGCGACAGAGAGATACACGAAAATATCGTACCTCTCTCGCGCTCCCGGTTGAACGTCGCGCCATATACCAAAATGCAGGTTCCGACTTGCATCTTCTACGCGTCGTACCTTGTTATTCTCGGAACTTCACCTTCGATCGGTCTATGCTTTTGGCGCGGTTATTACACAGTAGGACCATGCAGGTTTCACCTTACATCTTCTACGCGTCGTACCGCCGTATGTTTTTTCCAACCGGGAGAGGAACAGAGACAGAGACATATACGAAAATATCGCACCTCTCTCTCTATCGCGCTCCTTCTTCAACCGTCGCCGCTATCCGGGTGCGATCTGACCTTCGGGCGATAAGAAGGTTGCAAATAGGTTCCTACGACGCGTGACGAGTAATCGGTGGTACCCCCTCCCCCTCCCGCTCCCACCCCCACCGCCCCTCCCCCTCCCCCTCTCGGTGTGCGCGCGCGCGTGTGTGTGTGTGTGTGTGTGTGTGTCGAGCAACCGAGCGCGCGTTCCCCGCCACCTGCTCCCAGGTCCCGTTCCCCCTCCAGACTCTCCATGGGCCGCCTTCCCCCTTAACTGACTCATCCCCGCTTCCACGGGTCGCGTTCCGCCACCCGCCCCCCCCCCCCCTCGCCAACGGTGCGGTACCCCTCGCCCCGCCTCACCCCTCGTTGCGCCATGAATTAGAACCGGCGTAGAATATCTACTACCTTGCCTTCGCTAAGCGGCTAAGATGCTGCCTATTAGTAGGAGCAACGCTTAAAACGTCCGCGAAGATAAAGTTCTCAACCTTTAAGGGGTCATATACGTTTCTCGGCGCTAAAACGTGCTCAATGTTTGGGAGTAATTTAGGGATAAACTATTAGTCCGATTGGTTTAATTCTTTTCGTGTGTTATAGGTATACGTCTATAGATTATAAAACAAGTATGAGAATTGGAAAATTTTTAAAAATCTGGCGTCCGCGGGCAGTGGCGTAGAACATGTTTTCCGGCACCGCCCAAAACGGTGGGCATGATTCAGCCCGAACGAGTGGTCCGAAACAAAAATCACCGAATTTTTAACAATCTTTGGGATCATAATTATCGGGTGACGTCGCCATTTTTCAAGAAAAAAAAAATTGTGGAAATGGTAATACTTTGAAGAAAAGGGCCGTGATTTTCGCTATAAAAGTCGTACATTTTTGCTTGTTATTAAAAAATGGTTCAATTTAGTTGAAAAAGCTCGACGTCACCCGATAACGACTCTTATGTAGAATATGTGTGTAAATAATTTAGTTAATCGGATGAACGGTGAGGCAGTTATCATGCCCACCGTCTTGGAAGATGATGTTTCGAGAAAAACCCACATTTTTAAAAATTTTCCAATTTTCATACCTGAGGTATATAACCGTAAGTATATACACATATACCTATAAAACACAAAAAGAATTAATCCATTCGGAGTAATAGTTTATCCCTGAATCATTCGCAAACATTGACCACGATTTAGCGCTGAGAAACGTATACCATTTAAAAACATTGTCGTAAATTAATAGCTTTACAAAATTAATGATATACAAAAATTGCGCCAATCATAACAATGGCTATTCATACAAAGAAAAAAATGTATTCAATAATATTAACCAGATATATTTTTATACAAATAAATATTTTAATACGAATAAATATTTTATTCAAAATACTTGGCGCTGCGCCCCGAATTGGTGTTGCTAAACTGAATAAATATGTATAAATTGAATTAATCTTTTTTCTATCTTTCTTTCTTGTACGTGCGTTCGTGAATGTGCGTATGTGTGCGTGTGCATATGCTACGTATGATATTAGAGTTAAATATATGTACAATAAATCTGACTGTGTTTCTAATATGTATATGTATAATATGTATATGTTTATGTATTTTAGATTGTAAGGGAGTTATTGTTAATTATTAAGACTAAGTCAGTTAACATTTTTTCGGTTGCGCAGCGCCAAGTATTTTGAATAAAATATTTATTCGTATTAAAATATTTATTTGTATAAAAATATATCTGCTTAATATTATTTAATACATTTTTTTCTTTGTATGAATAGCCATTGTTATGATTGGCGCAATTTTTGTATATCGTTAATTTTGTAAAGCTATTAATTTACGACAATGTTTTTAAATGGGATTCTTTTTGATGGGTTAATTAAAATGTCCGCGATATGAGTAATGGAATAACACAGCATTTTAGCTGTGTATATGTAGTTGTGTCATCTTAAGCGCAGTTGGAAAGTACCTTTATGTACTTGCAGTTAATTTTGATTTCACATCTTTTTTTATATTGTAATTATATTATTTTCTTTTTTTGTCTGATTATATTATTTTCTTCTTTTTTTTGTGATGAACTTGCAGCTCATTTTGATTTCACATCTTTTTTTATATTGTAATTATATTTTTTATTTTTTATTTATGTGATTATATTTTTTTGTTAATTATACTTTATACGTCCTTGACTTTTTCATGTTTCTTTGTCTTTTTTTGTTTTTTTTTTGTATTTATTTGTTGATAATACTCTTTTTTTTCCTCGACTTTTTCATGTATACTATTTTCTTTTTTTTGTGATTTTTGATAATACTTTTTTTTGTCCTCGACATTTTCATGTACTTGGCGTATTTTTTACTTTTTTAAAGTTTTTTTGGGGATCTCACTTCTTTTTACAAAGCTAATTTTATTTGCTCATGTAACAGGATTACTTTCTCTATCAGCTGTTGAAATAATTCTTTTCGTCTGCATCGTTCACTGAAAAATAGGACACATTTATTAATTATTTATAAATTATCACACATGCTCATATGTTAAGATCATTGAATATGCAAAACCCTACCTGAAAATTTGTGCGTATATAGTCTGACATAGATCACTCTGCATTATCTTCTGCTTCGATTATCTGTAAATATATATAAAGCCACATTTTAGTTATACAACTTAACGTAGAACTTACTTATGTAGAAATAGAGTGGCCTTCTGCTACAGTGAGTGTAGAGACTACATAATGTGTCCGAAGGAGGTGAGAGTGTATGGCAGAAAGTCTTGTTGCAGGAAATTTAAATGCTAATGGTAATAATTCAGCGAAAATGAACGAACAGATCCAAAATTTTTAACGCACAATTTATTGGTGTTGGAATAAAATTAATTTAGTATGTTTATTGGTGAATTGAAATATTGTTAATGGGAATCTGAAAAATTAATGAATTAATGAGTAGCGTGGCAACTACTGTGGATTTTAAAGTATTACGAATGTCTTTTACAAAAGATTGAAAAGCATCAAGGGAGATGTGTTTTCAGCGTACTTTCTTCACTAATGTGACTTGCTTTACATTGCAAGCAGCCCACCATAATCTACTTTCTTAATAATTCTTAATACTATGTCTTTAGACAAATTTTGTCGATTTACCTTATTTGACAAATTTCCAGAAACTTGTGCGACACAAGATGCTTTGTCTATCTATCCAATCTTCTCCGGACAACCTCCAAACCTGTGCATTCTCTTCATTTCTATCCATCCAAGCTTGTGCGTCCCCTCCAATTCTACTATCCAAGCCTGTGCGTCCCCTTCATTTCTATAATATAATAAGCTTTACATAAAAACTCTAAATTGCTGGTATACAAATACAAATATCTGGCAATTTAAATGCAGTGCAATTTTTTACTACAATATATATATTATTTTTTGTACATGCATGGTACAAATTTCCCAATGAAAGGAGATGAGACAACTTCCAAGTCTGCGACTCTACATAAGAAATCTATTAAAAAAATTTTGGCGACTTACCTTATTAATTGAGACAATAATTCAGTCTCCTATGTAGTGTAAAAACTCGTGACATTCCAAATTCGGACAACTTACTTTATTTGACACTTAGCACTTGGTAGGTTATAAAATTCAAAATAGTACATATATATATAAGTATATGTTGTACAATGACGGACGACGATCCCTGCCGAATAATCCCGAGAGTCGACGAAGGAAGAACGAAACATGTGTTCGCTGAAGGTGTGTGTGTAACGCGTATATACGTATTATACTGTCGAAAAATTCCTTGAACAAGAAGAATCAGAAGAAAAATCTTAAAACTTAAAATTTTCGACTGATCCATGAGACGATATTATGATATCTCTGTCATACGTGGACCGATTTTATTGAAATTGGTCCTATTCGAAAGCTTATATGCGGTTTACATGAGAAAAATGCCTTCAAATTTTGGAAATATTGCAGGCGTGATGAGATATTAATGAAATAAGTTTCAGGTTAGGTTGGATTAGCCGGGCGACGAGTAAATGATAGCGGTAGCCACAGTCGACACATAGAGGGTGTCTTTCATGTACTTGGCGTCGAGACGCTACCGCGTCTCTAGATGACCCCTTAAATGAAAGATTCAAAAAGGAGCACTTGTACCCTGGTACACTAAGAACCAGTTGCTGCCGTCTCTGGAGCGTGCTGAAATTCTACTAGATAATACTTAAGCTGTCTTAAGCTGAACTAGCATTCATTGGTCGCAAGAACGTGTTCGTATTCGAATGAGCGTGCTAGGTGCTACGCACACCTCCTTTTATACTAGAAAATTGGCGGGCTGGCGCATGCACAGTGAGTTGTTATCTGTTATTTCGCATTTTTCTCGCTTATTAAATATTATTTGGTTTTGCGTTTTTGTCAGTAATTATAATTAATTATTGTTAACATTTCTATCATTTTAGTTTTTCTAACATTCGCTTATATTATTAACTATGTGTAAAACTATGCACAATGGGTCTGCGCGGTATTGTAGTACCACAGACGAGGTATAGAATAGACCTATCACCTTATGGGACTTCGTGTCACCACCCGAACTGTGTTACCGACCCTATGGTTAGGCTTACTAACAGTTTATACTGCGGCCTCGCCTTTACTCGCCTTTACGATAATCATGTACCACATAATTTTTTTCTGCACGGTTAAAGGGTAATAAAGTTGAAATAATAATAATAATTTGAGGACTGAATTTAGCGACCTCTGCTCATGAACAGCGTCCAACTGAAGAACTACACTGAAATGTGATGAATTACTGAAAGACTTATTTAGAGTGAGAGTTGAAAATAGAGGGCGGGCTTTCGCAAAGCTAAGCATTGGCTCGGTTTGTCAATGACTCACGCCGGATTTAGATGACATTACTTGAGAACTCATGCAAGCTATAAATTGCAAGATAAAATTGATTGTTAGTATTTGACGTGTAGTGGAATGTTTGAGATTCACTTAGTTCCACTCATCACCGCACCCACGCTCACGGCAGCACCTCCTGGGCAGCTGAATACAAGGCTGATCTACAATCGATCAGCCAATCACAACTCATCGACAATCAATCCACCAATCAGATTTCCCCACGTCTGTCGATCTACGAGAATGTTCGAGACGACGCCGGTTACGGAAATGATCATCCATCTTGGACTCACTCTTGTTCACGTAGCGTGCTTGAAAATACGTATCGCGTGCGCTTTACTATTTTTCTCAACTCGTGAATTTCTCAGAACTCAGTATATCTCACAAAACACACAATCACTCGCTCACTCGGTGCTCTGTTCTCACTACAATTAATAATCGTGTCGATTGTAATCAACCGTGTGTGATCACGTGTGCTCAACACGTGTGGGACAATCGTCTACGGGCTCATCTCGTGCATAAAACGTGTGTTAAGTTGTGTGAGGAGGCTCAGAGACGCTCATTGTTGCTCAATAAAACCTTTGGTGACAAACCTTTGGTGCAAGTGCCATGATTCATTTCGCATTTCTTACTGTCGCCTAACCTCACTTCTACACCAGCGTGCTCATCCATCACCTTAATTCTCAAACATGGAACATTTAACTGATGTTTTCACGTGTCATACGCCGAAATATATTAAAGATTGAGGCAATTACTGATATTCCCGCAAATCTCTGCACTTCGCGCGTGTCTAACTAGACGGTGCTCATCCTACGATACGTAAAAATCAATGAAAATAATGAATTGAAACGTTTTTGTAAAATTTATATTCGTAGTTTTTGGGACCCGAGGCCACTAAATCCCTATGTTTCATTACAAATTGATTGGCTCTGTCCTTATTATATATTGAATGGATTTAAAAATTACAAGAAAAATCTACGATGTAAGTACACGAGCGTAGGTATCTCTAACGTTAGCATCTGGGCACACGTATCAGTTCCGTGTAAGTCCACGTAGAATTCAGGTACTCTTCGTTACTTTCCTCAAATACTGTACTGCAAGTACTTTCCATTACAGTCATTAAAAATAATCAGGATTATATCAAGTTTGGTGTCATTTTCATCAGAAAGACACTAGTAATTCATTAGAGATACTTCTATGATAGAAATTGGCATACTCATTACCGAATGGCCTATTGCTGACTTTGTCCTAATGCTACTATTCTAGTGTTTATGACCCCGAAGCCGCGTCGTTCGAAAGCTTTTACCTAACAACCCATCAGGGTCGTAAAAAAAGGTACGCGTTACCGTTCAACCGATTTCAAGAGAGCGTACAGTGAAAAGGCCAGAATGTCGTGGACATCGAATTTTAACTTTCTGAGTACAAATACAGAAGCCGGTATAAGCGTGGCGTTGAATAGCTAAAAGATTAAAACATTCAGACACAAAAATTCTAGAAAATACATTAAAACACCGATACTATCAAAGACACATCCGATTAGTTGCCCCTTAAGGGGTCATTCTGGTTAGCGCGCCGATAAATTCAGCGATATTCAGGAATTTATTGCGAAGACAGGAATTATAGTAATGGAATAAAACATTTTTTCTATCGATTAAACTACATTTCTACGGTAAATAAAAAATATAAAAGTTATAAAATTATTGCTTCTAAAATGGTTTTGATGGCGATTTTGATGACATGTTTAAAAATTTATGCCACGCTCGTGCAGGTGATTTCAGCAGTTGAACTTATTTAAAACGAAAAATATAAACAGATTCTTGATCTGTATGACAGTCGCTATGGCCCGTACTAGAATAAATAATTTATCATTAAAATTAACAAAATGGTGGGCAAAATACAAGAATCAATGTATTTTGGCTGTGTTTACTGTGCTATTTTCGATTTGAAAAGTAGGTTAGACTCAACAGAAATACTTGGTTGTAGTACCGACCAGAGGTATAGGTGTGCAGAATAATCAGTTCAATTTATAAAGCAATCGGTTCGATAGATTTTGAGATTTTACATGCACCATGTGAAAAAATGCCGTTCCTAGAAAAACGCGTTCAAAGTTTTTATGTATGGTGGTCGAGGCTCTGCGCTCCCTACAAAATACCTACGTAGAAGCGAAAATAATTAGAATTTTTCAATGAAAAGTTAATAGTACATTCTTGAAGATATCTACTTTCAAAAAATGTTATAAAAAAAAATCGATTTTCTCAAATCGTCTAACCAGAATGTCCCCTTAAATCCAAAGTATGCATACACTGTATTAAAGATAAAATCATAAAAAAGAAAACCAGAACAATAGATTCTGACGTCTGCAAACGCATTGTTGGACGTGGCCGAAACTACGACGTCGAGCCCGTCGACATCGATAAAAGAACGAGATGATCGGCGCCCGACGAAGGCAGTCTCCACTCTCCTGCAGAGACGGGCAAAAAATTATTTGAAGTAAAAATGTCGTACACAAACTTTTATTTCAAATAATTTTTTGCCCATCTCTGTACTACAACCATGCGCCGTTCCGGCGTTCGGAGAGCTGCCAGCGACCGCTGGACAGCAGTGATCCTCGAGCGTCGAAAATTTTGGGATGGTCACTTTCAAGTTCACGTGGCAAAGAGCTATTGGGAATTTCCCGGTACAGGTAAGCGAGTCACGCGCTCCGCTTTTATAATCAGTTTACCACTCGCACCCCAGATTACTGCAATGAGGTGCGAAAACAATGTCGACCGGTCTCGTACCCGTCTCAATTTCAATATTTTTAGCTACGGCAGGGTTGACCGCGTCGCTATACCCCTGTACGGAGGGTCTTTTCGCCATCTGTGTGTAAATGACACAATAATAGCGTATCGTTCCAAAGAATGGAAAATCAGAATTGAAACCGACTTCAAAAAAGTAAATATGCGGCAAAAAGTAAAAAATAATTTTGTTCCTTATTTAATCTACGACACTCAATTGTTTTAAGTCGGCGCCAGATGTACACAGTGCAACTGATGAGACGCCGATGTAAAGAAATTGAGTGTCGTAAATTAAATAAGGAACAAAATTATTTTTTACTTTTTACCGCTTTTTTACTTTTTTGAAGTCGAGAAAACCAGAACAATAGATTCTGAGGTCTCAAACTGTTTCTACAAGAATTAGGAGCACCTACGCTCTTGACTTTAGTTTATAGTCAACTATTGTGAACTGAAGCCACTTAATTAATAGTCTTTAACTCTACTTGTACCTTAAGGGCGGAATAAACGAGCACGTTTTGTAAACTCCACGTAACCACTTATTATAATTTAAATGGACTATTAACGCAAACGCAGACAGTACGTAATTAATTATCACGCAAGTAATTCCAGCAAGTGGATGAATATCGGAGCGCCGATAGCTCTTGGCATACGCAATTGTCACTGTGATGTCTACAGCACCGCGATTCACAACGAAGAGAGCGATCGCGGAGACGATACGGGCCAAATCCACCGGATCGGAAGATCGAATCCTGGCCAATCAGCGCAGCCCACGTAGCTGTCGAGAGACAATGACTATTAAGAGAGCGCGCACACAGGTAATTAGTCCTGGCGTTAGACCCGAGATGGCCCGACCGGTCCGTCTCCGCGATCGCTCAGCCGCGGGGCAAGGAACAGAAGCGCGTTCAAATCCCGCGCTGCACAGCGATAGCGGGCATGCACCAGACTGGTCGTCTTGCTGCGACCAATCCCAAACACAAACGCATTGTTGGACATGGCCGAAACCGCGACGTCGACCCCGTCGACATCAATAAAAGAACGAGACTATTGGCGGAGGTAGTCTCCTCAGGAGACTATTCTGCAGTCGCTCGCATAGGACGGTCGTGTCGAGCACTTTATGTACACCAAACCTTAAATATATTCACTTCTTGCATTCTAAATACCATACTCCTTTCCCCTCCTATACTATTCAGTTTTCTCTATCAAATAAAAAAACTTTGATATGAAACATCTTTTTGTTTTTTCAATAGTTAGAAAAATAATAGCGTGTGAAAAATAATATACGAACAATTAGGACATATTGTATAAACTTTCTGAAACATCCGAACGTCAGTTAACATTAATCAGTTAACGTCAGTTAGTATATAGTTAAAACAAATTAATTTTTCTAATAGGTATGGAGGAGAACGAATTCGTTTTTCAAAAAATATGTATCGAATATTTTTGGCAACTCTACAGACTTGCAAAATTGCACCAACATCGGTGTGTACGGGTTCCATATGTTCATCTTTTTAGAAATTACGTTATTGCAAGCGAACAAAATTTGTTTTGCGTTAAATAAACCGGAATAGGGCAGCAAGGTTAAAAGGCAAATGTGATATCGTTTTATTTTCATTCACCTTTCTCTTCCGTTGAACGGAATATATTCATAAGACGATTTTTAAATTGTTACTCTAACAGATACATTTGTAAATCGCGGGCTTCGACTCTCAAAACATAACCTAGTTTTACCAGTGCTGAATTCTAATTTCTACCACGCGTAGCGTTACAATCTGTTTCGAGACTTCACCGGTAACGTTGCATGCGACACTAAAATGGTAAGGGGGTCCTAGGACCCCCGAAACCGGTGACAGAAAAATACATTGATTGATAGGTCTATTCCATACCTCGTCTGTGGTAGTACAGATTGTGTGGTAACATAGATCAGTTCTTCTGTATCGATGGTCGGTAACGCCGAGTTTGAGTCCCCGTGGGACGTTACAAGGCGGTATCATATTAATAATATTTTGGAAAGCGGTGCCATTAATTAAACTGAAAGGCCGTCCATGAATTGTTATCAGATTTACGCATTTATCTAACACATTTACGCATTTATCTCCCTGCTTAATGCGTTTGCTTTTATTATTAGAACTTGCTTCCCCCGCATCTTCAGTTTTTCGCGTTTGCTTGTCAAGCATAACTCGTATAAATTCAGTAGGATGATTCCATGATAAATGTGACAACAAATTGGTGCCGTGTTTTCCTTAAAAGTACGCAAATATGAGTCATAAAATAATAATCAAATACTTACAAACACTTACTGCGACTTCATGACTGCACTCATTACTCAAACATGCCGTTATAATAAAAGCAAAGTTGTTTCGAGAAGAACTTAGAAAGAAATTCAACAGGAAATTAGTATCGCTAAAAAAAGATGCTGCGACCTGTATAGATCGTTCATTTTTAGGAATAAATGTGCAGTACGTGGATGGAGCGAAACTGGTTCTAAATACTCTAGCAGTAAAAGAACTTTACAGTAGACATACTGCTATGAATATAAAACAAATTTTGAAAAATGTCCTTCTAATGTACGGGATATTTATACATCAGATTTATTCGATTACGACCGATAACGGATCAAACATGATTAAGCTCGTTAAACTCATACGGAACGATCAACACGAAAATTGTAAGAGTAAAGACGACAGCGACAGCGATAATGATGAAGACTATGAATTTTCGCTATCGGATGACGCTGAAAAATTAAAATATCTAATTAGATCTGTCCGTTGTGCAGCTCACATATTAAGGGGGTAGACACGGGTAATGCAGCGCGCTCTATACCGACACAATCTGGCCCAAAACATGGGTTTGGGAAATTACGTTGTTTGTCCTTATATGAGCAGAGTTTGGGCTGGGTGAGGTCTCATTCGAAAGAGGAAGCTTCAATGCAGCCCGCTCTGGTCATGGCTCAACGAGATTGTGTTGATATCTGATAATATGAGTGTCCAAATTAGAGAAAAAATCGACAAAATACACTCGCAGATTACAAGTATTTGTAGGTCACTAAAAGGGTTTTATGACTCAAACGATGACCAGAATTATTAGTGACAAATTTAGTTGAGCTAGTGGATACGAGATGGCGCCTATTCGGGAGGACTGCGAACGTGGAATCATAGCAAAACTGAGGCGTTAGCTGGATACACGAGCCACAGTAAAAGCGTGATGCAGTCAATGTATGCATTTTCGGACGATTGTAGGTTAGGTTATATGCATTTTAGGCATACATTGACTAAGAACTGCTGGGAATGAATACATTTACTAAAGCTTTTACCGTAACGCGTACATCACTTGAAATCGCTGTCGTATTTATGTTATAGTAATTGCGACAGTTAGAGCAACAACGGAATAACCTGCAAATAAATTTTTCCTATTGTACATTGATGGCTGAGCGCACACATATTGTATGTCCACTTTTAGCGTGTTTTGAGAAAAACAGGTTCAAACATTCAATGATACTTTATAATTAAATAAATACTTTTTGCATTATTGTATTATTATATATATGTAATATAGGTATCACTGAAAATATGTAATTAGTAGTATAAGTTAGAATCTGAAAAATTATAATAATAATTCCATAACAATACTTCGAAGATGGACATGCTATATGTAACCAAGTACAGAGGAGGACATAGTATACATGAATGATATTGTATACAAATGAACGAAAGGAATAATAACTGGAAATAATCTCACTTCAATATTATATTTATTTTGAAAGTAACAGGAATAAAAAAATAATTATTCCCTTTCATTTTCGCAGTATTCATTTTCGTAGTTTTCATTTTTGTCAATGTCCATGGGTGTTGGAATTACATTACGTTGTGATTTTGCTAATGGTATGCTATTGATAAATGCCTTGTAGTATTGAGGAATAATTCCGTTGGAAGATACAGAAGATCTTTTTTCGTCGCGATAGATATAGGAAGACTTTTTTAAAAAAATTTATTTATTGTCACATTTTCCAAGAATATTTTCGTCCTCTGGCATGGACATACAATAAACAAAAATATTATTTTTGTTAAATTTATAGAAAAGATAAACATGTGATTTTTATACAGCATAAAGAAACAGTCAAGCACTATTTGTTGCATATAAAAACTCAAATTTCATAAAAAGTGGACATACAATATGTGTGTACTAAGCCATCGATATGATTAGTAGAGCCTATATAATATAGGTTATATTTTCTGTCACTTCGAGGTCAGAAAATCCGTTCCTCCAAATGACAGAAAATATAACCTATGTATATGCTATATGACAATAAATGTTGAGCGGCTATTTCGTTCTTTTGCGCTACATTTGTGAACTTTTTATCATCTTTCCGAAACATTATTATTACGCCGCAACGGTATGTTTAGGAAATCGGGTATAACGTATAGGTTATATTTTCTGTCACTTCGAGGACAGAAAATCCGCTCCTCCAAGTGACAGAAAATATAACCTATGTATATGCTATATGACAATAAATGTTGAGCGGCTATTTCGTTCTTTTGCGCTACATTTGTAAACTTTTTATCATCTTTCCGAAACATTATTATTACGCCGCAACGGTATCTTTAGGAAATCGGGTATAACGTATAGGTTATATTTTCTGTCACTTCGAGGACAGAAAATCCGCTCCTCCAAATGACAGAAAATATAACCTATAAGCCATACCCGATTTCCTAAAGATACCGTTGCGGCGTAATAATAATGTTGCGGAAGGATGATGAAAAGTTCACAAATGTAGCGTAATAGAACGAAATAGCCGCTAAACATTTATTGTCATATAGCATATACATAGGTTATATTTTCTGTCACTTCGAGGAGGGGCCACATAATAATCACGCGTTGAATTCAACATCAAACACAATTTTATATATGTTTGTTCATAACAGTTTCCTGCATAGGATGTGTATTTCATGTTCTGTTTCAGTGTTTTGCTAATTAAAAAATGCCTATCCTAACAAACTTCATTTTCTGGAGACATGCCCTCATGTATTTTTCCTTTTCACTTATAATTCCTTACTGCCAACGTAGAATATTGTAGCATAAGCACATTTCAAGCAAATGTACAATGAATTTTCTACGTTTACAGTACCAGCAGACTTTCTGTTTAAAAAGTACAACGCAACAGCTGAGAATTTTTTTCCACATTCAAAATAAAATATGGAAATAGCAAACAGCTCCCTCTCGCGTGCACAGGCAGCCGCGTATCTATGGGTATTACCATTTCTGTGCAGAAAAAATCTGCTGTAATACCGACCGGCCTCGGCGGCCAGACCACGTGACGTGTCTACCCCCTTAAAGTTAACTGTCTCGGATGTTTTGAAAGATGTAATGCCTCACGCAGACGCTAACCCAGCGTTACCGACCGTAGGTAAAACAGTACCGCTTGTAAAATTGCGCAGACCTTTATACAGATTTTTATATAATTTAGGAATTAAGCGAAACAAATATCTTAGGGACATTAGGAATAACATAATATAACTGTTAGCAAAAGCATAAGACACAGCATAATGTAATAAATGAGTAAAATGTAAGTTAAGAAATAACGATTTGCTGCGCATGCGCCAAAACACTAAATCTTGGGTATAAAAGGAGGTGCTCGCAGCACAGCCAGTCACTTCAGACTCTGTCAACAGAAGCGAGCTCGCCCCGGAGACGGAAGCGGCCGCTCTAGCAGCAGACATAGCTAAGGAGTAACGAGCTCGCCCCGGAGACGGAAGCGGCCGTACACTGCGATACACGAGGTCACTGTAGAGAGAGAAATCTGCCACGAGTAACGAGCTCGCCCCGGAGACTGAAGCGGCCGTTCTTACAGCA
This sequence comes from Andrena marginata, assembly GCA_963932335.1. NCBI lineage: Eukaryota > Metazoa > Arthropoda > Insecta > Hymenoptera > Andrenidae > Andrena > Andrena marginata. The sequence continues at coordinate 20,867,405 of OZ010663.1, forward strand.
GACGTTGCCAAGAGTAATAGCTTGCCCCGGAGACGGAAGCGGCATTACACTGCGACATATATATATATATATATATATATATATATATATATATATATATATATATATATATATACACAGGGTGTCCCAAAAATGTCGGAGTTCCTTGAAAGGGGTGATTCAGGGGGTGATTTGAAACAACTTTTTCCTTAGCGAAAATATTGTCCGAAGCTTCGTTAACGAGATATTAACAAAAAACCCGACCAATCAGAGCGCGCGCTTTCCGCCCGAGCTCCCGCGGTAGCGTTGGCTACACGGTAGGCGGCTGCGCTTGTACTAAGAACGTACGAACAAGCAAGTGGCATGAATCGAAGGAAACTGCGTCACACATTTTTTTCTTAAAGCAGAATCTTAAATTATAATTATTTGAAGCGAGATGACAAGAAATTCGTAAATTTCGTTTTCAAATAACGCATAAACGAAAAGGTAATGTAACAGAAAATGTACGACAAGTGGTCGTAATTCATTATTGAGGTAAAAATCCGTAGTTTAATAACGGCCAACACAACTAAATTTAAAAAATAATATTAGGTGTATGAATAAATTCTTTCCAACTGGATTTACATAATCAGTACAAAGCTACCGCGGTGATATTCGTAAGCTGCCAGCAAAATGGCAAAAGGTAATTAATAATAGGGGAAATTATTTCGATGATTGAGTCGCTTTCATATTTTTTAAATCAAACAGTTATTGTACCCCAAAATCGGAAAGAATTTATTTCTACACCTAATAATCACCAATAAATTAAATAAAACTCACCCATTCGGACATACCTTTCCTTCCTTTTCGGAAACCTATGGCACTGGGTCACTGTACCGATCCTGGTCATCGGTGGACGAAAAGATTTATGGTAGGGTAGCGTCCAGTGCTCAGCTGATCGCAGGTATTCGCAAGACACCACCCGAAGGTAAGGGTCGCAACGTCAAGTGCGTCCGGGTTAATGTACCGAATATTCACTTCACTGCACTGCTACTAACACTGATCACTTAATTTATTTTTCATGGAACGTGTGGTTCCTACGTTATAAAAATTGGTGGCCCCGAACCGGGCCGATTACCCATATCACTCCCTCGCGTCATCATCCACCCCGTCGAGTATAATTTTGACGCCAAACGCCGAATCGTACCCTTGCTTGGGGTTTGGATGCGCGGGTATTCCAGTGCCAACGCTCGCACAGTAGCACTTGCGTCTCCGTTGTTCCGGGCGTACACCCAGAACATCGCGTAATAATCTTCAGCTGAGTACATTTCTGGGACGAGCTTACTAGTTGACTGAGAGGATTTTTTCCCAAGCAACTTCCTTTCCCCCAAGTAGTTTCTCTCGTTCCATTATGAGTTTACTCCCACCAGGACAAGAGGCTTAAGATAAAAAGAAGCCAGCCCATTTTAGAAACACAAGTGTTTTGCAGAAGTGCAACGAACGAACCATCCTACACTTTCACAAGAGCCCGCGCTCCGTCCTTTTACTGCCAATGTACCCATTGCTTAGAGATAGACAGCAGACACCACGTGTTTCGGTTCGAAAGGGTCCGAAGAGACGAGAAACAGAAAGTCTTCGAATTGTTAAAACGGAGAAAAGGCATACCATTCCTGTTTCCGTTTTCCGATGCCCTGAGTTCACGTTTGCTACAAGGCGGAGCCAGTTAAGCCATAAATTACCCAAAACTGTAGGAAATCGTTCTCTACCGCCGACTCGCGGGACAATAGGGTCATAAACCGCGACCCTAGCGAAATGCTCTGGCCCATCAGCCTGATTAATTTTTGGGAACTAACAATTAAAAAGTATTATTCAACATTGATACGGCTCGCGAAGAGATACGGGAAGAAAGAGAGCATGTAGTTCGCTGACTGCGCGTAGTCCCGCCTGCTTCGTCCTACCTTCAAATTAAAGACGGATCCCTTATCTTTCGAGTATACACACGCGCTCGAATTTTAAAACAAAAGCATGCGTCGACGTATTCGGTGCGAGAGACGGTGGGCTTGAAGTCCGATTGGTCCCAAACTAACCAATCGGGCCTGCTTATCATTCGTGTCTAAACACGCGCTCGAATTTCAAAACAAAAAAATGCGTCGACGTATTCCGTGCGAGAGAAGGTGGGCCTTGGGGAGGAGATATTGCTGTGTAGAGGGCCTCTTCGGGACAGTGGCCGTTTGGGAGGGATGCAGGGCAGATTGGTTAGATTAGGGCCAATCGGACTTGAAGCCCACCGTCTCTCGCACCGAATACGTCGACGCGTGCTTTTGTTTTGAAATTCGAGCGCGTGTTTATACTCGAGAGATAAGGGATCCGTCTTTAATTTGAAGGTAGGACGAAGCAGGCGGGACTACGCGCAGTCAGCGAACTACATACTCTCTTTCTTCCCGTGTCTCTTCGCGAGCCGTATTAATGTTGAATAATACTTTTTAATTGTTTGTTCCCAAAAATTAATCAGGCTGATGGGCCAGAGCATTTCGCTAGGGTCGCGGTTTATGACCGTATTGTCCCGCGAGTCGGCGATAGAGAACGATTTCCTACAGTTTTGGGTAATTTAGGGCTTAACTGGTTCCACCTCGTAGCAAACGTGAACTCAGGGCATCGGAAAACGGAAACAGGAATGGTATGCCTTTTCTTCTTTATAACAATTCGAAGACTATCTGTTTCTCGTCTCTTCGGACCCTTTCGAACCGAAACACGTGGTGTCTGCTGTCTATCTCTAAGCAATGGGTACATTGGCAGTAAAAGGACGGAGCGCGGGCTCTTGTGAAAGTGTAGGATGGTTCGTTCGTTGCACTTCTGCAAAACACGTGTGTTTCTAAAATGTGCTGGCTTCTTTTTATCTAAAGCCTCTTGTCCTGGTGGGAGTAAACTCATAATGGAACGAGAGAAACTACTTGGGGGTAGAGGAAGTTGCTTGGGAAAAAATCCTCTCAGTCAACTAGTAAGCTCGTCCCAGAAATGTACTCAGCTGAAGATTATTACGCGATGTTCTGGGTGTACGCCCGGAACAACGGAGACGCAAGTGCTACTGTGCGAGCGTTGGCACTGGAATACCCGCGCATCCAAACCCCAAGCAAGGGTACGATTCGGCGTTTGGCGTCAAAATTATGCTCGACGGGGTTGATGATGACGCGAGGCAGTGATATGGGTAATCGGCCCGGTTCGGGGCCGCCAATTTTTATAACGTAGGAACAACACGTTCCATGAAAAATAAATTAAGTGATCAGTGTTAGGAGCAGTGCAGTGAAGTGAATATTCGGTACATTAACCCGGACGCACTTGACGTTGCGACCCTTACCTTTGGGTGGTGTCTTGCGAATACCTGCGATCAGCTGAGCACTGGGCGCTACCCTACCATAAATCTTTTCGTCCACCGATGACCAGGATCGGTACAGTGACCCAGTGACATAGGTTTCCGAAAAGGAAGGAAAGGAATGTCCGAATGGGTGAGTTTTATTTAATTTATTGGTGATTATTAGGTGTAGAAATAAATTCTTTCCGATTTTGGGGTACAATAACTGTTTGATTTAAAAAATATGAAAGCGACTCAATCATCGAAATAATTTCCCCTATTATTAATTACCTTTTGCCATTTTTCTGGCAGCTTACGAATATCACCGCGGTAGCTTTGTACTGATTATGTAAATCCAGTTGGAAAGAATTTATTCATACACCTAATATTATTTTTTAAATTTAGTTGTGTTGGCCGTTATTAAACTACGGATTTTTACCTCAATAACGAATTACGATCACTTGTCGTACATTTTCTGTTACATTACCTTTTCGTTTATGCGTTATTTGAAAACGAAATTTACGAATTTCTTGTCATCTCGCTTCAAATAATTATTATTTAAGATTCTGCTTTAAGAAAAAAATGTGTGACGCAGTTTCCTTCGATTCATGCCACTTGCTTGTTCGTACGTTCGTAGTACAAGCGCAGCCGCCTACCGTGTAGCCAACGCTACCGCGGGAGCTCGGGCGGAAAGCGCGCGCTCTGATTGGTCGGGTTTTTTTGTTAATATCTCGTTAACGAAGCTTCGGACAATATTTTCGCTAAGGAAAAAGTTGTTTCAAATCACCCCCTGAATCACCCCTTTCAAGGAACTCCGACATTTTTGGGACACCCTGTATATATTATAATATATATATATATATATATACCTAGTTCATATAATATATAAAAACACAAAAATCCCAAAAAACATAAAATACATAATCATAGCTGTAGTCATTATTAGGTTGTTATTGTTAAATAGAATTAAGTGTTACTGAATAAATAGCCATTGTTAAGTTAAAAGCTTGGATTTTAATCCTTAACTCTCTACCAACGAACCCCACCTATCCTATACTTGAGAGGAAGCCGCTCTCCTCTCGAGGACCTACTAGCATTCGGTTGCCTCCGAGCAACAGAACGTTACAAAGATGACAAAACTGTACCCATTATAAGTCAAACTAGAGGAGTATGCAAAAAGTTACGAGCACCAAGGGTGAGAAGTATATTAAAGGCAGTGTGTTTGGGAATGAAATTGGTTCCACACGCCGCCACTCTCATTCTCGTGGCAGCACCTCGCGGACTGTGATTCAGCAGCGTTGATCGATTGGCGAGCCGCCAATCAACGGCGATCGACCAACCGTCTCCTCAATCAACGAACCAATCAGCGAGCCGCTTCGAGGTTCGAGATGAACGGAGAAGACGCGGTAGCGGATGTCCGCCATATTCACTCTCTCCTTGTGCGTTTGGAAGTCAACGGTGGTCTGCATACTCGCGTCGCGAACATCAAGACTTTTGTACCTTCTCACGCTCATTATCAAAAGTATTCTGCTCAGCTCACCACGCGTATAGTAATCACGCAGTGCTCATGTGAACTCTCACCTGTCCCACACAATTAGTACAATTGCGTGGACGCCACGTGGTGACCATACCCGCGGTTTCAATATTCTCATCTCAGATTACATATTCTCGTCTCAGATTGCATATTCTCATCTCAGGCGATGATAAATGTTATCATTGCGCCATAGTGGTCTCATGAGTATTGACAATAAATTGACAAAGTGTTCACCGGAACAAGTTATTCAGTGCATACATAACCTGTCTTAGACTCCTCTCATCTCACCCCCGATCTTATCTCAAACACAGTGCATAAGAAGAAATCCATAATAGACTGCCCTACATGCTGGCACTCAACATTGGATATGTTGGAACGTCTTGTGTAATTAAAAGAATTCTGTAAAAAAAATGAAGATCAATATTTACATCAAGAAACGTGGACAGAAATTGAAGATCTAGAGCGTTCTCTAACCCCAGCGCGTATTGCAACCAAACGATTACAAGAAGAACAATTTGTGATTGGAGATTTTTATCGAACGTGGTCACGATGTAAATTAGAAAGTGCCAAGATCAAAACGTCATTGGCATGTAGACTTGTTGAGGCAATGGCAGCTCGAGAAAAATATTTATTTAATAATGATGCTTTCCTGTCAAGAATGTTCCTTGAGGTGTGATTTAACATCGTCTTATCGCGACAACAAATAATACAAGCCAATAACCATTTTATACGTACTTGGCAATATAAACAAAAAATACAGAAGGAACATCAGACGTTGCATAATAATAATAACTGTTCTCCGAGCCCTTCAATTGCATGTGAACATGAGTGTGAGGCAGACGATGTTGAGAAAATGTGAAGCGAGTTAGACAATAAAAAACGTGGTGCTAGTATTTCTACTCATACCTTGGACATCATGAGTATGCTCAGGAAATTTTTAGAATATCCTCGTTTGGATTCCAAAGAAGACAATTTAGAATTTTGGAACACAAATAAAAATAATGAACCGGAATTATACTCGTTAGCCAAGATAGCTTTATCAGTATCTCCGACACAAGTTAGTGTCAAGAGATTATTCTCCTCTTTAAAATATGTATTGTCATATTTACGCTACAATTTATCTGATCACATTCTTGATGATATTTTAATGCTAAGAGCTAACATCAAAGATGTAAATTTATAAATTATGATAAAAGCAAACATTCATCACCAACTGCTGTGCATTTTCATTTATCCTACACTTCCTTTTAAATTGTTGTTTAAATTGGTTTACTTAATTTAATTAAAAATACCCTAAAAATATCCTATTAAAAATATCATAAAAACCCAATTAAAAATATTTCGAAATTTAGACATAATGGAATACGAAACCGAAAAAATAACCGTAAATGTTTACTAATATACTGATATTTTTATATAAGAGTATAATGTTATACCGGTACTTTGATATAATAGTTCCAATTCTATAAGGGTTATGGAAGTATTACCGGAAAATACTGAAACATACCATGTTACCGAAACGAATCCCGAAAAAATACAGGTATTTATTTCGGTTTTCGGTAACCTATTGTTTTCGGTATGATATCGGTTTCGGTATTTATTTTTTTCGGTACAACATCGGTTTCGGTATTTATCTGTTTTGATGCGATATCGGTTTCGGTATAGCTTTATTGGCGAAATACCGGTATTAAGTGCCTGATTTTAGTCGATCGGGTTATCTACCATCCGTGGGGGCATTAACGAATCCCCGAGCTTGAGCCTGACGATCCCCACGATCCCCACGAGAATCTCATTGCATAGTATATTTGCATAGTAGATATCCTAGGCCGATTTTAAATCAACGCAGGGCGAGGGGTACCGCACCGTAGGCGAGAGGAGGCGGGTGGGGGGGGACGCGACCCGTGGAATAGAGCTGTTCGAGTACTCGGAAAAAGCGAGCCAAGCCAGGCTCGGTTTTTCGAGCCGAGCCGAGCCGAGTACCCGTAAAAACCGAGTAGCTCGGTAAATCCGAGTAGATCGAATTTTTTCGAGTAGCTCGAATTTTTTCGAGTAGCTCGAATATTTTCAAGCGGCCCGAATGAACCGAGAAACTAGAAATTTTCGAGCAGCTTGAAGCTTGAAACTTGAAGCTTGAACGTTTCGGGCAATACGAATGTTTCGAATATTTTAGGTTACGTTTATCTATTGGAACGTAAATAATGGTTCTCGATAAGTAATGTAAATAATTAAAGTATAAGCTGTAAATGGAAATATTCTATAACTTTTGAGAAGTACTAAATTCAAATATTTCTTTTTTTCCTTTTCATTTTTTCGTTCTTTATGAACGTATTCATACATTTCTGTATATATTATCTTTCTTTTCTCCTTATTTTTTCTTAGTTTTTTACCTTCTTCCTATGGGTTTTACCTCTGTTCCACCATTGTCAACAGAACGAACGAACGAACGAACGAACGAACAAACGAACGAACGAACGAACGAACGAACGAACGAACGAACGAACGAACGAACGAACGAACGAACGAACGAACGAACGAACGAACGAACGAACGAACGAACGAACGAACGAACGAACGAACGAACGAACGAACGAACGAACGAACGAACGAACGAACGAACGAACGAACGAACGAACGAACGAACGAACGAACGAACGAACGAACGAACGAACGAACGAACGAACGAACGAACGAACGAACGAACGAACGAACGAACGAACGAACGAACGAACGAACGAACGAACGAACGAACGAACGAACGAACGAACGAACGAACGAACGAACGAACGAACGAACGAACGAACGAACGAACGAACGAACGAACGAACGAACGAACGAACGAACGAACGAACGAACGAACGAACGAACGAACGAACGAACGAACGAACGAACGAACGAACGAACGAACGAACGAACGAACGAACGAACGAACGAACGAACGAACGAACGAACGAACGAACGAACGAACGAACGAACGAACGAACGAACGAACGAACGAACGAACGAACGAACGAACGAACGAACGAACGAACGAACGAACGAACGAACGAACGAACGAACGAACGAACGAACGAACGAACGAACGAACGAACGAACGAACGAACGAACGAACGAACGAACGAACGAACGAACGAACGAACGAACGAACGAACGAACGAACGAACGAACGAACGAACGAACGAACGAACGAACGAACGAACGAACGAACGAACGAACGAACGAACGAACGAACGAACGAACGAACGAACGAACGAACGAACGAACGAACGAACGAACGAACGAACGAACGAACGAACGGACGGACGGACGGACGGACGGACGGACGGACGGACGGACGGACGGACGGACGGACGGACCACGGTCATCCGTGGTTTGATAGCCAACTTTTGGATTGTCGCTCGCGATCCACTAGGCCCATGACTACCGTTAGCCAAGCCAGCGCATCACCGGTACAGTCACTCGCAGCAATACCTACTGCCACTTTACAGTCGCTCTCGGCATTACCTTCGGCTAACGATATGAGGGACCTGATAAGTGACTTAATTAAGAAGGAGTTCGCCGTACTCAGGGACGAAATACTCTCCTGTATCAGGATGGACCTAGCGGACATGAGGACGGAGATTGGTACATTGTCTGTGCGAGTTAGGGTCCTTGAAGAAACTCCCGCCAATTCCTCAGTGCAGACGCTCTCTCCAGCGATGGACGACCTAGTCGCCGAATTGAACGACAGGGTGGCGCGTGCTAGAAATTTAATAATATTTGGGGTTCCTGAGCCTCAAGAGTCCACTGCGGAGCGTGCAAGGACGGCCGATGCGGATAGTGCACGGGCCGTACTTACAGCTACTTGCCCCCTCGGTACCCAGGAGTTGGATACGCGTCGTATCGGCAAATTAGGGGGAACATCCTGTAGGCCCTTATGCGTGCGCCTCAACTCTGCAGCGGATGCGATGAAGTTCCTCCAGAATAAGCACCGGTACAAAGGGCCTTTCAAGTTATCGGACGACAAGACCATGCTCCAACGCGGGACTCTTACGCAGCTTAGGGCGACTCTGCGTGACCTTCATGAACATGGAGAGACCCACATGACTATTCGGTACATCCGTGGTGTGCCGAAGATTATGCCGGGTAACCGCCGTGGCGAGTCCACGCAAAAAAACTGACCCACGACCCTTTAGTGTATTTCCAGAATGTACGTGGTCTTCGCACTAAACTGGACTTTTTAATTAATTCGCTTCTCACATCAGCTGTGTCATATGACATAATTATTCTAGTCGAGACCTGGCTCAACTCTGCTATTTCTTCCTTCGAGTTGGGTTTAGGTAATTATGCAGTGTATAGATGTGATAGATCCCTTGATACAAGTAGCTACTTGAGAGGTGGCGGAGTCCTTATCGCGGTCAAAAAGTCGATACCTTCTAGTCCTGTTATTGTCAGCTGTGCAGATGTTGAGCAATTATTTATGAGAGTCCACCTCCTTAATAACAAGTACTTATTACTAGGGGCTATTTACTTGCCGCCTGCATCCCGGCCTACCCTTTGTGAGAAACACGTGGACTGTATCACTGAGTTATATCTTAAACATAGCAACGACATATTTTTGCTGCACGGTGATTATAATCTCCCGCATGCTATCTGGTACAGAGACTCAGGTCAGTCTTGCTTTAGGAAGCCAGGAATGCCGATGAATGAATCGGCGGCGGTTGATCTTCTCCTTGGATGGGTTGGCTACTGTAACTTAATCCAAGTGAACACGGTGTTTAATGTCTGTGACGGTATGCTCGATCTTATTTTTGTTAGCAATTCGAGGGTTACTGTTGATCGGGTCCTCGATGCTTTAATTGGGCCCGATGCCTACCATCCGCCCCTTTATTTGAAGTTTAACGAACTTGACTTAGAGGTGGCCACTGTGGTGGAGAACTTCACCTATCGGGACTTCAAGCGTGGTGATTATGCCTGTGTATTGGATTATTTCAACTCAGTGGATTGGGACATGGTGGCCGGTAATACCGACCCATGTGTTGCCCTTGAGCGTTTGTACGGCCACATTAACCATGCAATTAACGCCTTCATTCCGGTCCGGACTGTTCAACGCTCCACGTTTCCTCAGTGGTTTTCCCCACGATTGAGGTCCCTGATTCGTGAGAAGAAAAGAGCGCATATAGTCTTTAAGCGGTCATGTGCATACAGCGACTACATGATCTTTTCCCACCTCCGATCGCAGTGCAAGGCAGCCTTACATCGAGATCACCGTATTTATATTGAGGGTGTCGAGAACGCTGTCTCTAGTAATGTCTCGAACTTTTGGAAATTTGTAAACACTAAACGTGGCGGTCATAATATTCCTGGCAAGGTGCATCTCGATCAAGCCTCTGCCACGACTCACTCGTCAGCTGCTGACCTCTTTGCGGACTTTTTCGGATCTGTTTACACCCGTCCGTCCGGAGTGTTGCCTGCGTTGAATCCTGGTCTGTCCCCCGGTGCTGGTGTAAACATACACTCGCTATCCGTCTCTATAGGTGATATTTATTCCAAGCTAGATTCACTCGATTCGGCCAAAGGCCCGGGTTTCGACGGTATCCCCCCTTTGTTTTTGAAGGAATGCCGCTTTATTCTCTCCAGGCCTCTCTGGCATATCTTTAATTACTCCCTAAAGAGTGGAACTTTTCCCACAGCCTGGAAGACTAGTCTAGTAACCCCAGTATTTAAGGCAGGTGACCTCTCGGACGTGAAAAACTACAGGCCGATTTGTAAACTATCTGTCCTGCCCAAACTCTTCGAGGAAATTGTAACCGAGTACGTAACGCCTCTTCTCACAAATGTCATCTGTAATGAACAGCATGGATTTGTTCCCGAACGATCGACGGCGACTAATCTGGCGGTATACCACTGCTTTGTCTCAGCAGCCCTCGATGCCGGTCTCCAGGTTGACACTGTATATACAGACTTCCGGAAGGCCTTCGATACGGTTGACCACGATATTTTACTACAGAAAAAATCTTCGATTGGTATTAATGGGTCGTTCCTGTCATGGGTCGGTAGCTATTTGGATGACCGGGTGCAAGTAATTAAAGTGTTCGACCAACTATCAGCTCCTGTTAAGGTGTGCTCTGGCGTCCCTCAGGGATCGCACCTTGGTCCCCTTCTGTTCCTCATTTTTATTAATGACCTGAAGGATGTATTCCGGGACTGTAAATTTCTTATGTACGCCGATGATTTGAAGATATTTCGTACCATTCGCAGTGCACTCGACTCTAGTAAGATGCAGGATGACCTCATTAGATTCGAGCAGTGGTGTACCGTCAATAAGATGCGGCTAAATACGGCTAAATGTGTGGTGTTCAGAACCCATAGAGCTAGTAGTGTCATAGTATCGCCATATAGTCTACGCAGCACCCCATTGAATGATGTGGACGAAGTCTGTGACCTTGGAGTTACGTTAACGACTAGGCTAGATTTTCGTAACCATTACCTGAATATTACTTGCAAAGCGATGAAAACCTTAGGATTTATAGCTCGTTTCGCAAAGCACTTCAGGCAATTGAAATCACTGAAGTTGTTGTATGTAGCACATGTCAGACCCCAGGTAGAATATGCGTCGATAATTTGGAACCCAAAGCACAAGCTATATGTCAGTTTAATCGAAAGGGTCCAGCATAAGTTCCTCCGGATGGCTATGAGAGCAATAGGTAGTCCTATGCTGTTCAATGACCATGACTATGGTCCTGCCATGCACAAAACAAGGCTCATCATTCTCAGTAACCGTCGGGTCTGTGCTGACGTATTGTTTCTGTATAGAATTATTCATGACCAGATAAACTGTAATGAGCTCGTAGCATCAATACACTTTCAGGCCCCTGTACGGTCATTGCGTCTGAGACCCCTTTTCAAGCCGAAAGTTCCAGATTACTTTCATTATACAGCCGATCCCATAAACCGCGCAATGGATGAGGTCAATCAGCGCTTTGCGGACATTGATTTATTCACTGTCTCACTTGATTCGTTTCGGAAACAGCTGCTTAACCGACTTTCCGTTTACCCTGTCAACTGCGTTGCGGCGTTTAATGTTTATTGTTGCGTGTGGAATGTTTATTTCATTGTACTTATTCTATTATACTATGTACTCTAAAGGGTTTTTTCCAAGTCCTGGAGTGATAAGCTGAGTTCGCACATATACATCCTGGGGTGATTCCTGCATCCTGTTATGTATTTCTCGTCGGGCATGAAGTATTGGGAGTTAATACGGCTGATTGCTAAGTATGTTGTTCTTGGTTTTATAAATATTGGGGTAGAGACATTGGTCGATATTATTTGAAATGAAGGGCATGGTTGAAGGTAGTAGAGGTCAAAGGGAATTTGGTCAAGTAAAGGTATGTCGAGTGACAAGATGATTCGGCCTTGTGAATATACTACGTTTAATTTAGTCACCCCTTGTAGCTGTTCGGAATTTAATTCTTCAGAGGTCAGCGGGAATTCGTACGGTGTAGTTTCGCGAATTGTTTCACAAGTTTGCGTCAGCTGGCTGGGTAAAAGAACGGCCGGATGTAATATACCAAGTTTCGCAAACGTGAGCGCGTCTGTAATTACAATTAACGCGGTCACGTATTCATCCACGTGCCTGGTCATTAGGAATGTCCACGACGACAAGGCTAATTCTAATTCTACTTTTGCTTCGCGATCGTCTATTTGACGGACACCCGATGCTATTTCCTTAATTCTATCACCCATGTTTCGCACGGAGCCCGTTACAGTTTGAAGTGTATCATGTATATCCTGAAATTCCGATTTTATAATGTGTGTCTGATTTCCTAACAATTCGGCGAGATGATTTTGATCTTTATAAAGTTTGTCTATTTCCTTGTTATAATATTGCGCATCATCGTTGTCCAAGGTTCCGAAAAGGGCTTTACTTAACGATCCGATGAATCCTAATGGTACCGATCGCTTGGTACGGGAGAGCTGTGGCTTCCCTAACATGCTGAGTAGCAAATCTTCATATCGTTTGGCATCGAGGAGTTTTCGTTGCAGGGCCGTGTTAAGGGCATCGGCCGGGCAAGACGTCCAGTTATATGCTGTGCATAACGCTTTCATTCTGTCGATCTGGGGTTCGGTTCGTGGTCGCGAGGTCAGTATGTCGGTGACTCCAATACCCGTGACCAGTCTCCATTGGGTGTGAAATACGCGGAGAGGTCGGATTTTTTCATAGTACAATCCCGGGTTGGGGTTCAGCGATGATATTTTGTAGTCCCCATCTATGACGTTACTGGCAACGCTTATCCATAAGAACGTGAATAGTAGGAGGCCACGTCCGTCCATGATGACTGTAGTACTTGGTTCTCCGAAACGTCTTACGCGGGGAATTCTATTGTTTTAAGTAATTGTCTACTGCAAATACGAAAACAAGTGAGATTAAGGAAAGGGTGGGAATTCTATTGTTTAAGTAAAGGTCTACTACAAATACGAAAACAAGTGAGATTAAGGAAAGGGTGGGAATTCTATTGTTTAAGTAAATGTCTACTACAAATACGAAAACAAGTGAGATTAAGGAAAGGGTTCCGATTTTCGGAGTGTGGCACCTTGGTTATGAGGATCGGCTTGGATGAGCCCTCCTGCTGGTCCGTTGTAAGCTTAAACCACATTGAATACGCTCTAACAGCGTCAGGGCGGTTTATCTTTACGGTAAAACGGGTCGCGGTAATATGGATCGCGATAGTATTCATCCTGATAGCAAGGGTAACTGTAAGCAGGGTACGAGGGAAGGGGCTCTCGATAATAATCGTCTCTATAGCGGGGGGAGCTATAAGCGGAATATGGAGAATGATGATCGCGGTACGAGTCACCTTCGTACGGCTGTCTCCATTCGGTCCATCTACGCTGAGGGTCATACGGTGACGGGGGACGCGCGTTCTGCGTGTACGCATTCTCGTCTTTGCATGTGCAACGCTAAATCGAACGCGTCATCCAATGATTCGGGGTTAGACAAGGCTACTTTAGTCGAAATTCTTTGAGGTAGTGCGATGATAAAGGAGGTACGAGCCAATCGTTCCACGTCCGTCATGGTTTTCTCAATATTTTCTCCAATGAATTCTTTCGCTCTTACGATTACCTGTCTATACAGGCGGCTCGCGCGGTGGATAAAGTCTATTAGACGCTCGTGGGGAAACATGCTTATACGTTCGAGTTCCAGCCGGAGCTCATAACCAATCATTTTATAGGAAGCGTGTTTGAATATTGTGCCCTCAAAATAGTGTATCATTATACTTTAACCCTTTCGACACGACCTTTTCCGATTTGGATTTTATTACATTTTCTTGCGGACATCGATTGTATTTTGCTGCGGATAGGTACAGATCAAAATTGAAAGTTGTAGGATAGATTTAAAAGTTGGGACATGTGTGTCCCGAAAACGCATATCTCTATGCTCACTAAGATAAATAAAAACAATAATTTAAAAACCTTTTAAGCAAAACAGTTTTAACAGATTATGAATACATACGCTACGATAAAAAATTTCAGAGAATTGTTCAATTACACCTAGTATAAATCACGAGATTTCTATCATTGCTACGCTGCAGCCCGACAGCCTACCAAAATAAAACTTACCCATCACAAAAATGCACTGGGGCATATGTGTCCCAACAGAGCCGAAAGGGTTAATTATATGAATGGCTTTTCGATTGTATTATTAGCTGTAGTTGATGCAAAAAAATATAATTGAAGAATACTGTACCTGTTCTGTTCACAATAATTGACACTGCCTTCCACACTTTGTTCTTCACCTCGTATTTTTTATGCCCCGGGTAAGCGGCGTCATAGAGGACACGATTAGGGGCTACAGCCTCTACCAATTTTTCGTCCTCCTCACTTGAAAACACAACTTTTTTCGCCATTTCACGATGTTGTCGCCAACCACACGAAAAATCTAATACTGTCAGACTGACACTACACAAGTCTGAAGCGTACAGAAACGTTTCCTATACTGACTAACTATCCCTGTAAGCCGCAGTTTAAATATTATTTCCATCAGGAGGTGCATCTTTCTGAGGGTGGAGTCTTCTGTGAATCTCTAAATACTATTGGTCGCAAAGAAACTCCCACCTCGCAGATCGTACGCGTAGAAGTGGAAAAATATAATAATAAAGTAACACCGGTGTTTTGGGATTTTCCCCGTGCGCGATTTCCAGCCGCCCTAAACGGATTGCTAGCGGGCCACGGTTTACTACAGCTTTATGACACTATACCTTCAGCCCCCTACACGATATAAAGTAATTAGGAAAAATCTACCAAGTAACTTGCAGAAGAGCGGAACAATTTTTAGGTTTAATCCCCAATTGCTACAAGCTAATTCCTCTACGCTCGGCAGGCAATAAACCGTGTTTCGCTACAGTATAAAAGAATAAAAAGTATGGTCGGAACGTTGAACGTGACGAAAATTAATTTTAAGGTCCGCACAATTACCAAAAGAAGAAGATGTTCTTATGTTAGATCAAAGAATGTTTCCCTGGCAATGGGGTAGGAAACAAAATTATTCCGCAGTAACACCAGTACGCCTCGCGGAGAGCCACAGGAAGAAAAGGGGTGGTCCACTGACTGCATGTGATGAGGCGTGATTCGTCCTCCCTACAAATGCAAGAGAGATCCCTTATCACTCAACTATAAACACGCATTGTAATATCAAAACTGAAGCACGCGCTGACGTTTTCGGTATGAGAGAACGTGGGCCACAGGGAGGAGATTATATTATGACCAATCGGTCCTGCATTCCTTTGAAACAGCAGCTTTCCACCTCTGTCCAGTAATATCTATCTTCTACCTGTGGCCCACGTTCTCTCGTACCGAAAACATCAACGTGTGCTTCAGTTTTGATATTACAATGCGCGTTTACAGTTGTGTGATAAGGTACCTCTCTCGAATTTGTAGGGAGGACGAAGCAGGCCTCATCATGCGCATTCAGCGGACCACCCCTTTTCTTCATGTGGTTCTCCGCGAGGCGTACCGGTGCTTCTGAAGAATAATTTCCCTTCCTAAAGCGGTCTGTAGACGTTCAATATTATTGCGCAATATTCAATATTGCACAATATTATTGACAGTCTGTGGATCATATTGGAAGGTTGCACAATAAAATTGAAAAGTTGCGCTATAATATTGACAGGTTGTACAATATATTGCGTGAATGAAGAAGAGAATCTGCCCCTAGACGCTCCATATATTGTGCAATATATTGCAATATTCATATTGCACAATAATATTGACCGTCTGTGGATCATATTGGAAGATTGTGCAATATACTGTGTGAATCGCGTGGGGGAAAAATTGACGTGAGATAGACCTATTAATTATGATTGTAGCGTAGCTCGTTAAGTGGTAAACCTTGTACTGTCTGAACTCCTGGTATCAGTATACTTGGTATACTTGGTATAAGGTTTCCACATCGAACTATTTCATATTTTCCTCTTTATTGTATGAAGAAGAGAAAATAATATGAAAGTAATTGTTGTTTTAATATAATTATGAAACACACAATGGAAACAACGTTCCTCAAAGAGGGGGGACCTTCCCTTAGTGAATTCGTGGGCGAAGGAGGATTCCTCTCCCTCTTGAGGAAGTAGAGGTGGAAAATGATACATCTGGTTGCCAAAATCTAACCAGGCTGATCGGCCGGAGCGTCTCGCCAGAGTCATGGTTTATGACCATTTTGTCCAGTGAGTTGGCGGTTGAGGACGGTACCTGCGCGTCCGAAGTCATCGTACGCACTACCCACCGACAGAGCAATATACGGATTAACTCAGACTGAAGAATGCCTAAAATTATCAAAGACAGCACAACGTTCTTGATTGCCCTTTAGAGATACTGGCAAACAGATGTTGTCGAAACATTCTTGGGGCAATATGAAATTCCCGGTCGAAAGCAATGAATGACTTCACTCTGAGCCCGCTTTTGTCCCAACGCACAGTGGACCGGAATCTTAAGAAATAGAGAAATTATTCAACATGCCATTTTTCGCAATCGAAATGCCGAATCATATTAAGCTACTTCATAAAAAAGGTGTTTGATTTTCTTTCGGCAAAGATAGAAAACTATTACTGGATCTACAGAAATGCATAAAAAGTTTAAAACACCTTCATCTGTATTCCAGTGAGAATCTTTTGACCTACAATTTGTTCTATAATTTTTAAAATCTTTATTTCTGACTTCATCTTGGGTTTCTCCACCTAATTGGCCGATTGCAAGGTTGCCAAAATATTTGATATTTTCGCAGGAATGTATCAACACTTTGTAAACAGTGTTTGGTTATATAGGATAACATGGATACAGGTATACAAATATTTATGCATGTTTTCCCTTGTGGGACAAAAGTGGGCTCAGAGCGAGGCGGAAATTCCAATTATCTTTTACAGCCGGTAATTTAGAATTTTTCGAAGCGAAATTTCTTTATTCGTTTACGGTAGGCAATAATTGCTTGTTTTCGAAGCGTTCGTCGGGAAGTATTTGTGTACCTGATATCGAACAAGGACAATCGACACCGTGCCGTTTCTTTGCAGGGGTTTGAACTTTCTTCGCACTGAGTTAATCCGTTGATTGCTCTGTCACCGGGTGCTACACAGGGACTTGGGACCAGCACGTACCGTTGTCTACCATCGGCTCGCGGGACCATACGGTCATAAACCGCGAGCCTGGCGAGACGCTGTGACCGATCACCCTGATGAATTTTTCACAGCGAGGTGAAAATTCATTCGCTGTTTACGAGCGGTAATATTCATATTTTCCCAAGAACATTTCTACAATATCCGTTTGCCACATGTCTAAATGGCAATCAAGCACGTGGCGGGGTCTTTAAAAACTTTAGGCATTCTACAGCCTGAGTTAATCCGTATATTGCTCTTTCAGTGGATAATACATACAATGTATTTTGGAACCAAATGTGGTAGATATTTTCTTCCCTCACTTCGTGAACAGAGAGAGAGGTTCCCCCCTTCTCGAAGAACGATGTTTCCAAAATATTAGTTTCATAATTATATCAAAACAACAATTACTTTCAGGTCATTTTCTCTTCTTTATACAATGAAGTGAAAAATATAAATTAGTTGAAAGCAGAAACCTTGTAGGTACTGTACGAATTCTCATTATCGTTATACCTGGTTATGGATGGGTATTCTTTCATTGGCATTCATTTATATTCATAATACGATATCATTTGTTGAGACGAAGTAAAGAAGTTGGAACATAAGGTCATTTAATGTCGCATGAGGTTGTAAATTACATATCGAGGTCTCCAAGAAGTCAGGTACATAAACGACAAACGGTGGTCGTCTCGTTGAACCCTATTTCACCGTGCTGCCTAGGCACTTGTTATAATATCTACATATGCAAGATGTGACAAAGATGATACCAATATAGCAATTAAAAAGTATTATCCAACATCAATACGCCACGCGAAGGGGTAGAAGGGAGGAAGTCCGCTGACTGTGCGGGATGCCGCCTGCTTGATCCTCCCGACAAATTCAAGACCGATCTCTTATTTCTCAAGAATAAACACGCAAGGTATAGGGAGGAGATTATATTATGTCCAGTCGGTCCTGCATTCCTTTGAAACGGCAACTTTCCACCGCTGCACCGTAATATCTCCTCCCTATGGCACACGTTCTCTTGCACCGAATACGTCAGCGCGTGCTTTTATTTTGATATTCCAACGCGTGTTTATATTCGAGAGATTAGGCATCACGCGCAGTCAGCGGACCACCCCTTTTCTTCCTGCGGCTCTCCGCGAGGCGTACTGGTCTTTCTGCAGAATAATTTCGTTTCCTACACCATTGCCAAGGAAACATTCTTCGATCTAACATAAGAACATCTTCTTCTTTTGGTAATTGTGCGGACCTTAAAATTAATTTTCGTCACGGTCAACGTTCCGACCATACCTTTTATTCTTTTATACTGTAGCGAAACACGGTTTATTGCCTGCCGAGCGTAGAGGAATTAGCTTGTAGCAATTGGGGATTAATCCTAAAAATTATTCCGCTATTCTGCAAGTTACTTGGCAGATGTTTCCTAATTACTTTATATCGTGTAGGGGGCCGAAGGTCTAGTGTCATAACCCACACAGCACACTTCGTTGCGGCAAAGTTGCAGGATAGTTGCAGTAACCTTGCGATGTTGCATGGTTGCAGCGCAATGTCGATGTATGGTTGCTGCGACGTTGCCGTGCAACATTGCACGGAGCGGACATAGAATTGTTGCTGTATAGTTGCGGCATAGTTGCGTTGCAATAATGCACTGCAACTATGCTGCAACTATGCCGCAACTATGCCGCAATTATGTCGCAACTATGCAACAACTTTACCGCAGCTTTGCCGCAGTTTTGCCGCAACTTTGCCGCAGCTTTGCCGCAACTTTGTCGCAACTTTGCCACAACTTTGCGGCGTTAGCAGATTTTAAAACATAATATCTCCAAAACCGGCTGAAATAAAGTGTATACATTATACTTTATTGAATTCGTCTTGAAACACACTATCATGTGATCTGTTAAAAAAAGAGTTCCGTTTAAAAAAAAAATTGATCATCGTATCTCATAAAATAATAATACAAGAAAAAATCGTCTGCCCCAGTGAATTTGTCCCCTCCAACCATGCAATTTCATGTAAACAATTTATTTTATATCTCCAATACGTTAGGAAATATCCAGGTGTTTATTGTTCCCGCGGACATCCTGTATAATGAACTAAAATATCAAATATATGTCGGAGAAGGCAACCATTTAATCAGTTCCAAGCATAAGTCAGAATCCACTTTACTGGTGGTACGTGTTTTTAACGTACGGAGTAATCAGTATATATACCACCTACAGTAATCTACATCCAAGAAGGTTCCGTGGCCACAACGGTAGCGCGTTAAGCCGGGGCCAGACCTGAATGAGTACACACTGAGCAGGCTGAGCGGCGCACGAATATTCTGATGTGGACGGGTGAAACGGTAGCTAGGGCCGCATGCTTCTACGTCAGAAAGGCTGAGCGTGAACGCATATGCTAGTGTGGACGGGTCATTCGTGGTGAATCGGCTCATTCGACCCGACTCGGGGATGCCGGCGAAGGCACATGGCCTGAGCCGACCGTTGTCGGTTTCCTTCCGCACATCAAAGGGAATTTGGAGTGCATTGCGTTCAGCGTGGAAAATAGAGGCAGAATGTGATACTTTTCTAAAATCCTCGATATATCGGATTTTCATGATATTGAAATACACATATGGTAGCCCATATGAAATTAGGCAGGGTTAAGTCCTCATTTTTGCAGATTTGAAATTGTTTAAAAAATACAAATCTTCAAAGTTTCCTGCTTTCGGTGATTTTTACGAAACGCCTACAGAAATTAATTATAATGTCTTAAGTTATTGAAGGCATAGACTAAATAAATTTAATCCATTGCTAATATTGACATAAACAGATAATCAAAAATTTAAAAATTACATTTTGAATAATAATAATAATGCAATTAACATATGATAGACTTTAAAGCTCTATTGTACTGAATAATTTGTCTTTCTTTTCTTCACTACACCCTGCATTGTTCTTAATTCATATAGCCAGGCCGACTCACTGTTGTGTTAAAAAATCACACGAGATTACTCGCGGAGGCAGCAATACGCCTCGTGGAGGGACGCAGGTAGAAAATGAGGTGTCCACTGCACTGCGCGTGATCCCGCCTGTGACGTCTTCCCTTCGAATTGGAGACTGATCGGCTCGGCTCGCCCAGCAAAATTGACGAGCTAGACGAGGCGTGCCGGCTCGCGGAGCTACGACCCGTCTGATTCCACCTAAAGATAGTGGAAATATTAGCCTCCTTTTCGGCCGCGTCCAGATCTGAATAGAACACCGAACCGAACGCCACATGAAACTCCCTAATGCCCCCGCTCCTACGTGTGGAACGTATATTTCTAGCGATCTTCTTCGTCAGTTTCGACAGAGTCTCGTGGTTCGCGACAGTTAAAGATTGAAGGACAGAGAGTGTTTGGAGTAGTGCAGACGAAAGGATTGCCTGCCATATAACACCGAGGAAGGGACCTCGGGACCCTCGACCAAAGGAAGGTCAGGCTCGCCGCGATGTTCGGGCTCTTCACAGCCGATGTTGGTGAAATCCCAGACCATCAAAGGAATGGCTCACCCACATGGGGTAAACAACTGTAGTGGTGCATCCCTGTCCCTCACACCACCATGACTTGTTGTCGTCCTTACAATTGGGGGTGTCAAGTAGTTTAAAGAAGCAAGACAAGGTGGTAATAAACGAAGAGTGTCCCACAGACCTTTCCAATGTACCTACGCCTACGGGATATGGAAGGGATGCCGATGGATTCCTTATATTTTTCCGATGAAAATCATTCCAAATTTCATATAAATCCGACTATTTTTAACGAATTCAGCTTGAAATGATATAAAACCATTTTTCCTGAAATTTCCTTCATTATGGTCTGAATTACATTGTTCTTGGTGTCAGTTTCATCGGCGAAACATAAGGAATAAATTGACGTCGTTTTTGCAAAGATGTGATGAGAAATGCGGAACTCTTGAACATTTCTGAATTTTTAATGGTATTCCAACCGTTTGAAGGATCGAAACCCATCAAATTCGGTGAGGCACAGCAGGGGGTTGTCCTAGCCACGGGGTACCAGGTGGCAACTCTTTGACACGCGTCGGTGGACAATCACTCTGTATTGGTAAACGGGATGACTCGGAGGGTTGAGCTGTATGTATTTAGCTAACTATGTATCACACCATCTTTACGACTGCGGAGTGGGATAAGTTAAGCACAGAAGTTGGTGAAGAAAGATACAATGGCACTTTCGACCCCTCCGCATGCGTCATTCGTGCGCGCTTAGCCTGCTCAGCGTATACGCATTCAGGTCTGGCCCCGGCTTTAGATTGTCATGCGGGCGGTCCGGAGTTCAAGTCCTGTCGTAACCGATAACTTTTTTTATTTTTTTTAAACAGTTTTTCGTTGCCTCAAAGTTGCCGTGCAAAGTTGCCTCAAAGTTGCTGTGCAACTTTGCAGCAGGCGGACATAGAATTTTTGCTGCATAGTTGCGGCATCCTTGCGTGAGTCGTTGCCATCTTGCACCGCAACTATCCTGCAACTATGCTGCAACGAGAGTGTGCTGTATGGGAAAGCTATAGTAAACCGTGGCCCGCTAACAATCCGTTTAGGGCATCACTCATCACGCTACATCATGGAACTTCGCGCGTGTGTCGATAGAAACACTGCACTTTCCATGGCATATTTATCAAATTCTTGTAGTTTTATTGGAACTACTGACGCTAAATCATGACGAATTGACGTTATTTTCTTAAATAACGTCAAACTTATATATTAACACTTTTAGTATCAATTTCCTTAATAATGTTCGGCATTTTTAAATTGCAAAATACAGGATGTTTCATTTTTTCCCATTTTTGGGCATTTGCCCCCACTGCGCGTCATAGAATACACGTATTTAATCCATAACTGCCAAATATTCGCGAATGCTTTTTCCGCAGTAGCAAGGTCTAGATTATGTTGATTAGAAAACAAGCAAAAAATTTGTTCAGAAGTTCCCGGAAGTGGAACTAAAAAAGTGATGATTGCTGACAATTTTTCAATTGGTTTCTTATGGAAAAAAACTGTATATAACTAATTATTTGCTATTACTTAACAGAATCGACACTACTCATTTGGGGCTCCAAAAATTGTCTTCTGTTATATCACCAAAAATTAAAAGACTCGATTTAAAATTCTGCACGAAAAATACATACAATCATAAACACGTGTTTGCACACAGATCAGAAGTAGGCGTCATGATATTTTTACCGTTTTTAGGTGCTCATATTAGTAGTCTACAGATAACATAAAAATACATATCTTTTGAATTCTGATTTCTTTCCTTATTTCTTGGGATTCTGTCACACTGTGGCAATGGGTCGCAATGCGACTGGTCGCTAGACTCC
The DNA here is from genome assembly GCA_963932335.1 of Andrena marginata. Lineage (NCBI taxonomy): Eukaryota > Metazoa > Arthropoda > Insecta > Hymenoptera > Andrenidae > Andrena > Andrena marginata. Next base: position 20,890,205 of record OZ010663.1, read on the forward strand.
TCCCGGAGGGAGTCAAGCGACCAGTCGCCCAGTGCCCAGCCTGCGACTAGGTATAATGGGAAACAGACCCTCCTCGCATTGTGTTGCCTCTCTAGTAGCCTAGGCTGGTACTCAAACAGACTCGCGTCAGGCTCCAACGTCTGGCGCATACCCGAGGATCGCAGTCGCTTGTAGGAGAACAGATACATGCTTTCCCATTGCACGAGTATACTGCGACCAGTCGCTGCGATCAATCGCAGCGACCAATCGCGGGTAGGAGATCCCGCCTTAACGCAAATTCCAATTACGATGCGTTTGTACGTGGTCAAGGTCAATGGGTAATCGCGCCCAATGATTCGTATGCTGGATTTCTTCGGCCACGTTGCAGATTTATCGCTGTAAGAAACACGCACAGAGTTAATGCTTCGATCGGTTTCGTGTAAAATCGAACAGTATACAGACGTATATATACCTTACATTCGAACGATACTGTTTATGAGGAAAATCCGTATCGTTGCAGCGGTTGAGGGGGTTCTCGAAGTGTCGTTGAAACGTCGGTTAATCATTTTGAATACACTGTGACTAAGTATACTGAACGGTTGCGGATACTAACTGTGTAGACACACACCTACGCGATATAATGTGGTCGGCAAGACCGCTCGGTACTTCTTTTATAGTGGTTCACAATCACACATGTACAGAAGTACAGTATGTTGATTTGGGGGAGGGGGATGGCTAGTGAAGTTGTACGTTGTTTTTTTTACATAGCTTTTGTTTTTTTTTAGTTTTTTTATCCTGTGATTTAGGTATTTGTTTACACTATTGCTGCGATTATATGTGGGGATAGAATCGACCATGCAACCGAGAATTATGCTGGTTATCGTTTGCAGGTGATTATCAATTTTTTCCAACGTCAAGTTACTGTTGGACGATATCTAATTCGTGTATGACTCCGATAACCTCCTTGTGAACCTACACCATTTCGTGGCTTTGTAGTTATAAGTGTGTTTGTTAGGCGCCTGCTCATCAAATGGAAAGTAATCATTTTGCACTCCGAACGTAAGTGACAGGGCAGTGTGGTCACTGTCATAAGGAAGGGTTCTTGCCTTACCACCCAGGTCATTAAGCCAATTCAGTCTAGAGTCCACCAGGCAAACGTCGAGAAACGTCTGAGCCGGCTTGAACGTGGGGAAGGCCGACACAATTATTCGCAACTTATAATTAATGTCATGCTCGCTCTCCCACTGACGCATATATTTGCCTCGTTGGTTTTCAGACCGATCACCCCATGCTTTGCGCCTGGCGCTGAGGTCACCAGCTATGATATAGTAATTATTATTATCATTTAACCTAAGTCTATAAAAAAGGTCATTAATCTCGTCAAAAAATAACCTCTTGTTATCATTTCTCGCGTAAATGCTAATCAGGTACATTTTGATATTGCCACTCATGTTCACTTTCGCGACAGCGTATTCTAAAATCTCATTCGAGGTTGAGGATGGGTAGTCGACTTCCTCGAATGCCAGACCCTTTCTAATCAGGATGGCAGTTCCACCTCCTTGAATAGAATTAGGTCTATCCCTCCGAATGAGGTCGTAATTTTTAAAGGAGATTACGTGTGTACTATTTAATTTGGTTTCTGGTAGAAAAACTATATCATGATTATAGGACTCAAGGAACTGCAATAGTTCTAACCTGCGATAATTCGCTATCAATGAGTTAACATTAATAGCTGCTACTCTTAACTGATTGACTCTATTTACCTGTGTGGACATTTTTTTTCTTATTTCAGCAAGGTACTGAGTATGTAATCGATTTTGGGCGTGTTCTCTGCCACCTGTGCGACTAATGTGTTGAATTGTGTTGTTACAAGCATTGCTAATTCGTTCTTCAAATCTGCGACCCAGGCAGGGGGTCTTGTCTCTTGATGTCCGTCCCAGAAACGAGGTTGATCTTGAGGGGTCACTATGTCTGCATCATCCTGCGTTGTGGAGGCAGGTGTCCGTTCCTTTCTTGCTAGTATGTTGTTGCGTTGGCTCAGTCCAGCGGTCGCTTGGGCGTAGGAGGTATTCTCCCTGATCGAGGCAGAGATACTATTGATTTTTTGTATCCTTGTCAGTCTCTTTGTTGTTGTGGCACTTCTTTTTTGCTCCAATGCAAATTTCATATATGTACAACCCTTGTACGAAGCTGGGTGACCTGACTGCCCGCAGTTGGCACACTTTAATTGGGATCTTTCATCTTCTTTTTTAATTTGGCATTCCCCAGGTTCATGAGATCCTGCACACTTCACACATCTGTATTGCAACTGGCAATTCTTACTAGCATGTCCTATTCGCTGGCACTTTTTACACTGAAAGATCATGGGTTTTCTGAGGTGTTCCCAACTAATCCTTTGGTACGCCAATGACTTTACTTTGAAAAGTTCTGCAGTCTTGCTGTTGTGTGCCAGCTGGAGAAGGTGGTGAAATCTTTCGGGGTGCTCCTTATTAAATATAAATTTCGATATTTTAATAATCTCGAGTTCCGGTATTTTCAAATCAAATATCTCTTGTTTAATGTAATCTTCGGTGAAATCTCCTCTGATGCCTTTTAGGATAACGGATTTTGGCTTTTGCTCCTTGGGCGTATATGTAAAATATTGCGTTTTGCTGGTTTGTAGGCTATCCACAATTGTTGAATAGTTGTTGGATCCGTCCACGTGTATGATGTGATTATTCGCATCTACTTCTTTTACTCGGAACATTGACTTGGGTACTTTCAAGTTTAATATACCATTAATCAGTGAGTTAATGTTAGTATTAACGGTATATATTGGAGGTTGTTTTTGGGCTTTCTTATTCTCGCTACTAGATGGCGCGCCTATTTGTTCGTTGTCCTCAATATCCATTGACAATTCGCCTGAAAGCACCTTAAATTTGTTATTGTCAAAATCCGACGATCTTGTCTCTGTGGATTTTTCAGTTTGCTTATAGGTTTTTTGGGGCTTTTCCCAACCATCTTTCAGCAAAGTGTCAGGTCCTGATGTGCCTGCCATCTGTTGGGAGAGTGTAACCTGAGATAACGTTTTGTGCTTGCAGGCCACGTTGAGGTTAGACCTAACCTGTATTGAGGTGCCACAGTTACTCTCTTTGCGCAGCTGTTTATAATATTTGTCCAGCTGTAATAAATTCAGTTTGGGCGTCTTGGTTTGCCCGGGTCTCGCGAGGGCTTCCGACGAAACATTCTCTTTACTTTCACCATCGAGCGAGAAGCGACGCTTCCCGCCTTGTGTTGGCTGCGACATTGGCTGCGTTCAGCGGAACAAACCGCTACGTAGCCACTCAGTAGCCGCTCACTGATTTTTCGCTGAACGCTACCGCTAGGTTGCTGAGCGCTCAACACGTTTAGTGAGCGGTCGCCATTTTTTCGAGCGTAGATAAACTCCGCTACTTTTACGGAACGTGTTGAGCAGTAAGATGGTGTCACCCATGGACCGCAACAACCTCTACAGAGCAGAGTACATTTATAACAATATAACATATGCAATTACGGATAGGATAGATGTACATGAAAGATTATCGACAGGTATTTGATTAAAAATATTTATTTATATTTATAACCTTTATTCCATTAACGCGTTGAATGTCGTGTAGGTTATGTACAGTGGCGGGTCCGTATTTTACTGCACTTTGTTTAGTGTGCAATCGTCAAATTTGCAATACATCTGTACTATTTATAATTTTTATAATTACCTTCCAATCTTTATTTTTAAAGTAATTTAAAATATTGTGCAGTAAAATTCAATGCAATAAAGGTTAATAAATTGTTTGTATTTGAATTTGATGCAACGTAGTAAACCCACCAATGGTTATATATGGTTTACAGTTTTTCTGCTCTATAATTTTAAATATTTGTGCTAAAACATGCTTCCGAAAATAAACAATATAATTATTTTTAAATAATACACTATTTTTGTATGAATTTTGTATATCGTTGTTAATTAATGAATGTATAAAATTGTACATTGTATAAGTATTTTTATTTATTTCAGACAAAGATTATTTTAATTCATACATATCCCAAAATATTTGTGATAATGAATCTGAGAGACTTGAACTCAATGAAGCTGAGAGACCTGAGTACAATGAAGATGAGAGACCTGAGTACAATGAAGATGAGAGATCTGAGTACAATGAAGATGAGAGACCTGAGTACAATGAAGATGAGAGACCTGAACAGGAACAATATAGTTCACCAGGTATGCAAAAAACTTTCCTGAATTAAACAATCTTTATCATCTTATTAATTTTGTATATCCATACTAATTTTTAGTTTGCTATTCAGATACTTTTAAGTGGACGACAAAAAGTACAACTTTTTGGTGTTAGCTTGTTATCAAGAAAGGATAGCAAGATTTAGAAATCCAACAATAAAAAAGAAAACTTTGTGGAAGGAAATAGTTTGCAAATTCAACGATGTAGGAATTAAAATTAATGTGGATATTTTAGACCGGAAAATGCGTAATATGAGAAAAACACATCGAATCATAAAAGATAAAAATAAAAAAACTGGGAGAGGTCGAATTACGTGGGAGTATTTTAAGACATTCGAGAGCATATTCGCCGACCATCGCACAATTAACTTTGGCCCAACAATAGCGTCGCGAACGCCATTAACACTGCCACCACCATTAGCCACACCGCCACCACCATTAGCCACACCGCCACCACTATTAGCTACACTACCAAATTCCAATAGTACACAAGATACACATATATTTATCTACATTTGTTATCAATCCAAAAATTCGCCATATATTCGAAATAATTAACTTTGTAGGTAACGCAACAAATATGCAACATCTAAACGAATCAGATTATTCATCAGATTGTAATATTTTTGAACCACAAATTACATATCACACACCTACACCGCTCTGCAGCCCTTCACAAGTGTCAATATCGAATGATTCAGGACAACAAAATAACACTGAACCAAAAAAACGAAACAGAAGTTTATACAGTTTAAGGAAGCAGAAGCTGGAAATCGAAAAAGACAGGGTACAGGCAATTAGAGATATAAAGGAGTTAGTCGACCAGTCGAATAAAATACAGGAAAACACAAACAAACTGTTAGAAATATTGATCCAACAACAAGCAAATAGAAATTAAAAATATATTTTAGTTACTTTCATTTTACTTTTTTACTTTTTTACTTTTTTACTTTTATTACGTACGTAGAAATAAGGACAAAAGTAGGTTGCAATAAAAAATGTGAAAACAGAACTGTTTATTTTTAAAATAAAGAAATTAGAGAATTTCTTTTAGTTGTTGCATTATTTATAACATTCAAGTTTTCTTCATTCTCTAACTGTTCATTTTGTAACTCTTGCTCTTCTACTGCGTCTATTTCGTATTCGTATTCATTTTCATTTTCATACTCATTAATAATAAAGTTGTGCAGTATACAACTTGCAGCTATTATTTGATTACCTAATTCAAAGTCTGAAATATCTAGATATTTCAGCCTTCTAAATTTTCCCTTCAACAGAGCAAATGCTTGTTCAATTATTGACCTTATACAAGATAATTTGTTATTGTATGTGATCTGCGACGTGGATAAATATCCATTATCTTTAATTGGGGTCATACAGCTTTCTAATAATGGATACGCTGTATCTCCAATTATGTGGTACCTTGGTGGTAGCAAAGGATTCTCTTCATTCATTAAATCGATGTATAAGGTACTATTTCTAAACACCCTAGCGTCATGCATACGCCCAGGCATTCCAACGAAAATATCAATAAACCTTGCCTTATTGTCGCATACCCCTATACAGAAAGAAAATATGAATGAACTATTACTCATTATAAATATTTCATTTACACATACCTTGCAATATTATAGAATGGAAACCCTTCCGATTATAATAATCATTGGCATTATTTATTGGTTGCTTGCATGGTATGTGGCAACCATCAATTGCCCCTATCACGCCTGGAAAACCACGGGATCGTAGGTCAAACACCTGCAATTGATATATTATATTTGAGTAGTTCTATAAGTATAATAATATGCAGTATTATATACAGATTATAAACATACACGTGATATTGTGTCATATGTTTCAGGATTTGGCCACATAATATATTCTGACAACAGCTGTACAATTACTGCAATTACTTCGCAAAATATACCGTGTCCAGTACTTTTGGCTATATCAAATCTGTCTCCCACGGATAGAAAACTTTCTGGCTTACAAGGAGAAGGTCAGGATGACAAGTCTCAGAAATTCTTGAAACTTAGTGTACATGAAGGTCTCCACTCGGACATTAATTTCCCAAAGCAGTAAGGCGCGCTTTTCAGAAAAACTCGAGAAAATCAACTTTGAAGAATTTCGAGTTCGATATATGTACTTGAAATATCCACTATCACGTATGATTTTAGCAGCACGATACGTATCTAATGTTTCGCAGGCAAAATCGCTCTGTTGTAGCACGTTAACAGAAATTTAAAAATTTCATCTGCACATCATATGCAGTTTCATACAACCGCGGATACCCATAGGCTATACACAGCTCAAGATTAAATAAAAATGTTACTGTGTCCAGTTTGAAATACAGCGACTTATTATGTAGTGTCGTCTTTACAATTGGAGGCGAAAATCATAGAAAGAATTATGGAGTCGATAGAAATTAGTGAGGAGAGAAGGAGGAAGACAGGCAAGTAAATAGTTGGTAATATATGTAATATGATTATATATTGTTACAATAATTGAAAAATAGAAATATAAAAAGAAAAAATATAAAAATAGAGTATAAATAGAATATACAAATATAAAATAAAAAATAAAAATATAAAAATACAATATAAAAGAAAAAGTATAATAATAATAATTTAATTTAGTGCCCACTTTCGTGTTACAATTTAACAATCATATACTCTTTCCATTTCATTCCCGCGATTGCGTCAGTGTAAGTCCTACCCTCCTAATGTATCCTGCTGTGTCTTAACAATTTTTTCTATTTCACAAGTGTTTCCTAATCTATTATATGTTACATAATCTTTTTTTCTCACTTTCCTGTTCTTCCCATATTTTCCTTCTCCCTATTATCTCCTGCAGAATAGCCAAGTCTCTCCCTTCTCCACTAATTACCTCTGTCCAATTCCTGCCACTCTTTCCACTTACTTCACATGCATCAATCACGTGTTTCACTGTTTCTTCCTCTTTCTTACAAAGCCTACATACCCTTTCTTCTTTCATTAGCCAATATTTGCATACCCTTGTTTCACTACCCTGTATGAATCTTCCTATCCTTTCTAATTCTCCTTTACTCTTTTCCCCCCATAAGTATTCCGATCTATCTCCTGGTTTCCTTGCCACCCCTCTTAATTCTCTTAGGAACTTTGACTCCTATACTTTCATCTCTCTTTCTTGTTCTTGGGTGTCTTTACTTATCTGCCCTATTTGGGTCGACACTTACTCCCCATTTAATTTCTCCTTTTCCATTTTTCATTTGACCATCCTCTCCCTTCAAAGAATTTGATTCTCATTCTTTCCGTTTTCGTTATTTCATTTCCTCTCATTAGTCTGCCCCCACATTCATATCTTATCGATCCTTTTTCCATATCTACTCCTTATTCCTAATCTTAACCTAAAACGCCGTCGCTCGCTCGCCCGTCCGCACTCCCTTCTCCTCTCCCCTCCTGGACCTCCGTTTCCACTCGCCGCCCATTCTCTCTCATTTCCTCATTCATCCTTCATCCATCCTGTACATTTCTCATCCACATACCTATCTTCTCTCCTCTATACTCCTTAACCATTCCTCCCCCTCCCCCTCCCCACCCAACACCTCGTCTACCATCTCTTGCCACCCCCTCTCTTCCCCCAACCCATTCATATTTCCCATACATGTTACCACGACTCTTCATCCCACCCACACACCCTACATATCCTTTTCTCTTCCTCTTCCCAATACCTACCACCTCTCATTTCATTCTCCAACCTGAATCTTGCTACCCTCTGCCATCTAATCTCCCCCCAACCCTTCTTCAAGTATCCCGGCAACCCCGGCCCCTTCACCCTTCTATACCACTTATTATACCTGGCCTCCCCTATCCTCCTCCACTTCTCCTCCTTCGGCAGCTTTCTTTCTCTTTCCACTATCTCCTCCCCTCTTATCTCCCCCTTTTCCCTACCTCTTTCTACCTCCTCTACTTTCCACCCCCTTTCCCCGAAGAATTACCCCCTTTCCTTTTCCCACCCCTCCAGCACCTTTCCCCTCTTAAAACTCCCCTTCATCTCCTCCCAACACGCCCTCGCTAGTTCCCCTCCCTGCCCTTCTTCCAACTTTTTCTCATATCCCCATGCCCTCATCCCTGCCCTACCCCTCATCAACCCCCTCTGCATCTCTTCCCTGACCATGTACCCCGGCGTGCTTCTTTCAACCCCCAACACCCATTTCAAGAACCTTTCTTGCATGGCCTCCACCTTCCCCCTCTCTTTCCAACTCCACACCTCCGCCCCATATTCCACCACCGCCCATACAAACCTGTCGAATAGCCATATCCCCCAAAAAATAGAACAAAATATATAATCACAAAAATAGAAGATAATACACAAAAAAATAGAACAAAATATACAATCACAAAAAAATAGAAGATTATAATAATTACAAAATAAAAAGAAGGTGTGAAATCAAAATGAGCTGCAAGTACATAAAGGTACTTTCCAACTGCGCTTAAGATGACACAACTACATATACACAGCTAAAATGCTGTGATCATACATTCCATTACTCATATCGCGGACATTTTTTAATTAATCCGTCAAAAAGAATCCCATTTAAAAAAAATTGTCGTAAATTAATAACTTTACAAAATTAATAATATACCAAAATTACGCCAATTACAAGAATGGCTATTATACAAAGACAAAATTGTATTAAATAATATTAAGCAGACATATTTTTATACAAGTAAATATTTTAATACAAATAAATATTTTATTCAAAATACTTGGCGCTGCACTCCGAATTGGAGTTGCTAAACTGAAATAAATATATATAAATTGCATTAATCTTTTTCTTTCTTTCTTGTGCGTGCTTTCGTGAATGTGTGTATGTGTGCGGGTGCATATGCTACGTATGATATTAGAGTTAAATATATGTAGAATAGATCTGACTGCGTTTCTAATATGTATATGTATATATATGTTTATGTATTTTAGATTGTAAGGGAGTTATTATAAATTATTATTACTACTAAAACAATTAACATTTTTTCGGTTCCGCAGCGCCAAGTATTTTGAATAAAATATTTATTCGTATTAAAATATTTACTTGTATAAAAATATGTCTGCTTAATATTATTTAATACAATTTTGTCTTTGTATAATAGCCATTCTTGTAATTGGCGTAATTTTGGTATATTATTAATTTTGTAAAGTTATTAATTTACGACAATTTTTTTTAAATGGGATTCTTTTTGACGGATTAATTAAAAAATGTCCGCGATATGAGTAATGGAATGTATGATCACAGCATTTTAGCTGTGTATATGTAGTTGTGTCATCTTAAGCGCAGTTGGAAAGTACCTTTATGTACTTGCAGCTCATTTTGATTTCACACCTTTTTTTTATTTTGTAATTATTATAATCTTCTATTTTTTTGTGATTGTATATTTTGTTCTATTTTTTTGTGTATTATCTTCTATTTTTGTGATTATATATTTTGTTCTATTTTTTGGGGGATTGTATATTGTCTTCTATTTTTTTGTGATTTTATTATTACCTTCTATTTTTTGTGATATATTTGATTTTTCATGTACTTGGCGTAATTTTTTTACTTTTTGAAGTTTTTTTATGGGGATCTCACTTCTTTTTACAAAGATAATTGGCATAGTAGGGACAGACTTTAGATAATTTTTATTGGGGGAAAAAAAGTGGAAAATTTGAAATCGACCGGAAGACGGGAAACCGGGTCTCATCGCATTTGAATTTTTTTTTGTAATCGTTTTTCTCCATTGTAGTATATCGTTAATATACATGTTTATATATGGTTGAATTTGTCTTTTTACACTCTGTAATAATATAGAATCAAAGTATAAGATTACTTGAAAAATTATGACCTTGAAATCTCGTAAATTTACCGTAAAAAAACATCTTTCGTTTTAATTATTTTTACCATGTCAAACAGTACAACTTTTGTCTAAGGAATTTTTTTCATATATATATATATATATATAAATAAAAGATTTCAAAATTTTAATGAAATAACCGATACTTTCGTTAAGAATACACTGTTCCAACAGATTTTATAAATATGGATTCTCTAGAATGGAAAAGTGATCCCAATTATAATATTGGATTAAATATAGTAAATAATTTAGCAGTAAACGATTCGGCCGAACGAGCAGTCAAACTCATGCAAAAGTTCAATTGTAACTATTCAACAGCCATCTGGACTTGTAACATTCAATACACGTTTCTTATAAATTTTCGTACGCTGAATACGAATTCGCAAACCGTTTTTCGCCAACATCCTCCGTTTTCGAAAAATTAGTTTATTTAAAAAAAAAATGCAAATTTTCAACTTTAACGTCTTGCGTATCGAAATAGTAATAGTTATTCGGTTGCTTGTTCCGTCAAAATTATTTTATAAACCTTCGGGAACACAACGATATAAGTTATTATTGCATTATTACTACTTAAATATATTTAAACCGCGATCAAAGAAAAAATGCACCCGAAACGCAACAATTTTTACAGATATCTGTCAATTTATTTTAAAAACTAAGAGTCTAGAAGAAAATCTGACTACTCCACGCGATGCAGCAGACATTTTTCCTTCGGAAAACATTAACAAAAGTGGTAGGTCACATTTCGTTTTCAATAACTGAGCGAAATAGTTTGGCAAAACGTATGGCGCCGACAGTGGTAGTCGCGCGCGTGTAAGCGATTCTGTCGGTGAGCGGCAATGGATACGCCCGCCGCTGTTGCCTTCTGTATTGAAAACAAACCGTGACTTACCACTTTTGTTGGTGTTTGCCGGGGGGGGAAATATCTGTGGCATCACGTGCAATGGTGAATTTTCTTCTAGAGCCCTAGTTTTTAAAATAAATTGAAAAATATCTGCAAAAATTGGTGCATTTCGGATGTAGTTTTCCCTTTAATCAGTTATTTATAATTATCCAAAAAAAATTTTAGACGAAAATTATACTGTTTGACAACATAAATATAATGCCAACGAAAAAAGTATTTTTTGATGGTTCATTTTTTGAGATTTCAAGGTCATGATTTTTTGTGTAATCTTATACTTTGATTCTATATTATTACAGAGCGTAAAAAGATAACGATATATAAAAATGTATATTAACGATATACTACAACGAAGAAAAACGAGTTACGAAAATAAAAAATTTCAAATGCGATGAGGCACAGTTTCTCGTTCTCCGATCAATTTCAAATTTTGCACACATTATTTTTTCTCCCAGTGGCATAATCCTTGGGGAGTGACCCCGTCAAAAATCTCAAAATTATATTTCGACAAGAGTAACTAAGGTCCACCCTAATAAACAGTCTTATGACGGGATAGAATTAAAGATAAATTCTACATAATAGAAACTATGCACACCTGCAATGCTTCAAGATGATGATTGAATTGGTGGAATTGGTTTAAATTTGAGTTTTCTGATATGAACCAAACTTACAAGAAGCAAATAGAGGATTGCAGCTGAATAAAATCGTTTAATAAAATCGTTTAATTAATATAATTAATATAATACTATGTCACAATAAATTTTTTTCTCTGCCGTAGATCATACTGCATCATCTTCTGCTTTGATTATCTGTAAATATATATAAAATCCACATTTTAGTTATTTTAGTTACAACTTAACGTAGAACTTATTATATATAGAAATAGAGTGGCCTTTTGCTTTAGTGAGTGTAGAGACTAAATAATGTGTCCGAAGGAGGTGCGAGCGTATGGCAGAAAGTCTTGTTGCAGGAAATTTAAATGCTAATGGTAATAATTCAGCGAAATGAACGCGGTGATCCAATATTTTTAACGCACAATGTATTGGTGTTGGAATGAAACTAATTTATTTAGTATGTTTATTGGTGATTTTAAATAATGGGAATCTAAAAAATTAATGAATTAATGAATAGTGTGACAACTACTTTGGATTTTATTAATTAAAGTATTACGAATGTCTTTCACAAAAGATTGAAAAGCATTAACGGAGATGTGTTTTCAGTGTACTTTCTTCACTAATGTGACTTGCTTTACATTGCAAGCAGTCCACCATAATCTATTTTCTTAATAATTCTTAATGCTATGTCTTTAAACAAATTTTGTCGATTTACCTTATTTGACAAAGTTCCAGAAACTTGTGCGAAACAAGATGCTCTGTCTATCTATTTAATCTTCTCCGGACAACCTCCACGCCTGTGCATTCCCTTCATTTCTATCCATCCAAGCCTGTGCGTCCCCTTCAATTGTACTATCCAAGCCTGTGCGTCTCCTTCATTTTTATCGAAGTCCTGTACGTCCCCTTCATTTCTATAATATAATAACCTTTACATAAAATAAAAACTCTAAATTGCTGGTATACAAATACAAATATCTGGCAATTTAAATTCAATGCAATTTTTTACTACAATATATTATTTTGTACAAGCATGGTACAAATTTCTAGAAACTTATGCGAAAGAAGGTGCTTCTCTGTCGAACCTTCTCCGGACAACTTCCAAGTCTGCGACTCTACATAAAAAATCTATTAAATAAATTTGGCGACTTACCTTGTTAATTGAGACAATATTTCCGTCTCCTATTTAGTGTAAAAACTCCTGACATCTCAAATTTGGACCACTTACATTATTTGACACTTGGAGGTTAAGATTGGTAGGTTATAAAGTTCAATGTATTTAAAAAATAGTTTGTACAATGACGGACGACGATGCCTGCCGAATAATCCCGAGAGTCGACGAACGAAGAACGAAACATGTGTTAGTTTCGTTTTGGCTGAAGGTGTGCGTGTAACACGTATATACGTAGAAGAACGAAACATGTGTTAGTTTTGTTTTGACTGAAGGTGTGCGTGTAACGCGTATACGTATTATGTTTGACGAAAAATTTCTAGAAGAATCAGAAGAAGAAGAAGAAGAATCTTAACATTCCGACTGATCCATGAGACGATATTATCATATCTCTGTTATGCGTGGACCGATTTTATTGAAATTGGTCTCATTCCAAAGCTTATATGCGGTTTACATAAGAAAAATGCCTTTAAATTTAGAAAATATTGCAAGCGTCATGAGATATTAATGAAATAAGTTTCAGGTTAGGTTGGATTAGCCGGGCGACGAGTAAATGATAAGCAGTAGCGACAGTCGCCATATATAGGGTGTCTTTTTCTTTCCTGTACTTTCTTTCCTGTACTTGGCGTCGAGACGCTACCGCGTCTCTAGATCCTTTTTCCCCAATCCTTTCCAAATAACCTTTTTCCTATCCCCCACACCTTCCCCATTACCGCCGCTCCTTTCCTTACTCCCTCTTCTACATGCTTTTCTTGCTCCCCATTTCCCATCACCGTGTATCCCAGGTATTTGTAGCTCCTCACCTCTTCCAATTCTTTTCCTTTCCATCCCCATGTCATTTTCTTCCACCTCCCCCCTCCTCTCCTTCACCGCATCACCTTTGTTTTACCCACGTTTAATTGCAGACCCTTCCCCTCAACATATCTCTCCAGCTTGCCAATCATTCCCCTCATCCCATCCTCATCCTCTGCTAGCATCGCCAGATCGTCTGCGTATTCCAGCGTGTATATCTTCCTCTCCCCCACCTTTACCCCCCATCCCCCCTTTTCTAGTTCCTCATCTACATCCGCTACCGTAAACTGGGGTGACTTTACCCGCCGGGGTGACATTGCCCACTTTTTTACTCTGACTGAAAAATTACCATATGATTGAATTCGCTAATTTTTTTTCGTTAGACCTTGCAGAAATTATTGCTATCGATTACAAAACACGATATGTTCTAATTACTTTACAATAAAATAAAATAAAGTCTTTCTGAAAAGTGGGCAATGTCACCCCGGACGGGCAAATTCACCCCAGTTTACGGTATCAGTAGCGTGAACAGGCTTGGGCTTAATGGACACCCTTGCCTTACCCTCTTGCGGTCCAAAACCTCTCCCGCTACTCGTCCCCCACTCTTACCCTGGAAACTGTCTCCCTTAATACCTCCCCGCATCTCTCCACCAACACTTCCCTTAGGCCCCTCCCCCTCATTGCTTTCATCAACACCCCCCTGTCCACCGAGTCAAACGCGGCTTTCAGATCCACGAAAAGGTTTATCAACTTTCTACCATTCCTCGTCACCTGCCTGTTCACCAGGCAGTTTAGTACATAGGTATTGTCTATGCACCCTACCCCCCTCCTAAACCCCGTTTGACCCGGTGGCAGCATACTCTTCCCCTCCACCTCCACTCTAACCCTCTCCGCTAACACCGAGGCATACACTTTGTACGCTGTCTGTGTTAGCGTTATTCCTCTATAATCTTCAACCTTCTCCCCTGCTCCTTTCTTTATCACTGGCACCACCACCCCCTCTTTCCACTCTTCTGGCCACCCTTCCCCCCTCCACACCCTATTACATATTCTCCATAGCCATTCCTCCACTTCTACGCCCCCGTATTTCCACACTTCATTTCCGATCCCATCCCCTCCCACCGGATTTCCGTCCTTTAAATTCCTTATCACCCTCTTTATTTCTTCCCTTTCCAACTCACTCTCTCTGCCCTCACCCCTCCCTCTCTCCCCTCCCATCCTCACTCTCCACTCCACTCCTCCTAACAGCCCCTGAAATATTCATCCCACTCCCTTATTCCTATCCCCTCGCTTACCCTCCTTCTCATCTTTCTTCCTCTATTCACCACGTTCCAGACATGTCCCTCCGTTCTCACCTCCGCCACTTCTTTTTCCCACCTCTCCTCTTCCTTTTTCTTTTTCTCCTCACACATCTTCTCATACTCTTTCTTCCTCGCTCTATACCCTGCCCCATCCCCTCCTTCCCTCCTCCATTTTCTCAGCTCCCTCCTCACTTTCTTTTTCTCCTCTCTACACTCCGAATCCCACCACCCTACCATCTTTTCACTCTTCTCCCCTTCCCCCGGCTTACCTATCGCTCCTTTTATCCTTTCCTGTAGTTCTCTCCAATCAGCATCCACTCCCCCCTCCCCTCATTCCTTTTCCCTAACTTCCTCATGAACTCCCTTCTTCCCTCTTCCAACCAGTTTCCTCTGCCCCCTCCCCTTCCTCCTCCTTTTTTCCTCTCTCCTCCCTTCTCTCTCCCCTCCCCACTTAGCCATACCACCACCGAATGGTGGTCGGATTCTATCCTGTCCCCTACCTCCAACCTTTCCATCTTCTCCCTTGTATCTTCATTCCCTAACACATAATCTATTACTTTGTTCTCCCTTGCCCCCGTGAAAGTCCACTCCCCCTCCTCGTCCCCCACTGTGTTTCCGTTCATAATTCCCCAACCTGTTTCCTCCAGATACCTGCACAGTCTCCTCCCATCCCCATTCACCTCCTTATCCTTGGATCTCCTCCTCCCCTCCTCCTTCCCTTCTTCTTCCTCACCTTCCCCCTCTACTCCCCCTCCTCCCCCATCCGCGCATTAACCCCCCCCCCATTACTACTCTTACTCCCCCTTCCCTCTCCTCCATCCATTCCCCCAGATCCTCTAGTTTCTCCTTCATTTCTCTATTTACATATACCCCCACTATTCCCCCCCCAATCTTCACTTTCTTCGCAATTATCCCCTCCTTTCCTCCTCCACCCCCTTCTCCCACTTCAAATTCCTTTCTTACACGCATAATCATTCCCCCTATCGCTCTCCCCCTCTTGTTTTCCCTCCTGGCCCATTGCTTTTCCCATATATGTTCTTTGGGTAGCCTCCTTTCCACAGCCTCCCACTCTTTCTGCTATACCCACGTCTCGCACATAACTATCACATCCCATTCTGTCAGTCCCCTCCAGAACTCGTCATCCTTCCTCTTCACTCCCGCCACATTCCAGAATGCCACCTTCCAAATTCCCCTCTTTTCCTTTTCTTTTCCCAATCTCTTTTCCCTTTCCATTCCGCCTCCCCACTTTATTCGTTTCCCTGCTCCTCACACCATTTTTCCTTTATTTCGTCCCACCTTCTTACCTTCCCGTTCACCCACATTTTCATATAGCCCACTTCTCTTCTCTTCCACATTCTCACTCTTAGCCTCCACTTCTCTTCATTTTCATTCCCAGTCTCCTCCTTGTCTCCCCTCTCCCCCCCTTCTTTTCCTTTTCCCATCTCTCTATCTTCTCCATCAACTCTTCCCTCCTCCTCTTCTACTCCCTCATCTCTTCCTCCCATCTTTTCCTCTCCCCTCTCCACTCTTCCTCCATCCTTCGTCTTTCCTCCCTGTCCTTTTTTATTTCTTCTCTCTCCTTACTTATTTCCTCCTTAATCTCTTTTCTCTCCTCCCTGTCTCTTTTCATATCCGCCCTCATCCTCCTCATCTCCAACATCATTTCCCTTTTCATCCCTACCAGCCCATCCCCCCTCCTCTCCATTTTTCCCTCCCCGCTGATCCTCTTTCTCCGGTGACGTCTTTGTCCTTCCGCTCCTCTTAAACACACCCTTTTCCTCCCTCATGTCCTCTTTCTCCTCCTCTCTTTCCCGCTTTTTCCCCCCAAAATTCTCCAGGCTTCCAACGCTGATCGCCACACTGCTCGTGCTGTCCTTTCTCGTTCTTTCCTCGCTCACCACCTTCCTCCTTCCCTTCTCCCCTTCCTTTCCCTCCTCCATCCTCTCTGTTCCTTTTCCCTTTTTACTTCCCTTTGTCCTACCCCTTTCCCCAGCCTTCCCCTGCCCTGCTGCCCCTTTATATTCCCTTTTCCAATTCACTCTTGTCACTCCCTCTTTCCTTTTATCTCCCTACTCTCTCTGCCGTACACCTTATCTCCCTTTTGAATTACCCGCCTGTTCACCTCTTTTCTTTCCCACACGGTGTCACCACTTAACATCAACTGCTCTTCACTCTGCCTTCCCGCCTTATTTCACCTATCCTCTCCTAACCTCTAAAACTCTCCTTATCCCACCTGCACCTAACCCGCCCTACAACCTACCCCTTCCCTTCAATCCTGGCCCCTTCCTCACTACTCAACTCTCTTCTACACCAACTCTCTAGCCCTACTTCACCACCTATCTCTCCCTTCCTTCACTCAAACACCCGCTCACTTTTCACACCACTGACACGCGCGCGACCGGAAACGGAAGTCCATCATCCGCGTATGAAATTGTTCAAATTTTCCTTCTACCTATTACGACTCCTCCTTCCTGTTCTTTGTTCATTTCGTTTCTCCAGGTATGCAAACGCGACATTGAAAAGTGTCGAGATTAACGGGCATCCTTGTCTAACATACTTTCCTGTTAAAAACTTTCCTATCATTCTTCACTCTTAAAGTGCATATAGTTCTGTCGTACATTTCCTGTATCCTTATTCTTAGTTGTTCACCTACTCCTTCTTCTTAAAATCTTTTCCAAATTTCTTCCATTTTCAATCTATCAAATGCACCCTTCATATCCGCGAAAAACAGGTATAGCTTCCCTCTTTTCTTTTGAGATTTCTATATTGTTACAAAGCCTGCTAGAGGATCGGCGCAAAGGAACCGCAAGCGAGTTATTAAAGCACAGTGCTAAGGCTTAATCTATTTTAACACAAGGACTTTGTAGAAACGTTCACAATTACTTATATTTAGTTTATGTACAGTGTCCCGAATAAAAGTTATACTATTTACACTAATAATCACAATTATTTAAGAGATGTGGTTTGACGCAAGCAAGCGCGACAAGCACGGTAGCAATATAATTAGTTGCAGAGCACGGTAGTAACTTTGCAAAGCAAAAGCTGCGAGAGAGCAAAAGCGTAGCGTGAAATAAAGCGTGTATACAATTGCAAAGCCGCGAACAGAGAAAGCGGTTCCGGAAACCGCCATCGAGTTCCTAGAAGAAAGAGCCTTCCCCTTCCATCGATCGCGATTCGAGGGAAGGGGTGCTGATCGCTGCTCCACATGAGTCAGCGGGCCGAGCCACTGATCGCCTAATTGCTGACGGTTCTGGAAGATGGCGCAAGAATGCATCCTTTCGCGAACAATATCTATAGCCGTTTTAACTACCGCTATTGCATCTACTGTCCCTCTCCTTCTGCATATCATTTAATCCCATCTGCATATCATTTAATATCCCATTTTCCATTTGTTCTTCTAATCTTCTCCTTAGAATTTCCGCGTATATCTCATAACCCATGTCCGTCAAAGTTATGCCCCTATAGTTCTTAACCATTTCCCTTTCTCCTTTTTTGAACACAGGACTTACTATTCCTTTTTTCCATTCTTCCGGAAAGTCCCCTTTTGTCCATGTCCTCTTTATGACCTTTGTTTGATTACCCATATTTATGAAGATGATTGCGACCTCGATGTTGAATTAAGATATCTTATATGATTTGAGTTCAGATCGACGTGAGCCAGGTCGGTTTCTATCTGCAGTTATTTAATAAGTTTGTCTACGTAAGGACTTAATTTATAAATTATTTTTTCTATATTCAATAAAAATTGAAATTTTATATTTATTAAGAATAGGTGTTTACCATGTGATAATTGTTGGTCGGGCTTCAAATTCTAATTATTCCATATTAGGAACGATTGGGTCAAAATTCACATTCAGTTCCTTATGAAGTAAATTTATTTTTAACAATATTTTCTGTATTTTATTAATTAAGTTATTCATTATTGGATTTATATCAATTTCAATATTAATTTTATTTTAATTTTAATTCCAATACTACGACAAGAAAATCACGGATAGGTCTTTTAAAATCGGAGACCCAGTGCCATTGCACGACGAGACGCTAAGGCGCAGACGTTCAAAAAACTAACACCCGCGTGGATAGGTCCCTACACGATTCAAAACCCGCACGATAATAATAATTACAGTATAAAGGGCGACGAACTATCCGCGTTGTCGCGAACCGACCTAAACACATTATAGAATAGGGCAGGAATAGGGATATGGTCGCAGCCATGAGGGGAAGTAACAGAGCATTAACGATTAGGTTAGACCAAAAAAGAGAGAAAGATTTATTATTTAAAAAAATTGTTGGTTTACGCAAAAAAAATGTATTATATTAATAATATATTAATTAAGTCCTGATTAATATTCGTCGATCTCATAGGCGGCCGCGAGGGCAGCCTTAAAAAGGAACCACAGCCGAGGTCGCGGAGCGGGGCCGAACCGCGAGGGTGGCCTCAAAAAGGGAATAAAGCTGAGGCCGTCGTGCGGGCTTGACGAATGGACCCTCATAACGCACTAGAACAAACACCAGATGCGGAAACAGTTAATTTTGAACAACGGAAAAACGATCAAAACATAAGTAACGAAAAACTCACCGAACAAGGCCAGTACGCCCCCACGCTGGACGTTTATGTAACCCTGCAGGGCCGGAAGCACCAAACTTTAGAAAACATAACGAACGTTGAACGCATGCACACTCCTGCGAAAACGCGATAACACTAACGAACTTGCACTTAATGTACCAGCAAAAACATCGCAAGCTTCCGCGGGATGGTTAATAAAATCAATATCTTTGCCTAAGAGATCACAACGTAATAAGAAGCGACAAAGAAAATCGAGTTCCATTTGCCCTCACTTCTCACTTCTACTTAAGCCCGGAGAAAGAAGATAAACAGTCCTACATTAGCAAAAATTTATCTCGCACACGCACAAGAAAAAACTTCGCGACTAACAAAACGAAACACCGACTACACATCGACATTATAATTTACAGGATTTTTGTCCGACAAACGACGATACTACCCGCAGGAGGAACAATCCACGACACAGATTTCACTATAAAAGAATTCCAACACCACCCCGGCATTTACTTCGAAAACCTAGGCGATTTACATCGAGAAAACAGGAAGTTAGTATTACACGTAAACATATCTTACATCTACCGAAGCGAAGCAAACCTCCAGGCTGCACTATATGATATACTTGCACAATGTAAAAAACCTTGTACCGACAACTTGCGAAAATTCTGACAAACATTCACCACGAAAATTCAAGACAAGGTAGACCGCAACGCCAAAACTCTTTACCTACGTCCAGCAAACTAAAAAGCTCAACACAATACAGCATCGTGGACAAATAGACGGATTAGGTTACATAGGCAAATCACTCCTGGGGCTAATGGATTCCGAAGATAGAAAGAAAATCGATGATTTTACTAGACCTTTTCAAAACACAAGAGAACAGACTTTAAAAAAAAAATGCAATCAAGAGACAAATGCAAATTGTGAGAACAAATACCGAACTTCTCAACGAGACTATACATGACATATGAGACAACGAAAACACACTCTTAAACGCGATTTGACAAATTCATTACTTACTCTCACAGACAGCTAACATTACTAAATTTCGAGAGACTGTAGACGAACCCCTCATACTAATAAACGGCATCGCGGAAACACTATTGCGCGACACGCCAGACTTGTTAGAATTCATTATGGATATAAAGAAAGGAGTCCTAAACCCACGATAAATACCACCAGCACAAATCATAACGTACCTCACTTCTGCACTAGCACATATTCGGAAAGGACTATACTTCCCAATCGGAATAAAATTAGAAAACATGCCGCCATTATCGAAATCGTTAAGCTCTCCACATTTTCAGATACAAAATCAATTACTGCAGTAGTAGATATTCCATTGTTAAACGCGAAAAAATTCAAATTGAGCAAGGTACACCTGGTACCCACGAAGATAAACGAATCGTTCTACGCGTATAGAACCCCTCGACTCATACGTGGTACTTGACACCTCGGTGCAAGATTACATACAACTAAACAAACAGGGCCTAGCAAAATGTAAGACAATAAACGATCTGTACCTCTGCACCATACACGGTACCATACACGTTCGATACACGTTCAGAGTGGTACAATACACATTCGATACACGTTCAGAATGGTACAATACACGTTCGATTGATGTTCGTCGTAACGTACTAATATACCACTTATACAGGGTGTCCCAAAAATGTCGGAGTTCCTTGAAAGGGGTGATTCCGGGGGTGATTTCTCTAGTAGAAGTAGTTTCTCTCGTTCCATTATGAGTTTACTCCCACCAGGACAAGAGGCTTTAGATAAAAAGAAGCCAGCACATTTTAGAAACACACGTGTTTTGCAGAAGTGCAACGAACGAACCATACTACACTTTCACAAGAGCCCGCGATCCGTCCTTTTACTGCCAATGTACCCATTGCTTAGAGATAGACAGCAGACACCACGTGTTTCGGTTCGAAAGGGTCCGAAGAAACGAGAAACAGAAAGTCTTCGAATTGTTAAAACGAAGAAAAGGCATACCATTCCTGTTTCCGTTTTCCGATGCCCTGAGTTCACGTTTGCTACGAGGCGGAACCAGTTGAGCCATAAATTACCCAAAACTGTAGGAAATCGTTCTCTACCGCCGACTCGCGGGACAATACGGTCATAAACCGCGACCCTAGCGAAATGGTCTGGCCCATCAGCCTGATTAATTTTTGGGAACTAACAATTAAAAAGTATTATTCAACATTAATACGGCTCGCGAAGAGACACGGGAAGAAAGAGAGCATGTAGTTCGCTGACTGCGCGTAGTCCCGCCTGCTTCGTCCTACCTTCAAATTAAAGACGGATCCCTTATCTCTCGAGTATAAACACGCGCTCGAATTTCAAAACAAAAACACGCGTCGACGTATTCGGTGCGAGAGACGGTGGGCTTCAAGTCCGATTTTTATTTAATTTATTGGTGATTATTAGGTGTAGAAATAAATTCTTTCCGATTTTGGGGTACAATAACTATTTGATTTAAAAAATATGAAAGCGACTCAATCATCGAAATAATTTCCCCTATTATTAATTACCTTTTGCCATTTTTCTGGCAGCTTACGAATATTATGTAAATCCAGTCGGAAAGAATTTATTCATACACCTAATATTATTTTTTAAATTTAGTTGTGTTGGCCGTTATTAAACTACGGATTTTTACCTCAATAACGAATTACGATCACTTGTCGTACATTTTCTGTTACATTACCTTTTCGTTTATGCGTTATTTGAAAACGAAATTTACGAATTTCTTGTCATCTCGCTTCAAATAATTATTATTTAAGATTCTGCTTTAAGAAAAAAATGTGTGACGCAGTTTCCTTCGATGCATGCCACTTGCTTGTTCGTACGTTCGTAGTACAAGTGCAGCCGCCTATCGTGTATCCAACGCTACCGCGGGAGCTCGGGCGGAAAGCGCGCGCTCTGATTGGTCGGGTTTTTTTGTTAATATCTCGTTAACGAAGCTTCGGACAATATTTTCGCTAAGGAAAAAGTTGTTTCGAATCACCCCCTGAATCACCCCTTTCAAGGAACTCCGACATTTTTGGGACACCCTGTATACACACACACACACACACACACATGTCTGACACGATGCATACCATACTGGACGTGACGAGTTCACCGACTTTCGACGATCGTATCACGAAGATCGAGGTGCACTCTTACAATCCGTTCGCCAACACGACGCTCGACAATAACGATGAGATAAGAATACCCGTTCAGCAACAAGATCTGTAGTGTCACGTCAAGGGTGGAGGTCTTTAGGACGGTGACATGTGGGGGTAAAAGTCAGGCGAGAATGCGTAATCCTGCACACTGAGGGTTGATGGAGGTCAGGCGCGAATCTTAAATCCAGCACTATGAGGATTGTTGGAGGTCAGGCGCGAATCTTGAATCCAGCACTCTGAGGAAAGGTGGAGGTCAGATGAGAATCTCGAATCCAGCACACTGATCGACCAGGAATGGTTTGAAAGGCGAACGCGCACCAGGGGGCACACGTTAGAACACTTTATGTTTGTTTTGGCTTGGTAATTGAATTTACCGTTGCATTTATATAAGAAGCCACACGTAATATTTCCGCGAAATATGTCTAGACATATGGCTATACACTGCCCATGCAAAAGTACGTTTGTAAACACTGTAAGCACTCTCGCGTTCGCGAACCGAAATCAGCTGTTGCAGTAGCCTGTTTTGACTTGGAACCTTCGTAACCAAAGGATAGACACAATAATTCGAAGCGTGATTTGAAGCAAAGAGGTTTATTAGCTTTAAGCATTAATATATGCACTGTCAATGCGATGGCGATGTTACCATAATAATGCATCGGACGTTAAGCATTAGCACATGACATTTATATAAATGGTGGTTAATAACAATATAAGAATATGAACATGAAATACATGAGAAGAAGCCAATGACGATATATGAAATGCAATAAGCGTGAATAAAATAAAATAATATTGTAGGGACGCTAGAGTTGACGGTTTGTCGGTTGCGTCGCGAACGAACAAAAGAACGTTTTGCGACGTTCGAAGAGTTCGACTTGGTGGCGAGCGTGAGAGAGAGAGAGAGAGAGTGGGAGCGAGAGAGAAAGGATGATGCGTGTCGAGGCGTAGCGACGGCGGAAGAGTAGTGCGTGGCGGCTGGCGAGAAAGCGAACGTGGCGGAAAGAGTCGTGGACGGATATAGACGGTTATAGACGGATATAGACGGTTATAGACGGTTATAGACGGTTATAGACGGATATAGACGGATATAGACGGTTATAGAGAGCGGCGCGACGATAGACGTTGTGTGTATTGTTTCGAATAATATTAATAAACTTTAATCTTTATATTGAAACCATGTGAAACCTTATTTCCTACAATTTGGGGGCTCAGCCGGGATGTGAATAGTTAGCAGAGTCGAGTCACTGCAGTGAGACTTTGGACGTGACCAGTGTGGACATTGCGAAGGTGTGCGCAGACATTCGTGACGAAAAATAGGTTGTAGCGACGTGTGTGACGTAGAAGACGGACGACGAAGCGTTGATTCGCGATTGTGTTGGAGGCAGTCATAAGATGAGCGATTCGAAGAAGGACCCGAATGACTTCTGCATCGCGGAGTTGAAGAAAATGTTGCGGAAAAAAGGGCTGCAGACGTCCGGCCTGAAAGCGGAATTAATCCAACGATTAAACAAGGCTGATCCGTCGGGAGAATGGTTGACGGGCCAGACGAATATACAGGATGAAGAAGCGTCGAGTGAGACCAGTGATGGAGAGGACAATGCGTCTGGGGGCGTGAGGGAAATGGCGCTCATGCGACGCGAGATGGAACTGGTGCAGCGAGAAAAGCAACTGATGGAGAGAGAGCTTGAACTAGCTCGTCAACAAATTGAGATGCTGGGGGGGATGCAGAGATTGAGTCCTAGTCCAGCGCGTACAGAGGAATCAGCGCGGGAAGCTGTGACGGAAAGACAACCGCGATCTCCTGCTATATCAACCATCGCAGAGTTGTTAGGATATTTTGACGGAAGCAGCGATAAGTATGAAGCGTGGGAACAAGAGGTTCACACTCTAAAGACGGCATACCACTTGACGGATGATCTCACGAAGCTATTGACTGGATCGCGATTAAAAGGAAGTGCGCGCGAGTGGTTACATTCGAAACCGGAAAATATTGCAATGTCGGTCGAAGAACTGTTCGCGAATTTGCGAGAGATGTTCTTTCACCCCGAGAATGTACTGGTACTAAGACGGCGTTTTGAGGTTCGGGTTTGGAAGAGGGAAGAATCTTTCGGCGAGTACTTGCACCAGAAAGTTCTTTTAGGAAATCAAGTGCCGATCAGTGATAGGGAGATTATTCACTATATCATTGATGGAATTCCCGATGTCGGATTGAGAGACCTTCCGCGGTCGCTGAAGGCCAAAACCAAGGGGGACCTGCTCGAGACATTTAAGATGATTTCGTTGCGTGAAAGATCGTTGCCGGCCAATACTGGGACTAGGCCCAAGGATACCAGGTATCCGGAGAAGAGCTCGGAGAAGCATCTGGACAAGGACCCAAGGAAGTTTCCACAAGCCAAGGCGGAAGGACAGGACGGGAAGGAAACACCGAGGGACGGGAAGGTGGCACCGAGGGGCGAGAGACGATGTTTCAATTGCGGAGAGCGTAATCATTTCAGCGCGAAGTGCCCTGAGAGGGGTAAGGGTCTGAGATTTTTTTCTTACCAAGAGTTCGGGCATATAGCATTAGACTGTAAGAAGAGACAAGGGAAGCAGGTAAATGTGTGTACCGCGACCGCGTACCGGGGCAATAGAGTACATAAATCCGTAACCGTTATGGGTAAAGAGGTAGTTGCGTTTATAGACACGGGTAGCGACTTGCATTTAATGGGGGCCGAGCAATATCGTAAATTGGGGGACCCATTGTTGTCCGTCCCAGGAGTACCGTGTGAGGGTTTCGGATCGAGTGGAGTCACCACTCGGGGAGGGTTTTATGCGAATGTACAGATCGATGGAAGCGTTTTTCGATTATTGATCCATGTGGTACCTGACGCGTGTTTGAAGCATGGGTTTTTGATCGGTTGTGAGTTGTTGAAGGTGGCTAGAGTGATTTTAGACGGCGGGAACGCGGTAGTATCGAGGCGCGATGCTGTAGCGGAAGACGATGTTCCGGCGATATTTTGCATAAGTACTTTCGACGAAACCGAGGATGAGAAAACCGCCGGTAGTCCTCTAATAGATTTGCGGCATATTGAAGACCAGGGTGTTAGGCGCGAAATAGAGAGTCTCGTGGAGGGTTACGAACCGAAGGCGATCAAGGATACGAATATTAGGACAGAAATCGTGTTGAAAGACGACACACCTGTGTACCAGCCTCCGCGTAGGCTAGCGCCGGTAGTAAGGGAGAAGGTGAACCGGCAAATAGACGAGTGGATGCGAGAAGGTATCATTCAGGAAAGTAATTCTGAGTATGGTAGTCCGGTGGTACCTGTGGAAAAGGAAGACGGTAGTGTGCGGGTGTGCGTGGACCTTAGGGGCGTTAACAAAAAGATGTGTAAGGACCGCTATCCCCTACCGCTGATAGAGGATCAATTGGATCGTTTGCAGGGTTCGACGATATTTAGCGTGCTTGATCTGAAGAATGGGTTTTTCCATGTTCCGATAGAAGAAAAGAGTCGCAAGTATACTGCGTTTGTGGTGCCGGATGGCCACTATGAGTTTTTAAGAACACCATTTAGGCTTTGCAATGCTCCGGCCGTATTCCAGAAATTTATTAATGCGGTATTTCGGGATTTGGTAAGAGCTGGTACTGTCTTGACGTACATGGATGATCTGATTGTTCCTTCGCGCAGTATGGGGGAAGCAGTTTCAAAGTTGCGGGCAGTGCTGTCCACTGCAAGCGACTACGGGTTGCGCTTGAACTGGAAGAAATGTCGTTTTCTTCAGAGCCGTGTTGAATTCCTGGGTCATGTGATTGAGGGTGGTTGCGTGAGTCCGTCGAAGCGTAAGACGTTAGCCGTTGTGAACTTTCCACCCTTGAAGAATGCTAAAGGTGTCCAGAGTTTCTTGGGGTTGATTGGGTATTTTAGAAAGTTCATACCGCAATATTCGACGATAGCTAATCCTTTGTCTAGTTTGTTGAAAAAAGATGCGAAGTTTGTATTTGGTGAGAAGCAAAAAGGGGCGTGTCAGCAGTTAAAATTGGCGTTAGTAAACGAACCAGTCTTAAAATTGTATCGCGTAGGCGCGGATACGGAGCTTCATACCGATGCGTCGAGTATTGGTCTTGGTGCTATTTTATTGCAAAGAGACGACGTAGATCAGCGGTTTCATCCAATTTATTACGCGAGTTGGAAGACTTCAGATGCGGAATCGCGATATACTAGTTACGAACTAGAGGTATTGGCTATAGTTAAGGCTGTAAGTAAATTTAGAGTTTATCTGTTAGGAATCCGTTTACGATAGTAACCGACTGTCGTGCATTCACTCTTACGATGAAGAAAAAAGATTTGTGTGTGCGTATTGCGAGATGGACGATATTGTTGAGCGACTTTAATCATAAGATTGAGTATCGCCCAGGACAAAGTATGAGGCATGTTGACGCGTTGAGTCGAAATCCTGTTCCAATGTGTATGCTGGTGAGTGAGTGTGAGACGAGTATGCTTGTAAGATTGGGCAAAGCGCAGCGAGAAGATAATGATCTAAAGAGCATACTGGAATCGGTGAACCGCGGGCAGAATGCTAGTGGTGAATACGTAATGAGGAACGGACTTTTGTTTAGAGCAATGGATGACGACGTTCGCATAGTAGTACCGCGAGTTATGCAAGGACAGATCGTGCGGCAATTGCACGAAAACGGACACTTTTCGAAGGGTAAAACCGAGGCCCTGGTTAGGAAAGACTATTGGTTCACGAACCTGAGGGCTAAAGTGGAAAAAGTGGTGCGGAATTGTGTCGCGTGCATTTTGGCCGAGAGGAAAAGTGGGACGCGGGACGGTTTGCTGCATCCCATCGAGAAGGGTGAGGTTCCGTTGGATGTATATCACGTTGATCATCTGGGGCCGCTCCCTTCGACGCAGAAAAAGTATAAACACATATTTGCAGTGATAGACGCGTTCGCGAAGTTCGTGTGGCTCTATGCGACGAGGACGACCAGTGCGGCCGAGGTTGTTGTCCGTCTGAAAAGGCAAGCGGCAATTTTCGGGAATCCTCGGAAGATTATTTCGGACCGGGGAGCCGCGTTTACTTCGGAGGAGTTTAGGGAATATTGTAAGGCAGAAGATATTGAGCTTGGCCACATTACGACGGGGATGCCGAGAGCGAATGGCCAGGTAGAAAGGGTTAACAGGACGATCATTCCGATGCTGACCAAGTTAGCCGCGCCGAAACCCGAGGAATGGCATAAACATTTGGAAGTATGCCAGATGTACCTGAATGCGACACATCATCGCAGCATAGGTGCCACGCCCTTCAAAATTCTGTTTGGCGTGAATATGAAACTCAGGAGTAATCCTGAGGTACAGGAGATAATACGCGTGGAGTGGAACGAGATGTTTCAAGAAAGTCGCGAGGAGCTGAGACGACAGGCCAAGGAAAGTATCCTGAGGGTCCAGCAGGAAAATAGGCGTAGTTTCAACCGGAATCGTAGAGAGGCTCGCTATTATCAAGAGGAGGATCTAGTCGCCATCAAGAGGACGCAGATGGGTCCGGGTCTGAAGTTTGCTCACAAATTCTTGGGTCCGTATCGTGTTGTTCGTGTGCTGCGCAACGACAGATATGTGGTGGAGAAAGTGGGTGAGCATGAGGGTCCTCGTCAAACATGGAGTTCTGCGGAATTCATGAAGCCTTGGCTCGAGGACTTGAGCGATCTGTCATCGGATGGCGAGGATACATCGGATATCTGAGGTCAGATATCTTCTGGGGGGGGGGGGGGGGTCGAGTGTAGGGACGCTAGAGTTGACGGTTTGTCGGTTGCGTCGCGAACGAACAAAAGAACGTTTTGCGACGTTCGAAGAGTTCGACTTGGTGGCGAGCGTGAGAGAGAGAGAGAGAGTGGGAGCGAGAGAGAAAGGATGATGCGTGTCGAGGCGTAGCGACGGCGGAAGAGTAGTGCGTGGCGGCTGGCGAGAAAGCGAACGTGGCGGAAAGAGTCGTGGACGGATATAGACGGTTATAGACGGTTATAGACGGTTATAGACGGATATAGACGGATATAGACGGTTATAGAGAGCGGCGCGACGATAGACGTTGTGTGTATTGTTTCGAATAATATTAATAAACTTTAATCTTTATATTGAAACCATGTGAAACCTTGTTTCCTACAATATAAGCAATAAGCGTTATTAATATAAAATAATATGAAATGCAATAAGGTTTGGTAAAAGAAATAATATGAAATACAATAAGCGTTAATACAAGAAAATATACATAAGTACGTCGTATTTTTTTAATCCTCTGCCGATGATCGCCCACAAATATTCGACAATATTAATTTCCAGACTTTATGGGGGTGTATGTAACCCATGCGGTGCATTATACAATAACCATTCTTGCACAGTTTGGCCGTATGCTTGTGGTCACTGTCTTGTTAAAAATAAAAATTTTCTAATAACCCAAATTTGGTTGAACTTTTTTCCAAATTGTTTTTTAATATATTTAGAAATTTATGTTTATCTAAAACGCCATTCATAAAAACGAGATTACCAGTGTCTGTTGCAACCATACACCCCCAAAACATCACGGAACCATCTAGCACTTTACAGTAGGACGTACATTTTTAGTATTGACTTCTGAGTTGGGTTTCCTCCAGACATAACAACCTCCATCCGAACCAAATATATTTTTCATACATTTTTAATACATTTTTAACACAGTTTTAATATATTTGGTTCAGATGGAGATGACTACTGGGGTATGTACACATATCTTTACTCATCCAAGTAATCCATTCCTCATCCCGACATCGCGATTCAAAACACAACAGTTTTAATAGCGAGCGTTCCAATACTTTCGTGGCTCACTGTATGTACAATGACGGACAACGATCCCCGCCGAATAATCCCGAGAGTCGACGAACTAAGAACGAAACATGTGTCAGTTTCGTTTTGGCTAAAGGTGCGCGTGTAACGCGTAGTATACGTATTATGTTTGACAACAAATTTCTTGAACAAGAAGGAGAATCATGAAAAGGAGAAAAATCTTACCGTTTTCGACTGATCCATGACATGATATTATGATATCTTTGTTATTCGTGGACCGATTTTATTGAAATTGGTCTTATTCGAAAGCTTATATGCGGTTTACATAAGAAAAATGCCTTCAAATTTAGAGAATATTGCTAGCGTGATGAGATAATTAATGAAATAAGTTTCAGGTTAGGTTGGAATAGCCCGGAGACGAGTAAAGGTCGGTTTATACAGGATCCGAGCCGGCCCGTCCGTGCCTCGTCCGAGCTTCTATGTTAAGCTTATGGGCGACGAGGAGTCTCCGAGCTCGGTCGGAACTCGGTGGGTCCTCGTTGCCGGCTGGGCCCGGGCTTGGTGTCCGCTCGTTGAGATAAAGGGCCGGAGGCACAGTGCGGACGAATGATTATTATTATTATTATTTCCAACGGAAATACCCTTTAGTATAAAAAAACGAACATGATAACTATCACAATAAGTAGCGAATCTGGTAACCTATTCTAATTAAATTAAGTATAGTGAGCATTACACATCGGGGACGGTTATATTCAGGGAGTCGACTAAGAACTTTGTGAGCGTGTGAGAAATAATGATAGAATTTTGGACAAAAATCTAAATTCAGGTATAAATGTCAAAACATTGGAATATAGGTATTTAGGGAAAATAAAATTTTAC
Organism: Andrena marginata; assembly: GCA_963932335.1. Taxonomy (NCBI): domain Eukaryota; kingdom Metazoa; phylum Arthropoda; class Insecta; order Hymenoptera; family Andrenidae; genus Andrena; species Andrena marginata. The sequence continues at coordinate 20,920,489 of OZ010663.1, forward strand.
AAATTATTCGTTATTTTCCGATTCGCTGAAGCTGATTTGCAAGTCAACGAAATTTATTTATTTCGTCTTGCTCAGCTGCAAGGTATTCTCTAATTTCTGTAAAATCTTCATCCCGCTTTTTTAAAGTAGCTTGTCGATGACTTGAAATGGGAAAATCGGACGTAAGCAAGAGACACTTTATGATAGACCATCGCGGTTCGTTAAGATTTCGTGCCGTGCTGCGAGTGCTCGAGCCTAAATTACTTTACGATCTCTTTCAAATGTGGCAGTCGGTCTCCAACTTTATTACTCACCTTTTTTCGTTCATTCTTTAAATGGAATGGCCGGAATTCCCCATCGTGAGTCACACCTCTGCAGGCTATTTACCCCACTCTCTTAGAGGGACGCGTCCCTCAAGCGACGGCGAAAATGTGGGGCAAATTTTGGCGCGAAGACGCGCTCGCACGCTGAAAACCCCTGACTTGACCATATTCTGACTCAGCAGGCCCACGGGGAAAACCCGAGCGGCGCTGCGCGTAACGGTAAAATCTCGCCCCTTCACGAGAAAACAAGCCAGCGCGCAAGCCGCTACACTAGTTTTTCAGAACCAGATGTTCATTTTCCTACCCTACTTCACCAAGGAGAAGAGGATTCCTCCTCCACCGACGAATTCACAGAGTGGGGGCCACTCCTTTCCCGCAAAATTCATTTCACATTCAATATCTCATAAAATACCATAAACCATGTATCAGTACTTTCAGTATATGAGGCCCTATCAGACTGCAGAAGTTAATGAATTTATAATGGATGAATTTTTTTTTAAATATTTTTTGCGAATATTTTCCGCGAAGGTACAGTCACTTCAAAATGACGAATATTCTGAGGAAATTATTGACGTTAATGATGGACGAATTGAGGTTATTTTTTAAAATCAATATATAATAGATGATATTTTTTAAATGGGTATTTTGCGTGGAGTTTTGTCACACTTAATGTGTTTAGGGAAAAAATTAAAGAATTAATGAAATTTTTTTTATTGATGTTTCTGTAAAAGCGGGGCGTATTGTATAGTTTCACCCTAAGTAGAAACAATCGATACCACTGAGAGAACCCTCGGCAATCTGTCTCAGGTACATAAATACAAGTTTCTCGAAAGACTGTTCCATTTCCAAATATTAATCAGCAATGATACTAATAAACATACACAAACACATACAATACAAATAAATGTACAAATTACACTTAAAGACAAAATGCAAACATTCAATACATATAAACATAAAAGTAACTACACCAGGCGTAACCAATATTTTGAGAAATATTCACAGGGTACGTAGAGAGGTTTAAATGACCAAAAATATTGTATGCCCAAGTGTTCGATCTGCCTCCGTTTTGCAATAATAATGGTTGCAAGTTAATAGTGCGACTTTGGGACTATAGTATCTTTGTTTTTACGGCTGTATCTTCCGAAGGTGCTCGTCGTACCCCCCCCCCCCCCCCCTCCTCGAAGAAGCGCGCCGAATGAGTAAAGAGAGGTAGGTTTCGAAATCGGCAACAGTGATTGGTTATTTCCATTCAGGTAAATGACCAATTAGCAGTACTGTAGGATAATGGTAATTTACGTGGTCAGGTGACTTGGGGCACCAAGTCAGTCTACTTCAGCATCTTTAAGTGTATCACGGTGAATTTAAAGGAAGTGCGTGCACAATGTTCGACGAAAAATTGATCGCGCTCGTGAGCCACCACAAAGCATTATTCGACATGTCGAATTCACGCTATAGTGACCCCAAATATAAAACGACGTTGTGGAAACAAATTGGGAATTCCTTGAAAACAACAGGTATGTGTGAAATACGTACATATATACTTAATTAACTTAATATTAAATATATACACATATATATATATATACAGTGGGCTTGTTTTAACCAGAGACCAGGAATAACAGTTATTTTTTAAATTTTTTCGAAAAAAATCATTGAGAAAAAGTTAATTTTTATTTAAGTGGAAGTCAGTCTTCATTAAATACTGCGTAAATTTTTCGAAAAATCAAGTGATTAAAAAATATTAAGATTTATCTCTTTCGGTTACGAATAACTATTATTGGCAACCGAAATATTTTTTGGTCACAAATAACTATTATCGATGACCAGAATTTTTTTTGGTTACGAATAACCATTATCATCGACGAGAAATTATTTTGGTTACGGCGTAACCAATATATTTTGCGGGAATTTTTTTTGATTGACATAATCCATTATATTGTTCGAACTGATTACTGGGATATTTAAACCTTTGAATATTTCCTTCGTAAGAACTTTAAATGCCTTGGAATCAAATAATGCAAATGGTTGGGATTCTTTGGTAACAAAATCAACGCAGGCATTTGTTACTTCTTCTGCGGACAGTTTAACAGAAAATGATTTTTTCTTGCCGTGAATATTTTCTTCTTTCTGTTCTTCGTCAAACTTCTCCCTTTCATCTATATATATATATCTGTATGATGCTTAACCATATGCCTTCTCAAATTCGTGAGATGTGATCCTTCAAATTTCAGTTCACATGTTTTGCATGTACTCTCATTTTTGTCCTTATCAAAATTAAAAAATTCCCGGTCGAAGATATTTCTCTTTCGACCCATGACGTTAACAAGGACACAAAGTTTAAAATAAACTAATAGCAATGATAAAGTAAAATTAAACTAATAAACTAATAATACCTTAATAATTTATTATCGTTTCAACTTATTCTTAAATGCCTTGTAAGCAACAGTTTATTGTCATTCCAGTTATTTACTCAAACTGAAATAATCGTAGATACATTGTTAGGCATTGGCTGACGAGCCGCAAACGTCAGCCAATGAAACGGGCGCTCACGGTCAATAGTTATACCGTAACCGAAAAAAAATTCCCGTAATATATATTGGTTATACCGTAACCACAAAAAATTCCCGCAAAATATATTGGTTACGCCGTAACCAAAATAATTTCTCGTCGATGATAATGGTTATTCGTAACCAAAAAAAATTCTGGTCATCGATAATGGTTATTCGTGACCAAAAAAATTCTGGTCATCGATAATGGTTATTCGTAACCAAAATAATTCTCGTCATCGATAATGGTTATTCGTAACCAAAAAATATTTCGGATGGCAATAATGGTTATTCATAACCAAAATCATTTAAACAAAAATATTCATTCTTATGCCATAACTTTTAAGATTTAGGTTATAACAGTTATGGTCTCTGGTTTTAACTCTAAACGCTGGATTTCTCGTACATCACGTGGGTCGTTAAAGATATAGAAAATTTTTGTAATGAGAGTTGTTTGCTATGGAGGGTGACTCTGTATGGTGTAAATAGTTAGTTTGTGCATGAAATTGTAGGGGAGATTTGAAGGTCAAGTTCATTTGATCAATGCAATATTATACATCTTAATTCATATGATGGTGTTTGTTAAGACGAGTGCAACGGTGTGCCACATAAAGTCATTACATTTAGTACAAGGTCATAGTACATATCGTCGGTGATAGTGCAAAACCGCGTATGAACAGTTTGTAAATACCGCGGATTTGCAGAAGTACCAAAATTGAGATTTCGCGCCCACGGTGCCCGAACGCAGTTTCTCTTTTTTTAAAAGTCACACCACTGATGTTAATATTTATTACACGGAGTGCTAAAACTTTTTAAAAAAATGTCCTACAATTTCATGCACACAGAAGCTGTTTACACTACACAATGCCAATGGCATAAATCACTTAGGATGCCATTAAGTATCTTGCAAACGCATCTCTAACTTTAAAAGGTTGCAGATGCGCTGCATTTCCTTCTTCTAACGCGATCACTCTCGGGTGTACTGTGTTTGCTGGTGTTCTATTGGCTGCAGGTGCAACGCATACTTCTCTTTTCCTAATAAAATTGTGTAGGATGCACGTCGCCATAACAATGTAGTCGACGTGGTCGGGAGTAGATTGTATTCGTCTATTATAAATTCTAAATTTTTGTGACAAAATGCCAAATGCATTTTCTACATAACGCCTGGCTATGGTCAACCGATAGTTGAAGTTTTTTTTTTCTTCTGTGGTTAATTGGGGTCCCGGAAATGGCCTCATAAGGTAAGTTTTTAGGGGAAATGCCTCATCCCCTACAATAACGTACGGTGCTGATACAGCAGTACCCGGCAGAGCCTCATCGGGAGGTAACCGGAATGTGCCGTTTTGCAATGCCTCCCCTAAATTGGAGTGAGCTAGTATGCCACCGTCGCTATTTTTTCCGTAACTTCCCACATCCACCGCGATAAAATTATACTGGGCGTCTACCAGTGCCAGTAGCACTGTGGAAAATGTTTTTTTATAATTAAAATACATACTTCCACTATTTGCTGGAGCTTGTATTTGGATATGTTTTCCATCTATTGCTCCTATACAATGTGGGAACCCGGTACGATGGAAAAACTCTGCGCTAATTAACTTCCATTGTTCTTCGGTTGGAAGAGGCATTGCTTCTTGCATTAGTGTTTTCACTATAGCGTTGCACGTTTCATGTATAATCATCGATGCAGTGGTGTGCCCAATTCGATAATTATACGAAATTGTCTTAAAGGAATCTCCTGTAGTTAGATACCTAAATCAGAAACTAAAAATCATATTTAATTGAAAAATAAAAATAAATTGGAAAATATTCATACACATCGCAATATTGTTTTTAACATAAAATCGAAAAAAATTGTTCCTTAATTATTGTTTCACATACAATCACCATCCTTTCGCTTGTACTATTTCTTATAAGACACTGTGTACAATATTGTACTTCCTACTTCATGTTCTGTAATTACTGTATAACTCAAATTATTATTACTGTTTTAGAATTTGAATGCAAGAATTGATGGACAAATATCAGGGACCAATTCCGGCGGAGTTTGGCCAAAAAGCCGAAAAGTGGGCAAGCCGCGCAAAAACAGAAGCCGTATAAATATGCGAGCTTACTACAATTTTTACTGCCCTACCTCAGCGAGAGGGACACCATGTCCAACGTACCGATACCGGAGGTTCCACGAATAGAAAATTCTGCGACAGATAACGGAAATAATACACCCGTCGTCCGCGTGGAATTAGAAGCTGCGGATAACGGACAGAGTGAACAGCCTGTGGCCGAGCCACAACAACAGATCGCACCCGTCGTCCGCGTGGAATCAGAGGGAATCAATGACGGACAAAGCCAGGAGCCTGTGGCCGAGCCACAAGCACAAATGCGTGCAGCGACAAAGAAAAAAAATAAATCCGTTTCCGAGACTGACTCAACACCAGCAACAGTATTAATGGAATACATTTTAAGAAAGAACGATGAACGAAACGTGCCCGAGCATCCAACGGTTTCGTTTTTAAAAAGTATGGGACTCATATTAATGAATTTGTCACCACGTGCCCAACATTTAGCCAGGCGGCGCATTTTTAACATTGTCCACGAGCTTGAATACGAGGAATTGACGCAACCAACCAGGGAACAACAGCCCGTATCTAGTTGGATGCCACCGCCTACGCACCATTACGATGGTCCCTCCACGTCGTCGCAGGGATTTTTTTCACCTCCCATGTACCAAGACTACTCCGAAGTAGAACATGAAAATCCTGACTACGAGGCAGAAAATCCCCAATAGTTCTTAATAGCGTTTCATAAAATTTAAGTTGAAAATTTCTTTAACAGGATTCATTTTTAGTGATACGAAATGTTACTCGGAAAAGTGTGTCTGATTTCGCGTGCAATGGTCCCGACCTATTTTGTAAATATTTCACCGTCTACTTGTTCCACCCTTTATGTTTGTATTTTATGTTTATGTTTATATGTATTATATGTTTGTATTTTGGATATTCAGTCGGAATCAGGTACACCTCACCTGGATATTTCTTAATGTATTCGAGATAGAAAAAAAATGTTTATATGATAATTGCATGTTTCGAGGGCACAAATTTATTATACCAGAAATTTTTTTTTACACTATTTAAACAGATACGATGTTCAAGTTTGATCTTTTAAATGGAACTATATATTTTTTTATACATCACTTGATAGTGCGTTTGAAGATAAATTCATTAACCTGTAATGTATACACATTATTTCATATAGTTTTCGAAATATTGCGTTTGCAAATTTAATCTTTTTGGCTGGAAGAAAACCCGCCCGAATAGGGAGCACCGAGGGTGGTCTTGTTTACGCCACGGGTGGCATTGCCTCTTGAAACAGATACCCACCAATAGTCTGTGCCATAAGTGGCAGGCCCAAAGGCTAGACAATAAGAAAGATGCCACCAATATAGCAATTAATAAGTATTATCCAACATTAATACGTTTCGTGGAGGTACACGGGTACATTACAGGTTATTGAATCTGTCTTGAAACGCACTATCTATTGATTTTTAAAAAAATATATAGTTCTGTTTCAAAAACCAAGCTTGACCATCGTATCTTTTAAAATAATAATGTAAGAAAAAATTTGTCGGGGCTAGTAAATTAGCTCCCTTCAACCATGCAATTACATATAAACATTTCTTTGTATTTCTAATACGTTAGGAAATATCCAGCTGTTTACTGTTCCCGCGGACACCCTGCATATTTGTATTCTGCGTTCTGTGTACGTTTATTATTACTATTTTCTGTTATTTCCTGCACATCTAACAAATAAACTTCTCTACCTACCTCAAACAAATTGCTAAGCGTTCTCTCGGAGATATCGACTGCTTCCAGTTTGTATCGTTTTTTGCGATTATTACTTGGATTTTATCCAGTAGGGCATCAAACGTATTTCTAGACATCTTGAAGTAATTGTAAAATTTGTCCTCGTGGTCAAGTAGGGTATTGTACATTTGAAATTCCCCTTGCTGGCTTCTATTCTTCCACAGAGGGTGGACACTCCATCTTCTCTGCCTTCTTCTCTTTTGCGGTTCTTCCAATAAAATTGCCATTATGGCTAAATGTTCCATAGGAAATGAATAAGGCATTACGAATGACACAACTCAAAGATCTTCACTGGTCGAATATTTGTGCAGAACTGATCAGTCACTCGTTTTCGACCAACTAAAAAGTCGTAGGCAATAAAGTCATAAAGCTACACCTCGGGACTTCGCTTGTCAGGTATGACTTCTTCAGGGTAAATCCTGGGGGACGCGGTCGTGCCGGAGAGTTGGTCGAGTCGCTATACTTCAGACTCTATATATATATTTATAATGTAGATTTTTGTCCAAAATTCTATCATTATTTCTCACACGCTCACAAAGTTCTTAGTCGACTCCCTGAATATAACCGTCCCCGATGTGTAATGCTCACTATACTTAATTTAATTAGAATAGGTTACCAGATTCGCTACTTATTGTAATAGTTATCATGTTCGTTTTTTTTATACTAAAGGGTATTTCCGTTGGAAATAATAATAATAATAATAATCATTCGTCCGCACTGTGCCTCCGGCCCTTTATCTCAACGAGCGGACACCAAGCCCGGGCCCAGCCGGCAACGAGGACCCACCGAGTTCCGACCGAGCTCAGAGACTCCTCGTCGCCCATAAGCTTAACATAGAAGCTCGGACGAGGCACGGACGGGCCGGCTCGGATCCTGTATAAACCGACCTTAAATGATAGCGGTAGCGACAGTCGACATATACAGGGTGTCGATTCATGTATTTAGCGTCGAGATGCTGCCGCGTCTCTAGATTAATGGTATTGCAAGAGAGTATTTGGTTAAGTTATCTTGAATAGTAAGTATATAACTATTTCCTATTTTTGTAAAAGGTAATGGTCCTACTATGTCCATGGAAATTTTGTCAAAGGCATCTAATGGTGTGTCTGTTAGTACCATGGGCTCCTTATTCTTTACTCTTACTAATTTAGTTTTCTGACATTCTAGACATGTCTTAATGAATTTTGTTATCTCGTATTTCATGTTCTTCCAATAATATTTGCTTCTTATTCGATGGTATGTTTTAGTAATTCCTTTATGTCCTCCTATAGGTGTTTGATGGTTCTCTTGGATAATTTGCTGCCTATCTTGTATGAAAGGAGTTAGAAGAGTGCCTTTGCAAAAAAAATGAATTGGATATCTTCTTGTACGAATATTATTTCTATTAAATTTCGTAGTTGACTAAGTGAAACTTTATTTTCTGATATGTATACTTTTGTGGCTTGTTTATATACCAGGTATGTGTGGAGTGTCTTCAATGAGTTATATAAATTTCCCTCTGTTGGGTAATTTGCTGTGACAAGTCTAATCATTGTATGTTTTCCTCCTCTTATTGTTACTGATTCACCGAGTCTTAATGGGAATGGAATTTTGTGAGCTTTTTTATTTTTTTCTTTATATAATCTTTCTCCTAATCGTCCTATTGGTTTGCCCTCTGTATTTATAAACGTTACAATGTAATCCTTTACCATCCATAAATGATCCTCTACTTCAATATTTTGTTTTTTGATAGGGATATTGGATACTATTCTTGGCTTGCCTGTGGTATGTTGTGGAGGTGGTGTGGGTGGGAGAGATAATGGCAAGGGAGATAATGGTGGGAAAGATAATGGTGGAAGAGATAATAACGGGACTGGAGATGGTGAAGGAGGAGTAAGTATTTTCCCTTGTTTGAGTTTGATGGGAGTTATGGGAGCTGTGTCCGTACTAGAGTTTAATTTTTGTTTCTTCTTTTTAGGTGCATGGTGAGTACTTTTTGTTGGGTTTTGATTTGTTAATGTTGACGTGGTTTGAGTTTTAAAGAGCGTTCATACTGAACTGTATTTATTTTACAAAGAAATATATATACACGAAGAATACAATTTCAGGCACACTTTTGCTAATACAGTTTGATCAGACAACTTGAGACCATAGATCTTTTAATGAAAGACGCGACAACTTTTCTGCACCAGGCAAGACAGGAGAATGGGGCCGCTTGCCCCAGACCAAGGAATTTCCGGATTCCCGAATCTCGTACCGGACTCCTTCCGCTACGAGTCCTTTTATTTAGGCGCCCTTTTCAAAACAACTTAAAATTATTTCTTAACACTTTTGTCTGTGCTTGATTCTGCAGTAATTTTGGGAGGGTTTTTATAATTATGTTTTGGTACTATGGTTGTTTCATCTATCTCTTCTATTAAGTCCTCTTGAGGTTTCTTGATGTAAGGTTTTTTAATTATTTGTGTGCTGTCTTGTGTTGTTTCTTGAAATGATATTATATCTTGAGGAGTTGTGTGTACTTGTAGGGGTACCGAAATTTGGGGGGGTGCATGTACTTCAATAGGTACTGTGACTTGGGGGAATGTATGTGTTTCTACAGATGCATGTACCTCTATAGGTACTGAAATTTGTGGAAGTTCGTGTGTTTCGATGTTTTGTTTTTTATTTTCTGGTTGTGATGAGGAAGTATTTTTTTTTATTTTCCATTTTAGTTTTTGTCGTTTAATTCCTATTGCATCACTCTCGTCATATGAAGAGTCGGAATCTGACGATCAAATTTATGGTTGTTTATGTGGAGCTGGATTTCCCGAAGTTGAGGCGGTTGTTTCTCTTTGTCGCGTATTGGGTTCATGAAATTGTTTCTGTTTTTTGTTTCCGTGGGAGTTTGTTTCCGAGTGTGCTCGCTTCGCGTTTAATGGTAGTGCTATTGGATTCCTAGACAAAGCATCTGCATTTGTATTATATTTTCCAGGTTTGTACAAAATTTTATAGGCGTATTCCGCAAGATTAATTTTCCATCGCATTAGTCGTGATGTCGGATTAGAAAGAGTTTGTAGCCATTCTAAAGGTTTATGATGTTATTAGATAAAATTTTCTGCCATAAATATAAGGTCTAAAATGAAATACCGTGTATATGATTGCTAAAAGTTCTCGTTCTGTCGGTGAATAACGAATTTCCATATCATTTAGGACTCGAGATACGTAAGCTACTGGTAAATCTTTTCCTAGTTCTCCCTGACTAAGAACTGCACCTACAGCGATACATGAGGCGTCTGTCGTTATGTTGAATGTTTTTTCCAAGTCCGGAAATTGTAGTATGGGTTCTTTGCAGTGAGCTTCTCTTAAAGTTTCGAATGTTTTTTGTTGTTTGTACGTCCATTCAAATTGATAGTCTTTCTTGGTGAGGTTTGATAGAGGTCTCGCGATTTTTGAGAAATCCTTTATGAATCTTCTGTAATATCCACTTAGTCCTAAGAACTGTTTTACATTTTTGACTGTTGTGGGAATTGGAAATTCTTTGACTGCTACTATCTTCCGTGGATCAGGTTTAACTCCTTCTTCTCCTATTATGTGTCCTAGGTATGAAACTTCTTTCTTCAGGAATTCGCATTTGTCTGGTTGGAGTTGAAGATCTACATCTCTTAGTCTATTCATTAATTGTTTAAACTTGGTTGCGTGTTCCTTAAGTGAGCTGGCATATATGACGATGTCATCTAAATATACAAAGAGTTCTATTCCTTGAAACCCAGTTAAGAATTGGTCCATGATCCTTTGGAAGGTGGCTGGTGCGTTTTTAAGTCCAAGCGGCATTCTGTTGAAATCATAATGCCCGTATATTGTAAAAAAATCTCTTTTATGACGATCGTCTCGATGCATAGGAATTTGATGAAATCCAGATGCAAGATCAAATACGGAGAAATATTTCGCACTTCCCAACTAATCTAATATGTCAGTTATATTTGGTAAAGAATAGGCATCTCCAATTGTTTTTTCATTTAATTTCCTGAAGTCGATTACTAGTCTAGGTTTTCTTATACCTTTTGAATCTTCTTTTTTTAGTATTATCCATATAGGTGAATTATAGGGAGATAAAGAAGGTTGTATTATTCCTTTCTCTAGTAATTCTTTAGTTTGTTTTCTTACTTCCTCCTTAAATGTCTGTTACAAATATACTTTTAGGCGCGGCAAAGACTGCAGTAAAACTCGTCCCAGGACGGTTCTGGGGTAAGTGCCGTGGGGTTCATCACAGTCCTCTAACACTCACAGCAATACGGCGTCGGGCCGCTTGCCATTCCCATATTCTCTACCTCACTCTAAACAACCAATCCTTCGACACCCGATAGCTGGGAGACCCAACGTGGTCACCAGCCATCGCCCGTCGCCAGGACTGTTTAGACTCGCGTACCCTCTACAATCAGGACCGCACACAGGCTAAGTATCTGCCATAAAATCTTCGAATCCAGGTCAGCATGGGGCCATCCGCCCTCGGTCGCCCCCTAAAATTTGGTGACGCTAACACGGCCAACCTGGCATGCTTCACGCTCACGGGAAGCATCCATTCGCACAATAGCCACCTGTAAAATTAAGAACACTAACCTGTTCGGCTTTTCCTGACTTTATGCACAAACTCACAAATTCGAGGTACTCTCTTACCCTCGTAGACAATATTATGCAGCATTGAGCTCCCAAGTTACCCTCAACCACAACCACAAACAGCATCAAGGTCCCAAGTTATCCTCGTATGCAACATCCAACAGCATCGGGGTCCCAAGTTATCCTCATATGCAACATCAAACTGCATCGAGGTCCCAAGTTATCCTTGTATGCAACATCAAACAGCATCGAGGTCTCAAGTTACCCTCATTCACTATATCAAACAATGCTCAACATCTTACAATGTTTGACACACAAACAAGGCTAACAAGTCACCAAGCAACAAATTAAATGCAGAATACATTTAAACCATCTTTAATCAACACATAATAAAACAGTAGTATGTCTATGCCGATTCTAACCCAGGTCCTCTGAGGGGAGCGCGGGGGCGGGGGGGAAGTGAGGGCGCGCGGGGTAGCGCGGCGGAGGGAAACATGGGCGCGGGGCCTGCGGGGAGAGGAAGACCGGTTGCGCGCGCACGAGCCGCGGAGTGGGGGAAGCCGCGATGATGGAGGGGATCACTCCGGGCCGAGCCGCCACGGAGACCGGACCCGCCGCCGGAAGGGGGAATGACCCCCGAAAAATCTCTTTCAAACCCTGGCCCACCCAAAATTTTTTTCAGAGGGAGGGGATGACCCCCAAATATTTTTTCAAACCCCCACCCACCCCGAATTTTCCCCCAACACAGAGAAATAATATATTTTTTTCAGACGATATCGGACAATGTCGGGCAATGTCGGCTTTTTACGAACCGCGTCTTCGGAGGAGGGAAAGAGACAGAGCATCATTTTAAAGCTAAAATTCTAGGGAGAGAAAGAGACAACACTACATAGGGTTACAATCGCATGCATTCTAAAAAATTTTCAAAATGATTTTCAATCTTAGCGTCTCGCGGGATCGTATGTAATATGAGTCCTCCTCTGGAGCAGCCGTGTGGGATGATGTCATTTTCACGGCGCGAAGAATGAAATATAATTATGCGGCGTCAGCGAAAACTTTTTTTCCACAACGCAGAGAAATAATAATTTTTAAAACGTCGAATCTTAAAATTATGTGGCGAGCAGGAAGACAGACAAATAAAATGGAGAAATAATATACGTTTAAGAAAATTTATTTAAAAATTAAAAGAATAGGAATATAAAAAAGAATATAATAAAATAAAATAAAATAAAATAATACAAGAAAAGAAAATGGAATATAATAATAAAAAGAATATATAAAAAGAATATAAATATGAAGGTATGAATATAAATATAAAAATATAAGTATAAATATAAAAATATGAATATAAATATAAAGATATAAATATAAAGATATAAAAATTGAATATAAAAATTGAATATTATATAAAATAAAAAAGAAATTAAATAAAGAATAATAAAAAAAATAGAAAAATAGAAAAGAATATAAAATACAATATAAATGTAATATATAAAAAAAAATATAAAAAAATGAAAAAAAATTATGGTGATGGTTGCGGGGGTGGTGATGGGGGTGAGGGTGGTGATGTGGGCGGCATCACCCACCCTGGATGTGGTGGTGATGCAGGCGGCATCACCCACCCTGGATGTGGTGGTGCTGCGGGCGGCATCACCCACCCTGGATGTGGTGGTGGCGGCAGCGGGCCCCGGACGTCTATCGAGGGGGGTGATGGGTGTCGTGGCCGCTGCAGGGGCCCCATTTGACGATATGGCACCCACCGCCATGCATATGGTCGCAGCCGCGCGGCCCCATATGCGGGCTGCTGCTGCACCACAGGTATCAAATCACGCCTTACGTAAAGCCGCGGTGCCCGCAGCATAGGCGCGTGATTTGACAAATCCTGGAACACACGCACAAACATTGATATAACACTGATACATACAATGCATAAAACAATGCAAAGTATTAATACATACCTGTGGAGGAGGCGGCGATGGCGAGGGTGGCGATGGCGACCAACGTGGTGGCGAAGGTGGCGAAGGTGGCGAAGGCGGCGACGGCGCGTCACGCCAGTCGTCCGACCACGTTGGCGATGGCGGTGGCGAACGCTAGAATATAGAAACCCGCGATATAATATTCACTCGATTTAAAAGGCTGAACGCGATAAATGTTAAAAATATTTTAAAGTACATACCTCTGGATCACACTCTGGGGCGATGCGTTGCACTCCCATTATATTGTCTGCAATGATTTGAAGACAACTGGTCTTGCTACATCTGCTGGCCCTCACATGTCAAAACCCCCTCCCATCATGAAATGAAGAAGTGCATAGCTTTGCAAAGTAGGATGCCTTTGTTCTGCACCATCTTCATCATAGAACACCTGCATTTTCGCTGACCATCCTCCTCCATGTACTTATCTTCTTCTTCGCTGACCGTCCTCTCCTTATTCCCACGCATCTTCTTTCCCTTCTTCTTTGACACATCATTCGACTAGATCACACCACTTTGAACGTGTATCGAACGACATTGAAAAGGTTTCGAACGTGTATCGAACGGCCTCGAACGTGTATCGAACGTCTACCGTACCACATCGAACGTCAATCGTACCACTTTGAACGTTTATTGAACGTCAATCGTACCACTTTGAACGTGAATCGAACGTGAATCGTACCACATCGAACGTGAATCGTACCACATCGAACGTCAATCGTACCACATCGAACGTCAATCGTACCACTTTGAACATGTATCGAACGTGTATCGTACCACATCGAACATCAATCGTACCACATCGAACGTCAATCGTACCACATCGAACGTGTATTGAACGTCAATCGTACCACTTTGAACGTGTATCGAACATCAATCGTACCACTTTGAACGTGTATCGAACGTCAATCGTACCACATCGAACGTGTATTGAACGTCAATCGTACCACATCGAACGTGAATGGTACCACATCGAACGTGTATTGAACGGCTTTGAACGTGTATCGTACCACTTCGAACGTGAAACGAACGTGAATCGAACGTGAATCGTACCACATCGAACGTGAAACGAACGTGAATCGAACGTCTACCGTACCACATCGAACGTAAATCGTACCACTTTGAACGTGTATCGAACATCAATCGTACCACTTTGAACATGTATCGAACGTGTAATGAACCGCTTCTAAATAATTTCAACTATCGTCTTAATCTAGCGTACATGTAGGAGATTAGGTTGGGGGAGGGTGAAGAAAAAACATTTATGCATTAAAAATTGATTATATTTTATTTATGCCTCTGGCGTTTAGACCACCAGTTGAATATTTTAAATACATTTTGTAAGGCACAGTGCTTTGCGTGTCTGCCACAACGCAGAGTATTAACTACATTTAGCTTATTTAGGGATTTTATATCCTCGTAGTCAATGTCCAGCGTCTCGATGATCACGTCCGCTCTCGTATTTTCATCCAGGAAATCCGCAAGCCAGTCGCGTTTCTGCAGGCCTTTAACGTATATGATATGGGATGTGTCATCTTCTTCGTCGATCGCATCAGCTACAGCTTTCGTAATTAGCTGTTTAGCCATACTGTACGGAACGTCTCCATCGTCCCAACATAGTCCATGATGCTTTGCCACCAACCATCGGATGCTTGATTTATCGGATTTTGTAAGAAGATATTGCGGCATTGAACTCCCAAAAATATAGTGCGAGAGAATTGTCCCCTTGCATAGGACAGCCACTTCCTTGACGACAAATCTTCCATCGACGATGAACCCTTGCAGGTCAACAAATGTTGGCACGACCATTATCGGTACAATTTAGAGGTCCGCTCGCTTTCAAGACAGACGGGAGAATGCAGTTTTTCTCGTAAAGCATCTCGATTTTCATGATTAAATTTTGTGTGAATTTCGCACAGGAGAGGGCGGGCAAGTAGCGTGGCAATTTAATTCATTTTGCGCACCACGTTTGTCAGTGGATTGTATTCAACCACCCGATCGTGCAGAATCAGACAGTAGGCTGTAGTATTTACCGGCACATTCTCTTTACACTCGAATTCTATGCGCACGTCCACGGTGCCATTCTTGATCGACTCATTTTGTCGCGAGCAATCAATCGCCACTAGGGGGCCAAATTGTAAAAATTCAGCCACGGTGAATAATGCCTCGTTGCAACTATGTCCATAATACGATTTACCGAATTGCGTATACATGTGATACAAGATGGCATGCTTATTCTTGTCAAAGTCCAAGTTCATGTCATCGTATGGGTAAAATTCCGAGTTGAGAAAAAGTTTTACATTGGTCAATTTACAGTTGTTGAACTTAGTAACATCTTCGCTCATCACATTCCTTCGACCAGTCTGTAGAGCAAGGATCACGCATCGCGGCTTCTCCAGCTGTGCAGATGCCTTCACGGCCCACGAATGCTTGGTCGTGCTCTGTAAGAGAGGATACTCGTACAGATCCCATGATTGAAAACAAATGCTCAGGTTTTGTCCACTTTCCAAAGTACGTAGCAACGATAGCTTATTAACGTCGTTCAGCGTCACATGAGGCATCCGCCATTGTAGTTTAAGTAATTCAATTTCTGGTTCCAACATCGGTGATCCTATTAGAGCATTGTTGTCGTTGCGCGATCGTATTAAAATCAATTCGTGACGCGCATTAATAATCATGCGTTTGTAGTCCTGGCAAAATCCCAGCAAATATTTGAGTGGGACGCAAAAATTGAAATGGTTTTTCACTATTAGCCCATCGCGTCGTTTCAAGCCCCATCCGGCATTCTCCATATTTTTGTCTTCGTCCGATGTCAGCGATACATAGTTTTTAAGCGTGCTAGTTATTCCAACGTTTCTGTTGCGATCAATCTCCACACCATTCAGCTCGTATCGAATCTCATCGAATAAGAACGCCATGCAATTATTTCCCAACATCACCGTTAACGCATCGTTTGGCTTATTTATCTTCAATTTCCCCTCCACATAGAGGAAACTTTCGCACGGTAATGTGTATAAATCCTGCTGCTGTATCGGTATTCTTATCTCATCGCTGTATCCAAACGTTGTGTTGACGTATGGGTTGTATGTGTGAGTCTCGAGCTTGACGATGCGATCATCAAACGTAGGCTTCCCTCCAATGCTTAGAATATCAGCCATTTTTTTCAACTTAAATGCGTACAATGAATCCCAAAGATTTCAAAAATGCAATGTTCACAGCACTGAGCTTCTTCTTTTTAGCGTGATCGGAGTTGTTGCAGTTGTTGGTGTTGTAAACAATTTCACTTGGAAGAAACGGGTTTCTGGAGTCGTTCAATACAAGCATCTCTTTCGCACTACACGTATTATCGTCGTCGTCGTACGTGCAGTCTGATGGTAATCTCTTCACCTCGAAAATCGAGCAATCGTCCGTCTTGATCCACAACGCGTATCGTTAGATCCGTAATGACCCGTGCGATGATTGGAAGGTAAATGATCTGCGTGGGCGTTTCCGATATCTTATATCCAGGTGGGACTCTCGGAGAAAATTCATGTATCGTATGTACACGCCTCCCATTGTTGTACGCACCAGCGGTCACGCTACATTCTATGCGAATAATGTTCACGTTCATGATATTAATTGGATCGTCAGATTCATGCCATCGTCCTGGTTCTAATACCCGATTCGTCGAGAATCCCAGTAGCGATCCAATGTTATTGGGCTTTGTAAAGTCTACGGCGAACCGGCAGTACAGTTCGCTTTTCATGGTGTTGTTGTTGGGACGCAACACTATAGGATACGCATCGTTGTCACCGTCATCGGTGCCGTCGAGATTTTTTTGAGGATATCGCTCGAGTAATCGCTGCTTCAGGTACTTGGCAATGGCGTCTAGTTCGTAGGAGCCGTGGGGAATCGTAATGTATTCATGAGTGGTGTCGCCGCTGTTGTTTTTGATGTCATAGTTTGAGAAAAAGTAGAATTTATCGTTGCTTGAGTCGATGTTCGGTATTGTGTGATAAGTTTCAAAGGTTGTTAGACCAAGCTCGTAATCATCGTCGCTCAAATCTATGGGTGGAAAGTAGTTTACCGCGAGGGTGCTACTCTTGCCGGTTAGAGTGAATGTTAACGACATATTCTGCTCGAACTGCTCGACTGTTACTGAATCAGAGTGGTGGGAAGTCAATCCTTAAATTCGGTGCCGATCGTTTGTAGAAAGCGTAGACATAGTTGTCCGCAATTGCTCTGATCATACTTTTGATAAGACGTACGATTGTACTCAATTTTCACAGCATCTTTATCCAGATATTGTATGAATTCCTTAGGCGGTCGAAGATTCCCAAAGCTGTCGAAATATATAGCTCGACTCCCTTTCTTCGCATACGCCACCCAATGAGTCCCAGGCCCCTCGACATTGTCCAAATTTACGATACCGCTCTCGTTTCGACGTACTCCTCCGCCTGGTAACGCGTTACGCATAAAAACGCCTCTAAAGAATGGAATATGCATACGTTTTGCCAACTCCTCCAATTGTGCATCGGTAGTTACGCCCGCAGGCATTTTTATTTTCTTTTCGGCGTTTTTTTTTTTCGTTCCGATATTCCCTGTCCGCGCTTGTACGGTGCGAGATAAAGTCCCCGACCTTCCATGGAGCGATTATGACGTTGCATTTCCTGCAGCTGATGTTGCGCCGCCTTATTATCATTTACCGCCTTGGCGATCCCCGCCGCTCCGCCAGCCAATGATCCGAGAACACCTAGCAACGGTAGAAGTGGTAATATACCACCCCGTTTTGCTACCGGAAGAATCCGCTTTTTTGGTGCTCTCTTTGGAATCCTTTTGCGGGTTTTTGTTTTCATCCCCATTCCGATCTTCGTCTTGGCCTTCATAGCTGCCCAAACAGCCGTAGCAGCACCTCTTTCACCCAGAGTCGAGTCTCGCGCAACGATGCGTTTTCGCGCTTTGTCAGCGAGTATGTTATCTGCCGCGTGCCTTTCGCCGAGGTCGTTGCTACGCGAATACGCAATATCGTGTTCTCGACACGCTGCGTCCAACGAATTGATGCCTCGATCCCCTCTAGCTAATCGTTTTGCCAGATGAGTTCCTGGGCCGCAAAACTGGTATCCCGGAATATGTAATTCGATAGGTAGCGCGTTTATCGCCCGATTTAACAAACCACTGCCTTTCTTTACTCTCGTCGGCGACATTCGCTACAGTTTTTAATCAATGGTGCTGGACCGTCGATATGCGTTCGCTGCCAAGGGCGATTATAATGTTCCAGACACCGACGATACTGCTGAACCTCAGAATCGGCTTTTATATGCTCGGGGAGTCTGTCCCACAACTGATCAATGTGCCTGCCAAACTCTCGGAGTAGAATAATCTTTGGTATATATTTCAACTGCTCAGAGGTTAGGTCTCGAATATCACAATTATCCGGCAGGATCAGAAGCATTTTGAATACTGAACCGTTTTGCTTCGGTGCGGACCTATAAATAGGGGCGCTTCGACGTATCAAAATCATTTTTCACAGTTCACGGAGAGGATGCGATTCGTGCGACAACCTGTGACGATACGCGTGACAAATTTTGATGATAAATCGCGAGTGATGTCTTCGAAAACAAGACGCAGACATGGTAGCATGCTGCCAAACACTATCCGCTGCGTTATTTGTGGCCCATCAAATTGCGGAAAGACCAACGTGCTGGTCAGCTTGTTGGAAAGTCCTCACGGCGTCCGCTTCGAGAACGTGTACGTGTACTCCAAGTCGTTGCAACAGCCGAAATATCAGTACTTGAAGAATTTATTGACTCCGATAGATGAAATTGGCTACTTTACGTTTTCGAATAACAGTGACGTCATCCCACCGAGCGAATCGCTTCCGAATTCTATTTTTATCTTTGATGACGTGGCATGCGACAAGCAAGATACGATAAGGGAATACTTTGCAATGGGGCGCCACTCGAACGTTGACTGCTTCTATCTCTGTCAGACATATGCAAAAATTCCCAAACATCTTATGTGTACAACGATCACGTAAACACTGACATGCCTTACGAGGATTTCTGCGCTTTGTGCCGTAATTGTTGGCAACGGGAGTATGGTTTCGTGGTAATAGACAAGGATAGCGCCATGTCCAATGGACGTTATAGAAAGGGATTTAACGAGTTTGCCGTACCGTGAGATGGTCAATCGTCATCAACACGTCGGTGGGAAAGCAACGTCTGCGGCACAACGATGATTGATATCGATACTCTGGAGATTAAGGATCGCGAGAGAATAGCGAAGGAAATTGCAAAAACCAGCGATTCCATTCGCCGGAAACATCAGGCTTTGAAGACTGGCAAGATGGAGGAAGATATCGCGTTGGAGAGATACTTTAAACCTATCGTTGAACCCTTGAAACATATTGTGGAAAATACCACAACAGCAGAAGCTGACACATCACCGCTGATGAGTACAGACGTTGAAGGGAATGAAACATTAACGCCTAAAAAAATCCATCCGAAAGGGAACACATCGCGCAAGGCAAAGAGGAAACAACACGGGCCATTGGAATATTCACCCATAACCTCGACACCAGTTCAATCGAAGCGGAAACGACAAAATGCTACATCAAACGATTCTCCGGCTCCTCCCACACCAATAAATACATTTCCCAATGTGCAATCGCTCTCAGCCGTTGATGACGACGTTTTTGAAACTAGTCCCGATGAGTCGTTTGTAACATCTATTAGACAGCAATTCCAAACATCCGAGGGACAAAAAACGATCCGCAGTCATTTCGGCCCGCTGGGGCAAAAATACATGAGTGCAATCCTAAGTAGTGATAAGGATACGGCAATGGACTATGTGTACGGTGTATACTTTGACAATAGTAGAACGATGCTTGGGGATAAGGCTTTCGATATAGACAAGGATGATAATATAATCATAGATGGTGTAAAATACAGAGGAACACCCGGCCTTTACGAATTGATTTTTATGAGAATTCCCGACGATACTGTATACACCGATGCCGATAAACAAAAATACAAAAGTATACTGCTGGAAACGAATGCCCACAGACGCGGTCATGGTGCTAAAAATCCCATATTGGGCAACAAGGGATACAAGTACAAACATGTAATTGCACCGCTAATTCCCCGTGCATCGGCTAGTAGGGCAGGGAAAGGTCTAACAGTGCCGCGGGTCATGGTGGTAAACGATAACAAAATCGATTACGTACACTGGGACGATCCCAACGAGCTGGTGGATCGATTCCGTTTGCTCGAAGCGTCGCGTCAGGCGGGTAACAACTCTCACGATCCTGAAATTCTATCGATTATCGAGGAACTCCGCGAGGTAGGCCTCATTATATAAAACCGCGCGCCGATGATGTGCGCAGTATGCATCGAGATGCCAATCAACAAATTTGGGGTATCGCTCGAGAAGAGTGGAGCAGCTAGAATGGACTATTACAAATGGAGCGGTTTGCTTCGAAATTACATGCGAGATAACGCTCTTTGCGTGACCGGTGCAGACTTTGATGCAAAATCACGCAAGATACGACGCGTAGCTGAGCCGGTGGCCGACACCGATGCCGTCAATAAACTATACGTGGAAAAGAGCATTAAACTTTTGAGAGAGCAGCAGGAAGAATTAGAGAGGAAGCTGGTCGTGTTTCAAAGAGATATGCTGACGTTGCAAAACAGTGTTCAAAAGATATCGCAAGTGTCGAATTCTATCCCGCAGCCGGACAATGAAATTCGTAAAGTTAAAGAGGCTATAACCGCTTTTGCTGCGGAGCAGCAACTTGTCCAGAATTTTCTCGGACCAACGGGAAGCACTTAATGCACGTACCTGATAATTATCGCATCATTCGTATCCAAGACACCTCTGCGGTCAAACATGCAGCCATTATCGAAATCCAAGAGTAAAGAAAACCATGGCCACAAGAAGCTACAACTCGTTGAGGAATTGCACGCTCCAGCTCGAAGACAGTTTCCGCGGAGGCGCGTCATCGTGCATGGATACGATGATCTGTGGCAAGCTGACATTGTAGAAATGCGTCCATACTCGCGATTCAACCAGGGTCACCACTACATACTCACCGTCATCGATGTGTTGAGCAAGTATGCATGGGCGTTGCCACTCAAGACTAAAAGTGGTGCTGAAGTGACTAAAGCGTTTGCAAAGATATTTAGAGATCGATTATCCGAAAAATTTGCAAACCGATCAAGGAAAAGAATTTTACAACACAGATGTGCAGAAACTCTTGACAAAGCATGACATTAATCATTATTCGACGTATTCGGTGATGAAGGCCTCTGTCGTAGAACGTTTCAATCGAACTTTGAAGAACAATATGTGGAAACTGTTTACGCTGAATGGAACCTATAGATGGACCGATGCGCTACCAAGTCTACTTGCAGAGTATAACGCACGAAAACATAGAACCATCGGAATGCGTCCTTGCGATGTTACCCCTGCGATCGCCGACACGCTGCTAGCCACCGTATACAGTGTTACGTGCCGGTTACTTTTTCCAAATTCATTTCTAAATTCTACTAATTTTTACAGTCATTTCGCAGATGTTCTCTATTGATCCAACCGCTTAGCGTGTTATGGGAATTTCCCTCGATCAATAGTCGATTATCTGTAGATATTCTTAATAGTGCTTGACTTATTTCTGATTTATTTCGGGTTGAAGCCGGTCACGTCAGGGCAGGTACTCACGAAGGAATATTATCGACGATCCTTCAACGCCATCGACGTTCCTGGAATGCGTGCTGTGATAAGTCTTTCGAGGCATTGTAGTAGACTACTTTATATTTTTCTTCCCTGTTAAAATTTTATTACAGTATCATTGACATCTGATCCTAAGTTGTTGTGGGAGTTTCCCTCGATATTTTGTCAATAAACCGATATGGTATACTAACCAAATTAAAATAATAATTGCTACGCCACTGCGTTCTTCCATGAGAAAATCTTTCATCAGCATCAATGTTCTTGGAACACCGGATGCGATAGCACTCGAAAACCTAAGCATTGCGAGGCTGGGAACGGTCCGAGGCGACGACGGTTGGGCCCGTGTGCATGAGGTGCAGAGTCAGCAATTTGGCGCTCTTTGTTTCAAAGTCCCGACTTGCTCGGGCCTACCCTGCGAACGCTCGTGGCAGTCGCCTGACAAATCGCATAGTGCGTTGACGTTCTGTCCGAGGGACATCACTATTTGAATATAGTTTTTGAGCCGGAGTTCCATAGTGGCTTAGTGAACGTGGAAGGACTCAGTCCCCGTAGAGACTCACCCATATATATATATTTTGCGTTTTTATCATTTTCAAATTCTATCGTTAAATCCTTATATTCTTGCGTTTAATATCTAAAAACAATATATTGTGAACCGTCTTTGACATTGGTGTATTGTGCGACACTCCCGCGGTTCAACATCTAGACGTGGGACCCTCCCGAAGGAGAGAACGAGACAGTCACGACCAGGTCTCCAGAGAGAGAGAGAAAGAGAACGAGAAAGAGAGTGAGCGCTCGAGCGAAAGAAAGGCGGATAATAAAAGGTATTAAAGCCTAACGATCTACGAGTACGAGGTTGGTGAGTGATTTGCATTACTATATTCAGCAATTGTGTTCATCATTTGAATTTTTTTTATAAAATTGTTCTCCGTTGCCATGTACGGAGGGGGCAGTTGATCCAACCATTGTGTGTTACGGGATCTCTCCCTCGATAAACTGTTCTGCCCTCCTTCCGTGGGTATCGCAATTTTTGAATCATTTTCAATTAGAGAATGTTCAGTATCAAGGACTTGCGCGGTAATTGATCCAACCATTACGTGTTGCGGGGTTTCCCTCGGTCAATTATTGTCGACTAATAATTGTCCGTCAATTGTTGTCTATCGACTAATGTTCGCAACCGTATTCGTCGTTTGTTGGTTTTAAAATCCAGTTTAGAACAATTGTAAGCTCCAAAACAAACACAGAATATTGTAATATCCTACATCCGGTGATTTAATATTTTCATTGTTAAACATAACACAAATCCATGTAAATTCCCCTTTTTGTTCCACCTTACAAAACTTCCTTTCGTTTATTATTTTTGTAATACATGGTATTTTATATTACTGAAATCTCGTCTCATTTTGTTTCGAACCAGTCTATCCAAAATACCACATCCTGATTGGACAACCTGTATGGGTTGTAGACGAAAGCCGCACCCCCAAAACAATCCTGATTTTTGCGTAATAACGCTAATTATATTAAAATTATAAACTCTCTTTAAAATTCGTCAAGCGTTGCGTGAGAAAATTAGACTCAACCGCTCGGTCGCTTAAAAATTAACGCCCTCACGTAACAGCTAAACTGGTGTCAGAAGTGGGATACTGCTTTTGTCAAACCCGTCCGTTGTGGTATTTTCTGAGACGTTCGAGATAAAAGAGTGCCTATGTAATTTTTATATGTGATTTAATTGGTATGCTTTACATTTTTATTTCTTTTGTGTTTTGAATGTTTTAGGAAATTCGTGATATCGCCTTCTAATTTATCTTCAGCTTATATATATATATATATATATATATATATATATATATATATATATATTCAGCTTATTTATATATTTTGTGTATATTCTTTGAAATAATTTGAAAATTTTAACAAAATGGCTAATCCCAATGAAACCGCTAACACGTCCGCGAATCTATCGGTAACAAACGCGATGATGACGTCTATGGCGGAATGCTTTGCTTTGCAGCACGGGACGCTGAATATTCCTTTCTTTAACGGGAGAAATATACCTTTGAAAGATTTCTTACAAGATGTGCAAAACGACGCAGTTTTTGTACCGCCTGCGTCGGAAGGACCGTTCGTTAAAGCAGTCCTAGGAAAATTACAAGGAGCTGCACGCGATAGTACTTTTGGTAAAACCTTTAATACCGTCAATGAATTAATTAAACATTTGAAAACTAGATTCGCTCCCGGGAAAGATTACCCATATTACCATCATGAAATTGAAAATATCCGCATGCGTAGAAACGAAACTGTAAATGATTTCCATGATCGGCTTAATATCTTGGTTAGCGGAGCACGACTCGCGCTGGAAGACTCGTATGGCGAGGACGCGGATAAGATGCTGCGCCCGATAAAGGAGTGCGCGCTAGAAGCATTTATTCGGGGCTTGCCGGACGAAATAGCCAGGGCCGTAGACGCGCGGGATCCAAAAACTTTAGAGGACGCGCTAAAACATGCGACGCGAGTCGAGACGCGAATGAGGTCTGGAATAATACCGACTGGAGATACAAATAGATTGTTTCTTTCGAGGCAGGATGATTCTCGTTCAAATTCCCGTTCAGATTCCCCTCTTCAAAGTAATTCGCGTCAAAGCCTATTCACTTATCGCGATTCGCGACATCAAAATTTTGGAGATTCTCGTTCGCGAAGTCCGAGTCCAAATGCGACGGGAAATTCAGATTATTCAAAATTCCCAACGGGTATTCTTAAACCATCGCGAAGTAACACGGAATCGAGTAGGTATCCAGAACATGGGTATCCTGCTTATTCCCCGTATCCCTACATGCCTTATCCACCTTTTTATCAAATGCCTTATCCGCCATATTATCCGCCGTATCCACAGGATCCGCGTTTTCCGTCAAATTCGACGTACGCACAAACTCCGACGGCTCCACAATTGGGACGGAGCACGAGTCCAATTCCTCAGGCGACGCAAGTCGCGCCTCAAAATTCCAATTTTTCAACTAGTTACAAAAATTCAAATTCCGATTCGCGGAATTCCGTAGGGTTTCGCGAGTCCAGGCCGTATTCGCCAAATCAAAACCGATCCTATTCGCCGAATCAAAATTCGTCAGAACCACGTAATAATTCGGATTTAAACTCTCGTGTAACTCCTCGAACAGACGCGACGACGAGTTACCTAAATTCCGAGCGTCGCCCGTCGAACAATCAAAACTCAGAGCGTCGTCCGACGGTAAGATTTCTGGAAAAGGATCAACAATATTAAATTTGGGTTGTAACGACGAATCGCCTGTTGTAAAATTAACCGCGGAACAATTACGATACAAAACTGCAACGTTTTTGATTGATACGGGTGCAGACATAAATGTAATAAAATTAAACGCATTGCACGAGGATGTAACCGTCGACGTACGCGATTCCATCGAAATGAGAGGAATTACGGACGAAAGAATGGAAACATTAGGAACTACAATAGTATCAATTTTGGATCAACCAGTCCTATTTCATGTAGTAAGACCAAATTTTCCGATACATAGTGACGGTATTTTAGGAAAAGCTTATTTGAGACAAGAAAAAGCCGAAATTTCTTTTGCACACAATACAATTGTTACACAAAGTCAACCAATTCGACCGATCCATTTTATTGGCGAGACTCCTCCGGAGGAAACACCTCAGAAAAATAGTACGCCGCGTGTTTATCGTATTAGTAGTCGTACCCGACAAGCAATCGCCATAGATACCATCGACTGTGATTTGAAAGAAGGATATTTACCATTAATTAAAACAATAGATGGAATTTACATTGGGGAAGCGCTTGTAAAAGTTAAAAACAACGTGTGCCATGTTCTCGCAATAAATACCTTGGATAAGGACATTCAAATTGAAATACCGCCGCAAGAAATTTTACCATTCGAATATCATAACTTTCCCGAAGAACGCGAATACTTCGATTCTGACTCTGAACAGCAGGAGTCACCGGTATCAACGGACCGTGTAACCAGAATTTTATCGAAATTGCGTTTAGATCATTTAAATGACGAAGAGAAAGATCACGTAATTAAATTAATCGAGGAATTTCCTGAACGATTTCGTCTACCAGGTGATAAATTAGAGTCTACTCCCTTAATACAACATCGAATACCTACAATAGATGACTTGCCCATTAATACCAGGCAATATCGGTTTCCACGAGTCCACCAAAAAGAAATAGCTCGTCAAATTTCTAATAAATTGGCAGATAAAATTATTGCACTTTCAAATTCTCCGTACAATTCACCAATCTGGATAGTACCAAAGAAACCTGATTCCGAGGGAAATCCAATGTGGAGAATAGTAATCGATTTTCGATATCTTAATGAAAAAACAATTGGTGATGCATATCCGCTTCCTAACATCACAGAAATTCTAGATCACTTAGGCGAAGCAAAATACTTTTCCACCTTTGATCTCGCTAGTGGATTCCAACAAATTGAAATGGATCCGCGAGACCGTGCTAAAACAGCCTTTACTACACCTAATGGTCATTACGAGTATATTCGTATGCCCGAAGGGCTTAAGAATGCTCCCGCGACGTTTCAAAGGCTGATGGATCAGGTATTGCGCGGATTACAGGGTGTGGAAGTATTTGTCTACCTCGATGACATTGTTGTTTACGCGAAAAATTTGGAAGAACACGAAAAGAAAGTTCGACGTCTGTTTACTCGATTAAATGATGCAAAATTAACCCTTCAGCCAGATAAATGCGAATTTTTGAGAACCGAAGTCACTTATTTAGGCCATATTATTAGTCGTTCTGGAGTAAGACCAGATTCAAAGAAATTAACGGCAGTAAAACATTTTCCTCGTCCTAAAAATCAGAAAAATGTACGACAATTTCTTGGATTAGCTGGATATTATCGTCGATTTATCAAAGATTTTGCAGCCAAAGCCAAGCCTCTTACAGAATTATTACAAAAGAACGCTAAATTTGTATGGGGAAGTAAACATAAAAAGAGTTTCAAAATTCTACGTAAATCTTTGTGCAAAAGTCCTATATTGCAATATCCCGATTTCAATAAGCCTTTCACATTAACTACAGATGCATCTGATTACGCAATAGGCGCCGTACTCAGTCAAAATGTGGACGGACACGATTTGCCGGTAGCTTACCTTTCGAGAAATTTAACGAAGCCGGAACAAAATTATTTTACCACAGAAAAGGAATGTCTAGCAGTACTTTTTGCAATATTACATTTTCGACCATACCTTTACGGAAGGAAATTTACTTTGGTTAGTGATCACGAGCCTTTAAAATGGATAGATTCGATAAAAGACCCGGGACAACGTTTAGTGCGTTGGAGATTAAAATTGCACGATTATGAATATGAATTTGTACATAAACCTGGACGCCTAAATTCCAATGCAGATGCTCTGTCTCGAAACCCAATAACAGAAATTAATACTAGTTCCGATTCCAGTTCTAAAGACACATCCGATAGCGATTCGGATTGTAACACTAGGATTTCCAAAATTTTGCCTATTAAGAAACCTCCCGCCGATAAAAGGTTATCAACTCCAAGCACTTCTAGATCCGCGCCTGTGGAGTTAAAATCCGTAGCTAAACCGATTGTCAAGAGAAGTAAACGTACATTCCCATTAGATAAAAGTGCCATTGCAACAAGAACGCGTTCCGCAGTTCAAACTGCCGAGACAAAAACTCCCATTAATTACGCGGAATTAACTACTACTGAATCTTCACAAAATTCCGAAGAAGAACCGCCTACCGAGGTGGTCGACCCACCGGTATTTCGAGGTCGAAAAAGCGTGTTACCCAATCTCAAATCACCAATATTGGTTCAAGAATTTCAACGCTCCCTTTCTAAAGAAGTACAATCTGAAGACCAATCAGAGGTTTTGGACACTACAGAGGATGAAGCTGCTGCGCCTGCAATGCCTGCCGAAAGCATAACCATAGACATTGCACCTCCATCGGGTGATAGTGATGATAACGAGATTCAGCTCGACACTTCTCAATCTATTAGGCTTCCGGAACTTCAGGAATCTTTTAACCGTTTCGAAAAATCGCTGCAGGAGCATAGCGACATTCTTCAAAATTCATCCGACGAATCAGAATTAGATGCAGAAAATTCATTCCGGGAAGAACTGGACAAACGCGCAGAAGACTTGTGGGCACAATATAAATCGCGAAGCCAAGGTAATGCTGCAACAACAAGCACCGAGGTAGTAACTTCGAGATCCGAATTAGGGAGACCTTTGGAATCCATACAGGAGGAAGAAGAACCAAACACTGCCTCAAGAATCGACAATACGTTAATTCGCCGTCCACCGCGCAGCTCCATGATACCAACCCCGTTACCGTCCAACAGACCGCTTGCATTATCTACTCCTTATTCACAATCCACTTATTCAAAACCAGGAACAGTTTCTGATCCACCTTCTACTCCTAAACGTTCACTTGCACCTGAATCGATTGACCACAGTAAAATTGACCAGTATCGACCAGGAATTCAAATAACGGAAAGTATACTTCCCGACGTATTAACGTCACCGACCTTCTTCCGAAGCCCACGCGAAGAAAATATTAAATTTACTCGAAACAGTTTAACAAACATTCGCGAAAATTATGTTCATTTAATTTCTTCCGATGTAGAATTGGTAACTCCGATAAGTAAGTTGCTCGCAGATATAGGTGCAATAAGCATAGAAAATCTACGAAATTCAAAGCCAAAAGAAGGCCAAGTACTCGTTACGCCGCGAGGTAAATACAAAATTTTCAGTGTAGTAATCAAGGAAAAGCATTATGATGATACTTCTGTCGCAAAATTAGGTAATGCTTTGAAAAATTTAAAATATACACTTTTACAATCAGGCATAAAAACCTTTAGAATTTCGAAATCCGGTGAATTTACTGATACACTTCCGCAGGGTACACTAGCTGGTATCTTATTAAATATTTTTGCGGATAGCGATATCAAAATAACACTGTGCACCGGAAACGCACAGGTACCGCCCGAAGAACTCCGTCCGAAAATCATTTCGGAATTACACGAAAGCTTAATAGGAGGGCATAAGGGCGTGACAAAGACATATCAAAGAATTCGGGAAAGATTTTATTGGCCATCGATGCGTAACGATATTCAAAATTTCATTAGAACATGCAATAGTTGTCAGAAAAACAAACTTGTTAGGACAAGAACTCGCGAACCAATGCTAATAACCGATACCCCATTAAAACCATTCGATAAAATATCTTTAGATACTGTGGGACCTCTTCCATTGACTCCTAGCGGTAATCGACACATTTTGACTATGCAGGATAACCTTACAAAATACTGCATTGCAGTTCCTGTACCGGATATAAAAGCAGAAACTGTAGCTCACGCGCTGGTCACGCATTTGGTTTTGCAATATGGGACTCCACGCGCAATCTTAACTGATCAAGGTACTAGTTTCATTAATAAAGTTTTAAAAGAACTGGCAAAAGTTTTCAAAATTAATCATGTAACTACTTCTGGGTACCGTCCACAAACAAATGGTGCTTTGGAACGTAGCCATATAGTCTTGACTGAATACATAAAACACTATTTAAATGATTTTGATGACTGGGATAAAATAGTACCATTTGCAATATTTTCGTATAACACGTCTGTTCACGAAGCAACAAATTTCACTCCTCACGAATTAGTGTTTGGCGAAATAGCACGCTGTCCTAGTGCGTTCCCTACAGACGAATCTCTACTAACGTATAACGGTTATCTTCGAGATTTATTAACGCGGTTAACCGAGATGCAGACCTTGGCTGCACAAAATTTGATATCGGCTAAACATAAATCAAAATTACACTACGATGAAAAGGCGCGACCATTCCAAGGTAAAATTGGCGACATGGCACGCGTCTTAGTAGAAGTCAGGAAAGGTAAATTTGGCAGTCGATACCACGGCCCTTACAAAATTGTTGGAATTTTGGAAAAAAATAACATTATACTACAGAAGAAGTCTGGTGAACGATTTGTAAAGCACGCCGATAAGCTACTAATACACCATCAGGGTGATTGATACGTTGAATGCCCGACCTTTGAAAATATCATTAGCATTCCTTTGGGATCGATTTCCAATTGGCACTGATAATAAATTTATTCTGATGCGTACCTAAAGCGCCAAATAATTCTTCGGGAATGTACGGTAGTCGGCGTGAATTTTATGTTCTCGATATGTTCTCGATATGTTCTCGATATGTTCTCGATATGTTCTCGATATGTTCTCGATATGTTCTCGATATGTTCTCGATATGTTCTCGATATGTTCTCGATATGTTCTCGATATGTTCTCGATGTGTTCCCCGTATAATCAAAAATAGAGATGGGCTGCGCGCTGGCTAGTGGTGTTGATCATTGCGGAATACATCGGCTCAATATTCAAATTTTAGGAACTAAATAAGGTCAGCGGAATTAGGATCGATAGAAGCGAATATGATCGCACTCCTCTCTGTGATAACCTGGATCGCGACGATCTCCGGGGAAAATCAGAAGACATACGAAATTTCAAGAATTGATGCCAGCCCCGGATTATATTTCGAAAAACTGTACACCATGAGATTGATGACTGCTGATTGGCGAGTGACAATTTTCCTTGAAACGCGGAAACTAGAAACCCAATTTCCAATGGGTCACGAGAGATTAAACGAAACATATAATCGCTGCATCACCGTGATGTTGGCAAGCGATTGTAATAGTCTCCTCCGCACTAACTACCTCAAGGGAAGAGCAGAAGAAGCTCTAGCGTTGCGCTCGGAATTAAGAGACTTAATTTCGGAAATTCCAACTCCAGAAGATTCTAATAGCCCCAAGTCCATCGTGCGAAGAAGTGTCCCTCTTGGATTCGTCGGGTCGCTGAGCCGCGCTCTCTTTGGAACACTGACGACGGATGATGCAGAATACTTTGATTCAGAAATTGACAAGTTATATCAGGATCAACGCGAAATAGCGCATATTCTAAAAAATCAGACACATGTCATCACCAGCGGATTTCATAAATACCATGAGCTGTTAGACCGGAACACAAAATTTATGAACAAAAACAGAATGCAAATTAACCAAATTTCTACGGCAATAGGTGCTGCTAATAGAGCATTGAACTATACTCAATTATCATATTGGCTATCACATTATACCCATACTTTGGAATTGTCTTTAGACCAATATATAAGAGTAACTGAGAAATTTCTGGCTGCAATACATGCTGCCAAGATGGGCGAAATACATAGTTCACTTTTGGATAAATTAAAACTTCGTCGCATAATAACGGACATTAGAGATACACAAAATTCATACGAACTTCCGATAGCCCAGGGATATCAGGGTATAGAAGAATTAATTAGGATGTCCAGTATAAAAATTGGCCATCACAAGGGTAAGCTCCTCTTGGTATTATACTTGCCTTTAGTAGACGAGGTAGCATATCACCTCTACCGTACATACTCTTGGCCTATGCCTCAAACATTCACTCAAAACTCGACAGGATCAAGCCACATTCAACCAAAGGTTCCGTATTTGGCAATAAGTAACGATCACAGGCTTTATTTTAACATAGACGAATTATATATCAACAATTGTCACAAAACATCCTATGTGCACCTCTGCCCATTGGAACAACCATTGTTTGAAGTCTCGTCCACCAACGCTTGCGAGGTTTCGTTATTACTGCGACCCACCGTTAAAGCATTCAAACACTGCGACGTGCGTATAAGACCCTGGCACACTCCATTCTGGGCCTGGTTGAGAACAACGCAGGGATGGTTATATTCCTTAGAGTCCCCGGAACAATTGCAAATCATATGCAATGGAAGGAAAGATGAGCTAATAACTATGGAAGGAACCGGAATTCTGCAATTGAAACAAGGATGTATTGCTAAAACTACTTACGTGACACTGATCGGAATTCAACATTTGGAGAGTCGAGAACAGTACCTATACCAACCAAATTTATTACTAAATATTTCGGAACTTCTACCTCAAATTCATAAATATCACGATATTCGACCATTGGATACTAAACATGTAAGTACTCCAATCATGGAAGACACCATGTCTGAAATAGAGGAGAAGCTTGATGAGATAGGACGACACCACCGTAATAAAAATTTCAACAATCATTTACTACATGGCGGACTAACGCTATCATCCGTTTTCGCTCTGGGACTGGTGTTGTATTGTATGAGAGGGATTCTTTGGAAATTGTTACCAAGCTGGAGCTGCAAAAAGCGGAAGTCGAGCCCTTCATCCGAGACGGCAGACGTTCTAGAAGAGGGAATACGCGGGGTTCCACCGAAACCGGCCACCACCACATCGTCATTACCATGCCAGCGGGCAATAGTGAATTAACCAATGACTACAGGGACAATGATTGATCTAACCATTAAGCGTTACGGGGAAACCCTCGATCAATAATCGCATAGTTCTTTGTTTTTATGTTGTATTACTCCTATTGTTTGTTTATCAGTCTAATAGCAATGACAGAACCTGTCAGCAACAACCACGGGACATCCAGGAGGATCTTTGTGTGCCGCCTTGCGCGGTTCACAAAGCAAAAGGACCTTTTAAAACTCTTGGGTCCACATGGCGCCGAGCATGCAGTGCTAAGGGTCCAGCCTAGCGGAAACGTGGCTTTCGTCACTTTTAACACCCCGCAGCAAGCAGCTAGGGTGGCGAGGAACGCCCTTACGCAGCCAATCGTCCTCCATAAGAGGAAACTCAGAGTCATGGTTGCGGACGCATGGCATGGGTTCAACCTGCCATCCTCGGGCAGCGGGCCGTCTACTGGCATCGGAAGCAGTTGGGATAATCCATTCCCAGGATACGAACCGGTCTACTCTGCGCACTTGCCAGTAGAAGTGGTCGCACGGATAGCAGCGTTCCTACCATTCACCGATCGCGCCCGCATGGAGCGAGTATCGAAGACCTGGAGAGCAGGGGTGCAGGAAGCTTTTCGGAAAATGCAGCACCTCGATTTTAACGATTGGAGATGGCCGGGAATGCAGGGATGGAGGCGCATTAAAACGGAATGCTTCTATTGGGTATTGGCGCGATGCGCCCCTCACTTAAAAAGCATTGTTTTAGATGATGAGCTGACCGCCGAAGACCTGCGACCTCAGCTGTTGGCCCTGATTGCCAAAAGCTGTCCTCCACTGGAAAGGCTGGATGTAACGGGCGTTGAAGCCCGACCATCGGCTTTTCGAGAACTGGCGGCAAGCGTCAGCTCTCTGAGCGACCTGGCAATTGGGCGTTGCACGAACTGCAGCGACATTGAGTTGGGAAAGGTTCTCGAAGTCAATAAGACCTTACAAGAGTTCAGCGCTAAGGGCA
The DNA here is from genome assembly GCA_963932335.1 of Andrena marginata. Lineage (NCBI taxonomy): Eukaryota > Metazoa > Arthropoda > Insecta > Hymenoptera > Andrenidae > Andrena > Andrena marginata. The sequence goes on from OZ010663.1 coordinate 20,953,814, forward strand.
CCGACTTATCCGGAAAATCCCTGCTACATCTATCGAGGGACCTAGTAAAACTGAATCTAAGAGATTGCACGGCTAGAGGCGAATACATCGCCGCAGCCATTTCAAAATTCTCGAAATTATCACATTTTTGTCTAATTAGACCAAAAAATTTTCATCCTGATATTTTACAGGGATTAATAGCAAACCCTACATTACCACGATCCATGGAGTCGATGGAATTCGTGGGGTGTAACCCCTGGACCGGGGACGGAGAACCGCGGGAGGAGGATGCGGAAGCCGAACGGGAAGAGGCAGCAGATTTCTTTGAACTCGATCTCGGTCCCATTGAGATGGCCGTCAGCCTACCTTCCCGTTACCCTCTGGTCACCGAGCTCGGGGTTGCATTCTGCGGCTGGGTGGATAACACCTTCATCGGCGAAGTGGGTCGTCACATGAAGCACCTTATTAAATTAGATATCACTGGGTGTACTAACATCAGAGGGCAGTTTAGCCTCGAAATACTCAGTGGTCTGAACCATTGCACCGAACTACAGATCAGCTTACTGTACCCGGACGTCGGTGCCCAATTCCTTAAAGACATGTCGTCGCTCAGGGAGTTGACGTGTAGGGATAATCAGGGCATAGCAGATGAGGACGTTTGTGGCCTCATCAGGAACAGCGCTACGATAATGATAATTGACTTAGAGGGCTGCATACATGTAGGACGGGCCTTTGTGGAATGCGTATACTCTGCCCTGCGAGGCGATCCTCATAACCACCGAACCGAAATCCGTGTCGGCGGAACAAGCGCGATACCCCTCAGACGTGACAGGCAGCTACTCCACGTTTTGTTAGATTATACCCGGCACTCCAAATGTCCCTACACCTAATTATCATCGGGGACGATGATTCCAAGGGGGGAGGGGTGTTACGTGCCGGTTACTTTTTCCAAATTCATTTCTAAATTCTACTAATTTTTATAGTCATTTCGCAGATGTTCTCTATTGATCCAACCGCTTAGCGTGTTATGGGAATTTCCCTCGATCAATAGTCGATTATCTGTAGATATTCTTAATAGTGCTTGACTTATTTCTGATTTATTTCGGGTTGAAGCCGGTCACGTCAGGGCAGGTACTCACGAAGGAATATTATCGACGATCCTTCAACGCCATCGACGTTCCTGGAATGCGTGCTGTGATAAGTCTTTCGAGGCATTGTAGTAGACTACTTTATATTTTTCTTCCCTGTTAAAATTTTATTACAGTATCATTGACATCTGATCCTAAGTTGTTGTGGGAGTTTCCCTCGATATTTTGTCAATAAACCGATATGGTATACTAACCAAATTAAAATAATAATTGCTACGCCACTGCGTTCTTCCATGAGAAAATCTTTCATCAGCATCAATGTTCTTGGAACACCGGATGCGATAGCACTCGAAAACCTAAGCATTGCGAGGCTGGTAACGGTCCGAGGCGACGACGGTTGGGCCCGTGTGCATGAGGTGCAGAGTCAGCAATTTGGCGCTCTTTGTTTCAAAGTCCCGACTTGCTCGGGCCTACCCTGCGAACGCTCGTGGCAGTCGCCTGACAAATCGCATAGTGCGTTGACGTTCTGTCCGAGGGACATCACTATTTGAATATAGTTTTTGAGCCGGAGTTCCATAGTGGCTTAGTGAACGTGGAAGGACTCAGTCCCCGTAGAGACTCACCCATATATATATATTTTGCGTTTTTATCATTTTCAAATTCTATCGTTAAATCCTTATATTCTTGCGTTTAATATCTAAAAACAATATATTGTGAACCGTCTTTGACATTGGTGTATTGTGCGACACTCCCGCGGTTCAACATCTAGACGTGGGACCCTCCCGAAGGAGAGAACGAGACAGTCACGACCAGGTCTCCAGAGAGAGAGAGAAAGAGAACGAGAAAGAGAGTGAGCGCTCGAGCGAAAGAAAGGCGGATAATAAAAGGTATTAAAGCCTAACGATCTACGAGTACGAGGTTGGTGAGTGATTTGCATTACTATATTCAGCAATTGTGTTCATCATTTGAATTTTTTTTATAAAATTGTTCTCCGTTGCCATGTACGGAGGGGGCAGTTGATCCAACCATTGTGTGTTACGGGATCTCTCCCTCGATAAACTGTTCTGCCCTCCTTCCGTGGGTATCGCAATTTTTGAATCATTTTCAATTAGAGAATGTTCAGTATCAAGGACTTGCGCGGTAATTGATCCAACCATTACGTGTTGCGGGGTTTCCCTCGGTCAATTATTGTCGACTAATAATTGTCCGTCAATTGTTGTCTATCGACTAATGTTCGCAACCGTATTCGTCGTTTGTTGGTTTTAAAATCCAGTTTAGAACAATTGTAAGCTCCAAAACAAACACAGAATATTGTAATATCCTACATCCGGTGATTTAATATTTTCATTGTTAAACATAACACAAATCCATGTAAATTCCCCTTTTTGTTCCACCTTACAAAACTTCCTTTCGTTTATTATTTTTGTAATACATGGTATTTTATATTACTGAAATCTCGTCTCATTTTGTTTCGAACCAGTCTATCCAAAATACCACATCCTGATTGGACAACCTGTATGGGTTGTAGACGAAAGCCGCACCCCCAAAACAATCCTGATTTTTGCGTAATAACGCTAATTATATTAAAATTATAAACTCTCTTTAAAATTCGTTAAGCGTTGCGTGAGAAAATTAGACTCAACCGCTCGGTCGCTTAAAAATTAACGCCCTCACGTAACAACAGCAACATAAAGATCGCTGCACCAACGAGATTCAAATTGGGCGAGTTTGTGCGCGTGAGCAAATTTAAAACCATCTTCGATAAAGGCTATACGCCGAACTGGACAACGGAGGTGTTCAAGATAGCCAAAGTACAGACAACTAATCCCGCGACGTATCTGCTGGACGATTCCTGTGGAAAACCCGTTGCCGGAGGATTCTATGAACACGAGCTGCAACGTGTCACCGATCCTGATGTGTATCTAGTGGAAAAAGTGTTGCGTAGAAAGGGGGATAAGGTGTACGTCAAGTGGCTGGGGTTTGATAAATCACACAATTCTTGGATAAATAAAAATAATGTATTGTAAAAATAATAATACATGGTTCAATAAATACAATGATACATATACATGTGTGAACATTTTTTTTTCTTTTTTTACACATTAATTCCGCCATTTATAATTTCTATACATGTATGAACAATTTTTTATGCAATAATTTCGCTATTTATAATAATTTCTATACATTTGCAAACAATAATTCTACTATTTATAAGAAACAAGTTAATAAAGAGCGATGGCGAAAAGCAAACAATAATTCCACTATTTATAATAAATACAATAATTCCACTATTTATAATAAATACAATAATTTCTATTTTACAATGGAATTTGGTAATGGCCCCAGGGCAGAGTGTCGGTCGAATCGGGTACGATATACCGCTTGTTGTCGTGTGGGCTTAGAGCGATTTTAGATTCCGAAATGGTGTACACTTTATGCAATTTAGACCGTATGCATGATTGTCTGCGAACCATTTCGATCTCCCTTTGCAAACACTGCGCGTAGTCGTCGAAAGTTATCGTTCTGGCTATGACGTTGGTCTTGACGCCTTTCGCCTTCTTCGTATCTTTTTTGCCGTCTACGCGAAGTGCATACATTTTCGCTCTAAGACCTACGAATTCGGTCATTATCGCACCGTTATTTTCGTCCTTCATCAGCCCCGGAACCTTCTTATTTACGCGCGGCATATTATATACATTGTCAGTAGGATAATCGCTTGTGTCGAATCTATCGATATTGTGTTTCATGGACTCGTAGATATCGTCGCATTGAATGTGATAAATGAGACTGTCTGTGTCGGTGTATAGAATTTTACAATTTGATCCATGCTGGGGAGACATGTACTCGTGGTGAAATTCATACAAACAAATTTTTGATATGTCCAGAATACACATACCCACGTATATCGGTTTGTTGAATTTCACCTCGAGTTTCCGCAATTCAACAGCTATTAAATTTTCCGAAAAAACACTTCTGCTGTGGAAATTCGGTTTCGCGATCATTGCCTCCGCGCCATACCGCCCTTCCCAATGAGTCAAAAGTTTTACATCCACATGGTTTCGTACATTTTCCATAGTTTTGCCGAATACCGCGTTGTTCATCAATTTGTACAAATTTTTTTCAAAGTCGTTTGTCGCGCTTGTTCTAAACCGTGTATTGAGTTCGATGTAATCGCGGAGCCAGGGAGATTGAGCGAATTGCAGGACGCGGTGTATCTTTGTAATACGAAGACCATGACGCGTGCACTGCTGCAGGTTACGGTAATGGGTACTGTAACGCTGCTTATCATATACCGTCGCGAGTAACTTGTCCTGCCTGCTGCCAGGTGGTTTGGCACGCGTCGGGCAGAACGGAAGATCGGCATGAGCGTCGTGCAGACGTTGCGGATATTCCAAATCTACCTCGAGAATGTATCCCGCGGGTGAATCGACCGGGATTGAAGACACATCAAAATTTGCAGCATCTTCGACCCATTGAAATTTAGCGTATGGTAGGGGCTGACACATTGCCCATCCATACAAATTGTTCACATCAAAGTACATCAAGTACGATGACTCTTCCGATGCGTCATAAGATGGCATGAACTTGTTATTGGCATGTGCATATCGTCCAGAACATTGGCTTAAACCCCCACGTATACCGCGTTCAATAAACATAACCATATCGACGTCGGTGAGCAATTCGAATGTAATTTTGGTGTGTTTTAGCATAGCATCCCACGTGAAACCAGGTAGAGTATAATAATGTGCTGAATCTAATCCGTAACTCTTGATACAACTTTCGCGAAAATTTTCAAAAATATCTGCCAATAACAAGACATCTGTTTTCAAATACAAGTCGCTGTATTCGCCCAAGGTTCCAATCCCGAAACGCTGCCAGATTGTCTCAGCGTGTGCGTAATCGGTCTCGGATACTGTCTCACCCGTTAACGAACTGTAGAATGACTCGCGCGGCGGTAAGCATGGATCCTGCAGCTTGTTCGCGCAATCAAGGTATTCGTACGGAAATACACCCTTTCGCGTCAATAAATTGAAATCTTCGGCGGATAATGTTTCAAATTTGGATCGTAAAATTTTTAATTGATTTGTGCTAAGAAAAGATGCTAATTTGTCGAGACTGGTGTTGAGAAATTTGTACGAATCGATGAATCGTAATTTAATATAATTTCGTGAGTCTGAATCGGTCGTATCTTCGACATTTTTTGTGAACGAAATATACTTTTCTTTAGTTATAGGCAATACATCAACGCTGCCTTCGAAAGCGGTAGCTATTTCCTCGATAATGAAATGCGAATCATAGCCGTATAAATTATGAAAAACTATGGGGATGTAAAACGCATTTTTATAATTTAAATTGCACTCCGAATGTGCTGGACCTCTAAACCGTCCGGAGAGATGGCAATGATCGCGAACTCGTACATCATCAGCCTCGAATGGTTCTTCGCAAATATGACAGTGTGTTGCATCGCGAAATGTCGTCCACTGTTCGGTGGTTAAATCATGCATGGGAACATTACTGGTCAAGATGGGTTTGGCGAAGTTTGCAAATTTTTTCAGTTCGTCTACGAACCATGAAACACAATCCGCGTCGCGGCGACATCGATACGTCGATAGCGATGTATCGTACGAACAATGCATATAATATGCAATACTGTGCACATTGTGGTGTTGGTATGTGTGCAATTTGTTGTCCGCCTCACCCGTTCGACTGTCCTCTGTTTTCTCAATGATGCATTCAAGATCTGCGTACACCACGAAGGGGAGCCGCTCCTTCCTGCAGTGGTTCTCGAAGCTGAGGAAATTGTTGCCTTCGCTGGGCAGCACGATGGCGCAGTCGTTCATCTGCCCACAGTCCACTGCATGTGCCTCCAGCTTCTCGATAGATCCGAAATAGTGCATACACCTGTAAACATAATTTTTTTATTTAATTGTTTCGCGAGACATTTTAATATTTCACAAGTTTTCTATACGTACCGATCACAGATGAATTTCTTTTTCCCGTGCCTGCTCAGCTGCGCGCTCACCAGCCGAGACAAGTTCTTGATCCATACAAAATGCCCTACATCGCCATGCTCTTGATTCGGCGTGTAGAGCAGGTTTACGTGTCGATCCCTCTTTTGGCTGGTGAGACGCAAGGGAAAGACCGTCTTCGTCTTCTCCGCCTCGAAGGTGTACACGTTGACGGAGATGTTGTTCTGCCGCTCAAACTTCCCAATTTGCGCCAGGGACATTGGGAACTCAATGCCCTGGAGATTTAGCACGGAAGCATAAGGCGGGTACGAACTTGGGCGATCAGCGTGTCGTTCAGCGGGATGGAGAGCGGCGACCACTGCCCACGCGAAACAGGCATTGTCCGGGGATTGTACACTGATCGTGGCTTTCTTCAACAATAAATCCCGCGACAACTTGATGTGACACCCGGCACGCAGCGGATTGTACTTGTTGACATTAACGATCAGGTTGAGGATTTTCGTCAATGCCCATCCGCTGTCGCGTTCCTGGAACTCTTCCAGCGATGTCAGGGTGGGTTCGATGACACATCGTTGGTACCACTCCTGTAGATCGGATGTGCCGAAGAGTTCGCAGTTCCGGGTATTTATGCTTTTACAAGCATGCTTGTCACCTGCCACAAATTCACCGTTAAACACAGTGTTCACTTTGAGGTTCCGCTGTTTCCTCAAAGCACCCTGCACATGCTCCAGCACAATGGCCCCTGCATCTTGGAGGAAGTTGCGCGGCTCGATGTAGTTTGAATTTAGCACGGCACCAGTTAATACGCGGGTATCGAACGCAGCGTCTATTTCGCGCCACAACAGTCCTGTGCTCGAATGTCCGGCACCTTCACGCACGAAACGGCCACGCAACGAATGTTTTAGTCCTTCGAGCTGCGCGATTCGAGCAACCAACGATTGCCGAACACCGATCGATAATCGCGGGCGTTTCACACGGCTCTGTTCTTCCAGCGATTCGATACACTCGTTGCACCGTTCTTCCCACGCGAGGTACTCTTCACGGGAAATCAATCGTGCAGATTGATCCAGCAATTGGCGGGTTACTTGCGCGAATTCTCCCATGGTCGTAAATGCAATGTAAATGTCTTTTCCTTGCACACGTTGCAACGATTTGAGGCTTTGTGCACTTTGGAGCGCATATTTATATCCACCAATTTCCGCTGATACATCATAATTCTTGCTATGATTCATGCATATGACGAATTAGCGCGCAAGATCATCCGACACAGTTTCTGCTGACGTCGCATAATTTTAAGATTCGACGTTCAACACGTGTCGAGACTTTTATCCTTGAGGATGGGGCTCAAATTACATACTGCGATGTTAAGATTGAAACACATTATGGAAAAATTTTTGGGTTTAGATTAAAAAAAAAATGGTGTGGTGGGGGAAGCAATTGCATCTCTATTTAAGAGGGCTCCCGAACGCTATTCCATCAATCGCTGAGTATCCACAGTGACTTTCGACGGAACAAATAGTGCTCTGAAAACAAAATGTGCAGTACCAGTGCCGAAGCAAACGTTGAACGCATGAATTATTACGTTCCGATCGTGCGAGATGATGGCGTGGCTCAATGCGGGGAGGATAGAGTTGTTTGGTAAGGCTTAATTTTCACATCTCAAAATTTGTATGTTTATTCCTAATACGAGTGAGCAATTTCATAGCTTTGATTGTTCTCTTAGCCCGCATCGAACATCGCGGATCATGGTCAGAAGATACGCATTAACATCCATGGGCAGCAAATACTTGGAAATTGGGATCAGAGTACGGCCTACGATTGATGTGGAAATGGTTCTCGGCGACAATCGTGGGATGTTTCTCACGTTACCATGGGATACATGGTGTTCGCTATGCGGCAGTCGTACAACCATTGAAGAACGTGCACGATTACCTGGATCACCTTCGATGCAAATGGGTCAATTAATAGTGGATTTTTGTGAAATCTCTAATTCTCCGATTGTAAGGATGACACTACATAATAAGCCGCTGTATTTCAAACCGGATACAGTAACATTTTTATTAAATCTTGAACCATGTTTAGACTATGTATATCTACGGCTGCGTCAAAATGTAAGAGATGTGCAGACGAAATTTGAAACTTTTGTTAACGTGCTACAGCAGAGCGATGTTGCCTGTGAAACATTAGATACGCGTCGTGCTGCTAAAATCATACGCGATAGCGAACATTACTGCGAGGATTATTATGTAGATTGCGAACTAGTAGCATGTGCCATCAATGATATTCTAGCTGATGCTCGTAGGAAAAAATGTTAAATTATATTCTTTAATTTTAAATAAATTTCTTAAACACATATTATTTGCCAATTTTATTTATCCGTCTTTCTCCTCGCCACCTAATTTTAAGATTCGATGTTCTTCGCGCCGCCGAATGACGTCATCCCGCACGGCTGCTCCAGAGGATTCAAGTTACGCACGATCGCGCGAGACGCTGCGACGCTAAATCTGAACGCTTTAGAATACTCTTGGCTTTAAAATATTGCTCTCCCTTTCCCTCCTCTGAATTTTAGCTTTAAAATGATGCTCTGTCTCTTTACCTCCTCCGAAGACGCGGTTCGTAAAAAGCCGACATTGCCCGAGATCTTCCGATATCGTCTGATAAAAATAAATTATTATATCTCTGTGTTGGGGGAAAATTTCATCACATACTGATTTGGAAAAATATTTGGGGGGTGGGCCGAAAGAGATTTTTCGGGGGTCATTCCCCCTTCCGACGGTGGGTCAGGTCTCCGCGGCGGCTCGGCCCGGAGTGATCCCCTCCATCATCGCGGCTTCCCCCACTCCGCGGCTCGTGCGCGCGCAACCGGTCTTCCTCTCCCCGCAGGCCCCGCGCCCATGTTTCCCTCCGCCGCGCTACCCCGCGCGCCCTCACTTCCCCCCCCCCCGCCCCGCGCTCCCCTCAGAGGACCTGGGTTAGAATCGGCATAGACATACTACTTAAAACGAACATTAGAAAACTATTGTAACACACATATCATCACAACCGCTAACACGGGTCGTCGGCACTTTCTCCCTCACTACTACAATGGTTACTAGTATCACCCGACCATTCGCCCTTCCATAGCCTCAAACGATCTGTAGGGGCAATCTGGGGATTTCCAGTTTTACCAACAATTTTGTACCTATCATTAATCAAAACTTTACAGATACCAAATGGCCCCATATACTTATCTTCTAATTTTGCTCGTCTCAGATCCGCCGGTTTTATAAAGACCGTATCACCCTCCTTATACACTACATTATTCCTACGATTTTTATTAAACCTTCTATTTTGTTTCGCAGCATTTTCTATTAATCGCCGGGAAGCTAGTTCTCTATCAGCATTTACGTTAATCTGTTCGTCTGTGTCCGGCAACTCCATCTCAGCCCGATCTGCGTTTCCTGCACTACGCTCAACACCAAAAAGTAAACGATGTGGAGAAAATCCCGTCGTTTTCTGAATCGTTGTATTTAAAGAAAGCATTTATTTAGAAAGCTTGCTCGGCCATTCCGAACTTTTGCCTATCTTAACCGTAAGGAGGTTTGTGACAGTCGACACGTAGCGTTCGGCTTATCCATTCGCACGCGGAGCTCCGATAGCAATAAAATAAACCTCAATCCCGTGTTTCTCTATAAATTGCACGAGGGATTTGAATGTAAAATTGGTAGCCCGATCCATTACAACGACTCGAGGTGTACCGAATAATGTTAGGCGTTTCTTAAATATTTGCAACATTTCAGACCCGGTCAGTGACTTTAACGGAACAAGTTATACGTACTTTGAAAAAGCGTCAACTATAATAAGTACATCCCGATAACCGTCTTTTGAAAGTTCGAATGGTCCCACGCAATCACAATGGATAGTATGGAACGGTTTCTTAACAATCGAGTGTAAAAACCCCTGTTTTGCTCCGGTCTACCACTTCGACACTACACAAGTGATACAATGTTCAATATACTTTTTCACAAATTTACGCATTTTCGGATGTCACGTCCCGGGTGAGGTCTTTAGGAACGATGACATGGAAAAGAGAAAAATCAGGCGCGAATCTGTAATCCAGCACTCTGAGGAATTTTGGATGGGAAGATCAGGCGCGAATGTTAAATCCGTCACTCTGAGGTTTGGAGCGAGTTTAGGCGCGAATATTAAATCCGTTACTCTGAGGTTTGGAGGGAGTTTAGGCGCGAATATTAGATCCGTCACTCTATGGATTTTTGGAGGAGATCAGGCGCGAATGTTAAATCCGTCACTCTGAGGTTTGGAGGGAACTTCGGCGCGAATATTAAATCCGTCACTCTATGGATTTTACGGAGATCAGGCACGAATCTTTAATCCAACACTCTAATCGACCAGGGAAGGTTTAACAGGTAAATACAAACCCGGAGAACACCCGTTATAGTACCTTGTATTTGTTTTGGTTTCGGTAATAGGATTTACTGTTGCATTTATGTAAAAGAAACCACGCTTAGTATTTCTGTGGATTGCACGGTTCATGCAGTAGTATGTTTGTAAATACTGGAAGCGCTCTCACGTCCACGAACAGAAATCAGCTGTTGCGGCAGCTTGTTTTGGTTTCGAATCTTTATAACCAAGGATGCACACAATAATTCGAAACGTGATTGAAAACAAATAGGTTTATTAACTTTGAGCAAGAGTACGTTCACTGTTTGTGTGATAGCAAGATTAACAGAATAATGCGTTGGACGTTGAGCATTAGCACATGACATATATATAAACGGTAATTAATCAAAATATAAGAATATGAACATGAAACACATGAAATTAAGTAGAATGATATAAGCAATAAGCGTTGTTAATACAAAATAATAAATGATCGCAATAAGCGTTGATATAGAAAGCAATATGAATAATAATACAAATAATATAAATGAAAACAATAAGCTTTAGAATGCAATATGAATAATAATACAAAATATATGATGATGGTGATATGCAATGTTATTAATGGTACTTGTAATCGCTTACAATGATTGATGAATTGTTGATCACTGATTTTAACACTTGGTATAATAATGATACTTTCTAACAAGAATTTCGTAACTGACTGACTTGTCGAAGAAAGCCCGAAGAAAGAGGATGCGGCCTCTCAGGACCTCATATTTATGTACTTTTACAGGAGTATTGCGGGGGTACGCGCGGTAAAGACCTTGACATATTTCAGAATAAGACGCAGTAGGACTTCCGGGGTTTTTATAAACGGTATGGCTATTAATAGACGTATTTATGTCACGTACGCCAAATATTCGTCGCAATTAGATTTCTGGGGTTTTTATGACTGTGAAAGGAGATACTCAATTAGTCGAATGGATTTTGGGTGTTTTATAGGAAAGGGATTAGAATGGCTTGGACTCCGTGAGTCGTAAAGAGGGGAGTGAGACGTGGTCTCGATTTAAGAGGGTTTTTGTAACGAGGGACTTGTTTGAATTCGTTTTAGAGAGAGGGATTCATGCCTCATAGGGCGAATAGGCGACGGAGTTTTTTAACGATCATCTCGTGATGGGGATCACTAAGGTACATCATCGAGGTGGAGTTTTGTATCGATCATCTTGTGTTGGTGACCGCTAAGGTACAACATCAAGGTGATCAGCGATTGGGGAGATGGAGAAAGTGTTGAGTTTGAGGGACTTTGATGGAGTGATTTTGAGGTTTACGAATAGATTTTGGAATAGGACCGCGCGAAAAATAGTGGGACGTCACATCGGAAACCAATATTTTTGTGTTACACGATAATACGTCTTATCGGGACCGACGTGACAATTTTCATCGTGATACAAACGTAATAGTCCAATCCTATGTCCCTTAGGGACGAAACTACGATACACGATACAACCGGTGTCTCTCTGCAACTTTCTACACAATATACCTTGTCGGACCGCAAAATCACTACTTATAGTACCGTTCTTATTTAAATGTTTTATGATAGACCCTGTCTCTTCGTCATTCCGTTGTGCAACTTGTAACCAGGGTCCCTCACAAATGACATTAACACGGTAGTCCCTCGGTGGATTCCTGCTTAAATAGTCCACGTGTCCAACGTATTTCCTCTTGCGATACTCTATATCAAAGTTAAAATCTTGCAAGAAAATCCACCACCTTGCAACACGTGGCAATAAATCTTTCTTGTTACACGTGGACTTTATAGCGTTACAATCAGTTACAACTTTAAATTTAATCCCTAACAGATACACGCGAAAGGGCTTCAAAGCATTAACAATTGCAAGTGTTTTCAACTCGTAAGAATGGTATCGAGACTGCTCCGCTGACGTACGCTGACTGAAGTAAGCAACTACTCTCAGACCGTCGTCTATCTTCTGAAATAAAATAGCTCCGTAATCGATTGCACTTGCATCTGTATGCAATTCCGTTTCGCTATTCGGGTCAAAAACAATGAGTAGACGACCCGAACTTAATTTTTCCAAAACGTAGCGCCGCGCTACCTCGTGTTTCTTACCCCATCTCCACTATTCATTCATTTTTGTCAATTTTGTAAAACACGGTGTCCGCACGGCGAACTCGGGAATAAATTTCCGGAAATAGCTTGCCAAACCAAGAAATTGCCTGACCTGTTTCAAATTACATGGGACAGGGGACTCTAACAAGGCCTTAACATTACCTTTCCCCGGACTAATACCCTGTGCTGATACTTCCCTGCCTAAATATTCAATGGTGGTCATAAAAAAACTGCATTTCTCCATATTTAAACTAAAACCGGCTACATCGAGTGCCTTTAATACTTGTTCTAAACGTTCTAACCCTTCCTCAACAATTTGTGACGGAATCAAAATATCGTCGAGGTACACCAAAGCTATATTGTTCCTCAATTTCCCAAAGGCGACGTTTACTGCTCTTTGAAATACTGCGGGAGCATTAGACAACCCGAAAGGCATACGCAAAAACTCGTAATGTCCGTCCGGTGTTACGAAGGCGGTCTTTTCAATAGAACATGGCGCAATCGGAATCTGGTAAAAACCGGAGGTCATATCTAACACAGTGAAATACTTCGCATTGCCGAAACGATCGAGCTGGTCGTCTATTAGAGGCAATGGGTGTCTATCTTTATTGGTAATTTTGTTAACAGCCCGAAAATCTATAACTAAACGGTCGTCACCATTCTTTTTCTTAACGAGTATCACCGGACTTGAAAACGGCGAAGCACTCTCGCGTATCACCCCAGTAGCTAACAAATTATCGATTATTATTCGAACCTTTTCACGCTCAGACATAGATAAACGGTAAAGGCGATAATTTATGACCTTGTCCTCTCGAAGGTCGATCTTGAGTTCACCCGTACTTACGCGCCGGACTGGACTTCCCTTTGCGACCATGTGCTTATATGGTTCCAACTCCTTGTTTCCTGGGGACGTCGACGGACGTCGTCGTAGTTTCGTCGTTCCATCGGAGTCCGTCAGAATCTGCACCCCGTGTACAACTGTATTTTTCCCGATTACCATGTCATATGACATGACGGATTCAGAAACCACAAGAAGGTCAAGCTCGATGGTTAAATCCTCCGTCCGAAGGTTGGCTGTTGTGCAGCCGACTGTAGTTACTGCAGAATCTCCCAGTGTTTTAATAACCACAGTAAATGGGTCAATCCTGCAATTGGCTTACTTAGCCACCCGCTCCTTAACGAGAGAACAGGTCGCACCATTGTCGATCAAGCAGCGTTCAACCAGCATATCCCGTAAAATAACGGGGGTCAGTTTATGGTCCATCGAAAAACAAGTATTAGCTTCGAATTCCGAGGTCTTAGGTCTTTTCACGTCCTTATCTTCGCGGAACCTGCGCTGCTTGGCCCAGCAGTGAGATACTTCATGACCCCTCTTCGAGAAGAAAGTGCAAACGGGTACACAGAACCACTTGGCGGACTCTTGCGGAGGGGGTGTCGCTTTCCGTTTTCTCGGTCACTCCCGGTATAGGTGTCCCGTTTCTTCGCAGCCATAACTATAATTTATTCCGAACGTACTCAGGGTAAGAGCCCACAGAATCACTGTTGTAAGCTACGGCACGAGACAACCGTTCACACAACCTATCTTCGGGCGCAAACACCGAGCACAGATCTTCGCGAAAATTAGCCCACGTTCTCGGATTGCCATCCCACCCCTGATACCACCTTTTAGCGGATCCAATAAGAGCGTGGGTGGCCAAGCTTAGTCTTTGTGACGCGGGGAGTTTTTCCGTAATATTTTCCACAATATCACACCACCTGCTCGCGTCGTCTCCAAGATCTACACCACTAACTCCGGCACAGCATCCACAGACGCTTTATCAGGCACCACTGACGAAGTGGAGGGTACTGCACCTGACGCAATCGTTCCCATAAAACGTTGGAAAAGCTCCTCAAACGATGGCGTAGACGTAGCAGATCCAGTCGGATTAACAACATGCTTCGATTGCTTGCGACCCGCCTTTGTGTACGTGGATTTGACAAAGTAGACTTTATCTCACGAATCCCACTTCTGATGTTAGAAATATACTTTTAGGCGCGGCAAAGACTGCAGTAAAACTCGTCCCAAGACGGTTCTGGGGTAAGTGCCGTGGGGTTCATCACAGTCCTCTTACCAAAAGGCATAGTGTCACGTCCCGGGTGAGGTCTTAGGGGAACAATGACATGAGGGAGGGAAAACTCAGGCGCGAATCTTAAATCCTTCACTCTGAGGGTTTTGCGGGAACTCAGGCGCGAATCTTAAATCCTTCACACTGAGAGGTTTGAGGGAACTCAGGCGCGAATCTTGAATCCTTCACACTGAGGGTTTTGCGGGAACTCAGGCGCGAATCTTAAATCCTTCACACTGAGAGGTTTGAGGGAACTCAGGCGCGAATCTTGAATCCTTCACACTGAGGGTTTTGCGGGAACTCAGGCGCGAATCTTAAATCCTTCACTCTGAGGGTTTTGCGGGAACTCAGGCGCGAATCTTGAATCCGTCACGCTAAGTATTTCTGGAGGCGATCAGGCGCGAATCTTAAATCCGTCACTCTAATCGACCTGGGAAGGTAAATGTACACTTAAAGAGCACCCGTTATAGTACTCCATATTTGTTTTGGTCTCGGTAATAGGATTTTACCGTTGCAGTTGTATAAGAGACCACGTTTAGTATTTTCGTGGATTTCACGGCTCATGCAATAATATGTTTGTAAACACTAGAACCGTTTCGCGGTCACGAGCGCGAATCAGCTGTTGCGGCAGCTTTGGTTTGTTCGGACTTGTTATAACCAAGGATGCACACAATAATTCGAAACGTGATTGAAAACAAATAGGTTTATTAACTTGTCGGAAGCGTTATAACGTTTAGTAATAATAATGCGTGGGACCTTTAGCATTAGCACATGATGTTTATATAAATGGTAATTAATCGAAATATGAGAATATGAACATGAAACACGTGAAATTAAGTAAAATGATTTAAGTAGTAAGCGTTGTTAATACAAAATAATAAATGGTAAGCAATAGGCGTTGATATAGAAAGCAATATGAATGATAATACAAATAATATAAATGAAAGCAGTAAGCTTTAGAGCACGATAAGATAATTAATATGAAATACAAAAGCTTAAGAATAATAGGGCAAAGTATATATACACTAAGCGTTGATAATACTAAATAATATGAAAAGCAATGATAATACAAAATATATGAAAAGCAATAACAATACAAGGATACGGTGAACGTGATATGCAATGTTACGTTAATTGTAATATCTTACGGTAATAGGTGATTGGTGATTGTTGCTCACTGATTTGAATATCGCTGATTAACTATATTAGTCTTTACGCGACACAATGGATAATCACTAAAGACTAATGACCAATGGATAATGAATGTCCGGCCTCTCAGGACCTCGTATTTATGTATTTTTACAGGAGTGATGCGGGGGTACGCGCGGTAGAGACCTTGACACAGTTCAAAATAAGACGTAGTAGGACTTCCGGGGTTTTTACAAACGGTATGGTTATTAATAGACATATTTTTGTCACGTACGCCGAATATGCGTCGCAATTAGGTTTCTGGGGTTCTTATGACTGCGAAAGGAGATACTCAACTTGTCGAATGGATTTTGGGTATTTTATAGGAAAAGGGTTAGAGTGGCTTGGACTCTGTGAGTCGTAAAGAGGGGGTTGAGACGTGGTCTCGATTTAAGAGGGTTTTGTAACGAGGGGCTTGTTTGAATTCGTTTTGGGGAAAGGATTCGTGCCTCATAGGGCGAATAGGGGACGGAGTTTTGTAACGATCATCTCGTGATGGGGACCACTAAGGTACATCATCGAGGTGGAGTTTTGTAAAGATCATCTCGTGATGGGGACCACTAAGGTACATCATCGAGGTGGAGTTTTGTATCGATCATCTTGTGTTGGTGACCGCTAAGGTACAACACCAAGGTGATCAGCGATTGGGGAGATGGGGTAAGAGTTGAGTTTGAGATTTTGTTTTGTGGAACGATTTTGGGATTCATGAATAGATTTTGGAATAGGACCGCGCGAAAAATGGTGGGACGTCACACCTCCCCCCTTATATGAAGAAATGCGTAGCATTTCTTAACACAGGGTACGGGTGTCTTGAAATAACGAAAAGAAAATAAAATGCGTGGTTATTTAAATGGTAAAAAAAAAAATAAAGTATGTGGAAATAATGAAAAAAAAAAATGTTTGGGATTTGGTATGATAAGAACGAAAATAAAAGATATTGTTTCACAATAAAAAAGTAGAATAAACTGAATTAAGTGTTGAGAAAAAAGGAAAATAGAAAGAAATATATATATATATATATAAAAAAATAAATGAAGAATATATATGTATTAAATTAATTCTAAGGGAATATTTACAAGGTTTATATACAAGGAGAGGATAGGATTAAAGGAAGGAACTTTGGAGGGATTAATAGGGAAGAAATGAATACTCAAGGAGTTGGAAGGAGGGGTCGCCCAGAGTGAACATGAGGTCGTGACCGCTTTGGTAGAGGTCATTGAACCATCGCAGGAACTCGGGTGTCAGCTCCGTGTGGTCGGGGACCCTGGTGGCTGACCCCGTGTCCAAGATCTCCACGACACCTGGGTAAGGAGGGATGGTGAAGGGAATTTGGGATGTGGAAGTTAGGGGAGGAGAATGATATGGTGGAGGCAAGGGGCGGGAGAGTACCTCTTTGTCTCCTGTGGGGGGACAGTATAGGGGCTGTGGAGTGACGGTTTCTTGATCCGTTGGTGTTGGCGGGGGGGAGTCGTCCAGGGTGATGACTTCCACTGCTGGTGTCGCCTCCCTGATGACGACAGTGGAGGTGACCTTCGGAAGGAGGGGTGAGGTGCTCCTTCCCTCTCTTTCTACCTCTCGGCGCAGCCACTTGATGTGGGCTAGCCTTCTTTTGAGGCCACCCCCTCTGGCCCTAGGCCTGTTAGGGTTGGGGGCCCTTTTGTGTGGCATTGTTTTTGACGAAATTTTCCTAAGAAATGAAATGATTAATACATGTTTTGGTATGTTTTTAGGGTCAACCGGGATCCTCGCGTAATCGACCAAGACGCGCTTTATTCGCGTGTATAATTTTCGTTTTGCCCTTCCACGATATTTTTAAATTTTGTGAAGGAATAACTTCTAATATTGTGTGAGGACCCGAGTATTGGTCTCCGAATTTTCCTTTTTTTGGTTCTATTAGGACAAAAATTGGGTCACCTGGTTTGAAAGTCTCTTCGTTTATGTGACGATCATAATACCTTTTATATCGGAGTTTAGATTGATTTAGTTTTTCCGCAGCGACGGTTTGTAATTCTTGCACCCTCGTACTCAGGTTCGAGAGGTATTGATTATAGGTTTCGTTTTCGAAGTCCTCGGGCACTCTCTTTCGGCTGGGTACCCGGGCTATTTTCCCGAATACTAATTCGTGTGGAGTGTAACCAGTGCCCTCGTGGACGCTGGTATTATAAGAAAACGCGGCCAAGTCGGTCCATTCGTCCCAGTCGTCGTATTTATTGATGTACATTTTTAGGTATTCAGTTAGAACTATATGCGATCGCTCTAAAGAGCCATTTGTCTGTGGGTGAAAGGCTGTGGTTCGAAATTGTTCGATTTTAAATTTTTGTGCAATAGTTTTCATGAATCTACTGGTGAAATTTGCTCCTTGGTCGGTGAGAATGGCTCTAGGAGCTCCGAATTGACATATAAATTTTTTAATGAACGCATCCGCGATTTTTATTGATGTCGACTGTGTAAGGGGTACGCACACGAAATATTTTGTCAATAAATCTTGGATCGTTAATATGTATGTATTTCCTTTTCTGGTAGTAGGTAACGGTCCTACTATATCTAATGCTACTTTATCAAAGGCGCGTCCAGGAGTGTCGGTAAGAATCATTGGTTGCCTGGTTTTAACACGAACGAGTTTCTTCCGCTGGCAGTCTTCGCACTTTCGAATATAATCTTCAACGGCTTTCTTCATTCCTTTCCAAAAATAATGGTGTCTAATTCGGTTATAAGTTTTAGTTACTCCTTTATGTCCAGCTAATGCAGACGCGTGATTTTCTGTAATTATATTTTGTCTCTTTGACTCTTCGGGAATTTGAACTATTTGTAAACATATTGTGACCTCGATATCCTCTTCGTCAACGGTTTCGAGAATGTCCATAATGATATCTTGCCAGGTCAATTGATCGATATTTGTTGTTTTGGCTATGCTAAATGAATATATTACGAGTTCTTTTATTGTCATTTTAAGGGAAGATAGAGCTTCACCCCAAGTTGTCGTGGTTAGGGGAGTATTCTGCGTTTCTTTTATGACTAGCCCGATGAGAATTCGTCCCTTATTACATGTTACATGGGCCTTTCCCAAAGTGAGTTCGTTCACTTCTTCTAATGCTCCAGTTTCTATTAGTTGCTTGGCCCCATTGTCGCAAGGTTTCCCATCTGCGCTTAAGAAGAAGACAAGCGTTTCTTTTCGTAAAGACAACGGGTCGCGACTAATTATTGGTACTGTCCTAATGTCCCTATCGGGATCCGCTTCGTACGTTTCTTCTGGGGAATCGTTTAGCTCGATTAACGATGATTCTGAATCAGTAGTTGATTCGTTTGACGCGTTAGATTCTATTTCGGAATCAGGGTCTTCCAGTTCCAGTGGTATTGGAAATTGCGGAGGTGAGACGGTTTGACGTGGAATATTTAATTCCTGTGCTTCCTCTGTTTCCTGGTCCTCTCTTTCAATGTCACTCATGGGTTCTGGTGCATTTACTGGGGAGACGTCGGGTGGCATTATTACAGGTGTTGGTGTTTTGCGCACCTTTCGGTGTGGTTGGATCCTCGTGGGCTTTGCCTTTGGGCGCTTGTTAGTTTCTTTGGTGGTTCGAAGCTTTTTACTGGGCACCCACTCATCATCAGTTTCCTCTCGCGGTCGTATGGGACACGCTCTCTTTACAGGAGGATTACGAGACAGCGCGTATGCGAGTTTATTGCTTTTTCCCGGTTGATAACGAATTTCGTAGTCGTATTCAGCTAATTTTAAGCGCCACCTAACGAGACGTGACGTTGGGTCTTTTACTCTATGTAACCAGATTAAGGGTTGGTGGTCAGTATATAAAATAAATTTCTCCCCATATAAATAGGGTCGGAAATGCCTAACGCAATACACAATGGCTAGGAGTTCCTTTTCTATGGTTGCATAGTTTATCTCTGCTTTATTCAAGAGACGAGAGGCATAAGCGATTGGTAATTCTTTTCCATCGATATTTTGACTTAGTATTCCTCCTATAGCGAATTCGGAAGCGTCAGTGGTAACATGAAATTCTAGGTCAAAATTCGGATATTGCAGGATAGGTTCTTTCTGCAATGCTAATCTTAAATGGTCGAAAGCTGTTTTCTGGGACGGCCCCCACTCGAATATGGTGTCCTTCTTCAATAGTTGGGTTAACGGACGAGCTATTTTAGAAAAGTCTGGGATAAATTTCCTATAATATCCGGTTAGACCAAGGAATTGTTTGATTCCTTTTGGTGTACTTGGTGCCGGGTAATTTCGAACGGCTTCAATTTTTCCTGGATCCGGTTTTACCCCTTGCTCTGTGATTATGTGGCCCAAATATGCGACTTCTTTGTGCAGAAATTTACACTTTGAAGGTTGAAGTTTAAGGTTCGCCTCTCTCAGGCGTTGAGCGAGTTTTTTAAATTTAATCAGGTGTTCCGTGAGGGAACTCGCATAAAGGACTATATCGTCCAAATAAACAAACATTTCCGTGCCTTGGAGTCCTGTAAGTGTGTGATCCATTAAGCGTTGGAAAGTTGCTGGTGCGTTACATAATCCAAACGGCATTCTGACAAACTCATAATGTCCATGAGGTGTAGAAAAAGCCGTTTTAGGTGCATCTTCCGGTTTCATAAGGATTTGATGAAATCCAGAAGCTAGGTCAAATACGGAGAAGTATTTTGCTCCTCCTAGTTGGTCCAGTATTTCATTAATGTTTGGAAGTGGG
Organism: Andrena marginata; assembly: GCA_963932335.1. NCBI lineage: Eukaryota > Metazoa > Arthropoda > Insecta > Hymenoptera > Andrenidae > Andrena > Andrena marginata. The sequence goes on from OZ010663.1 coordinate 20,974,349, forward strand.
TATGCGTCAGGAACGGTTTTTCCGTTTAAATCCCTGAAGTCAATTACCATTCTCCACAAGAGTTCCCCATCAGGTCCCGGTTTTTTGGAGACGATCCAAATAGGTGAGTTGTAAGGTGATAATGATGGCTTTATTATTTCGTTTTCTAGTAAATTTTTTACCTGTTTGTTAATTTCTTTCTTATGTACAGGAGGGAAGCGATATTGTTTAGTATTCACAGGCACTGGGTCCGTTGTTTGGATCCCATGTTGAATAGCGTTTGTATGGCCTAACTTCTCATCTGGTAAGTGGAAGAGGTCGTGGTATTTACATAAAATTCTTTGGACATGAAGTTTTTCTTCCGGATTCATATGTTCCATTGAAATTAACTTAAGCACTTGTTCTATTCGTGTTGCGGTTTCTTCAGAAATTGTTTGTATTTCCTCACCCGACGCCATAGTTAGAGACTCCTGGAATTCTAGGGGAAGGGTTGTTTCGGCATAATGCCTTGGGGATGAGAGCGAGTGTACCTTCGCGGATACCTCTGAATGATGGATCGACGGATCCTGGGGAAAGAGGGGCTTGATAGGAGTGACGTATTTAGACGTCTTAGTCTCTTTCGGTCGTCTTTGTTTGGGTTCTGGGATCACAATTTCGAATTCTTCCAATTCAACAGTAGGTACAGTGATTGTTGTGTCCACTTCATTAGAATTTATAATTTGTAAGTACGCTTTGCCGTCCTGATTACGGACGAGGGCATTACCTGCATGAATTCCGGTACCTAATTCTAATCTAGGTAAATATCCTTCCTTTACATTTGAATTTGATATATTTACAAAGCAAACTGTTTTTGATCTAGCGGGTAGCGCGAGTTGAGCCTTATTTACAAACGGAATAGAGTTTCCGTGGAAGTCTAACTCTTTCCTGGAGTAGTGTATCGAGACATTCTGTTTACTAAAGAATTCCGTACCTAATATTCCTTGTGGTTTAATTGGGAAGTCGTTTTTGACTACATGAAACGTGACGTCGTCGCCCAAAAGGGTTATCCTGACTGTGCCAAGCGTGGGGACGGGGTCCGGAGAGATGCCTTTGAGTAGTAGTTGGTTTTTCGTGTCTATCTCTTGAGGTAACTTTACGGCTTGGATTTTCAATAAGTTCACCTCAGACCCAGTGTCAATCATTAATTCAGGTGTAGTCTCGAAGTCGGGGGAGGGAATCATTACGGAGGGAGCTTCTTTAACGGTATTCACCCATGCGGTAGCGATTCTAGTTTGGTTAATTCCGGTTCCGCTTGTATTGTTATCGAACGCGTTGCTGCTTGGCCCGTTCCACGGTACGCGTCCGCTGTTGACCGTAGGGGCAAAGCGTTTCCCGAGTCTCGTTCCTGAGAGGTTCCAGGGTTTCCCTCATTACGATTAAACATGCGTTTTCTACATTCGGAGATTAAATGTCCGGGTTTTTTGCAGTATGCACAAATACGTAATTCCGTAGGCCTTGAGGGAGGAGGTCGGTTTTTGTCCCAGTAAGGGAGCAAAGGGTTTGGTGCTTGACTACCATATCCTGTAACGCGATTTGGGGGATTCCTCTCGAAGGGTTGCGAAGCGGTATTTTGATTATTTCGGCAGGTCCGCGCATCGTGTCCTGTTTTATTACAGATTTGGCACGTCAGTTTGGGAGCTTTTTGCTCTGAAAATCTTAGGCGGTCTCTTTCTATTTTCTTATCTACGAATACGGCTAACTCAAAAGCTTCATCGAGTGTTTCGAAATTATTTTGGAGTAATCTATTTCGTATATATGGAGGAAGACCATCCACGAACGAATCCAACGTCAAACGATCTATATCTTCGAGGTGATTTTGTGTAAGGTCACGATAATACTCGCTGTCCTCTTCCAAAATAGCGAATCGGAGATCCTTAACGCGTGAAATATATTCCAACATGTGTTCGTTGGTTCCCTTAATAACGTTGGCAAGTTCTCCGCGATAGTGGTCCGACGTTTTCGCAGGGGAGAAGGTGCGTTTTAATTGTTTTATCAAGTCGTTTACGGAGTCGAAGACCCGATCCTCAACCGCCAAGTATGCATGATCTTGTAATTTATTCGTCAACAACCTCGCTAGTTGAGGTTCAGCATGCGAGGGAACCAGAGCCTTAGCCCTATTGCAGGCTCTCGCGAATTGCAAAATGGACATATTATGCCCGTTAAATTTTGGGACTGTTTCCACGGCGTCCTTTAATTTGATCTGGGGTGATGGACCCTGGTCCGGAATATAATTATGTTTCAATGCCCCTGGAGTTTTATTGAAGTTTAATACCGGTTTTCTATCAAAACGAGAGGAAGCCGGTGTGGCAAAATTATCCGCGACTGGCGGGGGTGCAAGAAGTTTCTTCATCATTGTTTCGATACTTTGTATTTTATCGGAAAGACCCCTAAACGTGGGTTCCGATGATCCGGCATCTATGCCCGAATACGTTTTAGTTTCGCGGGTTTCCGCAATTCTCGCGGGCAAATTGTCTATTTCGGCTCGTTTCTCGCGTAATTTTTGTAGTTGTTCCATTATTTCGGCGGTCGCGATTTCTATAGCGCTTTTGGAAGGCCCCGCGTCTTGGTCTATCACGCAGGGGTCGTCGATATCGCCGTGTTCGGACATTTTAGGTTCGGTAAGGTCTGTTATTTTAGGGTGATTTAGGAGGTTTCCTATATTTAGGCGTCCGGCCGTAGCTATTCAAAATCTATGGTATTCTCTACCCGGGTAATTAGTGTCAAATCTGTTATGATTTTTCTTTATTCGACGGCAATGTTCTGTGCACGCGCCGTGACTATTAATAGGCTGTAATTTAAACAAAAGGTTTTTGCAACGAGGGCATTCAGGAAACGTATCGTTAAGTTGGTGGTAGTGTACTTGGTATATTTCATCTACCTCCACTGGGTTTGAATTAAAACAATTTAGACAAATTTTTCCGCCTTCCGTGGTCGTTGCTACACCTCCAGAAACACAAATCAACGCGTTTGAATCTGACAAAACGTCCCGCAGCCTGCGGCTTGGGTAATATAATGTACTTTGACTTTGGCGTGAATCGCACATGTTAGTTTATCAACGTCTTATGTCGCGTCTGGCAGTTTGTTTAAATTTCGTGATAAAAATATTAGTGACTCAATTTCTGTTTGAAAGGAAGTACCACTGTGTACACTCGACACAGTTGGTTGCGGGACGCGTTTGATATATCACGCTATTGCACCTTAGGCAATTAGGGAATGTATAAGGCCTTTGGCAGTAATGAATTTGATACTCTGTCACCGTTTCTGTTGAATTTAGTCGAGAGCAATGTAGGCAAATTTCGTCGCCTTCGTCATTTGTCGCTAATTTCCCGTGAACACAGATCATCCACTGTATGGATTCCGTCAACCTTTGTAATTGGCGGCTCTGGTATGCTGGTTTCCACAGGTTTACGCGTTCTAAGTACATAGGTAATAGCGGGATTTTGTGGGTACCGCGTCGCAGAGTCTATTTCTTACCGGCGGCAAACGTATATCCCACCGCTGTCACCAAAAATATGTCACGTCCCGGGTGAGGTCTTAGGGGAACAATGACATGAGGGAGGGAAAACTCAGGCGCGAATCTTAAATCCTTCACTCTGAGGGTTTTGCGGGAACTCAGGCGCGAATCTTAAATCCTTCACACTGAGAGGTTTGAGGGAACTCAGGCGCGAATCTTGAATCCTTCACACTGAGGGTTTTGCGGGAACTCAGGCGCGAATCTTAAATCCTTCACACTGAGAGGTTTGAGGGAACTCAGGCGCGAATCTTGAATCCTTCACACTGAGGGTTTTGCGGGAACTCAGGCGCGAATCTTAAATCCTTCACTCTGAGGGTTTTGCGGGAACTCAGGCGCGAATCTTGAATCCGTCACGCTAAGTATTTCTGGAGGCGATCAGGCGCGAATCTTAAATCCGTCACTCTAATCGACCTGGGAAGGTAAATGTACACTTAAAGAGCACCCGTTATAGTACTCCATATTTGTTTTGGTCTCGGTAATAGGATTTTACCGTTGCAGTTGTATAAGAGACCACGTTTAGTATTTTCGTGGATTTCACGGCTCATGCAATAATATGTTTGTAAACACTAGAACCGTTTCGCGGTCACGAGCGCGAATCAGCTGTTGCGGCAGCTTTGGTTTGTTCGGACTTGTTATAACCAAGGATGCACACAATAATTCGAAACGTGATTGAAAACAAATAGGTTTATTAACTTGTCGGAAGCGTTATAACGTTTAGTAATAATAATGCGTGGGACCTTTAGCATTAGCACATGATGTTTATATAAATGGTAATTAATCGAAATATGAGAATATGAACATGAAACACGTGAAATTAAGTAAAATGATTTAAGTAGTAAGCGTTGTTAATACAAAATAATAAATGGTAAGCAATAGGCGTTGATATAGAAAGCAATATGAATGATAATACAAATAATATAAATGAAAGCAGTAAGCTTTAGAGCACGATAAGATAATTAATATGAAATACAAAAGCTTAAGAATAATAGGGCAAAGTATATATACACTAAGCGTTGATAATACTAAATAATATGAAAAGCAATGATAATACAAAATATATGAAAAGCAATAACAATACAAGGATACGGTGAACGTGATATGCAATGTTACGTTAATTGTAATATCTTACGGTAATAGGTGATTGGTGATTGTTGCTCACTGATTTGAATATCGCTGATTAACTATATTAGTCTTTACGCGACACAATGGATAATCACTAAAGACTAATGACCAATGGATAATGAATGTCCGGCCTCTCAGGACCTCGTATTTATGTATTTTTACAGGAGTGATGCGGGGGTACGCGCGGTAGAGACCTTGACACAGTTCAAAATAAGACGTAGTAGGACTTCCGGGGTTTTTACAAACGGTATGGTTATTAATAGACATATTTTTGTCACGTACGCCGAATATGCGTCGCAATTAGGTTTCTGGGGTTCTTATGACTGCGAAAGGAGATACTCAACTTGTCGAATGGATTTTGGGTATTTTATAGGAAAAGGGTTAGAGTGGCTTGGACTCTGTGAGTCGTAAAGAGGGGGTTGAGACGTGGTCTCGATTTAAGAGGGTTTTGTAACGAGGGGCTTGTTTGAATTCGTTTTGGGGAAAGGATTCGTGCCTCATAGGGCGAATAGGGGACGGAGTTTTGTAACGATCATCTCGTGATGGGGACCACTAAGGTACATCTTCGAGGTGGAGTTTTGTAAAGATCATCTCGTGATGGGGACCACTAAGGTACATCATCGAGGTGGAGATTTGTATCGATCATCTTGTGTTGGTGACCGCTAAGGTACAACACCAAGGTGATCAGCGATTGGGGAGATGGGGTAAGAGTTGAGTTTGAGATTTTGTTTTGTGGAACGATTTTGGGATTCATGAATAGATTTTGGAATAGGACCGCGCGAAAAATGGTGGGACGTCACAATAGCCTTCCCCACTCCATGGCCAGACCCTCCAGGAAGAATGTCCCTATTCATTAGCAATACGGCGTCGGGCCGCTTGCCATTCCCATATTCTCTACCTCAATCTAAACAACCAATCCTTCGACACCCGATAGCTGGGAGACCCAACGTGTTCACCAGCCATCGCCCGTCGCCAGGACTATTTAGTCTCGCGTACCCTCTACAATCAAGACCGCACACAGGCTAAATCCCTGCCATAAAATCTTCGAAACCAGGTCAGCATGGGGCCATCCGCCCTCGGCCGCCCCCTAAAATTTGGTGACGCTAACATGTCTGCGGGTATCGATACTGTTTTGTAAAAACAGGGGCGTCCTTTTCCGTTATGATTCTATGGTAAGCTTTGTTTGTTGCTTCCAATTTTTCTCCTACAAGATAAAATCTATCTGCATGTTCTTTTATCAGTTCCTCAATGCTGCCTCATTCTTCTGAGTTCAAATTATCCAACCGTAATTGTTTTAGTAACTGGTAAGTTCTATTTGTTGCCTTGTATATAACTGATGATTTTTCTTCTATAGGTGCTTCTATGAATGGTTCTAACTCGACTGACAGCACAGGAATTTTTATGTCCTTTGTAGATGTGTTTATTGCGAAGAGACATGCCATGCGGTTATTATTTGACATAACTGCTAGACTGTGTATTAAGGACTCGTACATATATTTGGCTCCTCGTTTTGGCTGGTATTGTGACCATTTCTGGGTCTATGAATGGAATAGTTTATGCTCCAATGGTTATCGCTGATCTTGTGTAGTCGATAGTTGCTCCATTAGTTTCAAAGATATCTTTTCCCAATATTCCGTCCTGTCTGATAGGAAGGTCCACTACGACGTGGATGATAACTTATGTATTTAAAGTTCCTATTTTGATGTATGTGCTAAGTAGACCGTCCGTGATACCATTGAGTTCAAAGAGGTTGTCCGTAAAGATTCGAATGTCGGGAGAAACAGCACATCTTTTTATTACATTTAAGTCTGATCCAGTGTCGATCATCATTGTTGCTTGTCCTCCGCTAAATCCTATATCAGAAAGAAGGATGCTAGGTGGTTTCCTTATTTGTTCTGTTTTGAGTCTAAGTATGGCCTGTCTACGTACCATACGGGGTTGTGCCTCGTCTTTTTCTTTTCTATCGAAATATATTTTTTTCTGCATTGGTCTATTGTGTGACCTTTGAATTTGCAGTATTCGCAGGATATGCTTTCGTAAGCTCGATTTCTGCATTCTTGTACCGTATGACCCGGTCTCCGACAATAATCGCAGAATGTGTTAGATTGGGAGGTTCTGTTCGTGTAACTTCGGCTTCTACAATCTTGTGTCATGTGTCCTGGCCTTCGGCAAAAGTCACAGAATGTATCGCTTTGATTCTTGTTAAGGCCCTACATTCTTGTATTGTGTGACCTGTTCTTTTGCAATGTTGACAGGTTTCTTGTCGCCAGTCGGTGCGCGAAACTTGCTGACTACTGCAGGTGGTGACGTCATGGCCGTATCCAAGGCAGTTGATACATTGATTAGCTTGTGTTACTCCTGTTACTATTTTCTTTCTTATTTGATATTCGTTGCATTCTGCTTCTGCTTTAATGGCGACGTTGATAGCGCGATCAAGACTGGTGTAGGTGCATTCATGTTTTCTATTATATATTTCGATCTTTAAACCCGTTAGAAAGGCATTAACAGCGTTTTGTTCCGCATTTATATTAAATTGAGCTTCATGCCCAGGTACTTCTATCGTGTTACAATGTCTGATTTGTAGAAGTAGATTAGATACGCGGCTGCTATAGTCTACTGTTGTTTCGTTCGGCAGTAGTGCGATTTTTGATAATTCGCCGTATAATTGGATTGATGTGTGTAATGGAGCGAAACGCAAGCTTAGTACAGAAATGAGGTCGCTGATTGTATTATATTCTCCGCTTAAAACTACTCTCGAAGCTTGTCCGTAAAGTTTATTTTTTATGAGTTGAACTAATCCATATTCCACGTTAGGATTTACCATGCGTCGTGCACGCCTACAACTTTTAACAAACTGATGTAGTGGTATATTTCTACCATCGAAAGAAGGTACTGTATCGGCTGTATCGCGTAAGCTAATGTGTGGTAGGTGAGGATATACATTCGTAGCTGTATTCATATTAATTTGAGGATTTGAATTTCCTGGAATGTTTTCATTTTCAATAGTTTCTGATGTTTTTGTAGTTTCTGGAGTGTCTATATTTTCTGGAGTTCTCTGAGTTTCCGTATTGATTGCTAGATTAGCCATTTTTTCTTCAAGTGTGTCAGGCATTGTGAAGTTTTAAGTCTCTATAAAATTTAAGAAAAATTTTCTAAGAAAATACTCAGTTTTGGAATTTTTTACTAAGCGAAAGTATCCTTTTCAACGAAATATCCCACCGCTGTTACCAAAAATATCCGACTTGTAACGTTCGGTTGTCCGAAGACGACTGAATATTAACAGGTTCTTGAGAGGAGAGCGGCGTCCCTCGAGTATAGAATAGGTGGGGGGTTCGTTGGTAGAGTTAAGGAGTAGAATCCAACTTAAAACGTAACAATGATTTATTCAAGCAACACTTATTTCTAATAACGAGTATAATAATATTGCTTACGACTACGATTATATATAGGTTTTATGTTTTTGTGTTTTATGGTTTTTTATCTATGCTAATTATTTGCGCTAATTTATTAAAGTTAAATATATGTACGTAAATATGCTTCTGTAGTAAGTTCGGCCGCCACCGTTTCCAGAGCGGTTCCCGAAACTTTGACAGGGTTTAGAGAACCAGTCGCTACCGTTTCCGGAGCGTGCTGACATTCTGCTGGATAGTACCTCAGCTACCTCCAGGAACTAGCATTCGTTGGTCGCAAGAACGTATTTGTATTCGAATGAGCGCGCTAGGTGCTGCGTGCGCCTCCTTTTACACTGGAAAATTGGCGCGCTGGCGCATGCGCAGTGAGTCGGTATTCGTTATTTCGCATTTTGCTTGCTTATTACATAATATTTTATCTTGCGCTTTTGACAGTAATTCTAATTAATTATTCTTAACGTTTCTATAATATTTGTTCTTTTAATATTTGCTTAGTCTATAATTTATATCTAAAAGTATGTACAATGATTCCGTACGATAATATAGTTTGGCTTTGCGGTATGGTAGATCGGTTCTATCTTACCGACGGTTGGTAATTACCGGTTTGATTCCCGGTGGGACGTTACACTTGCATTCGATGATAGACGCTGCTCGCAACGTATCATAATACTGTGTACATATCTATTTCTTTTACTAATAAATACACTTTTTCATACGAATACCTGTATTGTCTGCTACCTTACACGATCCTTTCCTACCTGCGGTAGATGTACCTTCTCCCCAAATCTATGTCATGTTCTTTCGATCTTCAGTTCTTACACTAGGTATGTCACGATCTCGAAACATCTACACCTCTTATTACGCATGTCGAATAACATGTATCCTATTGTATCGTCTCCTGCACTGTAACTTTAGTCGCGTTACCATAAATCCCATAAGTTGCGCAATATCACAACATCTATCGCCGCTCTGGTGAGAACAGCATGATACCTAGTACTCGGAACCATACTTTGACGCAGTATCGCCTCTCTCGCACCGAATATGTTCTTTATAGTCATCTCTAGCCCAATGGACTGCCGACAATAGTATTAGATTCCATCGCTTTATTCTTGTACACAACATATTCTGCTGCTACGTGATCGCTTTTAAGCATATGCGTATTCTTTTCGAAAGTTTACCTGCACTCATTAGCGCGAACAGACGTGCACCGATGCTTCGTATTGTTCTCGGAAATGAACCTTCCATCGTTTCGCTAATATATTTTTGGCGCGCTTATTGCGCCATAACAACATATAGGTTTCACATTGCATCTTCTAAAAGTCGTGCCGTTGTATGTTTTTTCTAACCTCCGACTGAAAGAGAGAGAGAGAGAGAGAGAGAGATATGAAAATTTCGCAGGTACCTCTCTCAGACTCCTTGTTCGAACGTCGTCGCTGTCGGGGTGCGATCTGACCTTGAGGCGAGAAGAGGGTTGCGGATCGCTTCCTACGATGCGTGACGTATCATCAGCGATACCTCCCCCCCCCCCCGCCCCTCACGCACGCGCGCGCGTGTGTGTGTGTGTGTAGCGCGCGCGCGTTCTATCTTCACTTGCTCCCAGGTCCCGTTCTCCCTCCAGACGCTCCATGGGCCGGCTTCTACTTCCAGTACTCCAGGGTCGGGGTCCCTACCTCCACGGACCGCGTTCCCCCACCCGCCTCCCCCTCACCCCCGGTGCGGTTCCCCTCGCCACCATTTGATTTAGAATCGGCCTAGGATATCTACTGAAGACCTTACTGATACTAATGGCTTCAGGAGTGAAATGCACCAGAATTCAGAAAGCGATTCTGCCACTGAAGACGGTGTAACAGAATTAGACAATTCCGATTGCGAGAGTTCAGATTGTGAAGTATAGTAACATAGTTTATTAATAATTTTTTTATCGTTATACTATAATAAAATTGTGAAGTATCTACTCATATCCTCTTCATACTTCACATTAAAAGTCGATTTTTTATAAAAGTTAGTATTAAATTCAATGTCGCAGTGAGAGTTTTGACTACACGCTCGATTCATTTGTAAACGTCTGGCAAGGTCTTATCACCGCTTATAGGCTGCCAGACTATTTTTTCCATTGGTTTTACAACATAAGCAATTATTCTGCCAGACGACTAAGGTTCCCGCGGAGCGCTGTCAGACTACGATTTTCTTATCTTGTATTAAGTTCTTTATTAATGGGTGGAAATTCAACCTTGTCGCAGTGAGTCGAGGATGCTCTCAAACTTGACATGTTCGAGGGCGTGCCCTCCGGCCCTGTCCCCGGTCTCGACAGCCAGACCGTCCGTTCCATGACTTTCAGCATAAGGTTAATTAGAAAAATTAGAGAGAAATCTCGTCGCGATGAGACACTAAAAATGTTCACTGGCTCCCGGACTATCACCGGACTTGCGTTGTTAAACGTACATTACGATGTAGAGTTAAACGAAGACCGTGTTATAGATCGATTCGCGAAAATTCGTAATAGTAGAACTTGATTTGAATCGTAGACTTTGTATTGTAAAATAAAATTGTTTTTGATAGTATCTTAATCTTATTAATTTTTAACTTTTTTTATACCTACTTTCTTCATAAAACTGCCCCCCCCCCCCCCCCTCCAAGAATGGGTCCTGGATCCGCCACTGATCCAATTCTTCGAGCCGAGTCAGGCTCGGCTCGCTTTTTCCAAGTAGGGTAAACTATACAATGATTGGCACGCTAAGCGAAAATCCTAATTGGAATGTCTATATTTTCTTGTAAAGTTTTTAAATGGTCTTAATTTTCAGTCATTATCAATGATTATGGTTTTCTCATTAGAATAAAACATCTTGAGTAGCTAGTAATTCCTTTATTTTGAAAGTGTTGAATGAAAAACAAAAATGGCCATAAAAGTACAATCATTGGCACACTTGGTACACGGATTGTCACAGTGTGTACCAATTAGTAGCACTCCAAAACTCAACATAAATTCTTGACTTTTTAATAATTCATTCTTCATGCCTATTTTTAAGTTTTCTAGCTCTATCAGTCTTTAAATTTGCAATCTTTTGTTTATTCTTGTTTGCTTTTAGATCATCTTTGGATTTCTTTGTTCCTTCCCTTTTTCTTTTTCGCTCTATTTTTTCCGCTTCATGTTTTTCCTTCTCGTCTAACTTAAAATTTTCCTTCTTTAACCATTCGTCACTCGTTAAGGCTGCCGTCTCAAGTTTGTTATGGTCCGAATCGATCGAAGCGTCCCCAGTAAACAAACGGACCCTAATGAAACTACTGCGGTCGGTAAAAAGAAGTTGTACAGAGGTGACATCTCCAGGTACTCTATGTAGACGAATTTTTGACGCATAGTTGCCATATTTTCTGTTCTCCCCGTCTCCGCCGCGCTGTTGCCACAGCTTCTTCTACTGAGAAGTTTTGGAGGAATACGGCACGAGGGCTGCGTCTAGGGCTCTTGATACCCGGGAACCCGGGTACTCGGTTAACCGGGTGATACCCGGTTACCCGGGCGACACCCGGGTCTGCGGGTAATACGGTTACGTGTACTCGATACTCGTATGATACGGGTAACACAGTTCGACAGCCATCTGGACTTGTAACATTCAATAGCCGTTACTTATAGGTTTTCGAGCGCTGAAAATGAATCCGCAAACCGTTTTTGACGGTTTCAAAAAACCGTCCTCAGTTTTTAAAGATTTCGATTTTGAAAAAAAAACTGCAAATTTTAAACTTTGAACATCTTTTGTGCCGAGACAGTAATAATTATTCACTACTGTTTGCGCAAATATGCATTATTTGTGTTTTCACCGCGTGTTGTTAACGCTCGTAGACTGTATTAGATTATTTTCGTTATGTTTTGTTACGTTATAATTTCTGTTTTCTGTTTAATTTATTTTATTTTATTTTATTTTATGTTATTTTTCTCTGTATCTTTGTAATACTCTGTATTATTTTGTAATCTAAGGGGTTCTCCCGTTGAAGCAATAATAATAATAATAATAATAATAATTATAATAATAATAATAATAAAAATCGAATTTCTCAAAAACTGGGGGTGATGGCAACAAATGGTTTGCGGATTCGTTTACAGCGCTCGAAAACCTATAAGAAACGGCTAATGAATGTTACAAGTCCGAAAAAAAGTCAAATTTTGTCGAACTGTGTTAATCGACGAAATAAAGTTAACCAGTTATTGCAGTGAATCGTGATAAACATTACACTTGACTTATATGTATATTATGCAAAAAATTGTAGTATGTAAGTAAAAAACTGAAACTAATACTATTGTTTTTCGTTAAGTACTGTACAATGAAAATGTATTATAAAAACGGTCACACATTTTAGCTTAAACCACGAGGTCAACAATATTTTTTTAATTGTGGTATTCATTAGTAATTATATTTTTTGTCACGTCGTTATGAAAGCAGTAAGTAACATTGCTATTCACAACGTAATGTATTATCCCAACATCGAATACATAAGAATAATTTATTTCACGGTACAAAACAAAGTTTAATGTAACTCTATAGTAAATTTCTATTACCCATTATTTTACGAAATACAATATTTTTAATTTATATTTTTTCTTTCATGTTGAAATATTTTACAGATTACAGATAAATATAAGATAGGTGTAATGTCTGTTACGATCCACTGCAATAACCGGCATTTCGTCGATTACCCGTATAACACGAGTATCGGGTAATCGTAACCGTATTACCCGCAGACCCGGGTTGCGCTCGGGTAACCGGGTAGGACCCGGTTCACAAGTACCCGGGTAACCGGAAACTCGCAAAAAGTAAGAGCCCTAGCTGCGTCTAGGCAGGGATCAGCGGCCTTCAACTACCGCTGATGGAGGGGGGAACACCTACAGGAGCGGTGGTTATGTGTGCGGAACAGCGGGCGTCAGTCACTCACACATAACCACCGCTCCTGTAGGTGTTTGCCCCTGCATCAGCAGTAGATGTAGCGTGTCCGATTGCTGCGTCTAGCATCAGAGCCTCGCTGAACGTAAAGGAGGATAGCAATAATGAAAGATAGAGAGGTTGGGTAGTGAAGTTACGAAACATGTCAATGAAACAATACTAATTTGCGTATCAATAGTTTTTATTTATACGTAGAAGGATGTAATATTTTGAATAATCAATGTGCAATTTCAAAGCATACAATTTGAATAAGGTACATCACCGAAGTGTAACACGCTGATCGTAATGAAATCTAAAATGCTATAATTCTTCTAAAAACATATGACGTTTTCTTTTCTATATAACTATACATCAAATTATCTTTATTATCTTTTTTATCAACAAGAATTGTCTGTTGTTTAAATACAAATTTAATTACTAATCATTTTTATAAAACATCAATTTGGACAAAAGTATATTTCAATTTAATACTTTTGTACATGCTTTTCTTCGGAATTGTTATTCCAAGATTGTAAAAATTTATCAATATAAACAAGAGATCAGTACTAACAATACGTATATTTTGGAATGTCTCATTAAACGATTTTATTCAGCTACGATCCCCTGTTTGTTTGTATGTTTGATTCAAATCTGGAAACTCAATTTTAATCCACTTCCAACCATCCAACTGTCTTGAAACTTTGCAGGGGTTCGTAGTTTGGATGACAATACAAAATTCTGAAAAAAAACCCAAGGGGGTGAAAAAATTACCCAGTCACCGATAAATAATAACCCATAACCACAAATTCAATCGACTTAAAATCAACCACTCGCGTTCTTTACGAACTTTTAGCACTGTATGGTTCAAGCAAACTGTTAATCTGCATACAGCAATAAAAGATATTTGTAAAGATGTTTGAGGTGTGAAATTTAAATCCACAAACACTAAAAACTAGGAAATAAAAAAAATTATAATAAACGATTTTATTAAAAATGCATTAAAAACTAAAAAATAATTATTTTCTTATACTACAATTTCGATTTTTACTTTAAATGAAATCGTGGAGCAGGATATCTCGCAACAAATTCATTTCGACACTTGATGCTGTACTAGATTGATTCATATTCTGTTATGAAATATACTACTCCACGTTTTCATTTAAAGTTAAAAAACACCATCGAAATTGTAGTACAAGAATATAATTATTTTTTAGTTGTTAGTGCCTTTTTGATAAAATCGTTTAACAGAACATTTTTTTATATACTTTTTTGTCTCTTATCAAGTTACAGTCATCACAATAAATCAATCCAACTTCATTGGAGAATTGAAATACGACATTCAAGCTTACGCCCCCTTGAAATGGACAATTACAGATAAAAAAGTGTATATTTTTTCAAGAATAATGTTATCTTCTCACATTCTGTGTAATTCCTCTTCACCACTGACGGTCTTCCTACAATTTTCCCACGTCGCTCATAACGAAAGTTGACGTAGGCAGTGTGGATCTGTAACACATAATGAAATACGTTAGGAAATAGGATTGTTTTATAAGCGTACAAAATTTTACTACAGATTTATAAGATGTTAAACTTTACCTGAAATATGGTACTTATTATTCCATTTGTCCTGGCAATACTGTCCCATACACCATGCTTGCAGTAATTTGATAAAAAGTCCGCCTGTAACAAATGATCGCAGACATTTCGGTAAGTTTGGTATACAAGTAAAAGTTTGTTTCAATAATTCGTCGAACATCATGCATACCTGCGAGGGCTCCTGCGACGCCCGTACATATGTATCAGCCTGGCGCACTTTGACCGAACCGGATTCCGTCTGTCTCCTCCTGTGAACTTAGAAATGTGTCTGAAAAAATTAAAGGGTGAATAAAATTTATTATTTCCTTCGTCACTTTCTTAAGAAAGTGACGGCGGCGTCGATTGACTCGCGTGATCGTATGATCCGCGAGTAAAAGTGCCATTGCTGGCACTTGTGACCACTGACAAGAGTCAGCGGTGCGACGCCGGATCGATCAAATTTATTATTTCCCTGCGGCGTCGATCGACTCGCGTGATCGTATGACCCGCGAGTAAAAGTGCCATTGCTGGCACTTGTGATCACTGACAGAGTCAGTGGTACCGCGCTTTACAGCGCGGTGCGACACCGGACCGATACAATAGTTTTACTACTTTCGGAGGGAGACCTCTTTCGCTTTTTCAAGCTTTTCGTTTTTTCTTTCGCTCTCTCTGCTAGTATATATTGTGGCTCCCGAATAGGCATGCACCTATTGTGCCGACTATCTATTAATTCGGGTAGCATGCATTCTAAATAAAATTGAATCAGTTTTGGCTCCATTTCTCTTTTCCAAAACGCATCGTCTCTCTCTACTTTTATGGATTTCAACCCCTTCAGGGTCCAAACGCAAAATATGCAGTACTTTCTGTCAGTAATCTGTAACTGACCTTGTACTTGATAATAATAGTGATGCGTTTTGCTCATTGAAATACCTGTTTTACATGTGAACATGCGCCCGACATCGCGTACTTTTTCCAGAGCTTCTTCCGGCGTAAAGTTCTCCGCTGATTTGGGGCATTTAATTTCCAAAATACCCTCTTGACCGATGATTCCATCCGGCGAAGCTCCTAAGAAGGGAATGCAGCTGTCGATGAAAATTCCACATTCCGCAATATCTGTGTATTGTTTCTTCAATTCTTCGCGAGCAATTTTCTCGCATTCTTTCCCGTATTCCACCGCGGGTGCACTAATTAACCTCGGATACAGTAATTGTTTTACTGCATTTGCGCAAAGCGTGTCAGGTCGGCGACGGCACACTTTTCCAAAATTGGATGCTGTCAACAATTTGGATCTGTACTGCAACCATCTGCGGTTCTTCGCTTGCCCGATGGTTTCTTCTTCAATAGCATGTCTTTGCTTTTGCCAATCATTGAGCATTTGCATATGCTTTTCCCGCTCCAGTTCATACATTTCGGATGGCATGTCTGACTTCTGTGCATTTTGTCCATAATCGGAATCTTTCTGTGAGGGCAATTGTTTGCGTACATATCGCGCAGCCTTCGTTTCCTTCTGTTTTGCAGCTCTCTTTTCCTTTTCTTTCTTCTTCTTTTCTTCTATTTGGCGCACAACCTCGGGCGTTTTCTTCTTCATTATCGCATTCAGTCGCGAGTGCACTTGGTTACTGTTGTACTCCACGACAGCAGCAGCACATCTTCCTGTATACGATCCTCTCTCGGCGAAATTTAATCTTTTTCCGCCGATGTACTTGGCAATTATCGCGTTCAAACTTTCCACAGCGTTATTATTGGTGTTATAGAGTAAGCTCTCCGCATGAGCTAATAGTGGACGAAGTATTTCTTTTACGTCCTGGTACACTCCAATTGTCATCAATTCTGGAACGATGTTTCTTTCATTCTCTTTATTCTTTCCATCGCAGAAATATTTTAGTTGTGCACACTCTTTGTGCTCACCAAACACGTGGCTCGGAACATTCTCTATGTCGCCGTTCAAATTCTTCGTTTTTTCGTCGATTGATACATTCTGAACGTATCTAAACTTTGCGGCTTTTACGATATCCGTGCGTATCCGGCGAATGCTACTTTCCACAGCTTGCCTCAATGGTCCAGGTGTAGTCTTCTTCACAATCGCTTTCATTTTTGTGCAGAAGTTTCGCAACAAATGATTCGTGCATTCAATTTTTTTTACGCGAATCTGTCGCTTATATGGATCAGCATCAATAATCTTCTTATACACGCTGCTGTCCCCATCAGCAATCAGAGTAGAATAAACGAGCCCACGTTTTTCTACGCTAGTATTGAATCCTTCTACTATAGCATCGCTTTCCATAGCAGTCGATGCTCGAGATGTGTTCCAGTTCTTGAAGCATGTGTGCTTTCGGGGTTCTTTCTTGTTTTTCGCAGCAATCCGACAAATTCTGCAAGCTTTATTTCGAACGCCGTAAAATAAAACTTTCTTCGTGTGATAGCCAACTATCACGCCGACTCCAGACGCAGAATCGTAACATCCACTGCGGTAGGATCTCTTCATCCAGCTTCCGTCGGCCACAACGGGGATATGAGGGGTTCCTGATCCGGGAAGAACGTCGCCTCTTTCAGTCGCCAAACGTTTTTCTTCTTCAGCCGCTGCTAGCATCTCTTCTTCTGCAGCGGCAATTGCGGACTTGACGAATTCATCTTGATTCTTCACGAAGTCTCTCTTCGATATGCAACGTATGTTCACTCCTGCAAAAGTGTGTTCCAATTGGGCATAGCTGCCTCCACATAAAATTGTTGCATTAACGGCGCCCTGATTCCTATCCACTTCTTCAGCTTCGTCCGATTGATTGCAGATTTCAGTTTTGTAATGACATAAAGTGCACATTACACTGAAGATGCTCTTGAAGCCACGCCGTTTCACACCAGTTATTCTTAGGTGTTCAATGCCACAGCCTTCCCTATCTTTCGCATGCTTACCTATTTTTTGTAATTGAGCAAGCACATTTGGGAAATTCATTATGTCGTTGCTATTTAGGAGAGCCGATTGCTCTTGCGGCTCGTTCTTCGCAACTTTTTCTATAACGAAGTTTGCTTCTTCGTTACTTTGTATATCAAATTTTTCAAGCGCCTCTTCAGTTTCTCCCAAACTGGCCGTATCAGTATCTCTCGGCCACTTCCAAATGTTGTCCTACGGCAGTGTCGTCTGCCATTTTTGCCGTTTCCTGTTTTTTCTGAAGGGTCAAAGGCCTTCTCTTTTCGCGATATACTTTCCGTTTCGATAATCTCTTTGCGTACGGATGTAATTATCGCGGACGAAACGGAGATTTATTGTCCATATCTTTTTCCACATCCTGCATATTCACATTTAGAGTGTCACTCATTTTACACTAAACCAACAAACACAACACAAACACAATACAACACAACTCAAAATCATTCTACCCGTTAGAAATAAACGTAAACGCGAACCATGAACGTGAAACGTGAATCCGAAGATTCGTCTGTGGTGCGCTCTGAAATAAATGACGGTCTGCAAACCAGGCAACGCAAACAGTCGGTCAGGGATCGACGTGGCACCAGCTACCGCTGTTGGAGGGGGAAACACCTACAGGAGCCGTGGTTACGTGTGCGTTACTGATGCAGGCGCAGTTTAAGCAACACATCCACCGCTTCTGTAGGTGTTTCCCCCTCCATCAGTGGTACCTCGAGCCTCGCCGATCCCTGGTTATTCAGGAGCCCGGCGACTATCTCCACAATTTCTTAGAATTCTTTGTTCGAGAGTGAGAGAATCCGCGAACGAGCGAGAGCGGACAAAAGGACGAAAGGGTAATTATGCAGAACAGGTGTTTCCTCACCGATTTCAATTATTTTTGGATATGTTTTCGGGGACATGATACTGAACAACTTTTTCGTATACATGTTACCGCCGCTCGACCTTCGTTTCCGAGATATTCGCGAGAAACTGCTGCTACTACTACAATGTATTCTGCCGTATACCTATCTACAGTACGCGTCCGTGACAGCGTATGCGCTGTTGGTTTTGTTTAACTAATGAAAGTTTATTTACACAAAAATTATCTTTCTTATTACTGCTCTGGAATGCATGGGAGGACAGGGCTGTAATGTTTATATCAGGATGTTTATAGTGATAGCATGACCAACCGATAGAGTCCGTGTGCTTGACGGATCTCTCTTTGAGAATTCATTCTGCCGAATCGTTTCGTTCTATAAAGACGGTCCTTCCAAGTGTCCTGAATTAAATCAAGATTCAAATATTATAAATGTGTCTTGAGTTTTCATAGCCTAATTCCCAATATGCGCCAGCATCGGACCAAAGCAAATAACGAAGCTGGCCTTTGTTTCCGATATATTTGTGTAAAACTTCGGTTGATTTATTTCGACGCAACGCATTCCAGTTTCCAACTTGTCCCGGGTATTAGTTTGGTTTGGGTTAGATTAGGGCGAGGGGCGCGCGCCCGCTCGCGGGTGCGTAAACCATGGCAGCGAACCGATGTGAGTCGGGGTGTTGACGGGCATCCGCAAGTTTCTGGTTCAAATCTCTAAACTCAGATCGGTTCGCTACCATGCTTTACGCGCCCGCGAGCGGGCGCGCACCCCCCGCCCTAATCTAACCCAAACCAAACTACTACCCGGGACAAGTTGGAAACTGGAATGCGTTGCGTCGAAATGAATCGACCGAAGTTTTACACAAATATCTCAGAAACAAAGGCCAGCTTCGTCATTTGCTTTGGTCCGATGCTGGCGCATACGCTGCCACGGACGCGTACTGTAGATAAGTATACGGCAGAATACATTGTAGTAGTAGCAGCAGCTTCTCGCGAATATCTCGGAACCGAATGTCGAGCGGCGGTAACATGTATACGAAAAAGTTGTTCAGTATCATGTTCCCGAAAACATATCCAAAAATAATTGAAATCGGTGAGGAAACACCTGTTCTGCATAATTACCGATTTTTCGATAATTATATCAAGTTGCGACAAAGAATCACGCACTATTTATAAATTAATTACGCACAGCGTGCACGCTACCGCTCGATGGAAACTATGGGAAAGTGGTGGTCTCTTCCATCGGGAGGGAAATGTAAACGATTCGTTATGCAAAGCTAATATCGCGATATACGGTACATTAAAATGTGTAAATCGGTATAAAGGAATTGTGCAAGTATAAGAGAGAAAGGTAGTAACTGGTAAATGCATTCGACGCAGTTCGGTATTGTCACCATTGCCTTGCTGTTATTTCTTTTAGCCCTTACTTCGATTTTTCTCCTTCCTGAATTCTTCTTACTATTTTACGATTTCCTATGCATTCTTTTCGTTTCTCGTTGCGAGGGTTCGCACGGGCCTAGTTTTCGTCAAGTACATTTGACGGTCACATCCACGGGAACCCAAGCGTATATTTTGTTTACGTGTCCGATGCGTTTCGTAGGGGTCGTGCAGTCGCGCTTCGCGACATTCAACCGTCATTTCAGTAGAATTAGAGAGCAGGTGGTGGGTACTATTTGTTTCGCGCTGTCTGCATGTTTTTCGTGTCTATCATTTCTCATTTCGTGAGTTCGGATCTGTCGTGTTGGAAGTGTAGCGTGTAATCGGTAGCCCCCTATATCACCCCTTCTCTTTACGCTAGCATTTGCTTGTTGCTTTGTATATAATATTTTTTCTACATATTACGCTAGAAACGTTTGAGAAAACAGGTGAAAAGGCTACTCCTGTTTATCGGACGTTGTGGGAAACGAATGAGAAGGTCCGATCGCGGATTCGCGAAGTACCTAATGATAAAAGCCTTTTCTACTGTTCTTCAGGCGAGAAACAAATAGTACCCACCACCTGATCTCTAATTCTACTGATGTCGCGAAGCGCGACTGCGCGATCCCCCACGAAACGCATCGGCCACGTAAACAAAGTATACACTTGGGTTCGCGCGGATCTGACCGTCAAATGTACTTGACGAAAACCAGGCCCGAGCGAACTCTCGCAACGAGAAACGAAAAGAATACATAGGAAATCGTAAAATAGTAAGAAAAATTCAGGAAAGAGAAAATTCGAAGAAAAGGCTAAAAGAAATAACAGCAAGGCAATGGTGACAGTACCGAACTGCCTCAGATGCATTTACCAGTTACAGTATTGTCTCCCAGTAAGCTCGGTTTGGTGCACCCGATATAGGCTTGTCGCTATCCCCACCACTTCTGTCTCACTCTTGTCCAGCGAAGGCGAGAGCGAGATGGAACGAAAGCGAGCGAGAGCCATTGAAAGCGAACGAGGGCGGTACGAGACAGACGACGCGTTGATATTTTGTCTCGCTTCGTCTTTCGGACGCCTGACCCGATATAGCCTCAACGCCGGTCCCGACCAGCGAGCCTATATGGAGATAATACTGTAACCAGGAATCGGCGGGGCTCCACCTACCGCTGATGGAGGGGGAAACACCTACAGGAGCGGTGGTTATGTGTGCATGACTGATGCAGGCGCAGTTCATGCACACATAACCACCGCTCAGTAGGTGTTTCTCCCTCCATCAGCGGTACGGGGGCCTGCCGATTCCTGCTCGTCAGTCCGTTGCAGAAAAGCAAAATTGATTGTGAACGACGGAAATAGTTATTGGAAAACATGCAGAATCTGGAAAATGTAAGTATTATATTGTATACTATTATACAGAGTGACTCTCTGGTTAGAATGTTCAAAGGCGATGCCGCCAATAAGCCGCGCCTCGCTGACTTTTGAGGATTTCGACACTCGCGACGAAATTCACTACGGCATATTAAAAAATTCTTTATTCTTCCTCGAATCGATATGGCAGTGATACCAATGAATTCCTGGCGTTCTCTCCATTAAAATCATGTCATGTAAATCGGACTATTTTTAACGAAGTTAGCGTGATACAATTTTCATCGGCACGACATCGATTGACGCCATTTTCGTAATGATCTGACCGACGTACGTTACGATAAGTAGCACGTGTCAATTTTCTTACGAAAACTAGCACGTTTGAATGGTTTGTCACGTCAGTAAAATTTTCATATTTTCACTTTAAATTGACCACGCGCTGAAACGTGATAGTTTCTGCAGTCTGCTGTATAATCCAAAACGTGCTATTCTTCGGGGCCATTTTTCTACTATTCGTATGAAAATTGAAACGTGCTACTTTTCGTAAGAAAATTGAAACGTGCTTCTTTTCGTAACGCGTGTCGTGATGAGAAATGCAGAACGTGAAATTCGTTACTTCCACGAAACTCAGCGAGGCGCGGCTTATTCGCGGCATTGTCTTTACGACTCTAGCGAGAGAATCACGCTGTACAATCTTACTATTTGCCATAAAATAATACATTCACCATTTCATGTCCAGTTGAAAGATGCTCTCCCGACGCCGCAATCGTCGATCGCTGGTGAGGAGGCTGAAGAGAGAAAGAGAAAGGAGGAGGAGGTGAAAGAGAGAGAGAGATGTATAAGGTGGAGAAGGAGGCGAAGGAGGCGGCTGAAAAAATGAGAAAACAGATGTCAAAAGTAAGTTATGTTGAATGTGTGTATTTCTCTGAAGTTTGTTTGGTATAAACGGCGAATATTTCTTGGATCCGAATATTTTTGAAATTCACTATATGAGCCGTTGTTTTTGAAAGTGGTATAAGTCCATTTTTTTGAAAAAATACTTCACTATGCTAAGTGTAAAGGGGAAATAACATTGAAATATTAATAAGTTTGTTATTATTTGTTATCTTAACGAGGTAATTTACTTTTCATACTAGTTTAATTATGAATTCATTCTAATATAACTGAAATTATTTTTTAATAAACTCGACTATTCGTTTACTTGTAAGTAATAAAGACACGTATGTCTTCGTTTTAATTATTTTTTACATTAAAAAGATACATTTCACACAAGCCAACTTCAATTAAAACATAAATTTCCAATTGCTACTTGTTATATTTTCCATAATATGTTATTATTGAAAGTGGTAGAAGTCGATCTGTACCTAAAAAATCGTTTATTTTCTTTAACATTTTTATTGATTATTATATCATAATAAAATTTTGCAAGTTTATAGTTTTAAAAACATTACCAGATTTGATTAACGAATGTGTAGGAGGGGTAAGGATTATCGAGTCTTTGGAAAGAAAGAACATATATTTGAGGGTTTTGAATACACGATTGTGTCGTGCGAGCGGCTACTCGAGACTGCCTTCTCGGCCGCCGATCGTCACCGTGTTTTGTCTCTGTTGACCGGCTCGCCGTCGCGCCGCATTTTTGGCCAAGCTCAACAATCGGCTCGCCGAAGGTCACTCGGCGCGACGCCCACGCTTTAGGGATATGTGCAGACAGACATACACTGTATCTGCATATCCCGTACGCCGTCGCTCGGCTTACAAATGCGAATATTTTTAAGTTGATTCAAACGCAAACCCTTAAATATCTCAATGTATGAATAAATAGATTTATGCCACTTTCAAAAATAACGGCTCATATGTAGGCGTAAAACTAGAAAATGTAATTTTTATGGTACTGTTTCAGATGAAAAAGGAGCTGAAAAGATTAAAATACCGGCGTGGTGGAGGGCGCGGAGGAGGCCGCCGCACAGTGGTCCCAAATCGTTAAAAAGCGGCAAACCCATCAAAACGTACTTCAATTTAGTCAGAAATCGGTGCTCGGGGGTTTTTGGGGTCTCTGATTACGAATCTGAACTTCAAATTTGTTAAAACAAAATGGCGAATCCAATATGGCGGACGCGTATATCAGAAAAAGATCATATTGGACGAAGCTTGGTATACCGAGGTGTTCGAGGTGACTGACTACGAACCTGGGTTCAAAATTCCAAAAAAACAAAATGGCGAATCTAATATCACTGCTGTAAATGTTGGTTTTAATTTTTGTGAAAATGGATTCTTCAGATTTTTTACTAAAATTATATAATTAGAATGTCGAATTTAATATGACGATGTTAATTTCCAATCGTTTTTGGAATTTTTTTCGGACTTCAGTGACAAACTCATCATTTCTACTGCCACGCATTTTCCCCTTGGCTCTGAAATCCATTCTTGCTCCTTATCGATACAGTGTTTATACAATCCCAGTTTCCTTCGAGACTTTAATATAAACAGTCGTTCTCCTCCGCTCGGTCCTTCCATATATCCCGGTATACCATATACAACAATATATCATTGGCTAATAGAGTGTTAGTTTTGTTTAAATCATTGAAAAAACAGATCTTTTGGAAGTGGTCTTCCTGCATTGAACTGGTCGCTTCAAACCGAAACATTGTCAAGTTATAATCTTGGACCCATTATGAAGTAAGATCACACTAGTGTTTTCGATAAATTTTTTATCTCATATTACATTTTTTACAAATATATTAAATTTTGCAGAGATATCATCAATACGCTCTGGTGGGACAAAGTATAGACAGCGTTGATACCCCTACTTGGCACTTTAAATTTAAATATCTTAAAAAATCGCAAATTTCCGCAAATTTTCTCAATTGGATATCATACTTGACATATTACTTTATATCAAGAAACTTGTTACAGCGTGACACTCGGTGACACTCATCTTTGTTTTCCTTCCGTTTTATTAAAACGTGACTTAGATTTATGACACATTGAGAAGGGAATTACATGGGTAAATTCAAAGATATTTTACTTTGTTTCTGTGGAAAGTTTATGTTTATAACGCCTACTTTAATGGTAAACTGTTGCACATATGGATCTTTTCAGATAAACTTTCTCTGACACACTAAACATGCTCCCCTTTTCAAGACATTAAGGAGCATGAAATTTCGTCAACTTTGACAGCCTATATCTCAGTAACCAATCAATATATTTAAGAAATTCAAGCGGCATTTGATGCACTAATGTACTATACAACAAATATGCTATAATAGCAAAAAGCTGCTATATACTTCGAAAATTGAGTTTTGGCCAGCTTTTGGCGATTTGGGACCACTGTGCGCCGTGGGGGCGGCAACCCCATAATTATAAATAATTATTAATTATTAACAATTCTAAGTTTTTAAAAATATATTTTTTTATAATTTCTTAATGACTGTTCATTTTGTTTGTTTTAATGAAATATAAAACTTTCACATTTTCTATCGTGTGGGCATGAACGGTTTCAGTAACATACTGCTGAGATTTTCAAGATGAAAATGAATTTAAACACTGTATAAATCGGATTATTTTTAGCATTATTAGATTACAAATGTTACGCATTTATATTTAATTATCTAGTACAGTTCGAGAGATAATCCGATTTATACCGTATTTGAATTCGTTTGAAAACGTCACGTTTTACATTTTATCAAAACTGTATGCCTCTCCAACCGAGATTACAAACCGCCGCCGAACAGCCCAAATCCTTGCTGGTCGGACCGGCGTTGAGGCTATAGGCCGCCACACACGGTCCGGCCGGCCTGTCAGTTTGGCCTACGCAGGCCGGCCGGACGCCTCACAGTGGTCGGAATAGAGATAGTAATATTCGTGTTGTATAACTTTTAAACTATAAAAGATATAGAAATGGCGCCAAAAAACATAAATTGAAAAAATTATTCCTTTCTAATGATTTATAATTGAATATATTGTACGTCCATTTAATGTTTTTTTTTAATTTTTTCGACTTAATTGTTATAAAAAAATTGAAAAATGTTTATTTAGTAGTTTATCTAATGCTCTTTAAGCGTTTAAAGGTCGTCGCTTACTAGGCCGAACGGAAGCGAAGCGAACACGCATCGCTAATATGACAGAACAGTAGCGACCACGCATCGCCTATATGATAGAACAGCGCCGACAAACAGTTCGCTTCCGTTCGGCGAAATGAGCGACGGCCTAAAATCGCTTGTTGGGGAAATTTTTAGTTTCCGACTATAAAGAAAAACCAAATAGTACTATTAGAAATTGTGACGAAATCTACAGTTTAGTTAAACATTATTATTCATTTATTATTCATTTATTCAACGGATTTATTCATTTCAGCGTATTAAGAAATTCTTTATTATTTATTGTATCGATATGGAAGTGATACCGATGGATTCCTTATGTTTTTCCGATGGAAATCAAACAAAATTTCATGTAAATCGGACTATTTTGAACAAATCCAGCTTGAAATTGTATAATTCGATTCGATAGGCGTCGTTTTCGCAAAGATCTGATGAGAAATGCGGAAATTCTATATATTTCTGACTTTTTAATGGTATTCCAACCTTTCGAAGATCGGGAGCCATCATATTCGGTGAGCCAATGGAGGATCCTGTCCTCGCCACAGGGTACCAGGCGGCATCTCTTTGACAGGCGTCGCTGGAGAATCGCCCTGTAGTATGCATTCGGTAGATTTCGGTAGGAGAAAGTTTATATTTCCTGCGCAATCCTGACTGTGCAGGCCGGCCGGAGCAAAATCGAAAAACGATTCGGCCGGCCTGAGTTCGCGGCCAGATCTGAACCGAACGCCACTTGAGACTCCCTATTCTCCATTTCAGCGTAGTAAAATATTCATCATTCTTTATCGTATCGATATGAAAGTGGCACCAATGGATTCCTGGCGTTCTCCCGATTAAAATCATAACAAATTTCATGCAAGTCGGACTACTATTTACATAAGCAATTTGTATTCCTTATGTAAAAGTAGTCCGATTTACATGAAATTTGGTATGATTTTCATCAGAAAAACATAAGGAATCCGTTGGTGCCAGTTTCATATCGATACGATAAAGAATGAAGAATTTTTTATTACGCTGAAATGAAAATTTCACATTTTCATTCTCGACTGCGGGGGTCGACCTCAATTCGCTACGTTCACTCGAGGATTCATACCTGTTTCGGAAAAAAATAATTATTTATTCTTTATGGTATCGATATGGAAGTGATGCCGATGGATTCCTTATGTTTTTTCGATGAAAATCATACAAAAATTCATGTAAATCGGACTATTATTAACGAAATTAGCTTCAGGTTATAGGAATGAATTTTTCATAGAATTTCCTTCATGGCTTGTCGACTCGGGAGCCCGGGCGAGCCTGGGCGAGCCGAGCCGACTCGCAGATCCGCACGCCCTGAGAACGCTCATGGATCGCCGATTCGCGAGCCGTGCGATGCGTGCTGCCCGATACTTTATCACCCGCCATAATTAATATTAAGCAAGAGAGTGATCCCTAGCCACAAACTCAGAAGGTAAACTCGGAATAGGCGGGAGCTAACAATTCTAAATGGTTGTAGTTTTGAGGAAGAGGAGGGATCTTCCCTCTGTGAATTCGTCGATCGAACAGGTACCCTCACCGTCCTGACGACGTGGAGGAAAAGCGCGGCCAGCTGGTCCCAAAAAATAGCCACGATGATCGCCGTCACGCCAGGGTCGCGGTTTATGGCGGTATTGTCCTGTGAGTCAGCGGTGGGCAACGGTACACGCGGGTACGGATGGTTAATAAATGTCGACAGAGCAATATACACCTTAACCCGAAGCGAGGAAAGTCGAAGTCCCCCAAAAAACGGCACGTTGTCGATTGCCACCTATTTACAAAAAATAAGTTATGCCCGATTGTAAACAAATAAACGAATTTAACTTCTCAAAATGAGAAATATTGATGTCGAGTAGGTTGAAGCTTGGACGTTAATAATGTGAATAATTATAAAGTACACTGAAAATCGAAATACACTGCTGAACAAAATTAAAGGAACACTATAATTTCCTCAAAATTTTGGTCATTTTGAAATGGTTGTACTATTTCCGCGAAAATAGTCGCAAAACATATTTTAAAAAAACATTTTAATGCTTCAAGTTGCTAGTTTTTGATTCAAGGACTCAAAACCTTTTTTCATCCATTATAATACTGTTTTATCAATGGAAACAAAATTTAAAAAATTTAAAATACTGTCAGGCCGGCCGGAGCGTGTGGATGCACCATCCGGTCAACCTGATAGGCCGGCCGGAGCGTGTGGGGGCACTACGGGCATCCGGCCGAACTGCACAGGCCGGCCTGCGCAGGCCAAACTGACAGGCCGGCCGGACCGTGTGTGGCGGCCTTATATCGTGAACAGAGTCCTAATTCCGAGTGTTCGTTTCTCGCTTCTTTCTGGCTGAAGGGGGAAGCGAGATGGGACGCTTTGCTTGAGCGACGGGCGCGAACGCAAAGGATGGAGTGTCACGGCGTCCGAAAGACAAAGCGAGACAAAACATCAACGCGTCGTCTGTCTCGTACAGTCCTCGCTCGCTTTCAGTGCCTCTCGCTCGCTCTCGTTTCAACTCGCTCTCGCCTTCGTCGGACAAGAGTGAGACAGAAGTGAATTTAAATGAACGAGACAATACTGTAGTATCTTTTATTTGAGTTTATCCAGATAATATCTTTACCCTTTCTGTTCTCCAGCCGCTTGGCCGTGATTCATTCAAGCCTCTCTTACGACATAGAGTAAACGCGGCAACAGCGCGATTCGACTCTCGATACGTCTCGGCAACTATGTCTTTCCTACATTTATCGGCTAGATTGGACTTCCACTGGTTTTGATGGTACAAGGCACGAATATACCATCAGCGCTGGTGACGGAGAAACCTTGAAGCTTCATTCTGTCATTCCTCGAGTCTGTCTCAGTACACGAGTCAGAAATTCATTATTATCTCAACCTGCGGTGGTTATTAGCGTTCAAACGCACCATACCACCCTGCACAGATGTCTACTGAAGGCAACTGTACCCGCAAAAACTTCCTTCTTGCCGATTCCACGACGTAAGTTGGTTGAAACGGATTGTTTACTACGTCGCGTATACGTACACGCTTTTCCTAGCTTGTGTGAGCGTACGCACACATTCAACGCCCGCTGAGACGGCAGCCTTAAGACAAATATCGGCGTATCGGATACTATTTTCCCTTTTCGTGACGGTGTTGTTGGCCAAACCAAACTATCCTTTAATTCATTTCTTACTTTTTTGGTGTATGGCGACTTAAGTCCGATATATCAATTTGAGGTGGGCCAGCCATTTCAACCAGCCGTAATGAAGGTGTGGTGTCAACTTGAGATGGGCTAACAATTTCAGGCTGATGTAATTCAGATGTGTCTGCTTGGCATGGAGTGTTCATCCCAGCTATACTTATGGCACATAGTTCGAGTCTCAGTGCATCCATTGTGTTAACATGTCCAGGAACTTTAGCCACAACAGTTTCTTCAATAGTCTCGTTTACAACAATAACAATGTCATCAATTTGTACCCAGTCATTTCCGATTAGTAAAGAATTTGTGCTATTATTTTGTTCTATGGCTTCTTCGTGTGTGTTGTTTTCAATGTCGTGCTGAGAAGTCTCTTGTGAGATCTTGTAAACTTTTAACAAAGCATTGTAAAATAAATTGTTGTCGATTATTTCTCTTGCGCCTTCTTTCAGTTTGGTTAATACAGACGCCCTTATTATTTCCTCAAATCTTTCAAGAGCCATAGTTGTTTGAGGTTTATTAGAAATTGAATGCGCATAATTATCAGAACTTTTACCGAGACATTTAGAATAATCATTCGTATTAGGATTCCATGAGTGTAATCCACATGCCTTAAAGCCATATATCACCATATTTTTGTCGATGTGTTTTTCCAAAGTTTTGGCAACGACTGGCCCTAATCTTCTTTAGTCAACGTTTTAGTTAAGTTATTTTGCCTCCAATCTAGTACTCCTTTTTCCACGCATTTGTCATCGGTTTGAAAGCTGAGACATGTGCAGGCTGAAGGATGCGTGTAGAATTAAGGTAAAGTGCTATCAAAATAATTCCTTTTTCCTTGCAGGGCTCACTTAGCCCGAAGTTCATATTGCTTTTGTGACCATCTAAGAGTAGTATTATCGGGAACTGGACATTTTTAGTGACGAGATGAGGATAGAGTACGTTGTGAATATATTAGTAAAATAATTCTCTGTTCATCCAACCATTCTCGGATAATCCTAATCCCCAGGAAGATGGGACAGAGGCCCTACTATTAGCGCGCATCCTCTTTAGTGGGTATATTATCATTGGTGGTGTTATTTCACCACTAGCAGAGAAGGCGAACATTACGGTTAGGCAAGACTTGGCTTGGACATGATCAATTTCATATACGTTTTTTGTCCCCTTCTCCGCTAGTACCTTTGTGTTTTTGGGACACAGTTGAAAATTTGTTTTATCTCCGTTATATATCCTAGTAGGATCTGCTAAAATGTGCTTCAAGTTTTGTTCATTTAAATAAGCGTCAATTTGCGCCAACCACTTTCTGACATTTGACTCTGACACGTTGGCGCTGGCGGCAGTTACTGCTTCTGCAGTTCGAGTTGTAATTTCTGGATGCCGTTTTAAGAACAGCGTATATGAACTTTCTCCAGGTGTATTATTTATAAAACAGTTCCGTCTCGGCTCTTTGTTAAAAAAATGTTGAACGCTTACAAAAATATCCTCCTTTCGTCGAGGAAAGTTTCTTTTACTGCTAGTAAAAATCCACCCCAATAGGACGTTTTCCTCATTTTCTGTTAAGACAGTTGTTGAACCTGGTTTCGATTTAATCAAATCCGAACTTAATCGAAATTGGAGAGTAGGTCGTGGAATGTCAAAGATTCTTGCTGCTATTTTTTAGACATGCCATTTTTTACTGCCTCTAGTGCCCGGGCTAAGTCTTCCTCACTATATTGTTTAAAGTAAGTGCCTCTGGAACTGACTTTAGGCATTATCGTTTTCCGAAATTAATAAAACAAATAAGAAAATAAAGACAGAATTAAACATTGACTGAAAATTTGTAATTACCGGAACTAAACTGGCAAAGAAAAAAAACACCGCGGGAATGGTGACGCTGGTGTGGCGTAATAAATATGGGCGACTATTAGTTCCCGTACCGACTGCTAGTGTTGCATACTAATTTTCAACTCCCCATAGAACAGCAACTGACACTCTACATCCAATTACAACGATTGGCACCTTATAATATTATAGTGATTAACCTCTCAAATGTACAATGATGGCATTGCCAACAATTGATAAGAAGGCTTGTTATAGAAAATTGAAACCATTTTTCTAATTTGTTTTATTAATACAATTTATCAATAATCCAAATATAAAAAAAAATAAAAACTGAAATATCTAGTGATTAGCATGATTGCCAATTAATTAAAATTTCACATAGAATATGCATCATTCATTGGCACTCGAAAATTTTAAGTTATATAGAAGAAAATAGTTAAAAACGGAGTTTAAACAGACTATTTCATTCCCTATTAAATACCTACAATACTTAGTAAATCTGTATTTCTATCCATTACTTAGTTATAAAACGACAAAATATAATTACTCCTTATCAAGATTTTAAGAAAACGCTCAAAACTGAGCTCTTTGTTCCACCGCAACCTTTAAGCATTTTTTGTGGTGTTGCCAGGTGTAAAACGTATAATTCAACTACTGGAATTTGTAGTGATGTAGTAAAAGAAAAATAAGAATTTGTTAAAAGGTAGTTTCTACACTCGTACTTCTTAATATTTGGCTTTTTAATTAGGAGTGCCAATGATTAGTACAGTTTACCCTATTCGAACAATTTTAGCGCGGAAACGGAAGGCACCGCCTATCCGACCGGCCGGTAGCGATCCTCTTCATCATTCGCTGGAATCTGACCAATGAGCGGCTACGTATCTTTAATAGTGCGGCGTCAAGCCTCGTTTCACGCAGTTATATGCAGTTATAACTACATATATCTACTTCGACCTCTGAGGTGAGAGCGTGTTGTTTATGTAGGATACGTACAAGCGTGAGCTTACCAAAGATAGATACGCGCCTTTTAACGTCACCATCCGTTAATATCTTTTGTTTTATCCAATCTGATCGTGGTACCCTTGTTGCGGGGATCTATGTATTTCATTCCACCGATTCGCAGTGAACAGTGTGTTCTCGTAACAAGAGCAGTCATGCGTTTTTCGTGGGTGTTCGTGGCCGCAGTGCTCCTCATTCTAGCAGCCGAAGTGAGGTGTAAACAGAAATTTGACAGGGATTTTGAATTTGCTGAAGAGGTCAGTTTTTCATCTACATTCTTGTTTTTCTTCTCTGTATAATCTTTCTTGATTCTTGTGTAGATATAGCGAAAAGGTAGTAAAACTTTGACAGGCGTATTAATCCACTGGGGTGATAATGATCGAATTGCTGTTATTTCTGTATAGTAATCTAAAACAGAAATGATATTGCTCGGAATGTGATATCTTTGATGTGACAAAACAATTTATATTAAAACATGCTGATTGATTGACAAATGTTTGTTGATTCGATAAAGATTAGACGTGCTACCTATTAATAATTTGTCTAGCAACTTTGTTTTGTTTAGTTGGTTTTTGCAAGTCCGATGTGAACTTTTCCTGTGGGAAAGTCCCTTTCTTGGGGTCGAAACTTATATTTAAGGAAAGTACTTGTTGTATAGAGTTCAACGATACCAATTTTGTGTTTAGGAATGTATCCGTTGAAAAGTTACGAGTTGAAAAGGTTGCGAAATTTTGACATATTTTCTAACCTTTATTGTGACAGTTACAGTGGGTGTCGCATATGATTTGTTGTTGGAGTTCAGAGTGGTAGGAGTACCTATGTAGTTTCTTTGTTTTTCGAAACGGTTACCAAACGTTTTTGCTTGTGTATTTTGAGGGATTTCGACAGCATAAAATACATAGGATGTTTCTAAAAAAGGGGGTGTAAGGAGATTACGTGTTTAGTATTTAGTTTGTATTTTATACATAGGTTGTATGTTTTATTATATATTTTGTATATAGTTTCCAGTTGTACAGGGAGATAAATAAGAAGTGTACTTATTAAGGGTGTTTATGTTTGCAGAAAAAAGTTATATTTAAAATGGTAACGTGGACCTGGTGTTCTTTACCATAGTTTGAAGAAAGTGCTGTGGTATGGTTGCGTGAGCAAGGGCTGCTGAGAATTAGTAAAACTTGTGGTGTTTAGCGAAAACCGATGAAGTTATTTGATATAGGTCAGCATGGTACAACACGCTTTATTTGTGCAAGAGGGAATAGTAAATGTCGTCAGTTTGCTGTAACTGTAGATTCTTTCTTTGAAGATGTTCAGTTACCATATGACAATCATTACCTTATGTTGTGCAGTGATTATGTTGATAATTAATGTATTTATGTATATTATTTATATACATTTATTTTTTGGAGGGTGGTGTATTGATTTATAAGAGATATGTCTTATGAAGAAATTATGAAGATACAATGCATGAAGTGTGCAATATGAGTGGTGAAAGTGTAGAAGAATACAGCATGTTATCATCTGCTACTATTAATGTATGGTTTCAATATCATAGGGAGATGATCTTAGGTCATTTTCAGGATATACGAATAGGGAAACCTAAATTAGGATGAAAACCTGAATGTGGTTTGGCTATTGTCGTTGAAGTAATTTAATATTTGTATTTGAATTGTTGCTTATCTTCATTATTTATTTTTACATATTTTAATATTTTTGTGTTCTCTTTTTCTTTCATTCTTTTTTCTCTTCTTTTTTGTTACTCCTTTCCGCGCCTTTTTATTTATTTTTTCCCTGTCCTTTTAGATTGATGAAGCTAAGTTTGATAAGAGAAAGTACAATTGGGGGTGGATAGTTGACGGTCATTAGGCATTAGGTTTAATCGATACTCATACACGTGGTAGTCAAATGATGGTTGTACCAAACCGAGAAGCATCAATGCTTATTTCTATTATTAAGGAACATAGGTTCAGAAATACATACATACCGATAGTTTTAGAAGTCATAGGGTCATTCCAGGGCAACTCGATCACTTTTTTCCCTCGATGTCTCGGATTTTGTTCAATCTTGAATATGTTATAGTCCTCGTGAAAATAGGGTGGGTTTAATTCATCATTTTGTCGATTTCGAGTTTGTTTAAAAAATATAGGGCGTTGAATTTTGCGATTTTTGCCTATTTTCGTGAAAATGGGTTGTACTTATGAATTTTTACCTCGGAAACTATTTGTCAGATTTAGTTGGTTCTTACGGCATTTTAACGAGGAAAGATCGGCCTTTCTGAATATTTTTGTTGCCGGTTAAAAAATCATTTTTACAATAATGAAAATTATAAATAAAGTTTTATTTTGCAAATTGAGGCTCAAGGTCACGATTTTAAAAATCTGAAAAAATTACCACCATATCCGCTGAAGAATTTTCTATAAAATCAGCCTGTCTCTTGTTGGTAATTTGCATATTCAACGTCGCAGGAAGCTGTTAAAGACAGCGGCGCGCGCCGTTTCAGGTAAGCGAGCCGCGCGCTCCGCTATTACGGTTGCCTGACCGTACCCCTCGCACCCTCTATTACTTTAATCAGGTCTAACAGCGGTAGAAACAATAACGACAGCTCACGTATCCATCCCGAGGGTGTCATTTATACCTGCAAAAGAATTTTACTAACCCACTCTTGGCTAAGATTGCAATAAACTTATATAGCGCTACACATTTCTGCTTAGGCATCGTCCTTTGAAATTTTCAGTCTTCGAACAACTTTCGTATCGTGCGCATCTACTGCCTCAATATCTGTTTGTGGATTTCCAAAAATGGTGCGTCAGTAGTGTTGTAATCCCTTCAACAAAAAGGGACATGCACGATATACATATACACTTCGAAGAGTCTCATTGGAAATGTGTCGTTCATTTCCATTTCTTAGTGAAAAACCGTTCATTTGCAATAATTGTCGCGTGAAATTATACAAGGAAAAGAAGGAACAGCCTGAAACTGGAATAGCAGAACCCGGACCATCTGGATTGTCGCGTATGCAGATAGAATATAACAATAGTGACAGTTCAAAAAGTAGCCAGTCATCCTTAATCGATCCTACCGAGGTGGTGAGTTCCACCAATGTATTAATGGCATCCGTAGGTGAGTCTCCACTAACAAGTAAAACTTTAAAATCTAGTAGAAGAACATTGGAAAAAATAGACCGCGCCCATAGTATTGTAAAATCAAGTTTAGTAGATGCACAAAGTAGTTCAAGTAATGTTGTGGAAGATAGTAACGAAATAGTTAACCAATTAAAGGATAAATTTATTGCAGAATCGGACAATAGTGAAAAAATCCGTATCCTTACAGTCCTACCGAACTCGTGGAGTATTCGGAGAATTTGTCGGGAATTTGAAAGTTCATACCACATGGCAAGACAAGCAAAGTGATTGCAAGCTGAGCACGGAGTAATGTCAACTCCAAATCCTAAGCATGGTCGTCAATTACCACAAAGTACAAAAACATTAATAGAAAATTTGATGATATAAGTAGAATAATGCCCGGAAAAAGATGTTATTTCTGTACTGAGAAATGGGTCTCGAACAAATATTCAGAAACGGTTGGTTATAGGTAATCTTAAAGAAATTTATCAATCTTTTAAAGAAACATATTCTACAGAAAAAGTAGGCTTTAGTACATTTGCGAGTTCACGTCCGCACGAGTGCGTTTTAGCTGGGGCTAGTGGTACGCACTCCGTTTGTGTTTGTGTAATACACCAAAATGTAAAGTTAATGTTGTCTGCGATTAAAACAGCGGGAGTTGCACATCGGACCGATTCAAATATTATAACGAAGTATAAAGATATTTTAAAGTCAATTATATGTGACTCACCAACTTCTTCGTGTCATTTTGGAAAATGCAATTCTTGCCCCGGGTTTGATAATATTTATTCACAATTTGAAATCTTTTTTGATACCAATTACATAACAAATGTCACTTTTAAATGTTGGACCCATACTGATAGATCTTCTTTACTTACGGTTACATCTTCCTCTGACGAATTTTTACAACACTTGCGTGAAAAGATTGCCACTTTGCAGCCACACGATTACACCGTTAAAACGCAGAGTTTATTTTTAAATAAAATGAAAGAATCGATAGATAACGGTGAATTCGTAATAATTGGCGATTTTGCTGAAAATTACAGTTTTGTAGTACAAGATGAAATGCAGAATTATTATTGGAGTAAGAAACAAGTTACTATTCATCCTTTTGTAATATATAGCAGAGATGATAAAGGTCAAACTCATTACAATTTTGTTATCATTTCTGAAAGCTTAGAACATAATACAGCTGCTGTTCACTTATTTCAAACACGATTACTGAAATACCTTACAGATATATTTTTAGGAAAACTTAAAAAAATAATATACTTTTCCGATGGAGCGGCTGCACAATATAAAAATAGAAAAAATTTCATAAAGGGTATAGCCGGTTAAGATGGTCAAATGTGCCCCTGAACCAAATTCAAATCGCGATGAGTCATTCGAAAGCTTATAAAAAAAGAACGATTTCTGCCAAGTTTCAACTTTGTATCTCGACCCGGGGGGTAGTAAAGGGTAAAAATAGAAAATCAGGTTTTTGGCGAATTTCTACTATACCAGGGAATGAAAAATTTTGAAAAAATTCAGAGGCATATCTGTTATCGGGACACATATTAGGGAATTATTTCAGATTTTTAAATTGAGAAATCAAGCTGTGAAAAATAAAAAACGCCAAAAAATGATGAAAAATGCCAGTTGTGTATCGAAGCAGTTGCAGAACTATAATCATATTTTTACTGTAAGTGCGTATCATTGTTACTATTGTCCTGAATTTTTTTCAGATTTTTCAATTTGGTGCGCCGCAGTTAAAAAAATTAAAAACCGATTTTTTCGTCGTTTTTTCCGTGTTAGAGTAACTTATACGTCGAATTGCTTCATGAAATAAGTGTTTTATGCGATCTTTAATGTTTATACGTACAGCAAAACATCATAGGAATTAAAGAAACTGGAAAAACCGAATCATTTGAAACTATGTTATGCAGCTTACATTATAAAGTGTCTACCGTATTTTCCAACGGTGTCGGTGGCGCAGCGGTAGAGTGTCGAGCTGCTATACCGCTGCGAACTTTTTTAACATAGGTTCGAATCTCGAACTTCGAAGTCCGCTTGGGCAAAGTTTTTTCTTTTTTTTCCCGTAATTATATATATTTTCTAACTATATGACAATGATCAATATTGGTTTTCAAATGATTTAAGAATGTTTGAAAAATATATTAATCTGAAATATACGTAAACATGAGTTCGGACTGCGTTTCTCTTGTCAAGTATCCTGCCAATTACGATATTATTTAACATTTCCTACATTATATTAATATGTGAAGATCGTTTTCGAATCTCTTACCTTTAACAATTATGCATGAATGCACGAGAATAGTCCTGCACAGACTGTCACGGGGTCACGTCGTCTCTCGAAACTTGTGACATTCATTAATTAACGTGTGGTCTTTACAATCTGTACACATTTGTAGCGTGCGTAGCTTCGAATTTGGAGCGGAGCAGAAGGCAACCAGGTAGGGTCGTAAAGTTCAACGGAAGGTTTCGTAGCCGTTGGATTTTGCCAGGCGACGAAACCTCCCCTGTTCCAGCACTCGGGGTTTTTCCTAATTTTTGCACACGCTACGCGTTTTCTTCGGTAAGGGAAGGAAAGCGACCGTTGATGAGCATTCGGCTACGAGTTAGCGTCTTGAGCGGTTGTGCTTTTCTCGCGTTAGATTTTAACTCTCTACGGAAGTTTTTGTGTTACCTTAGTAAATAAACAGTATTCTTTGTCGGTGTGTGTTCATCTGTGGTTGTGTGTTCAATATGTCGACGGAGAAAGTACAATTTGTGGAAAGGAAAACCTTACATGCTAAGTGTATTCGGTGTAATATTTTGGTTCGCAAATCACCTGGTCAGATACGGAAAATCAAGACGGAAGTTGATGCAGTGAAGTATTCTAAAATTCTGAAAAGAGTGGTGACTGTTGGTGACATATTTTGCAATAGGTGCCGCGTTTACATTTACAAAAACGCGATAACTACCGCCCCCAATCGTGAAAATTCTCAGGAATTTCGTCAACTTGAGGAATCTTCTGTCAGAGTGTTTTCTGTAGCTGAATCTTTTTCTTCAGGACCCTCTTCTTCAGTTGAACTCTCTTCTTCAGCTCAAACCTCTTCTTCAGCTGGACCCTCTTCTTCGGGTGAAACCTCTTCTTCAGCTGGTCCCTCTACTTCGGGGGAAACCTCTTCTTCAGCTCAAACCTCTTCTTCAGCTGGACCCTCTTCATCAGCTGAACCTTCTTCTTCGGCTGAACTCTCCTCTTCATCCAGAGTTTTTTCTGCCGCAATATCTTTGCACAGAACAGCCTCAGCCGAAATACTTTCACCCGAAAAATCAACTGAAAAATCTTCACCGGAAAAATCTGAATCCGAATCTGTTGCTACATCGTCTTCCTCAACAGAAGATCCATCATTTCTTATGGATTTGAGGAATTTTGAACAAGTAGCTACTGAATTCGTAGAGATGCCATTTTCTAGAGTTATTTCCACTCATAGGTACTGTTTCGTCTGTGGAATTTCGAAAAATATCGTGAATGTACCGAATGAAACCAGGAAGCAGGTATTTATATTGCGAAGATTATATGTTCCTAAAGGAAATCGGTGCTGTTCTGGTCATTTATTAAAGAACCGTTTGTTTCAGGAAGATGTTCTAAACTTAAGAATACATTCAAATAGCAGTGTAATCGAGACCAAAGAATTACGAAATTATTTTGAATACCT
Organism: Andrena marginata; assembly: GCA_963932335.1. Taxonomy (NCBI): domain Eukaryota; kingdom Metazoa; phylum Arthropoda; class Insecta; order Hymenoptera; family Andrenidae; genus Andrena; species Andrena marginata. The sequence goes on from OZ010663.1 coordinate 21,012,375, forward strand.
TTCAGTTAATAACAATTCAAGTATCAAAGATACAATAGGTGATTTTACACTTTCTGAAGAGCGGTTAAAAGTATTTACAGGTTTAACGTGGGAAAACGTAATAAAGCTTCGGGAAATGATGACTTCTTTGAGAAATTCTGAGCAGCGAGATGTCACACAAGCTATTGTTGTTTTCTTGTTCAAATTGCGTACTGGTAACTCAAATAGTATGATAGCTGCAATTCTCGGATTAGAACGCGAGCAACAGGTATCTGATTTTTGTAGGTCCGTCGTAAAGTCTTTTGAAAAAGATATTCTACCTAGTTATTTTGGATTCGCGACACTTCCCCGGAAAACTCTAATAGAAAATCAAACCTCTCTTGTTGCCAAAAAGTTATATGGTATCACAGATCAGTTAGCACTGATTTTCGATGGAACATATATTCGCCATCAGAAAAGTTCTAATAATGAATATCAACGAAAATCATATTCCGGTCAAAAGAAAGTACCCTTATGTAAACCTTTCACGATTTGCACCACAAACGGCTATGTGGTTGAAGTTCTTGGCCCTTTTTGTGCAAACCAGAACGATGCACAAATCATGAAAATTGCTCTGGAAGATCCAAATGGTTTGCAAACCCTTTTAAAACCTGGGGATATTTGTATTGTTGATCGAGGTTTTCGCGACGTAACATCTTATTTAGAAGAGCGCGGTTACAGAGTGCTTATGCCTGCGTTAAAAGGTAAGCGTAATCAGCTAACGACTGCAGAATCAAATGCATCCCGTCACGTCACTAAGATTCGCTGGGTAGTCGAGGCAATTCACGGCATCATAGGGCAAAAATACAAACTTCTTCACCATCAAATGGACAATAAGCTACTGCCTAAAGTTAGTTTATATTGCAAAATAGCGTGCTTTTTAAATAATACGTTTGGAAAGCGCTTAAATTCGGACGTAGATCTCTGTGATGAGATAGTAGAAAGAATGTCATCTCAAAACATTGCTGAGAATTCATTGTCAGTAGAAGTTGAAAACCAGCATTGGAACAGACGTAAGATTCCATTTAATCAACTATCATCTAACGATCTCCTTGATTTTCCAGAAATGACAGAAAGACCTCAAAATTCTATTCACTGGTTCATATCAATTATCTCAAGCAATCTCATATTTAGCAGAACTAATGGATGAAGAGAACACCATTAATCTTCGATGTCTTAAAGAGAGAAATAATATTATTAAATTCGAAGTAAGATCCCGACATATTAACAGTAAAACCTATAGATGTTACATTGATTATGCACCAAACTCAATAGGCTACTCCGGAGTTAAACGCTATTGTTGTGAATGCGCAAATGGTAACCGAACCGTCGGGTGCTGTTCACACATAGCTGCAATAATTTATTACTTGTCGCATGCTCGGTACCTTTCAAAAATTGTTAGGCCTGCAGAAATTCTTAGTAACATATTCAACAATGAACACGTGACACCAATAATTAACGAAGACAGCGATGAAGATTAAAACCATCACACACGATTTTTGTTGCTATCCATGCATAATTGTTAAAGGTAAGAGATTCGAAAACGATCTTCACATATTAATATAATGTAGGAAATGTTAAATAATATAGTAATTGGCAGGATACTTGACAAGAGAAACGCAGTCCGAACTCATGTTTACGTATATTTCAGATTAATATATTTTTCAAACATTCTTAAATCATTTGAAAACCAATATTGATCATTGTCATATAGTTAGAAAATATATATAATTACGGGAAAAAAAAGAAAAAACTTTGCCCAAGCGGACTTCGAAGTTCGAGATTCGAACCTATGTTAAAAAAGTTCGCAGCGGTATAGCAGCTCGACACTCTACCGCTGCGCCACCGACACCGTTGGAAAATACGGTAGACACTTTATAATGTAAGCTGCATAACATAGTTTCAAATGATTCGGTTTTTCCAGTTTCTTTAATTCCTATGATGTTTTGCTGTACGTATAAACATTAAAGATCGCATAAAACACTTATTTCATGAAGCAATTCGACGTATAAGTTACTCTAACACGGAAAAAACGACGAAAAAATCGGTTTTTAATTTTTTTAACTGCGGCGCACCAAATTGAAAAATCTGAAAAAAATTCAGGACAATAGTAACAATGATACGCACTTACAGTAAAAATATGATTATAGTTCTGCAACTGCTTCGATACACAACTGGCATTTTTCATCATTTTTTGGCGTTTTTTATTTTTCACAGCTTGATTTCTCAATTTAAAAATCTGAAATAATTCCCTAATATGTGTCCCGATAACAGATATGCCTCTGAATTTTTTCAAAATTTTTCATTCCCTGGTATAGTAGAAATTCGCCAAAAACCTGATTTTCTATTTTTACCCTTTACTACCCCCCGGGTCGAGATACAAAGTTGAAACTTGGCAGAAATCGTTCTTTTTTTATAAGCTTTCGAATGACTCATCGCGATTTGAATTTGGTTCAGGGGCACATTTGACCATCTTAACCGGCTATACCCTTTGACACATCACATTAGCTACTTCGGTGTTGCTGCGGAATGGCATTTTTTTGCAACGGCACACGGTAAAGGACCATGTGATGGAATTGGAGGTTCCGTAAAAAGACTTGTGTTGTGTCGGAGCGTTCAAATACAGCGCGGTTTGTAACACCGACAACGGGCAGCGCCGCCCGCAAGAAAGCCGGCGGATCGAGCGATACATCGAACACTCTTGCTTGCGACAGGCACGCTGATAGACGCGTATACCTTGTACACCTTATTGTAAGTTAAATATAATTGTTAAATAATTACCTTGGGAACGGGAGAGCACTTAATGTCACATACACGACAGTTTGGCGACGAGGATGGGATCCCGTTCGAATTATTAGTTCGGGAGTGAAAATTTGTAAAGAAAAGAACTTGCAACGTGCAACACGTGCTCACCGCTACCTTGGGAACAAAAGGACTCCCGAAGTGCGTAGTACGAAGCAGCGGATCATTACGCCTTTCACGTACTACAGTATTAGAAATCTATCGTTGGAACGATGGCGGAGTCTAAATATGGAAATATTGCAATCGACATGTTCGACTCAACAAATACGAACTGGAAAAGATGGCTGATGAGGTTCGAAGGAGCCGTCGCAGTTTTCGACATCGCAGAGACGAAAAAGGTAGCGTATCTGTTACATTTTATTGGGGCAAAATCCTTCGATATACTTTGCGATAGCCTATCGCCGAAGGACCCCTACAGTGCTACGTACCAGGAACTGACGGCGAAGCTGGAAGAATTCTACGCACCGACGCCATTAGAGGTGGCGGAGAATTTCCGGTTTCATCAACGCAAGCAAGTCGAGGGTGAAAGCGTGCGAGAATATGTGGCGGCGTTACATAAACTAAGCATACATTGCAAATTTGGGGGCTATTTACAAAATGCCCTCCGGAATCAATTCGTTTACGGCTTAACGAGCAAACGCAGCCAGTCGCGGCTACTGGAAATGAAGGACCTGACTTTCGAGCGAGCGGTCGAAACGGCCATTTCCATGGAATTAACTGAAAAAGACGTTAACCAAATACAAACGGGGACGGCCTCGGTAAACGCCGTGGCACAGAAGAACCCGGGGCACAAGAGGAATCGGCAAGAGGGGCAGAAGAAGATGACGTCAGAAGCCAAAACGCACGCGTCCGCGAAACCCAAGGACACTGTAAATCCGAACCAAACCGCTAATCATATTTCTTGTTTCAGGTGTGGTGGAAAACACTTCGCCACCAGTTGTACATTAAACAAAAATATAGCCTGTAGAAATTGTGGTACAAAAGGGCACTTGCAGAAAGTCTGCATGCGAAAAAAGCCTGTAACGACAAACCAACTGAACGACACCTCTCAATTGAACGACATCTTATGTTTACAAACAGGACAAGAGAGGTACAGACAGAAATACATGGTCACAGTAAAGATAGAAGGTAGGCAAATACGTTTCGAAATTGATAGCGGTGCGGCAGTAACAATCGTAAGTAGGTATTTCAGTGAGAAATGGTTAAAAAATGTTCCTATTAAAAATACAGATTTAAGATTAACTACTTATTGTAAAACGAGCGTTAAAGTAATCGGATATGTAGAGGTGAAAGTTGAATATAATGATGTCACGCGGCTCTTACACATGTACGTTACGGACACGGATCGGGAGCCGTTGATGGGCCGAGAGTGGATTCGACAATTGCAGGTTCAGTTAAATAATACATTGTACACTTTAGTTGAGGATACCGAAAGGTTGTTACAAAATACGTTGGTAGAATATCAAAATAAATTAGACGAAAAGTCCACAAAGATAAAGGACGTACAAGCTAGATTAACACTGGTGGAGGGGGCACGACCCGTGTTTTTAAAGGCACGGAGGGTTCCTTTTAAACTTATTCCTTTGGTTGAACAAGAAATAGATAGAATGGAAGCCGAGGGCATTTTGGAAAAAGTCAATACCTCGGCGTGGGCAACACCAATTGTTCCGGTCCTAAAAAAAGGAAACAAAGTCCGCGTATGCGGAGACTTTAGCGTCACGTTGAATCAAAACTTGCAAATCGACGAGTATCCACTCCCCACAACGGACGAACTTTTTAGTACCCTTGCAGGAGGAGAAAAATTTTCAAAAATAGATTTAAAAGAAGCGTACTTGCAGATGGAAGTGCATCCCGACGACAGGGAGTATTTAACTTTGAACACCCACCGAGGGTTGTTCAGATGTACACGGTTACTATACGGTATCGCTTCAGCCCCAGCGATTTGGCAAAGAGAAATGGAGAAGATCCTCGGAGGCATTTCCGGAATCTCAGTTTTCCTAGACGACATTAAGGTAACGGGAAAGAATGATACGGAGCATTTACAGCGTCTCAGGGAAGTACTTACAAGGCTCGCGAATTACAACATACGAATCAATAGGGACAAAAGCGAATTTTTCCAAAAAGGCATTAGTTATTGCGGACATTACATCGATAAATATGGAATTCACAAAGAAAAATGCAAAATGGAGGCAATTAAGAATATGCCAAGACCGCGAAATACAAACGAATTACGCGCATTCCTCGGTATGGTCAATTATTACGGTCGTTTTATTCAAAACTTGAGTACATTGTTAGCACCCCTACATACACTATTAGAAAAAAGAGAGGACCGAGAGGTGTCGTTTCAGTGGACACCAGCATGCGAGAAAGCTTTTGTTACAGCAAAAAAAGAATTCATGAGTAATAAGATTTTAGTACACTTCGATCCAAAACTTCCGTTAGTCGTAGCTAGCGATGCGAGCGCTTACGGTGTGGGAGCGGTGCTCTCCCACAAATATCCAGACGGTACAGAACGGGTAATACAATATGCATCGCAGTCCTTGTCTCGCACGCAAAAGAAGTATTCTCAGATAGATAAGGAAGCATACGCGATCATTTTTGCGGTAAAGAAGTTTTATCAATTCCTATACGGGAACCGTTTCACGTTATATACGGACCATCGTCCGTTAGTACAGATTTTCTCACAGCAAAAAGCACTTCCGATACACAGTGCAATGCGGATGCAGCACTATGCAATTTTCCTACAAGCATTTACATTCGATATTAAATATAAGAATACAAAGTTACATGGAAACGCGGACGGGTTGTCGCGATTGCCCATCAAGATAGAAAATGACTACGAATACGACGTGGTTGATGATTACGAAATTAAATTAATAGATACCTTACCGATCACATTTAAGGATTTAGCGAGCGAGACAATGGAGGATGCGGAATTACAAGCGTTGAGAAACGGGTTAATAGGAGGAAAGAAAATAGAGTTAAGTGATCGTTTTAATATTCCACAAGAGGAATTTAGCTGCCAGAGCGGAGTAATTCTACGCGATAGTAGAGTAGTTATACCTCGCCGATACCGAAAAACAATGTTATTAGATTTGCATGCGGACCATGTGGGTATAGTTAGAATGAAGGCCATGGCGAGAAGATATTTGTGGTGGCCAGGCATCGATCGCGATCTCGAAGCTACTGTAAAGGATTGTGTAAATTGCAATCTGACGCAAAATGAGCCACCAAAAGCACGGGGGCAAGGGTGGAACTCAACGGAGTTTCCGTTTCAGAGAATCCATATGGATTATGCAGGTCCATTCATGGGACATTACTTCCTCATTATGATTGACGCATTCTCAAAGTGGCCAGAAGTCCATATGACAAAGGATATGACTAGTGCCACAACGATTCAGAAATGCAAACAAACTTTTTCTACATTTGGAATTCCAAAATTAATAGTATCCGATAATGGACGTTCATTTGTCTCAGGTGAGTTTACACAATTCCTAAAATTCAATGGAATTAAACACAAGACGACAGCACCTTACCATCCTGCCACGAATGGGCAGGCGGAAAGATTTGTTCAAACAGTTAAAACGGCATTAAAAAAAAAGTTTCAAGGTGCGCAAGTAAATAGATTAGAACTTCTTGAAGCATTACAAAGAATTTTACTCAGGTACCGGTGCACACCCCACCAAACCACAGGTGTGACACCCGCCGAAAGAATCTTTAGCTATAAAGTACGCACACGATTGGACCTTTTGTTACCTGACGTGGGGGAGACGGGTGATAAGAAAAAGACGATCCAAAACCTGCGAACACTGAAACCGGGTGACAGAGTAAAATGCAGAAATTACTACGGAAAAGCGAAATGGATTTTCGGCGTGATTAAGCAAAAATTAGGGACATTACATTATATAGTGTTGTTAGACGACGGGAGAAATTGGAAACGTCACATAGATCAAATATGTAAAATAGGAAATATTCCAAGGCAAGCTACGAGCCAAACCGAAGAACTAGACTACGAACCACCGGAGGCTGCAACGCGAGGAACCGAAGGAATGCAGAGACCAGAGGAACCGAATGGGGCAGCAGGCGTAGTTGAAAGACCATCGACAGAGCAAGAGACCGTCCAGACACCGGGGACTCTACGGAGGTCCGCACGGAAACGTACCGCCCCAGATCGTTTCGGTACAGCCGTACCATAAGAGAAATAAAACGCGCCTAGGTTAAGTTTTGATTGTACAAGTATGGGTAGCGGATTTCTCGTAGGGGGAGGAAGAGATGTTGTGTCGGAGCGTTCAAATACAGCGCGGTTTGTAACACCGACAACGGGCAGCGCCGCCCGCAAGAAAGCCGGCGGATCGAGCGATACATCGAACACTCTTGCTTGCGACAGGCACGCTGATAGACGCGTATACCTTGTACACCTTATTGTAAGTTAAATATAATTGTTAAATAATTACCTTGGGAACGGGAGAGCACTTAATGTCACATACACGACAACTTGCAATGCGCGCAAGCTTACAAAGACTATTAGACAATCAAATTTTTACACCCCGAGGCTTATTTGAATGGGCAAAGACATCTTTTACAAATATTACTTTCGATTACGTAAGTCAGGATGAACAAACAGAACATGCTACCACCTTAGAAGCTCGCTTTGCAGCAGCATTACCTATCACTGGCACTAGAAGTTTCCATAGCTACATGCTAATCTCAGACAAAAAAATTTTATGCAAAACTTGCTCGTGTGATGAAGCTGGCACTGTTTTCAGCATAAAGAAATAATTTTGACCGTTTTCTAACTTGCATCCCTTAACCTCACCATTCGAAGTGATCATACCCATACCAACCTTCCTAATCCATCCTTATCCACTCCTGATGGAAATAACCCACCACCTTTCTCGTGGTTTCCATCGAGCAATGGCACTTTTTCAACAATTAATCAACGAACAGTCAAGCTGGTACTTACAAATCTGATTATTATAAAAAAAGTAGCATTGGCCAAGTGTGGGTTAGTAAAATTCTTTTGCATGTATAAATGACACCCTCGGGATGGATACGTGAGCTGTCGTTATTGTTTCTACCGCTGTTAGACCTGATTGAAGTAATAGAGGGTGCGAGGGGTACGGTCAGGCAACCGTAATAGCGGAGCGCGCGGCTCGCTTACCTGAAACGGCGCGCGCCGCTGTCTTTAACAGCTTCCTGCGACGTTGAATATGCAAATTACCAACAAGAGACAGGCTGATTTTATAGAAAATTCTTCAGCGGATATGGTGGTAATTTTTTCAGATTTTTAAAATCGTGACCTTGAGCCTCAATTGGCAAAATAAAACTTTATTTATAATTTTCATTATTGTAAAAATGATTTTTTAACCGGCAACAAAAATATTCAGAAAGGCCGATCTTTCCTCGTTAAAATGCCGTAAGAACCAACTAAATCTGACAAATAGTTTCCGAGGTAAAAATTCATAAGTACAACCCATTTCCACGAAAATAGGCAAAAATCGCAAAATTCAACGCCCTATATTTTTTAAACAAACTCGAAATCGACAAAATGATGAATTAAACCCACCCTATTTTCACGAGGACTATAACATATTCAAGGTTGAACAAAATCCGAGACATCGAAGGAAAAAAGTGATCGAGTTGGCGTGGAATGACCCCATAGTAGTTTAGTAGAAGAAGGATACATATATGAAACTATTAACCATAGTATCGAATTTAAGGCACCAGAGGGGACACATACTCAAAATATGGAATTAGCTTGGTGTCCAGCTAAAGATTGGTTTAGAGGGAGAGCACGTTACCATCATGAAGAGTTTGGAGAGCGATTGTGTGAATATTTGTGGCGTCGAGTTTGTTTTTACAATAAGTTAGACAAAATGGGAGTTTTGATTGATGCAATAAAAAAGCAATATGTTCTTAAACACTAATGAAATATTTTGTAACACAAGCCTGGGATTCAAGTGAACGCAGCGGCCGATTTTCAGAGGCAACGCCTCCTTTCTCCCGCCGTGCGTCTTGGCCCCCGCGGCGGCCAAGGAGCTTGGAGCGCCTCAGGGCCGTACCATATGAACCGCGCGTGGCGCATTGGGGTGACACCCGTATCAATAGATTTCCGCATCACCCATGGGGTACTATTATCGATGCGTTTTTTTTTTGTCAGTGGTATCCCCTGTAGGCCTATTCCACTGTGTCACGCGATAAAAATGGATAGGAAAAACGCGTTTTACTATCAAAATTTTTAATACGTTTGGGAAAACTTCATTTTCGCGCACGTTTAGACGTGCTGAGCATATCTAAAATATCAACGGGGAGGCTGGACGACGATGTACGTATTAAAGTTAAAAGCGAGGAATCGTTTAGCCCTGTGCGCTGTTCGGTCTTAATGCTACGCATTTTCGAGAACGAACATTCGCACAAATATGTGGATCCGAACATGGAGAAAATTCGGAGCGCGAAATCCCTAAGTTTGGAGTATGTCGATTCTTCCAGTGTTTTGAAGAATTCGGCTCCTTTTTCTTCCCTCGTTTTCAAAGAAATGTCATGCTGAATATCGCACAGTTCTTCTTGATACTCGAGGGCTTGTTCTTCGATTTTTACGGTGAGGGGATTCTCAAAGAGAATTAGATCATTTCTGAGCGAATCGAACTCGGTGAAACGCTCATCGAACTGATCTATCACCGATCGAAGAATGTGCAAATGATTATCAAAATCACACTCGTTGCCGAATTCTTCGAAAATTAAGCTACATGAGGGAAAAAAGAAAAATTGTTTTTCTTCTAACAAGAGATGATTTTGATAAACTATCAGCCTCCTACGAAAAGAATCTACGTGGCTGCACAACTGCGAAATAGTTTGCCCGGTATTTTGCAGTTTTAAATTTAAGGTGTTCAAATGGTTGGTAAGGTCCACTATAAGTGAGAGTTCACAAAGGAAACTCGCATCTGTTAATAAAGAGAAATATTCTTCTGCCTTTCAATTTGGATTTTTCTGCAAGAAATGGAAGATCTCATTTCTTATAGCAAAGAATTGGCTTAGACATTTCGCTGCACTGAGCCAGCGTACTTCACACTGCAAAGAGAGATCAGTGTAAGCAGCGTTACGTGTTTCAAGAAATTCTATAAATTTCCTGTGAGATAGAAATTTATTTCCGCCCTTGATAGAATTGATACGTTGCGTAACCTTTTCATGGCGGAAGATAATTTTATATCTTTCCCACATAACGCTTCCTGATGAATAATACAGTGCATCATTGGGAATTTGAAACCCCGTTTTCTAAACTGCCCGTTCAGTCCTATTTTGGCAATAGGATAGGCCTATAGGGGATACCACTATAAAAAAAAACGCATCAATGATAGTACCCCCATGGGTGATATGGAAACCTATTGATACGGGGGGCGCCCCAATGCGCTACGCGCGGTTCATATGGTACGGACCTGAGGCGCTCGAAGCTCCTTGGCCGCCGCGGGGGCCCAGACGCGCGGCGGGAGAAAGGAGGCGCTGCCTCCGAAAATCGGCCGCTGCGTTCACTTAAATCCCAGGCTTGTTGTAACATATACTTTTTTTTAGATTTCGAACGAAATAGTGTTTTTATATGTATTTTCGTAGACTTATTCCGAAACAACGCATTCCACTTTCTAACTTATTTTCTAACATTAGGGGTTGGAATATACGTAAAAATTTTACAGTTCTTTTTTCATAAAAACTTTTCAACGAATAGGATTCTAAACTCAAAATTGTTATTCTTGCATGTTATTTCATACGTGTTTTCGATCAATATAAAAATTTCCGGTAAAAAATAAATGTTTCCCAGAGGAAAAGTTTACCCCTTGCAGTGTGACCGTATCTATTCCCTTTAAGGGGGTAGACGCGTCACGTGGTTTGGCCGCCGGGACCGGTCGGTATTACAGCAGATTTTTTCTGCACAAAAATGGTAATACCACAGACCAGGTATAGAATAGACCTTTCACTCTATTGTCTTCCGTGTCACTCGATTTTGGGGCTCTAGAGCCCCATTACCATTTCCGTGTCGCATCCAACGTTAACGGCTAAGCATGAAATAAGAGTGTAGCGCTATAAGCGGTAGGAATGAAAGTTATAATAGTGGTGAGAATTTAAATACAGGGTGTCCCGATGTCAAATTAATACAGCATTTTTAAAAGGCAAATAAAAATTTGTTCATTTCTTTATTAATCAGCAACTCTACAGACCCATACAACGGAGAAGCATTATACAACTTCGCTTACGATGTAACGAATCTCTGCTATCTTATAATTCCCTAATAAATTATTTGCGGACATGGGTTTATATAACTTTTTCAACTTTTTCAATTTTTTTCAACTGTGTACCCGAATACTCTGTGTACAGAGATACACTTTCATTTATCATTTTGAACACTACCTATAATAACTAATTAAAAAATGATTAATAAATTATGGTAATCTTATGATGTGTCTCGTATCAAGCAGCAGAGTAGTGGTAGGTCCATGCCTACATATACGTGTAACTCTACACAATCAAATCGTTCCGAAATCTTTAATAATTTTTCCTGACCAAAGGGTTCCTTTGCGTCATATGGCTTCGTTCAAACATTTTCCCTTTTCAACGCGTAGTATACGTTGATGTAACAAAACATGGTAAATTTGTCGAAAAGCTACCTATTTACCGATTACAATGACCTTCACATATGTTGTCAATGTCGTCATTCTGAACAACATTTCCCTTTAAACTTTTTGTTTGAAACTTTCGGCATAATATATATAAATCTGTTTCATAGCCGACGATATTAGTATTGATGGAGGCTAGATTAGGGCGGGGGGGGGGGGGGGGGCACGTAAAGCATGGTAGCTAACCGATGTATGTGTTAAACTCGGTAATTCTAATTTTAAATAAAGTTTTTTGCGAATATTTCGTAAATTAAAGCCGACCGCCAAAAAGTTTAAAGGGAAATGTTGTTCCGAACGATGACTTTGACAACATGTGTGAAGGTCATTGAAATCGGCGAAGAGGTAGCTTTTCAACAAGTTTACCAAAAAATTTAACATTAATTTTCAATGTTATAGACAATTTCGCGGACATTTTTTTTACAAACGTCGGCCGATCCAAAAGTGTAGATTCACCCCCTAAGAGCAACGACCAATAATTTCTCTACGCACTGTACAATGAATGTGAAGAATGAGCAGATAGGTATGTTCTGTAGGAGCGAGTACTGTTTGAAAGAGTGACGTGTGACGTGATTTTGGTGTGACTGATTTTTGGGGTGTGTGATTGTGGTAGGAGTCAGTAGTCAGGCAGCGCGCAAAGAATGGTTGAGGGGGTCGCGTCGCGACAACAATAATCTGGGTAGACGGTCATCGGGTAAGTAGTTGGGGAAAACCCAAGTGGTGTAAACGATACCCACTCCTGCAGGTCAAGATACTAAATGTGATTTTTGCTTCTCATTTTGGAACGATTTTAGCTTCCGACCTTTTGCCTGTTTTCTAGCATCTAGACATTGAGAAATAGTTTGGAATGGTTTTAAGAAAAAATGTTTCTAACAAAAGTTACTTTCACTCACTCTCGGTTTACGTCGTTCAGTCTCCTTGTCAGGCGGTTCGGGTGAGGACCCTGACAAGGATGAGCTTATTTGGTAGTAACTATGTACTTTCCCTGCCTCAAATCATGGAGAATTCTCTACTCCCCATTTTTTTTCTATAACCCGAGAACGTATGTGTTTGTCATTATAGATTTGAAACCCTAATATATTTATGGAAATATATAAATTGCTTGCGTAAAAGTAGTCCGATTTGCATGACATTTGGTATGATTTTCATCAGAAAAACATAAAGAATGCATTGGTGTTACTTCGGCGGGGCGCCGACCTCAATTCGCTGCGGTGGGCCGTGGATTCATACGTATTTCGCAAAAGAATAATTCTTTATTCTTTGTTGTATCGATATCGAAGTGACACCAATGGATTCCTTATGTTCTTCCGACGAAAATCATACCAAATTTCCTGTAAATGGGGCTATTTTTAACGAAGCTAAATGGAGTTTATGAAAATCAATTTTTCATCTAATTTCCTTCATTATGCTCCGAATTACGTCGTTCTTGGTGTTAGTTTCATCGGCAAAACATAAGGAATCGATCGGCGCCGTTTTCGCAGAGATCTGACGAGAAATACGGAAATCCTGGACATTTCTCACTTCTTAATGGTATGCCAACCCCTTCGAGGGTCGAAAGCCATAAAATTCGGTACGGCACCACGGGGGATTGACCTCGCCATGAGGTACGCGTGGCGAGTATTCGCTTGCTCGTGATGGCCTGCTTTTTACTTTTGACAAACATTTGCGTAGCTGGGGTGCGCGTCTCGTCGTTAAAAACGACCTTTTTGGAGGGTCCCAAGTGCAAATTACGAGCGTGCATTTACGTGGCCCATCCCGTTAACTCTATTACTTCAATGTTTTGATGTTTTAACATTGGCAGATTCACTTTGAAGTAACTGCGCAGCTAAGGTGAAAGAAAGAGAGAGAGAGAACGTGAGAGTGAGTACGTGTGATAAACAAAACCTCCTCTTGTTGTTTTGGCCAAATAAGTATTTCGTTCTTATATGTGTAATGAATCTTATTTGCTGCCGGTATTTTATTCCAATTGTTTTTTTTATAGTATGAATAAATGACACATGAAAAGTACCCCTTTGGCTTGCTCTTCAAATAGTGCAAGCGCCGATCACGCGAGAGAAAGTATAGGCACCCGAAAAATATGAAAATTTTATGAGGGACGATCTGCACGTGTCAGTAGGAAGATCGAATCATTTCTCAAAGAAGAGACCGCAGAACTCGGGACGGGACCCCCGACATAAGAAAATTTAGGCTCGCTGCACTCGTGCTGGTTGAGTCCGTCCCATTGAAAGGATGGCACACCGACATAGCGCGAACCACTGTAGTGGTGCATCCCTATCATTTACACTACTATGACTAGCTATCGCCCTTCCCCTTGAAGGTGTGAAATAGTTCAAAGAGGCAAGACAGGTAGCTGAAAAACAAAGTCGTGTCGAGTTCGATATAATATGCACCCTATAAATGCTTCAAATACTTCCAAAAAATTGTTCGAACTATTTGTTTAATTTCTGTATCATGTTTTGATAAATATTTCAATACGTTTGAATTTATATTAAGTGTTGTTCATTTGGTTTATTACACACGCTTCAAATGGCATGTTTATACTTTCAAGAGTAAAAAAGGGTCCTTTCACGTTCGTATTTATTGTTTTATTTTATTATTTCTGCATTCAACGGTTGACTATTCGAAATGAACTGAACATAGCTTCGAATATGTTTCATAATCAAAGTAATAGGATGGACAATGTTGAATATCTCAGAAACAGTGAGTTTTAGGATTAATGTACTTTACTACTTTCATACTCAGAATTCGCTATTCTATTGAATTTGACAGACCATTTGAAAAAATAAAATTTAGCTCCACATCCGTTCTATCCCTGTAAAGAAACTAGTTTCACCATGTTTTGTGTTTCTTACAACCAGACAACTTTTATAAATAATATTTTTGCTTATTACTTTAAATAATAGATAGTTGAGGTGAACCGAGTTAGTGGGACACCCTGTATAATACAGCTTCTATACTTTTCTCGATGATACCAGCAGCTTTACCTGCGTCAATGCTAGAAATACATTATGTTTCCCGCACCCACCGCTCGAAAATCCGAGAGGGCGCTCGAAAACCAGTGGTTGTTTCAGAATATCGGTACTTCAGAACGGTGACACCGAAGACAAAAGAGTGAAAGGTCTATTCTATACCTGGTCTGTGGTAATACCCATAGATACGTGGCTGCCTGGTGCACGCGAGAGGGAGCTAGTTGCTATTTCCATATTCTATTTTGAATGGGGAAAGAAATTCTTAGCTGTTGCGTTGTCTTGTAAACATTTAAACAGAAGTCTGCTGGTACTGCAAACGTAGAAAATTCATTGTACATTTTAATTACTTGAAATGTGCTTAGCTACAATATTCTACGTTGACAGTAACGAATTATAAGTGAAAAGGAAAAATAGATGAGCGGATGTCCCCAGAAAATGAAGTTTGTTAGGTTAGACATTTTTCTATTAGCAAAACGTTGAAACAGGACACGAAATACACTTATTACAAAATAACGTCCTATATGCAGAAAGCAGTTATGAACAAACATTATATATAAAATTGTGTTGGATGTTAAATTGGGCTAGTGAAAATGCGCAGGCTGGATGCGCGTGATTATTATGTAGTCCCCTCATCGAGGTCTGTGAAGATAGCACCCCCAAATTCGAATTTTTGGAAAAACGAAACGGCATTCGTTTGTCCATCGTTTGCCCATGTTTGCCCATAAAAAATTTTCGTTTGCCCACCATTCAAAAAAAAATTATGGCAAAAAAAATTTTTTGTCAGCACCCCCATGAAAAAATTTTAATGATTTGGCAGTGGGAAACGATTGCCCATCGTTTGCCCACGTTTGCCCACCCAACAATTTTTTTTCCCACCCTTAAAAAAAAAGTTACGAGCAAATTAAAAAATTTGACTTTATCACCCTCCACGCATACATTTGAATGTTTTTAAAGTAGGATACGAATGTACCCGATCTGGCCACGTTTGCCCACCCTCAGATTTTATTTGCCCACCCTCCAGAATCGAATTAAAAAATAAAATCTGCGAAAAGAAGGGTACTGGAGACGCGATCGCGTTAAAGTTCGATTTTCTTCGAAAATATTATCAACATCGTTCTTTCAACGATGCAGTTCGTTAGTCTAGATGCAGGAGAGATTTGCTCACCCAATAATTTCGTATGCCCACCCTCCAGATTCGAATTAAAAAAAAAAGTCCGCGAAAAGAAGGTTACCAGAGACGCGATCGCGTTAAAGTTCGATTTTTTTCGAAAATATTATCAAATTCGTTGGTTTAACGATGCGGTCCATTAGTTTAGATGCAGGAGAGATTTGCCCACCCAATAATTTCGTATGCCCACCCTCCAGATTCGAATTAAAAAATAAAGTCCGCGAAAAGAAGGGCACCGGAGACGCGACCCCGTTAAAGTTTGATCTTTTTCGAATATATTATCAAAATCGATTGTTCTTACCGTAAAGGTTTAAGGTATTTGGTGGTATATTATCCAAAATTTCGCACACACTATTTCCCGTCACTTTAGTCGAACGACACTTCAATTTGTAGCTCTCATCGAATGCTTCACACTTTTCACACATCTGCAGCAGGTGCAGAATAACACCAGAGTCTATCAATGCTTTTCTAATCATTTTTCACTAATCACCACATTGAATTCGCAAACCGAATAATAATATAATCTCACACTTACTTCACAAGTCGTAAATGAACGCACGATCTTGCGAGAGCTGTGTCCGAACTCAGAAGACTGACTGATTTTCGTGGGTCGTTGGGAAGAATTCGAGAGTGTCGCAGACATCTGTTTACGTTTCAGCAGCGGTACTTGGCGCCGCGGCCCTTTACGGTATCGCGTTGCATGCCGTCAGCGAAAGAAAGTAAGTACGCATTTATAAACATTTCTTAAAGGTGTCACCAAATACTCTAAACTCTTACGTTAAAAACAATCGGTGGAATTTGCTAACAAATTTGAAAAACATTTCAAAATTACAGTGGAAGGAGAAGAAAAAGAAATAGTGGATAGCATTAATGTTTCTAACGAAAGTAATACTAGAATTTAAGAATTCTAGCCTTACAATAATCCAAATGAAATAAATAATATACTGCCACTATTATATTTTGAGTGGAATGTCTGATAACTCTATACCTCTACCGTGGAAACCATCCTTGAGTTTCCAAAGCAGCCTCGCGTGGCAAGCTCGCGCGGCAGCTTCGCGCGAGGCTGCTTCGCAAAGTGATTGTGGTCGAGGTATGCAGTTTCCAGACTTTCCACTTCGCGCGGCGTGCCTCGCGACGAATTCTCGCAAAGTCGATACGCACCTTTGACAGAACATATTCCCCCATTAAAAGTTATGCCCAAAATTGAAAATTTTACATGAGCGCTCCACAGATTAAACCAAATGAATACAAAAGGAGCGGTTAAAAAAGAAAATTCCAAGTTCGTAGTACAGTGGTCCCCGGATTATTGACATGCTTTTTTCCCCGGATCATCGGGAAAGCCACCCCACAGTTTTACTTCCTCGGTGCGAGTGAAGGCCTTCGGTCCCGGGTAGACCGCCCGTTGACTGCCGGGAGCAATAAAATCGTTGGGCCAGGAAAAATACCCAGTAGAGAAAAAGAAAATGTTCATGCATTTGATAGATGTTCATGAAAGTATTACCAATGGATTTTTTGGGATTTCCCAATGAAAATGAGTTCAAATATGGAGAAATTCGGTCCATTTTTAATGAACGTAGCGTGTGTCGCAGGCCAGTCACCAGAAGCGTGTTTTCCGCTTAAACCGGGGAACTGGAATTCTAATTGTATTTTCATAATAAAAAATAGACCGAAAGGCTTCGTGTTTGGACTCATTTTCGTTGACATAAACTCACCAATCCATCGGTAATACTCCCTTCTAGATGTAATCAGTAATATGAAAATTTTCATATTCAATACTGAATCTCAATTCGCCGTCGACCGAGGGTCCCCCGCTGGTGCGCTATTTCACTCACTCCCGGTTTACATCGTTCAGTCTCCTTGTCAGAGGGTTCGGGCGAGGGTCCTGACAAGGGTCAGTTTAATAAGCGCAAACTACTTCCCCTACCTCGGTTTATGGAAAATTCCCCGGTCCCGAATTTTTCTCGATAATCCGGTGAGCACTGTATCTACTATTACTGTAATATCATATTTTTACGTAATTTTATATATATGTGTATACTGAAGAATTGCGCAACAAAATTAAAAAAATTTTGTTTAAAATCTTTGCTTGTGTCTTATTATTAAGATCTATTAGTAACCATTTTCTTAAATGTTCTTTACACGATTGGTATTGCGCGCCTGAAACTAGTGGATGAAAGCCAGACCACGGTGGGAAAAGTGCGCGGGCGGAGACAACTCGACTTTCCCCAAACATGTGTTTGGCAACACTCAAGGCCAAGTCCCTTCTAACATCGACGAAAATTCGGGCCTAACCCTGAGTTGTAAACATCTGCAGCGAAGAAGACGGGGTTAGACCTCAAGCATTGCCTGTCGTACTAAATTGTACACTCCTGTCCCTCTTACAGGGTATACAAAAATATTAAAAAATAGATCAGTTATTTGTTGTCCCGGGCAGCTCCTCCGCGTGAGCGGTGTCTTAAATATCTCAAAAACTATTTGTCCGATTTATTTCAAACCTGGTACACATATTCTTAATGGTAGTATCTAAAACATAGCACCACAATTTTTTATGCGAAAACCCATTCGTATATAATATATGTCTCTAGTTTGCCTTGTTAGGTAAACAATGAATAGTGATATTCACCTTGCTGTCATTTGTACAGTAATTTTTTTCTTCTCAAATCCGTATGCTACATTGCAGATATTTTATTAATGAACACTGGAATCATGGTCTTTTACATGTTAGATAAACCTGGGCGTCATAATTGTACACATCGTTCACGCGCGTTACGATGGAGGAGCTTCACGGGACAAGAAATAACTCGGTCATTGTTTAATATTTTTGTACATTATTTATAAAACATATCTACTTAAAATGGTCACTGTCTCGGATTCATATTTATACATTTATCCTCGAATAATGTAATATCAAAATGTAATTGTGGCAGTATATTATTTAATTCATTTGGATTATTGTAAGGCTAGAATTCTTAAATTCTTGTATTACTTTCGTTTGATTTCATTAATGCTATCCACTAGGTTTCTTTTTCTTCTTCTTCCACTGGAATTTTGAAATGCTTTTCAAATTTGTTAGCAAATTCCACCGGTTGTTTTTAACCTAAGAGTTTAGAGTATTTGGTGACACCTGTAAGAAATGTTTATAAATGCGTAGTTACTTTCTTTCGTTGACGGCATGCAACGCCATACCGTAAAGGGCCGCGGCGCCAAGTACCACTGCTGAAACGTAAACTGATGTCTGCGACACTCTCGAATTCTTCCCAACGACCCACGAAAATCAGTCAGTCTTCTGAGTTCGGACACAGCTCTCGCAAGATCGTGCGTTCATTTACGACTTGTGAAGTAAGTGTGAGATTATATTATTATTCGGTTTGCGAATTCAATGTGGTGATTAGTGAAAAATGATTAGAAAAGCATTGATAGACTCTGGTGTTATTCTGCACCTGCTGCAGATGTGTGAAAAGTGTGAAGCATTCGATGAGAGATACAAATTGAAGTGTCGTTCGAATAAAGTGACGGGAAATAGTGTGTGCGAAATTTCGGATAATATACCACCAAATACCTTAAATCTTCACGGTAAGAACAATCGATTTTGATAATATATTCGAAAAAAATCAAATTTTAACGGGGTCGCGTCTCCGGTGCCCTACTTTTCCGGGATTTTATTTTTTAATTCGATTTTGAAGGGTGGGCATACGAAATTATTGGGTGGGCAATCGTCTCCCACATCTAGACTAACGAACTGCATCGTTGAAAGAACGATGTTGATAATATTTTCGAAGAAAATCGAACTTTAACGCGACCGCGTCTCCGGGACCCTTCTTTTCGCGGACTTTATTTTTTAATTCGATTCTGGAGGGTGGGCATACGAAATTATTGGGTGGGCAAATCTCTTCTACATCTAAACTAATGGACCGCATCGTTAAACCAACGAATTTGATAATATTTTCGAAAAAAATCGAACTTTAACGCGACCGCGTCTCCGGTACCCTTCTTTTCGCGGACTTTATTTTTTAATTCGAATCTGGAGGGTGGGCATATGAAATTATTGGGTGGGCAAATCTCTTCTACACCTAAACTAACGGACTGCATCGTTGAAAGAACGATTTTGATTTTATTTTAGGAAAAAATCGAACTTTAACGCGATCGCGTCTCCGGTACCCTTCTTTTCGCGGATTTTATTTTTTAATTCGATTCTGGAGAGTGTGCAAATAAAATCTGAGGCTGGGCAAACGTGGCCAGATCGGGTACATTCGTATCCTACTTTAATAACATTCAAATGTATGTGTGGGGGGTGATGAAGTCAAATTTTTTAATTTGCTCGTAACTTTTTTTTGAAGGGTGGGAAAATAAATTGTTGGGTGTGCAAACGTGGGCAAACGATGGGCAATCGTTTCCCACTGCCAAATCATTAAAATTTTTTCATGGGGGTGCTGACAAAAAATTTTTTTTTGCCATAATTTTTTTTTGAAGGCTGGGCAAACGAGATTTTTTTATGGGCAAACATGGGCAAACGATGGAGAAACGAATGCCGGTTCGTTTTTCCAAAAATTCGAATTTGGGGGTGCTATCTTCACAGATCTCCCTCATCGAGGTGACAGAAAATATAACCTATATGCTATACCTGATTTCCTAAAGATACTGTTACGGCGTAATAATAATGCTTCGGAAGGATGATAAAAATTTCACAAATGTAGAGCAAAATAACGAAGTAGCCGCTCTACATTTATTGTTTATTAATTTCCTTAATTATGGTCCGAATTATATCATTCTTGTGGCCAATTTGATCGAGAGAACATAAGGAATTGATTGACGTCAAGTAGTAAGGCTAAGCGGGTTCTAAAGCAGGTCTTCTGAGGGGAGCGCGGGGGCGAGGGATGTAATGGCGCGCGGGGTTGCGGCGGAGGGAAACCTTGGCGGGGGGGGGGGGGCGGGGAGAGGAAGACAGGTTGCGCGCGCACGAGCCGTAGAGTGGGGGAAGCCGTAATCGTGAAGGGGATTAGTCCGGACCGAGCCGTCGCGGTGACCTCTCCAGACCTGGCCCACCGCCGGAAACTTTTCAGGGGGGGAATGACCCCCGAAAACTTTTTCATACCTAACCGAGGGAGGGGACGACCCCCAAAATTTTTTTCCCCAAATTCTTTCCAATGCAGAGAAATAATAATAATTTTTATTGGAAATTGTTTCGGAAGATCTCGGGAAAAATCGACGTTTTACAAACCACATACTCAGAGGGTGGGATAGAGAAAGCATTACTTTTAAAGCTAAATTCGAGAGAGGGAAAGAGACGGCACTACATAGTGGTACAATCTCATTTTATTCTAAAGCTAACAGAATTTCAAAGCGTTTCGATTTAACGTCGCGACGTATCGCGCGATCGTGTGTAACTTGAATCCTCTGGAGCTACCGCGCGGGATGACGTCATTTATACGGCGGTGCGAAGAACGCTCGAAGGAAATAAACGCCGAATCTTAAAATTAGGTGGCGAGAAGGATGACGGATAAATGAAATGGAGAAATAATATACGTTCAAGAAATTTTTATTTAAAATTAAAAGAATATAATTTAACATTTTTTCCTACGAGCATCAGCTAGAATATCATTGATGATAAATGCTAACAGTTCGCTATCTACATGATAATCCTCACAGTAATGTTCGCTATCACATGACTTTAGCAGCACGACGGGCATCTAATGTTTCGCAAACAACATCGCTCTGCTGTAGCACGTTAACAAAAGTTTTAAATTTCGTCTGCACATCTCTTCTAATTTGATGCAGCCGCGAATATACATAGTCTATATATGGCTCAATATTTAATAAAAATGTTACTGTATCCGGTTTGAAATACAACGACTTATTATGTAGCGTCATCCTTACAATCGGAGATTTATAGATCTTACAAAAATCCATCGTTAATTGATCCATCTGCATCGAAAATGATCCAGGTAATCGTGCACGTTCTTCAATGGTTGTACGACTGTTGCATAGCGCACCCCATGTTATACCATGGTAACGTGAGAAACATCCTACGATTGTCGCCGAGAACCATTTCTACATCGACCGTAGACCGTACGCTGATTCCAATTTCCAAATATTTGCTGCCCATGGATGTTAATGCGTATCTTCTAACCATGATACGCGATGTTCGGCGCGGGTTAATAGAACAATCAAAGTTATGAAATTGCCCGCTCGTATTAGGTATACAAATTTTGAGAATGTGTGAAAATTAAGCCTTACCAAGCAACTGTATTCTCCCCGCGTTGAGCCACACCATCATTTTGCACGATCGGAACGTAATAATTCATGCGTTCAACGTTTCCTTCGGCACAGGTACTGCACATTTTTTTAGAGCACTCTTTGTTCTGTCGAAAGTTACTGAGGCTACTGAGCGATTGATTGAATAGCGTCCGGGAGCTGGCTTAAATAGAGGCGCAATTGCTTCCCCCACCACAGCATTTTATTTTAAGGCTACCAACTTTTCGATAATGTTTTTCAATCTTAACGTCGCAGCATACCTCACGATCGCATGTAACTTGAGTCCCACTCTCAAGGATAAAATTCTCGACACGTGTTGAATGTAATATAATACTTTGGAAACGTAAAATCTTAGAATTATTGATTTTGCGCGCTAATTCGTCATACGCATGAATCATAGAAAGAATTATGCTGTATCGACAGAAACTGTATGGAACCATGTTGGGACGGATCGTCATTTTTTTTGCATGCAATGCATTCGAGGGAGGGGGTACACCAAAAGAGTAAGACAGAGATACCAAATCACGATAAGAATATAAATGCGCGCTCTAAACTGCACAAAGCCTCTAATCATTACAACGTGTTGCGCGGAAAAGACATTACATTAACATTACATTTACGATCATGGAACACTTCGCGCAAGTAGAACGCCAGTTGTTGGATCAATCTACACGATTAATTTCACGGAAAGAGTACCTTGTGGGAGAAGAACGGTGCAACGAGTGTATCGAATCGTTGGAAGAACACAGCCGCGTAAAACGCCCGCGATTATCGATCGGTGTTCAACAATCGTTGGTTGCTCGAATCGCGCGGCTCGAAGGACTGAAACATTCGTTGCGCAGCCGTTTCTTGCATGAAGGTGCCGGTCATTCAAGCACAGGACTTTTGTGGCGCGAAATGGACACTGCTTTCGATACCCGCGTATTAACTGGTGCCATGCTAAATTCGAACTATATCGAGCCGCGCAACTTCCTCTAAGATACGGGGACCATTGTGCTAGAGCATGCGCGGGGTGCTTTGAGGAAACGTCAAAACCTCAAAGTGAACACAGTGTTCAACGGCGAATTTGTGGCGGGTGACAAGCATGCTTGTAAAAGCATCAATACCCGAAACTGTGAACTCTTCAGAACATCTGATCTACAGGACTGGTATCAGCGATGTGTCATCGAACCCACCCTGGCATCGCTGGAAGAGTTCCAGGAACGCGACAGCGGATGGGCATTGACGAGAATCCTCAACCTGACTGTTTAAACGGTGCCTTGGGCAGCCGTGTGGATTGCGCTGGTAAGGCCAGGGAAGGAGGATGCACTCCGAGAAATAGTTCACCGGTTGACGGGACGTCTCGTTTATTTGGCCCAGGTGGGCGTCGTTTACGGTAACGGACGATACTCCACACAGTACTCGACCACGAACGAACACGACTCACACAAAACACGCAAAGCACACGAAACAAAGATCTGTACACAATATGTACAATAAGCGCTGGGCGCGAGTGGCTCGATGGGCCGTTTTATCGAAGTTCCAAAAACTCGTTGGGTCGCTGGGCGACAAAGAAACAGCCGTCGTGCGTGCGGGAGCGTGTTATTATTCAACGGTGTTCGTGGTACTAACTGCCGGATTCCCGGAAGAGCTCGAATTCCCAAGCAAAAACGTGATAATCGTGTAACCGTCTAAAGGTGGAGTCTCTATGGCGCGGCCGGCGGCCAAATCTTAAGCACCGCTCTTATGGAGAAGCATGTAAAACGAAGCGCGTTTTCGACAGGCCGCGGCCGCGCGTCTGCTACAGCAGCAACCTAGGCTACTCAAGAGGCAACACAATGCGATGAGTGTCTGTTTTCCGCCATGATGGCGGAATCTACTAGCCGCGCGGCTAGCCACAGCGACAAACCGCTCGACTCCTCAAAACTGAGTCATAGCCGCGGCCGCGCTGCGGTCCAACGGCAGAGTGGGACAGAATCCCAAAAATAAGGAAACAAGATAGAATTAAAAAAATATGGGATTATGTTTTTTTATATATTTCTTGTAAACTAATAATATGAACTCCTAAAAAAGGGAAAAATATCGTGGCCTCTACATCTGATCTGTGTGTAAACACGTGTCACAGTTTGTATGTTCTTTCTTGTGGGAAATTTTGAATTGAGTCTTTTAAATTTTGATGATATAAAAGACACAAATTTTTTGGGAACCGAAATGAGTAGTATCGTTTTTGGTAAGCAATAACAAAGAATTAGTTACATACTCTTCTTTTCCATAAGAAACCCATTGAAGAAATATTAGCAATTTTATATTAGCAAGCGTCTTTTTAGTTACCCTCCGGGAATTTCCTAGCAAATTTCATTTTTGTGTTATAATCAACATATATTTGGCTTTGCAACTGCGAAAATGAGATTTGGCAATATTTACCAATAATGGAGTAATTACCTGTATTCTATGTCGCACAGTGAGGCTGAATCTCAATAAATAGGAAAAAATTCAACAGCATCACATTTTTCGCACTGAAACTGCCGAATACAATTAAGGAAGTTCGTAAAAAAGTATTAATATACAACTCATACGGAAGATTGCTGTTAATTAGAAAAATTAAGTCAATAATTGCCAAAAAACTAGAACAATTTGATAAATATATCTATATACTATGGAAAGTGCAGAAATATTTGCAAACCTGTATCCATGTTATCCTATATACCAAATACTGTTTATAAAGTGCTAATACATTCATACGTAATTATACAATATTTGGGCAACCTTTCAATCGCCTAATTTTGTGACGGGACCCAAGATGCCAGAAATAAAGGTTTTACAAGTGAAGGAAAGATTGTACGCTCAAAATTTTGTCATTGCAATACAAATGAAGATGTTTTAAACTTTTCATCGATTTCTTCAGATCCAGGAATAGTGTTTTATAAAGTAGCTTCATAAGATTCGACATTTTGATTAGAAAAAGTGGCATGTTGAATTTTTTCTCTATTGTTCAGATTGACGCCCACTGCGTTGGGGCAAAAGCGAAATCGGAGCCAAGCGGGAATTCATTCGTTGTTTTCGACCGATAATCCCAAGAACGTTTCGACAACATCTGTTTGCCAGCATTTCTAAAGGGCAGTCAAGAACGTTATGCCGTCTGTAATAATTTTAAGCATTCTTCAGTCTCACAATGGGTTAATCCGTATATTGGTCTCTCGGTGGGTAGTACGTACGATGGCTTCGTACCTGGACGTAGGTACTGCTATTAACCGCCGCGCGGGATAATATGGTTATAAAAACAAATGTGGCGAGGTACTCTGGCCGTTCAGCCACAATAATTTTAGGCAACCAGATGCGAGGTTTTCACCCTCGATTTCTTCAAGAGGGAGAAGGTTCCTCCTGCGTCGCCGAATTCACAGGGGGCAAGTCCCCTCTCTTTAAGGAAGGGTGTTCCCAATGTGTGTATCATAATTAAATTACAACAACAATTATTTTCATATTACTTTCTCTTCTTTAAATATTAAAATAGAAAATATAAAATAGTTTAAAGAAGGAACATTGTACTGTATGAACTCCGGGTGGTATCGGTACCTATAGGTACATTAGACCCCCCCCCCCCCTCGGATTGTGTGATTGGGGGAAAATCATTAAATTTGCAAGCGCAATATCTCGAAAACCAGTTGAAATAAGGTGTATACATTATAGGTTATTGAATTTGTCTTGGAACGCATTATCAAGTGATCTCTAAAAAAATAGTTTCATTTAAAAAACCGAACTTGTTACTCGTATCTGTTAAAATAATAATTAACGAAAAATTGGTCTGCACTTTTAAATTCTGAATTCTGAATTCGTTTTAAAAGAATACATCAGTTTTGCATAACAGATTATTCTCTATGGTGTATACTTTCCGAGATATTGGGGCAAATGTGTTTTTCACCACCAGATATGGATGATTGTCAATGAAAGAAAATACGTGCGTCACTAAAGGGTGATTCTCCAGATTCAATTGATATCATTTCAAGTTGTCTTCGTTCATAATAGTCCGATTTTCATGAAATTTCATATGATTTACATCGGAAAAACACAAGGAATCCATTGGTGTCACTTACATATCGAAACAATAAAGAATAAAAAATTATTTTATTCCTGAAGCAGGTATGAATCCTTGGCCGTAGACCCTTTCAAGTGCGCTTGAACAAAAGTGGGACCCCGAACGCCGCGCGGCCGGAGGTTGGCCACCGGCATGGGCCGCTGAGCCGCGGCCGCCGGCCGCGCCATAGAGACTCCACCTTTAACGGTCGGTGCGTCATAATGTTGACACGCTCTCGCACGCACATTTAAATCACAGCTGAGCGGCGCGTTACGTCGCGGCCGCAACACTGACCGTCAATGTCAAAAAGTACATTCCGCTGCGCGCGGGGTGCCACTACAAGTTGCCGCATGAATTGGTGCTAAAGAGAGCGACCATTTGCGTACAATCCCTGGACAACGCATGTTTCGCATTGGCAGTTGTCGCCGCTTTCCATCCTGCGGAAAGAGACACTGCGCGCCCAAGTTCATACCCGCCTTATGCGTCCGTGCTAAATCTCCAAGGCATTGAATTTCCAATGTCCCTGGAACAAATTGGGAAGTTTGAAGGATTGAACGAAATCTCCTTCAAAGTGTACAGCTTTGAGGCGGAGAAAGGGTCGACGGTCTTTCCACTGCGGCCACAAGAGGGATCGACATGTAAACTTGCTCTACACGCCGAATCATGAGCACGGCGATGTAGGGCACTTTGCATGCATCAAGGACTTGTCCCGGTTGCTAAGCACCCAGTCGAGCAAGAACAAAGCCAAGAAATATATCAGTGATCGGTACGTATATAAACTTATGAAATGTTGAAATGTCTCGTGAAAAAAATTAAATAAAAATTTGTTGGATTACAGGTGCATGTACTACTTCGGATCTCCCGAGAAGTTGGAGGCCCATTCGCTGGACTGCGGCAAGATGAACGACTGTGCCGTTCTGCTGCCCAGCGAAGGAAACAATTTGCTCAACTTCAGCAACCACTGCAGGAAGGAGTGACTCCCCTTCGTGGTGTATGCAGATCTGGAGTGCATAACCGAAAAAACACAGGACAACCGAGTGGGTGATAATAAATTACACACGTACCAGCACCATAATGTGCATAGCATAGCATATAACATGCATTGCTCGTATGATACATCGCTATCGATGTATCGATGTCGTCGCGACACGGATTGTGTCGATGAACTAAAAAATTTTGCAAACTTCGCCAAACCCATCTTGACTAGTAATACTCAAAATGCTGGATTTAACTACCGAACACTTGACGGCATATCGCAATGCAACACACTGTCATATATGCGAAGAGCCATTCAAGGCTGATGATTTACGAGTCCACGATCACTGTCATCTTTCCGGGCGGTTTAGACGCCCAGCACATTCGGAGTGCATTTTAAATTATAAAAATGCGTTTTACATCCCCATATTTTTTCATAATTTATCCGGCTACGATTCGCATTTCATTATCGAGGAAATAGCTACCGCTTTCGAAGGCAGCGTTGATGTATTGCCTATAACGAAAGGAAAGTACATTTCATTCCCAAAAAATGTCGAAGATATGGCTGACTCTGACTCGCGAAATTATATTAAATTGCGATTCATCGATTCGTACAAATTTCTCAATACCAGTCTCGACAAATTAGCATCATTTCTTAGCGCAGATAAATTAAAAATTTTACGATTCGAATTTGAAACATTATCCACCGACGACTTCAATTTATTGACGTGAAAGGATGTCTTTCTGTATGAATATCTTGATTGCGGGAACAAGCTGCAGGATCCATGCTTACCACCGCGCGAGTCATTCTACAGTTCGTTAACGGTTGAGACTGTATCTGAGACCGAGTACGCGCACGCTGAGATTGTCTGGCAGCATTTCGGAATTAGAACCTTGGGCGAATGCAGCGACTTGTATTTGAAAACAGATGTCTTGTTATTGGCAGACATTTTCGAAAATTTTCGCGAAATTTGTATCAAGAGTTACGGACTAGATTCAGCACATTATTATACTTTACCCGATTTCACGTTGGATGCCATGCTAAAATATACCAAAATTACATTTGAATTGCTCACCGATGTCAAAATGGTTATGTTTATCGAACGCTGTATACGTGGGCATTTAAGTCAATGTTCCGGAAGACATGCACATGCCAATAATAAGTACATGCCATCTTACGACGCATCGGAACAGTCATGGTACTTGATGTACTTTGACGTGAACAATTTGTATGGATGGGCAATGTGTCAGCCCCTGCCATACGCTAAATTTCAATGTGTCGAAGATGCTGCAAATTTTAACGTGTCTTCAAGCGCGGTCGATTCGCCTACAGGATACATTCTAGAGGTAGATCTGGAATATCCGCAATGTCTGCACGACGCTCATGCCGATCTACCGTTCTGCCCGACGCGTGTGCCAAACCACCTGGCAGCAGGCAGGACAAGTTACTCGCGACGGTATACGATAAGCAGCGTTACGTTATACATTAGGTCAACCTGCAGCAGGGCACGCGTCACGGTCTTCGTATTACAAAGATACACCGCGTGCTTCAATTCGCTCAATCCCCCTGGCTCCGCGATTACATCGAACTCAATACACGGTTTAGAACAAGTGCGACAAACGACTTTGAAAAAAATTTGTACAAATTGATGAGCAATGCGGTATTCGGTAAAACTATGGAAAATGTACGAAATCATGTGGATGTAAAACGTTTGACACATTGGGAAGGGCGATATGCTGCGGAGGCAATGTTCGCGAAGCCGAATTTCCACAGCAGAAGTGTTTTTTCGGAAAATTTAATAGCTGTTGAATTGCAAAAACTCGAGGCGAAATTCAATAAACCGATATACGTGGGTATGTGAATTCTAGACATATCAGAAATTTGGTTCTATGAATTTCACCACGAGTACATGTCTCCCAAGAACGGTAAAAATTGTACAATTCTATATACTGACACTGACATTCTCATTTATCACATTCGATGCGACGATATCTACGAGACCATGAAACACAATATCGATAGATTCGACACAAGCGATTATCCTGCTGACAATTCATATAATATGCCACGTGTAAATAAGAAGATTCCGGGGCTGATGAAGGATGAAAATAACGGTGCGATAATGACCGAATTCGTAGGTCTTAGAGCGAAAATGTATGCACTTCGCGTAGTCGGCAAAAAAGATACGAAAAAGGGGAAAGGCGCCCAGACCAACGTCATAGACAGAACGATAACTTTCGACAACTACGCGCAGTGTTTGCATAGGGAGATCGAAATGGTTCGCAGACAATCATGCATACGGTCTAAATTGCATAAAGTGTACACCATCTCGGAATCTAAAATCGCTCTATGTTCGTACGAGGACATGCGGCATATCGTACCCGATTCGACCGACACCCTGCCCTGGGGACATTATAATATACCATTGTAATAATAGAAATTGTATTTATTGTATTTATTGTGTAATATAAATGGTGGAATTAATGTGTAAAAAAAATAAAATTGTTCACTCATGTATATGTATATGTATCATTGTATTTATTGAACCATGTATTATTTTACAATACATTATTTTTATTTATCCAAGAATTGTGTGATTTATCAAACTCCAGCCACTTGACGTATACCTCATCCCCCTTTCTACGCAACACTTTTTCACTAGATACACATCAGGATCGGTGACGCATTGCAGCTCGTGTTCATAGAATCCTCCAGCAACGGGGTTTCCACAGGAATCGACGAGCAGATATGTTGCAGGATTAGTTGCCTGTATTTTGGCTATCTTGAACACCTCCGTTGTCCAATTCGGCGTATAGCCTTTATCGAAGATGATTTTAAATTTGCTCACGCGCACAAACTCACCCTACTTGAATCTCGCTGGAGCAGCGATCTTTATGTTGCTGTATACGGTGGCTAGCAGGTTATCGGCGATCGCAGGCGTAACATCGCAAGGACGCATTCTGATGGTTCTATGTTTTCGTGCTTTATACTCTGCAAGTAGACTTGGTAGCGCATCGGTCCATCTATAGGTGCCATTGAGCGTAAACAATTTCCACATATTGTTCTTCAAAGTTCGATTGAAACGTTCTACGACAGAGGCCTTCATCAGCGAATACGTCGAATAATGATTAATATCATGCTTTGTCAAGAATTCCTTGATCAGTTTGCAAATTTTTCGGATATCGATCTCTAAATATCTTTGCAAACGCTTTAGTCACCTCAGCACCACTTTTAGTCTTGAGTGGCAACGCCCATGCATACTTGCTCAGCACATCGATGACGGTGAGTATGTAGTGGTGACCCTGGTTAAACTGCGAGTATGGACGCATTTCGATAATGTCAGCTTGCCACAGATAATCGTATCCATGCACTATGACGCGTCTCCGCGGGAAATGTTTTCGAGCTGGAGCGTGCAATTCCTCAACAAGTTGTAGCTGCTTGTAACCATGGTTTCCTTTACTCTTTGATTTCGATAATGACTGTATGGTTGATCGTAGGGGTGTCTTGGACACGAATGATGCGATAATTATCATGTACGTGCATTATGTGTGCCCCATCGGTCCGAGGAAATTCTGGACAAGTTGCTGCTCCGTGGCAAAAGCGGTTATAGCCTCTTTAACTTTTCGATTTTTGTTGTCCGGCTGTGGGATAGAATTCAACGCCTGCGATATCTTTTGTACGCTGTTTTGCAACGTCAGCATATCTCTTTGAAACACGACCAGCTTTCTCTCTAATTCTTCCTGCTGCTCTCTCAAAAGTTTAATGCTCTTTTCCACGTACAGTTTATTGACGGCATCGGTGTCGGCCACCGGCTGAGCTACGCGTCGTATCTTGCGCGATTTTGCATCAAAGTCGGCACGAGCCACACAAAGAGCGTTATCTCGCATGTCATTTCGAAGCAAACCGCTCCGTTTGTAATAGTCCATTCTAGCTGTTCCACTCTTCTCGAGCGATACCCCAAATTTGTTGATTGGCATCTGGATGCATACTGTGCACATCACCGGCGCGCGGTTTTATATAATGAGGCCTACCTCGCGGAGTTCCTCGATAATCGATAGAATTTCGGAATCATGAGAGTTATTACCCGCCTGACGCGACGCTTCAATCAAACGCAATCGATCCACCAGCTCGTTGGTGTCGTCCCAATGCACATAATCGATCTTGTTATCGTTTACCACCATGACTTGTGGTACCGTTAGAACTTTCCCTGCCCTACTAGCCGATACACGGGGGAGTAGCGGTGGAATTACATATTTGTACTTGTGCCCCTTATTGCCCAATATGGGATTTTTAGCACCATGACCACGTCTGTGGACATTCGTTGCCAGCGGTATACTTTTGTATTTTTGTTTATCGGCATCGGAGTATACAGCATCGTCTGGATTTCTCTTGAAAATCAGTTCGTAATAGCCGGGCGTTCCTCTGTATGTTACACCATCTATGATTATATTATCATCCCTGTCTATATCGAAAGCCTTATCCCCAAGCATCGTTCTATTATCGTTAAAATATACACCGTACACATAGTCCATTGCTGTATCCCTATCGCCACTTAGGATTGTGCTGAGGTATTTTTGTCCCAGCGGGCCGAAATGACTGCGGAACGTTTCTTGTCCCTTGGATGTTTGAAGTTGTTGTCTAATAGATGTTACAAACCACTCATTGGGGCTAGTTTCGAAAACGTCGTCATCATGATCATGAGTTGTGAGCAACTGCACACTAGTAAATGTATTTATTGCTGTGGGGGGACCGGGAGACTCGTTTGATGTAGCATTCTGTCGTTTCCGCTTCGATTGATCTGGTGTGGAGGTTACGGGTGAATATTCCAATGACACGTGTTGTTTCCTATTTCTCTTGTGCGATGTGTTCCCTTTCGGCTTGATTTTGGTTTTAGGCGTTAATGTTTCATTCTGTTTGAGAATTAAGTTGGGTCAGCACGCTGGTAGAAAGTGAGGTTAGGAGTCAACAGTGAAGAGGTGCACACAACACAGTATTTGAGTAAAATGATTTACGTGTCTTTATTTTAAAATCCACTTGTAGAGTGAGAGAGGGTGCTCATTGAGCACTGCGAAGGATTACAATTGTAAACATAATCCCCGTGATATGATTGCGTGCACATGCACCACGTGTTCGCGAATTTTTCACAACGCACGAAGCTGAGACACACACGATCCGTTTTCTTTGGAGAAATGAGCAAAGGTGTTGAGAA
The DNA here is from genome assembly GCA_963932335.1 of Andrena marginata. Classification (NCBI taxonomy): domain Eukaryota; kingdom Metazoa; phylum Arthropoda; class Insecta; order Hymenoptera; family Andrenidae; genus Andrena; species Andrena marginata. The sequence goes on from OZ010663.1 coordinate 21,044,480, forward strand.
AGGTGATGAATTTTGATAGCACATTGATCAGGGTGAGATGTGAGAATTCACAAGTTGCTTAAATACGACCGATGCGAAACCGACACGTCTTTACGCGCACGCTGTGTGAACAAGAAGGCTTGTACTATAAAACTGGATGATAATTTCCGTTACGCGTCTTCTCGAACATGCTCGAGAGAGTATAGACGTGGGGAAGTTTGGTTGGTTGATGAATAGACGTGGTGAGCTTTGATTAGCTGATCGATTGTGGATGAATTGTGATTGGCTGATCGATTGTAGATCAGCCTGGTGTTCAGCTGCCCAGGAGGTGCTGCGCCGAGAGCGAGTGTGGCGGCTTTGGGAATTAATGCATTCCCAAACACATTCCCTTTATCGTCCGTGCTCATTAGCGGTGATGTGTCAGCTTCTACCGCTGTGGTATTTTCCGCAATATGTTTTAAGGGTTCGACGATAGGTTTAAAGTATCTCTCCAACGCGATATCTTCCTCCATCTTACCAGTCTTCATAGCCTGATGTTTCTTGCGAATGGATTCGTTGGTTTTTGCAAATTTCCTTCGCTATTCTCTTGTGATCCTTAATCTCCAGAGTATCGATATCAATCATCGTTGTACCGTAGATGTTGCTTTCCCACCGACGTGTTGACGACAATTGACCATCTCATGGTACGGCAAACTCGTTAAATCCCTTTCTATAACGTCCATTGGACATCGCGCTATCCTTGTCTTTTACCACGAAATCATACTCCCGTTGCCAACAATTACGACACAAGGCGCAGAAATCCTCGTAAGACATGTCAGTGTTTACGTGATCGTTGTACACATGTTTCAAGTTGGTACCATCCTGCTTAAACAGAATCAGCAGATTCGCATTGTCGCTTATAAGATGTTTTGTAATGTTTGTATTCCTCTGACAGAGATAGAAGCAGTCAACGTTCGAGTGGCGCCCCATTGCAAAGTATTCCCTTATGGTATCTTGCTTGTCGCATGCCACGTCATCAAAGATAAAAATTGAATTTGGAAGCGATTCGCTCTGTTGGATGAACTCACTGTTATTCGAAAACGTAAAGTAGCCAATTTCATCTATCGGAGTCAATAAATTCTCCAAATACTGATATTTCGGCTGTTGCAACCACTTGGAATACACGTACACGTTCTCGAAGCGGACGTCGTGAGGACTTTCCCACAAGCTGACAAGCACGTTTTTCTTTCCACAATTTGATGGACCACAAATGACGCAGCGGATAGTGTTTGGCAGCATGATACCATGTCTGCGTCTTGTTTTCGAAGACATCATTTGAGATTTATCGTCAAAATTTGTCACGCGTATCGTCACAGGTTGTAGCACGAATGGCCTCCTCTTCGCGAACTGTGAAAAATGATTTTGATACGTCGAAGCGGTGATGCGCCCTATTTATTGGTCCTCACTGTAGTAAAACGGTTCAGTATTCAAAATGCTTCTGGTCTTGTCGGATATTTGTGATATTCGAGACCTAACCTCTGAGTAGTTGAAATATATACCAAAGATTATTCTTCTCCGAGAGTTCGACAGACACATTGATCAGTTGTGGGACAGACTCCCCGAGCATATAAAAGCCGATGAAGTTCAGCAGTATCGTCGGTGTCTAGAACATTATAATCGCCCTTGGCAGCGAACTTATATCGACGGTCCAGCACCATTGATTAAAAACTGTGGCGAATGTAGTCGACGAGAGTAAAGAAAGGTTGTGGTTTGTTAAATCAGGTGATAAACGCGCTACCTATGGAATTACATATTCCGGGATACCAGTTTTGCGGCCCAGGAACTCATCTGGCAAAACGATTAGCTAGAGGGGATCAAGGCATAAATCCGTTGGACGCGGCGTGTCGAGAACACGATATTGCATATTCGCGTAGCAATGACCTCGGCGAAAGGCACTCGCCAGATAACGTTCTCGCTGTCAAATTGCGAACACGCATCGTTGCGCGAGACTCGACTCTGGGTGAAAGAGGTGCTGCTACGGCTGTTTGGGCAGCTATGAAGGCCAAGACGAAAATTGGAATGGGGATGAAAACAAAAACCCGCAAAGGGACTCCAAAGAGAGCATCGCAAAAGCGGATTCTTCTGGTGGCAAAATGGGGTGGTATATTACCACTTCTACCGCTGCTAGGAGTTCTCGGACCATTAGCTGGTTGAGCGGCGGGGATCGCCATGACGGTCAACGATAATAAGGCGGCGCAACATCAGCTGCAGGAAATGCAACGCCATAATTGCTCCATGGAAGGTCGTGGACTCTATCTCGCAATATACAAGCGTGGAGAGGGTATGTTGAAACGAAAAAAAGCGCCGAAAAGAAAATAAAAATGCCTCTGGGCGTAACTACCGATGCACAATCGGAGGAGTTGGTAAAACGTATGCGTATTCCATTCTTTTGAAATGTTTTTATGCGTAACGCGTTACCAGCTGGAGGAGTACGTCGAAACGAGAGTGGTATCCTAAATTTGGACAATGTCGAGGGGCCTGGGACTCATTGGGTGGCATATGCGAAGAGAGGGTGTCGAATTATATATTTCGACAGCTTTGGGAATCTTCGGCCGCCTATGGAATTGGTAAAATATTTGGATAAAGATGCTGTGAAGATTGAATACAATCGAACGTCTTATCAGAAGTACGATCAGAGCAATTGTGAACAACTATGCCTACGCTTTCTACAAACGATCGGCACCGAATTTAAGGATTGACTTCCCACCACTCTGATTCAGTAATAGTCGAGCAGTTCGAGCAGAATATGTCGTTAAGGGGGTAGACACGGGTAATGCAGCGCGCTGTATACCGACACAATCTGGCCCGAAACATGGGTTCGGGATTTTTCGTTTTTCGTCCTTTTATGAGCATATTTTGGGCTGGGCGAGGTCTCATTCGAAAGAGGAAGGTTCAACGCGGAGCGCTCTGCTCATGGTTCAACGAAATTGTGTTGATATGTAATAATATGAGTGTCCAAAGTAGAGCAAAAGTCGACAAAATACACCAGCAGAATCTAAGCATTGTTAGGTCGCTAAAAGAGATTTGTGGCTCAAACGGTGAGCAGAGCGCTCCGCATTGAACCTTCCTCTTTCGAGTGAGACCTCGCCCAGCCCAAAATATGCTCATATAAGGACGAAAAACGAAAAATCGTGACTGCATTCCCAAATACGAATTCCGCCATATTGGCGATAATACAGAGCAAGTCACGTGACTAATTTAGTCGAGCTAGTGGATACGAGATGGCGCCTACTCGGGACGACTGCCAACGTGGAATCATAGCAAAACTGATGAGGCGTTAGCTGGATACACGAGCCACAGTTAAAGCGTGATGCAGTCAATGTATGTATTTTCGGACGATTGTAGGTTAGGTTATATGCATTTTAGGCATACATTGACTAGGAACTGCTGGGAATGAATACACTTACTAAAGCTTTTACCGTAACACGTACATCACTTGAAATCGCTGTCGTATTTATGTTATAGTAATTGAGACAGTTAGAGAAACAACGGAATAACCTGCAAATAAATTTTTCCTATTGTACATTGATGGCTCAGCGCACACATATTGTATGTCCACTTTTAGCGTGTTTTGAGAAAAACAGGTTCAAACATTCAATGGTACTTTATAATTAAATAAATACTTTTTGCATTATTGTATTATTATATATATTGTAAGGAAATTCGAAGTAGGCAAGCGTTTGAAACAGGCCATGTGCATTTCCTCAAGAGTCACCCCCTCTCGGAGGGAAAGGCCTTAAGGACTAGAGTCATAAAAAGGGAAAGCGTTGGCGGGACGGTCAACGGCGTCCTGTCGATGACGGTCAGTCGAGTACGGAACGATATCTGGGAAAGTCTTGAATAAAGCGTACAGTTTTTAACGAAAATACTCTTTACTTTACTTCTGGCAAACACACGGAACCCTTTGCTTCATCCTGCGCGCCCCTCTCGCGTAATTTGCTTACAATATGTAATATAGGTATCACTGAAAATATGTAATTAGTAGTATAAGTTAGAATCTGCAAAATTATCATAATAATTCCATAACAATACTTCGAAGATGGACATGCTATATGTAACCAAGTACAGAGGAGGACATAGTATACTGAATGATATTTTATACAAATGAACGAAAGGAATAATAACTGGAAATAATCTCACTTCAATATTATATTTATTTTGAAAGTAACAGGAATAAAAAAATAATTATTCCCTTTCATTTTCGCAGTATTAATTTTCGTAGTTTTCATTTTTGTCAATGTCCATGGGTGTTGGAATTACATTACGTTGTGATTTTGCTAATGGTATGCTATTGATAAATGCCTTGTAGTATTGAGGAATAATTCCGTTGGAAGATACAGAAGATCTTTTTTCTTCGCGATAGATATAGGAAGACTTTTTTAAAAAAATTGATTTATTGTCACATTTTCCAAGAATATTTTCGTCCTCTGGCATGGACATACAATAAACAAAAATATTATTTTTGATAAATTTATAGAAAAGATAAAAATGTGATTTTTATACAGCATAAAGAAACAGTCAAGCACTATTTGTTGCATATAAAAACTCAAATTTCATAAAAAGTGGACATACAATATGTGTGTACTAAGCCATCGATATGATTAGTAGAGCCTATATAATATAGGTTATATTTTCTGTCACTTCGAGGACAGAAAATCCGTTCCTCCAAGTGACAGAAAATATAACCTATGTATATGCTATATGACAATAAATGTTGAGCGGCTATTTCGTTCTTTTGCGCTACATTTGTGAACTTTTTATCATCTTTCCGAAACATTATTATTACGCCGCAACGGTATCTTTAGGAAATCGGGTATAACGTATAGGTTATATTTTCTGTCACTTCGAGGACAGAAAATCCGCTCCTCCAAATGACAGAAAATATAACCTATAAGCCATACCCGATTTCCTAAAGATACCGTTGCGGCGTAATAATAATGTTGCGGAAGGATGATGAAAAGTTCACAAATGTAGCGTAATAGAACGAAATAGCCGCTAAACATTTATTGTCATATAGCATATACATAGGTTATATTTTCTGTCACTTCGAGGAGGGGCCACATAATAATCACGCGTTGAATTCAACATCAAACACAATTTTATATATGTTTGTTCATAACAGTTTTCTGCATAGGATGTGTATTTCATGTTCTGTTTCAGTGTTTTGCTAATTAAAAAATGCCTATCCTAACAAACTTCATTTTCTGGGGACATGCCCTCATGTATCTTTCCTTTTCACTTATAATTCCTTACTGCCAACGTAGAATATTGTAGCATAAGCACATTTCAAGCAAATGTACAATGAATTTTCTACGTTTACAGTACCAACAGACTTTCTGTTTAAAAAGTACAACGCAACAGCTGAGAATTTCTTTCCACATTCAAAATAAAATATGGAAATAGCAAACAGCGCCCTCTCGCGTGCACAGGCAGCCGCGTATCTATGGGTATTACCATTTCTGTGCAGAAAAAATCTGCTGTAATACCGACCGGCCTCGGCGGCCAGACCACGTGACGTGTCTACCCCCTTAACATTCACTCTAACCGGCAAGAGTAGCACCCTCGCGGTGAGCTACTTTCCACCCATAGATTTGAGCGACGATGATTATGAGCTTGGTCTCACAACTTTTGAAACTTATCACACAATACCGAACATCGACTCGAGAAATGATAAATTCTATTTCGTCGTAAACTATGACATCAACAATAGCGTTGACACCACACATGAATACATTACGATTCCCCACGGCTCTTACGAACTAGACGCTATTGCCAAGTACCTGAAGCAGCGATTACTCGAACGGTATCCTCAAAATCTCGGTGGCACTGACGGCGGTGACAACGATGTGTATCCAATAGTGTTGCGTCCCAACAACAACACCATGAAAAGCGAGCTGTACTGCTCATTAGCCGTGGACTTTACAAAGCCCAACAACATTAAATGGCTACTAGGATTCTCAACGAATCGGGTATTAGAACCAGAACGGTGGCACGAATCGGACGATCCAATTAATATCATGAACGTGAACATTATTCGCATAGAATGTAGCGTGACCGCTGCCGCGTACAATAATGGGAAGCACGTACATACGATACATGAATTTTCTCCGCGAGTCCCACCAGGATATAAGATATCGGAAACGCCCGCGTAGATCATTTACCTTCCAATCACCGCACGGGTCATTACGCATCTAACGATACGCGTTGTGGATCAAGACGGACGGTTGCTCGATTTTCGAGGTGAAGGGATTACCATCAGACTGCACGTACGACGGCGGTGACGATAATACGCGTGGTGTGAATGAAAGAGATGCTTGTTTTGGACGACTCCAGAACCTCGTTTCTTCCAAGTGAAATTATTTACAACAACAACTGCAACATCTCTGATTACGCTAATAAGAAGAGGCTGAGTGCTGCGAACATTACATTTTTTAAATCACTAGTAGTATTCATTGTATGCATTTAAGTTGAAAAAATGGCTGACATTCTAAGTATTGGAGGGGACTAACTAGGGGTTGTTCATTGTCAGTAGCAATGGGAGGGCATAAAACCACTGTTGGGTCATCATAAAATAATTTGTGTCTATGTTTTTTTTAAGTTTTTTTCATGACATTTTTTACACTTTTTAAGTCTCTTAAATACGTATTTAAACGATTGCGGGTAGTTTACCCTCCAATGAGGGAAACACCCGTTAGAGCACCTTATGTTTGTTTTGGTCTGGTAATATGATTTACCGTTGCATTTATATAAAAAAGCCACACGTAATATTTCCGTGAATTACATCCAGACATATGACTGTGCACGGCTCATGCACAAGTATGTTTGTAAACACTGTAAGCGCTCTCGCGTCCACGAACAGAAATCAGCTGTTGCGGCAGTCTGTTTTGATTTGGAATCTTTGTAACAAAAAGGATGCACACAATAATTCGAAACGTGATTTAAAGCAAGGAGGTTTATTAACTTTAAGCAAAAATACGGTCACTGTTTATGTGATAGCAAGATTAACACAATAATGCATCGGACGTTGAGCATTAGCACATGACATTTATATAAACGGTAATTAATCACAATATAAGAATATGAACATGAAACATATGAAAATATGCCAATGAAACTATATAAAAGAAATAAGCGTTGATAATACAAATAATATAAATGAAAGCAATAAGCTTTAGAATGCAATAAGCGTGATAAGGCAATTAATATGAAATACAATAAGCTTAAGAATAATAATGGAAAATATATGAACGCACTAAGCGTTCACAATCTTATACTATAAAGCAAAGTTATTGTATGGTGTGTGTTTGTCTGTCGCCGAAAAACTTTCTAACGGGAAACTCTGGGATCGCGAAAGGTGTCTCGGCTCACGATACCTGGCTAATACAGATGAATGTGACTATTTTCAGCTCGCTACGTCCTTCCTTTCTCGAGTTATTAGTTAAAATAAACGAATAACCTACAATTCCAAACCACCTATGGCGCGCGCGCGCGCGCGCGAGAGAGAGAGAGAGAGAGAGAGAGAGAGAGAGAGACAGGGCGACGGTACGTGAAAGGCGGAACGAGACAGAATATCTCCCTTGCGTAGCAGACGGTAACGCCGCGCCACTCATTCGTCACCTTTCGCTCGCTCTCGCGTACGTAACTCGGATTCCCTCACTTTCGACCGAATGATTCCAAGAAGTGGTGGGGTTAGCGACGACCGCTTAACGCATGCATTGTTGAAAATGTTGGGAACTAGCTTTACAACCCGGCGTCGCCTCGGTTCATCGAAATCAACTTGGTTGTTTTAGAAGCTTGCTGCTGCCGTTGAAATATATGAACGCAATAAGCGTTGATAATACAAAATAATATGAAAAGCAATAATAATAATACAAAATATATGATGATGGTGATATGCAATGGTATTAATGGTAATTATAATCGCTTACAATGATTGATGAAATGATGATTGTTTCACTCTGTTTAAATAATACTTTGTAACGTTGAATTGATTTTCGTCGAAAGAGTTTCGTAGAAAAGAGTTCTGTATAAGAGATTCCGTAGAAAGAGAGCTCCGGTCTCTCGGGCCCTCGTATTTATGTAATTTTACAGGAATGTTGCGGGGGTACGCGCGGTATGGACTTTGACATATTTAAGAAATAAGTCGCAGTAGGACTTTCGGTGTTTTTATAAAAGATGCGTCTATTATTAGACGTATTTATGTCACGTACACCAAATATTCGTCGCAATTAGACTTCCAGGGTTTTTATGACTGTGAAAAGGAGATATTCAACCCATCGAATGGATTTTGGATGTTTTATTAGGAAAGGGGTAATTGTGGTCTTGACTTGGAGGGTCTTAGATAAGGTGTGAGACGTGGTCTCGATTTAAGGGGTTTTAAGGGGCGAGGGACTTGTTTGAATTCAAATATGAGGGAGGAGTTTGGGCCTCGTAGGGCGAATAGGTGAATGAGGTTTCGTACCGACCATCTTGACATGGGGACCGCTAAGGTACACCGTCAAGGTGATCAGCGATTGGGGAAAAGGGCTAAACTTCCGAAAACCCTCATGCTTCGAATTGGCTGAAATTTTGGAAACAGGTTCACTTTGCATAGAAATAATGTTTGCGAGAAGGATTTTTGGCGACTCGAAAATTTAAAAATTTTTTTTTTATCATTTTGATGTCATTCTGTACCTTACCGATGTAATATAGTATAATCACAGACGAGGTATAGAATAGACCTATCAACCAATGTATTTTTCTGTCACCGGTTTGCGGGGTCCCAGGACCCCCTTACCATTTTAGTGTCACATGCAACGTTACCGGTGAAGCCTCGAAACAGATTGTAACGCTACGCGTGGTAGGAATTAGAATTCAGGACGGTTAAAACTAGGTTATGTTTTGAGAGTCGAAGCCCGCGATTTACAAATGTATCTGTTAGAGTAACAATTTAAAAATCGTCTTATGAATATATTCTGTTCAACGGAAGAGAAAGGTGAATGAAAATAAAACGATATCACATTTGCCTTTTAACCTTGCTGCCCTATTCCGGTTTATTTAACGCAAAACAAATTTTGTTCGCTTGCAATAACGTAATTTCTAAAAAGATGAACATATGGAACCCGTACACACCGATGTTGGTGCAATTTTGCAAGTCTGTAGAGTTGCCAAAAATATTCGATACATATTTTTTGAAAAACGAATTCGTTCTCCTCCATACCTATTAGAAAAATTAATTTGTTTGAACTATATACTAACTGACGTTAACTGATTAATGTTAACTGACGTTCGGATGTTTCAGAAAGTTTATACAATATGTCCGATTTGTTCGTATATTATTTTTGACACACTATTATTTTTCTAACTGTTGAAAAAGCAAAAAGATGTTTCATATCAATTTTTTTTTATTTGATGGAGGAAACTGAATAGTATAGGGGGGGGGGTATGGTATTTAGAATGCACGAAGTGAATATATTTAAGGTTTGAAATACATAAAGTGCTCGACAAGACCGTCCTATACGAGCGGCTGCAGAAGAGTCTCCTGAGGAGACTGCCTTCGTCGGCCGCCGATCGTCTCGTTCTTTTGTCGATGTCGACGGGCTCGACGTCGCGGCTTCGGCCACGTCCAACATAGCGTTTGCAGACCTCAGAATATACTGTTCTGGTTTTCTCGACTTTAGAAAAATATAAATGCACTAAAAAGTAAAAAATAATTTTGTTCCGTATTTAATCTACGAAACTCAATTGTTTTAAGTCGACGCCAGATTTACACAGTGCAACTGATGAGACCCCGATGTAAACAAAATTGAGTGTCGTAGAGTAAATAAGGAACAAAATTATTTTTTACTTTTTAGTGCATTTTATTTTTTTTTATGTTGGTTTTAATTCTGATTTTCCATTCTTTGGAACGATGCGCCATTATTGTGGTTTTTACACGCAGATGGCGAAAAGTCTCTCCGTACAGGGGTATAGTGCCGCGGTCCACCCTGCCGTAGCTAAAAATATTGAAATTGAGACGGGTACGAGACCGGTCGACATTGTTTCCAAACCTCATTACAGTAATCTGGGGTGCGAGTGGTAAACCGACAATAAAATCGAAGCGCGCGGCTCGCTTACCTGGGCCGGGAAATTCCCAATAGCTCTCTGCCACGTGAATTTGAAAGCGACCATCCCAAAATTTTCGAAGCTCGGGGATCACTGCTGTCCAGCGGTCGCTGGCAGCTTTCCGAACGCCGGGACGGCGCATGGTTGTAGTGCAGAGATGAGCAAAAAATTATTTGAAATAAAAATTTGTGTACGAAATTTTTATTTTAAAAAATTTTTGGTCCATCTCTGTTGTAATGGAATGTGTTCATAAACTGTATACATATGCGGTGGATCTTCTGGACCGCAGTTTAAAGCCGAATCAGTTGAGCGGGCGGTTCACACACACACAGTAGAGCAGCCCACGCTACCCATTTTCACGTTTTGCATCAGCACGGTCAGTTCTACTGTGTGTGTGTGTGTGTGTCTACATCTATGCATGCCTCCTGCGTGTGCGTGAGAGCATTTACTGCGTCATGCTCAGATGTTTCAGCTTTACTACACGGTCCAAAAGTAACACGCTAATATTTCGAGAACGAAGCCTCGGATTCTAAAATCGTAAAAAACTATTTAATTTGTTTTTGGATGAACAATTTGCATGTTTCGGGCGCATGATGGGCGAAGTGGTTGCGTCACCGTTCTCCAATATATTTATTTCATAAAAATTTCATCTCAAGCAACGAAATGATAGAGCAGTGAATAGATAATGATTATATTAGAAATGTTTATCCATCTTCTGTTTATTGTTGTGCTTGTTAATAGATTAATAAATTGAGAAACAATTTGCAACCAATTTGATTGTTCACAAAATACACCACACCCTGCCCCTTCCCAAAGAAATGTTACTCCTGAATACTTCAGATGTATGTAGTAATCCGCAGCGTTTCAAGACCATTATACTCATTCATCTTTTTCTTTCAGTGTCGAAACTGTATTCGTACTCAGAAAGTTAAAATTCTATGGACACGACATTCTGGCCTTTTCGCTGTACGCTCTCTTGAAATCGGTTGAACGGTAACGCGTACCCTTTTTTACGACCTTGATGGGTTCTTAGGTAAAAGCTTCCGAACGACGCGGCTCGGGGGTCATGAACGCTAGAGTAGTGGCATAAGGACAAAGTCAGTAATAGGCCATTCAGTAATGAGTATGAAAATGACATCAAACGTGATATAATTCTGTTTATTTTTATTGACTGTAATGGAAAGTACTTGGAGTAAAATAATTGAGGAAAGTAATGAAGAGTACGTGAATTCTACGTGAACTGACACGGAACTGATATATGTGCCCAGATCTTAACGTAAGCGAAACCTACCCTCGTGTACTTACATCGTAGATGTTTTTTATACTTTTTAAATCCATTCAATAGTTATAAAGCGTCAATTTTTAATATTTTTCGGCGTACGACATGTGAAAATATTAGTTAAATGTTGCATTACACGTAAAATACTAACAATCAATTTCATCTTGCAATTTATAGCTTGTATAAGTTCTCAAGAAGTGACATATTTCAACGCCATATAGGCTTCTGATCCCCGAAATAGATTTTCAGAGAGAAATCCGGCGTGAGTCGACAAACCGAACCAAAGCGTACCTTAGCGAAAACCCGCCCTCTATGTTAAACTCTCGCTCTAAACAAGTCGCACGTATACAAGCACGCACACATCTTTCAGTATTTCAACACATTTCAGAGTAGTTCTTGAGTTGGGCGCTGTTCATGAACAGAGGTCGCTAAATTCAGTCCTGAAATTATGGGTCGGTAACACAGTTTGGGTGGTGACACGAAGTCTCATAAGGTGATAGGTCTATTCTATACCTCGTCTGTGGTATAATCATTATATACATATTATACTATAATGTATAATGGTCAAAACTTTTAAAACAAGTAATTACCGAACTCTCATGGGTTCGTTACCATGCTTTGCGCGCCCGTGAGCGGGTGCGCGCCCCCCGCACTAATCTAGCCCAAACCAATACTAATATCCGGAACAAGTTGAAAAATGGAATGCGGTTATGTCGGAATAAGTCTGGTTCATTAGGAAGTACAGTCTAACCCTGGTTTGCATTGGGTCGGAATGTCATAATAAAATATAAAACATCCCCCGCCCCCCTCCGCGGCAGGAATTACAAGGACCAAAGTCTCAGGCTTGGATTAGGTGTTTAGAACGGTTTTATTAATTGGCAGGATATACATATTTAATATCTTCTATTATTTGTAAAATGGATCTGTCCCATCTCATTTTATTTCAAAACGCCATAGAAATTCACACATGTGGTCAATAAGTTTATCTTCTCTAATACCACCTCTACTTAGTCGAGCTCGCAAAACACGCCATGACGCCTCTATATTTTGTGTATAAGCTCCGCTTTCCGGGTCTACGAAATTAGTGCTATGGTTCACAGTTTTGTAAACGTAACCATGTTTTTCTAAATTTACATAGCCCTTCCAACAATCAGTGTGTGTTTCTGAACCTACTGTTACGAGTTTCTAAATTAATGAAATAAGAGTATTTTCGTCTCGTTTGTTTTCAGGACATATCTCTAAACGATCATTTTGTCCTTCTCGTTCTATCATACCTATTCCAAATTTTTCATATAAAATAAACAATAGAAATTAAACGTAATATTTAAAAACTTTTAAAATAACAATGGCCATAAAAATTGAACTTAATATCTATGCTCCTTCACGTAAACGTCCTCTTTGAAATTTCCTGCGTCCAATTTTGCATTAGTCAATCTCGACTATAATACCAGGACCACCGATTAAACCTTGCATTTCATATCGTCTGTCAAGCGCTGGAGTGCATACTTCTCTACAGAATGAAAATCTATCTGCAATTGATTCAATCGAAATTGTTTGGTCTTCAGCGATAGAAGATTCATGCTGTGTTTGTTCGTATGAATATCGCCATGCCAAAGCATAAGTTAGTAGCATGCAACTTTGAAAACTCAAATGACAACGTTTGAACCTATGGAAATTTTCACGTAAGATAACAATAACATGCATAATAGAAATATAAGTACAAAATAAGTTAGACAATAAAAGTAATAACTACCATGTATTATGTGCGGCTGTAATACTATGATCAGATTTTCCTGATTTATAACAGCGAAAATAGCGCAAACCTCCTCTTGTTTCGATATAAACCATCTTTTTTTTTTATGTTTTGCACAACACTTTTCTCTGGGAATTAAAAACATTTCCTTTAGCCATCCAATTCCTGTTTCGTGCTCGGCCATTTTCTTCGCAAGGAAAAATAAATTGATGTGATTCATTTTTACACAAAGACTTAGTAGTAACGTCGAGCCACAACGAACTGAATCACGTGTTACATTGTAATTTCAACAATCCCGATACCTTTTAAAAACAATTGAAAACCGCAGTTTCTGTGGCTTTAGAGCCGCCTTCAACGTGTCGGTAACATAGGAAGTGACACTTGTATGATAAAAAAAATTTTCGAGTTGCCAAAAATCCTTCTCGCAAACATTATTTCTATGCAAAATGAACCTGTTTCCAAAATTTCAACCAATTCGGAGCATGGGGGTTTTCGGAAGTACAGCCGGGAAAAGGGGTAATATTTGAATTTGAGAGACTGGTGGAGTGAATTTGAGATTTTATGACAGAGTTTTAGAATAATACCGCGCGAAAACATAGTGGGACGTCACAGCACCAACAGTTTCAACGGGGACACACTCTAATGGGTGATCGCTGTGATCATTTTCTTCTTGTTCTACAGTATTCAACACGTTCTTTTCAATTTCTTCCTTTATATGATCACGCGCTTCTTGAATATCCGTTATTCGTTCGTGATACTGAACTGCTTCTGTCAATTCTGATTGTAGCGACAAAAAGCTTCCGCATATGTGTTAAATCCATTTTTCAATTCGTCGGTGTTTCTCCAAGGTTGGAATAATAATATTAATGAGAAATAATAATTCTCGGATTGGGTTTGAACATTGTACTTATAATGATTGATAAGATACCCTTTTTTCAAAACCAAAGATGCACGCTTGTGATATTATTCACTTTTTTCAGACGATCTAATTTTATTAACGTCATACCACATAGCAAAATTGTACAGATGCATAGATTCTACTTACTTAGGTCTGTTAAGCCGGGTCCAAACCTGAATGCGTATACGCTGAGCAGGCTGAGCGCGCACGAATGACGCATGCGGAGGGGTTGAAAGTGCCATTGTGTCTTTCTTAACCAACTTCTGTGCTCGACTTACCCCACTCCGCAGTCGTAAAGATGGTGTGATACCTTTTCTCGCAGCTCATATGTCAGTGCGTCCTTTTGTTATGATATTGTAGCGCGTGTTTGTACTGCAGAGATAAGGAATCAGTCTCCAATTCGAACGGAAGACGTCACAGGCGGGATCACGCGCAGTCAGCGGACACCTCATTTTCTACCTGCGTCCCTCCACGGGGCGTATTGCTGCCCCCCGCGAGTAATCTCGTGTAATTTTTTAACACAACAGCGAATCGGCCAGGCTGTATGAATTAAGAACAATGCAGGGTGTAGTGAAGAAAAGAAAGACAAATTATTCAGCAAAATAAAGCTTTAAAGTCTATCATATGGTAATTGCATTATTATTATTCAGAATGTAATTTTTAAATTTTTTATTATCTGTTTATGGCAATATTAGCAATGGATTAAATTTATTCACATAGATCCATCCTTCACGATTAAAAAGAAAAGACGCAAGTCTATACCTTCAATAATTTGGGTCATTAAAATTAATTTCTGTAGGCGGGTTTCGTAAAAATCACCGAAAGCAGGGATCTTTGAAGATTTGTATTTTTTAAACAATTTTGAATCTGCAAAAATGAGGACTTAACCCTCCCTAATTTCATATGGACTACCATATATGTATTTCAATATCATTAAAATCCGAGACATCGAGGATTTTAGAAAAGTATCAGATCTGCCTCTGTTTGGGAATGCACTAATTCCCAAAGCCACCACACTCGCTCTCGGCGCTGCACCTCACGGACTCAGTGCAGAGTCGCTGATCTACGGTCGATTCCCCAATCACCGATGGGGATCGACGGTCGATCACCAATCATCATCGCGGAGTGTGCGCCATTCAGCCAATCAGCGCAACGCTTGACCCTGTTTCGATTGGCCTGGGAACACGTCGATACTCTCTCGAGCATGTTCGAGAAGACGCGTAACGGAAATGATCATCCATTGTAGTCCAAGCTCTCTTGTTCACACAGCGTGCGCTTAAAGACGTGTTGGTTTCTCATCGGTCGTATTTAAGCAACTTGTGAATTCTCAAGCTCAGTGAATAACCATTCTGTATTATCTCTAACATTCTCAGCACTCAGGTCATCGATCAATTACTCGTGCAATAGCTTCGTGATTTTGCGTAGGTTCTCGCGAACACGTGGCTCACTGCTCATCGTTTATATTCACCGCGTGTGTTTTGTACTGATTGACATTGTAAATATCAAGCTCATTCTCACCGCGAGTGATTTTAAAATAAAGACACGTAAAACATTTTACTCAAATACTGTGTTGTGTGCACCTCTTCACTGTCGCTCCCTAACCTCACCTTTACCAGCGTGCTCACCCAACTTGATTCTCAAACATTTTGGTCCTTCGAGCCGGATATATTATCGTGTAGTGGAATTGTTCAGCAGAAGCTCAACTGCTAGTTTATTGTGGCTCACACTCACTACAAACTGTTTTAAATAAAAGACCATTCAACTCACTGCCTTGACAAACTGCTTAACGCACCTCTTCACTGTCGAATCTCCTAACCTCACTCTCCAGCGTGCTCAACCATACCATTCTCAAACATTTTGGTCCTTCGAGCCAGATGCTCAGGACAGCATGTTGGTGCATCAAGTTTGGTGCAAACTGGACACCAAGACGCGAGAGGCCTGGGAAACCTCGCTGCAATCCTCACCCGACTATCCAGATTGGGAGAGTCTTGAGAAATTTCTCACCAACAGGGCTCGCACATGGCAGAAGGGCGAGGCCTTGCCCGCTCCCAAAGCAAGAGCGAGTGCATCAGCTCAACAGGAGGTACGCAAGGATCACGCTCAAGCTCACCGGTCATCGGACGACACCTCATATCCCTGCGACTGCTGTGGCACAACTCACTTTATAGTGATGTGTCCAAAGTTTCTCCAGATGACGATCCAAGCCAGGCGGAAACTCATCACTGACAAGCTACTCTGCCGAAATTGCTGTGGTAGGCACCCCACACCAAATTGCAAGTCGCGGATTAGATGCAAGCAGTGCCAAGCAGCTCATCATACGATGCTGCATTTGACAGCAGTACCAGCGCAACGACCTCAACCGAAGCCTGAGGGATTAGAATAATAAAGCTCGACAACATCAACTCACCAGGCACTCATCATTTCACCATCACGCATTCAGCCCTTCAAGAACACAGCTCACCCTCAACCATGGGCACAGGAATCACCTCATCGCACCAGCTCCAGTGAACCGTCCTCAACCCTCAATCTTCATGGCACAGGGCTCTTCAAACTCATCATCACAACCCAGGTGGGTCGTTCCAATACTTTACAAGCCATCATTGACAATATTCACACGTGCACTCAAGGCTCGCTCCTCTTCGAGGTACGCCTGATTACAGAAACACAGTCAATCTGTCAGTGCATAAATACGCCATCGTAATGCTCCACCTCATCAAGCGTCAAGCTCCCTTGCGCCATGAAGGCTCTCACCAACATTCTCAGTGCCCAGTGAACGCCAGACTTCACCATCATCAGTCGAACTGAGCTCACAGAGGTCTACTCAACCTCGATTGACGTCAAGACTGCCACCAACCGTAACCTCAAAGTGGCAAGGGAAAGCTGAATGCTTAAATTCAGGGTTTCATCATTGGCACATCAAGCACAAGGACATTTTCAAGTCCAGCTCACCACAGATGCCAATCACAACTATCAAGCTTCAAATATGACGAGAACTTCACTCGTAAATCAACCTGGCGATTCTTTGTGCTCACACTAATCAACCCTCCTCGGACGGAACGTACAGGTCATTCATCAATGCTCGTGCCTGCACCTAGGCAGACTCAACCACCTCACCGTAACCACTGAGTATCGTAACAGCAATCATGTAATCAGAAAGGAGTCCAAAGACATCATTCACATGGTAAGAACGCCACAAATGTCATCTAATGATAACAGCTGCTCAATTCTAACTATCAGTCATGCATTCGAGATGCATCAACAACGCATAAGGCAATGCTAAAACAGCTAACAGACTCAGTGGAACTACGCATCAAGGATAAAGACCTGTGCGACGCGGGCAGCGTCTCACTTCGCATATTTCCAATTACACAATCTGTACAACACTGACTGTGTCGCAACTCGCAAATGACATCCAACAGCCCATTGGAGATTGGAACTCTATCTACTTCATCACGATACTTCTCGGCTGCAACCTTAGTCAACAACCACCACGTGCAAAGACCTGTGTGACGCGGGCAGCGTGTCATTTCGCACTTCACACGGAATTCAACCACTCTTCAGGATTGGACTCACAGTTGGGAGTCCTCCTAATCATCTTGGTCGATAACTGCCCGACAGAGAAATCAGATTCTAAGCAACGTCATCATCCACAACTTCAATTTCTCGTCCTCAACTTCAATGTTAGCATCGAACTTTACGTTCTCATTCAACCCTCCATCACAACTACTACTCCAAATCACCTTCCAAGTCATTTACGACTCCTAATCAAACAAGTTCTCAACATTCTCAGAATTAGCAAATCTGTGATCCACTCAGTATCCTATCACTGGTCACAATTCAAGCAAGGACGATTGCAAGAGTCGTGGCCACGCATGCTCCATTGGGATGATCCACTGTCATTCCAAGGATGATACCATCCCAAATAATACCATCACTGACGCAACTTTAGAAAGGTCCTCACAAGCTTGCAAGCGCTCATACTTTCAGTGGTAAATGACTGAAGAGGCTCAACAGTGGAATTAAACACCTCTCTGATGCTCATCGACATGTCACCACAGCAGTGGTTTTCTTCACTGCAGCCTCACCGTCCACAGATCACAAAGTGTCGACACTCGATGCCCTATCAAAGGCACTCACCAGGGTGCTCCAATAAATAGACAGCACCGTGCATCATCCTCAAGCTAGCAACTTCACTCACTACTGCAGTAATCCTGGCACGCCATGCCAGCTACGTTCAATCAATCCTCACCACAACATCACGACTCACGTGTGGACGGATCCTCAAACTACATACACAAATGGATCACTTCTCAAACATCACCCTGGAAGGTTCCCGATCAAGAATTCACCTAACATGTGCAATGGAAGGATCCAAGCATATCAACTCCAAATGATTGACCTCAACATCAGCTAATCAACTCCAGGAGCATAGATTACTCCGTCGATCAGAGCGCCATGACTTGTGTCGCTGCGAAAGCATTCTTCACAGCTGAGCAGACAGAATTTACAACTCTGCCTTACCATCATTGCACAACAGTCAAGAAGTCTGGTCAATAGAAATCTCGCATTCAAAGCCACATCACTACTTCAACGAGGGACTCGCCTGCAGACCATGCGCCAGCTGGCTGTTCTCGGACCTCGAGGTGATACTCACCGTACTGGACTGAGAGGAACTTACAACTCCTCTCCTCATGACTCACTTGTACCCGCTTGCATTCTAATAAGCCTGAGGCGAGCTGCTGTTCGGTACATCCAAGTTCATCGGAGACTAGATCAAGACTCTCTGACTCGCTCCACGTTCAACATTCAAGCATCATTTGGAGCCCACATACAAACCTGAACTCTCATCACATCCACTCACCCCAGTTCAGTTTGTTTCAGAACCATCACAAGATTGAGAAGCTGTATCTCAGTCGCATCCATCTCATCTCGATAAGATGGGATGAAGATGGGCAGAAATCATGTAGATGACAGCAGGTGCGCACGAACTAAGTCATCCTAAACCTCAAGACTTTCTTCAAGTGATGACTCACATTGGATAGTGACTACTTCAACGAGCAAGTTGAAGTTATGATTCACCGCACGGCATCGAGACTAATTGAATCAAACCAGCCTTCATCTGCAACACTAATATCAATCATCAAGGTAACCATTATCAAGTGCTCCTTGCCTATCACATCTGTGAATCCAGATCAGATCCACGCGCACAAACAGCGACGCAGAGTAGAACTCAGTGATGCCACATTTCCATCTGACAACCACCCTGGATCTTCATCTACGAGCTCCAATGGGAAATCAAATTCATTAGTGTGTGGTGTGGGTTCGACAAAGGGGGATCCGTGTCCATCTTAGGATGGGCCAACTACCTCTTTCGAGAATCACACCCCTTTTTTTTTTTTTTTTTTTTTTTTTATAGAGGGGGAAAATGCTTTATGCATACCCCGGCTGAGAATGCCGGGGTTATGTGGGACTCCCAGGCTATCCCCGGGCTACCCACTAAAAACCCCCTCTAGGCGCCGCCTTGCAGCCACCCCAAGGCTGGGGGGGGGGGGCTTAATATATTACTGCCCCCCCAGCTTTCCATACGTAGACGGGAGGGGTTCACACCTTTCATCGACTGTGGGAAGAGGACCACACGCCGATTACCGCCTCGATTTCCGATCGACCTGACTGGAGGACCATCGGGGAATCCGTCATTGTGCGCATAGGTGTGAGCACACGCATTGCCAGTAGGTGTGGACTAACACAACTGGAGTATAATACTAATAATAATAATACTGAAAATAAAACACCTAGATATATAATAAATCGGTGATAAAAACAGAAAAGGGGTATATCACCGAATAGCGGTGCCGGTATAAATAATAACAACGCGGATAAAAAGAAAGAGTATAAAACACCATAAAAGCGGTGGCGGGATAAATACGCGGATAAAATAAGAATGATAAAACGTAGGTGGGGTCTAAATAGACCGTACCTCAGGGGAGGGGAAAACTATGCGGTGGTCTCGGTCAATGTTCTTTGACCACCCGCCGAGAGCCAAGGGATCAGGGACATCCCACGGGGGGCCATCCTCCTCGTCTTGGTCGGCCTAGGGTTTCCGCTCACCGCAGCCGGGCCATTCTTCCTTTTTCTAGCCCTACGTCTGTTCAGAAGTGCTCTGGCAGCAGCCTCCTCCCGGGCACGTCTGCCCAGCTCCTCGCGAGTCCTCTTTTCTACCTCGACCTCCTTACGGCTTCTGTCGACCATAACCTTTTCCGCGAAGGCCCGGAAGGCAGACCATTTGTCGGCCGAGCCCGTGGCCAGCCCTATGATTGTATCGACCGCCACCGGGGCACCCAAGGTCGTCGCCAGCTCCTCACGTTCAGAGCGATACGAGGGGCAGTCTACCAGGACATGCTCCGCGTCGTCCCGAGCAGCTCCACAGTCACCGCAGGTGGCGCAGCTGGTCTTACCAATCCGCACACGAAAGGAGGCAAAGGACCCATGCGAGGTAAGTAGCTGCATGGTCCAGAAATCCAACTGGAGCAGTCTACTCCCCTCGTAAAAGGTACGGACAGAGGCTACCAACCTCCTGGTCCAGTTGCCCCTGTCAAAACCATCCCAAAGTACCTGCCATTCAGACAAGGCCTCCTCCAGAGCACCTCTCCTGGCAGCCGCGAGCCTAGCCCGAACCGCCGGGTCCGCGGGGGGTCCCCTACCGGCCGAGGCCTCGGCGGCGGCGAGGAACACTGTCCTCATCATGCCAGCCTTAATGTCCAGGGGCATACAGCCCGCCAGCACGCAAACCACCTGATGCGCTACCGTTCTGTAAGCGGTGGTAGTCCTAACTAGGGCCGATCGCTGGGATCGCCTGAGGATGGTTCTATTTGTACTGACGTTCAGGGCCGCGGCCCATACCGGAGCGGCATAAAGGACTACGGATTCCCAAACGGCGTAATACAAACGTCTCGCATGTCCAGAGGGGCCCCTGGTGTTAGGGAGGAGGGGAGCAAGCGCACCCACTAGCTTGTCCGCCCGCATAGTCGCATCTTCCAGGTGTAGTCTGAATCTTCTCCTACAGTCTAATGTAACTCCGAGGTACCGGAGTGATCTCGTCGAGGAGCATTTGGTCCCAAGGATATCAAAATCCATAATCTTAGCCGACCTTAGGCCGGCCAACAGCACAACCTCCGTCTTATGTGTGGCAATCTCCAGGCCGGCCGCCCCAAACCAGAGCCTGACCTTGCCCATCGCGGAGCCCAGCATCGCCTCCAATTGGGGGACGTCCCTGGCTGAAAAAAGTAGAGCGAGGTCGTCCGCGTAGGCAACCGCCTTCGCGAATCGACCCGTGTTGAGGTCTCTAATTATGCCGTCATACACAATGTTCCATAAAAATGGACCGAGAATCGACCCCTGCGGTACACCCGCACTAATCTCGCTAACAACTCGCCCTTGGGGTGTGTAGGCCGTCACCCATCTATCCGAGAGGTAATCCTTCATGATTCTAAGGATGGTCCCCGACACCCCTCTCCTATCGAGTTCTGCCAAAATCAAATCCCAGTTCAGGGTATTGAAGGCATTTTTAACATCCAAGGTGACCATAGCGCAAATTCTCTTTTTCGTTTTGGCTACGCAGCCCTCCGCAAAGCCAATAACCTCGTTGATCGCATTGATCGTGCCGCAGCCCCTCCTAAAACCAAACTGGTTAGGGTGAAACGGGTCACGACCAATCTGCTCCTCTATTAATGCCTTAATAATGTGCTCCCACACCTTACTCAGGGCGGGGAGCACACTTATGGGCCTAAAAGCCCCGGGGGTGAACAGGTCTTTACCCGGTTTCGGAGCCAGGACCAGCCTTGCCCTTTTCCACGACGGGGGGATGGAACCACGCCTCAGCGTGTCCTGGAACATTGCCTTTATTTCGGCAGGGAACGCCTTCGCGATGCAGGTGACCACCTCTGAAGGAACCGCATCCATGCCGGGGGCTTTATTGGGCTTTAGCCGTCCCACGGCATCCCTCACCATTGTCTCACTGATGGAATCGATGGTCCCTACGATATCGGAGTCGGTCACCCATGGGCTAAGGCCGTCCCTCGTCTCTAAGGGGGGGGGGGGGGCGGGGGGAGGATGTCGACGTTTCGGGAGGGACTACGAACAAGGTCCCAATCGCCTCCCGGACGTGTATAGGTGTCATGACAAGCCTATGGGGGGGGCCCTTCAAGCGCGACATAACGCACTTGTAGGGTTTTCCCCATGGGTCGACATCCACCAACGCTTGGAGGCCCCTCCATTGGGCTTCTTTCGCCCTCCAGATCATAATCTGGACCTTCTTACGCGAGTCGAGGTACGCCATCCTTGCCGCCTCGGTATCCGCGGCCTTCAGCTTCCTCTTCTTTTGGAAGGTCCTGCGTCTACGGAAAGACTCCCTCCTGGCTTCAGTAATCTCTTCGCTCCACCAAGCGTTAGGTCTCCTCGTGCCCCGAAGGAGGGACTTTAACGTCAAGGAGGAGCGGGTACCCTCCTCAAGAGTCTTCTGCATCCTTACAGCCGTAGGTTCTTCGGCAGATCCCAACCTCCCTTGTCCATTTGTCCCACGGTCCGTTAGGTGTCTGAACGCCTGGGCAACACCCTCGGGATCCATGTCCCTGACCGAGTACCGCCGGCAGGCCACAGATAGTGGAGGGCCCCCAGCCCGCTTAAGGTCGTGGAGCACGTAGCTGTGGTCTGAGTACGTGGCCTGCCCAAGAACCTTACTCCTGAGCCCCCGCACGGTAACTCGGTCAACCGACATGATGTCTATAAACGACTTACGTCCATTCCTCGAGAAGGTGTGGTCGTAACTCTCAGGGACTCTTACGGGTACCAGACCATGTCTCCCCAGTAGACCCAGAATCGCTGACCCCTTCCTGTCCAAACGGCAGCCCCCCCCCCCCCCAGGCTGGGGACCTCGCGTTCCAGTCGCCAGCCATTACGACTCCCATGCCTGCGACCCTTTTCTCCACGAGGATGCCCTCAATGGTGTCCAGGAAGTCACCAAATTCCGGGAGTTTAGTCCTCGGCGAGCAGTAGCAGCTGAGGAGGATCTTCCCCTCCCAGCAGACAGCTACTATCCCATTGGCCGCAACTAGGCGCCACATCGTGGGGAAATGGCCGTTGAAGCCCGTTACCCAGATGGCCGCATCCCCGCTCGCATCATTAAACCAGAATTTATGCTGGCGGTAGGGTTCCGAAATGAACACTACATCTACCGCCAGCTCTGACATGGTGTGCTCCATAAGATCCTGGGCGAGGCGGCACCTATTAAGGTTTATCTGTGCGACCTTAAGGGCCATTTCCCAGGGCATTTCCCCCACGTCCCCTAGGCTCCGTCCTGGGTTTCGCATTTCCATTCGATGGCCTATTATATGGGCACGCCAGGGATGCCGTTACGTGAGCTATCCTCGGCTCAGTCAGCCCCTCCCTCGAGCATACCCCGCACTTAGGAGGGTTGGAGCAGCGGGCAATCAGGTGATCGGTTGCCCCGCACCTCCTGCACAACTCCTTACCTTCCTCCACGGTAGGGCACTCCCTCGCCATGTGCCCAAATGTATGGCATCTGAAACACCTCGTAACTCGAGGGAGGACTCTGGCTCTTACCCACGTGAGGCCGGACCTAAAGCGAACCCCGCCCTCGCGGAGGTTACTTAGGTCATTCAGGGCGCCCTCAACGACCGCCGTCTGGGAGCCCCTAGGGCCCATCCTCAGGGTCCTCAGCCTTAGAGTTTCGCGTGGGACCTTGAGGGCCTCCCCCAGGTCTAGCAATAGCTCGGGGCCTTCGACCATCGGGTCCAGGTCCCTCACCTCGAGTGACACCCTATTCTGTAGCGAGGTACAGATCAGCCCCGCACCAATTTTAACCCTGATGCTCTCGGCCAGGGCCTCCGCGTTAGTTCCCTTTTCTACTTCCAGTAGAACGTGCCCCTGGTTGGATTTTCTAACGCCCTTGACACCCGTTAGGGTCTCCCTACCCTTTGAAAGCAAAAGCTTATACGTCTCTAAAAACGTCGTCGTAGGGGGGACTCTAACCAAGACCGCCTCCGGTCTCTTTCTTGCCCGTGGCGGAGGCTTCGGTAGAGGTGGGGGGACCCTTCTCCCCTCCCTCCCGCCCTTGGGGGTTGGCCCTTTGATTTTGCCCGGTGTCCCGGGAGGTTCTGACAGCCCCTCCAGTGTCAGCCGTCCCTGGTTTCGAGGCAACTCCCGTTGTATCCGCTGCTGCTGTTGTTGTCGCTGCTGGAGCTGCAGGAGCTGGTTCTGCAGCAGTTGCTGTTGCTGTTGCAGGCGTTGGAGTTGCTGCTGTTGCTGCAGTTGTTCCTGGAGCTCCTGTTGCAGTGGCGGGCATTGTGGCGGTTGCAGTTGTTGTTGTTGCTTCTGCCCAGATCGGGGAGGTCCCGGGGGTGGCTGGGACCCGCCAGCCCCCCAAGGGGAGGACCACTGCGGCCACTGCAGGGCCTGTTTCGCCGACAGGGATGGCTGCAGTAGCGGCCACTGATGGGGGGGGGGAGGCCCCTACCGAACTCCCATTGACCCATGGCTGGGGCATCGGCCAGCTTCTGGGCCAAGAGGTCTCTATTTCTCGCCTCCCTGCGTTCCCTCCTAATCTGGCCCTTAGTTTTAACGGGAACCATTGGTCCGTCTTTTGCATTTCCCGGCAGGGTCCCCGTTTCCCCTATAGGGGCCAACGACATGTCCGCACCCCGCGGGACATCGGGGAGTCCACTCCGGGGTGGAACAGGGCACCACCACCAGGAAGAGAGGGTTGAGGGAGGGTCCCTACCATCTCTACCGCCCGACCACTCAGGGGGGAGCATTGAGTTCCCCGTTCCATGGTGTGCCTCCTGGGGGCCTCCCTCCATCTGGAGATCTCACCCACCGCGGCTACCTCACCGATCATATTCGCCGCCCTTTCGCACCTACGGCTCATTTTCGCCATGAAGCCCATGGCCCACTTGACCGAGGCAACCTTAGATGAGGACTTCCGATCGGAGAACTCCTTGGTGGACTTTGTGCAGTCTCCGATCACCTCCCTCAGGAGGGCGACCGCTTCGGCTAGGCGGCGGCCAGAGTCCCCGTCCGGGATGCCGCCCCCAATCTGAATAGCTGCAACAGTGGCGGTGGCCTTTGCTCCTTGCAAATGGGCAGCCGTCGCACTCGAGCTCGAAGCTGCGTGTGCCCCCCCAATTTGGTCCCGTAGGGCGTATCCCTGACCCATGCCAGCTACGCTGGCAGCTCCCGAAGTCGGAGTGGACATAACCACCAGCAACTCCCCCTCAGGCTCTTTCGTGGCCGCCATCTGAGTCCCACTTCCTGATGGGGTCGTGGGCGGGGGGGGTCCTCATCAGGGCCCTCCCCTTAAAAATGCTCGCGGGAGCATCCTCAGTGTTACCGCCCCGGGGGTGGTGCTCGGGCCCACCCGGGGGTTGCCCCGTGTTCCTAGTTGTTTTCCCACTGGGCGAGGGGGTCTCCGGGATGAGGCACGTTCCCAAATCAACCAAATCAACCCTCACTGACTTGGCTCTTCTGAGCCATGCCTCAACCCCACTCGTCCCGGTGGTCCGTCCAATACCCTTGTCGTCGTCCATAGTGCGTATGCCGTGGTCAGCAGCTGTGGCTTCTTCCGGGGAGGCCTCCCCGGTGGCACCGGCCCGCTGCTTCAGCCTGGTGTCAATGGTCACCAAACACCCCACCGCGCTACCATCATCACACGTGGGCCCTGCAATTATCTCAGGTTTCGCCAAATTAACATCCGAGGCTTGGCTATTCTCTGACATAATCATAGGTTGTGTCTTAAGGGCGACGGCCCTACCGCCCAGCGGATTTTCTCCCACACGAGCCCGGGTGGATGGCTCACGGCGCACCTACTGGTCAACGGCCAGTGGGGTCCTAGGCGCCGGCAACGGACCCAATACCCTGTTCCCGTAATAGTTTCCCCATGTTCGGGGAGGCTACCCAGCCTCTCCTCCTTTCCCCTGTAGGCTACCCAGCCTACCTTTCCCAGACTAACCCGGCAGGCTACCCAGCCTGTCGTTTTTTCCAGGTTACATTCTTTCAGGTTCTAGAATAAGAAGTTTCCGCCCGGGTAAACCTCCAGTGTCGGGCGTCTTGGGCGCTATCGCCGCCGCAGGACAGAGTCAACTCAGCGGGACAGGACCAGAGCGAACCGCAGGTAAGATCAGCACCTGAAACGGCCCTAATTTCAGATGCTTTGTGGTATTTTTGTTTCTTTCAGGGCCACAGAAGATGTTACGGGGGAGGGTAGAACGGCCGCATCAGACTCCCACACACATTCACACACTCACAGACACACATACAGCACCCATTCACTCATGCCCCAATACGGCCGGGCTATTACAATGGAGGGACGCCATCCCCCCCAAGGGAGTTGGTCCGCGGCAGGGCCTTTGCCTTCCACGTGGAGTTTTTAGGCCCCAGGGTCGGCTTATAGTACCTGCTAACCTGGCGCGTTGCCCCCCCCCCCCCCCCCCCCGATCTGGCCACCGCAAGGTGAACCATCCCAGGCAGGCAAGGGGCTGCACCACGCCAGGCCATTCTCCTATCCGCCACCTGGAGACGCGCTCGGTCGGCACTCAACCTTGCCCTCCGCTCCCCGATTACGGGGTTAGGGGGGCCCCGAGTCGTGAATCACACCCTCACAACATTCAACATCACTTGACGTCGACAGTCACGACTGACCAACGGATTGTTCGCTTGGCCAGACTCACCCTTCAGCTCTCGCAGGTGCCCACATGCATTCATACAATCAGGTGGTGTCGCCTTTCGTGGGAAGCAACTCAACGCAATGACGTCTCGTGTATTTCTCAATCACGACTCGGACTCATCTGCAGTGCAACTGCAATCCAAACGTGGATAGGGCAAGGTTCCAATCACCTAAGATCAACATTACTCAACACAAGGATTCATCTTATTCTGCAAGGTGATACGACAGCTTGCTGTACGCATCGTTCTACACACAGCTTGCTGTACTCATCGTTCTACACCATCTTCATAAAAACGACCCGAACCAGATCAAGTGGAGCTACCCGCCAGTGACCTCAAGATCAGATCACTAACATGCCTCAACTACTTCCAACCCAAGAGGATTGGCTCAGCTCAGTCCGCATCAGCTACAACTTCACTAATCATGCCAATCGCGAGGTTGGCGGTTTCAATTGTTTCAGATAACATCACCATCTTCTGTTTAGCTGATGATGGCGGGCAGAATGTTTGGGAATTCACTAATTCCCAAAGCCACCACACTCGCTCTCGGCGCAGCACCTCACGGACTCAGTGCAGAGTCGCTGATCTACGGTCGATTCCCCAATCACCGATGGGGATCGACGGTCGATCACCAATCGTCATCGCGGAGTGTGCGCCATTCAGCCAATCAGCGCAACGCTTGACCATGTTTCGATTGGTCTGGGAACACGCGCGAACCAATAACAGCTCACCACGTCTATTCATCAACCAACCAAATTTCCCCACGTCGATACTCTTTCGAGCATGTTCGAGAAGACGCGTAACGGAAATGATCATCCATTGTAGTACAAGCTCTCTTGTTCACACAGCGTGCGCTTAAAGACGTGCCGGTTTCTCATCGGTCGTATTTAAGCAACTTGTGAATTCTCAAGCTCAGTGAATAACCATTCTGTATTATCTCTAACATTCTCAGCACTCAGCTCATCGATCAATTACTCGTGCAATAGCTTCGTGATTTTGCGTAGGTTCTCGCGAACATGTGGCTCACTGCGCATCGTTTATATTCACCGCGTGTGTTTTGTACTGATTGACATTGTAAATATCAAGCTCATTCTCACCGCGAGTGATTTTAAAATAAAGACACGTAAATCATTTTACTCAAATACTGTGTTGTGTGCACCTCTTCACTGTCGCTCCCTAACCTCACCTTTACCAGCGTGCTCACCCAACTTGATTCTCAAACAGCCTCTATCTTCCACGCTGAACGCAATGCACTCCAAACTCCCTTTGATGTGTGGAAGAAAACCGACAACGGTCGGCTCAGGCCATGTGCCTTCGCCAGCATTCGGAAGTCGGGTTGCATGTGCCGAGTCACCACGAATGACACGTCTGCACTAGCATATGCGTTCACGCTCGCCCTTTCTGACGTAGAAGCACGCGGCCCTGGCTACTGTTTCACCCGTCCACATCAGAATATTCGTGCGCGCTCAGCCTGCTCAGCGTATACTCATTCAGGTCTGGACCCGGCTTTAGGATAGTAATCATCTATGAGGGATGGACAAAATATGTCTGTAGATTCACCATCCAGATCCTCAATCTCTTTGCGAGTTTTCAATTTCCTACTTCTCAGTATATTTACATCTAACGATCTAATAGTAGTAATGGAATCAGTGGCATGCAATGATAATCCTAAAAGAGTATCGGCGCATTCAGGCTCTCCACATTCTCTATAATTTAGCATACGCATTCCAAGGTTGCACAGCAGACTAGCCAATGACTTACAAGGGGAGTCAACGGTGAGGTAGACATCGATTTTGATGAGCCTTGGCCCGATGGATCTATGTCGAAAATAAGTAAATACGTGTCCGAGCGTTTCTGCCATTGGGCCTTAATAACAGAGATAATTTTATGTAAATGATTAAACATTTCATAGCGTCTATGGAAAACATAAAAGCCATAAGCTTCATTTAAGAATATGCCGTGGAGCATTCGGTAAGACGTCGACGTGGCGTTGTTGCGGTCGTGAGTTCGATTCCGCCTGTGTCTATATATTTTTGTCATACTTTATTTTTCACACTTTATTTTTTCCACACTGTATGCATAGTGAGAAAAAAAGGTAACGGTAGTAACGTTCACTAATTCTTTTAAATGTATAAATACTGTTGCACCGGGGTGTTTCCAACACCGACCACCCCGACGCAAAGGAGTAAAGAATGATAAACACGGTTGCACGACAGAACTATATTTGGATATACAGAATAATACGGTACAACCCGCACGTCCGAACGCTATGGCGTTCGGTACAAGACAGTCTACGGCGTCGTCCTGATAGCATCGACGAAGTATAGAATAGACCTATCACCTTATGGGACTTCGTGTCACCACCCGAACTGTGTTACCGACCCATAATTTGAGGACTGAATTTAGCGGCCTCTGTTCATGAACAGCGTCCAACTCCGGAACTACTCTGAAATGTGTTGAAATGCTGAAAGGTGTGTGCGTGCTTGTATACGTGTGACTTGTTTAGCGTGAGAGTTTCACATAGAGGGCAGACTTTTGCTACGCTATGCTTTGGCTCGGTTTGTCAGCGACTCACGTGGATTGACGTGGATTTTTCTCCGAAAATGTATTTCGGTGATATGGAAACTATATTTCGCCGAAACATGGCTCTTCTTGAAAGCTTATACAAGCTATAAATTGCAAGATAACATTGATTGTTAGTACTTTACGTGTAGTGAAACAGTTAACTAACATTTTCGCGTGTCATATGTCGAAAAATATTAAAAATTGACGCTGTTACTGACATTCCTGCAAATCTCTGCACTCCGCGCATATCTAAATAGACGGCGCTCATCGTACGACACGAATAAATAATTGAGAACAAGGAATCCAAACGTTTTTGCAAAATTTATATTTGTAGTTTTTGGGACCCTAGGACATTTTGCAATAGTTTATTTATTACTTGGGAACGGTGGATTAGTAGTTAAAACTCTACGTTTCGTTACAAACTGATTGGCCCTTTTCTTATTAACTATTGTATGGATTTAAAAATTGTAAACGACATCTACGATGTAAGTACCCGAGCGTATCGCTTGCGTTAAAGTCTGTTTTCATTATTCCTAGAGTACATATGAGAAAAGTTATGGTGTTTTTTAAAGCACAAGTAAAAAAAAAGGTTCTGTTTTACGGACGTCGCGACTCGTGAGTGAGATAAAATTGGAGGGAAACGGCACGGAGGTCCTTTACGCGACAAACGATCATTCTGGCAGCGGCAACAAAGTATGATACCTACATTGTCTTCTTGCGTTCTCCGTGCGCCTGATTTTTGCATGTCGATGTCGGCCCACGGACAAGCTATGTTCAAATGCCCGTACCTATTGAAGCAGATTTCACTTTTTTCTATAAATTCTGCAAAAGTCGTAATCAGTAACTAAAAGCGGAAAACTTGTATGTACACATGCTAAGCTAATTGTAAGATGAAATTTTCACATTCTCTGCTTATTTTTCGTCTTTATTCGAGCATTTATGGCAAATTAGTGAGTTTTTTTTAATAATAGAAAAATCAAACACGACGTCATTCGAGCAAGTTAAATTCTTTTTACATCAACATGCTCCACTCAATAAGAGAAAAAAGTTTTTAAAGAACCATATGCCGCACCGGTGCGAAGGAAGATATTGTTAAAGTTTACGCAAAAACTAAAGTGCTTATATCGTTTCCTTCTCGCCTTTACAAAAACAAAGGCGAAATGGTAATCTATATAATCTTAATCTATATAGTGATCCGGAGAAATATAGCTGGGCTTCGATACGCTTATCAGTTCTAAACAAATTCAAACTTCGTTTTCTTGGGGTGAGTTCAAGTCCATGTTGCACGGTTTAACTTTTTCATTGGTTTTACTCTTTGAACTAATTTTGTATCATACGATTTAATTGTTTTTTTTCAATGTACCTATATCAACAAAAAACATGCAGCCAAAGCAGAAATGTATTTTTGAGATACCGTTCTTACTAGTTTCCAACTATACTTTGAATTCCAAATTGTAAGTTATTTAAATAAATTTTCACATTATCACTTTATAGGACTAAGAGGAGGCGGAAGTATAAGCAACGGATTCATGCGCAATCGGAGTAATTGTAGGAAGGGCGTCGTGTTTGGCTTTCCTTTCATTTGGAAAATTTCAAACAATATGTTACAAATACCGTGATGGAAATAAAACAGAAAATATAAAAATTTAATTTTTCAATACTATAGATGATTTCATCTAACACGCGTTCCCACCTTTGGCTACTGATCGCTACCTGGCCACGCTAGCGAGCTGTGGCACGAATAATTTTTTTCGTATAAATAAGCGATCAGGCGTGGAAAGACGTAGCGAGACAAAGTATCAACGCATTGTCTGTTTCACGTTTGTCAGCACTCAACCGATGCACCAAACTCATCAGTACTTAGGAAATACATACATACATACACATGTACATACTTAAGAACGTTAGAGGCGGTGCAATTTCAATTGTTAACATCCTGTCAAGTTTTAGCCATTTGCTTGCAAAAAGTGTTATTGGCATATTTGGCTTGACAAGTAGTACGAACTGGTACAGATTCGTTAAGAGCAAACGCCGGATTTAGCGAGCTCTGCTTGCAACTCTTGCGAGACATTTCAAGTAGCATCAATTTTTGTTTTAAAAAAAAACGAACTTTTCGGGGGCCTTGACCTCTACAATCGATGAGAAAAAGACTGCACATCTACTGAACGTTCGCTAGCGTATTATTTGTTGGACTTTAAAAACATATGTTATGATATTACATCTTTCTGTACCAATCTTTTGCCCTACCTTCCTCATACTATACTGCGTCGTAATTGGTTTCATTTTAGTACAAAAATCTGACATACAATACAGATGTTTGTATAATGATAAAAATATTAAAAAATTATTTTTCTATTAGAGGATACTGCATATTAATGCTCCTGTATTCCTTCCAAGCGCCAACCAACATGTTCTTATAAAGAGTCGGTAGCTTCTGAACAATTGTAGAAACCTACCCTGATAAACAGATCTGAAGCGCAGAGCCTGACGTCAGATCCGTAGTCATCTGTGTCCGCATTAGGCTGCGGTCTGAGGTACAGAGCCTGACATCAGGGCCTGACGTCAGATAGGCAGCAGATTCGCATCAGATCCTGCCGTTCGCCTGACACGTATAACAGCGCCATCTGAGGGTCAGAATTGGCAAACAATTCCTTACGCGTGACGTCACACGGCCATCCCTACGCGTGACGTCACACGGCCGTGGCTACGCACCAACACATTTGTACCGTGATTGCTATAGGTGTGTCCCCCCACCCTTTCTACTGCGCGCAGGGAATTTGTAAATTGTAAGCAGAAGTTTCGGAGCAGATTATATTTACATAACCTACGAGGTTTATTAAAAAATAAGTTCTCAATTTATTTGCAATTTATTTAAAGGTATTTTTAATAATACAGCGATAAGTGGCACATATATATAATTAACTCTGAAAACAAATACAATATTAGTATAAAATTGAATTGATACTGGGAATGTATCAATCCATGATTATTTTATTAAACGGGCGCTGAAAAGTGCCGATTGATGTTCATTGTGAACATCGAGAGGTTGTTTACGTTCAAATTTGATTAAAATGGGCACTGAAAAGTACCGGTTGGTTTCATCGCCACCGTAAAAGGAGACACACCTCTACTTTTAATGGGCACATTTCTGAAAAATAAAATATTTACCATATTTAATTATCGTTTTCCCGCGACAGTAAATCGTGACTTTTACGGTCATGGCACTAAATGTCATGACTTTTACTGATACGGACCTTCAAAGGTCAGCTTCTTCTTCGGGCTGCTGGTCGTCCATCCACAAATCGCGGCGCATTCGCAATGCATTGGAGGCTGCTGTCGCACGAGGACCACTCTTCTTACTTCGAACCCTCTCCTTGGCGGCTCGAAGTGCCTGCTGCATCGACCGTTGAAAATCAGATCGGAGCGGCTTGGTGAAGTGCGGATTTCCAGACACAGCTTCTGAAAAAGTAATGCACGCAAAGTACGTTAGCATAATTATGCATAAAAACATGGAAATGCTTATTGCTTCGTACCGTATATTGCCATCACGATACGAGTGTTGTACAACGGCCTTTGGCCTGTTCGGCCGAACCACGTGAAGGACCGTGTGACGTCGTCGACCAGTGCTTCCTTCAGGCAAATCCCGACCGCTTCCTTCATGTTGAACCCACCCACGTATTTTAAATACTGAACCTAAGCAAAGTAAGTAAAGATTGATGTAAGTATGTATTATATAAAAGTAAATAAAAGCATAATTTTGTTTTTACTTACAACATTGAAATAGGTTTCGTCGTCGATGGTCTCGAAACAGTCCACTTCCTCCGGTGACGAGAGAGGAATGACTGCTGGTTTTCTGAGTGGACCATTACGAGTGGGTTGCACACATTGGAGAACACTCTCCAACAGAGTATTCATTTTTCTGCAAGCAGAACGGATGGAGACTTAACGTATTAATAAACACGATAACATGCAATACTTACCTTAGCTCCATCTCGACGCGCGCCGTGCGATCTTCCAGGCTCCTGCGAACATGAACATTTATAATAGAAAACTTCACACTATCAATATTTTTATAACAAAAAAAATGTAAATTTACCCATTAGCAGAAGGTTGTATGTGCACTGTATGGTGCTGCAACGGCTCATTCCGAGTGACTGTAGCGTGTGCACACGATGTCCCTGGATCGTGATGATCCCTTAACGTTGCGAGGGCAGGAGGACTGGCAGCAGCAGGACTGTTCTGTGACATAAGAACGTTACTTCGATTAGTCGTAGAAAAATCCTCTGACGTTGTAAAATCATTCGGTTCCTGCAGGATTTTCTTCAAATCCTGGATGTCCTCATTGATGGACTGCTTCGGCACAGTTGATGTCCTCTTTCTCGGAGCTTCCTCCTCCGAAGAAGTCGTCTGGTACCTCGCTGGTTTGGCGACCACACGCTTCTCTCGCTGCGACATGTCAACCTGTGAGTAAAAGTACATATTACAATACTTAGCAAAGGCGTGTTGGCTGTTTTTCCTATTTTACATGCAATATTAACCTAACCCAAATCTCAACACGAATCCAGGTAATGTATTACTCAGTAATTCGAGCGTAACTCGACAAAGGCTATAACAGTAGAAAACGTGAAAATATGACCCATGAAGAAATATTCGAACCAAACGATAAAATAACTCATCACCAGAGATTAACAAGAATACGTGTAAATATAATAGTATTTATGAAGAGCAATACAAAAGGAAAGTACAGTACAAAAGAAGAAAATGTAAATATTATAGAGCATGCTACTCACCAGAAAATAGTCGTACCTTACCAAAAACAAGAGACGAGACTAGAAACTGAAGATTTTTTTTTTTTTTTTTTTGCATGGTGGAAATCCCTAACGGATACCTCACCCCCCCCCCCCATGGCAAGGGTGAGATTATGTGGGGCTTGCACCCACTAAAACCACCATGGTGGCCGCCTGACGAGAGAAGCTGCACAAGGGAGAAGTACTAGCAGCGAGATGCATCTAGCGCAAATAAAGGTGGAAGAATTTAAATACTATGGATCTTACGGCTTCTCGCTGTGTGTAATAACAGCAACGATACACCTACGGGGTACTGAGGGGCTTGTGTGAGTGGACATACTACAGCGAAAAGGCATTCTATAACATTTGCCACGAACCTGTTCAGGGGAGATATATAAAATTTCAGGGCTCAATGTAACGCATTTATATATGCCAAGAGTCGAAGACTTTATGGCGACATCATAAAAATCATCGACTTCTAAAAATTTTTTGATACCTAAACGATACGAGTCTTTGTCCATGCCAATATTGAAAATTATGCAGATCGAGCCATCGTCTGAGATGCAACAATTATCGCGTACATTTGTGCCTAGAGATATGTTGTTGAATTCTATTTTACGGTACTGGGAACAATTGGTGTCGTTAGTAAGGGGTCTAGATACGCGAATAGAAAAATCGACATTACGATGAATTTTTGTGCCATAAGATTGTATCTCCCTCATCCTGTTGGAAAATTGTTGGAGAGGAAGAGATGGCTTATTAAGATATTTTTTAAAAATGGACATGTTGTTTTCATAGGGAAAAGCAGAACATGAATCTAAATTACCAAAACGTCTAACATCGTCGGTTAAGTGAAGAAGACCATGGACGTTATAACTATTAAAAGTCGGGCCATATAGTTCTTTGTTATGAAGAACAAATGTCTCCAAAGCTGACTCTGCGAATCTCAAGTGTGGGCTCGATGGAGATTCTGAAACCAAAACCCTTATGGCCGCATGTAAAAGTAAGAAGGACTTGTATATTTCATCTTTGAGTACACCATACAGTACAACTGGCCCTGTATATAAAAGGAACTGACGAAACTCGGTCGCCTTATAGTTACAATATTCTTCAATAGCTCTAGGACGTCTGGCAAAGTCCAAGGGACAGTATCTTGCGAGACTGTTGAGTCTCGTAGATATCACAGAAATGTGGGATGCGGGCAATTTTGAGAAAAATGTAAAGCTTCCAGATACCCACGCGGACAAAAGTTTCTTCATTACGCCCAAGCATACAAGATGCATATACTCGAATGGAACTTGGGAAACCATTCCTATCGGTAGCGATGCCAATGGGCTTGGACCTTGTTTGTGGTGGTTCTCGTCTAACCGTTTACGGTATTCCTTATCGGTACGAGGAGAATGATTTATATCATCGAAGGCATAATGCCTACCGTTCAGGGTACCGAAAACTATACATTTGGAACAGGGATATTGAGACATATGCCCAAAATGATTCAATACGAATGCTCGAGCTGGTGCGTCAGCTATGAAACATCTCAGACGTATGGACAACTTACTGGCATGAAAATTTATACCTCCGTTGGACATGATGGCTTCGACGTCTGCAATAAATTTCTCAAAGAAAATATTGGGGTCTCGTGGTTTACGGCAACCTTTATAGATTCCTACCACTATCGGCTTCATACGGGGAATATTTGAAATCCTACATTGGATGGGCCAGAACTGAATGGGACTTTTGTTTACACGACATCCGTCGGTATGAAAATCTAATTCTAACTCTCTAACAAAAGATACGGACAAAGTATTCGGGAGACTTTTAACAATTTCTGTTTCCAGATCGAAATGAATATATTCTCCTGGTTCCACGACGAATGTAACAGCAGGTTTACGTGGCGTATCGAGAAGTGTTCTAACATCCTGAGGCAACTGGGAAAAACAGGAATGCGTTCGAAGGAGAGATAATATATTATTTCCTTGAACGTGTGTTAAATTGTTGTCTACGAAACAAGACGCTAAACGTTGGCGAAAAGATGGCTCGGAGAAAGTACCACAGGACAATGAAACTGTATCGTGGATAGTGGAAACGCGTGACGTGGAAGTAGAAGGACCGGCGGCTTCTACATTTATATCGCGCCTAACACTGAAGCTGTCGGGGATTAAATTAACAGGAACGAACGAACTACAACCTGCAGATGTGCTAGCAGCATCTTGCACGGTAGAAGTATTATCCGCTACTCTACTGACCGTATTCAATCCGGAACGGTATCGCACGCGTAAGTTATTTCGCATCTCGCGCATAACCCTCCTTCTTTGTCTCGCCGATAATGCGTGTACCGATTTCCGCGACGTAGACAATTTGAAATTATTAAATTCCATAAATACTTACGTCTTCTGGATGTCTCGGGGTGATTCGCTTGAATATAAGAAATATATCTCCCAGAATTCTTCGGTACTGCTGTCAACGACTGCGAACCTCAGAATGAACGAGAATTCGAAACAAACGCGAACTAGGAAGTAGAGTCCCGACCAATCACGAATGTCGGCAATACGGCGCAGCCAATCCGTAGCGTAGTCCACTGTACCGCCAAAATATACGGCCAATCAGAGCGATCCCTTTCAAACACAAAGGGTACCACGTCGAACAATGGGTACCACGGGGTATGAGGTACCAAGCGAACGCTCTGATTGGCCGTATATTTTGGCGGTACAGTGGACTACGCTACGGATTGGCTGCGCCGTATTGCCGACATTCGTGATTGGTCGGGACTCTACTTCCTAGTTCGCGTTTGTTTCGAATTCTCGTTCATTCTGAGGTTCGCAGTCGTTGACAGCAGTACCGAAGAATTCTGGGAGATATATTTCTTATATTCAAGCGAATCACCCCGAGACATCCAGAAGACGTAAGTATTTATGGAATTTAATAATTTCAAATTGTCTACGTCGCGGAAATCGGTACACGCATTATCGGCGAGACAAAGAAGGAGGGTTATGCGCGAGATGCGAAATAACTTACGCGTGCGATACCGTTCCGGATTGAATACGGTCAGTAGAGTAGCGGATAATACTTCTACCGTGCAAGATGCTGTTAGCACATCTGCAGGTTGTAGTTCGTTCGTTCCTGTTAATTTAATCCCCGATAGCTTCAGTGTTAGGCGCGATATAAATGTAGAAGACGCCGGTCCTTCTACTTCCACGTCACGCGTTTCCACTATCCACGATACAGTTTCATTGTCCTGTGGTACTTTCTCCGAGCCAACTTTTCGCCAACGTTTAGCGTCTTGTTTCGTAGACAACAATTTAACACACGTTCAAGGAAATAATATATTATCTCTCCTTCGAACGCATTCCTGTTTTTCCCAGTTGCCTCAGGATGTTAGAACACTTCTCGATACGCCACGTAAACCTGCTGTTACATTCGTCGTGGAACCAGGAGAATATATTCATTTCGATCTGGAAACAGAAATTGTTAAAAGTCTCCCGAATACTTTGTCCGTATCTTTTGTTAGAGAGTTAGAATTAGATTTTCATACCGACGGATGTCGTGTAAACAAAAGTCCCATTCAGTTCTGGCCCATCCAATGTAGGATTTCAAATATTCCCCGTATGAAGCCGATAGTGGTAGGAATCTATAAAGGTTGCCGTAAACCACGAGACCCCAATATTTTCTTTGAGAAATTTATTGCAGACGTCGAAGCCATCATGTCCAACGGAGGTATAAATTTTCATGCCAGTAAGTTGTCCATACGTCTGAGATGTTTCATAGCTGACGCACCAGCTCGAGCATTCGTATTGAATCATTTTGGGCATATGTCTCAATATCCCTGTTCCAAATGTATAGTTTTCGGTACCCTGAACGGTAGGCATTATGCCTTCGATGATATAAATCATTCTCCTCGTACCGATAAGGAATACCGTAAACGGTTAGACGAGAACCACCACAAACAAGGTCCAAGCCCATTGGCATCGCTACCGATAGGAATGGTTTCCCAAGTTCCATTCGAGTATATGCATCTTGTATGCTTGGGCGTAATGAAGAAACTTTTGTCCGCGTGGGTATCTGGAAGCTTTACATTTTTCTCAAAATTGCCCGCATCCCACATTTCTGTGATATCTACGAGACTCAACAGTCTCGCAAGATACTGTCCCTTGGACTTTGCCAGACGTCCTAGAGCTATTGAAGAATATTGTAACTATAAGGCGACCGAGTTTCGTCAGTTCCTTTTATATACAGGGCCAGTTGTACTGTATGGTGTACTCAAAGATGAAATATACAAGTCCTTCTTACTTTTACATGCGGCCATAAGGGTTTTGGTTTCAGAATCTCCATCGAGCCCACACTTGAGATTCGCAGAGTCAGCTTTGGAGACATTTGTTCTTCATAACAAAGAACTATATGGCCCGACTTTTAATAGTTATAACGTCCATGGTCTTCTTCACTTAACCGACGATGTTAGACGTTTTGGTAATTTAGATTCATGTTCTGCTTTTCCCTATGAAAACAACATGTCCATTTTTAAAAAATATCTTAATAAGCCATCTCTTCCTCTCCAACAATTTTCCAACAGGATGAGGGAGATACAATCTTATGGCACAAAAATTCATCGTAATGTCGATTTTTCTATTCGCGTATCTAGACCCCTTACTAACGACACCAATTGTTCCCAGTACCGTAAAATAGAATTCAACAACATATCTCTAGGCACAAATGTACGCGATAATTGTTGCATCTCAGACGATGGCTCGATCTGCATAATTTTCAATATTGGCATGGACAAAGACTCGTATCGTTTAGGTATCAAAAAATTTTTAGAAGTCGATGATTTTTATGATGTCGCCATAAAGTCTTCGACTCTTGGCATATATAAATGCGTTACATTGAGCCCTGAAATTTTATATATCTCCCCTGAACAGGTTCGTGGCAAATGTTATAGAATGCCTTTTCGCTGTAGTATGTCCACTCACACAAGCCCCTCAGTACCCCGTAGGTGTATCGTTGCTGTTATTACACACAGCGAGAAGCCGTAAGATCCATAGTATTTAAATTCTTCCACCTTTATTTGCGCTAGATGCATCTCGCTGCTAGTACTTCTCCCTTGTGCAGCTTCTCTCGTCAGGCGGCCACCATGGTGGTTTTAGTGGGTGCAAGCCCCACATAATCTCACCCTTGCCATGGGGGGGGGGGGGGGTGAGGTATCCGTTAGGGATTTCCACCATGTAAAAAAAAAAAAAAAAAATCTTCAGTTTCTAGTCTCGTCTCTTGTTTTTGGTAAGGTACGACTATTTTCTGGTGAGTAGCATGCTCTATAATATTTACATTTTCTTCTTTTGTACTGCACTTTCCTTTTGTATTGCTCTTCATAAATAATATTATATTTACACGTATTCTTGTTAATCTCTGGTGATGAGTTATTTTATCGTTTGGTTCGAATATTTCTTCATGGGTCATATTTTCACGTTTTCTACTGTTATAGCCTTTGTCGAGTTACGCTCGAATTACTGAGTAATACATTACCTGGATTCGTGTTGAGATTTGGGTTAGGTTAATATTGCATGTAAAATAGGAAAAACAGCCAACACGCCTTTGCTAAGTATTGTAATATGTACTTTTACTCACAGGTTGACATGTCGCAGCGAGAGAAGCGTGTGGTCGCCAAACCAGCGAGGTACCAGACGACTTCTTCGGAGGAGGAAGCTCCGAGAAAGAGGACATCAACTGTGCCGAAGCAGTCCATCAATGAGGACATCCAGGATTTGAAGAAAATCCTGCAGGAACCGAATGATTTTACAACGTCAGAGGATTTTTCTACGACTAATCGAAGTAACGTTCTTATGTCACAGAACAGTACTGCTGCTGCCAGTCCTCCTGCCCTCGCAACGTTAAGGGATCATCACGATCCAGGGACGTCGTGTGCACACGCTACAGTCACTCGGAATGAGCCGTTGCAGCACCATACAGTGCACATACAACCTTCTGCTAATGGGTAAATTTACATTTTTTTTTGTTATAAAAATATTGATAGTGTGAAGTTTTCTATTATCAATGTTCATGTTCGCAGGAGCCTGGAAGATCGCACGGCGCGCGTCGAGATGGAGCTAAGGTAAGTATTGCATGTTATCGTGTTTATTAATACGTTAAGTCTCCATCCGTTCTGCTTGCAGAAAAATGAATACTCTGTTGGAGAGTGTTCTCCAATGTGTGCAACCCACTCGTAATGGTCCACTCAGAAAACCAGCAGTCATTCCTCTCTCGTCACCGGAGGAAGTGGACTGTTTCGAGACCATCGACGACGAAACCTATTTCAATGTTGTAAGTAAAAACAAAATTATGCTTTTATTTACTTTTATATAATACATACTTACATCAATCTTTACTTACTTTGCTTAGGTTCAGTATTTAAAATACGTGGGTGGGTTCAACATGAAGGAAGCGGTCGGGATTTGCCTGAAGGAAGCACTGGTCGACGACGTCACACGGTCCTTCACGTGGTTCGGCCGAACAGGCCAAAGGCCGTTGTACAACACTCGTATCGTGATGGCAATATACGGTACGAAGCAATAAGCATTTCCATGTTTTTATGCATAATTATGCTAACGTACTTTGCGTGCATTACTTTTTCAGAAGCTGTGTCTGGAAATCCGCACTTCACCAAGCCGCTCCGATCTGATTTTCAACGGTCGATGCAGCAGGCACTTCGAGCC
This sequence comes from Andrena marginata, assembly GCA_963932335.1. Classification (NCBI taxonomy): domain Eukaryota; kingdom Metazoa; phylum Arthropoda; class Insecta; order Hymenoptera; family Andrenidae; genus Andrena; species Andrena marginata. Next base: position 21,085,299 of record OZ010663.1, read on the forward strand.
GCCAAGGAGAGGGTTCGAAGTAAGAAGAGTGGTCCTCGTGCGACAGCAGCCTCCAATGCATTGCGAATGCGCCGCGATTTGTGGATGGACGACCAGCAGCCCGAAGAAGAAGCTGACCTTTGAAGGTCCGTATCAGTAAAAGTCATGACATTTAGTGCCATGACCGTAAAAGTCACGATTTACTGTCGCGGGAAAACGATAATTAAATATGGTAAATATTTTATTTTTCAGAAATGTGCCCATTAAAAGTAGAGGTGTGTCTCCTTTTACGGTGGCGATGAAACCAACCGGTACTTTTCAGTGCCCATTTTAATCAAATTTGAACGTAAACAACCTCTCGATGTTCACAATGAACATCAATCGGCACTTTTCAGCGCCCGTTTAATAAAATAATCATGGATTGATACATTCCCAGTATCAATTCAATTTTATACTAATATTGTATTTGTTTTCAGAGTTAATTATATATATGTGCCACTTATCGCTGTATTATTAAAAATACCTTTAAATAAATTGCAAATAAATTGAGAACTTATTTTTTAATAAACCTCGTAGGTTATGTAAATATAATCTGCTCCGAAACTTCTGCTTACAATTTACAAATTCCCTGCGCGCAGTAGAAAGGGTGGGGGGACACACCTATAGCAATCACGGTACAAATGTGTTGGTGCGTAGCCACGGCCGTGTGACGTCACGCGTAGGGATGGCCGTGTGACGTCACGCGTAGGGACGGCCGTGTGACGTCACGCGTAAGGAATTGTTTGCCAATTCTGACCCTCAGATGGCGCTGTTATACGTGTCAGGCGAACGGCAGGATCTGATGCGAATCTGCTGCCCATCTGACGTCAGGCCCTGATGTCAGGCTCTGTACCTCAGACCGCAGCCTAATGCGGACACAGATGACTACGGATCTGACGTCAGGCTCTGCGCTCTCACGGCAGACCCTGCTGCCAATCTGACGTCAGATTGCAGACATCTGGTTATCAGGGTATGTAAACCTGATACCTATGTTTCCATATTTAGAAGAGGGATAGGAACTAGAGCAAATACTGTATTGCGTTGTCTCAAGCATAAATGTAAAACGTTTATATGACCGACTCGAAAAATCCGATCTTACCATATTTTATGGAAGAAAGAAAGTCAGAAAAGCATGTATTTAGCCGCGTAATATAACATTTTTAATAGTTTTCTTAGCAGGTTAGTCAATTGAATGCCAGGGTGACTTAAAGTAATTATTTAAACATTTAAAGACTGCAGTTCTTCGAAATATAAAAGAATTAATTATGGCTACAGGCCATATTGGCTAGTAATAATCCCACTAAATATAAAGAATTTAATGAAATAACTTTTCTCCCGCTTGGGACCACAAGTCAATTTTCCGCGTACCCAGGCTCAAAAATATCGTTCCAACCACCACTGATGTAGGGTGGGGATAGTACTCCTTTCATGCGGTCGCCCAGGCTAGGGAAAATGCGCAGGCTGGATGCGCGTGATTATTATGTGGTCCCCTCCTCGAAGAGACAGAAAATATAACCTATATGCTACATGCCAATAAATGTTTATTGGCTATTTCGTTCTTTTACGCTACATTTGTGAACTTTTTATAACTTAACATCCTTTCAAAATATTATTGTTACGCCGCAACGGTATATTTATGAAATTGGGTATAGCATATAGGTTATATTTTCTGTCACTTTGAGGTAGAGATGTGACTATCGATAAATGTTGACAATATCGAAATGTTATCGATATTTTGATATATCGATAATATCGCTAAGATATTGAGGCGAATAGAAGCGGGCAGCGGCTGAGATAGTAATCACAACGTATCTACAACGGACGTCCGTTCCGTCGTGGAACAGAGATAGAAAAAATGTTGATTTTCCTCGATTCTTGATTAGAAAATAATCGAGGTATCGAGAATCGATTCCTAGAATAATCGGTAAAATAATCGATTCTTCAGAAAGAGAATTGATCGATTCTAGAAGAATCGGGTAGAATCGCCCTTCCCTAGTGCTGGCTGGCACCGTCGCTGATGGTGCTCACTTTTCGAGCACCGTTCCCAACGGTGCTGACCTTTTTCCGTGCACAGGGATGTGAATTTAAGAATAGAAGCTAAAATTAGTTACAATCGAATGAAAATGAAATTGATGCCAAAACCTCATCAAGCATAGAAATCTGTAAACATGAAAATTGATGCTAAAATCAATTTGAGACTAATAAAACACATGAATTTAGCAAACATAAACAAATTAAGCTAAAACTTACTATTTCGATGAAATGTACTCAGAAAATGACGTTATTAATAATTACGCTCATCGACTTCATAAATATACCGTTGCAGCGTAATAATAATATTTGGGAAGGATGTTAAGTAATAAAAAGTTCACAAATGTAGCGTAAAAGAACGAAATTATCATGTAGCATATAGGTTAAGTATATTTTCTGTCACTTCGAGGCTACAGAAAATCCGCTCGTCGAAGTGACAGAAAATATAACCTAACTAAGAGACTGTACAAATGTTTATTACGCGGTTGCATTTATATAATATTTCTGATCGAAATTTATGGAAATAAGTGCAAATTATGCTTCTATCAAAATGTATTAGTAAACGGAATTATACAACATGTTTCTAGAAAGTAGTCATAACGTTCAGGCTGTTTTAGATTTTAAATGTTTCCGATAAGATTTAATTTTAATTCCTACCACTCGTAGCATTGTAATCTTATTTTAGACTGAATCGATAACGTTGGGTGTGACACGAAAATGGTAAGGGGGCTCGCGAGCCCCCCGAGCATGTGACACAAAATTACATTGCGTGATAGGTCTATCCTATACTTTGTCGATGATGTAGTACAGTTCTACTTTATCGACGTTCGGTAATACCGGATTCGAGTCCCCGTGGGACGTTACATTCCTATTCGCCACGGCTACTACGAACTAGACGCCATCGCCAAGTACCTGAAACAGCGATTACTCGAACAATATCCTCAAAATCTCGGTGGCACCGATGACAACAACGATGATGGTGACTACGATGTGTATCCTATAGTGTGGCGTCCCAACAACAACACCATGAAAAGCGAGCTGTACTGCTCGTTCCTCGTAGTCTTTACAAAGCCCAATAACATTGGATCGCTACTGAGATTCTCAACGAATCGGATATTAGAACCAGGACGACGGCACGAATCGGACGATCCAATTAATATCACGAACGTGGACATTATTAGCCTAGAATATAGTGTGACCGCTGGCGCGTACAACACTTGGAGGCGTGCACATACGATACATGAAATTTCTCCGAGCGTTCCACCACTATATAACAGGGTAGACTCGTCGGGTAGACTCGTCGAATACGTCAGTCGAATCGCAGGGTTCAGAGCGATTCGAGTCTTTGTTAACTATCCGTATTTATTTAATATGTACAGGCCTTATTTCTAGGTGATTATTAGTATTGCTATTATCTATGGGTGCGCGGCTATTGGCCAAAGGGTATCGCTGGCTTGGTGCCGAAGAGTCACGGTCAGTCGAGGTCCGGATAGTGTCCAGTCCCCTCGGTGCGGAAAAGTCGGAGGCGCCTTCGGAGAGTCCGTGCAGTGTCCAGACGCTCTCTGTCGACGGTTCGGAGGTATGGTTGGTCGAGATCTGGGCAGTGTCCAGTCCCCTCGGTACGGAAAGTTCGGAGGCGCCTTCAGAGAGCCCGGGCAATGTCCAGTCGCTCCCTGTCGGCGATACGGAGATACGAAACAGGTTCGCGGAGCCTGGGCAACATCCAGTCACTCCACCGAAGCTGTATGGTTACGGAGGAGTTACGCTAGTAGCGTCCACAATAGTGCGAATCCGGGCAATTTCCAGTCCTTCGTGCTTTGTGGTGAGGGGGCTCCTTAATCCCCACTCGAACTATCCTCTTCGCTCGCCGCGGGTCTTGTATCCTATTGTGCGGTGAATTTCGCTTGCGAGAAGCGGACTCGATCTAGTGGCGCGTTGCGAACTAATTGTCCGGAGCGGGGATCGCGTTGTGGAGGGGGGCGCCGTGGGCCGTTACGCCTCGGCTCGGGTCGGCTTCACTCGCTTCGTGATGTTTCGTCACAAGGTATTATTCACCGTGACCGAATTTTTACAATTTGGCTCCCTCGTGGTGATTGATTGCTCGCGACAAAATGAGTCGATCAAGAATGGCACCGTGGACGTGCGCATTGAATTCGAGGGTAAAGAGAATGTGCCGGCAAATACTACGGCCTACTGTCTGATTCTGCACGATCGGGTGGTTGAATACAATCCACTGACAAACGTGGTGCGCAAAATGAATTAAATTGTCACGCTACTTGCCCGCCCTTTTCTGTGTCAAATTCGTACAACATTTCATCGTGAAAATCGAGATGCTTTATTAGAAAGACTGCATTCTCCCGTCTGCCTTGGAAGCGAGCGGACCCAGTGTTGCCAGAATGAGGACGGCTGGACCGGAGCGGTGCGGGGTTCTTCGTCGCGTAGAGCCTCGAAGTCGGCAGGCAAACCGAGGAGCCCGGAGAGTGAGTCGTAATCTGTCCGCTTAATATAGTGGCGGTACTCCGTACGTAAGTTGGAGTACAACCAGTCTAGCTGTGTGGCGGCGGACATGCTACCGTGGCGGCGCATCAGCGTCCGTAGGATCGTGGCAAATTCGCGGGTGGTCTCGCCCGGGCGTTGGCGCCGCTGGTGGATGGCCATTTCGAGCTCGTGCTGCCTACGCCGTGGTAGGAATGTTTGTCGGAATGCCTCCAAAAAGGCGTCCCACGTGGGGATGTCGGCCTTCTCGTTTCGGTACCATTGGAGGGCCGAGCCTGTTAGGATTCCGGGGAGGCAGCGCAGTATCTGGTCCGGAGTGACCTCGTAGCTATCTCGAAGATCGTCCAGCTGATCGAGGAAGTCTTCGGCTCCCTTACCGCCATCGTAGTGGCTGCCCCACCTTCTGACTCGCTCCATTACGTGGTGGGTGTCGGTGGTAGCTGTTATAGCGGCTGCTTCTGATGGGCGTTCTTCTCCGGGCCCCGGGGAGAAGCTTAATAGGGGCACGGTTAGCGTTGTTCCCTCCCCGTCGCTGGGAGGATCGATGCTGTTCGAAATTTCGCCGTTGGAGTCGTCCTTGCTCATGGCTCTGAGGTGGGCCACTACCCGAGCTCGTAGAGTGTCGAGATCTCCGGTAGGGTTGATTCCGTGTTGTTCGGCCCACGCCGCGAGTTTGGCTTTCGGTAGCCCGTACACCAAGCTCACCTTGGTCATTTACCCGGTACACTGCTCTAAGTCCCTGTTCGGGCGCCAAATGTAACCTCGCTTCGTAGAGGTTAGCTACAGGACAGGTGTTCGGGGTGACCGAGTGAGTAAGGCGAAGTGAACTGTTTGACGGCGTTTATTCTTACGACTAGGGTAATACAAAGTCGCCCGGCCAGGTCTGTGCTGGCTAACAGAGTCTGTGCGGCTTAAACTATCGCGACGGTTTGCTGGCGGCGCGTCGCGGTCCCGTTCGCGGTCTCGAAACGTTTCGGCGGTGACAGGAAAGGTGGGTGCTCGTTCTGGTGCCTTGGCTGTGGTCTCCACCAATGGCCCCGACCGGGAAGTCTTGAGTCCGTTCGCCCAGTGGGTATAACCCGCGGGAGAGACGGAGACTGTAGGATGTCCTCCGGAGCAGACAAAGTCTGAACCTAAGCTTGACGAGGGATATCGACCTGCGTCTAGAAGTCGGCGAACTCGCGTTCTTCTAGGAGCCGTGGAGGTGGGGGAACCCAAAAATACACAGTAATGCAGCTTGGTGTGCAAGAGATCACTGGGAGAGTTCGGACCGTTCGCCTGTAACGCTCGTGGTAAAACTCTGCCTGACGGGCCCGCCGCGCTGGCCTATATGGGCCGCCGCGGCAACTTCGCGAGCGAGAGCGCCGCCCGGCGCGCGGCCATCTCGCGGCCGCGCTCGGTAGTGGCGGGCCGCGCCAGGCGCGCGTGGTGGGGGAAGGTTCGCGTGCCACCGTAACTAACTCGTTACAAGCTATTTCTATTTTTTAAACCTTAAAATGAATTTTTTTTTTATTAAAAGATGAATATTTTGATACTGTAAATTGGTGAATTTTGTTAAAATTTGAATCCACTCTTGGCCAGTAGCATGGACGCTGTAGCAGCCTTCGATAAAAAATATTTTCCACAGTATGATCTAAAATCTAAACGTAATCACATTTCTCGCTAGATTTTTCGATAATTATATCAAGTTGCGACAAAGAATCACGCACTATTTATAAATTAATTACGCGCAGCGTGCACGCTACCGCTCGATGGAAACTATGGGAAAGTGGTGGTCTCTTCCATCGGGAGGGAAATGTAAACGATTCGTTATGCAAAGCTAACATCGCGATATACCGTACATTAAAATGTGTAAATCGGTATAAAGGAATTGTACATGAATAAGAGAGAAAGGTAACTGGTAAATGCATCTGAGGCTGTTCGGTACTGTCACCATTGTCATGCTGTTATTTCTTTTAGCCTTTTCTTCGATTTTTTTCTTTCCTGAATTTTTCTTACTATTTTACGATTTCCTATGTATTCTTTTCGTTTCTCGTTGCGAGGGTTCCCTCGGGCCTGGTTTTCGTCAAGTACATTTGACGGTCAGATCCGCGCGAACCCAAGTGTATATTTTGTTTACGTGTCCGATGCGTTTCGTAGGGGGTCGTGCAGTCGCGCTTCGCGACATTTAACCGTCATTTCAGTAGAATTAGAGAGCAGGTGGTGGGTATTAAGGTAAATATCCTCAGTAGCGACCGTTTAAGAGTGTTATTGGTTCGAAATGGTAATTTTTTTCACTAATATACGACAATGTTTGAGTAAAGTATGGATCATTGTATTTTTTGAAGTCTCTAGTTTCTTAATCCAATTAGTTTTAGAGTGATATTTGACTATTTACACAAAAATTATGGTGAAAATTATATTGGACCTGATGTACAAGTACAAATATGTAGCAAGTACATATTTGAATCTAATACAAAAGGACCTTTTAGAAGAGTGTCACTTAATGACTATATTCTCTCGAATTCCAAATACAGAACCGTTCTGGCATATACCTAGAAGTAATTTGAGATGCATGCTGGAATATTATGGGCCAGCTACCTGGTTCCTCACTCTCAGTCCATCTAAATGGTTATGGTCAGATTTAATTGAATACGTTAAAGAAGTTAATACGCCTGTTACGTCCCTAATTCCTATTCGGGGCCGCGATTTTAGGGAGTTTATATTTTTTTTGGATCCGCTTTTGAGCTAGTCCAGGGACTTTACGCTCTGGGTTAGTTGAGAACGATAGATAATAGATTATAACGTTTTTGGTTCGTAATTACCTTAAATTGGCCGCGGTGATAAACAGTCAATGGGAATTTTTCGCCACTTGATAGGTGCGTCCGGGATTCCGTTTATTTCGGGCGCGTTGTTGCTTTTCGGGGCTGCCCAGACTTCAAAGAAGAGGATATAACCGAAATTTTGAGTCTCCTGGTCCTTCTCGATTGTTGGGGCCTTAATGACTCCCAATATTTGGGAAACCGCTGGTGTGTTCTTAAAGGCTAAAGCCAATTTCCGCAGTTGATATTTTCTTCCGGCTCTATGGCCTCTAGGCATTGCCACCTTTTATTGAAGGGATTGATTTGTTTGATGATCTTTATTTCACCGGGATCATGGTTCATGTCTAATTTCTAGTGACACCGTGGGCGGTTGTCCTGCTTATTAGAGTCACTTTCGACAGACGCAAAACATGATCGCTCATAAACCATTTCGATCGGTTAATAACCGTTTTTGGGGTTGATTAATCGCGGAAATCGCATTTTATACCCAATACCCGATGACACCGTGGGCGGCTGTCCTGCTTATAAGTGTCATCTTTGACGGGCGCAAATCACGATTAACTTTATTCATTTTTCTAGATTTATAATTTGATTATAGAAAAGGGTGTCGATGCCTGAGGTATGGAATAGGAAAACGAAGGTAAAACTTCACTCACTTATTTGTTCTTTCACTAACACTTTTATTGTCAATGTGGTAGATTTTAACACTTTTAACTCGTAGATCCAAAAAGATAATGAATATTGATTATTCAGAATAGTAATAATTCTCCGCGGGTGGTCAGTCCTTTTTTATAGGGCTGTCGATCACTCCTTCTCCAGGTTTGTCACATGACAATTTAGACGGTGGGAGATGAAATCTTCCAATCATCTGCCGTGGGATCCACCTGAAGAATTCTTTCCAGCGGGCTATCTGAGAGTTTTGTTTACTGCAGAATTTGAGCTATTGCGCGCCTATTTCGGTGTCTTCTGACTTACTTAAGACGTATTTCTGCCGTTATACGAAACTCTCAGCAGCGTCGATAGTTAAATTCTTATTTTAATTCATATTTAGAAGTTTACGCTATTGGGTTTTCGATGTGCACTGTACGATTGGTTTCGTACAGCCCACATACTAGGGATTGAAGTTAATATTCATCGGTTCCGTATTGGAGCTCGATTTACGGGATATAAAGGGAGGGCAAATTTGTGGCGATGATCAGGAGCGCAGCTTCATGAAGGTGTCGACTCTGCTGGCGGAAGGGGCCTCTGACCCATCAGCTGGCGTCTACTGGTCCCCTTGGTGTGCGCGGTTGACTAGCTGGTGTGCAGTTAGTTGGTGTGTGGCTACCTCCTTCGTGCTGGTTCTCCTGCTCACTGTTGCCGTTTGATGATTCTTGACTTGGTTTTCTTATCGCGAGTTTTGATTATAATGCCTTTTCGGCTATGTATTGTATTGATAACTTATTTAAGGTGGTTATAATATACCAAAGTACGAAATAGTAAGTTTGAATGATTTAAAGGGTTAAATAATAGTTGACTCCACGTCGCGGGACGTGACAACGCCATTTATGGATAAAATGTCGAGTAATGAGATTCTAACAAAAGATCCAGTATCCGTGTCAATATTTCTCGATAACAAATTTCATGTTAGAGTTTCTTTGTTCTATCGATAACCCAATCGGACACGTGGTACATTATTTCTGGAGAAGAGAATACCAAGTTAGAGGACTGCAACATTTCCACTTATTAATATGGATCAAAGATGCTCCTATTCTAGGCAAAGATTCAGATGAAATAGTAGCTGCTTTCATACAAAGATATGTCACATGTAGACTTCCAGATCTTAAAATCTCACCTACTTTGTATAGACGTGTGAATACCCATCAAAGGCATCATCACAATTCGTATTGCATGAGAACAAAAAAGAACAAAAATTATCGCATGCAGCGAGTGTGTCGTTTTGGATTTCTTAGACTTGTTACAAAAAACATAAAAATGAGAGACGTAGATACATCTATAGCTGGTAGAAAGCAATTAAGAAGTCGTAGTAGATTGTACGACTTGCCACGTGACAAACAAGAAGTAAATATTAACGATTATAACCCAATTGTCTTAACAGCATGGGAAGAAAATATGGATATCCAATTTGTAGGTGAAAACTCAACTACTTTGTGTTGGTATTGCACTAAATACGTGACAAAACATGAGAAAAGTTATGCAGCTGAAATGTTTGTAGACGTTCAATCAACAAAATCATTATGCGCTCGCTTATCGAATATTGGAATGCAAGGTTTAAATAATAGAGAATGCGGTGCTCTTGAAGCTGCTGATACATTGTTGGGAATATCTTTATACGGTACAGATATGTAACGTTCCGTTGCTCGGAGGCAACCGAATGCTAGTAGGTTCTTGAGAGGAGAGCGGCTTCCCCTCAAGTATAGGATAGGTGGGGTTCGTTGGTAGAGAGTTAAGGATTAAAATCCAAGCTTTTAACTTAAAAATGGCTATTTATTCAGCAACACTTAATTCTATTTTAACAATAATAACTTAATATTGACTACAGCTATGATTATGTATTTTTATGGTTTTTGGATTTTTGTATTTTTATATATATATTAAATTGTATGAATTAGGTATATGTATGTCGCAGTGTAATGCCGCTTCCGTCTCCAGGGCGAGCTCTTACTCTTGGCAACGTCTGCTGTAAGAACGGCCGCTTCCGTCTCCGGGGCGAGCTCGTTACTGCTGGCAATACTAGCTGTAAGAACGGCCGCTTCCGTCTCCGGGGCCAGCTCGTTACTCCTTAGCTATGTCTGCTGCTAGAGCGGCCGTTTCCGTCTCCGGGGCGAGCTCACTTCTGTTGGCAGAGTCTGAAGTGACTACTGTGCTGCGTGCACCTCCTTTTATACCCAAGATTTAGTGTTTTGGCGCATGCGCAGCGAATCGTTATTTCTTAACTTACATTTTACTCATTTATTACATTATGCTTTGTCTTATGCTTTTGCTAACAGTTATATTATGTTATTCCTAATGTTCCTAAGATATTTGTTTCGCTTAATTCCTAAATTATATAAAAATATGTATAAAGGTCTGCGCAATGTTACAAGCGGTACTGTTTTACCTACGGTCGGTAACGCTGGGTTAGCGTCTGCGTGAGACGTTACAGCTTCAATAATGAAAGAAAATCAATATTTTCTTTTTATTTTATAATTCTGTATATACTTCTAGTTAATGTGAGTAAGTTGCTGCATGGATCCATGAATTTATATTGTAAAATTTGCGAGTTTAATGATATCTGTAGTATAACCTCACGTTATTAGAATCTGTCAACTTTCATGTCAATGACCAAGTCCTAATTTCCATGTGAATTTACTTAAAGATGAATGTACGGCTACATAAATAACGTATGAAACTATAAATGAATTCTGGTTGATATTTTGCTTTCTGTGTTGCAATAAACAATATAAATGAATAATTTGGTCACTAATGGGGACGCGGTCCGTAATGGGGACATCTACCTTATTTGTTTCGCGCTGTCTGCATGTTTTTCGTGTCTATCATTTCTCATTTCGTGAATTCGGATCTGTCGTGTTGGAAGTGTAGCGTGTAATCGGTAGCCCCCTATATCACCCCTTTTCGATACGCCACCATTTGCTTGTTGCTGTGTATATAATGTTTTTTCTACATATTTCAATTTTTTCGTGGTAAGTACGATAGAAACGTTTGAGAAAACAGGTGAAAAGGCTACTCCTGTTTATCGGCCGTTGTGGAAAACGAATGCGAAGTTCCAATCGCGGATTCGCGAAGTACCTAATGATAAAAGCCTTTTCTACTGTTCTTCATGCGAGAAACAAATAATACCCACCACCTGATCTCTAATTCTACTGAAAACACGGTTAAATGTCGCGAAGCGCGACTGCGCGACCCCGACGAAACGCATCGGTCACATAAACAAAGTATACACATGCGTTCGCACGGATCTGACCATCAAATGTACTTGGCGAAAACGAGGCCCGAGCGAACCCTCGCAACGAGAAACGAAAAGAATACATAAGAAATCGTAAAATAGTAAGAAAAATTCAGGATGGAGAAAAATCGAAGAAAAGCCGGTAATTATGCAGAACAGGTGTTTCCTCACCGATTTCAATTATTTTTGCATATGTTGTCGTGGACATGATTCTGAACAACTTTTTCCTATAGATGTTACCGCTTTATTTAATCTTTTTTTTATATAGAATTTAGTTCGTATATCTGAAAAATCGAAGAATCATAACGGGTAATTTTCATTTTTTCGGGATAATTATCATTTTTCGTGAATTTTATATACATAAAATTTAAATATAAAGTTTCATTGAAATCCATTTTGCCGTTTAAACGTAATCGTGTTAAAAAAATATATGAGATATTTAAAAAAAAGCTCTTTTCTAAATAGTCAAAACGTGATCAGGGGGTCTTAAAACGTGATTTCCGTAACAAAACTTTTTCCAAATTTTTTTGCATTACAAAAGTATTATACATATGTCAGAAAGTGAAAAGTGTATCTCGAGGCAGTCAAGACGATCGCGCACCGCCACGTGTCGCTTGCACCTCACCGTGGATCAGCGTTTCAAGAGCGAGAGAAAAAGACGCACATTCGTCTTCTCTCTCGTCTTCCCGACGTTGTCCGAAGCGCCGAGCTCACGGACACGCAGCTCCGGCGTAGTGTGCATGCGAGGTAGGGGAACTTCTCGAGGGAACCCGTCCTCATTCTGGCATCACTGTCCGCGGCCGCTCGGCGTGGACTGACCCCCTCCATCACCGCGGCTTCCCCCACTTCGCGGCTCGTGTGCGCGCAACCAATCTCCCACTCCCCGCGTCCAAACTTCTCCGCGCCGCACTCCCCCGCGCGCCCTCACTTCCCCCTCGGCCTCGCACTCCCCTCAGCACACCCGGGTTAGAACTCTCCTAGCCATACTACTAATAATATTCTGTGTAAAGTGATAGCGTATTGTAAAGATGGATGGCCAGAAAACAACCCGAAAACGGCGAGTTAAAAACTTTTTGGCAAAAGAGAGATGCACTATCATTCTAATGCAATTGTGTGTTTTGGAGACATAAGGTCATAATACCAAAACAATTGCAGGAATTAGTCTTAAAATAATTGCATTTTAGTCACTTCAGAGTTAGTAAAATGAAAGAATTGGCCCGAGGTTTTGTGTGGTGGCCAAGCTTAGATAGAGATTTAGAAGAAATAATACGTTCATGCTTAATATGTCTACAAACAAAAAAAATCCACTCTAAATACCATTAACGCCTAGGGCATGGCCAAGAATGCCATGGCATAGAGTTCACGCAGACTTTCTAGGGTCTATCAATAATAAAATGATTCTGCTTCTTATCGATAGACACCCAAAATGGCCTGAAGCTTTTATCATGTCAAATATGACGGAAACACAAACTATTCAAGTTTTTAAAACGGTATTTTCTCGTTATGGTTATCCATTACATTTGATCACAGATAATTTTCAAACATTTGTAGGATAAAAGTTTCATGATTTTGTAAAACACCTAGGAATAAGGCACTACACAAGCCGACCTCATTGTCCAGCCACGAACAGCGCAGCAGAAAACTTAGTCGATACATTTAAACGCAAAATAAAATGTATAATGAGCGACGGAATTGATTTGTATGTTGCGAGTAAACAATTTTTATTAGACTACCGTATCACGGCGCACAGCGCTACGAACCAAACCCCAGCAAGGTTGTTTGTAGGTCGGGAATTGAAGACACGATTCTGTTTATTGCGCCCTCGAGAAACTGACGAACTCATATACGCGGCACAGAACGGACAAATCAAGAGACAGGGTAGTGTCTCGCGCCAAGTATATATAGACATATGCGCAGCGCGAGCACAGAATGTATATATTACGCCGCGACCCGCTATCAAAAACGCTGAGATTATCGAATCTCAATAACGGCTGATCCGATTAGATTTTGAATGGTCTTAATGGATAGCTTGGGTTTGATTTACATAAGAAAAGTGTCTTCTCGTTAGTCCTACGTGCTTTATGAGCTGAGATATTTCAATGCAAAGTTCCAATTTGGCGAATTTTATGTTCTGAAGAATTAAGAATCGTCATCGTCAAGTGTGGGCAAGGGGGAAACATGAAAGGGAGAGGAAATGTCTCCAATATCCACGTCGTTGATTCGATGAAGGTTTCGACACTTTCGGCCAATCGCGTAACAAATCGTTGTCACGTGACAGCTAGCAGAAAGCAGATCTGTCGAGGTAAACGTAACCTAGCTAGTGTCAAACAATTATAACCTGTCAAGTGTGAAATAAGGGAACTATTTAACCCTTAAGTGGCGTCGTGAAGCAGTGTTACATAAATAGAGTTGTGGGTCCAATGGACCCAGGTTTTACAAAAGGAGGAAAACAAAAAATTTGACAATATTTACAAAAATCAGCTCTTTATTCGTAATCTATCATCCTTTATCTACGTATTAAACATACAATATAAAGCTTACAATTAAATAAAAAAGACCTTTTTATCAATTTATTAAGGTATGAAGACTTTAAAGAAAGTAACTGAGGTGTTTTCTTAAATTCAATGCCTAGGAACTAAAAAAATAATTGCTATGCAATTTACATATCTAAAAACTAAAATGATCAGCCTTTTCAGAAACATAACTAAAAGCTATAAAAAGTAATTTATAAAGAAACTGACATGGAATCATTCCACGCTAAATCGATGACTTATTTGCTCTACTTGCGCGGAAAGGGGTTACATATTGAATTTGTGTATCCGAAATTATTGCCTGCACTGACCTCTTCCTCTTTTTTTTATTTTTATCGAGAAGCCTTTCGTAATATATTTTAGTTTAAGCTGAAAAGGTGATTCTACAACATGAAGATTATGAAAAGATTCTTATTTAAATTGGAGTAGAATGGTCTCATGGCATAAAGTAATTACTTCAGTAACTTCAGTTATAACAAATATTGCAAACTTTTTTGGCGCAGAATAAACAAATAGGTATTTTGCACTTACTACACACATATACAGTCTTACCTCTTTTATTATGAACACAAAAGTTGCACCTTTTTCTTTTATTACGCTCAAACTTTTCTGTATGTTCTTCTATGTTCTGCATTGCTTCTGAAAGCGGTATTCTTAAAACTTGCGAGATGGCCAACCGTAATTGTCTAGGTAACCTTTGATTCATCATTCTTTGTCGTAAATATGGTTCACAAAGGTCCTTTGCTAGCCCTTTCATATAATTAAGTCTTGTAATAAGGGTTGCCTTCAAATGGCTTTGATGAATAATATACCCATTTATTGCACTCATATCCAGGATTCTGTAGAACACAACTAACGGCCAACGTCGTGTACGTCGACTAGTGGAGTATATTGCACATTTTTGGTCTACCGAGTCGACTCCTCCTTTGGTATTGTTATAGTCTACTATTATTTCAGGTTTTCCTGTTGTTTCCTCGATATCTTTTGTGTGATGCATTGACGATATAAGGACAACAGCTCTGTAACGTCTGTTACTCCGGGGAAGGAATTTAGGAGGATGCACTCAGTCGGTATGCCAGGGTTTGATGAGATCCTCTTGATTACGATTTACTTCCTTTATTTCCAACTCCATAGGTATACTATGTACATAATGTTCTACGTCTAGGTGAGAGAAAAGGGGGGGGGGGGTCGTCGTGATTCGGTTCACTTCGGTTTCGCTTCGCGAAATGGTGGAGGCCGGACAGTGTCCGGGCGACTTAGTTACGGAGCTGTAGAGGAAAAGAGACCGGGCAACGTCCAGGCGTCTCTGTTTCGGAACGGTAGGAGGACAGAGACCGGGCAACGTCCAGACGTCTCTGTTTCGGAACGGTAGGAGGACAGAGACCGGGCAACGTCCAGACGTCTCTGTTTCGGAACGGTAGGAGGAAAGAGACCGGGCAACTTCCAGGCGTCTCTGTTTCGGAACGGTAGGAGGAAAGAGACCGGGCAACTTCCAGGCGTCTCTGTTTCGGAACGGTAGGAGGAAAGAGACCGGGCAACATCCAGGCGTCTCTGTTTCGGAACGGTAGGAGGAAAGAGACCGGGCAACTTCCAGGCGTCTCTGTTTCGGAACGGTAGGAGGAAAGAGACCGGGCAACATCCAGGCGTCTCTGTTTCGGAACGGTAGGAGGAAAGAGACCGGGCAACTTCCAGGCGTCTCTATAGGCGGGTTTGGTAGCGGGAGATTTGGTTCCACCTCGAGCTTCCTTACCTCAATCGTATCGGGGTTTATATTCCGATCCTTGGTGATTTCCAGCTGCGAGAAATCAAACACGCGATCTAGCGGCGCAGTGGGGAGTGAGCGATAGCTAATTGTCACGTCGCGAAACCGGTGATATCCGGTATGATTTGGCTGAGCTTGGTCGCGGTTCCCCGGGTGCTCTCCTTCTCGCTCCCTCCTGGTCGCGCCGCTGCGTGTTTGCTTCCTCGTGCTGGGACGCTACGTCACAGCTCTGTTTTTTTTAGGAACGTAACTAACCATGGTAACATATCTTGTAAAGCCGAATAGTGAGGAACCTACTTCTCGTGTTTTATGTGGCAGAAATTCTTTAGGGATGTGAGCTTTGTGTTTCCTCAACGTACCCACAAATGTTAATCCTTTTGTCTTTAAATATTCTACCAATTCCATAGATGCGTACCAATTATCTGCAGTGACATTTCTATTAGTGTGAAAAATTGGCCGCCACAAACGGATTATAGCTTGTACAGCAATGGGATTTTTTTTTTCGTCAGCCGAAAGAGTATGTCCATCGCTGTTCTTTCCAGTGTATAAATACATATTATAAATGTAATTGGTTCTTGCGTCGGTAACACATTGCATTTTCAGGCCATACTTATTTGGTTTCTTCGGCATATACATTTTATGCTTGCATCGTCCTCTAAACCCTACCAACATTTCGTCAACCGTTACATTTGCTCCGAGCGAATAATTTTTCTGAGAGTTACTGTTGAAAATATTCAGAATTTCGCTGATTGCGCATGCTGGGTCTGTTTGTAGTCGTTCATTTCTATCATCGCCATTATCAAATCGTAAACAAATCAATAAAATATAAACTTGTTTAGCTGAAAGACATAGTCTAAATATCTCTCTGCCTGTGCCATCAGTAGAAAAAAGTGACAATATGTTTTCGTGATTTGACTTGAAACATGCAGAGTAAACTAGTACACCAAGGAAACATTTCATCTCTTCAAGTGTACATTCTCGAAGCTCAGTTGTATCGGAATCTGAATATTTCTGGCTTATTTTTTCAATCTTTCTGTTTGTCCATTTCATTATTATTTTTAAAATATTTTCATCAAATATAAGTTGAAAAGCTTCTAAAGGAGTAAACGATTCCTCACGCCTCGTACTGCTCCTAATGTATGGTATTTTTATAATATTATGACTGGCTGTACGTACATTTTTTGTTGGTTCAGGTTTAGCCCACTTGAATTTATTTTTACCATAATAATAACCGCTTATTTTTTGAACGGTATCCTGTTGAAGGAGATCGTCATCCGAATCGGATGAAATTAATGAATTCGTATCGTGATCAGATTCTATGTAGTCACTATCTTCATTATTAGAGAATTCATCCTCCGAATGAGTGGTTTCGGGAATTTGTATCCGAGATGTATTATTATAATTATCTTCATCTACCTCACTTTTTTCCATCCAACTTTGTATTATATCACTTGCAGATTTATCCGTTGCGTTCATGTAACTGGGACCTAGTTTACTGTGCGCCATTTTATAGAATTTTGTGCAAAATACTTGGGAAAGAAAAACCCTGAGAAATAAGAAAGAGTTACGTAAGGGGCGTCGTGGGTCTACTGGACCCACTCGAGTATCAAAAATAAAAGTTTTACTTACACAAGACGCACGTCCGCTCGTCAGCACGTGTATTCCCCGACTGCAGGAAGGTACTGGAGTGGAGAGGGCAGTGCGACGTGCGTAACGTTTTTGTTTCCGATTTACAAATGTTAGGTTGGTCCATTGGACCCCACGACGCCACTTAAGGGTTAAAATTTTTTAAATGTCACGAGTTTTTACACAATACAGGACACTGAATTATTGTCTCAATTAACAAGCTAAGTCACCAAAATTTTTTAATAGACTATTTATGTAGAGCTTGTAGAAACGGAGGGGACGCACAAACTTGAAAGTTGTCCGCAGAAGGTTCTACAGAGAAGCATCTTCTTTCGCACAAGTTTCTACAAAATAATATATTGTTTTTATACCAGCAAACTATTTTTATATTCGAGTTTTTATGCAAAGTTTATAGAAATGAAGGAGATGCAGGGGCTTAGATAGAAACGAAAGGGACGCACAGGCTTGGATAGAAATGAAGGGGACGCATAAGCTTCGATAGAAATGAAGGGGATGCACAGGCTTGGAGATTGTCCGGAGAAAGTTAGATAGACAGAGAAGCATCTTGTTTCGCACAAGTTTCTGGAAATTTGTCAAATAAGGTAAATCGACAAAATTTATCAAATTAGCGTAGCATTAAGAATTAAGAAAATTATAGCGTACTGCTTGCAATGTAGAGCAAGTCACATTATTGAAGAAAGTACGCTGAAAATGCATTTTCCTTAATACTTTTCAATCTCTTGTGAAATATATTCCTAATACTTTATTAAAATCCACAGTAGTTCCCTCACTATTCATTAATTTTATTAGTTTCCCATTACCAATATTTCAGTTCATCAATAAACATATTAAATTAATTTTATTCCAACACCAATAAATTGTGCGTTAAAAATATTCGATCTCTTTGTTCATTTTCGCTAAATTACCATTAGCATTTAAAGTTCCTGCAACAAGACTTTCTGCGCTCTCACTTCCTTCGGACACATTTTACAGTCTCTACACTTAGTATAGCAAAGGGCCATTCTATATCTACATGTTTTACATTATGTTGTATCTAAAATATGTGGTTTTAATATATTTACAGATAATGGAAGCAGAAGCGAAAGAGAAATTGACCCCACTGTACGAGCAAATGAAGAAAAAACAAGCACTTTCATGTATAATTCAATTTTAGGGTTTTAAGAAATATGTATATATAATTAAAATCGAATTTTATTATGAATATGGTAAACTGTATAATTCAGAGAAAGAAAATAAATGGGACATAGTATTATATTAAAGAAACGATTTTATTAAACCATTTTATTCAGCGTCAGTCCTCTGTTTGCTTCTTGTATGTTTGCTTCATATCTGAAAACTCAAAATTAAACTAATTCCACCAATCCAATTGTCTTGTAGCATTGCAGGTGTGCATAGTTTGGATGACAATATAATATATTGTCAATTAAAAAAAATAACTCCCAGGGGGTGAAAAAATTATCCAGTCATCAATAAACACTACAAAATGTGTGAAATCCCCACAAAATTACCTTTTTTAAAAAAAGGTACAGAAAAGAGCGCCAAGTATATAATCCCATCAAAAAGGATCCCATTTAAGAACATTGTTGTAAATTAATACCCATAAAAAAGAATCCCATTTAAAAACATTGTCGTAAATTAATAGTTTTATAAAACTAATGATATACATAAATTGCGCCAATTATTACAATGGCTATTTATTCAAAGAAAAAAATGTATTAAATAGTATTAAGCAAATATATTTTTATACAAATAAATATTTTAATACGAATAAATATTTTATTCAAAATACTTGGCGCTGCTCTTTGAAAAAAATTTTAATTGTCTTGGTTAATAAATAAAACAACACCAGATAGCACTGAAACATGAAAGAAAGAAAAAGACTTTAATGCAATTTATACATATTTATTCAGTTTAACGACACCAATTCGGAGAGCAGCGCCAAGTATTTTGAATAAAATATTTATGCGTATTAAAATATTTATTTGTATAAAAATATATCTGCTTAATACTATTTAATACATTTTTTTCTTTGAATAAATAATCATTGTAATAATTGGCACAATTTATGTATATCATTAGTTTTATAAAGCTATTAATTTACGACAATGTGTTTAAATGGGATTCTTTTTGTTGGGTATTAATTTACGACAATGTTTTTAAATGGGATCCTTTTTGATGAGATTATATACTTGGCGCTCTTTTAGGATTATCGAGGGGGAAGGAAATCGTGAACCAAAGCACGAATAGTGCGAGAGCTGCTCTCAGATGTTACCTATTTAGTTGAAGTCACGCCAGAAGTCATCTGGAAAAGACATCGCAATAAAATAAGAGAGCGTAGCGGTAAGATGGCGAAATCAAATAGTACACATTCCAAAAACAAGATACAGGCGGAAATCCAGCCGGCTGTTGCGGCTGCCGCGCCTCAATTACGGCGCTCAGAACGCTTGCATACTAAGGAATTCTGCAACCATGGTGATAAATGAAAAGACACATTGACACGTTACACTGCTTTACTCCTTCCACTTCATTGGGAAGCCCTAGCGCGCTACAGTGCTTCACACCCTGACCTAAACCTAGAAGTTCTCCGACGAAAGAGGTCCAGATATAAGCTGCAGTTTAAAACAAACAATTTAGAAAAAATTACCAGAGCTCTAAGTAAAAAAATTGGAGATAGACTGGAAGGAGACAAACTAATAAAATGGATCTTCACAATAGACAATTGACTTTGGGAAACTTTAATAAAACAGCTGATAAATTGAAACAAACACTAATCTCGTCACTAGAAAAATTGAATGAATGCTGCCCTCTAAACAGTAGCGTACATGACAAATTCGGGTCACTTCTAGGAAAAGCGGAACATCGAAATAATCAAGAGCCATTTCATGCACATGAAGCTTATAAAGTCTGTGAAGCTAAAGATAGGGCAATTGAAGTTGATGCTACTGGCAAAGCGTTCTTTGGAGATGTTAAAAGAATGTCTAAAGACTTATTCTGGCCTTGTTGCGGTTTATTGTGCGTACTAGATGAAAACGTCATTATAAGATTAAAGCTTTACATCAGCTTTATTCATTAGTTGAAACTGGACAGCTGTCTATACTTATCGCTTACGGAAATACCGTAAAATCGCACTTTCCGCGACTAAGAACAATCGTAAGAGAGATATACCAAGTACATAGCGATTGTAAGTGATTAAAGAATATAGATGAGTTGTTAGAAAATGCAGATGTGGAGAAATTGAGAGAGTATGTAAAACAACGACGATTAAGAGAGTATGGAAAACAACAAACAGTTGGAAGTATGGCTATGGAAAATGAGGAATCATGTGAAATCATAGAAGATGCGATTATAGAGAAACATAAATTAGCTTTCAAAAGAATGTTCAAAAAATGTCTAGGTACTCCGATATTAGAGTGCATGTCATGTTTTAGACTCTGTTAGTCAAGGGATGTTTCTTCTGTAGAACGTTTAAGAAAACCCATGGACATTAACATTTGAACAGATCTTCTTGACTATTATAATAGAAATGAAATAAATCATAGTCCGCACATTTGTCGTTCATTGTTGCTAAAGATACGAGCTAGCCAAATGCCATTGACGTGTATCCTTAATGACCTATACGTGAGTACTATTCCACCGCAAATAAGTGAGTTAAACGATTATGAGAAGCTCTTGATTCAACGTGCTAAAGCATTTCAGGTAGTGATGTCAATGAATCCTGTCGCAAAAAAACATCTACGTAACAAACAAATGATAAAGAAAGTAAAGGGTAGAACTTTCCACCCTCCCTTGTCACTCGAAGAAACCCTAAAAAAGCTCGCTCTGCCAGAAGATCCTTTTAATACCAACCCTGAACTCTACATTATGGTAAAAGGTATGCCAACGAAAGAAAAAATAGTATGGGAAGACATTGTAGATGTTAGTAAGGTTTATGCAGCATTGATATACCTGAAAAATGTGAAGATACATTATTGTCCCATACCACTGCCACAATCGCTCCATAAATTAATCAGCCTGTTTGAGATTATGTCTGTTGAGCACGCCGGTTGAAAGTGATAGGTTAGGAGTGCCAGTGAGGAGATGCACACAATACAATTTGCGCGGTGAGAAGCTTGTCTTGCAACATGAGAAGAAGGGAGACTCTAAAGCATGTTCTGTCTGTATGTCCCCAATATCAACAAAGGCATGCACAAAAAGTTAGGGAAAAAGAGTTCCCTGAAGTATTAAATATTAGGAACATCGAGGAAGCAAAGAATATGTTTTATTTTGTATAGACAGTAAAAAAAAAAGTAAACTAGCACTAATTGAAATGTAATAAGAGTATAAATAATATATAAAGTATAGATATTAGGCTTAAGTATAATGTAACACAGATAAAAGTAAGGATGTAGATAAATGTAGAGAACCAAACAACTTCCTTTGTAATAGGTTATGAGCCTGTAGAACAAATAAACATTATTATTATTATTATTATTAATTTCCCTTAATGAATAGGTGAAATTTGTAAAAAAATTTATGTAAAACAAAATGTCCAAAAATGCTACAGATTGTATTAAATAAATGTGCTACACACAAAAATAAAGATCTGTAGGGTTAATATAAATAAATAAATCACCTGGATTATTGCTCCGCTTCTGATATTTGGAGGATTTCAGTGTTACATTAATATAAACATCTCTATATTTAAAAGATAAACGGGAAACCGAAAGGCCGGTAGAGGGAGACTGCGTAGCCGGGAGGCCGGTGGGTAGTGAGAGG
The DNA here is from genome assembly GCA_963932335.1 of Andrena marginata. Classification (NCBI taxonomy): domain Eukaryota; kingdom Metazoa; phylum Arthropoda; class Insecta; order Hymenoptera; family Andrenidae; genus Andrena; species Andrena marginata. The sequence continues at coordinate 21,107,286 of OZ010663.1, forward strand.
CTGATACGTAGTGTACAGGGTCATCGTTTAATCCTGCAACCCGCGCGCGCGCGAACTTGGAAAATGGCAACAGCGCCTCACGGACGCATTCCACTACAACCATGCACCGTCCCGGCGTTTGGAGAGCTGCTAGCGATCGCTGGACAGCAGTGATGCCCGATCTTCGAGAATTTTGGGCTGGTCTCTTTCAAATTAACGTTGCAAAGAACTATTCAGAATTTCCCGGCCCGGGTTGAAATATTTGGGGCCTTTTTCGTATAACTTTTGAACTATAAAAGATATCGGAATGCAATTAGCGCCGAGAAATGAGGAAAAATTATTCCCTCTTAATGATGGATAATTTAACATATTTTACGTTTACTTAATTTTTCTTTTATCAATTTTTTAACCATAATTGTTTAAAAAGCTTTTGCAAACTGTTTATTTGATAATGTATTTAACGCTGTTTTTAAAACTCGTGATGTTGATAAACAATAGGCTAGTTGTTTCTGTATCCTTACTTTCATAAATTGAGAAATTAAATTTTTATTCAATTATGTTAGTTCTGCAGACCTCAGAATCTATTGTTCTGGGTTTCTTCTTTATGATTTTATCCTTAATGCGGTGCATACCTAGATAAGACGTAAGGGGTAACTAATGGAACGTGTCTTTGACTTTAGCGGTGTCTGAATTTTTTTTCTAGAATTTTTGTGTTTGAATGTTTTAGATACTCAACGCCACGCCTATACCGGCTTCCGTTAATGTCATTTTTTGGAACGATGTGCCATTATTGTCGCTTTTACAAGCAAGTGGCGAAAAATCTCTCCGTATAAGGGTATAGCGCTGCGGTCAACCCTGTCGTAGCTAAAATTTTTGAAATTGAGACGGGTACGAGATCAGTTGACATTATTTTCAAACCTCATTACAGTAATCTGGGGTACGAGTGGTAAGCCGATCATAAAAGCGGAGCACGCGGCTCGATTACCTGGGCCGGGAAATTCCCAATACCTAGCTCTTTGCGACGCTAAAATTTTCGAAGCTCGGGCATCACTCGGTCGCTGGCAGCTTTCCGCTGGCCCGGTGCATGGTTGTAGTGGAATGCGTCCATGAGGCGGTGTTGCCATTTTACAAGTTCGCGCGCGCGCGGGTTGCAGGATTAAACGATGACCCTGTATATATATATATATCAAAGCCGGACTCTCGCGGTGTTGCCATTTTGCCTTCAGCACGGCTAGTACTAGAGTCGGCTGTGCTAGTACTAGAGTCGGCTGTGTCGATATGCGTCGATGAGTGGTGGATAGAGCTGCGATCCGCATCGCCGTAATGATAACGAAAGGTGCTGCCTTGAGAGCGAGTGTGGCAACATTGGGAACTAATGCGTTCCCAAACACAGCCATTTAAACGAAAATGTGTAGCATATTGTGGACAGTACAGAACTTCAGGGAGCTGATAATTTGAATGAAGTGGAAAGTGCACTATTGACCCAAGTAACTAAAGAAAAAGAAGCTGATTACGAACAATACACAATCTACCCTTTGCATGAGAGAAGGCAAAATGCTCCAATTTCGGAAATCTATCAAATGCTCAAGGTAAACAATGCACCAATTGACTCTATAGACAAAGATCTCGATTTGAAGTGCTTTCCTCACTTTTATGTAGAAGGAAAATATGGCCAGTTTCATACTCGAAAGCGAAAGCTAACTTCTAGTGAATTTATTAAAGCCAGATTAATGTCAAAATGTTCTTAATTTCGCTTAAGTCATCAATATTTATTTTTCTTATTAAATGATGTTAATATGCGCCAAATAAGTTTTGGTATTTTTTTATAAAATGAATTGTCTAAATCAAAAAGAAAAAATTACAGCTGAACAATATTTTCAAATGCTTAATAAAATGAGTTGGAAGACGATTTGATTATAATATTTGGTAGATTGCGAAAAACGGAGCAATTTTGGAAAAAAAACCGAGAAATGACGTCAATTGCATGACACAAAATTACAGTCCAGCAACGTGGTTTTTTACCATGAGTCCTTCTGAATGGATGTGGAGTGATTTAGGAGAATACATTATGGAAGTCAATGGTCCTGAAATGGTTAACAAATGTATTAGTGAATTGGTGGCTCTTCATCCTGTCTCCACTTCTCGTTTCATAGATAATAAGTTTAAAGCTATGTTGGACTTCATTACATCATCTGATGAGTCACTTGGTAAGGTCGAACATTACTTTTGGAGACAGGAATACCAATGTCGAGGCCTTCAACATTTTCATTTGATGTTGTGGGTTAAGAATGTCCCTATTCTTTACGAGTCATCACTTCAGCAGGTAGCGTCATTTATATCAAAGTATGTCATGTGCGCCATACCAAATAAGAATCTTTCACCTACTCCTTATCAACGAGTCGTGGCATACCAAACTCACATACACAATAGTTACTGTATGCGAAAAAAGAAAACTAAGAAAGGTTTTGTGTTAATTTGTCGGTTTGAATTCCCATGATCAGTTACTGAAGCAATTACTAATAGCTGCAAGGAAAATATTATCATCTAATAAGCGACTCTACAATAGTGTGCGCAAAAAAGAGAGTGTTATGATAAACGACTACAATCCTGCAATGTTGCTCGCATGGAATGGTAACATAGATATCTAGTTCGTAGGAAAAAAACAGTTATTCTGAATTATTACCTAACAAAATACACTACAAAAAGCAATAAAACACACATAACCGATATGTTTAATGACATCAATTCTACAAAGAGCTTAAGAAGTCGTCTATGTAACATCGGTCTCGGGGTACTGTCGAACCGGGAGTTTGGAGCTTTGGAAGCAAGTGACACTGTGCTTGGCATTCCTCTGTACGGCACTGATCCTCGAACAACAATTAGGTGGTTTGGCGTAAATATTTTTCAGGACCGTATAGTTAAATCTAAAGTGGATATGGCAATGCTTGAACTGGATTCTGCTGATATTTATTATGAGTCGTGGATTGATGATCATTATTCTAACAGACCAAAATATTTGGAAACTATATACTTGTACAATTTTACAAAAAACTACGATATCATTAAATCACGACCAGTTTCAAGAAAAGGCGAATATTATGTGTTAGATGGCGGTAAGAAGTATCTGAAAAGAAGAGACCGACCATATCTCATAAACCCTTATCAAGAGACACGGTAGTGTCTCGCGCCAAGTATATATATATATATATATGCGCAGCGCAAGACACGGAGTGGCTCTATTACGCGACGACTCGCTATCAAGAACCCTGAGATTTCCGAATCTCAATAACGGCTGATCCAATTAGATTTTGAATGGTCTTAATGGATAGCTTGGGTTTGATTTACATGAGAAAAGTGTCTTCGTTTTGTTCCTACGGGCCTTATGAGCTGAGATATTTCGATGTAAAGTTGCAATTTGCTGAATTTTATGTTCTTAAAATTCAGCATCGTCATAGTCATCGTCCTACACTTCTTGGCAAGAGGGGAGTATGAAAGGGTGAGGAAATGTCTCTCAGGCACGTTGTTCATTGGATGCGGGCATCGGCCAATCGCGTAACAAATTGTTGTCACGTGACAGCTAGCCAGAGATATTATAACCTACCAAGTGCTAAGTGTCAAATAAATTGTTGTCACGTGACAGCTAGGCAGAGATATTTTAACCTACCAAGTGCTAAGGGTCAAATAAAGTAAATTGTCGGAATTTGAAATGTCACGAGTTTTTACACTAATAGGAGACTGAATTATTGTCTCAATTAACAAGGTAAGTCGCCAAAATTTTTCAAATAGATTTCTTATGTAGAGTCACAGACTTGGAAGTTGTCTGGAGAAGGTTCGACAGAGAAGCATCTTCTTTCGCACAAGTTTCCACAAATTAATATATTGTTTTTATACCAGCAAACAATTTTTACACAGGCTCGAATAAAAATGAAGGGGACGCCCAGGCTTGGATAGAAATGAAGGGGACGCACAAGCTTGGATAGAAATGAAGGGGATGCACAGGCTTGGAGGTTGTCCAGAGAAGGTTAGACAGACAGAAAAACATCTTGTTTCGCACAAGTTTCTGGAAAGTTGTCAAATAAGGTAAATCGACAAAATTTGTCAAAGTAGCGTAGCATTAAGAATTAAGAAAATTATAGCGTACTGCTTGCAACGTTGAGCAAGTCACATTAGTGAAGAAAGTACGCTGAAAACGCATCTCCCTTGATACTTTTCAATCTCTTTTGGAAAGGTATTCCTAATACTTTATTAAAATCCACAGTAGTTCCTACGCTATTCATTAATTTTATTAGTTTCCCATTAACAATATTTCAATTCAAAAATATAGACATACTAAATTAATTTTATTCCAATACCAATACATTGTACGTTAAAAATATTGAATCTCTTCGTTCATTTTTGCTGAATTACCATTAGCATTTAAATTTCCTGCAACAAGACATTCTGCCATACGCTCTCACCTCCTTCGGACACATTTTGTAGTCTGTACACTTAAAATAGCAAAGGGCCAATCTATTTTTATATGTTCTACGTTAAGTCATAACTAAAATGTGGAATTTTGTATATTTACAGATAATCGAAGCAGAAGCGATAGAGAAAGTAACCCTGCTGCAAATGAGAAAAATAAGCACATTTTCATGTATAATTTTATTCTAGAGTTTTAAGAAATATGTTTATACAATTAATATTGAGTTTTATTATGAATGTGAAAAACTGTATAATTCAGACAACATAAATAAATCGGACATAATATTATATTAATTAAACGATTTTATTCAGCTTCGATTCTATGTTTGCTTCTTGTATGTTTGCTTCATATCTGAAAACTCAACTATAAACCAATTCGACCAATCCAATTGTCTTGTAGCTTTGCAAGCGTGCGGAGTTTGGATAACCATATAATATATTGTTGAAAAAATAACCCCGAAGGGGTGAAAAAGTTATCCAGTCATCAATAAACACTACAAAATGTGTGAAATCCCCACAAAATTACCTTTTTTAAAAAAGGTACAAAAAAGAGCGCCAAGTATATAATTCCATCATAAAGAATTCCATTTAAAAACATTGTCGTAAATTAATATAAATTTCTTAATATGCTATATTTAACTTTACAAAAGTGATGAGATACAACAATTGCGCCAATTATCACAATGGCTATTTATACAAAGAAAAAAATGTACTCCATAATATTAAGCCGACATATTTTTATACAAATCAATATTTTAATACGAATAAATATTTTATTCAAAATACTTGGCGCTGCTCTCTGAATTGGTGTTGCTAAACTGAATAAATATGCACAAATTGCATTAAAATCTTTTTCTTTCTTTCTTGTCTCTGTGGTGTCTTGTCTTGTTTTATTTATTAACCAAGACAATTAACATTTTTTCGGAGAGCAGCGCCAAGTATTTTGAATAAAATATTTATTCGTATTAAAATATTGATTTGTATAAAAATATGTCGGCTTAATATTATGGAGTACATTTTTTTCTTTGTATAAATAGCCATTGTGATAATTGGCGCAATTGTTGTATCTCATCACTTTTGTAAAGTTAAATATAGCATATTAAGAAATTTATATTAATTTACGACAATGTTTTTAAATGGAATTCTTTATGATGGATTTCTATGACGTTGAACAATTGCCTGAAAAGTACTTCTTTTCGTTACTTCTTATATTCAATCACGGTGAAACTTAGAAGAACTGAAAATGGGGTGTGAAACTTATACGGAAGCTTTTAATTCGGCAAAAGATGAACTAAAAGAAGGTCTAACTTATGGTAATTTACGAACGGAATGACGCGACAATTTACAAAAAACATTTGAAATGGTGGAGACGAAAGTAGCTGAAATCATTGAAAAGAGAGAAAATGTACATGAGGATGATGGTCCCGAAAACGATTTAGATTTTGAAGCCTTACCCCGGGTCTCCACCAACGCGAACACGAACAAAAACATTTTCTCGCGAACATGTTAGGCCGCGTCCAGATCTGAACCGAACCCCGAACCGAACGCCACTTGAGACTCCGTAATGCCCCGTTCCTACGTGTGGAACGAATATTTCTAGCGATCTTGGCCAGTTTCGACAGAGTCTCGTGGCTCGCGACAGCTAAAGATGGAAGGACAGAGAGTGTTTAGAGTAGTGCAGACGAAAGGTTTGGCTGCCATATGACACCGAGAAAGGGACCTCGGGACTCTCGACCAAAGGAAAGTCAGGCTCGCCGCGATGTTCTGGCTCTTCCCAGCCGATGTCGGTAAAGTCCCGAACCATCAAAGGAATGGCTCACCCACATGGGGTAAACAACTGTATTGGTGCATCCCTGTCCCTCACACCACCATGACTTGTTGTCGTCCTTACCACTGGGGGTGTCAAGTAGTTTAAAGAAGCAAGGCAAGGTGGTAATAAACGAAGAGTGTCCCCCAGACCTTTCCAATGTACCTACACGTCTACGGTTCGAAATGTCTACGGGACTCTCAGAATAGTTTCACCGTTCGCACGAGCACCATGTCCGACGATCAAGCAGCCGCTGCGTATATCTGCCTTTATTACATGTATAAAATAAAACAGAGACGGCACCGACGGTGGTGGCAGAGACGGTTATTTTCCAATAAAGAAGTTTATAGTGGCAGCGCGTTATTGTCTGACTTGCGGTTTCAGACTACCAGTGGACTATACAAAAATTTTACACGAATGTGTCCGAGTGACTTTGAATTAATATTAAATTTAATTGGAAATGACATTTCCAAAGTAAATACAGAATTCAGGAAATGCATTTCCGCGGAAGAAAGGTTAGCAATCACATTGCGATTTCTGGCTACTGGAGATTCTTACACTAGCCTTCAATACTTATTTAAAATCTCCAAACAGTCAATAAGTACAATAGTGATCGAAGTATGCGAAGCACAGGTGAAGAGATTGCAAGAATACGTACAGGTAAGATCAAGTATATTTACGTATACACGTTTAATAAAATTTAACAGTATGTCCGGTTTGTTACAAAAAAATTTAAATAATATGAAAACTATTGTGGGGATTGGGGAGGGGGAATGGGTAAAGAAGACGAAGAGGAAGCAGGGTAATTTATGGAGTTTACAGTGTTTCTGTGAATGTGGGGGCTAACGGGAAGTGGAATAGTGTGTGGCATATGGGGAGGAGGAAAGGTTGAAGAAGGGGAAGCAGGGTCATGTATGTGGTTTACAGTGTTTCTGTGAATGTAGGGGCTAACGGGAGGTAGAATACTGTATGACATATGGGGATACTTTCCTACGCGCTATAGAGTGATTGAAAAACATCTGGCAAGTAATTTGCAGGATTGCAGGAATGTCTTTAGGCTGAATCCCTGATTGCTGCAAGCTAATCACTTTACGTTCGGTAGGCAATAAACCGTGCTCCGCTACACACTATTTCCCAAATTCCCTGATTTCACTGCCTCGCGCGTGCGACGATTCTACCTGGCGTTTTTGGAATATTGACAAGAACCGGTCGTGAACGCCCCCCTCCCCCCCCGATTTGCAGAAACTTGGTAGGTTTGGAGAACAGCAAATAATAATAGATACGTATGGTTTTTAGCTGCGGTAACTCAAGTTTAAGAGATGAAACCGCCCCCTGAAAATTGGCACCATCGAGGCACCCACCTCGAAAACTACAAAGAAAAAGTGGCAACCGAAGGAAGGCTAGAGGGTTGGGTAATATTATAACTATGATTTTTGATTCACATACTGCTTTTATTATCGCGTACGCGCCGGACGTAGGGGCCAGACGCGAGTCTGTTTGAGTACCAGCCTAGGCTACTCGTGACGCAACAACACAGTGCGATGAGGGTCTGTTTCCCAATGCATATATGGCGAAATTTTCTGGCCGCAAGCTGGGGACTGCGACCGGTCCCTCGACTGCTCCGAAACTATCCTAGCGACATGGTTGCACTGCGATCCATTGCCACAGTGGGATAGAATACGAAAAAATAAGAAAAGAAGTTAGAATTCAAAAGTTAGGGGATTATGTGCTTTTTATGTTTCCTGTATGCTACTATTTTTGGGGCACTTAAAAAAGGTAAAAATATCATAGGGTCATTCCACGCCAAATCGATCACTTTTTTCCCCCGATGTCCGTGGATTTTGTTTAAATTTGAATATGTTGTAGTCCTCGTGGAATTATGGAGAGTTTAAGTGATCATTTTGTCGATTTCGAGTTTGTTTAAAAAATACAGGGCCTTGAATTGTTCCATTTTTGCCTAGTTTCGTGAAAATGGGTAGTACTTATGAATTTTTATCGCGGAAACTATTCGTCGGATTTAGTTGGTTCTTACGGCATTTTAATGTGGAAGGATCGGCCATCTTGAACAATTTTTTTCCAGTTAAAAAATTAATTTTGCAACATTGAAAATTATAAACAAATTTTTATTTTGCAAATTCAGGCGCGAGATCGCGATTTCAAAAATGAAAAAAAAAATACTACCATACTCCTTGAAGTTTTTTCTACAAAATATACTTATGGCCTGGGTCAGGCTTCGGAATTAAGTGAACGCGGCGGCCGATTTTCGGAGGCAACGCCTCCTTTCTCCCGCCGCGCGTCTTGGCCCCCGCGGCGGCCTAGAAGCTTGGAGCGCCTCAGGCCCGTACCATATGAACCGCGCGTGGCGCATTGGGGCGAAACCCGTATCAATAGATTTCCACATCACCCAAGGAGGTACTATTATCGATGCGTCTTTTTTTTGTCAGTGGTATCCCCTGTAGGCCTATTCCACTGTGTCGCGCGATAAAAATGGGATTGGAAAACCGCGTTTTACTACCAAAATTTTAAATATGTATGGGAAAACTAGATTTTCGCGCACGTTTAGGCGAAAAAAAAGTTTTCCCATACCTTGACAAAATTTTGATAATACTTCTGCTCTGTGGGCATCTTGATCTGATTCGTGAATTCCGAATTCACTAAAAATCAAAAGCAATACTCCTGTCCGTTCGCTCTGAACGAATGGAGAAGTCTGACGAAAAGACGTTACAGTTTCAGAGACTGTTTTCTGTCTTTCGACATTGTATGTAACGTCTTTTCATCAGATCAAAAGACTGTTTCCTTCTGCTGAAACTGTAACGTCTTTTCGTCAGACTTCTCCATTCGTTCAGAGCGAACGGACAGGAGTATTGCTTTTGATTTTTAGTGAATTCGGAATTCACGAATCAGATCAAGATGCCCACAGAGCAGAAGTATTATCAAAATTTTGTCAAGGTATGGGAAAACTTTTTTTTCGCCTAAACGTGCGCGAAAATCTAGTTTTCCCATACATATTTAAAATTTTGGTAGTAAAACGCGGTTTTCCAATCCCATTTTTATCGCGCGACACAGTGGAATAGGCCTACAGGGGATACCACTGACAAAAAAAAGACGCATCGATAATAGTACCTCCTTGGGTGATGTGGAAATCTATTGATACGGGTTTCGCCCCAATGCGCCACGCGCGGTTCATATGGTACGGGCCTGAGGCGCTCCAAGCTTCTAGGCCGCCGCGGGGGCCAAGACGCGCGGCGGGAGAAAGGAGGCGTTGCCTCCGAAAATCGGCCGCCGCGTTCACTTAATTCCGAAGCCTGGCCTGGGTGGTGCGGCGCCTATTAAGGGGTTAAACCACTGCAGAATTTAAAAAAAAAACATTTTTTTTTTGTTTAAAAGGTGTTTTAGAGTCTTAAAAAAAATATACCAAAATATGGAGGGCGGCAAAAATGTCTAAATGTCCAAATTTTCAATAATAATCCGCAACACGACAAGTGCCCAATTGGAGAAGATTCATGGTGCACTTGGCAAAAAAGCGAAAGCGACAAACAGTTTGGGCGATTATCAACACCAACAACCTATGCGCAAAGAAGTTTTCGAAGCTATGAAGCCAGTGTACGAAGAATTGAGTGAGGACGATCTTCACACTCGTTGCATCGGCGGATATAGTCAGAACAGCAACGAGAGTTTCAACTCGACCGTATGGGCGATGGGTCCAAAATCTATATCCAGTGGAAATGAGGAGTGAAGGTTGGAGCGCGGCTAGGAGCGTGGTGCTTTCTGGCGCGTGGGCAGGAGTGTGGTGCTTTCTTGCGCGCCACGCTAGAGCGTGGCTGAAAAATTTGACCTGCATCACGCGCCATCAGAAGACTACCCCCTTTCTTCAAAACATCTTGCACATTACACCTCTTCATCATTTATCTTACATATAACATCACTTGCATACCTATGTGTATTTATTGTTTATCAATATTAGTTTTTATATTAAAACAAGCAATGACATGTTAATTATTGCCGTCAATAGTAATAATTATGATCGTCAGAACAGTGAATGTGTTACCTGCAATTTCATTTGCCATGGCATTGCCGGGGAAACATTTGGATATTTTAATGTACCCTTGTAAAATTTTACAGTCGTTATAACTGAGTCTTAAACCATTTCCATAATTTATAGCATCTTCAGGTCAACCAAATGTAGCTTCGTAAAAACAGATGTTTCAGTGTACCCTACAGTAATAGCATTTATGATATCCCCTATAAGCCAGGTATATCAAGATATGTCATTGATCGTTTTGTAGATCGAAAAATTGGTTGGAGTCCACGTAGAAATGTGAGGCCGAACCCGTTGTCTCTAAGTAGTGGCGAGTATAATCTTCTGGCGCGCACGAAGGAGCGTCGCTCCGGCGTTCAAGTACTTTTGCGTGCCGCGCGCTGGAACGCACGCCGGGAACGGGCGCCGGGAACGATCGTGTAAAGGCCCCTATTGCCGCCGCCGTCATGTTCATCGCTATAGAAAACAAAAAAATACATATTCGTTTCTCTACATATGACGCGTAAAGTAGATGCAATGCGTGTGTATGACTCACATTAGGTGCCGCTACGTATATAATTCCATACTTTATGGACATTCTCCAGCGCGCAAACACCGCCGTCGTTGTGAAACGCGCATCGTGAGGTATTCGTCGAAGTCATAGACTTCAGGTTAGGAACGTCGGGATCCACGGTGTCAGGCGTGATACCGCAATAATCATCGTCAACGTCGTAGCCGCCATCGTCCTCAACGGTTCGAGTGTTGGTAATCTTTTTCCCCTTCGGCTTGTACACATCACAGATATCCTCGACGATTATGTCCGGCAGTAGTTGCAGCATTCAGGTTTTCTTTTCCGCACCTTTCACGATGGCGAAGTCGATGTTCGCGAGTGCGCTGGCGAGCAGTTCCGGAAGTTTCCAGTATGGAACGCAGCCATCAGACCAGTAGAGACCGTGATGATGCTTCGCGAGCCAGGACGCTTGACATTTCTCGAACGAATTCAGATGATTCCAGAAGTATGGCGGCTCGAAGATCCAGTGGCTGATCGTCGACGTTTCATCGGTATTGCTGCTGCTGCTTGTGCGAATCGCGATCTCTTTCACGACGAAATCACGTTCGGTTTTGAAACCTTGCATGTCGACAACGGCGAACGTCGTTATTCGTATAAGTGGTAGCGTCGGTGACGAATCAGTAACTGCGGACTTTGACATCTACATCATCGTTTTAAAACAGTAGCAGTATCCGCAGTAGCAGTAGTAGTATTCGTAGTAGCAATAATAATAATCGTTCACGCACGCACACTATATTAGTTTGCGTACCACGTTGGTTAAAGGGTTGTATTCGACTATACGATCGTGTATCATCAAACAGTACGCGGTAGTATTAGCGGGAACATTTTCTTTGAATTCGAAATCTATTCGCACGTCCACCGTGGCGCTCTTCAACAACTCGTTTTGCCTAGAACAATCTATGACCGCGATAGGCGCGTCTTTACGGAATTCGATCGCATTCAGCAACGGTTCTCCGTGACCATAGTACGATCGACCGAATTTCGCGTACATATCGTACAGGAGCGCGTATTTATTCTTATCGAAATCCAAGTTCAAGTCGTCGTACGGAAACGCCTCGGAATTTAGGTAGAGCCGAAGGTTCGTGAGATTATTCGAGTCAAATCTGCTCGCGGATATATCGGGACGATTCTTTCAATCGGTTTATGTGCCGAATAACACGTATTGGGGTTTCTCGATTTGCGACGTAGCTTTCACGGTCCACGTGTGTTTCGTTGTAGCTTGCAGTAACGGGTACTCGTGCAAGCTTCACGATCGGAAACTCATCGCGATCGGCCGGCCGCTTTCCAGGATACGCAGCATCGATAGTTTATTCACTTCCTGCAAAACGACATGGGGCATACGCCACTGCACCTTGCGTATCTCAAGTTTCGGCCACGCAGTGGCGGAGGTGCAGTGCATCACGTTCGTATCGACTCGTGATCGTATAAGGATCAGCTCGTGGCGCGCGTTCATCACGATGTGTTTGTAATCCTCGCAGAAATCTAATAGCACGTTCAGGGGTACGCAGAAATTGAAAGCTCCTGAATGAAAAATGTCGTTATCGTAATCGACGGCAATAATTCCAACCAGCATTCGCGAGCACTTTGCTTCTATCGACCGACAACGAAACGTAATTTTTCAACGTGGTAGTGATTCCCGAATTTCGGCAACGATCGATCTCGACACCGTTCAATTCGTATCGAATCTCATCGAACATGAACGCAACGCAATTATTGTCTAGAATAGCGGTCGCGGACGTTGCCGGACCTGTCGCGTCCTGCGCGGTCAACGTGCCACGACCTTCGATGTATAGAAAACTTTCGCATGGAAGCGTGTACAGATCTTGATGCTGTATGGGGATTCTTATCTCGTCGCTATTATCGAACGTCGTGTTGGCGTACGGATTATACGTGTGCAACTCGATCTTCGTGATACGATTGTCGAAGGTTGGCGTATTCGCCACGTCCAGAATAATCGACATCGTGGTTGCGCGTCTAATAGGCGACAATGAATCCTAGCGATCGTAGGAAACGTGCGTTTCGACTAGTCAACGATTTGCTTCTCCTTGCGGGGCCTCTTCTTATCGCTCCACCCGTCCTTATTCTTCTACTTTCGCCTATCGATAAAGGGTCACGCCGATGACGCGAGACAGAGACGTCAGGAGTAGCAGCGACGATTGATGATTCGTACGTGTGATCTAACACTAACATACTACACACGCGCGCATACACGTGCGGTCACTCTACCTATCGCGCGGACGTCGTTGAACGTGCAAACGAATCGTTATTTCTTTGCCGCGAAAATCTATAGGACGATCGTATTGATCGACGATGCGCAGCGTTTGATTGTGTATTGCTCCTGCGACGATCGGCAGGTAAATGACGTGTCGCGGAGTTTCCGATATCTTATATTCCGGCGGCACACGAGGCGAAAATTCGTAGATCGTATGTACCGGTTTATCGTTGCTGTACGCGCCGGTAGTTACGTTGCACGTTACTCTGATCACGTTAATGTTTATAATATTCACGGGTACGTCGGACTCGTGCCAGATTCTCGGTATTAAGACACGATTCGGGGAAAATCCGAGCAACGATCCTACGTTGTTCGGTTTCGTAAAGTCTACATAGAACGAACAGTACAGCTCGCTTTTCATGTTGTTGTTGTTGTTGGCTCGTAGCATTAGGGGATACTTGTCGTTATCTCGTCCAGATTCGCGATGCAGCATTCGTTGCTGCGCGTAATACTGTCGCTAACTCGTCCAGATTCGCGATGCAGCATTTGTTGCTGCGCGCGCGCGTGGGAAGCGTGTCGCGCATAAACACCCATCGAAAGAATGGAATGTTGGCGCACTCGCGCTCTAATTGCAGGTTCGTCATAGGTTGTTGGTTTATCGCCGCCACCGTCGCCATGCGCCTACGCGATCGGGGTTTTTTTTTCTTCGTCTGCGCTCGTCGTTGGCGCCGCCGTCTCGGGTTCAAGCCCGCGCCTCACTTGTACGGTGTCAGATGCATCCCTCGCCCTTCCATCGCACGATGATGACGCAACGTCTCTTCCAGCTGCTTTCGAGACGCCTTCGAATCGTTGACCGCTTTGGTTATACCAGCCGCTCCACTGGCCAATGCCCCAATAGCTGATAAAGCGGGCAATACGAACGGAAGAAATTGAAGAAAGCCACCGCGTTTCGCCACTCGTAGATTACGACGTTGTCGTCGCCGTTGCGGATGTTTCCTTCCAGACTTTCTCTGTTTACGTTTCGTCCTTCTCATACCCATGCCGAGTTTAGTCTTAGCCTTCATCGTTGCCCACACTCCAGTCGCGGTTGCTTTTTCGCCAAAGGTCGCGTCGTTCGCGAACACTCGTTCTCGCGCTCGTTCGGCTAACGCACGATCAGCCTCGTGTCTCCCCTCTAAATCCTTTCGACGAGAGTACGCGATATCATGGTCGCGGCACGCTGCGTCCAGGGGATTCACACCTTCGTCGCCACGAGCCAATCGCTTTAGCAAACGCGTTCCCGGTCCGCAGAACTGATAACCCGGAACGTGTAGTTCGAACGGCAGACGGTTTATGATGCCGTTCACGAGACCCGATCCAGTCTTATTCTTCTTCAGATTCTTCTTCTTCTTTTTGTAAGACGTCGCAGTCGTTGATGCTATCATATACGTTAGAATAATCACGATAGCTACTACAATAATAGACGCGTACACACGCTTCACCGATCACAGTGATAGTGACCTGCGCGACGCGTGCCACGAATATAAATAGTCATCCTTCGTCGCACGCGCGCGAGTACCTAAGAAACCCCGCGAACATGCGATTCGCGAAACAGTCGAACGTTATTCGCGTAACCGCGAATCGAATGGTCGAAGATGATAGGGATGCGAGTCGAGCGAACAGACACGGCCCGTTGCTGCCGAATAGCGTGCGAGGTGTGATTTGTGGACCGTCAGGGTGTGGAAAAACGAACGTGCTTTTAAGTATGCTAGAGAGTCCGAACGGTTTGCGTTTCGAGAACGTGTAGGTGTACTCGAAATCGTTGCATCAGCCAAAGTATCGTTATCTCGAGCAGGTGTTGTCGCTGGTCGACGGAATCGAATACTTTCCCTACTCGGACAACGCTGAGATCGTTCCACCGAGAGACGCTCGGCCCGATTCGATCTTCGTGTTCGACGACGTGGCGTGCGACGAACAGAACGCTATACGCGAATACTTCTCTATGGGTCGTCACTCGAACGTGGATTGCTTTTATTTGTGTCAGTCGTACGCTAGAATACCTAAACATTTGATCAGGGACAACGCAAATTTTCTCATGCTATTCAAACAAGACGGCACGAACTTGCGCCGCGTGTACAACGATCACGTGAACACAGACATGACGTTCGAGTCGTTCAACGACTTGTGCGTGAGATGTTGGCGTCGACGATACGATTTCGTGGTGATCGATAAGGATAGTTCGATGTACGAAGGTCGGTATCGAAGAGGATTTAACGAGTTCGTCGTAGCTCGCGGACATTAGTAAACCGCGAGTCGTTCATCGAGCAACACGAAATGTCTAACGAACCGACGACGACGACGACGACGCCGATAACCACGAGCAACGTTGACGCGAAGCATTCGCAAAAACATCACCAACGTCATCGACAAAAAGGAATGAAACATCAAAATGGTACGAAACGCCGGGCCGCGGACACAAAGGTGGAAATTGCCAAAGTCAGCCACGCTATACGTAAAAAGTGCTTGGCCCTGAAAATTGGAAAAATGGATACGGAAGCGGCTGTAGAGGCGAGCACGCGTCCCATCGTCGAACCGCTGAACCGATTGATCGAAAATTCGTCCGCGTTGAAAACGCGCTCAACGCCTCGATCGCGACCCGTGAAGAGGAAACACGAATACGATCAACAACGATCATCGAAGAGACTTCGACCCGTTACTCCGTATACATCCAAGGAACGTTCGAATAACCTTCTTGATCATAACGACGACGACGACGATGACAACGACACCGACACCGACAACGACAACAACGATGTTGATGATGAAGATAATGTTAACGATGATGTTGTTGATGATGTATTCGAGGAAAAAATTCATGATGAGTCGTCGGCAAAGGTTTACGATTTGGATTCGGGGCGTAAACCAGTCGATGATATCGAAGTGTATATACGGAACGCCAAGGGCCCGTTGTCGCGAGAATATCTACGACTGTTCTTCACCGATACCAAGAAACGAATCGATGATGTGTACGGCGTATACTTGGGACCCGACGAAGATCTAATGATCGGCGATTCTGTGCTCACCATCGATGCGGACGGCGATGACATTCACGTGAACGGAACGCGATACCCGGGGACTCGGGGTTTGTACGAATTGTTGTTCATGCGAGAACCCAATCAACAGACGTGCAAGGACCCTGATTTTCGCTCGTACCGACGCATCTTGTTGTCGACGAGCGCGCATAAGCAAAACCATTCGCCGAGCAAGCGCACGCTGGGTAACAAGGGGTACAAGTCTAAGAAAATCATATCCCAGGTGATCGGTGGGGTGCGAACATCGGGTGTCAGACGGTGCCCATCGACGAATCGATGACGGTCACCGATAACGCGATCGATTACGTGTACTGGGACGATCCGAACGAATTGGTCGATTGGCTTGGATTGCTTGTAGCATCACGCGCGGCAGGTCACACGGGTCACGATAACGAAATCGTATCCATCGTGGAGGATCTTCGCGAGGACGGGCGCATCTTAAATTGAACGATTCTGTGATCGTCGCGTCAGTAGTGTTCGCGCGCACGCATCGTTATGTCGGTGAACAAGTTTGGCTCCTCGTTACGCAATAACAACAACAACAATAACAACGAAGCGGCGATAACAATGACGAGACTATTGTTGTCTGCGGACGAACGCTTTACCCAAAAAATCGAAACGGCTATCGCGAGCGCGCGACTGGACGCCGAGTATCAACGATCTCAACTCGAGACGCGAGTACAACGAACGATTACGGATATCGTTAACGCGCAATTGTCTCGACTAGAGGATGATTTAAATAACGCGATGGAACGACGCTTGGATCACTTGAAAGACAGACTCGAAGAGTTCACGACGTCGTCGACCGCGATAACAACCGCGGATCGATACAAACGAAAAGCAAACGAGGGTCTACGACGACGATGACGATGATCGATGATGCTGACAATATCGGCTACGACTTCGAAACGACTAATAACGAACGATCGCGAAATACATGCACCGATTGCGTTTTACGTACGCTCGAGGAACTGATACTAATTCTAACGTCTTTGGAACGTCGCGACCATCCCCGACCACCCGCGAAGCATGAACAAGGAGCGTGTACAACTAGTGAACGAATTACACGCCCCGGCTAGACGGAATTTCCCACGGCGTAGCGTCGTGATTCGCGGCTACGATGATTTGTGGCAGGCCGATTTGGTGGAGATGCGTCCGTACGCGATACAAAATCGAGGATATCATTACATACTAACGATCATCGATACGTTCAGCAAGTACGCGTGGGCCGTACCCGTGAAAACCAAAAGTGGACGCGACGTGACCGCGGCGTTCACGACCGTATTGCGGCAGAGCGATAGATGCCCGCGAAATTTACAAACCGACATGGGAAAGGAGTTTTACAACGCGGAGTTTCAGCGATGCGTGAAGACACGCGGGATCAACCACTACTCCACGTACAGCGTGATGAAAGCGTCGATCGTCGAACGTTTCAATCGTACGCTGAAAAACCTCATGTGGAAACAATTCTCCTTGAACGCGTCCTATCGCTGGGTCGACCTGTTACCTGCGCTCGTACGCACCTACAATCATCGCAAGCATCGGACGATCAAAGCCCGACCCGTTGACGTGACCCCCGCGACGCGTTTGTCGTTCGCCGCGAACGAACCCCCCTCCCCCTCTGCATCGAAAGGCGTTCGACTCCGCTCGAAATTCAACGTCGGTGACAAGGTACGCGTGAGCAAGTGCAAGACCCTCTTCGAGAAGGGGTACACTCCGAACTGGTCGACCGAGGTATTCGAAATCGTAACCGTACAACGAACGTTCCCGGTGACGTACATTCTGCGCGATTCCGCGGGAGAGCCGATCTCGGGTGGATTCTACGAGTACGAACTACATTCGGTCGCGAATCCGGACGTCTACCTGGTCGAGAAGATTATTCGTCGCAAGGGGAATCAGGTGTACGTTAAGTGGCTTGGATTCGATTCGTCGCAGAACTCGTGGATACGCGACAAGGATATTCTCTGATTCGTTGTCGTGCGTGATGTTACTGGAACAAATAAATGAATGAATAAATACATATAAATATGTACATTGTCCGTTTATTCACATTCTCCTCCTCATTCTCATTCTTCTTCGTGCATATATATGCGTACAATTAAGCTTAATAAAATAGAGAAAAAATATACTAATACGTATAAAACACAATTTTGGTTATATTCTACGCTATACATATATATTACATATATTACATATCCATAAATAAATAAATAACATATACAAAAGAAACGTATATACATATGTACATGCAAAAAATACAAACATACAAGCATTCTATACAATGGGATTCTCGAGGGACTCGTCGGGCTCAAGCTCGAGCTCGGGGATTCGGTAATGCCCCCCACGGAAGGGTGCTGACCCGATCGGTTAAAATATATCGCTTGTCGTCGAACGGACTGAGAGCGTTCTTTTCCCCACTCACGGAATACACCTCGTGCTTGATGGAGCGAATATTGTTCTGTCGAATCGATTTTTCGGTGAGATCACGGAGACAACGAATGTAATCATCGAATTGTATATCGTTCGCGATCACGTGTCTCCGCACACCCTTCACTTTTTTCATCTCAATCGTAGACCCCACTGACGCGTTAAACGTTCTAGTCGCGTACATCTTAGACCTCAATCCGACGAACTCGGTCATCAACGCGCCGTTGTTCTCATCTTTCATGAGTCCCGGCACCTTTTTGTTTTCAGGCGGCATACCATCTGGTATTTTCAGGCGGCATACCAGATAAAGCTAGCGAAACAACAGAAAAGCAAGAGAGAGAAACACAAGACACTGGAGTTACGGATAGTGGACGAGAATAAAAGAACGGGCTGCACATTTAAAAGAGGGGATAGAGGACAGAGAACGAATTTCAGCAGGAAGAGAATTATAGTAAAAGCAGGATAAATAGGAGAAAGATGCCGTAAATTTGACCGTACGATGAGCAGGCACCGATAGGTCAGCACCACGCCTGGTAGCTGGTGCAAAAGCAGAGTGCTGAGAAGAGTTACTACATAGTAATTCACTTAAATAGATAGGTGTCCCAAATTGCAGAGCCTTGTGAACAATGCAGCACAGGTGGAGGATCCACCGCTGCCTAACGTTGAGCCAACCGGAGCGAAGAAAAAACGGCGAAATATGGTCAAACTTACGGACATTATAGGAATAACGAAGACACGAATTTTGGATACGTTGAACAATAGACGAAAGACGAGTAGAGAGACAGGGGCCATACACGACATCGGCATAGTCAAGAAGAGAAACAACAAGTGAATGACATAGCGACAGCTTGGTACGGGTGGACAGAATTCGACGAGAAGGATATAAGAACCGGAGACGGGCAAAAGCAGAACGAGACAAGACAGCTACATGCTGGTCAAAGACCCACAGAGGATCAAGGGTGACACCGAGGATTTTGACAGTAGGTTGCATAGAAAAAGATACAGAGCCCCAGGAAATAACAAAAGAAGACAGCTGTTGACGTAGAGCGGAAGAGCCCACCACAAATAAAGATGATTTAGCAGGATTTAACTGCAGACCGTGAGAGTCAGCCCAACCCGTAAGACGTAGCAGATCGGCAGCGATCTCACGTCTAGCAGAATCAACCCCGCCAATATCAAAATCTTTAACCAGCTGCGTGTCATCCGCGTACATATACACCCGGCAATTGTGACAGACCGAGGGCAGATCCCTTACATAAATACAAAATAGCAGTGGCCCAAGTACCGAGCCTTGAGGTACACCACGTTTAACCGCACGAATAGATGAGACCATAGGCATGAACTGGTTGAGCATAACCTGCTGAGTGCGAGAAGAAAGATACGATTCAAGAAAAGTCATGGCATTAGAAGACAAACCAATATGTCGAAGTTTAGCAATCAGCAGGTCATGATCAATTGTGTCAAAAGCCTTAGAAAAGTCTAAGGAGATGATGGCAGATAAGCGTCTAGAGTCAAGGCCACGCAATACGGTATCAGACAAATGCAGCAAGGATGAAGTAGTGCTATGACCACGTCGAAAACCAGACTGAAAGACTGGAAAAGCATTAGTGGAGGTGAAAAACCTCTGAAGCTGCGCAATGCAAAGTTTCTCAAGCACCTTAGATAAGAAGGGAGTAAGAGAGATAGGACGAAGGGAATTAAGGGCGGTAGCATGAGGAGTTTTGGGAATAGGAACAACAAAGGAGTGCTTCAAGGCACGAGGAAATACACCAGCGGAAATAGCAGCGTTGAAGATATGCAGAAGTGGATCAAAACAGTAAGGAAAGCAATTAAAGACCATACCACCAGAAATATCATAAGGATTAGAGGACGTAAGCTTAATATTTGTGAAGACAGCATAGAGATCCTCCGGAGTGAAGGGCTCAAAGGAAAAGGTCGGAGAGTTAGGATCAACAATAACCGAGGATGCATAATCACGTATAAGGTTAGGAGAAGCAGCACAAGCAGGAAGAGAGTCAGAAAAGTGATTATTAATTAAAGTAGGATCGGGAAAAGAAGCAAGGTCAGACGAAACCCTGGACGATCGGTAGAATCCGGCCAGGGATAGGAAATCCCAGAACCTTCTGGAGGAGGAACAGGAATCAAAACTCTGAAAAAATACTCGCTTCTCAGCACGGATAACAGATTTAGCTGTATTGCGAAGATGCTTATAATAATCCCAAGCACCAGCCGTCCCAGTCCTACGGTATTTAGTGAGAGCCCGATTGCGAAGCCTTATAAATCTCCTCGCTTTCTGCGTAAGCCAAGGTGCAGAAGGCCTAGAGACACGCATAAGTCTAATCGGCGCGAACTGATCATATAGAGTGATCATCAAAGACTCAAACGCATCAAATTTAGAATCGACAGAATCAGAGTCGCCAATCAGATGCCAGCTTAAACCCGCAGCCGCAAAGCGGAATTGCTCCTCAGGTATGTCCTTAAGATTACATCGCAAAATGAAACGCTGTCGGCCCGTCGATTTAGGCATATTAAGTATCGTGTAAACAAGACAGTGGTCACTAATATGGCTAACGTCCAAGGACCCTGCAGATAAAATATCCACGTCCTCGCTTACAAAGATTAAATCCAGCAAAGTTGAAGATGACGCAGTAATTCGGGTAGGCACAGAAATAATTTGCTTTAAAGAAAGAGAAAACATGAAGCGCCTAATAAGAGGCAAGCCCGGATCGCAAACATTATTGAAATCAATGTTAAAGTCACCCATACATATAATATTTGTAGCGGTGCAGGAAACCTCAACAAGGAATAGCTCCAGATCATTCAAGCAGGACAAAGGACAGTTGGGCGGTCGATAGACGGACAGACCCACAATACGCGCGCGCTTAATAGTAAAAAGAACGCCAGCTACATCCAAAAGGCTATCACGAAAGTAATTAACAGTAATAACGTCAAAGATATTTACACAATGTATACTGAACTTGACATACAACGCAGCTCCCCCACCACGAGAGAGGAACCGAGCACGGCGATCAGCACGAAAGAAAGAATAGTCACGCAGCAAAAGGGACCCTGAGTCGTGCTCAGTACGCAGCCAGGTTTCAGTAAGAGCAATCAGATCAAACTTGTAGCAGCGCACCAAATCAGCAAGGTCCGAGAAATGTCTAATGAGAGAACGAACATTTAAATGCGCAGCAGAGAAGGACTTAGAATTAGTGCGCAGCTTACAAGAAAGAGAGGTAGAGATCGAAGAAAACGCATTCTCAGACTCGGAGGTAGGGGAGGAAAACGCCACGGAAGCAGAACTCGCAGAGAAATATAAGCTGCCAGGAGAAGAAGCCAGCCCATCCAACGTAGGCGAGCAGAGAACTTCGGAGCCCCGGCGTGGGCTCATGCCAAGTCACAGACTCTCATCCACAGTACGACGAGATTGAGCTGCAAAACCCTCCGGGACTGGAGGCTGCGAAGGCTGCGAAGACTGTGAAGGCTGAGAAGGCTGTGAAGATGATTCACCCACGAAGTCGGCAGCAGATGTAAACCGCCGGACCGAGGCGCCATCATCCTTCCTTAGGTAGATGACTCCACGTTTCATCCAGACATGCTTATAATTATAAGCCTTAGCAAGTTTCTTAGCCTCCAGTAAACTGCTACGTTCGCTGGCAGTCGAACGTTCGTTGATATAGATAAGCGAATCCGGCCATGACGTAATGATCTCATTGGCATGAAGAACTTTCTTGGCCCTCTTTTTGGCAATCCACTCATCTCGAATAAACGTAGAGGTGAACCGGATAACGATAGGCTTGAACTTTGTTTTGGTATGACGAAGTCGAAGCGCAGAGGCCACATGCGACGGCGAGAAGGATACGTTGATGGCGTCCGCAACACTTTTAACCGTCTGAAGTAGCCCCGCATTTGGATTATCAGGAAGCCCTGAAATTACAATTTCGAAGTCTCTGGTAGACCGCTCCATGCGTTCAAATCTTTGGGTGACCTCAGCCAGAGGCACCGAGCTGGTCGAAGGAAGCGCTACATTATCGGCAGAACGCTGCTCCAGCGAAGTCAAGCGTCGGTCCAAAGAGACTTGGTCGACAGCTAGGCTATCCACACGTTCAGCTACATCAGACATCATGGTGTGCAAAGAATTAACCCGAGCCACAAGATCATCCAGCGAACTCAGTTTCAGTTTGATGTCCTGAAGGCACCCATGGATAGCCCTGAGATCCGGGGAGGAGTCAGATCTTGATGGCGAGAATGAGGGTCCAGCTTGCGATGAAGCAACATTGCGGTCAAGCGCACCAATGCCAGCAAAATTATTGTTCATTCCACAGCATGTGCAGATACCAGACTTAGGCAAAAATTTGGAGCATCCACGACAGTGGGCCATACCGATAGTAAACAGAGTGTAGTAATTAAATTCCTCAATAGATGTCACAAGTTACTAATTAGCCTTACACGAGGCACACCCGAGATTGTATAGACCGATGACGACGTCGTAGAAAAAGTCAAACAAAAACAGGCGGAAGAAACCACAAGATGAGCACGAACGAAACTAGCATCAAGCACAATGCGACCGAATACCGAGAAATAACGGCGGATTACTCGGAAAGTAAAGGCACCAAACACACAGCACCGCGGCCACACAAAGATGAGCACAGGATCCACAAGTGGAGATGCGACCGAAGAAATCAGACTCAGATTAACACAGTCAAAAGCGAAATAATACAGAGCAAGATCTACACGCGACAAGACCTTTTCACCGCCATATACGCGGCATCTGATGAGTCGCAAGCACGTGTCACACTGATTCACCCCGTCTCGGAATTCCACAACAGTGCGTAAAAGTTCGGATATTCGGGACAAAACCCCGTACGTGTTCATGAATACCTCCATGTTTACTTCTTCTGCTTTAATATTCAATTCAATTAAATTAAAACACGTTAGATCCTTTCGCGCCTTATCTTTTGCGCCTGCGCACCGATCTCCGCACGCGTACGAAAATTCCGCGGTAATGACACGTGTCCAACGTACCTTAAGCATCCGGCAGATGGTATCAATACGAAATACGCGCGACGCCATTTAAAATTTGAAAATACACCCCCTCTCCCCTGTGGCGTCACCCTCTTATCCACGAACTCGGTCGACGCCATCTTGAAATTCTCCTCCCTTGTGACGTCACCCCCTCACCCACGAACGCGGTACCCCCCTCCCCACCTCATCCTCGCACCCATCGCGCGGAAGAGCGCGGTACCCCCTCCACACCTCGCCCCGCGCCCGGTACCCCCCGCCCTGCCTCACCCCCTCGCCGCCACTTGATCCAAAATCGGCATAGCTTACCTACTTGTGGTATTGGCTTATGATACGTATTCTGAATCCACTGGTTGGATTCGCCATTCTTTTATCAACGTACACCGTCCTCATTCGATTGCGGTCGCTGTGCGTCCGATTAATGGCTGATTTAAAAAAATAAACGTAAAAATATTGCCATGTCGGGATTGCCATAAGCTAGCTGTAGTGTACAGCTGTTATTATGCTTTATTACATTATAATATATTATATTATATTGCATTGCATTTTCATTATATTTTTGTTGTTATGTTATACTATTGTTATATTATGTTGTATTATATTATATTATTTTATTGATCAGGGAATCAGACACTAATTGAACGGACTGCGACCATAATCGAATGAGGGCGGCGTATTCTATTAGGTATAGAATTATTTAGCTTTTCTTGTTCAACCCTATAATTAGGATACTTCTATTTATTTTAAGAATACTTACCACCGTAACTGTTTGATAATGAGTATGTTATTATGATTTTAGTCCTCGTCACTGTCTTCATTAATTACGGGTACTACTTCGTCTTGATGAAATATGTTGCTTAAAACTTCGGCAGATCTGACAATTGTCGACAGGTACCGCGCGTGCGACAGGTAGTAAATAATTGCTGCTACATGGGAACAGCACCCGATAGTACGGTTACCAGTTGCGCATTCACAGCAATAACGCTTTATCCCCGAAATGCCAATTGAATTTGGTACATAGTCGATATAGCAACGATATGTTTTACTATTGATATGACGCGACTTTACGTAGAATTTCACAATATTATTTTTTTGTTGCAAGCTAAGGATGTTAATATTCTTATCGGCATCGCATTATTTCAGCTAAATAGGAAACTGCCTACGACAATTGATACGACCCGGTAAATAGGATTTTTAAATCGTTCTCCGTCATTTCAGGAAAATCTAAACAATCAGTTGCTGACATCTGCTTGAATGGAATTTTTCGTCTGTTCCAATGATATTTCTCAACTTCTATAGCCAATGTATTTTCATCCTGTTGAGATTTCATTAGTTGTATTATTTCATGGGAAAGTCCTACATCAGAATTTAAACGTTTACCAAATCTATTATTTAAAAAACAAGCGATTTTATAAAATAATGCTACTTGAGGGGATAACTTGTTATCCATTTGATGGCGAAGAAGTTTGTATTTTTGTCCGATGATGCCGCGAATTGCTTCGACGACCCAACGAATTTTTGTGACGTGTCGAGAGGCATTTGATTCTATAGTCGTCAGTTGACTACGTCTTCCTTTCAATGCAGGCATCAGAACTTGAAAACCCAATTCTTCCAAATATGATTGGACATCACGAAATCCTCTATCAACAATGCAAATGTCTCCAAATTTCATGATACTTTGCAGGCCATTTGGGTCTTGTAAAATAATTTTCATTATCTGAGCATCATGTTGGTTCGCATAGAAAGGTCCAAGTACATCAACGACATATTCATTTGTTGTGCAGATGGTGAACGGATTACACAGTGGAACTTTTTTCTGACCTGAATATGATTTCCGCTGATACTCGTTATTGGTACTCTTTTGATGCCGAATATATGTACCATAAAAAATCAGTGCTAATTGGTTTGTAATGTTACACAGCTGTTTAGCAATGTTGGAGGTTTCATTACTTATTAAGTACTCGCGAGAAAAGGCTTCGAACCAAAATGGACAGGTAAAATATCTTTTTCGAATGACTTTAAAACCGATTGACAGAAACTAGATACTTGTTGCTC
This sequence comes from Andrena marginata, assembly GCA_963932335.1. NCBI lineage: Eukaryota > Metazoa > Arthropoda > Insecta > Hymenoptera > Andrenidae > Andrena > Andrena marginata. The sequence continues at coordinate 21,132,912 of OZ010663.1, forward strand.
GTGTTCTAAACCAAGAATAGCTGATATCAGATTGTTTGAATTGCCAGTGCGTAATTTGAATAAAATAACAACAATAGCTTGTGTAATATTGCGAGTTTCTGAATTTCCCATTGAGGTCATCAGTTCCCGTAGATTAATGAGATTTTCCCAAGTTAAACCTGTAAATATTTTAAGACTTTCTGCCGACAATGTAAAATCCCCTACTTTATCTTTAAGGGGTTATGCCTACCTGCAAAATTCGGAAAAATGGATTTTGAGGTTTTGACATTTTCTTAACGTACAACATCTCAAAAGTATTGTATGAAAGTTTCAATTTGATCCGACCAAAATTGGCGGAGCTGTGTGAGTTTTAGTATAGGTATGTCCTGGAGGATTCGGAGCAGGTATGAAGTGGCGGCTACTCGCGCACCACGGGAATTTTTTTATGGGGATGCGTGAGTCAGAAATGCTATGCCATTGCAGTTTATACTTTTATTAGGGAATACCTAAGGCTATATGAAGTCGTAGTACTATGAATAACGGTGTTTTTGAGCAACATGCAGAAAGTCCAGGGTCTCTAGCAGTACTGCAGTTGCCCCCATGACGTCGACTTGTATTGTATAGAGTCGAACGTTTGGTACCACAGTGTTTGTTTTTTAAAATCATCATGGGTCGTGATAAAGTATCTCGAGCGTTAAGAAAATCGAGTAACGTGCAAAAATCGAGGGCAGTGAAAAGAAAGCCAGCGAATCCGAAACTGATTGAGCGCGATGAGAGTAGTTTTGGTACATCAGCGAAAAAGCTGAAAACAAAGGACGAGATAATTGTGCGAGAAGATATGTCCAGTGAATATAGAATTTTAAATTTTATAACTGTGTTTGCTGCACTATCCAGTATTGTAAATTGCAAAAAGTGTAATGGTGATTTAAAATTTCAAACCGCCAAAACGCGCGGGCTGTGATTCAAAATAATAGTTGTGTGTGTTTCGTGCCCGCCTCGTAATATTCTTTCGTGCCCTCTCATTAACAATACTTACGCAATAAATAGGCGATTTATATTGACATTGAGAGTGTTAGGCCTAGGATTGAAAGGTGCACAAAAGTTTTGCGGCCTTATGGATATGCCACAGTTTCTTTGCCATAGCACGTATGACATAATTCTAAAAAATATACACGCTTGTGTAAAAACACTTTCTCAAACACTGTTTGAGAATGCTGTTAAAGAAGAAGTACAACAGTCTCGGAAGGAAAAAAATGTAGAAAATATGGAATTGACTGTATCTGGAGATGGGACCTGGAAGAAGAGAGGTTTCACTTCCTTATTTGGTGTCTCTTCGATTATCGGATACTACAGTGGTAAAGCGTAAATATTTATATAAAAAGCGCATATTGCAAAATGTGCGAGTTTTGGAGTAAAAAAGAAGGTACTGACGAGTACATAGAATGGCTGGAAACACATAAACTCAACTGTTCAGCAAACCACACAGGATCATCCGGAAAAATGGAAGTCGACGCCATTTTGGAAATGTTCAAGCGTTCTGAACAAAATTACAGCGTCAAATATAAACATTACATCGGCGATGGGGATTCTAAAACTTATTCCGGAATTATAAAATCGGCACCTTATGGCGATACTACTCTCGTCACTAAAAAGGAATGCATTGGGCACGTCCAAAAACGAATGGGCAGTAGATTACGAGAATGTAAAAAGAAAAATAAAGGCCTCGGCGGCAAGGGCAAGTTAACGGGCAAAATGATTGATAATTTAACCGTTTATTACGGTTTGGCTATAAGGCGAAATTGTGATTCTGCAGAAAATATGAACAAGGCGATATGGTCCACGTTCTATCACTACAGCTCAACGGATAAAAATCCTCAGCACAGCAAGTGCCCGACTGGAGCTGAATCCTGGTGCTCCTGGCAGCGTGCTCGCGCGACAGATACAGTGAAATCGTTTGCACATGAGTACAAGCCTTTACCCAAAGATGTTTTGACGGCAATTAAGTCAATATATCAAGATTTGAGTAAAACCGAATTATTAGAAAGATGCGTTGGCGGTTTTACTCAGAATAATAACGAAAGTCTGAATCAACTCATCTGGAAAATTAGCCCCAAAATTATACCGAGTGGCCAAATTACGGTAGAATTCGCTGCATACATCGCCGCCGGTATATTTAACGAAGGTACTGAAGTATTACTCAAGATGTTTCACGCTATTGGAGTAAACAGTGGTCTGAATGCTCACGAATATGCTGCAAAAGAGACTCGGCGCGCATTAATATTTCAAACCTCCGCGCACAACAGAGCACTCGGGAGGCAAGAGCGCTTCGTAGACAAGCCCAAATTGATGTTTTGGAAGCTTCAACCAGTGCAGAGGGTGTACTATATGGGCCCGGAATTGACGACACTGTGTAAGTTAAAAAATTTGCAATTTATTCGAATGTAAACCTAACTTAAAACTTTAAACGCGTTTTCCTCGAAACTACATTTTCAGAAACGGTGAGCAAAATATCTCGAGAACCGCTGCATCGAATGACTTTAACTTTTCTAGGCTTATTCTATATATAAAAATCTTGTCCTTAATCGTGGCTTTTTCATTTCCGTTGCGTAGTTTTTTTTTACAGATGAAAAATGAGCGATTTTTGCGTCGAAAATCGATATTTTAATTTGAACAGCCGCCATTTTGTAGCAAATTAATTTTTCGGGATAATGAACGATTAAGGACAAGATAATTTAATATACTAACTAAATTCCTTCGAATTTTTCATTTCAGATGAATCTGGTCAAAGTTAGAGTGATCACCGCAAACTACTGAAAAAAAATCGCTGCCGGGAGATCACTGATATTTCTTTTATTTATTTATATTTTCCATTGGAATAATTACTACAAGTAATATAAGATGTACAGTTTCTAATACATAAAGGTTTGCTTAAAAAAGTCTTCAAGTTTTTCCCCCCAAAAATCCCGAAAATACTTGCGTTTTCAGACCTTGCAGGTAGGCATAACCCCTTAATTTCAGAATTACTACTGAATGCAATATATTCAAAATGATTTCTTAATTCATTACATTCGACTAAACTAGTACAGTATTGTCTCCCTATAGGCTCGCTGGTCGGGACCGGCGTTGAGGCTATATCGGGTACAGAGCCCTAATCCCGAGTGTTCGTTTCTCGTTTCTTTCTGGCCGAAGGGGGAGCGAGATGGAACGCTTTGAGTGCGCGGCGGGCGTGCGCGATGGGCACGGATGCAATGGACGGAGTGTCAGGCGTCCGAAAGACGAAGCGAGACAAAATATCAACCCGTTGTCTGTCTCGTACCGTCCTCGCTCGCTTTCAATGGCTCTCGCTCGCTTTCGTTCCATCTCGCTCTCGCCTTCGCCGGACAAGAGTGAGGCAGAAGTGGTGGGGATAGCGACAAGCCTATATCGGGTGCACCAAACCGAGCTTACAGGGAGACACTACTGTATTAGAATGAACCCGTAAGTTTGCAACAATATTGTGAGACAACCGTTTTTTTAACAAGTGACTGGGGCAGCATCGATTTCCTTTAGGCACATACAATCTGAGCATGATGAATACTTGGTTTCGTGTTTCAAATGGTACGTGGATAATACCTTTTTTGGAGCCACACACGAAACAATACCCATGAGTGGCAACTACCCTGGAAACTGGCATTTCGATGTACTCTACATTCGATTCTTTGGAGGTACTAACATCTAAAATAACTGATGGGTCTTCAATTGTTGATAATGGATCGGAATCGGTTGATGATTCCTGAAGTGACGATGATGTGTTAACTATATCTTCAGATAAAGGGGTTTCAAGCGTGTGTGCTTCAAATGGAAATGGCTTACTTGTGGATATAGGCAGAGGTATTGCTATTGAGGATTCTTTGTCTGAAGATTCTAAAGAGTGTGGAATCTCTTGATATTCTTGAGGTTGAGAAACTGTACTAAGTTCGGTCCTTCTACATATGAAAAGACGGCACTTATTGCAAAGTATATCACCAACAGCCACCACTTTGTCTAAAATCCCAGAAAACTTTGCGGCTTCAGCCACCGAATTAATTGTTTTCTTTTGCTCGTATGATTTTCGAATCAGAACATTACATTTAATACACTTGGCACGCACAGTTTTTCTGTCGACAACTTGTACTTCTCTGGTAGACATGTTGAAACGGAAAAACGGTCACCGATTAAAAAGTCGTTCTGCATCGATCGAGGACTCGATTCGCTTTGATGGCCAAACACGTGTGGCCGATTTCGTCAAAAAACTAAACGCATTGCGCCGCCTTTGACGGAAGGCGCGCGTGCCGCCACTCAGTCAAAGACGTTAGCAGTTAGCGGTTACTGTTTAGCGGGGATTTTACATTGATTCATCACACAGTCTATCTGACCTCATTAGCGAACGGACGTGTTTACATTCGCTCCAGTAATCCGTTGTGACACAGTTTAAATTCCTAGAATCATAGGCTTTGTTCTGTGATTATTCAATTAGTGGTCTTTAAACTTCTTTCTTTATATAATCTCTTAACAGTTTGTTTTTCTATAATCAGTTAAGTGGATATATCGTGTGTGTAAGAGTTCTGCCTGGACTTCATCGCTTGATAAAGCGCAATAAAACTGATCGTAAGGTGTCTTTTTGTCTGGATAATTGGACTTTTTGGTGCTTTGTTGAAGTTGAAGGACTCTTGATCTCTCGTGAACAACGCTCAGTGTCCCTGTGTAAAGGTTTTGGCGTACTCTGTCGTGCGGGTGTGACTGGATTTTGCTTATCTTGCTGAAGGTGTGCTCAGTTATTATGCCTCCAGCCGCTAAAAAGTGTAAAGGGTGTGGTTCCTCAGTGGTCAATCCGGTAACTTGCTCGGAATGTTCTGTGGTGTCCCATGCTGGACCTCATTGCCTTGGTCGTTCGGGTCACCCCTGGCACAACGGTTGCCTTTTAAACTGTAAATCGACGGTTCCTTTGACACCGTCTGTTGTTGATCCGAGTCTGTCGACATTGTCGCAGCCTTACAGTCCATCGCATAGCGATATAATGACCCTTATGTTAAGGGAATTTGAGAATCTTCGACATGATTTCATGTCATTTGTAAAAACTGAGATGGCTGACATTCGGGGTACCGTTAACGAGCTTGCGGAAAGAGTTAGGCTATTAGAGGAGAGACCTACTCCCAGTGTGGATTTCCAGCATCCTCCTCCTACTTTAGCAGGAACGGTCATTAGGGAGATGAAAGACCGTCATCTTAGGGAGTCCAATATCCTTATACATGGGGTGCAGGAATCAACGAAAAACTCCCAAGATCAATCCAGTGACCGTGACCTCGAGGAGGTGGGCCCAATCTTATGTGAAGTACTTTCAAAGAATTGTCGTATCATCCGATCTCATAGAATTGGGAAGCCTAACGGCGTCAAGCCTCGTCCCATATGTGTTGGTCTGGAGTCGTCGGAGATTGCAAGAAGTATCCTGAAGAATAAGCATCGCTACAAGGGTCCTTACAAGATAACTGATGACAAGACTCCTAGTCAGCGAGCTGAACTGGATCAACTCAGATCGTGTCTCAAGGAGCGGCAATTAAAGGGCGAAAGGAATTTGACCATCCGTTATATCCAGGGTGATCCGAAAATCGTCTCGGGTGGTTCAACTAAAAATCTTCCCCCAAAAAACGCGTGAATTACCCTTGTGTGTATTATCAAAACGTTAGGGGCCTGCGCACTAAGCTAGATGAATTATCGTGTTCTATTTCCTGTCTTACTGTGATCTACGATGTAATTATTTTAGTTGAGACTTGGCTTACGCCACAAATTGCGTCCGCTGAACTGGGCCTTTCAGATTATCAGGTATTCAGGAAAGATAGATCTATGGCCTCTAGTAGTTTTATGAGGGGAGGTGGTGTGTTAGTCGCGATTAGGAATACACTAACCTGTACACCGATTGACACAATGTGCGATAGCCTTGAGCAAATTTTTGTACGTGTGCGCGTTGGTAAAAACCATCTAGTCTTTGGTGCTATTTATGTTCCGCCGGCCTCGCCCCCCCTAGTGTATGAGAACCACTTTAATTGTATTTCTGATCTGTACCATACTTTTGTTGATGATAGGATGTTTATCTTTGGGGATTATAATCTGCCCCATGCGATCTGGGTCGTTGATGAAGAACGTTGTTGTATAAAAAAGCCTGGTGTATCTTCTCAGGAGTCAATGGCTATAGATATTGTATTGGCAAATAATAACTTTTGTAATTTATTTCAAGCTAATATAATTCACAATCATAATGATGTAATGCTGGATTTGGCTTTTACTAATGATTCTAATTTGTCAATCGTACGGGCTATTGACTCCTTGATTGTTCCTGATGTGTATCATCCACCTCTAATTGCGTATCTATTTACTCCGATCTCGGGAGACAATAAGCCTCAGGACAACTTTGTTTTCTTTGATTTCGAGCGTGGTGACTACCTAGGCATTGTTTCCTACCTTAATACGATTGATTGGAATACGGTTATGTGTGGAAATGATCTCGACAGCGTGATTGACCTCCTCTATTTCCATATGAACTGTGCAATAAATGTTTTTATCCCTCGTCGCGAGATCATATGTTCGCAACATCCGAAATGGTTTTCTCCTAGGCTAAAATATCTTATTCGTGCTAAAAAGGGGGCTCACAGGGAATATAAGAGGTCTTTCCTGCATTGTGATTATCTAAACTTTGTGTATTTACGTTCTCAGTGCAAATCTCAGTGGAATTCTGATTATAATAGTTATATTACAAAGGTTGAAAACTCATTAATGTGTGATGTAAAATATTTTTGGAATTTTGTTAACAACAAGAGGGGTCACTCTGGCCTTCCAAAATCTATGCGATTAGATGGGACTGAGAAGTCAAATGATGCTGGCCTTGCAAATCTCTTCTCCGCTTACTTTGGATCTGTTTATTCGACTCCTTCTGTTGTGACCCCGGTTGTGAATACTGTACGTGAGTTGGACTATAACTTTAGCATGTGCTCGATCTCGATCTCGTTGGAAGAGGTTTTCGAAAAACTTAATAAGCTTGATTTAAGGAATGGGCCTGGATTTGATGATATTCCTCCGATTTTTCTTCGTAATTGTAGCTATGCCTTGGCTAGGCCCTTATGGCTTATTTTTAATGCCTCACTTGAACGGGGGGAGTTTCCGACTCACTGGAAAACTAGTCTGGTCACGCCGGTTTTCAAGTCGGGGGACAGGTCTGATATTGGTTGTTATCGACCAATATCTAAGATCTCTATTCTACCTAAGGTCTTTGAGGAAATTGTTGTGAATAAACTTACTCCGTTAGTAACTAGTATATTATGCGAGCAACAACATGGCTTTGTACCTAAGAGATCGACGGTAACCAACCTTGGTGTCTATCATTGCTTTGTATCTGAGGCGCTAGAGGAGAGACTGCAGGTGGATACGATTTATACTGATTTCAGTAAAGCATTCGACAAGGTGGACCACGGTATTCTTGTTTCAAAATTGTCCTCCTGGGGTTTTGGTAAGCCACTATTGGCTTGGATAACGAGTTATCTTTCTTGTAGGAGGCAAATAGTTAAGGTGGCGAATAGCCTTTCAGAGCCAATAACTGTCTCCTCCGGTGTTCCTCAAGGTTCACATCTCGGTCCCCTTCTGTTCAATCTGTTCATTAATGATCTTGTATATGTATTTCAAAACTCGAAATTCTTATTATATGCTGATGACCTTAAGATTTTTAGAACCATACATGATGTTCAGGATGCGTCTGATTTACAGGATGACTTAAATAGATTTATGCAATGGTGTAAGGATAATGTTATGATACTCAATATGAAAAAATGCTTTTGCATGAGATCATCGCGTGCTAATAACTTGATCAATTTTGAGTACAAGTTGGGTAACGAAGTCATTTCAGAGGTTGAGGAGATTGTTGACCTCGGTGTCACCTTTTCTAAATGCCTTAATTTTAACAAGCACTATGAGAATGTAACGGGGAAGGCGTTGAGGACCCTCGGTTGTGTATTTAGATTTGCTAAACATTTTAAGAATAGGGACTCGTTAAAGCTTCTTTACACTTCTCTGGTACGTCCTCACCTTGAGTATGCGTCGGTAATCTGGAATCCTAGGCACAAGATTTATATTAACCTTTTTGAGAGAGTCCAGCATAAGTTCTTGAGGTCAGCTGCCTGGGTATTGGGGAATCCGATGGCATTCTCTGACCACGACTATGGTCCGATTCTACGTGACTTCAATCTGATGCTGCTCTCTCAGAGAAGGCTTATATCTGATATGCTGTTTTTGTACAAGGTATTCCATAACCGAATAGATTGTGCTGACTTGTTAAGTAGATTAAATTTTTATGCCCCGTGCAGATATCTCCGCTCTAGACCTGTGTTTGATTTCAGATTGCCGTCATATGCTCATCATACGGCTGATCCCATTAATCGGGCCATGTGTGAATTTAATGATCACTTTCTGAACATTGATTTGTTCTCGTGTTCATTTAGTAATTTTCATGTGTTACTGCAAAGGGCTTTGTTGGTTGTATGTGCGAGTGTGATTGTGTGATAGACTGACTTTGTTTTTTTTTTTCTCCTTTTATGTTTACTGTTGTAATTGAAAAGGGTTTGTCCCGTTTACTATATTAATAATAAATTACATTGATTCCCTGATCAATAATCAATAGTATAACATAACAACAATAATATAACAAAAATGCAATGCAATGCAATATAATATATTATATTATAATGTAATAAAGCATAATAACAGCAGTACAGTACAGCTAGCTTATGGCAATCCCGACATGGCAATATTTTTACGTTTATTTTTTTAAATCAGCCATTAATCGGACGCACTGCGACCACAATCGAATGAGGACGGTGTACGTTGATAAAAGAATGGCGATTACAACCAGTGGATTCAGAATACGTATCACAAGCCAATACCACACATCTATTCCATTGACAAAATATTATAAATTATCCGGAGCTAGAACAATACATAGGCAGGAAACCGGCGCGGCGGTGCATTTAAATTATTATTATGGAAACCTTACGATAAAATATTTTTAAAATATTCTAGAAACATTTTTAAATGAATATCGTGTATTGTCATGTAATCAGGCTTGCAACCAAGGCTGCTTGAGCTTTCCGCGTCATATGTCTCTACATATCATTCGGTCAAAACCCCCAACCTAGCTGATGCTTCGCCTATATCTGGAATATGCAGACGGACAGATCCGGAGCGTCGCTGTTGGTCGATGAAACCGACTCCGACGCAAGGGCCGACGTCCGTGGAGCTCCGGTGCAGCAACAAGCTTCGGCGAAGTAGGCGGGCCCATTGTAGTCAAACCCGCTCTCCTCACCTCCGAGCGGTGCAGCCGGGACCTTGCATAGCTTCTTCATTTAAAAGTGAAAGGTGCGAAAGAGAGAGCAGTAACAAACCCAAGGGTCACGGGCAACCGGGACGGGTGCTGCGACCCCGGGGCACCTCAGCAAGAGCAGAAGTGCTGACTGCTTTAAATTAACACTCCCACGTGTTTGCCGTGCGTGGCAACCCTTGTCGTCGGGAAAGAGGATCCTGGGATCTGAGGGGGCCCCCTGCCTGCGGGAGGGACGCTCCTAACACGTACCTTTGGCCTACGCCTCGGCTAGGCGGGCGGCTAGGCGAGATAAGTAGCCCTTGGCCTAGCCAATCGGCTTGGATGACATTTGCTTTAGTAAGGGGATTCTCCTGGGCGAGGAAACAGACCATGGAGGCGGGCCCGGGGAAAAGAAAAAAAAAATTTTTTTCTTTCTTTTTTTCCCGTGGGAGACAACCTGTCGGCCGTGGTAGGTGGACTATATCCTGGGCGATGTCCTAACCCGGTGGATACCGGGTTCCATTTGACGGTCCGCGGAGGCTGGGACACGCAGCGGGATGAAGAGAAAAACTATCTCATGGAGACCTTATTGCGCGCCTCAAAATCGTTGAAAACAACGACAATCACTCGGGGCACTACGACGAGGAGCAATCCTCCAAGTATCGCCCGCGGGAATGAGGGGGGAACGACGGAGGCTGTATCGGCTACTAGTCGGGCCACCCTTCCCAGAGGAAAGACGGCTTCGCCGGAGGCCCCTAAGTCGACAACTACTCGACCTGCTCTCGGGTTGAGTAAGAAACTCACGACCCGCTCGTCCGTGGCCGATAAGGGCGCGGTGCGAATGGGAGGGCCAAAAAAGACCACTGCTGCGAATAAGGAAACCGTTCGCAGCAGCACAACGTCGGTAAGACCGCCCGGCATTTCGAAAGCTTCGGTGGAAAAGCCGCCGAAGAAGAAGGAGGGACCCTGTTGCACCAACGGTGGAACAAGGACAACTCCAACTAATGAGATCAAGGCTGGAAAACCTGATTCTCCTACAGGCAAGACCTGCATCGCTGCTAATAAGCAAGACGAGCAGATAGGGCGCCAGTTAGAAGGGGACGGGTGGGAACTCGTCTCCAAACAGAATAAGAAGGCCAACACCGCGCTCGCTGCTGATAAGGATGCCGCGCGCGGAAATAGCTAAACTCCCCCAAAGGTACGCCCGCTGCTGATAAGGACGCCGCGCGTGCCAGCAAGGGGAGAAAGGGAAAGGTATTGAACACGGCAATACCTGTGCCCATCATACGGGCGCTCGATCTCATACGAGATGAGGCTTAGGCCGCGACCGGGGACCAAAGGACCTTTTGCCTTCGACCCGAGTTGAAGATCAACAAGGAGTCTAGTCTCCGCGTCTTGAACACCGCCGACGCGCTTAACGCGCTGGTACAGGAGCTGCTCCTTCGGAATAGCTTCCTTGAAGGCCAGCTCGCCGCAGTACGCAGCGATCTGATAAGGACGCAAGGGACTGCACAAAGCGTGGCACAGGAACCGCGGAGGGTCCCCCAGAGGCCCAAAGTGGCATCCTCACCGGCGAACATCGGCTCGTATGCCCAGGCGGTAAAAATTACCAGCCCTCGAATTTCCCCAGATGCGGTGGTGCCCCCACGAAATATCGTGCGCATATTCCCGCTGAAGGGCAAGGAGAAAAACAGCGAAGCTACCAAGTCAGCTGTACTGTCCTTGGTGAAACCCATGAAATCGAAGATTCGCGTAAAGTCGATACGACGCATCCACTCCGGTGGCATAGCCGTCGAGACTGAGCGCAAAGAGGATCTCTCTGCTTTTACGGGGAATACCAAATCAAGGAAGCAGGTATTTTCGCCACCCTGCCGACCAAGCGGAACCCTACACTGATAGTGTATGACGTTCCCCGGTCGATGACTAGGGAGAAGGTTCATTCCAGCATTAGGAAACAGAACCTAGAGATGACCAAGAAGGAATCTGAGTCCTGCCTAAAGGTCCGGTTTCAAACCGGAACCAAAAACAAGGACTCTGCCAACTGGGTCATCGAGGTCAGTCCACAGGTCCGCCTGCGGCTGATCTCTAACTCTGAAGGCCGTGTCTACGTGGGATGGGCGTCCTGTACTGTCCAGGACTACATCACCGTGACACGGTGCTTCAAGTGTCAGGCGTTTGCCCACATGGCCAAATACTGCCGATCAGACGAGGTCTGCGGTCATTGCTCCGAAAAGGGGCATACCTTTTCCACCTGCAAGCAGAAGAAAAGACCTCCGGTCTGCTCCAATTGCAAAGCGGGTGGGAAAAAGCACGACCATAAGTCGAGAGACAAGACTTGCGCGTCCTACAAGGACGCCGTAACGCAAGTGGTTTCCCGTACCTCTTATGGTTAGAAGAAAGAACAAGTCACCTTCCCAGAGCATCCGGGTGCTGCAGCATAATATGCCGCGCGCCCAAGGAGTGCTTGACGAGGTGAACGTCCTTACGCGCGACAAAGGCTTCGACGTGTTACTCGCGCAGGAACCCGAATCAGCCAGCGGTCAAATCCGCGGTCTAGGGCAGGCGACCAAGATCATCTCAGGTGGCAACCTGGTGATGGCGGCAATTGCCGTTAGAAACCCAGGGATAACCGTCACGAAGGTCGCGAACCTCTGCGATACACACATAGCATGCGTACACATAAGTGGACAGATCGAAAGCTTTTACCTCGTAAGCCAGTCCTTTCAATGCTCCGAAGAGATTGAACAAAGTCTGGCGCGATTGGAGAAGACACTTCGCGCGCTCCAACATACTCGAGTCGTGATCGCAGCGGACGTCAACGCGAAGTCTCCTATGTGGGGCGGACCAAAGACGGACGCGAGAGGCAAGAGACTCGAAGAGTTCATTGCCCGGCAGGGCCTGAGTATCTTGAACGAGGCTGGCTGTATGCCCACATACTCCAGCCCTAGCGGTGAATCCTGGATCGATATCATACTTGCGACTAAAGACATTGCGAAACAATTGAGAAACTGGAAGGTTCGGTTCGACTGGACCAACAGTGATCACAGAGTAATCGACTTCTGCATTGTGTCCGCGGACGGTGATAAAAACCGAGTCAATCCTACTGGAAATCGGTTCCACATCCTCAAAGCGGACTGGCCGAAATTCGACAGAGCGTTGCTTAGGCAATTGGAAACATCGTCCGCTGCCTGTTCTAGCCGGCGGGACGTTGAAGCCGAAGCGCAGGATATTGAGAAATCAGTCATCCACGCGTGTGAGCAGTCCATGCGCCGAAAGCATTGGCACAATAAATCAGTCCCTTGGTGGACGCCAGAGTTGACGGAACGGAAGAAATACGTTTATAAACTTAGACGGATCTTCCAGAGGGCGGAGTATCACTCAGTGAACAACGCCTATCGAGCTGAAGTGCGCGCTGTAAAGTCAAAAAGTTGGCAAGACTTTTTGACCGAGCAGGGGAACAAAGACCCGTGGGGCATTGTGTATAGGATCGCTAGGAGCAAGCTCTGCACTGAGACAGCAGTTTCGAACATCAGAACGCCCAACAGCTCTATAATGACTTGGCACTCCACCGCTTCCACGCTCCTTGATGCGTTGATCCCGGACGTCTCGCCCGCGGACGACACTCAGGAGCAAGCGAGAGTAAGGCTAGAAATGGCTACCGACCTACCGACCGAAGACGATCCCGTCTTCACTAGGGAGGAGGTTGAAGGAGCAATGAAAGGCCTGAAAAGCGGAAAATGCCCTGGACTCGACCGGGTAGAGATCGAAGTAGCGAAGCGCTTGTCGAGAACTTCTCCGAGCGCCCTACTGAAACTCTATAACGGGTGTCTGGAAGGGGTGTTTCCCTCTCGTTGGAAAGTCGGACTAATCAAGACCATTCTGAAAAGTCCCGACAAACCTCCAGAAGAGGCAAAGTCATATAGGCCAATCTGTCTACTATCGGTGCTCGGCAAAGCTCTTGAAAGACTGATCTCGCGCAGACTCACGACTGTGTTCCTAACTGGAACTACTGCTCTATCGACAATACGGATTCAGGCCTGAACGATCCACGGAAGACGCGCTGGTAAAGTTCAGGGAATTGATATCTGGTCGAGAGGAACGGTACACCCTGGCGCTCTCCTTTGACATTTCCGGAGCATTCGACAATGTTTGGTGGCCGAGCATACTCAAGAAATTGAAGGTGCGAAGCTGCCCCCGAAATCTTTATGGTCGACTATTTCGCCAATCGGCAAGTTGTTATGGTCAGCAGCTCCGATAGCGTGCGGAAGAAAGTCACCAAAGGCTGCCCGCAGGGGTCATTCCTCGGTCCAAGCTGCTGGAACCTAATCTTCGATGAAGTTCTGCAGCTCCTCTCGAACACCGGGCTCTGCGAGCCCATAGCCTATGCGGATGACCTGCTGTGATTGTCTACGGCAATTCGCGACGGGAACTGCAGCAGAAAGGCCAAGAAGCCGCGCTCGTGATCTCTGAGTGGTGCGCCACACAGAAATTAACGCTGTCTGCGGCTAAGACCGAGATGATTCTCTTGAAGGGCTCCCTGAATAGAGAACGACCTCCTGCAATAAAGATTTACGGGAAGAATGTAGCACTCAAGCCTACTATCAAGTGGTTGGGTGTATACATTGGCCAAGGAATGGGTATTAATTCCCATGTCGAAAATATCTGTGCCAAAGCCGAACGAACGTTTTACACGCTAGCGAGGCTCGCTGGCGCCGATTGGGGATTGAGACATTCGACCCTGCGTACTCTGTACACGGCTCTGTTCGTCCCGATCATAGCATACGCCGCCGCAGGCTGGGCGGAACTCCTCGACGTCAAGAAAGGTTCCAAACTTCTCGGGCGCAGAGGCGGATTCTGATCAGCATCACTAAGGCCTACCGTACGGTGTCGACCCACGCGATGTCTGTGATCGCGGGAGAGATACCGGTGGACCTTGTGTTAGCGGAGCGCGCGTCGAACTATAAAGCCCGAAAGGCAATAAGCATCGAGATTGGAGAATGTCGAATAAGTCACGCCGAGCTGGCGTCTGGAGATGTCTCCGTAGCCACGGCGAAAGCGAGGGTACGGAGAGAGATCCTTGCAATGTGGCAATCGAGATGGTCGGCGTCAACGATGGGAAGGATTACCTTCCGATTCTTCAAAGACGTCCGGGACCGCCAGGAAACACGCTGGTTGATAATTGACCACTACACGACGCAATTCCTAAGTGGACACGGAGACTTCCGTGCGAAACTCGAGGAATTCAACTTTGTGGAGGACGGAATATGCGCATGTGGGGGGAACGAAACTTCGACCCACCTTCTCTTCCACTGTCCAAAGCACAATGAGGCGAGAGAACTCCTGAAGCAAGCGGTGGAAGCCAGCGGCCAGAACTGGCCGGTGGCGGAAGCCGGACTTGTATCGAACGTCAACCTATCACGGGAGTTCCGGAACTTCGCCAAAACGGTGCTAACCGCCAAGTCTCGAACGCAAAACGTCGTGCAGTAGATATAACTCAACAATGACAACTCGAATGCCGAAAGACCGAAGCATATATGCTTGTGACTCTGCCTTCGCGTGACCCTCGCTGTTAAGTTCTAGACGGCTTCAGAGTGATCCCCGTCTGGAACGAAGTAAATCAGTCATTACCTCCTAGCGAGGACGGTCAACCCTTCTACCCCTGTTGTCGGGAAGAGGAATGGAGTTTTTCCGGGCCCCGCCCTGGCAGCGGACCGCTAATCACCTCGAACACCTGGAGGTAAAAGCAGTAAAAAATCTGCTCTAGGTACTCCAAAGCTGTGGCCCCGTGCCTCGGAAGCTTATACAGAATAGATGTCATGTAATCAACGATGAAAAAATTTTATATCATGAAAAAAAAATTGGACCTTAGTGGGATGCGAACCTACGACAAAACAGAGTATGATGCAGCGGTTTTGGAGTCCAACACACTAACCACTTTTTTTTTTTTTTTTAAATATATACGTTTATTATACCTAGATACAAACAATAACAACAACAATTGGGAATTGTCCTTAACGTATAAAGGACAGAACAGTCTTGGTGTTTACTTAAAGACTAAAAAAGACCCTTGGTGGGTACGCGTAGACTCTTGATGTTGCTTAACATTAGCCCTTAAATGCTGGCTCAGAGGATGATACATACATCTCTAAAATATAATTGTTTTTTTTTTTTCCCCTTAACAATACTAGGACGAAGAGGAAAATCTTACGACTACAAATTAAAATTTGAATAGAAAAGGTAAGTAAAAACTATTCGATATATGTAAGGGTGCGACAATACCGCCCCGTAGAGTGTAAACAGGTACACACAGATAGGAACTTTGGCTTTCGGCGAGTTTTATTATGATCGGGTTGGTCCGCCTCTGTACCACTCGATCAACTAGGCAGTGAGGACACGCAATAATTATATGTCGGCGTCCTAACCAGATCTTTCTTATAATAAGCGACATCGTGCACTAATTTGTTTTAAAATTTAGTGAATTTACATTATCTTAATGTAATTTCATTTAAACTTATCAAGTACAGGTACTGTGAATTTTAGAAATACTATAAAATACTATAAAATACTATAAAATACTTAAACGAGGTTGCACTTTCACAATGGTGAACATGTAACAGCGATCGTACATCTAGAGTTTCCTTCGCAAATTGCTAGTGGTAGTTACAATGATCTAGTAATGCTATAATATTAAATTAACTTAATTATTATCGAAGAGATCATCATTAGACTTATTTACACTATATACATGTTGTGAGCATCTTTTATATGACTATGTTTATTATTATACAAGTTCTGTGTCGTTTTCGTTCCTATTATTTGGCTCTTAAAAATTTGCTCATTCCTTGAGCCACCAGTATCTATCTACATTTTCCCTGTGTTTGTCCTTTTTATCCCAATTTGATGGTTTAAAATCAAATCTTAGATTTTCATTATTAATTTCTATGTCTTTATTATATAGGAGTCTTCTATCATCAGCTTTCCTGAATACATGATATAATAGGGGAATACCACTTCTGTCCTGTACCACACCTATTGAGTCTAAGTGAGGAAACGCTTGGGGAGGGATAAGCCCTGTCGCTCTTGACTGCTCAAAGTAACTTGGGTTTGGGTATAGAGAGTGAGCTATTAGTGAGTTTGAATCTATTTTATGTATTACGACCCAATGGTCTCTTATGAGTTTGAGTAGGAAAATATCGATACGTATTATTTTCGCTTCGTTATAGAGCTTTGAACACACTAACCACTCCGCTAACTGTGGCGCTGAATGATTCTTTCGTACCATATGATATATGGTGCGTATACACTTCCAATTAATCATATTAACTTAATTCCCTCCGTTTACACATTACTCTGTCGAATATAAGGATATTAAAAATCATATAATGCATTCAGTGTATGACGGAAATGCAAAAATTGAAAGTACTTATCACGTTTTCACGCGTTTTCTGATTTTTTTAACTATGGCGCATCTTACCGAAAAATTTGAAAAAAATTGTAGCTAATAGTCATGTCAATATCTAACTATTGTAAAATTAAAAATCTAGTCGCTCGAAATCATCAACACGAAATCTGCATTTTTCGAGATTTTTGTTACGTTTTATATTTCTTACACTTAGCAGTTGCAACGAAAAAATCTGAAAAAATTGACAATCATACACAATCATGTCTACAATATTTCAGATTTTGTTTAGAATTTTTGCTGACCATTAAATAGGGAAAATATGGCAAGAGCCGAAAATTCGAATTTACCCTATAACTACCCTCCTAGTTGAGATAGGGGGTTGAAACTTGGTGTACAATGTTTTTCTGTGATACACTATTGAAAGGTGCATTGCCAGCTAAAATCGGTTCAAGGGCACTTTTGACCATTTTATCCTGCTATACAGGGTGTTCCAACATTGCTGCGGCTCCTTGAAGGGGGTGACTCAGAGGGTGATTGCAAACAACTCTTTCCTTTACGAAAATGCTCTCCGGGATTTCGTTAACGAGATATTAACCAAAAGCACCGACCAATCAGCGCGCGCCTTCCGTCCGTGCTCCCGCGGTAGGCGACTGCGCTTGTACTATGAACGTATGAACAAGCAAGTCGGCATGCATCGAAGAAAACCGCGTTACAGTTTTTTTTGTTTTCTTTTTTTAAAGCAGAATCTTAAATAATAATTATTTGAAGCGAGAGGACAAGAAATACGTAAATATCGTTTTCAAATAACGCATAAACGAAAAGGTAATGTAACAGAAAATGTACAAGTGATTGTAATTCCTTATTAAGTTAAAAATACGTAGTTTAATAACGGCCAACGCAACTAAATTTAAAAAGTAATATTAGGTGTATGAATAAATACTTTGCGATTGGATTTACATAATCAGTAGGTACAAAGCTACCGAATTTCTATCGCAGTGGTATTCGGAAGCTGTCATAAAAATGGCAAAACGTAATTAACAATAAAGGAAATTATTTCGATGATTGAGTTATTTTCATATTTTTTTAATCAAACTGTTATTGTACCCTACAGTCGGAAAGAATTTATTTCTACACCTAATAATTACCAAGAAATTAAATAAAACTCACCCATTCGGACATTCCTATCCTTCCTCTTCGGAAACCTGTGTCACTGGGTCACTGTACCAATCTTGGTCATCGTTGGACAAAAAGATTTAATGTAAGGTAGCGCCCAGTGCTCAGCTGATCGCAGGTACATGCGACATCACCCAAACTAAAGGGTCACAACGTCAAGTGCGTTCGGATTAATGTACCGAATATTCACTTCTCTGTCACGGCTACTAACACTAATCACTTCATTTATTTTTCATGGAACGTGTTCTTCTTACGTTATAAAAATTTGTGGAAATGAATTTGCACTTGGCCTTAGGAGCCGTGGGTATTCCCTTGCGAATACTCGCGCAGCAGCACTTGCGTCTCCGTTGTTCGGGGGGTACATCCAGAACATCGCGTAATGCTTTTGAGCAGAGAATCTTTGTGCGACGTGATTGCTAGCGAACTGACACGATTCTTTCCAAGCAACTTCCTCTACCCCCAAGTAGCTTCTCTCATTCCATTATGAGTTAACCCCCACCAGGACAAGACATTTTAGGTAAAAAGAAGCCATCACATTTCCGAAACACACGTGCTTTGCAGAAGTGCAACGAACGAATCATTGTACACTTTCACAAAAGCCCGCGCTCCGTCCTTTTCCTGCCAATGTACCCATTGCATTTCGTATTCCGTACGAGAGAAGGTGGGCTTGAAGTCCGATTGGTCCCAAACTTACCAATCGGGGCTGCTCATCTCTCGTGTCTAAACACGCGCTCGAATTTCAAAACAAAAGCATGCAAGAAGGTGGGCCTTGGGGTGGAGATATTTCTGTGAAGAGGGCCTCTTCAGGACAGTGGCCGTTTGGGAGGGTGCAGGGCAGATTGGTTAGTTTGGGACCCATCGAACTTCAAGCCCACCTTCTCCCGCACGGAATACGTCTACGCGTGCTTTTGTTTTGAAATTCGAGCGCGTGTTTATACTCGAGATATAAGGGATCTTTTTCGAATTTGTAGAGAGGACGACGTAGGCGGGACTACGCGCAGTCAGCGGAATACCCATTTACTCCCTGTGTCTCTCCGCGAGGCGTATTGATGTTGGATAATACTTTTTAAATTCTGGTTCCCCAAAATTAATCAGGCTGATCGGCCAGAGCATTTCGCGAGAGTCGCAGTTTATAACCGTATTGTCTCACGAGTCGGCGGTAAAGAAAGATTTCCTACAGTTTTCGTTAATTTCTGGCATAGTTGTTTCCGTCTCGTAGCAGACATGAACTCAGGGCATTGGAAAAGGGAAACAGGAAACAAATTTTTTTCTTTATAGCAACTCGAAGACTTTCAGTTTCTCTTCTCTTCGGACCCTTTCGAACCGATACACGTGGTGTCTTCTTTCTATCTCGAAGCAATGGGTACATTGGGAGTAAAAGGATGGAGCGCGGGCTTTTGTGAAAGTGTGCGATGGTTCGTTCGTTGCACTTCTGCAAAGCACGTGTGTTTCGGAAATGTGACGGTTTCATTTTACCTAAAACCTCTTGTCCTGGTGGGGGTTAACTCATAATGGAACGAGAGAAGCTACTTGGGGGTAGAGGAAGTTGCTTGGAAAGAATCTTGTCAGTTCGCTAGCAATCACGTCGCACAAATGTTTTCTGCTCAAAAGTATTACGCGATGTTCTGGATGTACCACCCGAACAGCTGAGACGCAAGTGCTGCTGCGCGAGTATTCGCAAGGGAATACCCACGGCTCCTAACGCCAAGTGCAAATTCATTTCCGCAAATTTTTATAACGTAGGAACAACACGTTCCATGAAAAATAAATGAAGTGATTAGTGTTAGTAGCCGTGACAGAGAAGTGAATATTCGGTACATTAATCCGAACGCACTTGACGTTGCGACCCTTTACTTTGGGAGATGTCGCATGTACCTGCGATCAGCTGAGCACTGAGCGCTACCCTACCATAAATCTTTTCGTCCAACGATGACCAGGATTGGTACAGTGACCCAATGACACAGGCTTCTTAAAAAGAAGAAAAGGAATGTCCGAATGGGTGAGTTTTATTTAATTTCTTGGTGATTATTAGGTGTAGAAATAAATTCTTTCCGATTGTAGGGTACAATAACAGTTTGATTTAAAAAATATAAAAATAACTCAATCATCGAAATAATTTCCATTATTGTTAATTACCTTTTGCTATTTTTATAGCAGCTTACGAATACCACTGCAATAGAAATTCGGTAGCTTTGTACCAAGTGATTATGTAAATCCAATCGCAAAGTATTTATTCATACACCTAATATTATTTTGTAAATTTTGTTGTGTTGGCCGTTATTAACCTACGGATTTTTACCTCAATAAGGGATTACGATTACTTGTTGTACATTTTCTGTTTCATTACCTTTTCGTTTATGCGTTATTTGATAACGAAATTTACGTACTTCTTGTCCTTTCGCTTCAAATAATTATTATTTAAGATTCTGCTTTAAAAAAAACTGTAACGCGGTTTTCTTCGATGCATGCCGAGTTGCTTTTTCGTACGTTCGTAGTACAAGCGCAGTCGCCTATCGCGTAGCCAATGCTACCGCGGGAGCTCGGGCAGAAGGCGCGCGTTCTGATTGGTCGGTGGTTTTGGTTAATATCTCGTTAACGAAATCTCGGAGAGCATTTTCGTAAAGGTAAAAGTTGTTTGCAATAACTCCCTGAGTCACCTCCTTCAAGGAACCGCAGCATTTTTGGAACAACCTGTTCCCTTTGTTGGACTGCAGAATTGCAGTTTTGTTTTGCTGTGTAATAAACTGATTTTCTAAGGTAAGTACATACACTAACATAATATTTCTATGTAATAACTCATCATTTTTTCGGTACAGTTAGTAGTTTTGAGAAATTATTTTAGGTTATGTTGGAAATTTCGTTTATTTTGATATTGTAAATCTGCAACTATATGCATTTACTATAGAATGTACCTGCTTACGGTTTGATCACCCCTTTCATTATTTTTCAGATGTCATCCTTGAATCAAAAGCAAATAAAAGAATATTTATCCCAAATTAGTGACGGCCAGAGTTCTGAAGATGATCTTGAGGAGTCTGATGCAGAAGACCAGAATAATTTTTATGAAAACAGTGATTTACTTTATGATCTTGAGAATCCTCTAGAGGAGGAAAATGACGAGCCTGCTGATGATCGTCCCTTTGTTCCATTTCCCTCAACAACTCAAGCTAGTTGTCGAGCAACTATGAAGGGACTTGTTTGGAAGGTCAAAAAGTTTGTTTTGAATCATGACCAGACTGCTTTTCGAGGAAACACTACATATCCACCTGAACTTAGGGATCAAGCAACTACTTTGTTTTGCAACAAAAATAGTTCAGAGGATCGTGGAAGAGTCTAATCTCTATGCTCTTCATAGAAATGTGACAAAGCCATTGAATCTGACTGAAAATGAACTAAGACAGTTCGTGTCAATATTGATATACATGTCTGTCATAACATATCCCAACATTCGTCTATACTGGTCTAATACTGTAGGTTTTGAAACAATCAAGAAAATAATGAAAGTCAACAGATTTGAGTCTATTCGCAGATATCTCTATTTCAATTTACCCCAGGAACATCCAGAACATGATAAGGTCCATAAGATAAGGCCAATAATTAGCCGTGAAAGTAAAACATTTGCATCAGTTCCCATGGAACAAAGATTGTCTATCGATGAACAGATGTGCTACCTTGGTAGCACACTTTATGAAACAGTATTTACCGAAGAAACCTCATAAATGGGGGTTCAAATGGGGGTTCAAAAGGTTATGCTCACAGATTTGAAATATACGCTGATAAAGAGTGTGAGCGGTTTCAAGATGAACCAGATTTTGGACCAGTAGGAAATGTTGTGATCCGGCTAGCCAGAGATGTCCCAAGGCATATAAATCTTATTATATACTTTGACAATTTTTATACATCTGTACCTCTAGTTACTCATCTTGCCCAACAAGGGATCTATAGCCTGGGTACTGTACAACTTACCAGACTTGTAAACTGTAAACTGCCTGACAAAAAAAACACTAATGAAGAAATCTGTTCCCCGTGGAACTTATGAAGAACAAATGACTATCAACGATGGTATTGATTTGACAGCTGTTAGTTGAAAGGACAATAAAGCTGTCACTTTTCTATCCTCATATGTTGGAGCAGAACCTGTTTCTCAAGTAGAAAGGTTTGACAAAAAAATAAAACTAGGATCAAGATTTCTTGTCCACATATAATAAAAGAATATAATGCCCATATGGGCGGAGTAGACCTCATGGGCAGCTTCATTGGGAGTTATCATATTACAACGAGAAGCCGAATATGGTACCTGCGCATCTTTTATTATTTATAAAAATTTGAAAGGGACTGAAGCCATTTCATCGATTCTGAATTTGTGTCAATATAGTCTGGAACTAGTAGAGGTATTAGGCAAAGTTAGCAATGCATCTGAACTTCGTAATAAACGGGGAAGGCCCAGCACCAGTATCAAGGTTGAGATGGAAATCCAAGCCAAAAAACGGCGAGGAACAGTTCAACACGTTCCACCTAAGGATGTAAGGACAGATAATGATGGTCACTGGCCTGATAATTGTGTTCGCAGCAGGTGCAAAATGCCTAGCTGTAAGGGGTACACACAAACAAAGTGTGAGAAGTGTGGAGTAGCCCTTTGCGTTACTAAAGCCAAGCAATATTTCAAAAGTTTTCATATGTAAATTGTAATGTCTAGTAATATACATTAATGTCTAGTAAATGCATGGCGTTGTATATCTGCAACACGTATTTTTTTATTAATAAAACGCCATGAAAAAAATTGTAAAAAAATTTTTTCTTTATTTTTCCATGCATTAGCATGTACGTGTAGGATGTGGTGGGTCGTGATAGGGCGAATAATTGGTGTATTCGTAGAAAAGAGGTTTAATAATAAGAAAAAGATACAAAATAAGTATAGATGTATCAATCTTAATGTTCGCCCGGCGTGATCTTATGACGACTGACTGTCCCCTCTCGCAGTTTTCCCCACGCTCGCTCGCTTCGCGCTATCTCCCTTCCAATCGCCTCGCATACTCCCGGCAATACGCACGTTACCGGCGTCAAGCATACCTTCTGTCACTCGGCCTTTCCTGATTTATCTTTGGTCCCCGAAGATGCATCTATGAACTCGTTCATGCACTGAAGCGGTTTCATATAATCTACGGCTGTATTTGTCATCATAGGACCTTCGCCAGGGCCTACTCGCATTATTTCATATCGATCGTTTCTTTTTTACTTTTGACACTTTGTACGGTCCTAAATACTTCTGTTTAATTTTCAATTGAGGGTCGAATTGAGTTCTCTTTATAAATACTAGGTTGCCTTCCTGATATTGTTTTGCCGGTTTACATTTTTTATCATGGTATTGCTTACTTTCTTCCTGCATTTTTATAAGATTTTCCTTCGCTAACATTTTCATTTCGTCGCGTTTCTCGTCGTACGCTAATACCGCTTCCTGTTCCAAAAGAGTTACAATTTCTTTATTTACGCGGTTTCGCATTTTGATGCCGAAAAGTACCTCGAACGGAGTCATGCCTATACTTCTCTGGAATGTACTATTGAGACATTTTTGCACTTCGTCTACGCGCTTATACCACTGATCCGGATTGTTCAATGATAACTTATTTAAAACCGGTATTATTGTTCTTATTACTCGCTCTGCTTGCCCATTTCCACGCGGGACACCCGTTGTAATATGTATACTTTCTATTCTTTCATCCTCGCAATATTCTCGAAAGTCTTTAGACGTGAAAGCAGATCCCTTATCTGATATAATGCGTTCCGGATTACCAAAAATATTTTGTTCATTACTTAACTTTTTTATAACTTCTTTAGCGTTAACCGTTTTTGTCGGGTACAGCCACGTAAACTTCGAAAATCCGTCAACTACCACGAATATGTATCGATACGCTTTGCAAGTCTCCACCATGGGCCCTACGTGATATATATGGTATGTGCTAAGTAGTCGATCTCCTTTTGGAATCGGTCGTAATTCACCTTCCTTTTTTCCCGATTTCTTTTCAGATACTATACACGGTACGCAGCAACTGACAAAGTTTTTTAGCTTTTCCTCTAACGCCGGAATATAATATTCTGTCTCTATTTCTTCTTTCATTTTGCGTACCCCAAAATGACCATTTTCATGCGTCTCCCTAATTATACTCATTTCTAAACACGCTGGTACAACCACTAAACTTTTTCCATTTTTCTTTTTCATCAAAATATCGTTCTCTATAACATAATCCTCATACGCTTCATTCTCTAATATACGCCTTATTACACGCAATCTTTCTTCTTCCATTTGTTTTTTTTTTTACCATAGCCAGCAGGTGGTTTCCTATAATTAATACTGGGAATCGACTGAGTGCGTCGACATGTTTGAGCCGTACGCCGCTTCGGTGTTCTACACTATATTCAAAATCTCCCAGACCTAACACTCAACGCGCGATTTTAGGAGACAGATCTTTCTTTGACAGAGTTTTTTTAAACGCTTCGCAGTCAGTGACTAATTTAAATGGAATTCCTAATAAATAAACACGGAACTTCTTTATTGCTTGTACTATCGCTAGCATTTCTAGCTCGTACGAATGATATTTTTGTTCGGCGTCTGATGTTTTCTTCCTGTAATAATACACGGCGTGAAAGGCTTCTTCGTTCGGTGATTTCTGTAACAATACTGCGTCGAAACCTTTTTGACTGGCATCGGTATGCACTTCTGTTATCGCGTTCAGATCATAAATTCGTAATACTGGTTTTGAGGACAATATCGTTTTCAACGTTAAAACTGCGCGTTTCTGTTCGTTTGTCCAAATAAATGGTTGGTCCTTTTTAATTAAGTCTGACAATGGTCTCGCGATTTTTGCATAATCTCTCACAAACTTCCGGAAATACCCAGTTAACCCTAAAAAGCTTTGCACATGTTTCCTATTTCTCGGTTCAGGAAAATTTTGAACAGCTCGAATTTTGACGCTACCTGGATATACTTCGCCGTTTTCTATTTCATACCATAAATATTCAATTCACGTTTGTAGAAATTGGCATTTACTCCAACTAATCGCTAATCCTTTCGTAGCTGCTACTTCTAAAACTTGTACTAACTTATTAAATGCGTCCTCCTCGTTTTCGCCTGGAATTATTATATCATCTACGTATGTGAAAACTATTTTACGGTGAATAAGATCGTGGAAAACTTCATCTATAAATCTCAGAAAGCTTGTAGGACTAATACACAGTCCGAATGGCGTTTTCATAAATTCGTACTGCCCTTCATGTGTTACAAAAGCGGTGTAACGTCTACTTTCTTCCGCAACCGGTACGTGTAAAAATCCGTTTCTCAAATCGATTACTGAAAATATAAGCGCGCCTCGTAACTCGTCTATTCTATCTTCAATGAGTGGCATAGGGAAGTGGTCACGCTTAATTTTTTTATTTAGATCTCTAAAATCTATGCAAACTCTTTTTTCACCATACTTTTTCGTTACTATAATTACCGAACTCGTGTATTCACTATTGCTTAACCGAATAACCCCGTCCCTGAACCATTCATCGATTTGTTTTGTCAGTATTGCCTTTTCCATGTTCGCTAACTGCCGCGATCTTGCTTTAACCGGAATCTCATGCTTGAGTATAATTTTGGTCTCTACCTTCGTTTCCTCTTTTGTCGCTGGTCGATATTCTTTAACTAATTTCTCTATCCTGTCCCTATACTGATCTTTGACTTCTAATTCATTTTTTTCAACAAACAAAATTTCTCGTAGCTCCGTACATATTTTACCTTCAGGTACCGCTGTACCTTCCACGTCTACCGTAACCTTATCTTCAATCTCGGGAAGCGCAACCCTCGTGGTCCGTTGATTGTCATCCTTGATTTTCCGCAGTTGAATTATCTCACCCTGCCGCATCTGCATGTTGTCGGCCTCCTTCAAAAAAGATCGAACATGTCGGAACCACAAACAGTCTGATGTCGTATGTTTAGCCGTTAACTACTGTGACGGCCACTCCGCGTGGGCGTCACTCGGGATCGGGTAGACTCGTCCAATAGCTCAGTCGAGTCGCAGGGTTCAGACGATTCGAGTCTTTCGTATTACTAAATGCATTTATTGAATAGGTATATACAGTCCCTAGTCCTAGGTGCTTATTACTATTGCTATTATTCTTGTGTATGTTGGCTATTGGCCTCAAAATATCGCGGCTTAGTGCCGAAGGGTCGTCGTCGGTCGAGGGCCGGACAGCGTCTGGGTCCTTCGATTACGGTACGGAGATACGGAACGGTAGTACGGAGATACGGTCGGTCGAGGTCCGGACAGCATCCAGTCACCTCGCCTATGGTACGGAACGGTTGGAAGCGCTTTTCAGAGAGCCCGGGCAACGTCCAGTCGCTCTCTGTCAGCGGTACGGAGGTACGGAACGGTAGTACGGAGGTACGGTCGGTCGAGGTCCGGACAGCATCCAGTCACCTCGCCTATGGTACGGAACGGTTGGAGGCGGTTTTCAGAGAGCCCGGGCAACGTTCAGTCGCTTTCTGGCAGCGGTAGGGAGGTACGGAACGGTACGGAGGTGCGGAGGTACGTTTTCAGGGAGCCTGGGCAACATCCAGCCACTCCACCGAAGCGGTACACGGTTACTACAGGAGTTGTACGCTTTCAGCGTCCACAACGGGCGAATGCGGGCAACATCCAGTCGTTCTGGCCGTGTGGTGAGGGGGCTCCTTAATCCCCACTCGACTGACTTCCTTCGGTCGCCGCGGGTCTTATATTTATTGCGCGTTGAATTTCACTTGCGGGAAGAGGACGCGATCTATTAGCGCGGCGCGTACTAATTGCCATAAGTGCGGATCGCGATGTGGAGGGGGGCCGTTGCGCCTCGGCACGGTTTCACTTCGCTAGTCTCGTGACGTTTCGTCGCACCACGATGCCGTCATCAAAAGTGCCGACTGCCTTTGTCCTTGCGTTGCCAGCGCCCGTGATACTCACCGACGTTGCCGCTAGCGGAGAAGCGCCAATTTCTTGATGTTTTTCTTCTTTTATTAACGACAAAACACTTCCTGAGTCGATTAATGCAGAACATTCTTTATCGTCCACCTTTACTGCGTACATTGTTTTAGCATTGCAAATGCAGTTCACGCTCTCCACCACGTCCTTTCCTGTACTGTGCTTGTCTTTACTAGTGCACTTATTCGCTAAATGTCCAAAATTATTGTATTTAAAGCACTTCGGACCTTTACTCTTATCTGGACAGTTTTGTGCGTCGTGTTCAAGCGATCCACACGTGTTGCATCGCGGTTTCTTGTTTTTGGCTGGTGCTTCTTTCTTCCCCTTTATTTCTTCCTTTTTGCTGTAGCCCATTTTCCGTTCGGCCTTTTCTTTCATCGTATCGTATATTTTTAAGTTAATCTTGAGTTCCCGCAAAGTGTTCGCTTGGTATAAAATGGCTTTGTTATATTCTTTGTCCGGTATGACGTCAATGATGTGCTCTATCAACGCCTCTTCCTCGATGTCACCTTCACTGGCAATTTCACGCATTGCGTATATGTACTGTCTTCCGGTTTCACGCGGCAGCCTCTTCCGATTGTGCAATCGCGAATGTATTAGGGCACTATTTACCATAGTTTTGAATTCTTTCTTCAATCTCTTTCGCAAGTCCTTCCATGTGACGATGCCTCAGTAGTAAGGCTATGACAGTTCTGACTCAGGTCCTCTGAGGGGAGCGCGGGGGCGGGGGGGGAGTGAGGGCGCGCGGGGGAGCGTGGCGGAGGGAAACATGGGCGCGGGGCCTGCGGGGAGTGGAAGACCGGTTGCGCGCGCACGTGCCGCGGAGTGGGGGAAGCCGCGATGATGGAGGGGATCACTCCGGGCCGAGCCGCCGCGGAGACCTGGCCCACCGTCGGAAGGAGGGAATGACCCCCGAAAAATCTCTTTCAGCCCAACCCAAATATTTTTTCAAACCCCCATCCACCTCGAATTTTCCCCCAACACAGAGAAATAATAATTTATTTTTTATTGGAAATTGTTTCGGAAGATCTCGGGAAAGATCGACGTTTTACGAACCGCGTCTTCGGAGGAGGGAAAGAGACAGAGCATCACTTTTAAAGCTAAAATTCTAGGGAGGGAAAGAGACAACACTACTTAGTGGTGCAGTCGCTTTTGTTGTTTAGATAACAGTATTTCAAAATGATTTTCAATCGCAACGTCTCGCGCGATCGTGTGTAACTTGATTCCTCTGGAACAGCCGTGCGGGATGATGTCATTTGATAGCGCGAGGAACGAAATATAATTATGCAGCGTTAGCAGAATGTTTTTTTCCCCAACGCAGCGAAATAGTAATTATTGAAACGCTGAATCTTAAAATTAGGTGGCGAGGAGAAAGACGGGTGAATAAAATGGTACAATGAAGTGCGTTTAAGATATATATATATATATATTGTTACAAATAATATGAAAAAATAAGAGGTGCAATTGCTTCCCCCACCACCGCGTTTTATTTTAAAACTATCAATTTTTCCATAATGTGTTCAAGGTATCAGACAATGCAGGTAGTCGTGTGAAAAAAGTATTTTATTTATTGATAACATATATACTATTCTGGCGTCTGACATGCATCACGAACGATCAATCCCAATCCTGATGCTAAGAGTTCACAATCTATTAAAGAGTTCGGTTCGTAGCAGTCGCTTTCAGTAATGATTTTCTCGTATCCCGCGGTCGTTGTATTAGCAGTACGTATAATGTTGACAAAGGAGGCGTACTTATTGGTTACGGAGTACAACATTTCTGATAAACATGAGAACATATGGTCGATACAACGAGTATGTTTGAACATTTGAATTATCGCAGCTTCAGACATGTATATGACTGAACTATTATCCGAGATTTTAGCAATTCGTTCACTGTGTATTCTTGTGAAATCGATACGTAAATGATCAATCGCGATAGGGTCTTGATATACTAATGCGGCATCGAAGTGCAAACGCCGAAGTATCTGTGATTCTTGCTGCAGTAGAAGCTTCCACGTAGACATGGAGAAGCAAACCTCATGACATTTATTATCGGCTATAGCAATGTCGATGCGGCCCAAATCCTGGCCGATGCAAATCCCTATTATAAGACGTTTGTAGGCAGTAGCAGTCAATGGATAATCACGTCCCAGGATTCGTATGATAGGTTTTTTCAATACTGATGTGGATGCATTGCTGCAAGAGCCACATACTCAGAGTTAATGATTCAGTTGGTTTCGTATAAATAAAAAATTCATAGAGAGTACTATATCCTATATACCTTATATTCTGTTTGCGTTCCTGAGGCTGTTGTTGTTGAGACTGCTGCTGCTGGTTTGAAAAATCCATATCGTTCCAGTCATTGGTGTAGTTTCCACACATTCGGGAAGTGTTGTTGAAATGTCGGTTGTACATTTTGAATATGTACTATGAGGAAGTCTATTGAACGGAAGCGGTTAATAATTGTGCGGGCACGAACGTATGCGACTGCTGAGCGATTATTGTAACAGCGTTCGAGGACTGGCTTAAATAGGGATGCATAGCACAATCCCCACCATCTACCCCTCCTCTTATTCTTTAGCTATATTTTTTATGATGTGAATACAATATAATACTTTGAGAAACGTCATATGCATGAATCATAGAATTATGCTGTGTTGGCAGAAATTGTATCGGATGATTTGGAGTTTGCACACCATATAAGGTCATATCACATGATCGCAAGTAACTTTGAGCCCCATCCTCAAGGATAAACGTTTCGACACGTGTTGAACGTCGAATCTTAGAGTTATGCGGAATCATCAGAAACATCGATTCTTAGAATATAGGTGTCAGCAGAAACATCGATTCTTAGAAAATTGGTGTCAGCAGAAACTGTGTCGGATGATCTTGCGCGCTAATTCGTCATACGCATGAATCATAGAAAGAATTATGCTGTATCAGCAGAAACTGCATAGAACCATGTTAGGACGGATCGCCATTTTTTTGCATTCGAGGGAGGGAGTACGCCAAAAGAGTTAGATAGAGATACCAAATTGCATTCTAGGTATAAATATGCGCTCTAAACTGCACAAAGCCTCAAATCGTTGCAACGTGTTGCGAGGAAAAGACATTACAGCCATGGCAGAATTCGCGCAAGTAGAACGCCAATTGTTGGATCAATCTGCACGATTGATTTCACGGGAAGAGTACCTCGCGTGGGAAGAACGGTGCAACGAGTACATCGAATCTTTAGAAGAGCACAGCCGCGTAAAACGCCCGCGATTATCAATCGGTGTTCAACAATCGTTGGTTACTCGAATCGCGAGGCTCGAAGGACTGAAACATTCGTTGCGCGGACGTTTCGTGCGTGAAGGTGCAGGACATTCTAGCACGGGACTTTTGTGGCGCGAAATAGACGCTGCTTTCGATACCCGGGTATTAACTGGTGCAGTATTAAATTCAAACTATATCGAACCGCGCAACTTCCTTCAGGATGGGGGGACCATCGTGCTGGAGCATGTGCGGGGCGCTTTGAGGAAACGTCGAAACCTCAAAGTGAACACTGTATTTAACGGCGAATTTGTGGCGGGTGACAAGCATGCTTGTAAAAGCATTAATACCCGAAACTGCGAACTCTTCCCCACATCTGATCTACAGGAGTGGTACCAGCGATGCGTCGTCGAACCAACCCTGGCATCGCTGGAAGAGTTCCAGGAACGCGACAGCGGATGGGCATTGACGCGAATCCTCAACCTGACCATCAATGTTAATAAGTACAATCCGCTGCGCGCGGGATGCCACATCAAGTTGTCGCGGGATTTATTGTTGAAGAAAGCCACGATCAGTGTACAATCCCCGGACAATGCGTGTTTCGCGTGGGCAGTGGTCGCCGCTCTCCATCCCGCCGAAAGAAATGCCGATCGCCCAAGTTCGTACCCGCCTTATGCTTCCGTGCTAAATCTTCAGGGCATTGAGTTTCCAATGTCCCTGGCACAGATTGCGAAGTTTGAGCGGCAGAACAACATCTCCGTCAACGTGTACACCTTCGAGGCGGAGAAGACGAAGACGGTCTTTCCCTTGCGCCTCACCAGCAACAAGAGGGATCGACACGTAAACCTGCTCTACACGCCGAATCAAGAACATGGCGATGTAGGGCACTTTGTATGGATCAAGAACTTGTCCCGGCTGGTGAGCGCACAACTGAGCAGGCACGATGGAAAGAAATTCATCTGTGATCGGTACGTATAGAAAACTTATGAAATATTAAAATGTCTCGCGAAACAATTAAATAAAAAAATTTTGTTTACAGGTGTATGCACTATTTCGGATCTGCCGAGAAGTTGGAGCTTCATTCGCTGGACTGTGGGCAGATGAACGACTGTGCCATCGTGCTGTCCAGCGAAGGCAAAAAATTTCCTCAGCTTCGAGAACCACTGTAGGAAGGAGCGGCTCCCCTTCGTGATGTACGGAGATCTGGAGTGCATCATTGAAAAAACAGAGGACAGCCACCGAATTGATGACAACAAATTACACACGTATCAACATCATAAAGTTCATACGTAGGTTGCCTTTTATATTTCGGGATTAGAGAACAAAAACAAATATTAATCATCGAAAATCACTTTATTGTTTTTCAAAATATTCCCCATGATGATCTATACACTTTTGCATGCGTTTGAACCAATTGTCGAAGCACTTTTGCCACTCTGATTGAGGTATCTCCAAAACATGCATTCTGAATGCAGCAACCGCTTCTTCAGGTGTCGAAAAACGTTGACTTCTCAGTTTGTTTTTTACGTACGGGAATAAAAAGAAGTCATTCGGTGCCAAGTCAGGACTATACGGCGGATGACTCATCAAATCGATGTTTTGGGTGCTCAAAAATGCAGTTGTTTGAGCCGATGTGTGAGAGCTCGCATTGTCGTTGTGAAGAGTGATCCGTCTTCGGCGGTTGGTTTTCCTGATTTCTTGGAAGACAACTGGCAAACAAATAGTTGTGTACCACTCAGAATTGACTGTTCTGCGTTGTTCTAGTGGTACGGTTGCGACATGTCCAGTTTTTCCGAAAAAAACAGGTGGCCATTTGCTTGGAAGTGCTTCGTGAGCGAACAACTTTTGTTGGATTTGCCTCATCTTGAAACACCCATACAGTCGACTGCTGTTTATTTTCGGGCTCATACGCGTAAATCCACGATTCATCACCTGTCACGATGTCATAGACGTGTTTCGAAGCACCGCGATCGTATTTTTTGAGCATTTCTTTCGACCAATCGACACGAGCCTTTTTTTGAGCGATTGACAAATTGTGTGGGATCCAACGCGAACAAATTTTTTTGACAGTCAAATGTTTATGCAATATTGAATGTATGCTGGTCCCACTAATGCCTAAGGTTGTCTCAATCTCACGATAGGTAACATGACGATCTTGCAATATCAGTTCGCGCGCAGCATCAATGGTTTTCGGAACAACAACTGATTTTGGACGACCTTCACCAAATTCGTGTTGGAGTGAACTACGACCACGATTGAATTCACCATACCATCGATAAACACTGGTCCTTGATGGACCTTCATCGCCAAAAATTGAATTAAGTTCATCCATGCACTGTTGCTCAGTTAATCCACGTAGAAAGTTGTAAAAAATAATCGCACGAAAATGTTCACGATTTAATTCCATTTTTGGGCCGAGATGAATCTTTTAAGTTACTGTAAACAACACAAATAGCGCTCGTATGTCAAAACGTACTGAGTACGTATAACCTCAAAAATGTCCAACTTTACGATAGAGCTGTCAGTTGCCAGATTGCAACACTAGGGTTGCCGAATCCCGAAACATAAAAGGCAACCCACGTAGTATAGCCTATTATATGCATTGCTCGTACGATACATCCCTATCGACGTATCGATGTTGCCGCGATGCGGATTGTGTTCCATGGTTCGTAGAAGAACTGAAAAAATTTGCAAATTTCGCCAAACCCATCTTGAGCAGTAATGTTCCCATGCCGGATTTAACCAACGAACAGTTGACGGTATTTTACAATGCAACACACTGTCATATTTGCGAAGAATCATTCAAGGCTGGTGATGTACGAGTTCGCGATCATTGTCATCTATCCGGACGGTTTAGAGGCCCGGCACATTCGGAGTGCAATTTAAATTATAAAAATGCGTTTTACATCCCCGTAGTTTTCCATAATTTATCCGGCTACGATTCACATTTCATTATCAAAGAAATAGCTACCGCTTTCGACGGTCACGTTGACGTATTGCCTATAACTAAAGAAAAGTATATTTCATTCACTAAAAATGTCGAAGATACGGCTGACTCAGACTCGCGAAATTATATTAAATTACGATTCATCGATTCGTACAAATTTTTCAATACCAGTCTCAACAAATTAGCATCTTTTCTCAGCACAGATCAATTAAAAATTTTACGATCCCAATTTGAAACATTATCCACCGAAGATTTCAATTTATTGACGCGAAAGGGTGTCTTTCCGTACGAATACCTTGATTGCGCGAACAAGCTCCAGGATCCATGCTTACCACCGCGCGAGTCATTCCACAGTTTGTTAACGGGTGAGACTGTATCCGAGAGCGATTACACACACGCCGAGACTGTCTGGCAGCGTTTCGGGATTAGAACCTTGGGCGAGTACAGCGACTTGTATTTGAAAACAGATGTCTTGTTATTGGCAGATATTTTTGAAAATTTTCGCGAAAGTTGTATCAAGAGTTACGGCCTAGATTCAGCACATTATTATACTCTACCTGGTTTCACGTGGGATGCAATGCTAAAACATACCAAAATTACATTCGAATTGCTCACCGACGTCGATATGGTTATGTTTATCGAACGCGGTATACGCGGAGGTTTAAGCCAATGTTCCGGAAGATTCGCACATGCCAATAACAAGTACATGCCATCTTACAACACATCGGAAGAGTCATCGTACTTGATGTACTTTGACGTGAATAATTTGTATGGATGGGCAATGTGTCAGCCCCTACCATACGCTAAATTTCAATGGGTCGAAGATGCTGCAAATTTTGACGTGTCTTCAATCGGTGTCGATTCGCCCACGGGGTACATTCTCGAGGTAGATTTGGAATATCCGCAACGTCTGCACGACGCTCATGCCGATCTACCGTTCTGCCCGACGCGTGCCAAACCACCTGGCAGCAGGCAGGACAAGTTACTCGCGACGGTATATGATAAGCAGCGTTACGTCATCCATTACCGTAACCTGCAGCAGTGCACGCGTCATGGTCTTCGTATTACAAAGATACACCGCGTGCTTCAATTCGCTCAATCTCCCTGGCTCCGCGATTACATCGAACTAAATACACGGTTTAGAACAAGCGCGACAAACGATTTTGAAAAAAATTTGTACAAATTGATGAACAACGCGGTATTTGGCAAAACTATGGAAAATGTACGAAATCACGTGGACGTAAAACTTTTAACACATTGGGAAGGGCGGTATGGCGCGGAGGCAATGATCGCGAAACCGAATTTCCACAGCAGAAGTGTTTTTTCGGAAAATTTAATAGCTGTTGAATTGCGAAAACTCGAGGTGAAATTCAACAAACCGATATACGTGGGTATGTGCATTCTGGACATATCAAAAATTTGTTTGTACGAATTTCACCACGAGTACATGTCTCCCAAGCACGGACAAAAATGTAAAATTCCATATACAGACACTGACAGCCTCATTTATCATATTCGATGCGACGATATCTACGAGACCATGAAACACAATATCGATAGATTCGACACAAGCGATTATCCCACCGACAATGTATATAATATGCCGCGCGTAAATAAGAAGGTTCCGGGGCTGATGAAGGACGAAAATAACGGTGCGATAATGACCGAATTCGTAGGTCTTAGAGCGAAAATGTATGCACTTCGCGTAGATGGCAAAAAAGATACGAAAAAGGCGAAAGGCGTCAAGACCAACGTCATAGCTAGAACGATAACTTTCGACGACTACGCGCAGTGTTTGCAAAGGGAGATCGAAATGGTTCGCAGACAATCATGCATACGGTCTAAATTGCATAAAGTGTACACCATTTCGGAATCTAAAATCGCTCTAAGCCCACACGACGACAAGCGACATATCGTACCTGATTCGACAGACACTCTGCCCTGGGGACATTACAAAATTCCATTGTAAAATAGAAATTATTGTATTTATTATAAATAGTGGAATTATTTTATTTATTATAAATAGTGGAATTATTGTGTTTGCGCACGAACGCGAAGCTTCGATCGTTCGCGTATTAATTTTTAATGTAGAGTTAATTAGGTATAAGATAGCTGTTAAGGATAGCCGTTAAGTTTGAACGAAGGTCACGGACACTTTGTATTTACAGTACGTTGCACAATAAAGGACTAGTTTCGACACTTAAATTAGCACAGTACAGCATGGAACTTAATTAAACCTACTTAATTATCTATAAAACGAAAGCACACGAAAGATTGAAAGCGAGCTTAGAATTTAGAATAAGCGAGGTCTGGAACGTTCCAGTAAGCGCAAGCATGCGACTGAAGATCCACTACTTTACGAGTCGACGTTTCGTAGAAGAGAGATCGATCGCGATGATGGATCGGGCCGTTTCGCCGAATTCTGTGACGTCAGCACCCCACCTAACAGCTGCTCGTCCTGAGAGGGGCGAAGACTGTCTTGATAAAACAAAGCAGTTCGTATTAGGTGAGGTACGCGTCGACAGATGGCCCGACCGATATCATCATCGCGATCGTGCGTGACGCGATTTGGTCGCGTTAGTCGCTTTCAAAGCGCGCGCGGTTTCGGCAACGGATCCGCGCCGACTTGGCCTGTGGCCGTTTGGGCCAATCCCAAACATATTGTATTTATTATAAATAGTGGAATTATTGTATTTATTATAAATAGTGGAATTATTGTTTGCAAATGTATAGAAATTATTATTATTGTATTTATTAACTCGTTTCTTATAAATAATAGAATTATTGTTTGCAAATGTATAGAAATTATAAATGGTGGAATTAATGTGTAAAAAAAAAGGGTTCACACATGTATATGTATCATTGTATTTATTGAACCATGTATTATTATTATTATTTTACAATACATTATTTTTATTTATTCAAGAATTGTGTGATTTATCAAACCCCAGCCACTTGACGTACACCTTATCCCCCTTTCTACGCAACACTTTTTCCACTAGATACACATCAGGATCGGTGACGCGTTGCAGCTCGTGTTCATAGAATCCTCCGGCAACGGGTTTTCCACAGGAATCGACTAGCAGATACATCGCGGGATTAGTTGTCTGTACTTTGGCTATCTTGAACACCTCCGTTGTCCAGTTCGGCGTATAGCCTTTATCGAAGATGGTTTTAAATTTGCTCACGCGCACAAACTCGCCCAATTTGAATCTCGCTGGTGCAGCGATCTTTATGTTGCTGTATACGGTGGCTAGCAGCGTGTCGGCGATCGCAGGGGTAACATCGCAAGGACGCATCCCGATGGTTCTATGTTTTCGTGCGTTATATTCTGCAAGTAGACTTGGTAGCGCATCGGTCCATCTATAGGTTCCATTCAGCGTAAACAGTTTCCACATATTGTTCTTCAAAGTTCGATTGAAACGTTCTACGACAGAGGCCTTCATCACCGAATACGTCGAATAATGATTAATGTTGTGCTTTGTCAAGAGTTTCTGCACATCGGTGTTGTAAAATTCTTTTCCTTGATCGGTTTGCAAATTTTTCGGATATCGATCTCTAAATATCTTTGCAAGCGCTTTGGTCACCTCAGCACCACTTTTAGTCTTGAGCGGTAATGCCCACGCGTACTTGCTCAACACATCGATGACGGTGAGTATGTAGTGGTGACCCTGGTTGAATCGCGAGTATGGACGCATTTCTACAATGTCAGCTTGCCACAGATCATCGTATCCATGCACGATGACGCGCCTCCGCGGAAAATGTCTTCGAGCTGGAGCGTGCAATTCCTCAACGAGTTGTCGCTTCTTGTGGCCATGGTTTTCTTTACTCTTGGATTTCGATAATGGCTGCATGTTTGATCGCAGAGGTGTCTTGGACACGAATGATGCGATAATTATCGGGTACGTGCATTATGTGCTTCCCGTTGGTCCGAGAAAATTCTGGACAAGTTGCTGCTCCGCAGCAAAAGCGGTTATAGCCTCTTTAACTTTATGAATTTCATTGTCCGGCTGCGGGATAGAATTCGACACTTGCGATATCTTTTGAACACTGTTTTGCAACGTCAGCATATCTCTTTGAAACACAATCAGCTTCCTCTCTAATTCTTCCTGCTGCTCTCTCAAAAGTTTAATGCTCTTTTCCATGTATAGTTTATTGATGGCATCGGTGTCGGCCACCGGCTCAGCTACGCGTCGTATCTTGCGTGATTTTGCATCAAAGTCTGCACCGGTCACGCAAAGAGCGTTATCTCGCATGTAATTTCGAAGCAAACCGCTCCATTTGTAATAGTCCATTCTAGCTGCTCCACTCTTCTCGAGCGATACCCCAAATTTGTTGATTGGCATCTCGATGCATACTGCGCACATCATCGGCGCGCGGTTTTATATAATGAGGCCTACCTCGCGGAGTTCCTCGATAATCGATAGAATTTCGGGATCGTGAGAGTTGTTACCCGCCTGACGCGACGCTTCGAGCAAACGGAATCGATCCACCAGCTCATTGGGATCGTCCCAGTGTACGTAATCGATTTTGTTATCGTTTACCACCATGACCCGCGGCACTGTTAGACCTTTCCCTGCCCTACTAGCCGATGCACGGGGAATTAGCGGTGCAATTACATGTTTGTACTTGTATCCCTTGTTGCCCAATATGGGATTTTTAGCACCATGACCTCGTCTGTGGGCATTCGTTTCCAGCAGTATACTTTTGTATTTTTGTTTATCGGCATCGGTGTATACAGTATCGTCGGGAATTCTCATAAAAATCAATTAGTAAAGGCCGGGTGTTCCTCTGTATTTTACACCATCTATGATTATATTATCATCCTTGTCTATATCGAAAGCCTTATCCCCAAGCATCGTTCTACTATTGTCAAAGTATACACCGTACACATAGTCCATTGCTGTATCCTTATCACTACTTAGGATTGCGCTCATGTATTTTTGCCCCAGCGGGCCGAAATGACTGCGGATCGTTTTTTGTCCCTCGGATGTTTGGAATTGCTGTCTAATAGATGTTACAAACGACTCATCGGGACTAGTTTCAAAAACGTCGTCATCAACGGCTGAGAGCGATTGCACATTGGGAAATGTATTTATTGGTGTGGGAGGAGCCGGAGAATCGTTTGATGTAGCATTTTGTCGTTTCCGTTTCGATTGAACTGGTGTCGAGGTTATGGGTGAATATTCCAATGGCCCGTGTTGTTTCCTCTTTGCCTTGCGCGATGTGTTCCCTTTCGGATGGATTTTTTTAGGCGTTAATGTTTCATTCCCTTCAACGTCTGTACTCATCAGCGGTGATGTGTCAGCTTCTGCTGTTGTGGTATTTTCCACAATATGTTTCAAGGGTTCGACGATAGGTTTAAAGTATCTCTCCAACGCGATATCTTCCTCCATCTTGCCAGTCTTCAAAGCCTGATGTTTC
Organism: Andrena marginata; assembly: GCA_963932335.1. Taxonomy (NCBI): domain Eukaryota; kingdom Metazoa; phylum Arthropoda; class Insecta; order Hymenoptera; family Andrenidae; genus Andrena; species Andrena marginata. The sequence continues at coordinate 21,171,439 of OZ010663.1, forward strand.
CGGCGAATGGAATCACTGGTTTTTGCAATTTCCTTCGCTATTCTCTCGCGATCCTTAATCTCCAGAGTATCGATATCAATCATCGTTGTGCCGCAGACGTTGCTTTCCCACCGACGTGTTGATGACGATTGACCATCTCACGGTACGGCAAACTCGTTAAATCCCTTTCTATAACGTTCATTGGACATGGCGCTATCCTTGTCTATTACCACGAAACCATACTCCCGTTGCCAACAATTACGGCACAAAGCGCAGAAAACCTCATAAGGCATGTCAGTGTTTACGTGATCGTTGTATACATGTTTCAAGTTCGTACCATCCTGCTTAAACAGAATCAGGAGATTCGCATTGTCGCGTATAAGATGTTTGGGAATTTTTGCATATGTCTGACAGAGATAGAAGCAATCAACGTTCGAGTGGCGCCCCATTGCAAAGTATTCCCTTATCGTATCTTGCTTGTCGCATGCCACGTCATCAAAGATAAAAATAGAATTCGGAAGCGATTCGCTCGGTGGGATGACGTCACTGTTATTCGAAAACGTAAAGTAGCCAATTTCATCTATTGGAGTCAATAAATTCTCCAAGTACTGATATTTCGGCTGTTGCAAGGACTTGGAGTACACGTACACGTTCTCGAAGCGGACGCCGTGATGACTTTCCAACAAGCTGACCAGCACGTTGGTCTTTCCGCAAATTGATGGGCCACAAATGACGCAGCGGATAGTGTTTGGCAGCATGCTACCATGTCTGCGTCTTGTTTTCGAAGACATCACTCGCGATTTATCATCAAAATTTGTCACGCGTATCGTCACAGGTTGTCGCAGGCATCGCATCGTCTCCGTGAACTGTGAAAAATGATTTTGATACGTCGAAGCGCTCTATTTATAGGTCCGCACCGAAGCAAAACGGTTCAGTATTCAAAATGCTTCTGATCCTGTCGAATAATTGTGATATTCGAGACCTAACCTCTGAGCAGTTGAAATATATACCAAAGATTATTCTACTCCGAGAGTTTGGCAGGCACATTGATCAGTTGTGGGACAGACTCCCCGAGCATATAAAAGCCGATTCTGAGGTTCAGCAGTATCGTCGGTGTCTGGAACATTATAATCGCCCTTGGCAGCGAACGCATATCGACGGTCCAGCACCATTGATTAAAAACTGTACCGAATGTCGCCGACGAGAGTAAAGAAAGGCAGTGGTTTGTTAAATCGGGCGATAAACGCGCTACCTATCGAATTACATATTCCGGGATACCAGTTTTGCGGCCCAGGAACTCATCTGGCAAAACGATTAGCTAGAGGGGATCGAGGCATCAATCCGTTGGACGCAGCGTGTCGAGAACACGATATTGCGTATTCGCGTAGCAACGACCTCGGCGAAAGGCACGCGGCAGATAACATACTCGCTGACAAAGCGCGAAAACGCATCGTTGCGCGAGACTCGACTCTGGGTGAAAGAGGTGCTGCTACGGCTGTTTGGGCAGCTATGAAGGCCAAGACGAAGATCGGAATGGGGATGAAAACAAAAACCTGCAAAAGGATTCCAAAGAGAGCACCAAAAAAGCGGATTCTTCCGGTAGCAAAACGGGGTGGTATATTACCACTTCTACCGTTGCTAGGTGTTCTCGGATCATTGGCTGGCGGAGCGGCGGGGATCGCCAAGGCGGTAAACGATAATAAGGCGGCGCAACATCAGCTGCAGGAAATGCAACGTCATAATGGCTCCATGGAAGGTCGGGGACTTTATCTCGCACCGTACAAGCGCGGACAGGGAATATCGAAACGAAAAAAAAAGGCCGAAAAGAAAATAAAAATGCCTGCGGGTGTAACTACCGATGCACAATTGGAGGAGTTGGCAAAACGTATGCATATTCCATTCTTTAGAGGCGTTTTTATGCGTAACGCGTTACCAGCCGGAGGAGTACGTCGAAACGAGAGCGGTATCGTAAATTTGGACAATGTCGAGGGGCCTGGGACTCATTGGGTGGCGTATGCGAAGAGAGGGAGTCGAGCTATATATTTCGACAGCTTTGGGAATCTTCGACCGCCGAAGGAATTCATACAATATCTGGATAAAGATGCTGTGAAAATTGAGTACAATCGTACGTCTTATCAAAAGTACGATCAGAGCAATTGCGGACAACTATGTCTACGCTTTCTACAAACGATCGGCACCGAATTTAAGGATTGACTTCCCACCACTCTGATTCAGTAACAGTCGAGCAGTTCGAGCAGAATATGTCGTTAACATTCACTCTAACCGGCAAGAGTAGCACCCTGGCGGTGAACTACTTTCCACCCATAGATTTGAGCGATGATGATTACGAGCTTGGTCTAACAACCTTTGAAACTTATCACACAATACCGAACATCGACTCGAGCAACGATAAATTCTACTTTTTCTCAAACTATGACATCCAAAACAACAGCGTCGACACCACTCATGAATACATTACGATCCCCCACGGCTCCTACGAACTAGACGCCATTGCCAAGTACCTGAAGCAGCGATTACTCGAGCGATATCCTCAAAAAAATCTCGACGGCACCGATGACGGTGACAACGATGCGTATCCTATAGTGTTGCGTCCCAACAACAACACCATGAAAAGCGAACTGTACTGCCGGTTCGCCGTAGACTTTACAAAGCCCAATAACATCGGATCGCTACTGGGATTCTCAACGAATCGGGTATTAGAACCAGGACGATGGCATGAATCGGACGATCCAATTAATATCATGAACGTGAACATTATTCGCATAGAATGTAGCGTGACCGCTGGTGCGTACAACAATGGGAGACGAGTATCCTCTCTTAAGCCGGGGCCACACCTGAATGCGTATACGCTGAGCAGGCTGAGCGCGCATGAATGACGCATGCGGAGGGGTCGAAAGTGCCATTGTATCTTTCTTCACCAACTTCTGTGCTTAACTTAGCCCACTCCGCAGTCGTAAAGATGGTGTGCTACATAGTTAGCTAAATAAACATACAGCTCAACCTTCCGAGTCATCCCGTTTACCAATACAGAGTGATTGTCCACCGACGCGTGTCAAAGACTTGCCACCTGGTACCCCGTGGCTAGGACAACCCCCTGCAGTGCCTCACCGAATTTGATGGGTTTCGATCCTTCAAACGGTTGGAATACCATTAAAAATTCAGAAATGTTCAAGAGTTCCGCATTTCTCATCACATCTTTGCGAAAACGACGTCAATTTATTCCTTATGTTTCGCCGATGAAACTGACACCAAGAACAATGTAATTCAGACCATAACGAAGGAAATTTCAGGAAAAATTGTTTTATATCATTTCAAGCTGAATTCGTTAAAAATAGTCGGATTTATATGAAATTTGGAATGATTTCCATCGGAAAAATATAAGGAATCCCGTAGGCGCAGGTACATTGGAAAGGTCTGTGGGACACTCTTCGCTTATTACCACCTTGTCTTGCTTCTTTAAACTACTTGACACCCCCAATTGTAAGGACGACAACAAGTCATGGTGGTGTGAGGGACAGGGATGCACCACTACAGTCGTTTACCCCATGTGGGTGAGCCATTCCTTTGATGGTCTGGGATTTCTCCAACATCGGCTGTGAAGAGCCCGAACATCGCGGCGAGCCTGACCTTCCTTTCGTCGAGGGTCCCGAGGTCCCTTCCTCGGTGTTATATGGCAGGCAATCCTTTCGTCTGCACTACTCCAAACACTCTCTGTCCTTCAATCTTTAGCTGTCGCGAACCACGAGACTCTGTCGAAACTGGCGAAGAAGATCGCTAGAAATATACGTTCCACACGTAGGAACGGGGGCATTAGGGAGTTTCAAGTGGCGTTCGGTTCGGGGTTCTATTCAGATCTGGACGCGGCCGAAAAGGAGGCTAATATTTCCACTATCTTTAGGTGGAATCAGACGGGTCGTAGCTCCGCGAGCCGGCACGCCTCGTCTAGCTCGTCAATTTTTCTGGGCGAGCCGAGCCGATCAGTCTCCAATTCGAAGGGAAGACGTCACAGGCGGGATCACGCGCAGTGCAGCGGACACCTCATTTTCTACCTGCGTCCCTCCACGAGGCGTATTGCTGCCCCCGCGAGTAATCTCGTGTGATTTTTTAACACAACAGCGAGTCGGCCTGGCTATATGAATTAAGAACAATGCAGGGTGTAGTGAAGAAAAGAAAGACAAATTATTCAGTACAATAGAGCTTTAAAGTCTATCATATGTTAATTGCATTATTATTATTATTCAAAATGTAATTTTTAAATTTTTGATTATCTGTTTATGTCAATATTAGCAATGGTTTAAATTTATTTAGTCTATGCCTTCAATAATTTAAGACATTAAAATTAATTTCTGTAGGCGTTTCGTAAAAATCACCGAAAGCAGGAAACTTTGAAGATTTGTATTTTTTAAACAATTTCGAATCTGCAAAAATGAGGACTTAACCCTCCCTAATTTCATATGGGCTACCATATGTGTATTTCAATATCATGAAAATCCGAGATATCGAGGATTTTAGAAAAGTATCACATTCTGCCTCTATCTTCCACGCTGAACGCAATGCACTCCAAACTCCCTTTGATGTGCGGAAGAAAACCGACAACGGTCGGCTCAGGCCATGTGCCTTCGCCGGCATCCCCGAGTCGGGTCGAATGTGCCGAGTCACCACGAATGACCCGTCCACACTAGCATATGCGTTCACGCTCAGCCTTTCTGACGTAGAAGCATGCGGCCCTAGCTACCGTTTCACCCGTCCACATCAGAATATTCGTGCGCCGCTCAGCCTGCTCAGCGTATACTCATTCAGGTGTGGCCCCGGCTTTACAGAGCACGACCAAGCATTCGTGGGCCGTGAAGGCATCTGCACAGCTGGAGAAGCCGCGATGCGTGATCCTTGCTCTACAGACTGGTCGAAGGAATGTGATGAGCGAAGACGTTACTAAGTTCAACAACTGTAAATTGACTTTTTCTCAACTCGGAATTTTACCCATACGATGACATGAACTTGGACTTTGACAAGAATAAGCATGCCATCTTGTATCACATGTATACGCAATTCGGTAAATCGTATTATGGACATAGTTGCAACGAGGCATTATTCACCGTGGCTGAATTTTTACAATTTGGTCTCATCGTGGTGATTGATTGCTCGCGACAAAATGAGTCGATCAAGAATGGCACCGTGGACGTGCGCATAGGATTCGAGTGTAAAGAGAATGTGCCGGTAAATACTACAGCCTACTGCCTGATTCTGCACGATCGGGTGGTTGAATACAATCCACTGACAAACGTGGTGTGCAAAATGAATTAAATTGCCACGCTACTTGTCCGCCCTCTCCTATGCGAAATTCACACAAAATTTAATCATGAAAATCGTGATGCTTTACGAGAAAAACTACATTCTCCCGTCTGTCTTGGAAGCGAGCGGACCTCTGAATTGTACCGATAATGGCTGTACCAACATTTGGTGACCTGCAAGGGTTCATCGTCGATGGAAGATTTGTCGTCAAGGAAGTGGCTGTCCTATGCAAGGGGACAATTCTCTCGCACTATATTTTTGGGAGTTCGATGCCGCAATATCTTCTTACAAAATCCGATAAATCAAGCATCCGATGGTTGGTGGCAAAACATCATGGACTACGTTGGGACGACGGGGACGTTCCGTACAGTATGGCTAAACAGCTAATTACGAAAGCTGTAGCTGATCCGATCGACGAAGAAGATGACACATCCCATATCATATACGTTAAAGCGCTGCAGAAACGCGACTGGCTTGCGGATTTCCTGGATGAAAATACGAGAGCGGACGTGATCATCGAGACGCTGGACATTGACTACGAGGATATAAAATCCCTAAATAAGCTAAATGTAGTTAATACTCTGCGTTGTGGCAGACACGCAAAGCACTGTGCCTTGCAAAATGTATTTAAAATATTCAACTGGTGGTCTAAACGTCAGAGGCATAAATAAAATATAATCAATTTTTAATGCATAAATGTTTTTTCTTCACCCTCCCCCAACCTCCTGCATGTACGCTAGATTAAGACTATAGTTGAAATTATTTAGAAGCGGTTCATTACACGTTCGATACACGTTCGAAGTGGTACGATTGACGTTCGATGTGGTACGATTGACGTTCAATACACGTTCAAAGTGGTACGATTGACGTTCGATACACGTTCAAAGTGGTACGATTGACGTTCAATACACGTTCAAAGTGGTATGATTGACGTTCGATACACGTTCGATGTAGTACGATTGACGTTCAAAGTGGTACGATTGACGTTCGATGTTGTACGATTGACGTTCGATACACGTTCAAAGTGGTACGATTGACGTTCGATGTTGTACGATTGACGTTCGATACACGTTCAAAGTGGTACGATTGACGTTCGATGTTGTACGATTGACGTTCGATACACGTTCAAAGTGGTACGATTGACGTTCAATACACGTTCAAAGTGGTACGATTGACGTTCGATGTGGTACGATTGATGTTCGATGTGGTACGATTGATGTTCGATGTGGTACGATTGACGTTCGATACACGTTCGAAGTGGTACGATTGACGTTCGATACACGTTCAAAGTGGTACGATTGACGTTTGATGTGGTATGATACACGTTCGATACTCGTTCGATACACGTTCGAAACCTTTTCAATGTCGTTCGATAAACGTTCAAAGTGGTGTGATCTAGTCGAATGATGTGTCAAAGAAGAAGGGAAAGAAGATGCGTGTGAATAAGGAGAAGACGGTCAGCGAAGAAGAAGATAAGTACATGGAGGAGGATGGTCAGCGAAAATGCAGGTGGCCTATGATGAAGATGATGATGAACAAAGGCATCCTACTTTTGCAAAGCTACGCACTTCTCGATTTCAAGATATGAGTTTAGATGCGAGAGCCAGGAGATGCAGCGAGACCAGTTGCTGTGCAATCGTGACAGTCGACAGTTCACAGTTTTTAAAGTGAACATTTTTTTTTAAAAAAAATATTGTGCAATGGGAGTGCAGCGGATAGCCCCCGAGTGTGATCCTGAGGTATGTATATATCAATATTTTGACATTTATCGCGTTCAACCATTGAAATTGAATTAGATTAAAATCAGACGGTCGTGTTAATATTAAATCGTGGGTTCCTATATACTAGGGCTCGCCACCACCGTCGCCAACGTGGTCAGACGACTGGGGCTCGTCGCCGCCTTCGCCACCTTCGCCGCAGCGTTGGTCGCCGCCGCCCCCCTCGCGTTCACCGCCTCCTCCACAGGTATGTCTTAATACTTTGCATTGTTTTGCACGTTTGATATTTAGTAGGTTTATTGTGCCAACATTATATCGATGGTTGTGTCTGTGTTACAGGACATGCCGCTGGATCTCAGCGTGCCATGGCGGGAGGCAGCATATGGGGCTGCGCGGCTGCGGCCATATCTGCCGCCGGGGGCCCTGCGACGACCACGGCGTTGGTGGGTGATGGCGCCCTCGGTCCGGGCCGCGTCGGCGCCCTCAGTCCAGGCTGGGTCGCCGCCCTCACCCCCATCACCTCCCTCGCCACCATCGCCTCCCTCCCCCTTTAGAGTAGTTTTTTATATTTTTATATTTTTATAATTTTATATTTTATTCTTTTTTCTTATTTTATTTTATTTTTTTTATTATTATTATAATGTTATATATATATATTTTATTCTTTTTTCTTATTTTATTTTTTTTTTATTATTATTATAATGTTATATATATATATATTTTATTCTTTTTTCTTATTTTATTTTGTATTTTTTATATTTATATTTTTTTCATATTTGTAACAATATATATATCTTAAACGCACTTCATTGTACCATTTTATTCACCCGTCTTTCTCCTCGCCACCTAATTTTAAGATTCAGCGTTTCAATAATTACTATTTCTCTGCGTTGGGGAAAAAAACATTCTGCTAACGCTGCATAATTATATTTCGTTCCTCGCGCTGTCAAATGACATCATCCCGCACGGCTGCTCCAGAGGAGTCAAGTTACACACGATCACGGGAGACGTTGCGATTGAAAATCATTTTGAAATACTGTTATCTAAACAACAAAAGCGACTGCACCACTAAGTAGTGTTGTCTCTTTCCCTCCCTAGAATTTTAGCTTTAAAAGTGATGCTCTGTCTCTTTCCCACCTCCGAAGACGCGGTTCGTAAAACGTCTATCTTTCCCGAGATCTTCCGAAACAATTTCCAATAAAAATAAATTATTATTTCTCTGTGTTGGGGGAAAATTCGAGGTGGGTGGGGGTTTGAAAAAATATTTGGGTTGGGCTGAAAGAGATTTTTCGGGGGTCATTCCCTCCTTCCGACGGTGGGCCAGGTCTCCGCGGCGGCTCGGCCCGGAGTGATCTCCTCCATCATCGCGGCTTCCCCCACTCCGCGGCACGTGCGCGCGCAACCGGTCTTCCACTCCCCGCAGGCCCCGCGTCCATGTTTCCCTCCGCCGCGCTCCCCCGCGCGCCCTCACTCCCCCCCCCGCCCCCGCGCTCCCCTCAGAGGACCTGAGTTAGAACTGTCATAGCCTTACTACTTGCCTCTTTCCGTAGCTACGAATTGTTTCGCCGAACCCCGCAGCAGTGGCTTGGCGTAGATTAATTTCTGCAGGTCGTTCCATTCCAGTAGTGTTCCCATGTCCTCGAACTACTGAATCCACCTCCCTATGGACGAACTATCGTCACCTATGAAGTGGGATACTGATTCTTCTATATCCTTTATGGCGAACGAACTATGCTTTTTGATCGCTGATCCTTCGCCTTTTCCTTTTCGCACTGTCTCCGCAGCAGTCTTGATTTTGCATTATGGTCTTCATTTTCTGATTCCTCGGAATCTGGATTTCCACTTTCGGAACCTTCGTCTTCTTCCGAATCTTCTTCATCTATTGAATCATCCTTCTTCCTTGTGTATTCTTTCAATCTATCCCTTAATTCTGTTTTTTTACCAGCTGTTTTCAGTCCCAATTGTTTTAACTTCTCACGAAGCTCGGTTACACCGCGTTCGTAGCATCGATTATGGTTCTATCAGCATCGCTACTTCCACTTTCCAGTGACGCATCTTATTATTATTATTATTATTATTATTATTATTATTATTATTATTATTATTATTATTATTATTATTATTATTATTATTATTTATTAGACGGGACAAGCCCAATAGGAACATAACAAAAATGTACACAATAATGTACTATAACATTTGTGTACAGACAATCGCAAAAAGCATGAAACATCTATGCCATGGGTGTACCGAAAAAAGAGAAAATCGACCTTCTGAAAACCTCCAGCGAGGGACCAAAGAAATTTAATCGGTCAGTTACCTCGCTTCCACGCATACAAACCCTAGTGATAGGGTCACTCTGGCGTACGTTTGTACGAAAAAATTTGACCCGAAACAGCGGAGTATAGCGCAACCGTCTGGACAGAGCGCTGAAGTTGATTAGCCCCAATAGCCGGGGACAATCAATGTCTCCGTTAATAATCCTGAACACGAAGGACAGATCCGCCAGCACTAGTCTCTGCTGCATCGTCAAAACATTAAATCTACGCAGTACAGGTCATTAATCGTGATCGAAAACGCTGAGAGGCTGCCCGAGACGGAAAGACGCAAAACGCAGGAACCTGTGTTGGACTCCTTCGAGAGTCAACATAAGATAAGCTTGATGCGGAGACCAAATCACCGACGCGTATTGTAAGAGAGGCCTAACCTGCTCGTCAAACAACAGTTTGAAGGTCCTTAGGCTCCTAAAACCACGCGAGTGCCTCATAATAAAACCCAGCTGTCTGGACGCTGCGTCACTGGCTCCAATGATATGGTTCGCGAAAGAGAAAGCTGCATTGTACGTCACCCCCAAGTCACACACACTCTCAATGCAGGTCAACTGCGTCTGCCCTAACGAATACGCAAACTTGTAAGTACTGTGTGACCGGGAAATCCTAAGAACTTAGCATTTCGTCAAGTTCAAAGGAAGCCTATTTACCGTGCACCAATTTAGCAATCTGTCGAGGTCTCCTTGGAGATTTTGGGCATCATCTATAGTGTTTACAGTGTCGAATAACTTGAGATCATCCGCAAAAAGTAGCGGAGTACCGATAAGAAATAATTCCGCAAGGTCATTGATAAAAATACAAAAAAGCTATGGCCCCAGATGTGACCCTTGTGGCACCCCTGATGAGACCTTTATCGATTTAGATCGGCAACCACGCAATTTGATAACCTGAGTACGATTTGATAAATAGCTACCAAGCCACTGTAACAGGCTCCCCTGAATTCCGAAAGTGCTCAATTTCCTCAGCAGGATGCCATGATCCACCGAATCAAATGCCTTTTTGAAATCGGTGTAGACCACGTCCACCTGCTGCCGCAAGTCCAACGCAGAGGACACAAAATGTTCGCAAAAACTGCCAGGTTAGTCACTGTATACCTACCCGGAAAAAGCCATGTTGCGCACTCGAAAAACTACCTCTAATCTGACCCGATAGCTTGCTGGTCACTATTTCCTCAAAGATCTTAGGAAAGCAACTGAGAAGTGAAATTGGCCTATAATTACGGACATCACTCTTCGAACCCGATTTAAATACAGGTGTCACAACACTCGACTTCCAGAACGCCGGAAAGGACCCGGAAATTAATGACTTATTAAAAATAATCCAAAGCACTCTGGCAAGTCCAAAAACGCAGGATTTAACAAAGACGGGGGGGGGGGGGGGGTAACCCATCATCACCAGCAGACTTATTCGAGTCGAGATCATTAATGGCATCGAAAACCTCCGCGACTCTAATATCCTAGTTAGCGAGATGCGCCATCGACACGCAATCTGGGACAGGGCCTGAGGCCACTCGAGAAGGCGGAACGAAAACCGATTCAAAATGTTGAGCAAAAAAGTTAGCTGTCAGGTCCGAGTCCGCGACCTCATCTCCAAAATACATACTTGTTGGCAAGAGTGTCCCCCTTCAAGGAATTAACATGCCCCCAGAAGGCCTTAACATTGCACGATATATTGCCCTCCAGCCTGTCCATGTAGGATGCATAGTTTCTTTTCAACACCTCTTTGCACCTCGCGCGGAGAAACGCAAAACTATGAAAATTGCACTGGAGATTAGAGCTCTTCCAGATAGCATGCGCTCTTTTCTTATTACTAATCGCCTGTCGTAGTTCGCGCGAGAACCAGCTCGGGAAGGACGACATAAACGTACGGTACTTAGGTACATATGACTCGATTAAATAAATTAATTGCGAATTTAGAACGCCGACAGATTCGTCTGCAGACAAGTCCTCCAAGACGCCGTCCCAATCAATTCTATTTAACGCAGTGATAACACTGTCCAACACGATTTTTGGTTTGCAAATTCCACTTGGTGATTCTTGTAGAGTTTTGCGCCCTGAACACGAATCCGTAAACAAAATTGCTCTATCACCCTCAGTTTTTGAAAAACATGAGCTTTTGTAAAAACACGCGATTTTGGGCAAAAGTGAGGTATTACGTGAAAACTAAAAACGCTAGAAAGTTCAACTTAGTCTCAAAAGATAGAGGAGAGTTTACTGAATATATCAGTGTATATAGTTATTAAATTTGAATGTTCTGAATGGTTGTAAATGACCATCGAAGTTTGAAAAAGTGTCGATGCGCATGGTTTCCACGCAATATTTTTGCATTTTTACGAAAAATTGTTTACCTAGCCCGAAAACGCTACCCAGCATCGGATTCTGTAGACATTTCTGAAGAGGAAACCATGCAGGAAAATTGTCGCAACTATTTTTAACTCGAACTAGTCGGGAAAATATCTATCGACAACGCGTTCACGGCGTTTTGCCGCCTAGCGGCCATTGCTCGCCTGACGCGACTCGTCAGGGCTGTCGCTACGCGTAATCGACACCGATGGTACCGTTCAGTGGGTACCGACATTTTATATGGATCATTAGTTTTTTTCGTGTATTCGTAGATACTGTTCTCGGATTTAAATAAACTTTTCTCAATCAACCTCTGTTATAAACAATTTCGATATTCAATGCATGAATACCTACATATGACTTGTTAATATGGGACCGTATAAAACAAACACAATTATTTATGAAATTACAAGATTTATATTATTATGGTTTTACCAGATTTAGAACACTTTTTCAGATATTGTAACATTTGAAACTCATTAAACAGTATTTGAAGGCAACACGAAACATATTTAAATATCATTTAGGCATCCTTTGTTAATAAATTCATTATTCAATATTTCTGAAACAGAGTTTGAGATACGAAAGTAATATAATTTTCTGAGGTTTAGTGAAGAGAGAGAAGTAAGAATTCGTAGCTATCGCAGGAACTCTTTCGATATATAAACATCGTTTGGCGCCTCTCCCTAACGCGCGATACAATCAGAGAAAAAATAAATATCTTACAATGCTCTGGTTTCTTATGCATCGTCTAAGTCAGAGCTCAGTTTTGTCTCCAAAATCATTCGAGTCAGTCGTGCTAAGCAGTTCAGAAAGTCTTCTTTTGCATCGAATAAAATGTGTGCTGCGACAAATTGTGAATTTCAGTGTACCTACTTGGATACTTTTTTGATTGTGTGTGTATATATTGTTAGGCCTGTGGTGTGTTAGTGTAAAGTGTGTATATATACATTGTATAGTATTTTGTGTAGTGTAGTATAATGTCGCGAAAGTGTAAAAATCATCCAGATTCATTTTGCTATATTTGCGGGGAACTAGTTTTAAAGTCTAAGCATAGAAATATAACGCCTACAATAAAGTTCGCATATGAACAGTATTTTGGATGCAAACTCCGCGATTAAGACAAAAATTGGGTTCCTCATGTTTCTTGTCAACGATGTGTCAAACTTCTTCTAGCTTGGGTAAAGGGAGATCGAAGGAAAATGCCATTCGCAATTCCACTGATATGGACAGAACCGACCAACCACGCTACAGATTGCTATTTTTGCTTAAGCAAAATCTCCGGGTTCAATATGAAATGGAAAAACAGTCTCGAATACCCAAACGTTTCATCTGTAATCCGCCCTGTAGCACATTCTAAGGAATTACCTGTACCAACACCACCGCCAAAGATACCCGATAGATATGAGGATGCTACCGAAACAGTTAAATCCGAAGAAATCATAGATATTTATGAACCTTCCGTATCATTACCCAAGCCACATTTAATCACTCAATCGAATCTCAACGATCTCGTACGAGACTTGCAATTGTCAAAAGACCACGCTGAACTATTAGGATCCCGACTACAAGACTGGAATTTACTTAATAGCCAAACAAATATTACATATTTTAGAAAACGCGACAACGCATTGAGGGAATATTTTTGCATCGACGAAGAACTTTGCGTTTGCACAAATATCAATGGATTAATGGAAACCTTGGGAATGAATCATGAAGCAAAAGAATGGCGTCTATTCATAGACGCATCAAAAAACAGTTTAAAAACTGTATTGCTTCACATCGGAAATGTGCATCCTTCCATATCGATAGCATATAGCACAACAATGAAGGAATCTTACGACTCGTTAAAGATGGTTGTGTCCAAAATACAATACGAAAAGTATAAATGGCACGTTTGTGGTGATTTGAAAGTAATTGGGATACTACTAGGTCTTCAAATGGGTTACACTAAATACTGTTGTTTTCTGTGTGAATGGGACAGCAGAGCAAGGGATCAACATTATTCTAAAAAAATTTGGACTCCGCGACACAAGTTGATTCCCGGGCAAAAAAATGTACAACATAATAACCTAATTGGTCTTAAAAATGTGTTTTTACCACCGCTACATATAAAATTAGGAATTATGAAAAACTTCGTGAAAGCAATGGATAAATCTGGAACTGGTTTTGCATATTTAAAAGAAACATTCTCATCCATATCCGATGCAAAAATAAAAGAAGGAATATTTGTTGGACCCCAGATCAGGACTTTAATGAAAGATGACAATTTTCCAAAGAAATTAAATACTTTGGAAAGAAAAGTATGGTGCTGTTTTATAAAAACTACAGAAAATTTCCTCGGTAAACAGAAATCAAAAAACTATGTTTCCATTGTAAACCAACTTTTAAAATCGTGTCAAAATCTGCGCTGTAATATATCCTTAAAAATACACTTTTTACACTCCCATCTGACATTTTTTCCGCCAAATCTTGGTGCTGTGAGCGACGAACAAGGAGAACGTTTCCATCAAGATGTTTCCAAAATGGAAAAGCGTTACCAGGGCAAGGATATGGTTGCAATGCTTTCGGACTATTGTTGGACGCTTATGAACAACAAGGACCCGATGTACAAACGTAAAGCAGCATGTAAACATTTTTAAATTTGTTTGCGTGAGCGATGCTACAGGTAATTTTTCATTTTATATATTTAATTTTTTCTGCAGTTTAACAAAATTTAAAAAATGTTTTTAACTGTGCGACCGTCAGAATTTTCACCAATTGAAATTGATTAGAAGATTCTATACAATTCTGTAAATAGTATCCATGAATAAACGAAAAAAATAAGGCTGATACATATAGAAAGCAGGTGTCCACTCGCGCCAGGCGAGGAATGGCCGCCAGGCGGCAAAACACCGTGAACGCGTTGCTGATAGATATTTTCTCGTCTAGTTCGAGTTAAAAATCGTTGCGACAATTTTCCTGCATGGTTTCCTCTTTAGAAACGTCTACAGAATCCGATGCTGGGTAGCGTTTTCAGGCTAAGTAAACAATTTTTCGTAAAAATGCAAAAATATTGCGTGGAAACCATGCGCATCGGCACTTTTTCAAACATTGATAGCCATTTACAACAATTCTAAACAATCAAATTTAACAACTGTGTACACTGTTATATTCAGCAAACTCTCCTCTATCTTTTGAGACTAAGTTGAACTTTCTAGCATTATTATTTTTCACGTAATACCTCACTTTTGCCCAAAATCGCGTGTTTTTACAAAAGCTCATGTTTTTCAAAAACTGAGGGAGATAGAGCAATTTTGTTTACGGATTCGTGTTCAGGGCGCAAAACTCTACAAGAATCACCCGATGGATATTGCAGGACAGAAAAAAGTTTCATTTTGTTGGACTGTGTAATGGAACCATAATCAGCTCTAAAAAAGTCAAACTTAAGCGTAGCTCCTACCTGAGGTCCCCCACTGGTGGCACCTAATGAAAAAGTCAGGGCCGGATGATAGGAGTCCACTGGTAGAAAAGTGGATACCGCGTTTGAGATATTAAGCACAGGAAAATTAGCAAAAATCCAGTCTAACATTCTGCCATCGCAATTACCCACCAGATTATATTGCAGCAGATTATGAAAGTTCCAACATTCCGCCAACGCCGATAACGACAGAATGTCATCCACACAGTCTGATTCACAGATTGGGACCAGCGCCGAGGAGGAATCGCACTGCCAAGTAACACGAGCTAAATTAAAATCTCCAATAACGGAGACATTTAAATCTACCGCATTTACTAACAGTTCATCAATACTATTACAGAGTGCGATGTAGGACGCTGGCGGTGATCCAGGCGGAAGGTAAACACCGCCAAAGACATAAATCAAATCACCCATGGTAACTTTAACAATTACTTTCTCTATATTGCCGATGGAAGGAAGGAGTTCAGTCGCGTTCCAGCTTTTCCTTCCAGCAATAAAGACACCGCCTCCTCGGGAGAACCTGCTAGTGGCAGCGCACCTGTCTTTACGAAAAATTCTATACTGAGGGAGCCCCAGTTGAGTGGAAGCAATATCACTCGTGAGCCAAGTTTCTGTGAAAATTATAACATCGTAATCAATATGATGCGTCAAGACAGATTCGCTTAAATCTTTTAATTTGGTACGCAACCCTCTAACATTTTGGTAATAAACCAGAGGGGCCACTCGCGGTTTTTTGGAACAGAATTTGAACCCTTTCGAACAATCATGGGAGTGCCATTTCTAAATCTGATGGTCATCTCAGGGTCTTCAGCGATGCGGACCCGTTCCTGCAGGGTCCCGAAGGTGTTTTCTCTGCTGTTCCATGTAGTCCAGAGCGATTCTCTCCATGCCCTTGTAAGAGCTCTTCTGTCGTATGATCGATCGAGCCGATAGATCCGATGGTGAAGTAACTTTAATAAACCTGACTTTGCCCGAGCTCCTTTTACCGATCCTCCTGACAGTTATGTTGTCATAACATTTCGGAGACACTGTGTTCAAAAATGCCGCCACCTTGACACGGTCGACGCTGACGATTGACGTACCGGGAACCCTTGCGCCAGAGGTACCGGCCTCCTCCAATTTAAAAATGATGAGATTATTTTCTCTGCTCTTTCTATCGTGAAATTCCGCTACTGCCACCTCAATAAGATCCGTGTCTCCCGCTGGAGTCTCTGCCGTACCAGCTCCCAAGTCGTTTATCCTAGCTTCCATAGCATCCATACGTGCAGACAGTGTGATAATCGAAGAGCCCAGTCTGCTGCACTCCGCCTTGACCTGGCGCAGTATCTCGGACCGGCAGTTGGCGAGGTCCTCCTGGTTTTCGGTCCTGAGCTGGTCACAGAACTTAGCTAACTCAGTGCTCATGAGACGCTGCATCGAGCTTAACAATGCCTCATTATCGGAGGTGGAAGTGGAGGTGAATCCGTTGGGATCAGGCCCCTCATCCTGTGAGACCACAGTAATCAAGGGCCCTGACGAAGGAGATCGAGCATTTGTGTCTTCTTTACAGTCCAGCAGTACGCCAGTCTTCCACTGGTGACCAGTGCGGCCGAGGCACCCAGGGTGCGAAAAAATCCCACAGCTTAGGCAGGTCAGAGGGTTTGCCACTACGGACTTGCACCCTTTGCACACTTTTTTACCCGTCGACATCATCGTATTAATTTATCCAAAAACCCAAAAGAAGACCAATTCCAAGCACACAGCGTAGGGCACGAGGACGATAAGCAGGTGTCAAGCAAGGGATATACAATAACACACAAGCGAGCTAATACGACACGTCTGTACACCTCAACAGCTGACAGCTGACTGATCTGTTCCTGCATCTTCACTTGTACCCTTTTTCCTGTGTACCTCTTCGTTATTCTTCATTTTGTCTTTTGCGTTTCACGTTAGCGTCCCACTTGTCGCGCACCTCTGGTTACCACTCACCGTAATTACTTATCACTTTTACTTATTCACTTTTGTTCGTGGTCACCGTGTTAGCATGACCAACGTGGAACTTCTTCGCTTAACTGCCTTTATTTTCCAAAATCACCCTGTCTCTACACCGCACTTTCCATCCCGGATGAGCCCCCATATGTAGGATGTGGTAGGTCGTGATAGGGCAAATAATTGGTGCATTCGTAGAAAAGACGTTTAATAATAAGAAGAAGATATATAAATAAGTAAAGATGTATCAATCTTAATGTTCGCACAGCGTGGTCTTATGACGACTGACTGTCCCCTCTCGCAGTTCTCCCAACACTCGCTCGCTTCCCGCTATCTCCCTTCCACTCGCCTCGCATACTCCCGGCAATACGCACGTTACCGGCGTCACGCATACCTTCTATCATACGTGTCTACCAAATATATTTTTTTCACGAAAAAAAAATGCGTTTAAGGGTTAACATACATCCCTCTACGTCTGTCTGAGATATTTGATACCAGTAATGAAGAAAATGGGTGGTTTGGTAAAAAAAAACATATTCTACTCTTAGGAGACTTCGCCTCTTGTTAGAGAAAAATCTCCATTCGAGAAACTATGTAATGCTGAAGTGAACAAGCTCTTAGGATCACTTAAGATTGAGTTTCCTAGCAGCGGCCGGCGGCGAAATCCTAAGCACTGCTCTTATGGAGAAGCATACAACCGTTTTCCTAGCTGCGTTTTCGAGCGGCTGCGGCCGCGCGTCTGCTACAACAGCAACCTAGACTACTCGAGACGCAAGACAATACGATGAGTGTCTGTTTTCCGCCATGATGGTAGAATCTCCTAGCCGCTGTTTTAGCTCGACTCCTCCAAACTGAGTCATAGCCGCGGCCGCGCTGCGGCGATCCAGCGCCACAGTGGAACAGAATCCCAAAAATAAGGAAACAAGTCAGAATTCAAAAGTTATGGGATTATATTTTCTTATATATTTCTTATAAACTAATAATATGAGCTCCTATAAAAGGGAAAAATATTGTGGCGGTTAATTCTGATCTGTGTGTAAAGACGTGTCAAAGTTTGTATACTTTTCTTGTGGAAAATTTTGAATTGAGTCTTTTGATTTTTGATGATATAAAAGATACACAAATATTTTGGGAACCGAAATGAGTAGCATCTTTTTTGATAAGCAATAGCAAATAATTAGTTACATACAGTTCTTTTCCATAACAAGCCCATTGAAGAAATATCAGCAATTATCGGCTTTTTAGTTACCCTCCGGGAACTTCCGAGCAAATTTCTTTTTTGTTTTATAATCAACATATATTTGGCTTTGTAACTGCGAAAACAAGATTTGGCAATATTTACCAATAATGGTGTAATTACCTGTATTATACAGGGTGTCCCAAAAATGTCGGAGTTCCTTGGAAGGGGTAATTCAGGGAGTGATTTGAAACAACTTTTTCCTTAGCGAAAATATTGTCCGAAGCTTCGTTAAGGAGATATTAACAAAAAAACCCGACCAATCAGAGCGCGCGCCTTCCGCTCGAGTTCTCGGGGTAGCGTTGGCTACGCGGTAGGCGACTGCGCTTGTACTACGAACGTACGAACAAGCAAGTTAGCATGCATCGAAGGAAACCGCGTTACACTTTTTTTTTAAAGCAGAATCTTAAATAAGAATCATTTGAAGTGACAAGAAGTACGTAAATTTCGTTTTTAAATAAGGCATAAACGAAAATGTACGACATGTGATCGTAATTCGTTATTGAGGTAAGAATCCGTAGTTTAATAACGGCCATCACAACTAAATTTAAAAAATAATATTAGGTGTACGAATAAATTCTTTCCGACTGGATTTACATAACCAGTACAAAGCTACTGAATTTCTATCGCGGTGGTATTCATAAGCTGCCAGAAAAATGGCAAAAAGTAATTAACAATAATGGAAATTATTTCGATGATTGAGTTGTTTTCATATTTTTTTAAATCGAACTGTTATTGTACCCTAAAATCGAAAAGAATTTATTTCTACACCTAATAATCACCAATAAATTAAATAAAACTCACCCATTCGGACATTCCTTTCCTTCCTTTTCGGAAACCTGTGTCACTGGGTCACTGAACCGATCCTGATTTATGGTAGGGTAGCGCCTAGTGCTCAGCTGATCGCAGGTATTCGCAGGACACCACCCGAAGGTAAGGGTCGCAAAGTCAAGTGCGTCCGGGTTGATGTACCGAATATTCACTTCACTGCACTGATAGTAACACTGATCATTTAATTTATTGTTCCTGCGTTATAAAAATTGGTGGCCGCGAAAGGGGCCGCGCGTACACCCAGAACATCGCGTAATACTCTTCGGCTGAGTACATTTCTGGGACGAGATTACTAGCTGACTGACAGGATTTTTTCCCCAAGCAACTTCCTCTACCCCCAAGTAGTTTCTCTCGTTCCATTATGAGTTTACTCCCACCAGGACAAGAGGCTTTAAGTAAAAAGAAGCCAGCACATTTTCGAAACCCTGAGTTCACGTTTGCTACGAGGAGGAACCAGTTAAGCCATAAATTACCCAAAACTGTAGTAAATCGTTCGGGGACCAATCGGACCTCAAGGCCCACCATCTCCCGCACGGAATACGTCGACGCGTGCTTTTGTTTTGAAATTCGAGCGCGTGTTTAGACACGAAAGATAAGGGATCCGTCTTTAATTTGAAAGTAGGACGAAGCAGGCGGGACTACGCGCAGTCAGCGGACTGCCCCTTCTCTTCCTGTATCTCTTCGCGAGGCGTATTGATGTTGGATAATACTCTTTAATTTCTAGTTCTGCAAAATTAATCAGGCTGGTAGAGAACGATTTACTACAGTTTTGGGTAATTTATGGCTTAACTGGTTCCTCCTCGTAGCAAACGTGAACTCAGGGCATCGGGAAACGGAAACAGGAATGGTATGCCTTTTCTTCTTTATAACAATTCGAGGACTTTCTGTTTCTCGTCTCTTCGGACCCTTTCGAACCGAAACACGTGGTGTCTGCTGTCTATCTCTAAGCAATGGGTACATTGGCAGTAAAAGGACGGAGCGCGGGCTTTTGTGAAAGTGTAGGATGGTTCGTTCGTTGCACTTCTGCAAAACACGTGTGTTTCGAAAATGTGCTGGCTTCTTTTTACTTAAAGCCTCTTGTCCTGGTGGGAGTAAACTCATAATGGAACGAGAGAAACTACTTGGGGGTAGAGGAAGTTGCTTGGGGAAAAAATCCTGTCAGTCAGCTAGTAATCTCGTCCCAGAAATGTACTCAGCCGAAGAGTATTACGCGATGTTCTGGGTGTACGCGCGGCCCCTTTCGCGGCCACCAATTTTTATAACGCAGGAACAATAAATTAAATGATCAGTGTTACTATCAGTGCAGTGAAGTGAATATTCGGTACATCAACCCGGACGCACTTGACTTTGCGACCCTTACCTTCGGGTGGTGTCCTGCGAATACCTGCGATCAGCTGAGCACTAGGCGCTACCCTACCATAAATCAGGATCGGTTCAGTGACCCAGTGACACAGGTTTCCGAAAAGGAAGGAAAGGAATGTCCGAATGGGTGAGTTTTATTTAATTTATTGGTGATTATTAGGTGTAGAAATAAATTCTTTTCGATTTTAGGGTACAATAACAGTTCGATTTAAAAAAATATGAAAACAACTCAATCATCGAAATAATTTCCATTATTGTTAATTACTTTTTGCCATTTTTCTGGCAGCTTATGAATACCACCGCGATAGAAATTCAGTAGCTTTGTACTGGTTATGTAAATCCAGTCGGAAAGAATTTATTCGTACACCTAATATTATTTTTTAAATTTAGTTGTGATGGCCGTTATTAAACTACGGATTCTTACCTCAATAACGAATTACGATCACATGTCGTACATTTTCGTTTATGCCTTATTTAAAAACGAAATTTACGTACTTCTTGTCACTTCAAATGATTCTTATTTAAGATTCTGCTTTAAAAAAAAAGTGTAACGCGGTTTCCTTCGATGCATGCTAACTTGCTTGTTCGTACGTTCGTAGTACAAGCGCAGTCGCCTACCGCGTAGCCAACGCTACCCCGAGAACTCGAGCGGAAGGCGCGCGCTCTGATTGGTCGGGTTTTTTGTTAATATCTCCTTAACGAAGCTTCGGACAATATTTTCGCTAAGGAAAAAGTTGTTTCAAATCACTCCCTGAATTACCCCTTCCAAGGAACTCCGACATTTTTGGGACACCCTGTATGACGCACAGTGAGGCTGAATGCCAAGAAATGGGGGAAAATTCAACAACATCACATTTTTCGCACTGAAACTGCCGAATATAATTAAGGAAGTTCATAAAAAAAGTATTAATATACCACTCATACGGTGGATTAGCGTTATTTAAAATAATAATGTCAATACTTCCAATAAAACTAGTACAATTTGATAAATATACCTGCATACTATGGTAAGTGAAGAAATATTTGCAAACCTGTATGCATGTTATCCTATATAGGTACCAAATACTGTTCACAAAGTGTTAATACATTCCTACGAAATTATACAATATTTGGGCAACCGTCCAATCGGCTAATTGGGTCAAGGGACCAAAGATGCTAGAAATAGAGGTTGTAAAAAGTAAGAAAAGATTGTACGCTCAAAATATGCTCATTGTAATTCAAACGAAGATTTTTTAAACTTTTTATCGATTTCTTCAGATACACTACTGGTGTTTTGTAAAGTAGCTTCATAAGATTCGACATGTTGATTGGAAAAAGTGTCATTTTGAATTTTTTCTCTATTCTTGGGATTGACGCCCACTGGGCGTTTGGACAAAAGCGGGATCAGAGCCAAGCGAGAGATTCGTTGTTTTCGACCTAGAATTTCATATTTTCCCAAGAACGTTTCAACAACATCTTGTTTGCCAGCATTTCTAAAGGACAGTTAAGAATCTAGTGCCGTCTTTAATAATTTTAGACATGCTTCAGTCTCACAATGAGTTAATCCGTATATTGCTCTATCGGTGCTTTCGTACGTACGATGGGTTCGGACCCGGTCGTAGGTACTACTATTAACCGCCGCGCCGACTCGTGGGACAATATGGTCATAAACCACGACTCTGGCCTGACGCTTTGGTCTATCAGCCTGATTAAATTTTTGGAATCAGATGTGGCATTCTCCTCCACGAACAAAATAAAATGTTCTTATGTTAGATCGAAAAATGTTTCCCCGACAATGGAGTAGGAAACGAAATCGCTCTGAAGAAGTATCAGTACGTCTCGCGGTGAGACACAGGAAGAGATGGAGTAATCGGCCGACTGCGCGTGTTCCCGCCTGCATCGTCTTCCATACAAAATTTGAGAGAAAGCACTTATCTCTCGAGTATAAACACGCGTTGAAATATCCAAACAGAAGCACGCGCTGACGTATTCGGTACGAGAGAAGGTGGGCCATAGGGAGGAGATATTACTGGGCAGAGGTGAAAAGCTGCGGTTTCAAAGGAATGCAGGACCAATTGGTTATAAATTATAATATAATCTCCTCCCTATGGCTTACCTTCTGTCACAACCAATACGTCAGCGCGTGTTTTTGTTTGATATTCCAACGCGCATTTATACCTGAGAGATAAGGGATCCGTCTTTAATTCGAAAGGAGGACGACGCAGGCGGGACCACACGCAGCCAGCGGACTATCCTTTTCTTCCCGTGTCTCTCCACGAGGCGTATTGATGGTGGACTTAGTAGATAATAATTTTTAATTGCTATATTGGCGGCATGTTTCTCACCTGCGTCGGGACAAGCGGACTGAGAACGAAGCAAAAAATCATTCGCTAGCGATCGGTAATTACATATTTTCCAAAGAACGGTTTAATAACATCTGTTTGCCAGATTTCTAAAGGGCAATCAAGACCGTTGTTAACCGCCGACTCGCGGGACAGTACGGTTATAAACCGGACCTTGGCGAGGCACTCTGGCCGATCAGCCACAATAAGTTTTGGCAACCAGATGTGAGGTTTTCCCCCTCGAATTCGTCAAGAGGAAGAAGGTTCCTCCTCCGCTGCCGAATTCACAGGGGGCTAGTCCCTCCTCTTTGAGGAAGGATGTTTCCAATGTGTGTATCATAATTAAATTACAACAATAATTATCTTCATATTACTTTCTCTTCTTTATACGTATATTAAAATGAAAAATATAAAATAGTTGACAGAAGGAACATTGTACTGTATGAGCTCTTGGTATCGGTACATGTACATACATACATATGTGCTTCCTATTCGAGCGGGTTTTTTCCCAGTAAAAGTCAGTAAATTTGCAAGCGTAATATCTCGAAAACCAGTTGAAATAAGGTGTATACATTATATATCATTGAATTTGTCTTGGAACGTATTATCAAGTGATTTCTAAAAAAAGATAATTCCATTCAGAAAACCGATCTTGACCATCGTATCTGTTAAAATAATAATTGACGAAAAATTGGTCTGCACTAATAAATTTGCCCCCTCGAACCATGCAATTGCATATAAACAATTTTTTTTATTTCCAATACGTTAGGAAATATCCAGCTCTTTACTGGAAATAAACTAAATATTTACTGTTTTAATAATTTGTGGAATTGCCTTTTGATTTTATAATAGCTTCGAGCCTTCTTGCTGTAGAATTTTTTTAGTCGAATGTTATGGCAGGTTGTATTTTACTCTACTACTACATACAGGGTGATTCTCCAGCGGCGCCTGTCCTTTGAGGACAACCCGTCGCAGTGCTTCACTGAATTTTATGGCATTCGACCCTCGAAAGGGTTCAAATATCATTAAAAAGTCAGAAATGTCCAAGATTTTCGCATTTTCCATCAGATCCTTGCAAAAACGATGTTAATGGATTCCTTATATTTCGCGGATGAAACTGACACCACGAACGACGTAATTCGGACCATGTGAAGGAAATTCATTTATATCATTTCAAGTTGTCTTGGTTAATAATAGTCCAATTTACATGCAATTTTGTATGATTTTCATCGGAAAAAAACATAAGGAATTCATTGGTGTCACTTCCATGTCGATACGATAGAGAATAAAAAATTATTTTATTTCCGACACAGGTATGAATCCTTGACCGTAGACCTTTGCAAGTGCGTTCTTCGACACAAAGTGGGACTATGAACACTGCGTGGCCGGCCACTAGCCGGTGTCTGGCCGCCGAGGCGGACCACCGGCCGCTGCTAGGAAACTCAACCTTTAGTATTCCAAATCTGTGGACTAAACTATTTACTTACGAGGAACTTATCCAAAACATGAGGGAACTCAACGATTCCATCTTTGCTGAAATGCTAAAAAGGATGAGTTGGAGTAACAACACAAATGGATCGTGATGTAGTCGATTAATTTCTCTACATTCTAAGTCAAACGAAGGCAGATTGCTCGAAATGTCACAATATCTCTCTGAACTTCCCGAAGATACTTTTTGCTTACTACCAACAAGAAATATGTGCCAGCAATTAAACAGTGCCATGTTAAAAGCTATCCCTCACCCAGAAATAAAAATTGCAGCCGATGATGGTATAGATTGTCCCAAATATCTTTCGAAAAGAGCTCATGAGTGTATAAAAAGCTATGAAGCTGACGCTTCCATGACAGCAGGACTAGAGGCGACAATAGTGATAAAAGTAGGAGCAAGAGTGATGTTAGTAAATGGTTCTATTGGTGTTATACAAGGAGTGAAACTGAATCTTGAGGATAATAAATTAGATAAAAGAACAGTAATAAAATTCAGTAACGGACTTATTCATGAACTCCCGCCAGTTAAGACTAAATTTGAAATAAGTAAGGAATGTTTTTGTCTTGTTGGGTCAAAAATTTTTTTTCATTAAATTTCAAGTCGATATAAATAAAATTCGCAAAGTTATAGGCCGACGAAGAGAAGCGGGCGCAGGTATGAAATTCGGAGCGCTTGGGTCGGCGCGACGCTATAAGCCGCAACCGATGCGGGCTAGGGTCGCGTCCTTTGGAAGAGAATGTTATGAATTCTTATTGTCTGCATTCGTCGGAAATACTTACCTGACCAGTATATATGTGTGTGTAAAAGGTCTGTAACGGAAGCTGCTGTCTCGACAAGCGTCCTCAGCACGATTGCAAACTCGAAGAGTAACAGACGATTTTCAAAGTTAAAACCGAGGTGCAAAATGTTTAAAGCAAAAAGATTCAATCACGAGAAAAATGAGCGACCTGGTCACAAAGCAAACAAACGGCGATTCAGTGGCAATCGGCATACCAGTGATAACGAAACGTTACACGCAAGTACGTCGGCACAAAAACTAAAGAATTCGCATGATATTGAAATCACCATTGATTCAATGCACGGGTATTGCATTATCAATTTTATTTCTGTGTTTTCCACACTTAGTGCCCTATTAAAGTGCAAGGAATGTAAAAGTGACGTAAAGTTTAACTTGAAAGGCGAACAAGGTTTGGGATTCAAGCTCTATGCCGTATGTGATTGTGGCCACACCGAAATTGAATCTGGCTCGAAAATTTCGAACAAATCTTTCGAAATCAAACGACGAATCGTATTTGTAATACGTTTACTAGGAATCGGGTTGCAGGGCATAAATCTTTTTTGCGGCATGATGGATTTGGGTCAAGGAATGGCTAACAGCATATATTATGCATGCTTGGAAAATGCGTTGACTGCTGCGAAAGCCACGGCCGACGTACTTCCCGGAAAGGCTGCAGAAGAAGAAATTGAAAAAAATGCTGCAGCGGGAACTGAGTCATTTGATTTGACCGATTCAGGTGATGGAACTTGAAGCAGGAGAGGTTTTTCATCGTTGTTTGGCGTAGTCACTCTGATTGGAAAATATTCCAGTAAGATTCTGGATCTTGTTGTGAAATCCAAGGTTTGTTAAGCGTGGCAAAGGGGGTACTCAGAGTGGCACTGACAGTTTGATAGCTGGTACGAAGAACACAAAGAAAAGTTTGCATGCAATCACACTGGAAGCGCTGAAAAAACAAAAGTCGGTGGTATTATCGAAATGTTTACACCATCCGAGGAGCTTGTAACGAGTTATATCGGTGGGACCCTGATCTTCCCCCTCCATCCCGCATCCGACCGAGGTAACGAGACCGCGCCGCGCCAACGGTCTTGCCCCCCACCACTCGTCCGCGGATGCCGAGAATAGGCACGAGAGGCTTACACGACGCGTGTCCCTCTTGCTGCCGAAATCCGCGAACAAGGACATATAAGCCGGGGGCATAGGTCTATTTGCAGAGTCTGCCACGAGCATTACAGGCAGACGGTTAGCGCTCTCCCAGCGATCTCTTGTACTCCAAGCTGTATCGCTGTGTATTTTGAAATTCCCCAACCTCCACGGCTCCTAGAGAAACGCGAGTTCGCCGATCTCTAGACGCAGGTCGATATCCACCGTCAATCTTAGGGTCAGACTTTGTCTGTCCCAGAGGACATCCTACGGTTTCCGTATCTCTCGCGGGTTTTACCCACAGGGCGAGCGGAATCAAGACTTCCCGGTCAGGGCCTTTGGTGGGGTCAACAGCCAGGGCGCCAGTACGACCATTTCCCCCCACTCCTCCCTCCACCGCCGACACGCACCGCGATCGCGCCGCGCTCCGAGCCAGTGATGCCAGAATGAGGACGGGTGTTCTCGAGAATTTCCCCCACTTCGCACGCACACTACGCCGGAGCTGCGTGTCCGTGAGCTCGGCGCTTCGGACAACGTCGACAAGACGAGAGAGAAAACGAATGTGCGTCTTTCTCTCTCGCTCTTGAAACGCTGTCATCCAAGCAAGCGGTGCAAGCGACACGCGGCCGTGCGCGATCTTCCTGAGTGCCTCGAGATACACTTTTCACTTTCTGACATATATATAATACTCTTGTAATGAAAAAAAATTTGGAAAAAATTTTGTTAGGGAAATCACGTTTTAAGACCTCCTGATCACGTTTTGACTATTTAGAAAAGAGCTTTTTTTTTAAATATCTCATGTATTTGTTAACACGATTACGTTTAAACGGCAAAATTTTCAATGAAACTTTATATTAAAATTTTATATTCTTGTCTTAAAATCCGATTAGATCACGAAAAGTGATAATTACCCGTTATGGTTCTTCGATTTTTCAGATATACGAACTATATTCTACATAAGAAAAAGTTAAATAAAGTTCTTCTGTATCTTGTTTAACAAAGAAAAATGTACATTCATAATTGAGGCATTTGATGGAAAAAGTGCACATTACCGCACATACGCCAAAATGCCATTTCAAGAAAATCGATTTCAAAGTGTTCATTATAGTATAACTTAATAAAAAGTAATGCAATTAAATCAAATTTTTTTTAAGGATGTAGTTAGCGTGTCGTTCAAGCGTTCTCAATACAGAAGTCATGATTTAAAAATGATATGTGTCTTTATTTATAAGTTTTAAACAAGTGGTTTATGTGCCCTTTTTCCATCAAATGCCTCAATTTCTTGTGTTCATTTTAAATTTCCGTACTTTTTATTTGAGCTATTTCTATTTTTCAAACCTTAAAATGAATTTTTTTATTAAAAGACGAATATTTTGATACTGTACATTGGTGAACTTTGTTAAAATTAGAATCCACTCTTGGCCAGTACCATGCACGCTGTAGAAGCCTTCGATAAAAAATATTTTTTCAGAGTACGATCTAAAATCTAAACGTAATTATATCAAGTTGCGACAAAGAATCACGCACTATTTACAAATTAATTACGCGCAGCGTGCACGTTATCGCTCGATGGAAACTACGGGAAAGTGGTGGTCTCTTCCATCGGGAGAGAAATGTAAACAATTGGTTATGCAAAGCTAACATCGCGGTAGGTACATGTTGTACACTAACAGTACAAAAACATTACAAAAACAGAAAAGAAAGGCAGCACGTAAATATATCAATTGGGTTCGACATATTGACGAGATGTACGACTGAAATAATGCTACAATTGTTTACATTTCCAAAGGATAGAAAGCAAGCAAAGGAATTTTCTATAATACATGCGACAGAATTTCGAGATAATTATTACATATAAAATGACTATAATTAAGAATATACATTTATTTGTACAATTATCTCTAAGTTCTCTCTATGAATCATATGTACAGCATGCAAGCGAATTTATTGCAAGGATAGAACAAGAATTGCGTGAGGTAAATCGAACAACTATTTACATATTAGCGATGTCCAAAAATCGAATGAAATAAAAAATGGATGAAATTGATAATATTTTGGACATCACTAATTTGCATTACCCGACGTAGAAGGAACATCCGCGAGGCCATCAACGGCATGTAAACGTAACCTACTCTTTTGCTTCTTCGCAAGAATTGGATATAAATGCTCAGATGACATGAGAGATAGATGTATGTCATCTACCTCCATGGTCTGAGCTGTGTTTCCGTACGCCTTTAATGCCGATTTCGTTACGCAAATGGCATTGACGAGGGTCGAACAAAGTCGGTTTCGTTTTTTGTTCTTTATGTCGGGAAGCATGGAAAACGATCTTTCAGCATCGGCGTTTGAATTTGGAAGACTTCTAATGAAATTTAATAATTTCTGTAAACATGGGTATTTAAACGAGCCTTGATCGTTTCGCGTTAACAAAACCGTTTTCCAAACATCATCAAAAGCTAATGTACAAAGCATCTGCTTGTCTTTATATGCAAAATTCAGGTGCAATGTCGACCATTCTTTTTGCAAACCGTCTTCGTCGAAACCGCCGAATTTCTGAGCAATAAAGAGAACACTTTTAAAGGAAGTGTCTCTGTCATTATCTATTAATGCCACATGAGGCTCAAAAACACATAACTTGCTCAGAAATTCGTCATCGATTGGCAATCGATTACGAATTTCGTTTGCAGCCGTTATGTAAAACTTAATACAATTTTCTCGAACGGTTTTGACAACATCGGGTTTGCCTTCTGCAACTAACTTAGAAAGAAAAATGTCACAATCCGGACCTAAATGAATACTATTAATTGCGATTTGGTTATCGCCGTTTGAAAAATCTATTAATCTTACTAAATCCATGTGCTTCAAAAGCTGCGGTTTCAAAAAATTACGTAAAATATTATACAAAAGAGTTTTGGCAGTAGTTTGAAGCAAATGGATTCTTGTATGTTGCGATTGAAAGAATAAACTAAAGTCATTGAAATACAATAGAACGTATTCCAAAAACAGAAGATATGCTTTCGCTTCTGGATTTTGCATGATGACAAGCAGATCTTCCCCAGACTTTGTCTTCTCACTTACGACCAATTCTTTCAGAAATTGCAACACACTGTCCCAATTTTCTAAAAGCGTAACTACGGATGAGTAACGCGATAACCATTGCGTAGTACAGAATTTTAAAATTTTGCGTTCAGTAAATTGATAACATTGTTGGAAATCGCGAAAAATGGCCGAACGTTTGGGACTGCTATAAATGAATGTAGTGATTTTCCGTAATAATTCCTCGCAGACCTCGGGAATGGTAGCGCATGCTTTATGCACTACCAATGCAGAGGAGTGACATGGACACGGCATTGTGAAAAAATTTTCACCGCGAATTTCTGCAAGTTTGGTCTTGAATGACGAGTGACACCCCGTCATAACAGACGCGTTATCACACGACAAAGCAAGAATGTTTCCGAACGGAATTTGCTTTTTCCACATGGAGTTCTTAAAGGAGCTAAATATTTTATCGGCAGTACATTCTCGCGCCTCAAGATTAATTAATTCTACTAATTCCGTTCGAACATCCAAAGGCTCGGGTGCGACATACCGAACAATAAACGACATCCATTTCTCATTGGTAATGTCGGATGTTTCATCAATAAATACTGAAAACTTAGAATTTTGTAAAACATGACTAAGACGCTCTGTTTCCCGAGGACACAGAACGTTCGATATAATATTAGAACACTTTGTTCGACCACACGTCATACGTTCCAAAACATCGCCTCTGCCGATTGATGCGAAATATTTTTCTCGGCAACTAATGTAGCAAAACGAATTTCCGCGATTTTTTTTCGTTCATCAAATGACAAATGCGATTCCTCGCCTTGCGATCCGAAATCGTTCGATTTCCTTACATCTATTCCATTTTTTTTACAGTTTTTGATGTGGCACTTGGAATCCGCGTGACGTTCGATGTGCGACATCCCGCAAGCAAATGATTTTTTACAAACCGAACAGAAACACGAAAAAGGATCATCGGCGACCTTATTCAACCATGGCTTGAAATCCTCAAGCCATTGAGGCATAAAAGTCTTTCTCGAGACCTTAGTACCATGTACAGGTATTCGCGGAATTTTTTTAGAAAACAAATATTTATGTCTCGCTGATTCCGCATGCCTTTTAACGTTCCACAACTGGCAAGAAAAAGTTTTCTCGCAAGAAGAACAGTAGAAAAGGCTTTTATTATTAGGAACTTCGCGAATCCACGATCGGAACTTCTCATTCGTTTCCCACAACGACCGATAAACAGGAGTAGCCTTTTCACCTGTTTTCTCAAACGTTTCCATCGTATTTACTACGAAAAAAATGAAATATGCAGGAAAAATATTATATACAAAGCAACAAGCAAATGCTAGCGTATAGAAAAGGGGAGATTATAGGGGGCTACTACTTACACACTACACTTCTAACACGACAAACACGAAAAACATGCAGACAGCGCGAAAGAAATAGTATCCACCACCTGATCTCTAATTCTACTGAGAAGACGGTTAAATGTCGCGAAGCGCGACTCCGCGACCCCCACAAAACGCAACGGTCACGTAAACAAAGTATACACTTGCGTTCGCGCGGATCTGACCGTCAAATGTACTTGAAAACGAGGCCTGAGCGAACCCTCGCAATGAGAAACGAAAAGAATACATAAGAAATCGTAAAATAGTAAGAAAAATTCAGAAAGGAGAAAAATCGAAGAAAAGGCTAATAGAAATAACAGCAAGGCAATGGTGACAGTACCGAACTGCCACAGATGCATTTACCAGTTACCTTTCTCTCCTATTCTTGTACAATAATACCTTTATACCAATTTACACAATTTAGTGTACGACATGTATCGCGATGTTAGCTTTGAATAACCAATTGTTTACATTTCTCTCCCGATGGAAGAGACCACCACTTTCCCGTAGTTTCCATCGAGCGATAACGTGCACGCTGCGCGTAATTAATTTGTAAATAGTGCGTGATTCTTTGTCGCAACTTGATATAATTACGTTTGATGTGATTACGTTTAGATTTTAGATTTTAGATCATACTCTGAAAAAATATTTTTTATCGAAGGCTTCTACAGCATGCATGGTACTGGCCAAGAGTGGATTCTAATTTTAACAAAGTTCACCAATGTACAGTATCAAAATATTCGTCTTTTAATAAAAAAATTCATTTTAAGGTTTGAAAAATAGAAATAGCTCAAATAAAAAGTACGGAAATTTAAAATGAACACAAGAAATTGAGGCATTTGATGGAAAAAGGGCACATAAACCACTTGTTTAAAACTTATAAATAAAGACACATATCATTTTTAAATCATGACTTCTGTATTGAGAACGCTTGAACGACACGCTAACTACATCCTTAAAAAAAATTTGATTTAATTGCATTACTTTTTATTAAGTTATACTATAATGAACACTTTGAAATCGATTTTCTTGAAATGGCATTTTGGCGTATGTGCGGTAATGTGCACTTTTTCCATCAAATGCCTCAATTATGAATGTACATTTTTCTTTGTTAAACAAGATACAGAAGAACTTTATTTAACTTTTTCTTATGTAGAATTTAGTTCGTATATCTGAAAAATCGAAGAACCATAACGGGTAATTATCACTTTTCGTGATCTAATCGGATTTTAAGACAAGAATATAAAATTTTAATATAAAGTTTCATTGAAAATTTTGCCGTTTAAACGTAATCGTGTTAACAAATACGTTTAGCATATAAATATAGCACCTTCAGGTAAACCAAATGTAGCTTCGTAAAAACAGATGTTTCAGTGTGCCCTACAGTAACAGCATTTATGATATCCTCTATAAGCCAGGTATATCGAGGACTTCATATACTTTTCGCTAACGTGTATATCGCAATCGTGTCTTGCCGATCGATAATATACATGGAACAGGTAGTACACAATACAAGACTGCGCTAGTTCCTGGAAAAAGCAAATGGAGGCGACGTAGAAATGGGAGTCTCTAAGTAGTGACGGGTACGATCTTCTGGCCTGCGAGAAGGAGCGCGCTCCTTTCGACGTTCCGGCACGCCACGCCAAATGCGTGCCGCGATGGCATGTGGCGCGCAAAAGTGCCATGAAAGAACGTCTGTGTAAAGGGCCCAATTAGTTGAACTAGAATTACCATAAAAAATATTCAAACGTTTTTATTTAATGAACAAGAAACTGCAAAAATTTTTGGTAAAAAAACAAACTTCCTTTCAATCGCTCACTATTGTTTTATTTTCCAATTTTTCTTCTTGATTCTAGTTCAACTTATACATAATATTGTACACAGCAGGGAGTCGAGACCGAAGCAGAAACCGAAATTCAGACCGATCACATATCAGTCAAGTAACCAGTAACCGTAACGAAAGTGAAGAGAAATTCTGACCGCAATAGCGAGAGGTTGCAAAATGGAACCGAAGCTCCCGACCAATTGCACTTCGGTCGGGAATCGGGGACTGTATGTTAAGAGTGGTTAGGGCTCCGTGTCAGTTTTGTTCGGGTGGGTTCGGTTAATTTCGACCTAGCTGAATAGACCGGGAAGGTATTATGCTGTTCCTGTCGCTCTCATTGTTTGTCTCTCTCGTGATGGAATTTGTGAATGCAGACTTTGGCAGTTATATTTGTTACTCTAACACTGACGGTCCCTAACTGCGCCGATGTACCGAGGCATTGTTGTATTTGAAACACTGCATAAGAAGATGCTCGCCATCTCCTTCCGGCTTTAATAGAAGTAGTTAATATAAAATAAATGATTGTTAAAATACAAATAACAAGAAAATGATTGAAAATACAATTTTTTCATGTGGTTGTTTCAAAAGTATGTCCAAGTTTGGAAAAAAGCAGAAGATATAAATGTAACAAAATGTAAACATATATTTAACAAAAACTTAAATAACAAATTACACATTGAAAACATCATAAATGTTTGCAATTTCATTCATTATATCAATTGGTCCAAAAATTCCATTTCTTGTACAATATGCATAGGTACATTATAAATAGTGAGAACTTTATTAACATTAGCGTTTTACTTTTGAAAAAACTTTGGCGTTATCAGCGTGCAATCTTCTGAAAATTGACTGTTGTTGTTTCCAAAATAAATTGTTAATCCTTAAAACTTATCTATCATTAACTTTGTTTGAGATTGAGAAAAGGGGTGAGTCACTATTTTTTGTGAAAACTTCGTCAATGTTTATTAACTGAGTACAGTGTATTTACAATACGTTTATTGATGAGACGCCTTGATAATACTTATCGCGGCACGTTAGTGAGAATGAGAATTATGAAACCACGCGGGCATGCCACGTGGCGTATATACAATTATATTAATTGGAAGATCTAAAGAGCGTTCAAATGAACGGAGAAATAACCACAATGATTACGAAATGAGAACTTCACAGATATTACGTGAGATGAGCGTGAGAGAAACTAAAAGATTTGATAATTCGCGATGCGATTACGCAACGATGTTCGTGCAACTGAGCACACAAGAGAGTGATGATAATGGCGGACTTCTGCTCGCGCGTCTTCTCCGTTCTCTTGGATCGTCGACGCGGCACGCTGATTGGTCGATCGAACCGGGCTGATTGGTTAATCGGTCAGCGCTGATTGGCGGATTGCATGTAGATCACCGTCGCTAAATCACCGTCCGCGAGGTGCTGCGGTGAAAGTGAGTGTGGCGGAAGTAGGAACTATTACATTCCCAAACAATCTTTGTTTATTTGTAAGTAAACATTTTACTGATAAAAATATGAATTATTTCTGAAAATTATATATATAAATATTTCATTGCGACTGTCAAAGTAATATTTCATTTATAAAAATATGGTAAACTTGTCGAAGAGCTACCTGTCACCGATCTCAATGGGGTATGAATATGTTGTAAAACTTAACATTCTGAACAACTTTTTCCTTTGCCGAAAATGGCGGTCAGCTCTAGTTTCCGAAATATTCGCAAAAAATTGTCGCAACCACTACAGTACATTCTGCTTATAATTGTGCGTCCGTGCTAGTGTTTGCATTAGTATTGATCTTTTCCAGTAGAAGTATGCCCTTGTGAACAACAATTGGATGAAAACAAATGAACATGCTGGCTACACTTGTAGCTGCGTCACAGATATTACACGGTATTAGTATTGGTTTGGGCTAGGTTAGGGCGGGGGCGCGCGCCCGCTTGCGGGCGCGTAAAGCAAGGAGTCAATTCAATTTCCCGTCACCCACAGTTAACACTAAAATTACAGAGTTTAACACATACTCACACCGGTTCGCCACCAGGCCTTACGCGCCCGCGAGCGAGCGGGCGCGCGTCCCGCCCTAATCTAACCCAAACCAATACTAATACCGTCGGTTATGAAACTGATTTCAATATATATCATGCCGAAAGTTTTTTATTAATATCTCTGAAACTAAGGCGAACCGCCAAATCTAACCCAAACCAATACTAATACCGTCGGTTATGAAACTGATTTCAATATATTATGCCGAAAGTTTTTTATTAATATCTCTGAAACTAAGGCGAACCGCCAAAAAGTCTAATGTAAATATGTACCTACAATAGTATATTTTTTTGCGAATATCTTGGAAACTAGAGCTGACCGCCATTTTCGGCAAAGGAAAAAGTTGTTCAGAATGTTAACTTCTACAACATATTCAAACCTCATTGAGATCGGTGACAGGTAGCTCTTCGACAACTTTACCCTGGAATTTTAAGAGAACGTAATAGTTTCAAGAAAAGTGAACAAATTTATTACCAGATCATACGGTACAGATACCGCGCAATTAAATGAAATTGCTTCGACTTTTGTGAATAATGTAAAACCTCGTATTCGAGATATCGGAACAAACAATACATTCAATGCTGATGAAAGCGGATTCAATCTAGAATTACATTCGGGCCGTACTTTAGCTGAACAAGGAACCAAAAGTGTTACAGCAGTCGTACAGTCTATATCCGCTACTACACATATCTATACCATATTCCCCACAATATCAGTTTCTGGGAAACTACTCTCTCCGCTATTTATTGTTCTGCAGGAAAAGGATGGTAATTTTGGTCCACGTGTACAACAATCTTTGTTTCGACTGTGGAATGTATATATACAGGCGTCCACATCTGGAAAGTTAACAGGTAAACTGGTTATGGAATGGTTAACAAACGTATATCTACCACATGCGGGATCTCGAAGTGTTTTGTTATTGGATTCGTGGACTGGTCACTGTCCATCTACATTACGAAACGGTATACCAGCTAATCAACATGTGGAAATATACACAATACCGAAAAAACTACAGGAATGATACAACCGCTTGATGTATATGGTTTGTACGAAAATTTTCCGACCTTGTATTATTGTTCAATTACGATGTTCAACTAAATGCAAGGAATAATGTCATTAAATTACAGTCTCTTATTCATAATCAACTTTCATCACCAAAGTATCACGATGTGTTTGCTTACGCGTGGTATAAAAGTGTATATATTGTTGAGAAACCAAATCAGTTTGAAAATCCAGTAGATTTCGCTTTTTCACAACAAGATTTCATACATCCACCTCGTTGTTCCATATGCGGTAATTATGCTATCATACGATGTGCGTGGTGTAATCAATATCTATGTTTCCAACATTTTTTTTGAAGAGTTTCATCACCATGAAGAATAATTCATAATCACACAAGTGTTTTCAAAGTTATGTAACTATACTTAAATCGCTTATTAAACGTCTACATTATTCTCGCATGTTTGGTGAGCAAATAAGAGAAAAGTTCGATAATTATGTTAAAAATAAAAAGTTCGAATAAGGATAAGTTATATCTAACAGTTCCCTTCTTCTCCTCTATTTCCACCTGATATATTTGCCCCATGTGTAATTAAAGACAAAAGTATATAAATTATCTTAGTTTCTTACTGCGCGTCGCGTATTATTTCCTAATAAATGTTAGAAGAACATTGCTCGTTGCGCAGCTTAAGGCACGTTACAATGGGATCCAAAAGTTCTTCGATTGTCGAGGAGCGCAGTTCCGCGATACAACAAAGGTTGAAATTGTATGAAAATAAATGGATTATGCTGTATCATAATTATTTAAACCACCAATTCAGATTTCACGCGAAACAACGAATTTTAAGAAACATTATTAATATATTTGTTTATACCTTTTTCTAATTGTTTAAACAATTGATTTAACTTTTACTATTTGAAAGATCTAATTAAAAGAAGTAACTTTCGTCTTGAGATTTTTTTTCTATCTCTTACAATTCGCGAGTTATAACACAAAATCGGAAAATACGCGAATTTTCAGGGGTTAATTTCACCCCCTTAGAGTGATTTTGGACAGCAACAAAAAATTGCGTTGTAATCAGAAGGAAATGCCCTACATATTCACAAAGTTTCAGAATTTTTTGAATTTCCAGGTTCGGGATCTTTCCTTGTCAGTAGTTCTTCGACACAGGGGGACCCGACATGCAATGTTGCCAAATTTCCGGAGGGAAGCCGAGTTTGCCGCTTAGTGTACATTGCGGGATTAGTTGCCTGCATGTTGACTATCAGGAACACCTCCGTTGTCCAATTCGATATGTAGCCGTTATTGAAGTTGGTTTTAAATTTGCTCACGCGCACAAATTCTCTCAACTTGAATCTCGCTGGAGCAGCGATCTTTATGTTGCTGTATACGGTGCATTATACTCAGCATGTAGACGCGGTAGCGCATCGGTCCATGTATGGGTTCCATTGAGCGTAAACAGTTTCAACATATTGTTCTTCAAAGGGCAATTTAATCGTTCTACGACGGGGGCCTTCATCACCGAATACGTCAAATAATGATTAATGTCATGTTTTGTTAAGAGTTTCTATTCATCGACGTTGTAAAATTCTTTTCTCTGATTAGTTTGTAAATTTATTGTGTGCCGATCTATAAATATCTTTGAGAACGCTTTAGTCACCTGAGCGTCATTTTTAGTCTTGAGTACTTACATACTTGCTCAGCACATCGATGATGGTGAGTATGTAGTGGTGACCGCGGTTGAATTGCAAGTAAGGACGCATTCCCACAAAATTACCTTTTTTAAAGAAAGGTACAAAAAAAAGCGCCAAGTATATAATCCCATCAAACAGGATCCCATTTCAAAACATTGTTGTAAATTAATACCCATCAAAATCAATCCCATTTAAAAACATTGTAAATTAATTGCTTTACAAAACTAATGATATACATAAATTGCGCCAATTATCACAATGGCTATTTATTCAAAGAAAAAAGTGTATTAAATTGTATTAAGCAGATATATTTTTATACAAATAAATACTTTAATACGAATAAATATTTTATTCAACATACTTGGCGCTGTTCTCCAAATTTGTGTTGCTAAACTGAAAAATATCTATAAATTGCATTAACACCTTTTTCTTTCTTTCTTGTTTCAATTCTATCTTTTCTTGTTTTATTTATTAACCAAGACAATTAACATTATTTTCAGAGAGTAGCGCCAAGTATGTTGAATAAAATATTTATAATTCCCTTAAATTCACGAAAAAAGTTCACATGCAAAAGATTGTGAAATCATGTTTGCTAATTCCAATTGTACCTTTAATTCACGAAAAACATTAAAAAAGTTCTGACGCAAAGATTGTGAATTCAACTTTGCAATTTATATCGAGAAATGATTCATTATAAACGAATAGAGAAAGAAAATAAAACATTGAAGGTGTTCTCAAACAAGAAAGGATGACTTTTGGCTGCATTAAAGATTGCAATGGAAAAAGTGTATAATTTCGAGGAGGAAAAAAAAAATTGGGACATTGTATTTTATTATTATAAATTAAACAAAATTAAATTAAATGTGGAAAAAGTATATAATTTGATTTGAACTATTTATTTGAATAATTATAATAATTTTATTTTAATTGTTACAAAATACGGCCGCCACGGCTGCCTCGGCCTCGGCCACGGGCACGGCCACGGCCATAGCTCTGAGCTTGCACTATTTGCCACAGAGTATTTGCCTGTTCCCGGAGAGTAGTATGTCTAGGAGAGTTCTAACTCAGGTCCTCTGAGGGGAGCGCGGGGGCGGGGGGAAGTGAGGGCGCGCGGGGGAGTGCGGCGTAGGGAAACGTGGGCGCGGGGCCTGCGGGGAGTGGAAGACCGGTTGCGCGCGCACGTGCCGCGGAGTGGGGGAAGCCGCGATGATGGAGGGGATCAGTCCGGGCCGAGCCGCCGCGGAGATCGGGCCCACCGTCGGAAACTTTTCAGGGGGGAATGACCCCCGAAAATTTTTTCAGAGGGAGGGAATGACCATCCCAAATATTTTTTCAAACCATTATGTGATGGAATTTTCCCCCCAACGCAGAGAAATAATTTATTTTTATCAGACGATATCAGACAATGTCGGGCAATGTCGGCTTTTTACACCGCGTCTTCGGAGGAGGGAAAGAGACAGAGCATCATTTTAAAGCTAAAATTCTAGGGAGCGAAAGAGATAACACTACATAGGGGTACAATCGCATGCATTCTAAAGCTAATGAGTTTTTTCAAAATGATTTTCAATCTTAGGGTCTCGCGGGATCGTATGTAATATGAGTCTTCCTCTGGAGCAGCCGTGCGGGATGACGTCATTTTCACGACGCGAAGAATGCTCGAACAAAATAGAATTATGCGACGTCAGCAAATCTTAGAATTAGGTGGCGAGGAGGATGACGGATAAATGAAATGGAGAAATAATATACGTTTAAGAAATTTTATTTAAAATTAATAGAATAGAATTTGACATTTTTTCTTCCTACGAGCATAAGCTAGAATAACATTGATGGCGCATGCTACCAGTTCGCAATCTACATAATAATCCTCACTCTTTGACACATCATTCGACTAGATCACACCACTTTCAACGTGTATCGAACGTGAATCGTACTACTTTCAACGTGTATCGAACGTCTATCGTACCACTTCGAACGTGTATCGAACGGCCTCGAACGTGTATCGAACGTCAATCGTACCACTATGAACGGGTATCAAACGTGTATCGTACCACTTCGAACGTCAATCGTACCACTTCGAACGTCAATCGTACCTCTTCGAGCGTCAATCGTACCACATCGAACGTGTAATGAACCACTTCTAAATAATTACAACTATTGTCTTAATCTAGCGTACATGCAGGAGGTTGGGGGAGGGTGAAGAAAAAACATTTATACATTAAAAAAATTGATTATATTTTATTTATGCCTCCGGCGTTTAGACCACCAGTTGAATATTTGAAATACATTTTGCAAGGCACAGTGCTTTGCGTGTCTGCCACAACGCAGAGTATTAACTACATTTAGCTTATTTAGGGATTTGATATCCTCGTAGTCAATGTCCAGCGTTTCGATGATCACGTCTGCTCTCGTATTTTCATCGAGGAAATCCGCAAGCCAGTCGCGTATATGGGATGTGTCATCTTCTTCATCGATCGCATCAGCTACAGCTTTCGTAATTAGCTGTTTAGCCATACTGTACGGAACGTCTTCATCGTCCCACCGTAGTCGATGATGTTTTGCCACCAACCATCGGATGCTTGATTTGTCTCGAAAGTCACTGTGGATACTGAGCGATTGATGGAATAGCTTTCGGGAACCGTCTTAAATAGAGGTGCAATTGCTTCCCCCACCACCGCATTTTATTTTAAAACTATCAATTTTTCCATAATGTGTTCAAGGCATTAGACAATGCAGATAGTCGTGTGAAAAAAGTATTTTATTTATTGATAACATATATACTATTCTGGCGTCTGACATGCATCACGAACGATCAATCCCAATCCTGATGCTAAGAGTTCACAATCTATTAAAGAGTTCGGTTCGTAGCAGTCGCTTTCAGTAATGATTTTCTCGTATTCCGCGGTCGTTGTATTAGTAGTACGTATAATGTTGACAAAGGAGGCGTACTTATTGGTTACGGAGTACAAAATTTCTGATAAACATGAGAACATATGGTCGATACAACGAGCATGTTTGAATATTTGAATTATCGCAGCTTCAGACATGTATATGACTGAACTATTATCCGAGATTTTAGCAATTCGTTCACTGTGTATTCTTGTGAAATCGATAGGTAAAAGATCAATCGCGATAGGGTCTTGATATACTAATGCGGCATCGAAGTGCAAACGCCGAAGTATCTGTGATTCTTGCTGCAGTAGAAGCTTCCACGTAGACATGGAGAAGCAAACCTCATGACATTTATTATCGGCTATAGCAAACTCGATGCGGCCCAAATCCTGGCCGATTCAAATCCCTATTATGAGACGTTTGTAGGCAGTAGCAGTCAATGGATAATCACATCCCAGGATTCGTATGATAGGTTTTTTCAATACTGATGCGGATGCATTGCTGTAAGAGCCACATACCCAGAGTTAATGATTCAGTTGGTTTCGTATAAATAAAAAAATACGTAGAGAGTACTATATCCTATGTACCTTATATTCTGTTTAGGTTCCTGAGGCTGTTGTTGTTGAGACTGCTGCTGCTGGTTTGAAAAATCCATATCGTTCCAGTCATTGGTGTAGTTTCCACACATTCGGGAAGTGTTGTTGAAATGTCGGTTGTACATTTTGAATATGTACTATGACGAAGTCTATTGAACGGAAGCGGTTAATAATTGTGCGGGCACGAACGTATGCGACTGCTGAGCGATTATTGCAACAGCGTTCGAGGACTGGCTTAAATAGGGATGCATAGCACAATCCCCACCATCTACCCCTCCTCTTATTCCTCAGCTATATTTTTTATGATGTGAATACAATATAATACTTTGAGAAACGTCATATGCATGAATCATAGAATTATGCTGTGTTGGCAGAAACTCTATCGGATGATTTGGAGTTTGCACACCATATAAGGTCATATCACATGATCGCAAGTAACTTGAGCCCCATCCTTAAGGATAAACGTTTCGACACGTGTTGAACGTCGAATCTTAGAGTTATGCGGAATCATCACAAACATCGATTCTTAGAATATAGGTGTCAGCAGAAACATCGATTCTTAGAAAATTGGTGTCAGCAGAAACTGTGTCGGATGATCTGGCGCGCTAATTCGTCATACGCATGAATCATAGAAAGAATTATGCTGTATCAGCAGAAACTGCATAGAACCATGTTGGGACGGATCGCCATTTTTTTGCATGCAATGCATTCGAGGGAGGCAGTACGCCCAAAGAGTTAGACAGAGATACCAAATCATGATGAGGATATAAATATGCGCTCTAAACTGCACGAAGCCTCAAATCGTTGCAACGTGTTGCGAGGAAAAGACATACTGCATTTACGACCATGGCAGAATTCGCGCAAGTAGAACGCCAATTGTTGGATCAATCTGCACGATTGATTTCACGGGAAGAGTACCTCGCGTGGGAAGAACGGTGCAACGAGTGCATCGAATCTTTAGAAGAGCACAGCCGCGTAAAATGCCCGCGATTATCAATCGGTGTTCAACAATCGTTGGTTGCTCGAATCGCGAGGCTCGAAGGACTGAAACATTCGTTGCGCGGACGTTTCATGCGCGAAGGTGCAGGACATTCTAGCACGGGACTTTTGTGGCGTGAGATAGACACTGCGTTCGATAGCCGCGTGTTAACTGGTGCAGTGCTAAATTCAAACTATATCGAACCGCGCAACTTCCTTCAGGATGCGGGGACCATCGTGCTGGAGCATGTGCGGGGCGCTTTGAGGAAACGTCAAAACCTCAAAGTGAACACTGTATTTAACGGCAAATTTGTGGCGGGTAACAAGCATGCTTGTAAAAGCATTAATACCCGGAACTGTGAACTCTTCGGCACATCCGATCTGCAGGAGTGGTACCAGCGATGCGTCGTCGAACCAACCCTGGCATCGCTGGAAGAGTTCCAGGAACGCGACAGCGGATGGGCATTGACGCGAATCCTCAACCTGACCATCAATGTTAATAAGTACAATCCGCTGCGCGCGGGATGCCACATCAAGTTGCCGGGGAAATTGGTGCTAAAGAAAGCAACAATTAGTGTGCAATCCCCGGACAATGCGTGTTTCGCGTGGGCAGTGGTCGCCGCTCTCCATCCCGCCGAAAGAAATGCCGATCGCCCAAGTTCATACCAGCACTATGCTTCCGTATTAAATCTCCAGGGCAGTGAGTTCCCTATGTCCCTGGAGCAAATTGGGAAGTTTGAGCGGCAGAACAACATCTCCGTTAACGTGTACAGCTTCGAGGCGGAGAATGGTTCGAAGGTCTTTCCACTGCGCCTCACTAGCCAAAAGAGGGATCAACACATCAACTTGCTCTACACACCGAATCAAGAGCACGGCGATGTAGGGCACTTTGTGCTGATCAAGAACTTATCTCGGCTGGTGTGCATGCAGCTGAGCAGACACAATGGGAAAAAATTCATCTGTGATCGGTACGTATATAAACTTGTGAAATATTGAAATGTCTCGCGAAACAATTAAATAAAAAATTTATGTTTACAGGTGTATGCACTACTTTAGCTCAACCGAGAAGTTGGAGATTCATTCGCTGGACTGTGGGCAGATGAACGACTGTGCCATCGTGCTGCCCAGCGAAGGCGAAAATTTCCTCAGCTTCGATAACCACTGCAGGAAGGAGCGACTTCCCTT
Source organism: Andrena marginata (assembly GCA_963932335.1). Classification (NCBI taxonomy): domain Eukaryota; kingdom Metazoa; phylum Arthropoda; class Insecta; order Hymenoptera; family Andrenidae; genus Andrena; species Andrena marginata. Next base: position 21,214,359 of record OZ010663.1, read on the forward strand.
CGTGGTGTACGCAGATCTCGAATGCATCATTGAAAAAACAGAGGACAGTCGCAAGGGTGATGATAATAAATTGCGCGCGTATCAACACCATAATGTGCACAGTATTCCCTATTATATGCATTGCTCGTACAATACATCGCTATCGACGTATTGATGTCACCGCGACGCGGATTGTGTTTCATGGTTCGTATACGAACTGAAAAAATTTGCAAACTTTGTTAAACCCATCTTGACCAGTAATGTTCCAATGCATGATTTAACTCTTGAATAGTTAACGACATTTCACAATGCAACACACTGTCACATTTGCGAAGAACCATTCGAGGCTAGCGATAAACGAGTTCGCGATCATTGTCATCTCTCCGGACGGTTTAGAGGCCCGGCACATTCGGAGTGCAATTGAAATTATAAAAATGCGTTTTACATCCCCATAGTTTTCCACAATTTGTCCGGCAACGATTCGCATTTCATTATCGAGGAAATTGCTACCGCTTTCGAAGGTCACGTTGAAGTATTGCCTATTACTAAAGAAAAGTATATTTCTTTCACAAAAAATGTCGAAGATATGGCTGAATCAGACTCGCGAAATTATACAGGGTGTAAACGGTATACGTAGCAATATTTTAGGGGGTGGTAGGGGAGGTCCAATGGAACATAAAAGTCCTATGACATAATGTCCAATCGGTCTCCATTTTACAGTAATAATGCCTCAAAGTTAACATGTCTATATGCTAAACTAATAGTCGCAGGATTCCATAATTTTGTACATACATTGGAGACAGCCAGTAGAGTAAAATTGTCTGAATACATTTTGTTGTATCTCGTATAGTTTAGCTGTTATAAACGTTTCAACATCGGAGATGTTTGTGGAAAAGATCGTCGCTACACGCACACAGATGAGCCGTAGCACAAAGACCGCCCGTTGTGAGCTGTTCAAGATGACCCAGTAACCAAGTAACTATGGGCCGCTTACAGTAGCGGTCCCATTGAGGATCTGTTTGGAGTAGCGGAGGCACTTAGGGTCGTCAGCTAGAAAATAAGAAATAAGTAAACGAAAACTCTACACGTGTTGTTAGGCCTTGCGCGCAGTGGTGGCAATTTGTTGCGTGACAGTTTTGATGCTCACGAAAAATGCATTGATTTACATGGAAGTAAACTCCTTTGACGACGTGACTGCAAAACGTGTTGTTTTTTTGCTGTGAGAAGTAGAAACTTCGCGTTCTGCAGGAATGCAGATCCGAGTTGTTACAACATAATCTCTTCCCTATGTCTCGCCCATTCTCGCATTGAATACGTCAGCGCGTGCTTTTGTTGTGAATTTTGAGCACGTGTTTATACTCGCAAGATGAGGGTTCCCCCTTTAATTTGAAGGGAGGACGAAGCAAGCGGCACCACCAATCAATCACGGCAAGAACGCTAGCTTCTTTCCGGAAGATATGAACATTGACTTTTCGGAAGATATGAACATTAATACTGTCGACAATCAAGAACGTGGAGCGGTCTTTAAGAATTTTAGACATTCCTCGGCCTGAGTTAATCGGTATATTGCTGTATCGATGGGTAGTACATGCGATGACTTCGGACCCGCATGTACCGTTGTCGTTCGCCGACTCGTGGGGCAATACGGTTATAAACCGTGACCCTGACGAACCGCTTTAGCCGGTCAGCTTAATTATTTTACGAAACACCAATATAGCAATTAAAAAGTATTATTCACCATCAATACCTACGCCTCGCGTTCGGACACAGGAAAAAATGGGTTATTATCGCCGGCAATAAGTCATAGCCTGCGTTAAATTTAAATACTAATAATCACCAATAAACTAATTAAAACTCACCCTTTCAGAAATTCACCTGCAGCTTGAAAACCTGCGTCACTAGATCACTGAACTCATCCGGGTCAGCGACGGATGCGTCCAGTGCACAGCTGGTCCCAAAGTAAAAGGGTCGCAACATCAAGTGCGATCGGGTTAATGTAGATACGGAATATTCACTTCACTGCACGGTTACTAACACTGATCACCTAATTTATTGTCCCACCAGGACAAGATGTTTTAGGTAAAAAGAAGCCAGCACATTTTCGAGACACACGTGCTTTGCAGAAGTGCAACGAACGAACCATCCTACACTTTCACAAAAGCCCGCGCTCCCTTCTTTTACTGCCAATGTACCCATTGCTTCGAGGTAGGCAGCAGACCCCACGTGTTTCGGTTCGAAAGAGTCCGAAGAGAAGAGAAACTGAAAGTCTCCGAGTTGCTATAAAGAAAAAATCTTGTTTCCTCTTTCCCTTTTCCGATATCCCGAGTTCACGTCTGCTACGAGGCGGAACCAACTAAGTCATAAATTACCGAAAACTGTAGGAAATCGTTCTCTACCGCCGACTCGTGGGACAACACGATCATAAACCGCGACCCTGGCGAAATGCTCTGGCCTATCAGGCTGATTAATTTTTGGGAACTAGCAATTAAAAAGTATTATTCAACATCAATACGGCTCGCGAAGAGACACAGGAAGAAGGAGACCATGTAGTTCGCTGACTGCGCGAAGTCCCGCCTGCTTCGTCCTACCTTCAAATTAAAGACCGATCCCTTATCTCTCGAGTATAAACACGCGCTCGAATTTCTAAACAAAAGCACGCGTCGACGTATTCCGTGCGAGAGAAGGTGGGTTTGAAGTTAGATTGGTCCCAAACTAACCAATGGGGCCTGCTTATCTCTCGAGTATAAACACGCGCTCGAATTTCAAAACAAAAGCACGCGTCGACGTATTCTGTGCGAGAGACGGTGGGCTTGAAGTCCGATTGGTCCTAATCTAACCAATCTGCCCTGCATCCCTCCCAAACGGCCGCTGTCCTGAAGAGTCCCTCTTCACAGCAATATCTCCTCCCCAAGGCCCACCTGTTCTCGTGTCTAAACACACGCTCGAATTTCAAAACAAAAGCATGCGTCGACGTATTCCGTGCTTGAGAAGGTGGGTTTGAAGTTAGATTGGTCCCAAACTAACCAATCGGGCGTGCTTATCTCTCGTGTCTAAATACGCGCTCGAATTTCAAAACCAAAGCATGCGTCGACGTATTCCGTGCGATTGCTCGATTCGATCGCAATTTATCGATTGCCGTCGTTTTCGCAGAGATCTGATGAGAAATGCGGAGCTGGAAGAGTTTGGTTCTTAATAGGTATTCAAACTCTTTCGTGGGTCGAAAGCCATAAACTTGCGGTGAAGTATCGCGGGGTGTTGTCTTCGCCACGGGATACGATGCGGCATCTCCTTGAGTCGAGTCGCTGAAGGATCACCCTTAAGAGGCTTTCCATCCGAAAAACACACCACTTTGGGAATTACATGAAAGATCAGAAGTCAACGCCCTGTTTCAATGTGTTGGTCTCACCAATATGCGCGAGCTACTATCCGTTTCAAACGCATGGTGCAAACTTTAGGGCATTATTACTGTAAAATGGAGACAGATCGGACACTATGTCATAGGACTTTTATGTTCCATTGGACCTCCCCTACCACCCCCTAAAATATTGCTACGTATACCGTTTACACCCTGTATTATATGCTACGTGGCTAAGTATTTATTGCAGAGCACAGCCGCTACCGTTTCCGGAGCGATCTGGTAGACTCTTGGCAATGTCTGTAGTAAGAACAGCCGCTACTGTTTCCGGAGCGATCTCAATGCCTTTGTAAGAGCAAGGTACTATAGTTTTCAAATGAAATAGTCCAAAGAGGTGCACCAGTAACTTTTGTACGCTGGAGATCAGCCGCTACCGTTTCCGGAGCGATCTCAATCCCACTGGTTGAAACTTAAGCTTCCTCTAGGTCTAAACATTCGTCAACTAAAGAGCGTGTTTTTTAATGCAGCCTGACTGAGCGCTCCGCTGCGTGTGCCTCCTTTTATACTGGAAAATTGGCGGGCTGGCGCATGCGCAGTGAGTCGATATTCGTTATTTTGCAGTTTTCTCGCTTATTGTTTGAGAATAAGATGGGTGAGCACGCTGGAAAGTGGGGTTAGGAATCGACGGTAGGAAAGTAACACGCGGTGTGCTGAGCTCTGAGCCAACACTGACTGAGTCAATTTATTTAAAACAAATCGTGCGAGAGCTTGATTAGCACAAAGTTGATCAAATCACTTGCGTGAGTTGAGCGGTGAATTGAGCACAAAGTTTTGAACAAAACAGAATTTCACACGTTGCGCGGCTAACACGAATAAACCACGTTGTCGCGACAAGCAGTATGAAAAGAGAGAGAACAAAGGAGACGCAGAAAAACGTTGAGCGTCTTCTCGAACAATCCTCGAGAATCGATCAAGAAAGTACGCATTATGATTGGGCCGCTCGGTTTACGTGGTGAACGGTGATTGGCTGAGCAGGCGACTAGGATAATCGATTGCCGGATCGATCGTCGATCAGCGGCGTGTACCGCTGCCCAGTAGGTGCTGCGGTGAGCTTGGGTGCGGCAGAGCAGAGAACTAATGGAATCTCAAACACTTATTATATAATATTTTGTTTTATGCTTTTGACAGTACTTATATTGAATTATTTCTAACGTTTCTATAATATTTGATTCTCTAATCTCTGCTTAGTTTAATATTAATGTATAAAAGTATGTACAATGGGTATGCGCGGTAACATAGGCTGGTTGCGTGGTAATGTAGTACTGTTCTATTTTATCGACGGTCGGTAACGTCGGGTTTGAGTCCCCGTGGGACGTTACACGGGGCAAAACGAAACACTTTTCGTGGGGTAAAACGGAAAACCTATTTAACTCAATTACACCAATCCAATTGTCTTGAAACTTTGCAGACGTGCGTAGTTATAATGACAATACAAAATTATGAAAAAAAAACGGGAGGGGAGATACAATTACACTGTCATCAATAAATATAACCCATAACCACAAATCCAAACGACTTGAAATCAGCCTGTAACCACAAATCAAATCAATTCAATCGATATGTAATATAACCACAAACCTAAACGTCGACACTAAAAAGCAAATAATAAAAAATATGCAAAAAAAATTTTTTAAGTTAAAGTATCGGTTGCGATTTGCAATTTAGTACTTCACGAAAATATTATTTATTACCAATCATGATTTGATAATATTACAATGAAGTAGGAGTAGGAATCAATATCATGAACTACGTATATAATTGAATTTTTATTAATACATGAGGTAGTATGTACATATACATTATTCCTTAAGAATTAAGAAATAATATTTTGTTGACATTGTTATCTTTTAAACGATTTTTTTTCTTACTTAGTAGCTCCCCAGCCTTTGAAAAAACGCGTTCAGCAGGCACGGGGCTTGCCATAACGCAAAAATATTTTTTTACAAACTCCGCAAGAATGAAATATTTTCTTGCATTTTCCTTACAATAAACAAGAGGATTTTTTTTCCTGGCTAAATAACTGTCTTTAAAATAGTTATCCAACTGTAATTGTATATCATTACTATCTAATGAGCTTCTATTTCTGCCTTCGATATAATTATCAAATGAAGCCCAAAAACTGGATTCATCCTCTGTCACTGGTGACACTGATGTTTCCAAATTTAAAGGAGTCAAGCTCCCTTAAACGAATTATCCTCCGCCATAAATATTCACAAAGGTGATAATCAAGAGCTGCACTTTTCACGCCTCCTCGCTGCAATCTCAGCCGTAAAGGACGCCATAGAGATTCAATGGCCTGAGTATTAGCTCTTGTTTCATTGTTTATAAATTCAATTGAGTGATTACACGTCAGGCGCCATATCCTTCATCACCAAGAACATCATAAGCTTTCCAACAATCTGAAAAAATCTTGCTTCCAGATGCTATATGCTTTTTGATAATAGGAATTAGGGTCGCCTTATCACGTTTATTGAGAGGGCAAATCTCAAGACGAAGCTCATTTGTCTCGATATCAAGAGCACCGAAAATCCATGTGCCCGCAATGACACGACCACGCTCGTATTTGCGACGGCCGAATTGCATATCGTCAATTTCGACGATTTTGCCAAGACCCCCAATTTTACCTGATTCCTCAAAATACGCATCAAGCCGGACCATGTAAACCTCCCGACAGTAGGACCAAATTATCCATTATAGTACTTTCGGATATAATTTCCCGACCAGGAACCATAATTTCATTAACGATATCAACCTCCTTGAAGCCTCGACTGAAATAATAAGTTAAGCGAAGAACATCTTCCATAGAAATATTCTGTCGCTGAAACCAAGTATTCTCTGCAAGCGTACGCTCAATGCGATGCTTGCGACACATCCATCGCATGCCGATGCAAACTGAGGACCCGCGATAAACGCGGGAAGACGGCTCCAAAATCATTAGTTCTTTCCCATTCTTTGGGCATTTTCTTCTATTGGGCAATAGCCCAATAAATTTGGACCATTCGATGCAAGTCTCTTGAGAGTACAGCACTTCGTTTAGCAATCTTTCAATATTCCAACCCCCTTCAAGGGCAATATCGTAAGTTGATGATGAAGCCATAGTAATAAATATTGAAACTGCCTCAACAACAATCACACTTGGATTGCGTCCAGTTTCTGTTACCGCATCCCTATACATTGTATCGTCGACTGCGAAACAATCGACGACGACGACGAGATAGTTGTGTAAGTAACGTCTGTATAGGTAGATTTCAATATATTATGCCGAAAGTTTTTTATTAATATCACAGAAACTAACAAATACCCGCAGCTGAAATTTTATATTAGAGGTTCTCTCTCCCTACCGCCCAACCCCCCAAAATTTCAGTTCATTCCGTTGGTTGGGTCATACCGTAGTATAGCCGTTAGTTGCTCTCGAAATCGAATGCTTAAGGCAATGTCTCATTCGTAACCTATTGTAACATTTTATCCATGCAACTTTTAACGGCAAAACTTGTTGAGGAGTTTTAACATTAAGATTCTTCGGTCAACAATTTCAAGAGGTGATTTCGCATAAGTGTTGTATTATAGTGAACATTTTGTGGTTTAATACCAAATGCTAATGAAACGCCAATTGCTATAGCCATGACTCCACAATCTCTTGGATTTTTTTGTTGTTGAACCATCGGAAAACGAACGGTTTTTTCCGTAATTGTAATGTGAGGATACAATTTTTCCAAAAAAAGTTTTTGTTCTTTGTATAACGGATTCGCGAAATTCTGCAGCGTATCGTATATGTAAATATTTGTCCCGTCATAGTAACTGCATGTCCAATATTGTGGACGATGCAAAATTTGTATGTGGTCTAAATCTTTCCTAACGGGTTCGATTTCTAGAACGTTATATCTGAGATATGTAGGTCCAATTTCATAATTAGCGGGTTTATTTAATAAGTAAGAAAAAACGGATATATGCGAATCTTCAAGCCAGCCATCGTTTGACTCACACCTTATAGTTTTCTTATCCTCTTCGGTTAAATATTTCTGAGGAATATTAAAATTTAGGTCTTGTGTTGTAGATCTTAGATCTTTATTTTGTACATGTACAGACGTTTTGTTTTTTTTTTTTATATATGAACTAACTTTAATAAACTTTAATGAAAGTTGGTATACTCGATAAAGAAGGCGCACTGCAGCCTATCGAGTGTTGTTATAAGATAAGGCGCGCTCCAACCTGTAAAGTTTACTCGGAATGGCGCACAGCAGCCGACCGAGTGTACTTTACTTAATTTGGAAATATTCCAACCTGTAAAAAACAAAAAATTTGTAATAAACACTATTATATCATACGTATTATTATTCATAAATGTAAAGGTCACTTACCAAATATAATATTTGTACTTTTATTTCCCCTACTGAGAAGAATAGAATGTCCTTCCAGGGGACTGGATACTAAAAAGATACACATTTCAATAAAGAAACAGGCTAGTAAAAATCAGCGCAGACTATTATTTGACTGCATATAAATCTGTATACATGTATAATGAAACAATAACCCAATCATTGAAAATATGTTCGTTTCATTATGCATAGAGCTTAATTAAAATAATGATGAAGCACACTTACATGTAAGAAAATAATGACGAATTCTCGATGCCAGGACACGCGTGTCTCTGTCGATACGAAAAAGAAGTGAGCTCCAGTCACCCGCATCGTTTTGTGTTTCGCCCGAACCTAGGCTCACATGCCCGACGGTAAGAGCGAGCCCTCCACGTACCAAGCAAATGTACCACCGATCACGTCCCGCCGCTATCGCGCGAGATCTTCTTTACCATCGTGACATTTCAAAAATGTTAACAACTAACACCTAGCAGGTTATGATTGAATGACAGCCAAGTGACATTTATAAATTATGCTTTCGAGGCGACACCTACTGGCGTCAAGTGGAAGAGAACAGCGTGACGTCACAACTCTTAATCCTAAAAGATATCATTTTGATCAACAGACGCGGTTGCGTCTGGAAGCTAATTCCCTCCTTCCCTTCTACCGATAGGCACACTGAGCGACCATGTCTCTATACACGAAAGATAGCGAAATTGACAGGTTGCCAGAGCTATTTTAGCCTTATTATCTTATTTTATGACATAGTCCCGGTGTTTTTACAGCATTAAGCGAATCATTTTTTTTTCGAACCCATATGTCGTTTTACGTAATGTATCAAACTATTTGTCTAAAATATATAAGAATTAATCTGAATTAATAGTTATCCCCCCCCCCCCCCCCAATATACATGACTCATGTATGAAAGAAGCTAATTCCCTTTAATTCGCGAAAAAAGTTCACCTGCAAAGATTGTGAAATCAACTTTGCTAATTCCAATTGTACCTTTAATTCACGAATGTCTTTCACAAAAGATTGAAAAGTACTATCTTCACTAATGTGGCTGGCTTTACATTGCAAGCAGTCCACCATAATCTATTTTCTTAATCATTCTTAATGCTATGTCTTTAGACAAATTTTGTCGATTTACCTTATTTGACAAATTTCCAGAAACTTGTGCGAAACAAGATGCTCTGTCTATCTATCTCATCTTCTCCGGACAACCTCCACACCTGTGCATTCCCTTCATTTATATCCATCCAAGCCTGTACGTCCCCTTCAATTCTACTATCCAAGCCTGTGCGTCCCCTTCATTTTTATCGAAGTCCTGTGCGTCCCCTTTATTTCTATAATATAATTAGCTTTACATAAAAACTCTAAATTGCTGCAATACAAATACAAATATCTGTAAAATTAAAAGGAATACAATTTTTTACTACAATATATTATTTATTTTCTACATGCATGGTACAAATTTCTAGAAACTTATGCGAAAGAATATGCTTCTCTGTCGAACCTTCTCCGGATAACTTCCAAGTCTGCGACTTTACATAAGAAATCTATTAAATAAATTTGGCGACTTACCTTGTTAATTGAGACAATAATTCAGTCTCCTATTTAGTGTAAAAACTCCTGACATTTCAAATTTGGACCACTTACATTATTTGACACTTGGAAGGTTATAAAGTTCAATGGTATATTTAAAAAATAGGTATGTACAATGACGGACAACGATCCCCGCCGAATAATCCCGAGAGTCGACGAACGAAGAACGAAACATGTTTCAGTTTCGTTTTGGCTGAAGGTGCGCATGTGACGCGTAGTATACGTATTATCTTTGACGAAAAATTTCTTGAACAAGAAGCAGAATCAGGAAAAGGAGAAAAATTTTACCGTTTACGACTGATCCATGAGACGATATTATGATATCTCTGTCATTCGTGGACCGATTTTATTGAAATTGGTCTTATTCGAAAGCTTATATGCGGTTTACATAAGAAAAATGCCTTTAAATTTAGAGAATATTGAAAGCGTGATGAGATAATTAATGAAATAAGTTTCAGGTTAGGTTGGAATAGCCCGGGGACGAGTAAATAGTAGCGGTAGCGACAGTCGACATATACAGGGTGTCGATTCATGTGCGTGGCGTCGAGACGCACCGCGTCTTTAGATATCGGACACTCCGCGACACGTCATTTACCTGCCGATCGTTGCACGAACGATACACGATCTAACGGTACGCATCGTCGATCAATACGATCGTCCTATAGATTTTCGCGGAGAGAAAATAACGATTCGCTTACACGTGCAACGGCGTTCGCGCGATAAGAAAACGTGAGTGCATATGTAGCATGTTAGTGTTCGATCACACGCACGACTTCGGAGCTACCGCGCCTCTGATCTCTGCAACGAATTATCGCCAAAACGAAACGTATTACCCGTCAGCACCAACCAACAACAACACTGATAAAGGCAAGGAGCGTAACGGGAACAAAAGGAAGAAGAAGAAGCGACAAACCGTTGACTCATCGAAACGTTCGTTTCCTACGAACCCTGGGGTTCGTCGTAACGTACTAATATACCACTTATATATACACACACATATCTAACACGATGTATATCATACTGGATATGACGAGTTCACCGACTTTCGACGATCGTATCACTAGGATCGAGATGCACTCTTACAATCCGTACGCAAACAGGACGTTCGACAATAACGATGAGATAAGATTACCCGTTCAGCAACAAGATGTGTACACGCTCCCGTGCGAAAGTTATCTCTACGTCGAAGGACGCGTCTCTGTGGTGGCAACCGCGGAATCGGAGGCGAAAGCTGCGAGAATTTTTCTGGACAACAACTGCGTCGCGTTCATGTTCGACGAGATTCGCTACAAATTGAACGGAGTGGAGTTCGATCGTTCCAAGAATCCGGGAATCACATCCGCGTTGAAAAATTACGCGTCGTTTTCCATCGACAGGAGCAAAGCGTTGCTGAACTCCCGTTGCGACCATATCCTGGCACACGACCGCGACATTTTTAGTAGCGCGTCGTTCAATTTCTTCGTACCCATGAACGCATTACTTGGATTCTGCCTAGATTACAAACGTATCGTGGTGAACGTGCGACACGAGTTGATCCTCCAACTGCACCCAGGTCCCATTCCCCCTCCAGACGCTCCATGGGCCAGCTTTCCCCTCCACTGACTCATGCCCGCCTCCACGGGTCGCGTTCCCCCACCCCCTTCTTCCTCGCCGCCGATGCGGTACCCCTCGCCACGCCTCACCCCCTCGCCCTGCGTTTTTCCAGAATCCACTTAGGATATCTACTAATGTTCGGCTTATTATTATCAGAGTCCATATCAGCAGTATCATGTATACTTGACAGTAAAGTGATGGTTTTTTTCGCACGTGGTACATGCGACACAATTGTCATATCTTTTTGAAATTCGAATATACTGGATCTCGTTTCCCTAAATTCGGTTGACGTAGAAATATTGTACCGTAGAAATATTTCCCGAATTTCGGTTGACGTAGAAATATTGTACAATAATACCAACACAAGTTGATTGATATTCGATGTGATTTGACTGTATCTTACATTGTCAAGTGACTACAAGATCGAGTGGTTCTCTACGCAAGGTCGAATGTTTTCGCTCAAGGTACAATGCTTCCTCAAGGTCCAATATTTCTAATCTGACAAAATTCTTGGAACGCAGCTTATATATTGTTTTGTGTGGCGAAGGGATGACCAATCAGCGCGCTTGAATGTCGCGCCACCAAATGTCGTCGGTGGGTCCGTGGTCGCAGAAATCGGGAAAGCCCGATCTAAGGGTGCCTACCCGGCAGATATCGTCCCCCGCGCGTTTACGATCGCTATTCAACGCGAAGAGGGACCCTACCGAATACTTACACAACAAACGTTAATTATCTCTAATATAGTCCTCAGCACCTTGCCTTCTATAATTCCACAAACAGACATAATAATGTACTTTAGTTGGCCATAATCGTAAAGCATTCGTTGGAAATCTGACACCACCTATTTCGTCGCGTGCTTGTCATACAATTTCAATCTGTGTAACGACACAACGTCAATTACTGAAAATTCAGGAACTTTAGCACTGTGTGAAAACTCAGTTATACTGTGTTCCAATTCGAGAGTTTACTTCTCAACAAACGTTTCGACTGGCAAAATGTGTAAACGTGGCCAGGACGGACTTGCTACATTTTATTAAAGTTCTCGTGTAGCTAAGCTTACCCTGAATGGCCACTTCAGCGCGTACGTGATAACCAATCAGGTAATATCTTAGCTACTACTTCCGCGTTACCTATTGCTTGCACCCTTGGCGTAATTTTTCTTGTAAAGGGAGAACTTGCGATTGCCCGGCACGGAACCCTAACGAACTGCGAAGGCTTGCAATGAAGTATACACAATAACACTCCTCGAAGGTTGACAGCGCACTGAAAGAATACTGTGGGGTCTGAGGTCAGTGCCTTTTGGGTAATATCAGTATTCTGGCCGAAAGCTAATATCCGTGTAATCCGTGCACACGCGCGAGTACCGGAGGGTTAAATTATTGTGAAATTTAAGGGGTGGTTTCACCCCCTAAACATGCAAACAGGCCAAAATAAAAAGACACCTTGTAACTGCCATCGGCACGACCAAATACGAACATTTGGCGTGCAGATGGTCGACATGGTTTATGACACGCGCGCCAGCAAAACTATTTTTGAGTAAGCCACTTTCCGTTCCTTTCGTGATTGAATTTTGAACACAGCATGTTTTTTCTTCGAGACTTTCGTTTACTGCCTCAATGGTTATTGCGGGTATTATAAACTTCGAGTTTCCGAAGGTCCCAGGATGCGAGGCCGGGCGGCCTGCGACCGGCCACATCATACGCCTCGAGGACTTGGAGGCAATCCCGCTGCATTGCCAGGAGTATTTCTCCTGCCAAATCTCACCCCCGTTACGGTGGGAGCGCGCCGAAAACGCGCGAAATAGGTGACGCGACTTTGGGCCTGAAAATGACCGATTTGTTGATACCGGCATCGAGTCAACTAATTAGGAGGTGTTTTCAGTCGCGCGCGTCTTGCCGGAAAATGTGTGTTCGGCAGACGCCAGCCTTGGCCCACACGTCGACAAGGTCTAGCATCTTGTCCGCGATAAGACATTGAAATAAAGACTAACATTCGAACTGCTGTGTAATTCTATAAGGGAACATAGTTATCTCCTATTTCGGTCATCTAAAGCATATCGACAAACCAGAACAATTTGAGACGAACACCTGAAAACCTTTGAGAGGTGGTTTCATCCCCTAAACATGCAAACAGGTTAAAATAAAAAACACGTATATCTTATTTTTCGGTCCTCTAAAACATACCCAAAAATCAAAGCAATTAGAGGCGTACTTGTGAGTGCACGGGCGTGGTCGCCAGCAAGATACGTGGCATACTTTCGTTTTCATTCATTCAGAAACACTTCCAAACTGAATTTGAAGCTGACAAGTACGTAGCACTATGCAAAAATGTCCGGTGGAAGAATACATAGCGGTATTGGGTACAATATATCACGGTAAAACGTTTTTTCAGCCAAAAACTGACCTCCATGCACTCCATGTACACGCACGAGTACCGGAGGGTTAATGGCAGGGGCACGAGCCATATATAAAATTTAAAAGGACTTAACCTCGCGTGCAAGGAAAATATGCCTGTATGTGCTCCTAAGGATTGTGCCTCTCGGGGCGACATGGTAGAGGCACTGTTCTTATATAGAACTTAAGGAGCTTAATCTATTGGAACTATACGTATATACATGTATGTAAAAAATATGATGCCATTAGAAAATATCTAACAAGTGCACGAGCCTTATATAAAAGCAATTTTAAAAGAACATGACCTCGCGAACAAAGGGAGTGTACCTCTATGTGCTCCTAAGGCGTGTGTCCCTCGGGGCGACATAGCAGAGGCACGAGTCTTGTATAGAACTATGAGAGCTTAACCCATTATGTCTATATACATATGTGTATGAGCATGTGCGTAGCATGATACCACAAGACACCGTGTGGTCAAAACCCGGACCTTATAAAGAATTTAGGGACTTAATGTCCTAGAAGCAAGCGCACACGCCCCTTCGTTAGGAATATAAGATACGGGATTGTATGGCAGGGCCACAAATCCCGTTGAGTTTTAAGAAGCTTAACTTATAGAGTCTAAATGCCTGTATGCATGCAAGTAGCATGTTGGGCCGACCAATAATCAAGCCAACCAACGCCTACGATTCGAGGAGTGTGCGGGGCCCAGTCTCCCTCTTCTCCCACTCCAGTCAGTGACGGAATTTGTAGTGTGAGACCAGGGACTGGGTTAGTCCATCCTAGGGGTGAAGCTCACCCGAACCGATCCCTCAAACAACTTGAGCTGTCGCCCCTTACCTCTTATATAGTTCCAGGAATTTGCGCTCGTCTTCACAGCAAATTCTCTACTGTCCTCCTGCGGTGCTCCCTGATGCGTCACCTCCATATCCCTGGTCCAGTTAATCTTCTTGAAGACTGGTCCGACCTTCAGGTGTGGTTCTGACACTATTTTTTTTTACACTTGGTGGAAATCCCCGCGGATTTCGCATATTTCCCATATGTGGGACTCGAACCCACAAAAACCACCAAGATGGCCTCCTCGGGGGCGGCGTCACGCATCTGAGGGGGAGGACTTGCACGAGATCAAACTAGCGATGCGTTTGTTACGGGCCGGGGCTGCGGCAACGCGAGAGGCCGGCGAGGAGGGTATTTCCCAAGGAATACGGTTTATGAGGTTGTTAGTTAGGGGCGCGGACGAACCTGATGCGAAATCAGGGAGCCGCTAGGATTATTGACGGCGAGGACGAACCTGATGCGAAATCAGGGAGCCTCTAGGAATGGAGTCACACGCGGACGAACCTGATGCGAAATCAGGGAGCCGCAGGAAGGTGAAACGTCGTGAACGAACCCGATGCGAAATCGGGGAGTCACTAGGATGAAGTTCACAGACGAACCTGGTGCGAAACCAGGGAGCTGTTAGGAGGTTGGATTATTCACAGACGAACCTGGTGCGAAACCAGGGAGCTGTTCGGAAGTTGGTAGATTTACAGACGAACCTGATGCGAAATCAGGGAGCTGTAGGATACGGACGAACCTGATGCGAAATCAGGGAGCCGTAGGAGGGTGAGGTTTCGTGGACGAACCCGATGCGAAATCGGGGAGCCACTGGGTTGGAGAAGATTCCTTGTTGTGGATGAAAGGTTGCGAACGAACCTGATGCGAAATCAGGGAGTCGCGGGAAATGTTAGTAATGCCTCGTAACTCTTAATTAATATTTGATACAACTCGAGCGGTAAAGTTGTATCAGTGGGTGAGTGCTACTAATATTATAAGGATCGCTGGGTAAGAGATGGGTTTAACGAATCTACTCGATTTACACGTGAACACCATTCGTATATTCAATAATTAGTTATTGTACAAATGTAAGTGTCGCGATTAAATAATAAATAAAAGTGTGTAGGTTACCACTAGTTGCACGGTGTTGACGCACTGGCGATGCGGGGCGTACGAGTGGCTATTTCAAAGTGCCAAATAGGATATAAACCGGACTCGCGGATCCTATCAGGTTAACTATGATTCTGACAGGAACTTTAGCCCGATCTTACCAACTCTGTACGAGCGTGACACGACGTGACTCTACGCGTGACTCTATAGCTTTTAACCAACGAGGGATGAAACCAAAGGGTTTATATAGTCCCAAAAATGAGTGGGGATGCATTAGGAATTTCCATATAAGGAAATCCTTCGGGGTCGTCGTCGTGTCACTCCCGTTCCCATGGTCGTGATCCAGATGGTCGAGATCATGACCCCCTTAGTGGTATGTGATAAACAAAAAGGCTTTTAGGGCGTTTTCCCTTCGCAGACGCGAGCTCGAAAAATGGTTGAGAGCGGCGTATGGGAAAATTCCACATACGTAACACGTTCGTTTGCCCCCCCCCCCCCCTCCTGCGCATGCAACAACACCGCCCCTAACCCCGGCATATCATTGCCGGGGCCATCCCTGGGGGAGATATCCTCCCCCAGTTTCTACTCGGCGACGGGAGCAGGCCATGCGCCCGCGCCGCCCGTTGGGGCCGCTGCTGCTAGGGTGAATGGTGTCCCCCGACACCACCCAACTCTGCGGGTTTGCCGGGCTTGCGCAGCAACACCAGACTCGCCTCCTTCCACGCCGGGGGGAACTTCCCGGTCCTCAAGGTGGCGTCGAACAGCCGCCTGTGGCCGTCCCCAAGGGCGCCCATGACGCAGGCCCATACCCGCCCGGGCACACCGTCCGGCCTCGGAGCCGCCTTTCTCCGGCGCATAAGGTCTACCGAAGCGGCGAGCTCCTCGTCGCTGACCCCGGGGCGTCATATGTATCGACGACCCGTGTCAGCCATGGGTCCCCGGATTCGTCGACGCCACCCTCCCCTGCTACAGGGGGAGGGGGAAACAGCGTCGTGATGACTTCTCCGAGGAACCCAGGCTCGAGACCCTGCGTAACTGGGGGCGTCCATGGGCCGAGTTTGATAGACGCGGCCTTATAGGGACGCCCCCAAGGGTTCTCGTCTAGGGTCGCGACGAATTCAGCAGCCGAACGGTCTTTCGCCCGGGCGATTTCCCCCCGGAGCTCCCGGCGCGTCGCTGAAAAAGCGGCGCGCAGCCCCTGGAGTAGCCCCTCCGGTACCCGCCGAGGATCTTTTCGGTGGGTATTGGTGTACCGGCGGCGCGCAACGAGATTCGCCGCGCGAAGCTCGGCGATCTCAGGCGTCCACCAGTACACCGCCTTCCGACCCCCAACCGGCGCCCCGGCTCGCGGCATAGTGGCGTCGCAGATGCTCTGCAATGGCTGCCGGAACCAAAGGGCGCCATTAGTGGGGTTGTCCAGCACGTCGCCCGGCAACGGAGGCCAGGCGACGACGGAGGCGGCTAGTTGGGCCGCGTCGACGTCTAAACGTCCGAGCGTCCAGCGTGAGGGCTGCTCGCGCGCTCGAGGGACACGCGGAGGCAGGGAAACGGAGGTACCCAGGATCAGATACATGTGATCTGACAGGGTCTCTGTGTCCTCCGCCACCCAGCAGCGCGACGTCTTAGCAGCAGCCGCGGGGTTAACCCAAGCCAGGTCGATTACTGATTCACCCCGCGTGCTGCGGAACGTCGTCACCGCATAGGGGTTCTTTTACGAGAACCCCATTGCCTCCGTCCACTCGAGCAGCTCCTCGCCCCGGGAGTCCGTCCTGGGAGACCCCCATGCAAGTGCATGGGCATTGAAGTCTCCCATTAGGATGACCGGCCTGGACGACAGGGGGGTTATGTAGTCCCCCACCTCGTCCAGCCGGTCGGTGAACTCCGGGACGGTAAGCCTCGGCGCGAAGTAGCAGCCCACCACGAGGAAATCCCCCCAACGCGCTGCCATCCAGCGCCGCCCGTGCCGGGCGACCGAGCACGGCTGGGCCCCTCTCCCTATCTCCCACACCATCGCCACCTGCCGATCCGGATTTGTGGACCGGGAAACCCGGTCCTGCAACGGATACGGCTCGGTGACGACGGCCAGCCCGGCCCCCAACCCTATGCGAGCCTGCTCAAGCAGGTCGTGCGCTCGCATAGAGTGGTTCACGTTGGCCAGCAGGATTAGGGGGCCTCTAGGCATCGCGCGTGGTCGTGATGCCGTGCTCCGCCGGATCCCGCTCGGGCCGGGCCTCAACCCCGGTGTCGGGTGGGTCCGCCCCCGTCTGCCTCTCCGTCTCGGGCGGGGGGACCCCGCTGCCGTAGGACGCGGCAATGGAGAGCGCGAGCAGTCGCGCCTCCTCCCCGTCGTCCTCCCCGCTTCCCTTTTCCATCGGCGTTGGAGAAGGAGTGACCTTTCCTGATTTCAGGAAGGCCTCTCTCCCCTCCGGCTGGGTTCCGGGAGGGGAAGGGGGCGTCGGATTTACCCGCGCCCCGCACCTTACGCTTTTTCCCCTTCCCGGAAGCCCCCCGAGCCGGCGACGAGGCACTGCTAAGCGGGGTGTCCGGGTTCTCCCGGTCCTTCCGCTTACCCGGCCCCGATTTCGCCGCGGAGGTGGCAGCTCTGACACTACTATGACAACCCTGCATCGCTTTTCTACGTCCCTCTTTCACACTATCTTCAATCCCTCTCCCTCGTTAGTGACCCTTCATTCTTTAATTTCCGTCGTGATCCAGTTGCTGGATGCCTCATCATCTAGGGTCAGCAACAGGCTGCCGTTCCTCCAGCCCCAACGGGATACGGTCAGCGAAACGTCTGCATCAGTAGAACATTCCAACAGCATTCCGAAGACGACCGATGCTTGGGTCCTATTCAGTTTCGTTGTTGGATATTCCATCGGCACAATTGCCAGTACACTCTCTCGCCGTTGGTCCCCGTGCTCCCGACCATGGGCAAGAGGCAGCACCCTTTGCCCCGTTCATGTAACCATCCCAGCCCGCTGGACTCCGCTTGTTCGGCTGCTTGGGTCATGATAATACGTCCCGTAGACTTGTAATACCCTATACCACCATTAGAAAATAGGGAGCGAACACACAAGAAAGAAAGAAAAACCGCCAGGGCCCAAGGAGCCTCCACTACACTTTGAATCTACTGAAACGGCTACACTTCTCGCGGCAGGCGTGCGTCACCGTGTGTACTCAGAGTATCCCGCGACTCTGCCCATATACCAACTACTATCCCCAACATACAGACGAATTCAGTGCCGGCATACAGTACTCGTTCAACATTCCTTTCATATCCTCTTCTGCCCTATACATTGTGCAGGTCCGATAACGCACATTCAACTCGACCGATCAACCGCTACTTTGTGCCCATGACACTGGTCATAGGTGCAGAGTTAATGGAGAATCTCATGAGCCGATCTGCGCTGGCATGTAATCACTCTCTCGTTACGTAAAATACCCCTGCTCCACATAAACAAAGTGCGATCGGCACCATCGCGTTCTAACTCCCTAACAGCTCCCCTAGCACAACTATGCCGAGTCCCTACCATGATATACTCAACTTTTTCTATGTAGTATACGGGGGCGAAGAAGGAAAGAAAATAGGGCGCTTTGTCCCGTGTACCCGTGCGCTGACCTACGTAAGTCCGACGCAAGTTCCGTGAGCCATCCGAGAGCGAATGCGTTTGCCCATCCCTGCCCTAAGGCTAAGATGCGAGTGTACATATGCCAATATCCTCGCGGATGCTCCACAGGAGTAAGGGAAAGGAAAGGAAACAAAATATGTATGAGATTCAATCCATAAAAAGAATACATCGACAGCGAATAGAAAAATAAATTCCCACAGAACACGTGTATAACCTAATATTCATCAAGTGTAATATAATGTGTAAGCAAGTCGACGGCCAGTATTCCGTAGATACACTTCGCTAAATCAAGTTTTAAAATGTTCAGACGTGAGTTTTCCTGACTTTGAAGATCCGATGTAAATATTAACCGGACGGAATAGACTTCTTTGCACTATCGGACCAAGTGTTCCTGTAGATTCCTTCAAAACTATGTATAGTGGTGAAAGAAGACGCCCGCTTACTGATATAATAGGCACTATAGTGTGGCTATGTGTTGTAGAAGATATCGATTGAATCGTCGCTTCTACCGTTTTCATTCCTAATTTCGCCAATGTTCGCCCAGAATGTATTTCAAGGTTGAAGCCACTCTCATCTGCATTATAAATTTCTTCAACTCCGACAGCTGGGATGTTAGACTTTAGGCGAGAAACAAACGATTCTGCGATATTTATGATATTGTCAATATCTTCAAAACGTAAATTGCGTCCTGAATGTTGTTATCTTGCGGGACACAATCATATGCGCAGTCTTAAAGTTCCAAATCCACTATTTACCTGCCACGATTTGGGGTAGGTCCATCTGATTTGTTGCCTCCAAGACCCACAATCTTAAATTCATGTCATGAACAATAGATCTTCTGTCACAAGCTTCTTCAAACTTTTGCAGTACATATTCCACAATAAATGCAAAATTATCTGCATTTGTTCCACCTCTCTCTACACTCGCCTCCCACTTGTATAGCTGCGACAAAGATTTAACCATGCGATAATTTTTCTGTACACTGGCAAGCGATCGACGTGCCTTTTTTCCACTTTTCCAAGACGTTACTGCTTTTCTCTTATAACTTAAGTCATCTTTTCCACGTTCATTATCAACAGTACATTCTGCAGGGTCAAAACTGTCTTCTTCTTCAATTAATGGTAGGGAATATCTGTTCTGAAACTTTTTAATAATGTCCCGAATTTCATTGTGCAGTTCCGTTTCTACTGAGTTTATAGGTGTCTGTATTATACTTACAATTTGAAACGTAGTGGCTAACATATTTATTTCGTTAGCAACATTAATCGACTGGATTTTAAAGAAAAGCCTTTCAAACAATGATCACACACTTTTTTCAATTCAATGGTAACTGACTATTTGCAAAAATGTAACTGCTATTCGCTGCATCCTCGGGAATATTTATATCAATCAAAAGACGCGAGTACGTAATTATGTTTACCGAAAAGTGAATGTGGCACAAGAATATTATCAGTTACAATTAAAATGATGCGAAGTCACTGTAAATCTTCACGCATTATTTATCGTGTGGTTTAGCTGTAATGAGTTTTACCTTGCATGCAATTTTAGGAACCCCTAAAAGCGGATATCTAGAAACGCATCCCAGCGAATTTCAAAATACTGTATACTTTTGTTACTTCAGGAAGGAAAAGCTTATACCCAAATGTAGTATTTGTGTGCATAATGTGGCAAGTATTTTTGTTTTAATCATTTGTATGAAGGATATCATTATTGTACCAATTACAAACCGTAATTTTCAATGTATCTGTCGTCTTCTATTAGTATAATTCTTGCAATGTATAGTCAAATAATACACCATGTACAAAAAGAGACTGCGTAAGTTTAAATATTACTTTATGCGGTCACTTCATTAATGAACACTGCTATAATGTTATAATTAAATTAAATATTAACTGTAATATTATATATATGTTATTAGTTGGATAGGTAAGTAAAATTGATTTAGAATCATTTAAAATTCATATACATATACATTATGCAAATCGGAATTCTCGACAAGGTTATCGGCATCAATGCGATTCTCCGTCATTTCAATGATAACATATATATTTTGCAAATGCATTGTAAATCTTCACGTAATATTTATTTTTCGTGTGGTTTCCAAAATAGCCTAATACGATTACACTTCAAGTAATACATGTACGAATATGCTGTTATCATACTGATTCATGCACGTCACTGATTAGTTTTAATGAGTTTTACCTTTGATGCAATTTTAGGTTCGTACTGCCTTGCTTAAATAATTGAAAGCTGTCTGAACTTTACATAAATAATAATCTAAATATGACTTTAAGAAACCATGTTATTAATGGAATCTGCCAAGATGGACTTCAAATTCGGTAATAGAAGTTTTATTTGTTTGAAAAAACAATATAACACATATACTATTTATATGTATGAAAAGAGATTATCCAGAGGTATTTCAGCGTATATTTAAAAAATGCATAAACTTAATTTTAGGGGTTGGAGGTGTGGGTAACTTGAAAAATATGGATTTTTCGAAAATTATTTTTGCGCGGTTTTGTAGATATAAAAAAAGGATGCAATTTTTGTTTAAACTTTTCGATATCTCTCACACTTCCCGAGATATTCCACGGAAAAGAAAATTCTGAATTTTTTTCAAGGGGTGATTTCTCCCCTAAAAATTGCATTATGTCACCAACAAAAAATAAGGTTCTCTTACGGATGAACTACTCTACTTGCACACCGAGTTTCATAATATTCTGAATTTTCGGGTTGCCGAACGTCCCTTGTTAGCGTATTTGTTTTACTTTTTTTAATGTTTTTATGGAAATGTAAATGACTACTCGGAGGATCAACTGTTACGCGACCGAATGATCGTTGAGACGACGAAGAGAAAATCGTACTTCGAGCCTGGTCTCTTATTAAAACAAACATATTTTCGATGGCTTCCAGAGTATATCGACGTAAAAACGCGTTGACGCCAATCACAGTGTTAAATTAAGAAGTACAGTTTAAACTAAAGAAAATTATAATTTTACGTTTAACTAAATAAGGACTTTTTCTTGCAGGATGACACGCGCATAATGAATTTAGGGAGCCAGAAGAGATGGATACACGATCCAAGCAGTAAGTTGCATTGAAATTACTTTATATTACAATGTTGGGGTGTTCGTAAAGAAAAAAATTAAGGAAGAAGTGATGAGAAATTATTGTAAGATGTTATTGTAAAGGATGGGAAGATATTTATCTCGAAAGTGTATGAAAACCAATGAGAGTTTAGGAGCTAGCGGTTGGCGGGATATTGATAGATACGGTTTTATCTTGAAAAGAATCCGTACCTCGGGACCCAGCGCGCACTTTTTTCAAGACGGGTAATCTATTCCAGGTGTTGATAACGGGTATGATATCGGTTTTGTTTCTCAAAACAGTTATAAGACTCGAAATAATCTTCAAATAGTTATGAGTCAAAAAGGTTCTGGCCTACATCGATTTCGATTACGGTTCTACAAAACCGATGTGACATCGGTTCCATAACGATTACCTATGTTGCGGTTAATGATCTAAATAATTTGAGGCGTATATGGGGTGTTCGGCTACACGTGGGAATAAAGCTAAGGGAAATTACACCAGAATAAGACCACAATCAAGAATAACGATATTACGGTTGAGGCTTCGTTCGTTAGTTATAAGCCTTTATAGATATGCCTAAAAGCAGGCACTCCGCGTGTAGTGGCGCACGTGGGGCAAGCCAGGTGAGGTTTCGAGCAGTGGTATTTAAAGCCGCGGTCACACGAGATCAGTCACCTCAGAGTACGACGAAATAAACAATTCACTTTAAATAAAATCGTGGGGCGCGATAGTTTACAACAGGATATACATCACTTTAATACAGAAGCAAACGTCGAAATGAATTTGTTATCAGAAAGTTTTCATTCGCATTAATGAAACACATTATTTTCATTGCGGGATACAGATTGTAATGTGACATAAAATTGATAAACTGCAGTTGATCATGTTCTACTTGCCAACCGATACATCAACTTCTGGTTGCTCATGGTGCCCTACGATTCTATTTAAAGTGATATTAACACTATCAAAATTGTAATACAAGAAATTAATTATTTTTTAATTTTTAGTGCTTTTTTTTAACAAAATCGTTTAATATAAATCTTTGTATATTTTTTTTATTTTCTAGTTTTTAGGGTTTGTGGATTTTTTTACATAGTTATATTACATACTGTTACGTTTTGGAGTAGACATAATAAAGATTTAATGTATAACAGTAACAGAACATCAACTTGTACAAGAACAACAGTAACGAATACAATCTCTAATGTAGCAATATAAGTTTCGATACGTCTGCTCTCAATGGCGTCTGTATCTCAAGTGACAGCTTGACAGGCGATCGATCGGATCGCCTTCTTCTCCCTGTCCTCTTGTCCCGCTCGCGAGCACCAGTGGGCCTTAGATTCCCATCCAAGGGGTGTTCGCAACACTGCTCCCCCCTCCGGGGAAGCGGTCGTCCCGGCCGCTGCAGTTTCTCCGTTTCCTGCAGCCGTACCCTGGTCCGGAAGGGTGGAAAAGACGCCGCGTGGCCCCTTCCGTCCGCTGCCTCGGCATTCGCCTTCCGGCCCAGGGGAAAACCACTCCAAAAACCCTGGGCAAGGCGTGGGTACGTGGATCTTCGCGCCTCTGCCCTTTTTTTTTTATAGAGGGGGAAAATGCTTGATGCATACCCCGGTACGGGTACCGGCGTTATGTGGGACTCACCACCCTAATGGTGGGATACCCACTAAAAACCCCCTCTCTTATGACGGCCTTTATGGCGCCTACCCCACTGTGGTGGGAACCTCGAAGCATTACTTCCACCACAGTGTCCAAAAAACGGTGTAGGCCGCGCCTAGTATGTACAATTTAATAAATAAATAAATAAGTATTACGTACATATTCACACATCAACGCACAATCACAGCATTTACACATATCGGAATAAATACGCGGTTGACGTCACAGCTAAAGTATCATTCACACAACACGAAACGGTATAAATACGCGCCCTCCTAACGTCAACGGAATAAATACGCGGTACAGTTAAAACGCCCACGTCTCCCGGTTGGCCCGCCTTTATTGGGAGGTGGGAGGGACCAGCCTCCTCGCCCTTTTACTGGGGGGAGGTCTACCCCCTTGGGCCGCCCCATTCCTTTTTCTTTTCTGGGCCCTTCTCCTTCTCTCCAGGGCCCTCCTTTGGGCCTCCTGTCTGGCTGCCGCAGCCCGGGCGTCCCTCAAGGCTTTCTCAGCCACGGCCTCCCTTCGAGCTTTTGCGCCCATGACCGTGGACGCAAATGTTCTGAGGTGCCCCCACTTCACGTCCGTCCCCATCGCGAGGCGGACCACTGTGTTTGGGTCCACCGGGGCCTCCAGGGCCTCGGCCAATGCCCGGCGCTCTTCCTCGAACGCCGGGCATGCCATGAGGACGTGCTCGGCGTCATCTATCGACGCCCCGCACTCCTCGCACGCCCCATTAGGGGCTTTCCCGATTCTTGCCCTAAAGGCCCCGAAGGACCCATGTTCGGTGAGGAGCTGGGTCAACCAGTAATCCGGCTGTCGGGCCAGCCCAGCTCCCACCGGGAAAGTGCCCACCTCGGGCATCAGCCGCCTCGTCCAGTACCCGGGGCCCATCCCGTCCCAGACCTCCTGCCATTTCGCCATGGCAGAGGTCAGGGCCCTGCGCCTACTCTCACCCGCTCTCGTCTTCAACACGTTCGGGTCGCACCTTACGGCTGGATCCGTCCTGTCCGCCGTCCTCCGGTCGTGGAGCTCCCTCCACATCGCGACCTTGAGCTCGAGGGGCATCCTCCCCGCGAGAACACAAAGCGCGAGGCGCGATACCGTCCGGTACGCCGTCGTTGTCCTTATAAGGGCTGATCTCTGGGCCCGTCGGATGGAGGTGAGGTTTACGCCCACCCCTAGGGCTGACGCCCATGCCGGGGCGGCATACGTCAGCACTGACTCCCAGACGTTGTAGTACAGTCGCCTCGAGGCGACCGAGGGACCTCTAACATTTGGGAGCAGTGCCGACAGGGCCCCTACCACCTTGTCTGCCCTTATGACCGCCCCGTCAAGGTGCGCCCTAAACCTCCGCCGGCAGTCCAGTGTGACCCCCAGGTACTTGGCCGACCGTGTGGCCGTCACCACCGATCCCATCACCGGGAATTCCCTTCCTTTGTCCGCGCGCAGGCGCGCCAAGACGATGACCTCGGTTTTATCCGAGGCCATCTCAAGGCCAGTGGACTCGAACCAGGCCCTAACCTTCCCGAGCGTTTCAGCCATCATTGCCTCGACCTGGGTTACGTCCCTAGCAGAGAACATAACTGCCAGGTCGTCGGCATAGGCGATGGCCTTGACAAAACGCACGGGACCAACGGTCTTAAGGACCCCGTCGTAGACGAGGTTCCAAAGGAAAGGGCCTAGGACCGAGCCCTGAGGAACCCCCGCGCAGACTCCGGTCGTGACCTCGCCGTGCTGCGCGTGCACCGTAATGTAACGGTCGAAGAAGTAGTCCCTGAGGACCCTCCTGACCGTTGGGTGCACACGCCTCACCACTAGCTCCCGCGCGATGGTATCCCAGCGGATGGCGTTGAACGCGTTACGGACGTCGATCAATACCATCTCGCAGAGTCTCGGCCTAGTGGTGGCCACACAGCCCTCGGCAAACGCCATGACCTCCCGGGCAGCCTCCACTATCCCGACCCCTCTCCTAAACCCGAACTGGTTCGGGGAGAAGGGGTCCCGGCCAATCTGCCTCTCGATCAGCTCCTTAACAGCGTACTCCCACACTTTACTCAGAGCTGGGAGTACGCTGATCGGACGGTACGCGTTGGGCTCGGTGGGCTGCTTGCCGGGCTTGGGGATAAGTACCACCCGAGCCCTCTTCCACGCCGCGGGAATGGATCCCCTCCTTAGGGTGTCCGTGATCGCCTCCATGAGGTCCTGACGGAACGCCCTCGACACAGCGACCACGACCTCCGCCGGGACCGCGTCCAAACCCGGGGCTTTGTTTGGTTTGAGGCGGGATATGGCCTCCTCAACCATCTCCATATCCACCTCAGGGGCCGTCATCATAGCCCTTAGGGCCCCTTCCTCGGGGGCAACACCATACCGGGGGGAGGGGGAAGGTACCGTTACAAAGAGATGGTCAAGTATCTTCCGGACTTGAGCCGGAGTCATCGTCATCCTCGGTGGTCGCCCACCGAGTTTGGCCATGACAGCTTTGTACGGCCTCCCCCAGGGGTCCAGGTCCACCTGGGCACACATGCCCAGCCATTGGGCCTGCTTGGCCCTCCAAATGGCGACCTGTACCCCTCTCCGGGCCACGGAGTATGCAGCCCGTGCCTCCTCCGCCTCCGGGCCACCCCTCCTCCTCCGCTTCTTCACCCTACGCCTGGCTTTCAGGCACGCCTCCCTTGCCACGGCCACCTCCTTGCACCACCACCCGTTGGGCTTACGGGTCCCGCGGGGGAGGGACTTCTTCGGGAGCATGTCCCTGTAGGCCTCCTCGAGGGTACTTTGCAGCCTTTCCGCCCTTGGTTCACCCGGAGGTCCAGGCTCACCTAGGTCCTCATCTTCGACATCGACATCCCGCCGTCCGCGTAACAGCCCGAAGTGCGCAACCACCTCGGCAGCGTCCATATCCTTTATGGAATACGGCTGCCAGGCGGCTGTCCTGATCACAGCCCTTGTCCTCCTGATGGTATGGAGGACATATCTGTGATCAGAGAACGAGCCTTGATTGAGGACCTCGCTCTTGATACCTCTGGCTGTCACACGGTCCGCGGGCAGGATGTCGATGAAGGACCTCCTCCCGTTCCTCTCGAAGGTGAACCTGAACTTCTCCGGGATCTTAACCGGGACCAGCCCCAGGCCGGCCAGCAGGTCGAGGATCGCCGTCCCCTTCCTGTCCAGCCGTCCGCCTCCCCAGGCCGGAGACCTGGCGTTCCAGTCACCTGCCAGGAGCACGCCCATGCCCACGGACCTCGTCTCCGCTATTATGCCCTCGATGGTGTTTAGGTATTCCCCAAACTCCGCCAGTTTGGCTTTGGGTGAACAGTAGCAACTCAACAGCACCTTCCCTTCCCAGCTGACCGCCGCAACCCCGTTTGCCACCACGGGGCGGGCCATCGCTGGGAAGTGGCCGTTGAATCCTGTCACCCAAATGGAGACATCTCCCGCCGCATCCTTGAACCAATAGTTCAACTGCCGATACGGCTCGGAGATGACCACCACATCCACCGAGAGCTGAGACATTATATGCTCCATGACGTCCTGGGCTAGACGGCTCCTGTTCAGGTTGATCTGGACAACCTTAAGGGCCATTTCGCGCTGCGTCACCCCCTTGACCCTTCGTCTCCGTCCTGGGTGCTGCTCCGTTAGGCGGCCTGTTAAACGGGCAGGCGAGGGATGCCGTCACGTGCACCGTCCCAGGGCCCTTCCGCCCCTCCTTGAGGCATACGGCACATCTGGGGGGGGGGGGGGGTTAGGGCATCGGGCGATCTGGTGGTCTGTCGCCCCGCACCTTCTGCAAAGCTCGCTACCCTCCTTGACGGCTCCACAATCCCTGGCCATATGCCCCATCAGGTGGCACCTGTAGCACCTCGTGTTTCTGGGAAGGGCCCTGGCCTTTGCCCATGACAGGCCCGACCTGAAACGGACTCCGCCCTCCCCGAGGTTCTTCAGGAGGTTAACGGGGGCCTCCACCACGGCTGTTTGCGTGCCCCTAGGGCCCAACCTCAGCATCTTGAGCCGGAGGTCTCCCGGGTCCACCTTCAGGGCGCCCCCCAGGTCCTGACGGACTTCCGGGCCTTCGACCGTGGGATCGAGGTCCCTGACCTCTAGGGACACCCTGTTTTGGAGCGGGGTACAGTCCAACCCCGCCCCAATTATCCCCCTAATCGCCTGTGTCAAGGCGTCCACGCTGGCCCCCTTCTCCACCTCGAGGAGGATGTGGCCCTGCTGGGTCTTCTTGACCCCCCTAACCCCCGCGAGTGTCACCCTCCCTTTGGATAGCAACAGTTTGTACGTCTCAATGTACGTTGCTGTAGTGGGGACCTTGACCAGCACCGCCTCGGGTCGCTTCCTCATCGTAGGCGGGGGCTTAGGGGGGATCTTTCGGCCCTCCTGCCCTTGCCCTTTCGAAGGGTTCTTCGGGTTCGGGGTACCGGTCACCTCTCCCCGTACCCCCTGTCGGCCCTGGGCCCCCTTCTGCCGCCTGGGAGGCTGGATCCGCCACTGCTGTTGTTGTTGCTGCAGTTGCAGTTGCTGCTGATGCTGTAGTTGCAGCTGCTGCTGCCACGCCCCCAGCGCCTGCATCTGCTGTACCTGGGGGTCCCGGGCGTCACTCGGTACCCCATGCGCCTGCCCCAGCGTGGGCCATTTCGACCATCACTGCAGCTGCATGTCCTGCATGGTGGGCCGCAGCAGTGGCCATTGCGGCGGTGGTGTCCCCTTCCCAGGTTCCACCTGGGTGACCCTCTGGGATTCGGCGGAGGGCCTCTGAGCCAGGAGGTCCTTCCTCCTCTGCTCTCTCCGATCCCTCTTCGACTGCCCTTTAGACCTCGGTGGCTTCTCAGCTCCGGCGCCAAGCCTCTCCCCAGGTAGTGGCGTCCCATCACCACGCTCTTCACCCCCGCGGGGATCCTGGCTCGGGGTACGTTGCCCCGTCGGGGTACACTCCGGGCCTGTTGCCCTCACTGGGGTCCCCGCCTGGGCGGCCTCCTCACACGCCCTCTTCTTATTTCCCACCTGCGGGGATGCCGGGGAGGTCCTGGCCCTCTTTGCCCCGTTCTGGCCACTCTCCTTACCCTTCGCTGGGTCCCCGCCAGGGGGGTTCACCCGGAATTTCCCCTTAGATGGGGTGCGTTGGGGGGTTTCCCCTTGACACCTTCACCTGGCGGGGGGGAGTACTGCGTCCCAGTATCCCTCGTAGGTCTCGCAGGTGGGGCCTCCACCCCCCTCCCAGTCTCGCCGTCTGCAATTTCCTCAGCGACCGCAGCTGCCGCCCTCTCGCACCTCCGTGAAACCTTGGTCATAAACTCGATGACCCATTTCACGGAGGCGACCTTGGACGACGCCTTCCTGTCGCTGAAATTCGCGGTCGCCTTCCCGCAATCGCGGATGTCGGCCCCCAGCAAGGTGGCCGCCTCCGACAGCCGGTGTCCTCTATCCCCAGAGGATGCATCCCCCCCCCCTCTGTGTAACGGGCACCCTTGCTGTCCCACCCTGCTGTTGTTGTGGGACGGTGCTCCCGGGGTTGATGGGGTTGCTCGGCTCCCCCCCCCCTGCGATTCATTGGGTCCTAGCACCCACCCCTTGAGAGTGGTTCCCTCCACCCTCGAGGCCGAGTAGGACCTGCTCGTCCTCTCCTCACTGGCCTTCTTGGTGGGGGCCACCGCCAGCTCGCTCAAGGTCCACTTCTCCTTGAGCGTAGCCGGCCTCCGCACTTCGTCCACCGGGGGGTCCGAACTACCTTTCAGGGGGGGTGTCCTAGCCAACCCCTTCCCCTTAAAGATACCCGCCGGCCCATCCCCGGTCCCCTTAGGCTGGGGGGTATCCCTACCCACCCCTCCCAGTTGTCCCATCCTTCTTTCCCCTTTCCCCATCGGAGAGGGGGTCTCCGGGATAAGGAATGGTCCCTGGTCTTCGTTGCCCGGTCTAAGCACCGCCTGTGCTTCATCGTGGGGGAGAATTTCACTGAGGATTTCCTCAAGCGTCCTCGCTCCCCCCTTCGTCGACACAGGTGGTGGTTCTGAGCCACCCTTGCTCGTCCCCTCCCCCCTAACGGTCCAATCCATGCCCTTGTCCTTGTCGTCAGTGCCATGGTCTGCGGCTGTGGCTTTTTCCGGGGCTATCGCCCCGGTGGCACCGGCCCGCCGAATCAGCTCGGTGTCGTCGGACTTATTTGGTCGTACTCCCTTCTCGCTGCCGACGGGGCAAGAGAAGGAGGATGGCCCAATGCCACCAACCGCCTGGTTTATTACATCCGAGGCCAGGCTTGGTTGTGTCATTATCCATAGTTAGTCTTAGGGGCGACGACCCCACCGCCCAGCGGATTTCGCCTACTCGACGGCCCTGGTATTATGGCCGCCCGCGGCAATGCCGACCCCGTTGTCAGAGGGACCCCCTAACGCCGCTAGGTCCTGACACAGGGCAATTGCCCCCCTCCTCTCTATTCTCCCCTCCCAATTCCCCCTTAGCGGCCACAGCACCCATACTCACTACGCACCCTCCCACTCACACACACCCACCACCCACAGACATACGCCCCCAGCCAAACCCACTCACACACACACCCACACACACATCCACACTACACACACCACACTGTGGCCGGGCTATTACAGTGGAGGGCCGCCATCCCCCCCAAGGGAGCTGGTCCGCGGCAGGGCCTTCGCCTTCCGCATAAGGTTTTTAGGCCCCGGGTCAGCTTATAGCCACTGCTAGCCGGGGACGTCGCCCCCCCCCCCCCCGTCCCGGTCTGGCCACCGTAAGGAAGACCATCCCGGGCGAGCGGGGAGGCAGCCACACCCCCCGGCCATTCCCCTATCCGCCACCTGGGGACGCGCTCGGTCGGTGCTCAACCTAAGTCGGCCGAGGCC
Organism: Andrena marginata; assembly: GCA_963932335.1. Classification (NCBI taxonomy): domain Eukaryota; kingdom Metazoa; phylum Arthropoda; class Insecta; order Hymenoptera; family Andrenidae; genus Andrena; species Andrena marginata. Next base: position 21,244,866 of record OZ010663.1, read on the forward strand.
GACCTAGTCCCCCGCTCCCCTCCACGGGGATAGAGGGACACCGAGTCGCGCCTCTGCTCTCCACTTGCGTCTTCGAACTTGCGTGTTTCTTTCTTGCGCGGCCTTCCTCTTCTCCGACGGCGCATCTTCTTCTTGGGCAGAGACGGGCGTGGCTTCCTGTTCCTCCGAAGGCCGGGGCTCCTCGTCCTTTCAGCCGCCGGGGAGCACGGCGTGGCTCGTGCGACGGCTCGGCGGTCGGGGTCTCCCTCGGTGACGGTTCCTCCGGAACTCCAACGGCAGAATCCCGTGACGCTCCGGAACTTCCCTGGGCGACTCCGTTCCGTCCGTCGTTCCCTGCGATCTGGCCGCTCCGGCGTTTCGTCCTGGTTCGTTCTCGACTGCATGCTGGTCCGTCCTCGACGTCCTTCCAGTAGTCCAGTAGTCCAGTCTTCCAGAGTTTCCTTGTAAAAGAAGCGTCGTTCTTATTAGACGGGAACCGAAGGCAGCTCGTTGGGACCGTACGAGTCGGAAAGCCGGAAAGGAAGGCCGAGCATGCAAGCAGAGGGTCGCAGCTAGTCGCAAGCATGCAAGCGGCCCAACCTCCAACCCAGCCACCCGCCTTGCCAGCCCTGGCCGTCTTCTCTCTTTCTCCTCCTTGGCCTTGACTTCAAGATGGCCCCATTCCTCTTCTTGGTATCTGGTGCTGACCCAGGGAACCGTCCTTTGCCGCTCGTCAACGCCCCCGTCTCTGCGATGCCTCCCCCGGCCGACCCGTGCAACTGCGTCGCACGTCCGTCCGGTGAAGGGCGACACCATTTCCCGTCTGCTGTCCACCCCCTGCGTACTGCTACCTGGGGATCCCCCTGAGTTCCACACCGGAGCATACTCCGGGGCTCAGAAGGTTCTCTACCAGGGGGGGGGGGGGCTAGCGAGGCGGTTTCACGTATGTCTGCTCCTCGCTGCGGACCACCACGCTATTGTGGCACATTCGGGGAATTCGGGGTCGCATCCCAGCCGCGGTGGCAGTTCCCCGACACCTGGCTCCCTCGTCGTGGGGTATCGTGTTCCCTGAAACAGACTCAAAAGGGGGGCCGGGCTACGAAGGCAGCCTCCGCAGCCCAGTCCACCAGATTAGCTTAGTCTAATCTTCTTTCTTGAGTCCAGCGGTGGTCCTGCAACGTCTTCCCTCCTCTTGCAGTTGTCCTTCGTACTTCGCAAGGCGGCGCACGTGGACCACCTTGCACTTCTTCCTGCGTGATCGTTGGATCCTGTAGACGACGTCATTAATCCTGTCCACCACCGTGTAGGGGCCTTCTCAATCCGCTTGTAGTTTCGGGCACTTCCCCTTCACTCTTCGCTGTTGGAACAACCACACTCGTCCTTCTGGCTGGAATTCTACTGCGTGAACCCGGTTGTCGTACCACGACTTCATCTTCCAACTGTAGATATCCAGACGACGTCGAACGAATTCGTGAATCTTCTTCATTTTTCCGCGGATCCATTCCGAGCATCCCTGTTCGATGTCCTCTTCTTGGTCTACTTCCGGGGGCAGTCCTCTCCATAACTGCAGGGGTAGACGTAGTTCTTGACCATATAGGATCATCGCTGGTGTTAGTTGGGTAGCCTCATGTCGCGCTGATCTATAAGCGAGGAGGAACATGGGAATCCATTCGTCCCCATCCCGCTGGTGCTCTGAAACAAACATTGCAAGATATTGGAGCAATGTCCTGTTCAAGCGTTCTACCAGACCGTCGGATTGCGGATGCAGGGGAGTTGTTCGTGTTTTCCTGATTCCCAGCAGCTTCAGCAATTCTTTGAACACGGAGGATTCGAAGTTCCTTCCTTGGTCCGTGTGTATCTCCAACGGTACACCATGACGACACACTATGTTGTGCAGAAGAGCTCTTGCCACTGTGACAGCTCGCTGGTCTGGCATCGCGATTACCTCCGGTCACCTGGTAAAGTAGTCCGCCACGACCAGTATAAACCTGTTGCCGGCCAGAGACCTCGGGAGCGGACCCACAACGTCCAGGGCAAGCCTCTCGAACGGAGCTCCCACGTTTTATACTCTCAGGTCCCTGCTCCCCGTTGACGTGGTCCCTTCTTCGCCGCACAGGTGTCACACCGCCGGCACCACTCTTGAACGTCCTGTCGACACGTGGTCGACAGACCAGAAGAACTGTTGGCGGATCTTCGCCAAGTTCTTGTTCACTCCGAAGTGTCCAGCTGCTGGCGCATCTTGAAACTCCTTCAGGACCTCTGCAACCCTTTCGCGCGGCACCATCAAAAGCCACGAGGTCGTCGTACCATCGTGGGACTCCCATTTCCTGAAAAACAAACCTTCATGAACTTCCAGCGAGTCCCAGATCGACCAGTAATATTTCAGCTGTGGGGAGAAACGAGCAATGTCTTGCCAACCAGGCTTCTCCTCTTCCCCCTTCTTTTTAAGGATGAAGCCAATCTCTCCATCCTTCTCTTGGCTTAGTTTCCACTCGTTCTTGTCTTCTTCACAAAATATTCTGTGAATCTTCTTCATAGAGTGCATTTCCTCTTCTATCTCTTTTTTTATCCAGTCGGTCGCATTTCCTACAATCTTCTTCGATGCAAGGTCTTCTAGAAAGTGCATCGGCGTTTCCGTGGGCTCTTCCTTCCCGGTGTCGAATCTCGAAGTCGTACTCTTGTAAACGTTCAATCCAACGGGCAACTTGTCCTTCGGGATTCTTGAAGGTCAGCAGCCAACGGAGCGCTGCATGGTCAGTACTTACGTGCAATCTCCTTCCATAGAGGTAGTGGTGGAAATGCTGGATAGACTTTACCACTGCTAGTAACTCCCTCCGAGTCACGCAGTAGTTCCTTTCGGCTTTACCTAAGGTTTTGGAGAAGTAGGCCAATACCGGCGTTCCGGTTAGCCTCTTCTTTAATTCTTTGAAAACTTCTTGACACCCTTCGGTCCATTGGAAGTTTTGTTTGGCCTCGGTGAGGCGATGCAGGGGCTTGGCTATCTTGGTGAAATCCTTTACAAATTTTCGGTAGTACGTGCACAATCCTAGGAAACTTCTTAATTCCGTGACGTTCTTTGGCTGTGGCCATTCCCAAATGGCTTTAATTTTCTCCGGATCTGTCTTAACTCCACTCTCCGTTACGATATGGCCCAGGTATTTTACTTCTCGGCAGAAGAAGGAGCATTTCTTGGGGCTCATCAATAGTTTAGCTTCACGTAAACGAGAAAACACTGTCCGTAGGCGTTCGAGCTCCTGTTCAAAGTCATTCCCGTAGATGATTATGTCGTCCAAGTAGACCAAGCAGATTTTTCAGGTCAGGCCATGAAGCACATTTTCCATCAGTCGCTCGAATGTTGCAAGGGCGTTGCAAAGTCCAAAGGGCATCGCCTTGAACTGCCACAGTCCCGTCCCGACAGAAAACTGCGTTTTCTCTCGGTCCTCTTTGTTCATAGAGATCTGCCAATATCCGCTCTGCAGATCGACGGTTGAGAACCAGGAAGATCCAGTGAGGGCGTCCAGGGTATCCTCTATACGAGGTAGAGGATACGAGTCCTTTTTGGTAACCTTATTCAGACGACGGAAATCTACGCAGAACCGTATACTTCCAACCTTCTTCTTCACGAGGACGATCGGGAAGACCAGAGGCTCTGCGATTCCTCGATCACACCCTGAGCCAACATCTTCCTGAGTAACTCTTCCACTTATGCTCGACGGTGTAGAGGTAACCTCCGTGGTGCCTGTTTTTTGGGCTGGCAATCCCCGGTGTCAACGGTGTGTTTTACCCGGTCGCAGTTCCCAATCTGACTCGAATCCGTGGCGAAAACATCCTGAAATTCGTAAAGTAATTCAGCAAATAGTTTCTTTTGTCCTTCTGACAAACCTGACGAGCAACGTGTATACAGCTCTTTCAAATGCTGTGGGACGACCTTTTCCCTTTCTCCTTCTGGTTTCTTCTCCTCGGCTCTCGGCTCACCAAAGCGTATCTCCGATTCGCCGGGAAGGCACAGCACATTACGGGAAAGGTCAATGTTGCAACGGTGTTTCCTCAGAAACGCCGCTCCCAAGATGCACCTTTCCACTATTTCCACGACGTAGAAGTCTTCTACACTCGACAGCTCTCCAACGCTGACTTCCATGCTCGTCTTACCGAACACTTTCATTTTCTCTCCCGTAGTGGAGCGAATGTCGGTTTCTGTCTTTTGGAAGTCGTTCCTCGGGCACAATTCTTTTTCCAGAAGGTTGATTAGAGAACCTGTATCTAGAATAATTTTAAACGATTTTCCGTTAATTTTTCCACATACGTAGATTTCTCCAGTTGGATTCCGCGCAGTCGCCTCCTGCATCGCCACACTTTTGACGACTGGGGGACTGTTCCCTACGGTCCGGCGTCTCCCCCTTACGCCGTCCTCTTCCCGTTTCCCTCGTAGGCTTTCTTCGTAGGAGCGGCTCTTGCCTGGCCGTTCTTGGCCTTGAAACAATCCTATTGCAGGTGGCCCAACTTTCTGCAGAGCTAGCACTTCGGTGTTCTCAGCGGGTCATCCGTTCGTTCCTCGGGTTTTGCAATTCTTGGCTGTTTCGCCGGGAACCTTTCAAAATTGTTAAACGGTTTAGTCTTTCGTTTTTCTGTGTATCGTTCTCGCGCTTCGGCCGCGGGGCGGCGAGACATTGCCTCGACGGCCTCGATCTCGAGGGCCCTGGTCACGGCGGCCCTTAACGATGTAAAACCGCCGAGTCGCAGTTCTCGCTGCATAACTGAGCTCGACAATGCCGTAACGAATTGCGACGCGGCAAGTTTGTCGCGTGTTTCCGCCGGGCATTCGGTGAAAGCGGACTGCGCTAATCGCTCGATTTTGGTGGCAAGCGAGGAGATGCTCTCATCTCCCCGCTGCCTATGGTTCTGGAAGAGTACGTAGTTTAGATTTGACAGATTCTTCGCCCCGTAGCGGAATTCAAGCTCGAAAACCAATTCCGTGAAACTTTCGCGTTGGGTGGCGGAGAGTGCGGTAAGGACGCTCCTCGCTACGCCCCCGAGGGAAGCAATCAAGGCTGTAGCCTTTTTCTGGTCATTCCAACCATTAGCGCGCGCGATCGTATCGAATTACACCTTGTATTCCTCCCACGATTTTTTACCGTCAAAAATTGACGGTTTCACCGCGTACCCCAAGCTGAGTACGTGCAGTTCCGACAAGGGGGTAGCGGCGGGCGCACAAATGGGTGCGGGGATATCCGTTGGCAAAACACTATTTACAACACTATTTACAGGTACATTCTCCCCACCCCGAGGGTTCGCGCCGCTACCAACCGAACTATGGCCATTTTGTAACGAAGCGGTTACGAACTGAATCCGTTCCTCCAACTTCGCCATGCGTGCCTCAAAAGCCGCTTGTGCCTGACGGTCGGCGGTCTCTCTCTCCTCCCTGCGTTGATCTTCCCTCTGCCGGCGGGCTGCGTCTTCTCTCCGCTGTTCCCGCATCTGTCCGAAAATGCTGAGCTGGAGGCTGGTGAATAGCTCCTGCAGGGACGGGTCGCCCGACGCTCCGGAAGAAGGGTTCGCGGAGGCCGCGGATGCACAAGTGGGCATCCCACTTCGAGTGGGCATCCCACTTCTGACACCAATGTTACGTTTTGGAGTAGACATAATAAAGATTTAATGTATAACAGTAACAGAACATCAACTTGTACAAGAACAACAGTAACGAATACAATCTCTAATCTAGCAATATAACTTTTGATGCGTCTGCTCTCAATGGCCTCTGTATCTCAAGTGACAGCTTGACAGGCGATCGATCGGATCGCCTTCTTCTCGCTGTCCTGTTGTCCCGCTCGCGAGCACCAGTGGACCTTGGATTCCCATCCAAGGGGTGTTCGCAACAATACTTATATCACACTCTTCATGTACATATATATTTCCTCGTACGCGATTTTCATATACAGGGTATTCGCAGGAAGCCTGGACAGCGGGATATCTCCTAACGTAGTGGAGATAAAAAATAAGGAAAATATGGAATTGCGTTGTTCGAGGCGGCCAATTTATTAGCGCAGACGAATTTTGTTTCGGTTATTATTTTATAAGATACGATCGTCAAGTTCGGTATTTTAAATGGAACTACTTTTTTGAAGAGCTGACTCGATAGTGCGTTCAGTAAATATACTAAGCCGATTCTGGTCCAACGCAGGGCGAGGGGGTGAAGCGGGACGAGGGGTACCGCACCGTTGGCGAGGGAGTGGCGGGTGGGGGGAACGTGATCCGTGGAGCAGATAGGGGCGAGGAACGCGCGCTCGCTCCACGCGCACACACACACACACACACACATGGGGGGGGGGGGGGGAGTACCGCCGATGGCACATCATCGCGGTCCGTAGTTAAAACATACGAAGGTATTACGCGTAGAAGGTGCAAGTCGAAACCTGCATAGTCCTCGCGCGAGCACCGTACAAAAAACGTATAAGTGTAACGATGGAATGTCCACTTCCGAGAATATTACGCAGCATCGGTGGGCTCGCTATATCTGAACCGAGAAAATTCAAAGCAGACCGACGAGCTTCTAATTATCGTCGTCGTCCGAAAGAGCGATTGCGTCCGCGATAGCGGCGGTATTCGAACAAGGAGCGCGAGACAGAGGTACGATAGTTTCGTATATCTCTCTGTCGCTATTTATCTCTCGGGCGGAGGTCAGAAAAAACATACGGCGGCACGACGCGTAGAAGATGCAAGTCAAAACCTACACGTTGTTATGGCGGGATCACCGCGCCGAAAGCATAGAACAGTAGCGATGAAGGTTGACTCCCGAGAATAATGCGCAGCATAGGTGCGCGCCATCTCGGAACCGTATAAATTCCAAGCGTACGGACGCGCTTGTGGTTGCGATACTGATCAAAGTTAAAGTATGGCATGACTTAAGGCGGAAGTCTATGTATCTCCTTGAATGCAAGTGTAAGGGGGTGGGAAGATTTTAGGTAGGGATGTTTGTATTAGGGCTGTAGCTGTGGACCGGGTACCCGAGATACCCGGGTACTCGGGTACCCGTGAGATACCCGGGACGAGGAAAATTCCCGGATAAGCGCTACCCGGGAAAACTACCCGAGATACTCGAGAATCTCGAGAACTTACAGAGTACAGAACGTGATTCTGGAGCGACGCCTGTCAGAGAGATGCCGTCTGGCACCCCGTGGCGAGGTCAACCCTCTGCGGTACCTCACCGAATTTTATGGCTTTCGAACCTCGGAGGGGTTGGAATAACATTAAGAAGTTTGAAATGCCCAGGATTTCCGCATTTCTCATCAGATCTTTGCGAAAACGACGCCAATAGATTCCTCATGTTTTTCCGATGAAAATAATACCAAGAACGACGTAATTCGGACCATAATGAAGGAAATTCCACGAACAAATGTTTTGCATTATTTCAAATTCATTTCGTTAAAAATAGTCCGATTTACATGCAATTTGGCATGATTTTCATCGGAAAACATAAGGAATCCATCGGTATCACTTGTATATCAATACGATAAAGAGTTAAGAATTATTTTATTTCTGAATCAGGTATTATGAATCCTCGGCCGACCGCAGCGAATCGAGGTCGGCCCCCCGTAGTCGAGGGTAAAATATTCATTACAGTATATTAAGAAGCTATTTAATGTTCATCGTATCGATATGGAAGTGACACCGATGGATTCCTTATGTTTTTCCGATGAAAATTATACCAAATTTCGTGTAAATCGAACTACTTTTAACGAAGTGAATTTGAAATTATGCAAATCATTTGTTCATGGAATTTCCTTCATTATGGTCCGAATTACGTCGTTCTTGGTATTATTTTCATCGGAAAAACATGAGGAATCTATTGGCGTCGTTTTCGCAAATATCTGATGAGAAATGCATTCTATCCGCGCGGAGTTGAATTTTCGTTCAGGTAGTACGCCTAAGATTCCGCACGTGCGAAGGATTATCCCGGTCTGCGCTGGTATCGTAAACTAATAAAGTAATAAAATGTTCGCCTAGCCAATACAGCAAATGAAGGTAAAGTTAAAATTTGGCCAGCACATGTTTCAAGACTTGCACGTAAGATATGCAGAGTGTCCCATCAGACACAGAAAAAATGCAATAGTTTTTGCTATCATAAAAACGCTATCTGTGTTAATTTTTCAAAATTTGATACCGTAATTAACTTCAAATAACATAATCAAATCAGACAGCACTGTTAAACAAAACATAACATTATTTAATCAATTTTTCCTCCTCCCTACAGGGCTTAGTTTTAATCTAATAACAATTTTGACCTCGGAATCAGATTCTGCGACCCCAAAAACCCCTGGAATGACCATCTTCATAATGATAAAGTGTGAAATGTGAACGTAAGGATGGCCAATTTTATGTATATTTAATCCTTTCCCTGTTTACTAAAATAAGAGAGTGTGTTAAAAAAGTCTACTCTTCTTATGATTGTATTGTTGATGTAAATGTAGTCCGATTTGCATGAAATTTAGTATAATTTTAATCGGGAGAACGCCAGGAATCCATTGGTGTCACTTTCATATCGACACAATGAACAATAAAGAACTTCTTAATATACTGTAATGAATATTTTACCCTCGGCTACGGGGGGCCGACCTCGATTCGCTGCGGTCGGCCGAAGATTCATACCTGATTCAGAAGTAAAATAATTCTTAACTCTTTATCGTATCGATATGGAAGTGACACCGATGGATTTCTTATGTTTTTCCGATGAAAATCATACCAAATTTCATGTAAATCGGGCTATTGTTAACGAAGTGAAGTTGAAATTATGCAAAACAGTTGTTCATGCAATTTCCTTCATTATGGTCCGAATTACGTCGTTCTTGGTGTTATTTTCATCGGAAAAACATAAGGAATCGATTGGCGTCGTTTTCGCAAAGATCTGATGAGAGATTCGGAACTGGAGATTCCTCACTTCTTAATGGGAATTCCTGTCTCCCCGAGGGTCGAAGCCTTCGACCCGAAGGCCATGACGCTCAGTGTGGCTTCAAATATGGAAGGATACTCTATGAGATCTCGAGACTCTCGAGTATCTCGGGTAGTTTACCCGGGTAGCGCCTACCCGGGAATTTTTTTTTCCCGGGTGTCTCACGGGTACCCGGGTACCCGTTCTCCCGGGAAACGACAGCTCTAGTTTGTATATTTAAAGCAGCTCGCATCATCGAAAGGGTACAAATCGTGAATGGTAACGCGTCGGAAAGAGTCCTTTATAGCAAGTATTCGCGTACGCTTAAATAATAACATGCAGACATTCAAGAATGCGTTTTTGGTGCTGGCTCAGATGTCCGAGCTTTTGAGGACCACCGCGGAATCTCGCGATTGGATGGAAAGGTGCGAAGAGACAATACGACACATCGTTGCGTATCAGTGAGGCGAACGCGTGCCAGTGTGGGAGAAGCAGCGAATGGTGTCGCTACTCGCGCAAACAAAAACATTGCATGCGATAATGCGAGGACGGTTATTGCGAGTAGGGTGTGGGCAGGCCGCTCGGGCGACGGCACCCAAGGCCGTGTGGGAAGAGCTTGAAACCGCGTTCAAAAAGCGTTTGTGACCGGGGCGTTGATAAACGTGGGAGCGGTCGATCCACCCAAATTCTTCAGAAATCGTTCAGAATTCCTGTTGAACGGTGATTTCGCGCGTTACGATGCTATTACGGAGCATCGCAGCGTATCGGTGAACACTGTTCTAAACGCGGAATTTATGTTGTGAGACAAGATGGACGTAAAGAGTTTCGCAACGCGTAACCAAGTACTCTTTATGTCATCGAATGTTCGCGAGTGGTACGCTACGCAAGTGGTTGCTCCGACGTTGATCGCGATGGAGAAGTTTCATGAGCGCGAGAGTTGATGGACATTACGAGCAGTCATATTCACACTACTCGACGGTGCTCCGTACGGGTGGTGTGAGACTCCCCATGTCCGTGGACCAGATGCAAAAATTTGAGGAGGCCAACGACGCTCCCGTGAACATCTATCTGTGGTCCGACGAGGATGGCTGCGTACCGCTACGCGAGTCCGGCACCAAGCGGGGAGGGAGACACGCAGACGTGCTGCTGGTCCAAGATCCCAAGGATTCGCAGCGGTACCATTTCGCGTGCATCCGCACTCTCTCCCGCTTGATTTCCAGCCACCTCGGCAAACACGGGCATCATGTGTTCGTTTGCGATAGGTAAGAAAATAAGAATAATAAATAAAAAAAAAAGTTTTGAGTGACACGTTACGGACGTAGAAGCGTTTACATTGTTTTGTTACGTATACGTTTTAGGTGCCTCAACTTTGTCTCGTCAATGGAGCGATTGCAGCGGCACACTGCGGATTGTCTACGATTGCACGAGTGCCCGGTGCAATTTCCGTCCGAAGACGAGAAAATTTTATGGTTCCAGCATCACGAACACAAGGAACGCGTGCCATTTGTCATCTACGCGGACTTTGAGTGTTTGCTGGAGGACATCCAGCAGCTAGCGACGGATCGTCGTCGTCGTCCCACGTACGCATATCAACGCCATGGAGTTCACAATGTAGGATATTACGTACATTGTTCCTACGACGAGTTTTTGTGCGGATATCGAGCGTATCGCAGCGATACCGATTGTGTACAGTAGTTCGTGCATGAACTGCAAGAATTTGCGAACGTTGCGTGCTCGTGGTTACGCACCAAGTAACCAATGATATCGTTAACGACGTAACAGTGGCGGAGTTTTCACGTGGCGATCGCGTACCACGTATGCGGAAAACCCTTTGACCAAGGTGAGGACGATACGAAAGTGCTCGATTATTGCCACTCGACAGGCGAGTACAAGGGCGCAGTGCATAGATCGTGCCACTTGCGCTAACAACGTTCGTGCACGATACCTGTGGTGTTTCACAGCCTGTCCGGCTGCGACGCGCACTTCGTTATCAAGTTGTTGGCAGACGCGTTCAAGGGAAAGATCCACTTGTTACCCTTAACCAAAGAACGGTACATATCGTTTCCAAAGACGTTGAAGTCATCAAGGGCGAGTGCAAGGACTGGCGAAGAATGGTGAAGTTTCGATTCGTCGATTCCTTCAAATTCAGATAGATTGACGATTCTTCGACGCGAGTTCCAACATCTCCCAGACGAGCAATTCGATCTCCTCACCAGAAAGGGAGTCTTTCCGTACGATTACCTAACATCGTGCGGCAAGTTGACTGACATGCGACTACCGCCTCGTGACGCATTCTACAATTGACTGAACGATAATGGTGTGGCGGAGTCCGAATACGCGCACGCGATGAACGTGTGAAACAGTTTTCGTATACAGACATTGGACGAGTATAGCGATTTATACTTGAAGGCGGATGTGCTGTGACGCGCGCCAACAACAAGTACCTGTTGACGTCGATGTTCGACGCGTGGCAACCATCCACGTACTTGATGTACTCTGATGTGAACAGCCTGTACGAATGGGCAATGTCGCAGGCGATGTCGTACGGCGGATTTCGATGGCTGGACGAGGCGGCAGTGGCCGAGTTGGGCTAGGCGCTGGCCGAGTTGGGCAAGGCGGTAGCCGAGTTGGACGTGAACTTGTTACCGAAGGACGATGGACCAGACGGATACCTGCTGGAAGCGGATCTGGAATATCCACGGAACATTCATGACGAGCACGCGGACCTACCGCTCTGTCGTGTGCGCGTGCACGGGCCCATTGGTAAGGAAACCAAGCTGATCGCCACGCTCCGCGATAAAGAGCGATACGTAATCCATTATCGGTACCTGAAGCAGTGCATTCGGCATGGACTTCGCGTATCGCGAATTCGTCGCGTTCTAAAGTTCGATCAAAAGCCTCGGTTGCGCGACTACCTCAACTTGAACACGGACTTGAGAATGCGAGCTACCAGCGATTTCCAGAAAACACTGTACAAACTAACGAACAATGCCGTGTACGGGAAGACGATGGAGAAAGTTCGAAAGCGAGTGGACGTGCGACAGTGATGCGGTGGGACGGACGTTACGGTGTCGAATCGTTGATCACTAAACCAAATTTCCACAGTCAAGCGATATTTTCGGAGCATTTAGACGCTATCGAGATGCGTAAACTAAAAGTGAAATTCGATAAACCCATATACGTAGGTATGAGTGTGTTGGACGTGTCTAAGGTGTGCCTATACGAATTTCACTATGACTGTATGCGTGCAAAGTTTGGCGGTGAGTGCAAGGTGTCGTACACGGACACCGACAGTTTAATGTTTCAGCTGCAGTACGAGGACGCTTACCAGCAGATAAAAAGTGACGTCAGTGCGCCATTCGGCACGAGTGATTACGCGGTGGACAATCCATACGGTATACCGCGCGTAAAGAAGAAGGTGCCGGATCTAATGAAGGACGAAAACAGCGGTGCCTTAATGACAGAGTTCGCGGGACTGCAGTCCAAGATGTACGGACTCGAGTATGTAACACGTTGGCGGGAACGACCGAGACGAAAAAAGTGAAGACAAGTCTATTCCGTGAACGAGTGTAAGATAGCGCTCAGTCCGTACGACGACAAACGTTACATACTACCGGATCTGGCCAAAATCCTTCCGTGGGGTCACTATCAGATTTCCGAGTGCGACGACATCAATAACGAGGACACCGATGATGATACGTGTATGAGTACCTCGTGTCCGTGTGTGCGCGCGCGCGATGTTTTTTCACGTGTACAAGCATGAAATGTGTGGTTGAAGTAGAGGGGTTTTTTAGTGGGTATGCCAGAATTGGATAGTCCCAAATAACCCCGGCATAACCTGTGTCGTGGTATGCCTAATGCATTTTCCCCCTGTTTAAAAAATATGCAATGGATGGACGTACCGTGCGCAATGACAAGTGAATAAGTTAGGAAATAGCGCAGGCATATCTAAGTATAATAGAAACAGCGTGTGTGAAAATTGTAACGTTGCCTTAATATATACGTATATCATATCCCCATAAAAAACTTCAAAAAAGTAAAAAAATTACGCCAAGTACATGAAATCAAATAAATCACAAAAAATAGAAGATAATAATAATAATTACAAAATAAAAAAAGATGTGAAATCAAAATGAGCTGCAAGTACATAAAGGTGCTTTCCAACTGCACTTAAGATGACACAACTACATATACACAGCTAAAAGATTGTGTTCATAATTCCATTATTCATATCGCGGACATTTTAATTAACCCATCAAAAAGAATCCCATTTAAAAACATTCTTGTAAATTAATGGCTTTACAAAATTAATGATATACAAAAATTGCGCCAATTATAACAGTAGCTATTTATACAAAGACAAAAATGCATTATGTGATATTAAGCAGATATATTTTTATACAAATAAATATTTTGATACGAATAAATATTTTATTCCAAATACTTGGTGCTACGCTCCGAATTGGTGTTGCTAAACTGAATAAATATGTACATTTCTAATATGTGCATGTAAATATTTATGTATTTTAGATTGTAAGGGAGTTATTGTAAATTATTGATACTAAGACAATTAACATTTTTTTCGGTTTCGCAGCGCCAAGTATTTTGAATAAAATATTTATTCGTATTAAAATATTATATATAATCTTTATTATCGTTCCTGTAGGAGTTCCAATCCCCTATACAACTTCCTCCATACCAGTTTATCCTTAAATCTACCTTATTCTACTTAGCCTATCTTAAGCTATATCTGAAAATTTAACTCCGCTCGCTCGCTCGCTCTCCCTCCCCTCCTCCATCGCGCGCACGCATGCACCCCCTCCACCGCTTCTCGAACCTCCGCTTCCGCACGCTTCTCCTTTCACTGACAATCCTCCACTCATCCATACGCCCCACCCCCACACATCTCTCTGTTTTCGTCCAATCTCCTCATCTACTCCTCTCCCTCCCCTTCATCTCCCAACACCTCCAGCATCGCACTCTGCCAACCCCTCTCCACCCCCAGCCTGTACATACCTCCCACACATGCTCCCATGATTCCTCTCCCTGCCCACACACTATACACCTCCTTTTCTCCTCCTCGTCCCAATATTTCCCCTCCCTCATCTCATTCCCTAACCTAAACCTTGCAACACTCTTCCATCTATTCTCCCCACACCCTTTGTTTAAACACCTCGGCACACCCATTCCCTTCACCTTCCCATACCATTTTTATATTTCGCCTCTCCTATCCTCCTCCACCTCTTCTCTTCCTGTGTCCATCTTTCTCTCTCCACCAACTCCTCTCCCCTTACCTCCCCCCCTTTCCACCTCCTCCACCGTCCAGCCCTTGTCCTTAAAATACTGTTCTCTCTCTTCGTCCGACCCCTGTAGCACCCTTCCCCTCCTCATGCTCCTGTTCATTTCCTCCCAACATTCTCTCGCTAACTCTCCCCCTTTCCCCTCCTCCAGCTTCCTCCCGTAACCCCATGCCCTCATTCCTGCCCCTCCTTTCATCATCCCCCTTTGCAACTCCTCCCTTACCATGTACCGCGGGGTATTCCGATTCATTCCCAACACCCACTTCAAATATCTTTCCTGCAGCCCCTCAACTTTTTCCCTACATTTCCACCCCCATCTGCCCCCTCCCCTTCTACACCTCATCACCTTTGTTCTTCCTACGTTGACCTGTAACCCCTTCCCGTCCACGTACTTTTCCAATTTCGCAATCAACCCCTTCATCCCTTCCACATCCTCCGCCAGCACCGCTACATCATCCGCGTAAGCCAAAGTATAAATCCTTCTCTCCCCTAGTCTCACTCCCCCCACCCTCCCCTTCCCAACTCTTCGTGCATGTCCACAATCAGAAGCGTGAACAGGGTTGGGCTCAGTGGGCACCCCTGTTTTACCCCCCTGGCGGTCCAGAATCTCTCCCCCTTCTCTTCTCCCACCCTGACCATTCCTATCGTTTCCCTAAGTGCATCCTCACACCTTACCACCAGCCCTTCCCTCACCCCCTACCTCTGATAGCTTTTATTAAAACCTCTCTATCCACCGAGTCGAAGGCGGCCTTCATGTCTATAAACATCACCACAAATTTCCTTTCCTTCCTCCCTAGTTGCCTATTTATTACGTAATTGAGAGTGTAGATGTGGTCGACACATCACAACCCGCTCCTAAACCCCGCCTGACTCGGTGGCAGCAACTGCTTCTCTTCCACCTCGACCCTAAGTCTCTCCGCCAGCACCGACGCATATATCTTATATGCCGTCTGAGTCAGAGTGATACTCCTATAGTCCTCTACCCTTTCCCCGGCCCCTTTCTTCACCACCGTCACCACCACCCCTTCCTTCCAACCCTCCGGCCACTCTTTCCCCGTCCATATCCTGTTGCACAGCACCCACAACCACTTTTCCACTTCTTCCCCCCCGTATTTCTAAACCTCATTTTGTATCTCATCCCCTTCCCCACCTTCCCGTCCTTTAAACTCTTCACCACCCTTCTTACTTCATCCCTCCCTATCTCCCTCTCTCCGTCCCTCACTCTCTCCCTCCCTCCACCCCACTTCAACCCCCCCCCCCGAACCCCTGCCAGCAGTCCCATGAAATACTCGTCTCATTTCTCCATCTTTATTCTCTCATTTACCCTCCTTCTCCCCCCTCCCTCTCTATTCACCACATTCCATAGCTGGGCTTCCGTCCTCACCCCCTCCAGTTCCCTTTCCTAACACTCCACCTTCTTCTTCCATTTTTCCTCAGATATCCTTCCATAACCCCTTTTCCTCTCTCTGTACACCTTCCCATCCCCCTTCCCTTCTCCACTTTCTCAACTCCTTCCTCACCTTATTCTTCTCCTCTCTACACTCTTCATCCCAGCTCCTCATATCCTCCCTTCCTCTTCCTCTGCCCCCCCCCCCTACTACCGACTTCCCCACCGCCCCCTTTATTCTTTTCCTCAACTCTCTCCATTCCTCCTCCACACTCCAATCCCCCTCCTCTCTCTTCCCAAAGCTCCTCATAAACTCCCTTCTCCCCTCCGTCCAATTCCCTCTTCCCCTCCCCTCCCCCACCACTGTTCCTCCTCTCTACACTGCCCCCTCTCTCCCCTCACCCAGACTACCAATGGTTGATGGTCCGAATCTACACTCTCTCCCACTTTTACCCTTTCCACCTTCTCCCACATATCTTCGTTCCCAACCACATAATCGATCACCGTATTCGCCCTCCCTCCTGTGAATGTCCACTCCCCCTACTTATCCCCCTCCAATTTCCCGTTTAAAATACTCCTGCCCCTTTCCTCCAGGTACCCGCACAACCACCTCCCATAATAATTCACCTCCTTATCTTGCGATCTCCTACTCCCGTGTCCCCCGCCCTCCTCCACATCCCCTCCCAAACCCCGCCCTTCCTCTTCCCCGATCCTCGCGTTAAAGTCCCCTCCTATCAACACCCTCACTCCCGATTCCTTCTCTTCTATTCACTCCCCTATATCCTCCAACTTCCGCTGCAGGTCTCCATTCACGTACACCCCCACTATCCTCCACCATTCCCCCCCCCCATCTTCACCTTTTTCGTCATAATTCCCTCCCTCCCTCCTTCCTCCTGCATTCCCACTTCCATTCCTTTCCTCACCCCCCCCCCCATTAACATTGCTCCTATTGCCCCTCCTCTTCTCCCTCCGTGCTCATTGGCTATCCCATACATACCCTCTTGGTAGCCTCCTTTCCACATTCCTCCACTCTCCCTCCTCAATCCACGTCTCAGACATCACTATCACGTCTCACTTCTCCAAACCTTTACAGAAATCCCCGTCTTTGTTCCTCAATCCTGCCACATTCCAAAACGCCACCGTGTATCTATTCCACTCTCCCCCCTCCTCCCCCTTTTCGCCCCTCCCTCATTCCTTTCCCTTATCTTTTGTTTCCCTGTTCCTATACCCATCTTTCTCTCAATTCATCCCACTTTTTCATCCGCCCATTCACCCATAACTTCATATAACTCACCTGTACCTAATTTCCCCCTTCCCTCTCCCTCTCCGCCTCTCTTCCACCTTCCACCTCGCCTTCCTTTCTTCCTCCGTCAAATCATCATCTATCCTTTCTCTTCTGCTCCTCAGTTTTTTCCTCGACTCCATCATCTTTATCTTCTCTTCCCTCCCCGACAACTTCACCAGAATCACCCCGCATCCTTCCTTTCCCCTTCCCCCTACCCTTCTCACCTCCCTTATCCCCCCTCCCCTATTCCCATCGTTGCCCACAACTTCTTCACCTCCTTCTCCTCCTCCCCTCCCTCTGCCCCAGCCCCCTTATCACCACATTATTCCTTTCTCCTCCCTCTCCTTCTTGTCTTGCTTTAATTCCATCCTTCTTACTCTTAGCCAACACTCCTCCAGCCCCCCCCCCCTCATCATACAATTCCTCCCTTCCTTTTACCTTTCTCACTTCTCTATCTTCCCTATCATTTCCTCCATCCTCCCATCCGTCTCCTCCACCCTCTCTAACCTTTCTTCTATCTTTTCCCTCTTCTTCTTTTCCTCCTTTCTATCCTCCTCCCATTTCCTCCTTCGCTCTCTCCACTCTTGCATCTCATTTCTTCTCTCCTCCCTTTCCTTCCTCATCTCTTCTTTCACCTCCCTCACCTCCTTCCTCATTTCCTCTTTCTCCTCCCCTAACTCCTTCATCATCTCCCTTAACATCCTCACCACATTTCCTATCTCCTCTCCTTTCCTGCTTCACCCTCTTTCCCCCTACTAACAGGCGATCTCACCGTCCTCGAACTCTTTTTCAATCCTGTTCTTTCCCACTCCACCTCCTTCCCTCCTCCCTCCTCCCTTTCCCTCCCCCGCAGCTATCCATGCTTCCCGCATTGCTGGCCATACTACTTACGCTGTTTTTCCTTCGCCTTTCTTCACTTTTCTGCCTTCCCTTTTCCTCTCCCGTTGACACCCCCTCCCCTCCCCTCCCATCCTCTCCCTTGGACTCCTCCATTTGCCCTCCCGCTCTTGACTTACCCTCCACCGCCATCTCCGCTCTTACCCTTAACCTTTTACCCACCTCCTCTCTCCTTTACTTCCGTTCAAACTTCTCACCTTCCTACCAGCTCTCCCTGCTTCCATACCTGTCCGCTAGATTTCTCTACTTGCTCCTCCGCCTATACCTTCCCGCCACACAATACCTGTCTCCCGACCTAACCTCCAAACCGCTCCCTTCACCCGCCTTGCACTTCGCCACCCACTGCCCCGCCCTTTTCCCCTTTTACTGCACTCTTTCTAACCTTCCTCTTACCTTCCCCACTAACTGCCTACCCTCTCGTATCCCTCGTCACTCACACTTTCTACACCCAACTCGCAACACCACACATCCACTTCATCCACTCTCGCGTCCGGAAACGGAAGTCGTATTAAAATATTTATTTGTATAAAAATATATCTGCTTGTAGCCTCTTGGATTCGCAGGATAAGGAGATAAGGATAATTTCTGGACAGACAAGGTTTATACGGGTTAGGTGGGAATACATGATGTGGTTGATAGGAAGGGGCTACAAATTCCGTAAAGTCAGACATTGAGTCTCGCTGAGTTTATACAATTCTATTGCGCAATGTGCAGACGGCACATGACTTTAAATCTAATGAGGCGTCCAGGAGTTACTCTGTACTCTCCCGTTCGATTGGCGTCCAGGTATTGTCGCCGAACTCTCCATATCGAACAGGCGTCCAGGAATATCCTCCCGTACTCTCATCCCTTTTCTAATGTCATGCTCTGTACTCTCTTGACCGATAGGCGTCCAGGTATTATCGCCGTACTCTCCACATCGGTCGAGCGTCCAGGAACAGACTCTAATTCCTCCAGCAGGCGTCCAGGTATTATCGCCGAACTCTCCTGCCGGAGTCCCTAAGCTGTCCGAGAGCGGCCGTTGGTCTTACCTCGTCCTCTCTCTCGGAACAGCGAAGGAGGAAAATGCCTTTGCGGGCCTCTAATTTATACCCAATCGTTGCTATCCGCGGCCGCAGAAATCAACAAACGCGTCGTCAAGCGCGAGCCTCGCGAGTCGCGGTTCCGCGCCCGCACGCCTCTCCTGTCGGGCGGCCTACAGCGTGTTCGCGAAACGTCTCGGCGGTCAGAGTTTCTCAATCCTCCTTTTCTGCATGCTACATGCTTAATATCACATAATACATTTTTTTCTTTGTATAAATAGCTAATATTATAATTGGCGCAATTTTTGTACATCATTAATTTTGTGAAGCTATTAATTTACGAAAATGTTTTTAAATGGGATTCATTTTGATGGGTGAATTAAAATGTCCGCGATACGAATAATGGAATTATGAACACAGCCTTGCAGCTGTGTATATGTAGTTGTGTCGTCATGAGTGCAGTTGGAAAGCACCTTTATGTACTTGCAGCTCATTTTGATTTCACATTTTTTTTTTATTTTGTAATTATTATCGTCTTCTATTTTTTTGTGATTTATTTGATTTCATGTACTTGACGTAATTTTTGTACCATTTTGAAGTTTTTTAATGGAGATCTCACTTCTTTTTACAAAGATAATTTGCATAGTAGGAAATGACTTCAGATAATTTTTCATGTTATATTATATTATTATCTTCTACTTTTTGTGATTTATTTGATAATACTCTTTTCAGTCCTCGACTATTTCATGTATGTTGCGACGCGAATGTTTGACGTAATTACTGAACCATAAGCGTAGCTACCTTTAACCCGATTACTTAAATTGCGTTACTGTGCAGGATATTTGTGGATCTGTATATGTGAATTTAAACAATTAACTGGTATATTTAAAAACATGAAATAAATACAGAGAGTTGGTCGCGCTAGCTGTTGCCAGCTTGAATCTTTTCTTCGATCTGACGCCTTACGAAAACGTCGAAACCTTCGAGACCCTTGCCAGGGTGTGTCTTCCTATTGGTTGTGAAATTGAAGGAAGAGAAAACGGAAAGGGAAATTACGATTCCCACGAAACCGAACCGAACGGCGCGACGCCGTCTGTTTATTGTCGTCCAAATATCTCTCGACTCCTCCAACGGTCCCTAATTTATGGAGCCAGTTGTAAATTACCGAGTCCTAAACTCTTCTCGCTCAACAATGTGCCTACTCGGCTCAATAAAACGTATAAAAAATATCAACTCCATCGGATAATTTCTTCTGTGTGCACTAAAGGCCTTAACTTTCAAAATTGTAGTAAAAAACTTAAGAAAGTTCAACTGTCTTTAGTAGGTAGATTCTACCTTTTTTTACTCAGGACTATATTTGTTGCGTAAATGAAGCAAAGAAGCAACCGTGGCTGATTTCGGAACGACAGGAATGATCTGTCGTCACTGTAAACTACAGTGACTCACAGCCAAAATCGTACAATAGATAATAAAAGTACGTTTCACCTAATAAAAAAGTTTAGGGATGCTATGGAAAACAAAAGAAGACGAATATATAGTGTAAAGATATCTATATTTATTATGTAAAAACAGCAAACGAAATGAATCTTCCTAAACATGAAAAAAAATAAAGTTACTAGGAATCAGTCTCGAAAACACCTCACAGCTAAAATCGTACAGTTGCATACACTTGATTTATAGTTTGTTGAAATGAAAAATTAATACTTCGTTGGGTATCCCTGACTAGATTCAACTGCTCGCAATTTTCTGAGCATGGATTGAACCAATTTTTCTGTGAAACCAGATTCAATTTTTTGCCATTCTTGTACCAAAGCGTTGTTTAAATCATTTTTGTTTCTTATTCTATGTTTCCGTCTTCTAATATCTAATGCATTCCAATCGTGTTCTATGACGTTCAGGTCTGGTGACTGGGGAGGTGTGTTGATGACTTTTGGGCAATTAATAAGAGCCACATTTTCGTTACATGCGATGTGTGCTTTGGGTCATTATCACCATAAAATTTAAAACAGTCCAAAATTCCCATTTTTTCTGCACTACTTTTTAGATTTTTCTTCAAGATATTTATATAATCATACTTATTCATATTGCCCTCTATAAATTCTAAATTACCGACACCTGCAGCAGACATACACGCCCATACCATAAAAGATCCGCCTCCATGTTTCACAGTGGAGTTTCAGTTTTGTATTTTAAATTCTTCATTTGGTCGACGCCATACTGTGATTTTCCCATCAGAATGAAAAATATTGAATTTACTTTCATCCATAAATATTACTTGTTTCCAAAAGTTAAAATCTTTAGCCAAATGTTGTCTAGCAAAATCCAATCTTTTTTTCTTATTCTTGTCGCTGATTAGTGGCTTATTTCGAGCCGTACGTCCGTGGAAATTTTGTTTTCGCAATATCTTTCTTACTGTTTCAGGATTAACAGATTTTCCCAAATATTTTTCTACTTCATTTGTGAGCTTAGGAGCACTAAGTCTTGGATTCTCCTTAATTTTTCTTCTTATCCACCTATCATCGTGCTCGTTGAACTTTTTGTTTGGTGGTTTTCTTGATCTGTTTGTTATCCTATTTTCTTTCCGATATCTTTTTATGGTGGACTGAACAGTGCTACTACTTCTATTAATTATTTTTCCAATTTCACGAAAGCTCCTGCCACTTTCAAAATTCCTAATAACAATTTGCCTTTCCTCTGCTGTTGTCTGTTTCATGTCTATTATTTTCTAGCTTAATCTCGAAGTTTCACGTTACGCAATGCTATGTAAAAATTAGACTACTGCGATCGTCTTGTATTTTTCGACCTTCGTTTGTTTTCCTGGGTTCCCCGGGGGAAAGATGTCCCGTACGATTTTAGCTGTGAGATGTTTTCGAGACTGATTCCTAGAGACTTTATTTTTTTTCATCTTCAGAAAGATTCATTTCCATTGCTGGTTTTACATAATAAATAGAGATGTCTTTACACTATATATTCGTCTTCTTTTGTTTTCCATAGCATCCCTAAACTTTTTTAATAGGTGAAACGTACTTTTATTATCTAGTGTACGATTTTGGCTGTGAGTCACTGTATCAAAAAATCCCTTGCAGCTCTTCGCCCACTTTCCTAACGGATCAAGTGACCCAGAACACATCACGCGAATGTAGCTCTACGTCGGGCTCCTTGTTTTTGTGTTGCTTTTTGTATTTTATATTTTTTCCTTTTTTTAAAATAATTGTATTATTCTTTGTGATGTATTTTCATATTTCTATTTGCCAGAACGAGAAACTGCGCTTGTTATAGCTGTTATTGGAGTGCAAACATTACAGCGAGAACTGATTCTTCGTTCAAAATTTGGCATTGATTGACGGCACAACAATGTACACCGAATGAAACCATCCCATGCATCGCTGCCGCACACTTCACAGGATGAATAATGAAGTTAAAATTTCGACCGTAAAAATTTTTAAAATTAGAATATATGATTTCGGCGCACAGTTTCGGTCATTTGAAAGAACAAAAGCTCATTTGCAAATATAAGAAAAATCAATTTCCGACGTTTCGGTCAATGGTTTAGACCCTTATCAAGGAAAGTTAAGATTAGAAAAATACTGCGTATGCTTTTGTGTAATTAACACGCTAATAGACGCGTGCGACGTACGAGTCGGTTGGACGGTGACTGAGGTAAACAGTGTATAAAAGGCAAGAATATCTAGAGGGTAAGGCAACGTATGGTCCACACCATGTCCCAACGAAACCGTTGAGCATTATGAAATGAAATTAAACGTACGATAATCCGAAACTTCACAAAAACACTGCCGTAGTAAAAAATTTAATTATTTATGTGGCAAAATAATCCATCACTCAAACGTTACATACCGTTGAAGTAGCATGTATAAATGGTCGAAACGTAGAAATTTTTTCTAATAGAAAAAATTGCGTCATTCGGCCTTATTATTTCAAAAAGGTTGCGTAATAGTCCTGTATTTTAGGTGTTTCATACCTAAGATTTACGCTAGATTGTTTAATCATATGCAATGTTTCTAAAAGAATTCTTTGATTTAATTTGGTTTCCTTATCAACGACTTTGACGTTGTCGTAGCCAAATCTATGATCGAACTCTAAAGAGTGTTTCGTTAATGCAGTGTGTTGGAGGGGAGGTAAGAAAATATTTCTCTTATGTTCATAAATACGTTTCTCTAAAAGTCTATACGTCTGCCCAATGTACACCTGCTTACACCCCATGCAAGGGATAGAGTACACAATGTTTGAATTTTTAAGCAATGATATTTTATCTTTGATCGGAGGAAATAAACGTTTAGTATAAAATGGCAAATTAAAAATGGTATGAATTCCTACTTTCCTGAAAATTCTTTTTATATCGTTTGAAATGTTGTTGATAAAAGGTATGACCACTGTATTTCTCCATCTAATTGGTCCAGTTTTTTTTAGTTTTCTCCTCTTTACGCTTTTCAACTAATAACGGATGATAGATCTAAAAAATGCGTTCCCGTATAATAGCCGAAACCATTTTTCCAGGGTAACCGTTACGTTTCAAAGTGTCTTTAAGAAGAAGCAAGTTAGCTTGTCGAAATTCAGGGTCAGCAAGTAAAACAGAACGATCTATTAATCCCTTTATCAATCCTACTTTATGCTGCATGGGATGAGCAGAGAAAAAATTGATGTAGGGTAAGGACCCAATTACTGCCACCTACCCAATTACTGTCACCCTAAGCTATTTTACGTAAAATAACGAATAAATCTTATAAAATGATGCATAAAAAAAATTTAGCATACAATTCAAACTGTTATTTATACGATACAAAAAATAGTACTTCATTTTTTCTTCGTTAATTTGAATAAAACGATAACAAATTTTAAGCGGATATTAGGAGAATGGAAACGATGACTTTCTTACTAGCGAAAGAGAAAACAAGGCGCCAAAGAAAATGCTGTAATTGTAATATTTAAGCTATTAACATAACAAAATATAATATTTTAAATAATATAAGCATCATAGAAAGTAATAAAGATTCGAATTCAACGATTCATTAAGTCTTTTTACTTATTAATTGGGTGACAGTGATTGGTACAAGCGTTTCTAGCATTTTGGTATTACTGTCATAGCAGTAGTTGCTCATGTACATGACACGACCTAACCTTAAAATGACAGATAAGCAGTATTAGGTTAGCTGGCAGTAATTGGGGTGTCAGTAATTCAGTCAAATACATTTGAAGGGTGTCAATAATAGATCCTGTAACATATTTTTGAAATTCATGAATTTATACATAAAAATCGAAGTTTTAAGATCCACCAAATTTTTTCCATCAAGTAAACATATTAAACAATAATAAATAACACGAACAACATATACTTTTAGTCTATAAGTACAAAACTATAAGATAATGTCAGCGTCAATGCTTAATGTGTCAGTAATTGGGTCATTTACCCTATCTCCCCGACCAACTCGGTTTATGATACCAGTTCGTAATCAGTTTATTGTTTGACCTAATGACAACTGTGTCAAGAAAACTTAGACAAGAATCTTTCTCAATCTCACAAGTGAATTGTAATCTAGAATGAAAACTGTTGAAAGTGTCAAGCAATGTTTGTAGATCTTCTAGATTGATGCAGGTAATAATGTCATCCACGTATCTTTTATAGAAAAAAAGTTGAAATGGTACCTTTGAGAGGGAACTCGTCTCTAACCTTTCCATTACTATATTGGCGATGACCGGAGAAATTGGAGAGCCCATTGCCGTTCCAAAAACTTGTTTGTAGAAGACCCCATTGAGCAAAAAGATGTTAGCTTCCAAAACGAATTTAACAGCTTGGAGGAATCCATCACGATCAATTTCTGTGTGTTGTTCAATTTCTGTCCAACGGTGATGCAAAACCTGTATGGCTAGATCGATGGGAACATTAGTGAAAAGAGACACTACATCGAGAGATACCAAAAACATTGATTCTTCAGGAAGTTGGATATTCCTAATTTCATTGCAAAAATGCCAACTATCCACTGTGTGATATGGAGACTTCCCTACTATTTTAGAAAGTATGTTCGCTAGAAAACTCGATAATTTATATGTAGGGCCCCCAATGGAGGAAACAATGATTCTCCAAGACAGGGTTTCCTTATGTGTTTTTGGAAGGGCGTATGCTCTAGGTACAACGGAATTGTAGGTCTTCAAAAGTTTGCCCAATCGTTCAATTATTTGTTGTTTCTTAACCATGTTAGAAATGATGGACTTGGATCTCCTCTCAAAAGTACACGTGTATTCAAATCTGCTAACTATATATGTGGTTTCATCATTCAACATCTTCATTACCTCTGAGATATAAAAATCTTTGCTTACTAGTACAGTAGTGTTGCCTTTATCGGATTTTAGAACCAATAAGTTATTATTTTCTTGAAAAAATTTTTTTGTTTCAATAATTTCAGATTCAGAAAATAATGGATTGATGACTCTTTTCTGATTAGTGGTGAAATTTAAAATTTTGTTGACCATTTTAATTCTGGTTGTGGTTTGTGTCTATTTACTACTTCGACACAAGCTACGGGGTGACGGGCGTAAATGCAGAATTACCCTGTTTCTGTTTCAGAAATAAAATAATTCTTTATTCTTTATCGTATGGATATGGAAGTGTCGCCGCTGCATTCCTCCTGATTTTCCGATGAAAATCATGCCAAATGTCGTATAAATCGGACTACTTTTACATAAGGAATACAAATAGCTTGTGTCGAAGTAGTCCGATTTGCATGATGTTTGTGTATGATTTTAATCGACGGAACGCCAGGAATCCATTGGCGTCGCTTTCACACAGATCTAATGAGAAATGAGGAATTCGAAGATTTCTCTCTTCTTAATGGGTACTCCAACCCTTTCGAGGGTCGAAAGCCATAACTTCGGAGAGACACCACGGGGGGTTGACCTCGTCACGGTTGCCAAGCGGATCAGGCGTTTCCAGCCAATCACCCTGTATATCCATGTAACCTCTCCAAACCATGAGAACGGGAGCATTATAATCATTGATACGGACTTCCTTTATTGAACGTGCAAGATCATAGAGTCTACCTTTTGCTTTCAATTGTTTTCTAGCACCTATAGAAACAGCCACATCCCATATTATCAAAGTATATGTAACTGGACGTGGAAATGAAAATCTACATACAGTGGGTCAAAAAAGTATTGGCACACCCAGTTTTCTTGGAATATCTTTAAACTATAAAGTAATCTATCAATATTAACTATGTTTATTAGTGTCTTTTGACACACATAAATAGTATGTTTACTAAGAATTCTCAGTTATTTGGTATAAGGAAGTAAAGTAAAGAAAATGAGAAATCCATAGTCAAATAAGTATTGGCACACGTACGGTTTAACTATAAGAATAAGTGTTACTCGCTTTCGTACGCTACAAATTCGGTTCTAGGAACGTAAACGTAAACAGAATTCACTGTTGCTTTTCTCAGTTAACACAATCAGTTTGTGTTTACACTTTGAACAAGAATCATGTCTACGAAGAAGAGCGAGTTATCATTGTGCGTGCGAAAGGAAATTCTTTCATTACATAAAAGTGGTGAGAGTTACCGAAAAATCGGTAATTCATTAAATTTAAGTTTCTCGACAGTGAGAAATGTAATAAAAAAATTTAAGGAAACTGGTAGCGTCGAGAACAAACCGCGATCAAGTCGTCCGCAAGTACTTACAACTAGAGAACGAAGAGACATCTTCAAAGAAGCAATAAAAAATCCTTTTGTAAGTGCCAAAAGTTTATCTGTTGACATCGCAACATATTCGGGAAAAGAAGTGAGTGCCGAAACAGTCCGAAATGTTTTACATTCTGCGAGAAATTTATGGTAGAGCAGCGAGAAAAAAACCGTTCATTAATGAGAAGAATAGGGAGAAACGCTTCGGTTTAGCAAAAATATATATAAATAAGACAATGGAATTTTGGAAGACGGTTATTTTCTCGGATGAGAGCAAGTTTAATTTTTTCGGCTCTGATGGAAAAAGATTTGTATGGAGGAAACCGAATACCGAATTAAATCAAAAGAATATTATTCCTACAGTGAAATACGGTGGTGGTCACGTTATGGTATGGGGCTGTATGTCATACCATGGAGTAGGAAATTTGGTTTTTATTGACGGCATAATGAATGCAGACGTCTATATCGACGTGTTGCGAAATAATTTATTAAGGAGTGCAACAAAAATGGGCATAAACGGAAAATTTATTTTCCAACAAGACAATGACCCGAAGCACACGGCAAGGAAAACAAGAGAATGGTTACTATACAATGTACCAAAACAACTCCCTACACCACCTCAATCGCCGGATATTAATCCGATAGAAAATCTTTGGCATATTTTAGATTTAAAAATCCGTAAAAGGAAAATAAAAAATAAAAATGACCTAAAAGCGACACTTTTAGAAAAGTGGTCTAACATTTCACCGGAAATTACCCAAAAACTGGTCGAATCGATACCTAATCGATTACAGGCTGTAATTAAGGCCAAAGGCATGCACACCAAATATTAGGTAAGTTCAATATTGTTCATATTGTTTATTATTGTGCATTCCTCAATTACATCGTATGTGTGCCAATACTTATTTGACTATGGATTTTTCGATTTCTTTACTTTAATTCCTTATACCAAATAACTGAGAATTCTCAGTAAACATACTATTTATGTGTGTCAAAAGACACTAATAAACATAGTTAATATTAATAAATTACTTTATAGTTTAAAGATATTCCAAGAAAACTGGGTGTGCCAATACTTTTTTGACCCACTGTACTTTACAGGAGGAATTTTTAGTTTTTTGTTGCGTAAACAGTAGCTATTACATTTATGCATTGGATGTGCATTTACACCACTATATAATTCTGGCGACACATGCAGTGATGGCAATCTGCAAGTGACGTATTTCATAATTAATTCTGCTACACGTTCCTTCGAAGATTTATCTATCGATTATAGGAGCATTTTCAATTCAAATTAAAAGATGGAAATGTTGTGATCCCTTGCTTTGATATTCTCTGCGCCAAAAGTAATTAGTGACCTTGCTAATCGGATTGTCAGGCGAACAAATGAAATCCAGCATAGCGTGGAATGCATTATCTATAAATCCAGCAGTTGAGACAGGTTCAGAAGCAATGAGTTCGTTCGGGGACATTTTAGCCACCGATGGGCCGTTTACTTCACGAAGATATTCTATCAAATCTGTCCATAGCCACTCACTTGGAGTGAACGTGAGGAACCATGTAGCTGGTCCATAATGGTGTATTATACAGTTCAAATCATTTCTCGGTTTCCACCAATACTGTGCTGTATTATGTAATCTGAAAAATATAGTGTTCAAGTTCGTTTGTAGCTGATCTTTAGAGAGTTGCTATAGACAACCAGCAGCTGTGTACTTTTCACGTGGATTTACAATGTTCATTTTGTGAAAAATCCCAGCGTCCAATTGCCGCTTATTGGTATCGTGTAATAAATGAAAAATATATTGCATGTTCAATCGAAATTGCGAATGCTTGGACATCAGTGTGGACTTAATGAATTCATGATCAATCAAACGAACCAATCTTTCTTCATGCTATCCGTTCATCCCATAAGGATGTAAATCTGGGAAACATTTCACATTTAATTGTTCAGCACGATGGCCCAACGGAATGTCATGAACTTTAAGCATTTGATAGACTGCGATAGCAGATTCATTAACCCTTTTGTTATACATTGGATAAATCGTAAACTGATCATAACAAGAATTAGATTGTAACATTTGCGTCAATAATGTTTGTTGTTTTCATCGACATTAAGTGTTTCAGCTTCAACGTTATCGATAGATACGTTATTATCGTTATTATTATCATTGGCAACAACTTCTTCTTGAAATTCTGTATCTAGTAATTTGGCACTCGGCAATGAATTGTGCGACTGTGGTAAAACAATTTCTGAGTAGGGTGAAAGCACTAGTAGTCGACCACTTAAAGCTAAACTCGAATGAAAAGTTCTAAAAAAAAAATAATCAATGTTATAAAATATATAAAATGTATTGAAGTAACTTAAATGTACCCTGATAACAATCTGCCGGCAGTCTGTCCGCAGATTGACAACAGGGTTTGCCAGGAGAGAGCAGGATCTGCCGGCAGCTGCAGTGCAACCTACGTCCGCATTCAGCAGATCGACGGCAGATTCGCGGCAGGTCATGCTGTCCGCCTGACACATCCAACAGCACCATCTGAAGGCCACAATAGCCAAACAATTCCCTGTGCGTGACGTCACATGCACCGATGCAACAACGCAAATGTACATTACTGCTGTAGGTGAAATGGAGCAGTGGATTCTACTCACATAACCTGCGAGCAAATTCTGCAGTTTATTAAATAATTGTTCTTTGTTTTTAAAGGTATAGTTTGTTTTTATTAATAATATATACATTTGATGCACGTGAGTGATTAAAATGAGAAAATAATATAAGTGGCACCTATAAAACAGAAGAGAAACTTTAAATATTTACACTGTACGCAGTGGTGATTCTACATGCAAAAATAAGTCATTTTCTCGATAACGAAGAGCGATATCAAAAACTTTTATCCTATATTTTCGACTATTTTTTTTGCAGAATCACCATATTCCCGCTTGTGTTAGTTCTGAAACGAAGTACAATATTAGTCTAGAATTAAAAGGATGAACGTCGAGAGGTATATTTTCAGTTATACTGAAGTAACATGAGCACTGAAAAGTGCTGTTTGGTATATACGTTTTAAATTAGTGGCGCTGAAAAGTGCCGATTGATGTTCATTGCGAACGCCGAGAGGTAGTTTCCGTTAAAGTCAGCTAAATAAGCACTGAAAAGTACCGTTTGTTATCTTCGCCAGTAAAAGGAGGCACACCTCTCCTTTTAATAGGCATATTTCTGAAAAATAACTGCAGTTAAGTTTTGTGTTCACGTGACAGTAAATCATGACTATTACGGTCATGACACTAAATGTCATGACTTTTACTGTCATGTGAAAACGGACCTTCATAGGTCATCTGTTTCTTCTTCCTGTTGTTGCTGTTCGTTCCAGAAACTGCGGGGTATTCTATGTTCCTGGGATGATGAGGGCTTCGTTCGTGGACCATGCTTCCTGTTGCGTACCCTCTTCTTTGCCGCCTTCAGTTCTGCTTGCATCCGCAATTGGAAGTCGGATCGACTGGGCCTGTCGAACTTGCGGTTTCGACACACACCGTCTGAAAAAGAAATGTATGCAAAGTACGTTAGCATCAATGGAACATACACTAATAGTAACAATAAGTTCACGTAAAAGATGAAAAGTGCTTATTGCTTCGTACCAAATATCGCCACCGCGATACGGGTGTCGTACAAAGATTTCAGTCCTTCGCGGCCAAACTAGGTGAATGACGACGTTAAGTCGTCTGGCAGTGCTTCCTTGAAGCAGAACTTGACCGCTCACTTCAAATCAAATCCCCCCACGTATTCGAAATACTTTACCTAAACAAAGCGAGTAAAGAATGATGTAAGTATATATATTATATATAATAGTAAATAAAAGAATAATTTCGTTTTCACTTACGACTTTGGAATAGGTGTCGTCATCGATGTTCTCAAAGCATTCGACCTCCTGCACTGAGAACAAGGGGAGGACTGCTGACTTTGTGGGTCGGCCAGTATTAAGGGTGGTCTGGTCAGATTTCTGAATGCTCATCAAGAGAGTATTCATTCTTCTGCAAACAGAACTGATGGAGACGTAACGTATTAATAAACACGATACACGCGATACTTACATTAGCTCCGCCTCGATCCGATCGCGCCTCGCAAGATCTACCATGCTCCTGCGAACATTAACATTTATAAGAAAATATCCTTACAGTCATATTTTTATAGCAAAAAAAAACAAACAAGTAAATTTACCCATTATCATGGTGGTGGGTTGGCGCGATATTATGCTGAAACGGCTCACTGTGGATCACAGTGGCGCGTGCAAACGATGTCCGTGGATCTGTGTATCTTTCGTGGGCAGAAACATTGGCCGCATCCGTACCGTGAAACATAACATTCCGGTTAAGAGTAGGAACACCCTTCGACGGTGTTGGATCCTGTTCCTGCAGTATCCTCGCCAAATCCTGGGTGTCCTCTTCAATTGTTGTTCTCGCCGTGGTTGGCGTCTTTCGTCGCCATTTCACTTGTTCCTCATCCGAAGACGTTGTCTGGTATCGTGGTGGTCTCACGATCGCACGATTCACCCGTTTCTCCATGTCAGCCTGTAAGTAAAAAGAATTCATATTACGATACCTACTTAGCAAAGGCTTGTTAGATGTTTTTTCCATTTTACATGTAATATTTGTATGTATCTTAATTGTACGAAACTACAAGACTTCAAGGCTTCAACAGTAGAAAACGTGAAAAAATGACCCATGCAGAAACATTCGAACCAAACGATAAAATAACCCGTCACCAGAGATTAACAAGGATACGTGTAAACGTGGTTTTACTTGTGAAGGGCAATACAAAGAAGAAAATATAAATATTGTTACGTTTTCGCGTTGACATAATATAAGTTTAATGTGTAATAACAGAACGTGAACATCAACAAGGATAATAGTAATTAAATAACAGTAATTAATCAGATAGAGGTGTTCGGGACTACGTCTGCTCGCAATGGCGTCTGTATCTCAAGTCACAGCTTGACAGGCGATCGATCAGATCGCCTTCTTCTCGCTGTCTCTTGTCTTCGTCGCGTGCATCATCGGGCCATGGATTTTATCCATAGGGTGCTCGCAACACTGCTCCCCCCTCTCGAGAAGCGGTCGTCCCGACCGCTGTAACTTCTCCTCTGTCTGTAATCGTACCCTGGTCCGGAAGAGTGGGAAGAACGCTACGTGGCCTCTTCCGTCCGTCGTCTCGGCATTCACCTTCACGCCCAGGGGAAAAACCACCTCAAAAACCCTGGGCAAGGCGTGGGTACATGGCTCCTTGTGTTTTCGGACTTGCGTACTTCTTTCTTGTATGGGCTTCGTTTTCTTTGACGGCGCATCTTCTTCTTGGGTAGAGACTGGCGAGTGGTCCGGTCCTTTTTATGGTCTGACGACTAGTTCCCCGCGTTCCCTCGGCGGAAGTCCAGCGACGACGTTCCTCTGGAGCTCCAACGGTGGAATCCCGCGACGTTCCGGAACTTCCCTGGGCGGTTCCGCTGCGTTCGTTGTCCCCTGCGATCTGGCCGCTCCGGCGTTTCGCCCTGGTTCGTTCTCGACTTTCTTCCAGTAGTCCAGTTTTCCAGAATTTCCTTGTAAAAGAAACGTCGCTCTTATTAGACGGGAACCGAAGGTAGCTCGTTGGGGCCGCCCGAGCCGGAAAGCCAACGAGGAAGGCCGAGCACGCGAGCAGGGAATTGCAGCTAGTCACAAGTATGCAAGCGGCCCAGCCCCCACGGCAGCCGCCGGACTCGTCCACCCTGATGATGATTTTCTTCTTTTCTCCTCCAGCCCTTGGCTTCGTGATGGCCCCATTCCTCTTCTTGGCCTCTGGTGTTGTTCCAGGGGACCGTCCTGTACGTCCGGTTAGCGCTCCCGTTTCCGCGACATCCCCTCCAGCCGGTCCAAGCAGCGCTTGTCCGTCTGGTGATTGGGGATGCCATTTCCCTCCTGTTGTCCACCCTCTCTCCTTCTTTTTCCTGGGTACCCCGCGAGATCCTCCATCCTGGCCGTGCCAGGGGCTCGCAGGGTCTCCTCCAGGGGGCTAGCGGGGCGCTTTCACGTATGTCCGCACCCCGCTGCGGACTGCCACGCTATTGTGGCACATTCGGGGAATTCGGGAGCGCGTATCCCGACCGCGGTGGTAGTCCCCCGACACCTTGTCCCTCGTCGTGGTGTATCGTGTTCCCTGAAACAGACTCAAAAAAAAGGGGGCCGGGCTACGAAGGCAGCCTCCGCAGCCCAGTCCACCAGATTAGCTTAGTCTAATCTTCTTTCTTGAGTCCAGTGGTGGTCCTGCTACGTCTTTACTCCTCTTGTAGTTGTCCTTCGTACTTGGCAAGGCGGCGCACGTGGACCACTTTACACTTCTTCCTGCGTGATGGTTGGATCCTGTAGACGACGTCATTGATCTTGTCCACCACCGTATAGGGGCTTTCCCAATCCGCTTGTAGTTTCGGGCACTTCCCCTTCATTCTTCGTGGTTGGAACAACCACACTCGTTCTCCTGGCTGGAATTCTACCGCGTGAACGCGCTTGTCGTACCACGACTTCATTTTCGAACTGTAGATGTCCAGACGGCGTCGAACGAATTCGTGGATCTTCTTCATTTTTCCTCGGATCCATTCGGAGTATCCACGTTCAACGTCCTCGTCGTCTTCCACCTCTGGGGGTAGTCCTCTCCATAATTGTAGAGGTAAACGCAGTTCCTGGCCATATAGGATCATCGCTGGCGTTAGTTGTGTAGCTTCATGTCGTGCTGACCTGTATGCGAGGAGGAACATGGGAATCCATTCGTCCCAATCTCGTTGATGTTCTGAAACAAACATTGCAAGATATTGGAGCAATGTTCTGTTCAAACGTTCTACTAGACCGTCGGATTGAGGATGCAGAGGAGTTGTTCGTGTTTTCCTGATTCCTAGCAGTTTCAGCAATTCCTTGAACACGGAGGATTCGAAGTTCCTTCCTTGGTCCGTGTGTATCTCTAACGGTACACCATGACGACACACTACGTTGTGCAAAAGAGCACTTGCCACTGTGACAGCTCGCTGGTCTGGCATCGCGATTACTTCCGGCCACCGGGTAAAGTAGTCCGCCACGACCAGCATAAACCTGTTGCCGGCCTGAGTCCTCGGGAGTGGACCCACAACGTCCAGGGCAAGTCTCTCGAACGGAGCTCCCACGTTATATACTCTCAGGTTCCCTGCTCCCGTTTGACGTGGTCCCTTCTTTGCCGCACAGGTGTCACACCGCCGGCACCACTCTTGAACGTCCTGTCGACACGTAGACCAGAAGAACTGTTGGCGGATCTTTGCCAAGGTCTTGTTTACTCCGAAGTGTCCAGCTGCTGGCGCATCATGGAACTCCTTCAGGACTCCTGCAACCTTTTCGCGCGGTACCACCAAAAGCCACGAGGTCGTTGTACCATCGTGGGACTCCCATTTCCTGAAAAGCAAACCTTCGTGAACTTCCAGCGAGTCCCAGATTGACCAGTAATATTTCATTTGCGGGGAGAAACGAGCAACATCTTGCCAATCGGGCTTCTCCCCTTCCCCTTTCTTTTTAAGGATGAAGCCGATCGTTTCATCCTTCTCTTGACTTCGTTTCCACTCGTTCTTGTCTTCTTCACAAAATATCCTGTGAATCTTCTTCGTGGTCTGTACTTCTCCTTCTGCTTCTTTCTTCTCCAGTCGATTGCAGTTCTTACAATTTTCTTCGATACACGGTCTTCTGGAGTCCATATCTGCTAAGACCCTTCAGTCTCGTTGACAGTATAGAAATGTCTCTGCGGCGCAATTTTGAGAAAGGGGAAAATTCTCCATGTACCCACGCAGGCAACAATTTATTTACTACGCCCAAGCATACAAGATGCATGTACTCGAAAGGAACTTGCGAAACCATTCCTATCGATAGCAATGACAATGGACTTGTACCTTGCTTGTGATGCTTCTGGTCTAACCGCCTAATGTAATCCTCATCGGTTCAAGGAGAATCATCTGTTCCATGGAAAGCGTAATGCTTACCATTCAGGGTATCAGAAACCGTACATTTGGAACAGGGACGGATAGACATATGCCCAAAATGATTTAATACAAATGCTCGAGCTGGAACGTCAGCTATGAAACATCTCAGTCGTACGGACAACTTGATGGAATGAAAATTTATGCCTCCGTTGGACATGATGGCTCTGACAATTGCAATAAATTTTCCAAAGAAAATATTGGTATCGTGTGGTTTTTGGGGACCTTTATAGATGCCTGCCACTATCGGTTTTATATGATGAATATATGAAATCCTACACTGGATGGGCCAGTAAAAGTAAAACGGATAAAACATCTAACACGCCTTTACTAAGTACGTATCATAATATGCATTCTTTTTACTTACAGGCTGACATGGAGAAACGGGTGAATCGTGCGATCGTGAGACCACCACGATACCAGACAACGTCTTCGGATGAGGAACAAGTGAAATGGCGACGAAAGACGCCGACCACGCCGAGAACAACAATTGAAGAGGACACCCAGGATTTGGCGAGGATACTGCAGGAACAGGATCCAACACCGTCGAAGAGTGTTCCTACTCTTAACCGGAATGTTATGTTTCACGGTACGGATGCGGCCAATGTTTCTGCCCACGAAGGATACACAGATCCAGGGACATCGTTTGCACGCGCCACTGTGATCCACAGTGAGCCGTTTCAGCATAATATCGCGCCGACCCAACACCATGATAATGGGTAAATTTACTTGTTTCTTTTTTTGCTATAAAAATATGACTGTAAGGATATTTTCTTATAAATGTTAATGTTCGCAGGAGCATGGTAGATCTTGCGAGGCGCGATCGGATCGAGGCGGAGCTAATGTAAGTATCGCGTGTATCGTGTTTATTAATACGTTACGTCTCCATCAGTTCTGTTTGCAGAAGAATGAATACTCTCTTGATGAGCATTCAGAAATCTGACCAGACCACCCTTAATACTGGCCGACCCACAAAGTCAGCAGTCCTCCCCTTGTTCTCAGTGCAGGAGGTCGAATGCTTTGAGAACATCGATGACGACACCTATTCCAAAGTCGTAAGTGAAAACGAAATTATTCTTTTATTTACTATTATATATAATATATATACTTACATCATTCTTTACTCGCTTTGTTTAGGTAAAGTATTTCGAATACGTGGGGGGATTTGATTTGAAGTGAGCGGTCAAGTTCTGCTTCAAGGAAGCACTGCCAGACGACTTAACGTCGTCATTCACCTAGTTTGGCCGCGAAGGACTGAAATCTTTGTACGACACCCGTATCGCGGTGGCGATATTTGGTACGAAGCAATAAGCACTTTTCATCTTTTACGTGAACTTATTGTTACTATTAGTGTATGTTCCATTGATGCTAACGTACTTTGCATACATTTCTTTTTCAGACGGTGTGTGTCGTAACCGCAAGTTCGACAGGCCCAGTCGATCCGACTTCCAATTGCGGATGCCAGCAGAACTGAAGGCGGCAAAGAAGAGGGTACGCAACAAGAAGCGTGGTCTGCGAACGAAGCCCTCATCATCCCAGGAACATAGAATACCCTGTAGTTTCTGGAGCGAACAGCAACAACAGGAAGAAGAAACAGATGACCTATGAAGGTCCGTTTTCACATGACAGTAAAAGTCATGACATTTAGTGTCATGACCGTAAAAGTCATGATTTACTGTCACGTGAACACAAAACTTAACTGTAGTTATTATTCAGAAATATGCCTATTAAAAGGAGAGGTGTGCCTCCTTTTACTGGCGAAGATAACAAACGGTACTTTTCAGTGCCTATTTAGCTGAGTTTAACGGAAACTACCTCTCGACGTTCGCAATGAACATCAATCGGCACTTTTCAGGGCCACTAATTTAAAACGTATATACCAAACAGCACTTTTCAGTGCTCATTTTACTTCAGTATAACTGAAAATATACCTATCGACGTTCATCCTTTTAATTCTAGACTAATATTGTACTTGGTTTCAGAACTAACACAAGCGGGAATATGGTGATTCTACAAAAAAAATAGTCGAAAATATAGGATAAAACCAAGAAAATTACTTATTTTTGCATGTAGAATCACCACTGCGTACAGTGTAAATATTTAAAGTTTCTCTTCTGTTTTATAGGTGCCACTTATATTATTTTCTCATTTTAATCACTCACGTGCATCAAATGTATATATTATTAACAAAAACAAACTATACCTTTAAAAACAAAGAACAATTATTTAATAAACTGCAGAATTTGCTCGCAGGTTATGTGAGCAGAATCCACTGCTCCATTTCACCTACAGCAGTAATGTACATTTGCGTTGGTGCGTCGGTGCATGTGACGTCACGCACAGGGAATTGTTTGGCTATTGTGGCCTTCAGATGGTGCTGTTGGATGTGTCAGGCGGGCAGCGGGACCTTCCGCGAATCTGCCGTCGATCTGCCGGCAGCAGTGATGCCAGAACGGTGGGTTTTCGCCCACGGCTGCTACCACCACTCCACGACCAAGCGTACCCCCTCCTAGCGCCCGTACCCTACCACACAAACATACCCGTCCCTCCATCCGTGTGTCGTACGCGCTGCCTGGCCTGCGCTCTCCGGCGAGAATTCGTTTTCCCGACATCGAAGCGCTTGGGTCGCAAGCAACGAATCAAGAGTTCAAATCTCGGTGCGGATATTCTACTTTTTTTTTTTAATTTATTCTCTAATTTCTCTTTCTATATTCTCAGGAAACTAAAGGCTTGAAAACTTTTAATTTACAAAGCATTTTCAAAGCTTGAATTGCTGCTAAAGATGCGATCCCCTTCTGACTTGTACCGCACCACTACAAGCATACCCTAACTTCTGTCCGTGTGCCGTACGCGCTGCCTGGCCGGCGCTCTCCGCCGAGAATTCATTTCACCGAAGTTCAAACCTCAATGCGAAGATTCTACATTTTTCATTAATTATTTTCTAACTTCTCTTTCTATATTCACAATTGACACAATTTTCGTAAATAATCAACAAGCAAATAAGCAGATACGTTTAAACCTGATTAATACGAAAAGAGTGTCGTTGGCCAAGAGTGGGTTAGTAAAACTCTTCGGTAGGTATAAATGACATCATTGCGACGGGTACGAGACCAGTCGATATTGTTTTCAAACCTCATTACAGTAATCCGGGGTGCGAGTAATAAGCCGACCGTGATAGCGGAGCAAGCGGCTCGCTTACCTGAAACGGAAATCACCGATTCTGTAACTGTTCATTGTGACGTGAATTTTGAAAAGTCCATCCTAGAAAGGAGCTTATTTTGTAAGTAGCATTTCAAGGAATTACTTCTGTTTATGTATACAAAAGGCAGAAGACCAACATCGTACATTAGCCAGCTGCGAAAATGCTTTGTAAATTAACAGTTTTCAAGTTTTTATTCTACTGAGAATATAGAAAGAGAAGTTAGAAAATAATTAATGAAAAAAATAGAATCTTCGCATTGAGGTTTGAACTTCGGTGAAATGAATTCTCGGCGGAGAGCGCCGGCCAGGCAGCGCGTACGGCACACGGATAGAAGTTAGGGTACGCTTGTAGTGGTGCGGTACAAGTCAGAAGGGGATCGCATCTTTAGCAGCAATTCAAGCTTTGAAAATGCTTTGTAAATTAAAAGTTTTCAAGCCTTTAGTTTCCTGAGAATATAGAAAGAGAAAATGGAGAATAAATTAAAAAAAAAGTAGAATATCCGCACCGAGATTTGAACTCTTGATTCGTTGCTTGCGACCCAAGCGCTTCGATGTCGGGAAAACGAATTCTCGCCGGAGAGCGCCGGCCAGGCAGCGCGTACGGCACACGGATGGAGGGACGGGTATGATGTGTGGTAGGGTACGGGCGCTAGGAGGGGGTACGCTTGGTCGTGGAGTGGTGGTAGCAGCCGTGGGCGAAAACCCACCGTTCTGGCATCACTGGCCGGCAGTCTCTGCCTGGCAGGGTCTGCAGGCAGAATCGTAGCTGAATGTGGACGTAGGTTGCACCGCAGTTGCCGGCAGATCCTGCCGCCCGATTTGGTTATCAGGGTATTTAATATATTACTAAATATTTTTTGTTAGTAGGAAATTTCGGGGAAAATAAATAATTAGCTTTAAAAATACAGTCAACCGGTCCGATAGCTTGTAGTCGACCACGTTTTTTAATATGAAATTCAAAATAGGTTATGTGCGCATTACAAACTGAAATTTATTTTTAAATATAATGTGCACATCAGTAAACAATTAATAATGACAGGAATAATGCATAACTAAAATAAGTTCTTTTAAAAACTTTATCAAAATTTTAATAAGAAATAGAAATTTTTTTTTCAAAAGTAAATTAAATTTTTCGTTTTTAAGATAGGAAGCAGTAACAAATTTTAAGTTTTTAAAGTATTTGTAATCTATAAATAAATGATATATTTTATAGAATATTAATCCATAAGAAAAGAATATATAATTTTAATTATCTTAAATATGATTAAATTCTTTCTTGTTTTATAACTCTCTGTTTCAATTTTTTACATTTTTCTTGCTTCTTTTTTTTACATTCTTCTACTTTCTCCTTTTTATTGCTATTTTCTTGGATTTATTTTCTTGTTTTTTTCAATCTTTCCCCCTTTTTCTGACGCTTTGCTATTTCAATATTTTCTTTTACTTCGTGTTTTTTTTAAAAAAAAAATCACGCCATTCAGCAGATGAAACTGCACTTGGCAGTTTTTTTTGGGAGATCTTTTTTTATTGCTTTGGATATGAGCAGGGTAGAATATGTTTGCCAAAAGCTTTATTAAAAGCCTCCATCTTTTGATTTTTTTCAATGTGTATGGTGTGTAACGTTCTCGAACGAGACGTTGCCGTTCTTTACAGGAGATTCACGAGTAGAGCGGTTTACCTGTGAATTTGTGGGATTTGGTTCGAGTGGCGTGCGATTAAGAAATGAATTTCTAGATACGAGAGTCCTTCTTTTAACAATAAATAACAAATGATTTATTTAAAAGTAAATGGTAGTGACTCTAGGTCGAAATAGAACATATAATACGACACGGAGTCGTGCGATTTATGACAATTAATAGAAATAAAGTAATAAGTAACGTCGTATCGGTCGGTAAATCGTTTTGATTTCGGTTCCTAACGCTAAGTCGATAATAAAAAATATGGTTTTGATTTCGGTTCCTGACGCTAAGTCGGTAATAAAGAATATAATTTTGATTTCGGTTCCTGACGCTAAGTCGGTAATAAAGAATATAATTTTGATTTCGGTTCCCAACGCTAAGTCGGTAATAAAGAATATAGTTATAATTGAGGCGTATAAAGATATAGTATAAAGTCTCGACACGAAGTCGGTGTAATACAAGATACGACACTAGGTCGATTTGGAATGTTAGTCGAGATATAGAGAGCGTTCCTTCTCGAGGATAGATGTGGCTTCCAGTTGCCTATAAGCTTGCCTACACTTTCTAGGATGGAAGCCGAGGGCCTAGTTAAAGCGACCTCAGATGGTAGCCAGGTAGCCGGTTAGGGCGTCCCCAGATAGTAGGTGAAATAGTAGCTTCCTTCCTTCGTATTTGGTCGTGGCTTCAGGTACCTATAAGCTGGCCCACGCTTGGAGGTAGTTGGTTTAGAATGAGGGGCTGTAGTAAGCGACCTCGTATGGAAGTTGAGGGGCTGTAGAAAGCGACCTCGTATGGAAGTTGAGGGGCTGTAGAAAGTGACCTCGTATGGAAGTTGAGGGGCTGTAGAAAGCGGCCTCGTATAGGATGTGGAAGTTCAGAGTTTAAGATAAACTTGTTCTAGATCTGCTAGACTGAGGGGCTGATGGAAGCGGCCTCGTTTAGGTGCTGTTGCAGAACCAAGTCTGCCTTCCTGCTGCTGGCGGGCCGCTATTTATACCGATTTGTGGTACTTGGCCCGCACCAATCACTCGCTGCGCGATCTCGCGCACCAATTATAATTCACATCCGTTTCGCGCCACTCGCGCACTACGCTCGGATAATTCGGCATCCGGTTGTTCGTTCGATGTGCGCACGCGCGCTTGATTCGCTCGCGGCACTGAGTTTACAGTTTGAATTAAAAGTTATGCGCATGCGTTGCGCGTCACTCGGTCTTTCGCGCGCTGTTTGAACACGCTCTCGCACGCGTTGTATACAATCTTACGTATAATATAAAGGAAATTAACAATATATATGAAAATAAAAGGAAAAATTTATGGCGGTGGTAGCGGAACGTTACAGGTGTTATCTCTTTGTTGGAGTATAGGTCCCCCGTGTTACAATAATCGGGTGTACTTGCAGGATTACTAGGATTATTTAATGAAAGTGGCATGGAATTAACTTCTGTATTAATACAATCCAAAAGAGAATGGAAAGTAAGGTAAACATGTAAATAAATAATCAAAAAGTAATTAAAATAAACAATTTTTTTTATTAAAAATTAACTTTTTTTATGTTAAGATATAAATTATCAAAAAGCCACTTTAACGTGGTGACCCAGGAAATCACCCCTTTTTGGTCCCACGATTTTAGAGCGGAGTTTTGTGCCAGGTGATGCTTTATGACGAGACATTAATCGGAACAGATTTTCAAATCGAGGTGACAATTAGTTTCTGAAATGTGGAAAATCAACTAGGTTAACATTCATTGATGAGTCAGCCATACATTGAAACGTATGGGCTGATGCATTAGTGAATTTTCACTTTTTTGACCTCCCATATCCCGGAAACCAATTGTCACCTCAATCTAAAAATCTATTACGATTGATGTCTCATCACGAAGCATCACCTGGCACAAAACTCAGCTCCAAAATCGCGGGACCAAAAAGGGCGAAAAAACTCCTCATTTTTGGGCCACTCTTTAAAGGATGCTGTAGAAATGAGGTAGGTGAGGAAAAATGGTCATACCGGATATAGGAGTTGAATTAAAAATGGTATTGTCACACATCATATTGGAACTATTTTGGACAGTAACTATAGAAACATTAGTAATAGAACCATCGGGAAGAAGTGCAAAAAAAAGTTTATTAAGTACAATAATTAGAACAAATTTGTATACCTACACATACCGCATTCTATTTCGTTGCTCTGAGAATCATGTTGAAGAGTTATATCGAGAGGACTGTCATAGTAAGCTTTATGAATTTCATTCATAATAATATCTACGTCGATTCGTCTAGATTTTAACTGTGGATATATTTTATGAACGACTGCTTCTACCTGCTGCAGATTTGGAGTTGAAGAGGACACCGGATTTACCTCTTTATCATTAGAAGTAGCCAAGTTTTCCCTAGTATTTTGCACACATTTTGTGTGATCAATTTTGTCTGGATCAAAAGGGTATAAGCCACATGTACGGAAAGCATCTTTAATACTCGCTCGTAAATCTGAATTTTCTAAAGTTTCAGCTAGTAGTGGACCAAATGTTGTTTTTGCTGCAAAAATTACTTAAATGCATCGTTAAGTGTGACTTGTGACCATTGACCAAATAAAGTACTGGCTTCTTAATGTGGTTATTTATTAGACACTTCTTAAAATCATTAGCCATGTATTCATAAAATACGTCACTTTTCATCCAACCACTTGCAGATCTTCCTAATGTCCATGATTCTGGTACACTTTGAACAAGTTTTAAAGGTGGACGTACATATGGATACACTATCATTGGTGTGACAGTATCGCCACTCGCTGAGAAAAAAATAATACAATAATGGTTTCTTTCTCGTTTCGCCTTTTCGCTTCATAAATATTTTTCCATCCATTGGGACCAATAATTTTGCCAGTGTTTGGACGCAAACTAAACGCTGTTTTGTCCTCATTCAAAATTCTTGTTGGATCTTGAAGTATATCTTCTGCGTTTTTGTTTT
This sequence comes from Andrena marginata, assembly GCA_963932335.1. NCBI lineage: Eukaryota > Metazoa > Arthropoda > Insecta > Hymenoptera > Andrenidae > Andrena > Andrena marginata. Next base: position 21,287,199 of record OZ010663.1, read on the forward strand.
TTAAATATTTCTCAAGACATTTAAACCCATTTCTCAGTGACTCTTCAGTAACGATGGCTCGCCCATTCGAAATTCCTTCAGATTCACGTAAACGCAGTTCTGGATGTCTATTTAAAAAGAGTTTGAACCAAGTTCTTCCAGGTTTGTTATGTTTGAAAGGGGTTTTAATGGAGAATCTTTAACTATCTGTTAAGATTATTTAAAGTGAATGTTTCTGGAACTTCAATCCGTTAAGATTGGATAAACCTTTTATATTTGAGTGAGATACAAAGTTAACTTGTTCAGTCGTGTGGTCGAGTCTTACGCTCTGTTACACTCGTAACACTTCTACCGGAAGTGAAGAATCTGCGAAGATTATTACGGAAACATCGAATGTTCTCATTGGAACGGAAACAGGTATACTAGCGCTTTAATAGAGAGGCAAATTCAAACATGAGAAAAGAAAAGAAAAGAAACACGCATTCTTGCATACCTTCGCTAACATAAAATCATGAAATTAAAACATACATTCCGTAACACTCCCACTGTTTTGTTAATGATTTTCTTTCTTTACATTAGACTCCTAATATTCAACACATTTCTGTTGTTTATAAATTTCTCTTTTGATAGTGATTTAGTTTGAAAATCCGCTAGTTGGTTGTTCGAGGGAACATATACTGGTTCTACTTTTTCGTTTTTCACACATTCACGTACGTGGTGATACTTAATATCTATATGTTTTGTTAATTTATGATACTCTATATTTTTTGTAAATTGTAAAGCGCTTTGGTTATCTATTAACAATGGTATTGCAGGTGGTTTTTCTATTAATAATTCTTGCATTAAATTGTGCAAACATGTTGCTTCTTGTGCTGCATTAGATGCTGCAATATATTCAACTTCAGTTGTCGACCTTGCAACACATTTTTGTTGTTTAGATGACCAAGTGATTGGAGCGTTAGCAAGTACGCTTCCATATCCCGATATGGACCTTCTGGTGTCTATGTCATTAGCAAAGTCGGCATCTGTATATATTTTAATTTTCTATTTCGTTTCCAAAATATAGTATACCTAATTTTATAGTTCCTCTTAGATAACGTAATATTCTTTTCACGGCCCTCCAGTGCCTCATTCCTGGATTACTCAGAAACCGATTTGCCTGGCTAACCGCGAACATAATGTCTGGTCGTGTCACAGTTGCCACAAACATCAGACTGCCTACCGCTTCCTTGTATGGGATATTTTGCATTTCGTTCTTCTCTGAGTCAGTCTTTGGACAATCGTTAACACTTAACATTACATTTGGTTCCATTGGAGTTGATACCGGGTTACAATTTTGCATCTGAAACTTATACAATATGTTATTGATATAATTGCGTTGACTAATAAAGCTTTGATTGTCTGCTTCATTTCTCTGAATTTCTATTCCCACAAAACAATCGGGATTGTTTATTGTAATATTGAACTGCAGATGAAGTTCTGTTAATATCTTATTAATTATGTCTTTTCTTTTGCACATGACCAACCCGTCATCTACATATATTGCTAAGAATACTACTTCCTTATCAATTTCAGACCTGAAAACACATTTGTCTGCTTCTAGTTGTGTAAAATTAAAGTTTTTTAGAAATTCAGTAAATTTCATATTCCAACACCGTGGGGACTGTTTAAGTCCGTAAAGACTCTTCTGAAGTTTACACACTAAACTAGGGTCTTTACAGTAACCTTCCGGCTGACTCATGAATACCTCTTCATCAAGGCTTCCATGCAGGAAGGCCGTCTTAACATCAAATTGCTGTATATTCATTCTAATTATAGTTGCTAAGGCTAAAAATATTCTAATAGAGTCATATCTTACTACTGGAGAAAATGTATCATTGAAATCAATACCCTTAGTTTGTAGGAACCCTCTGGCACATAACCTGGCTTTATACCTTTCTATTGACCCATCAATCTTTCTCTTAATCTTATACACCCATTTTGAGTCTATAATTTTGTGATTTGTTGACCTTTGCACAAGGGACCACGTGCCATTTGCGTAGAGCGATTCCATCTCTTCTGCCATCGCCTGTTTCCAGTTGTTTTCATCGGTCCCTGATACCGCTTCCTTGTATGACTGTGGTGCCTCCATCATGACTGCAGAGCAGGCGACGTGACAGTCATTTATGTATCGTGTGGGAGGTCGAATAGTGTCCCGAATACGTAGACTTCGTTGGTCATCTGTATTTGTTTTTGTAGGATGTGTTTCTTCCTCGTTCGTTTTTTCACTTAGGCTCTGTGATTCCTGGTCATCAGTTGTTTCTTCGTTTTCTTCGTTCTAGTCGTTCTCTGGTGTATCTTCATTTGAGAAAAGTATATTAGTGTATTTTCTCGCATGGTTGCTGTGAACTTCTCTTTCGTCAAATACTATGTCTGTTGAGAGGAGCTACGTTAGAGCCTAGCCGATGGTCAGGGCTTTTCCGCATAAGCAGCGTTCTTCATCTGGCGGACACTCGGCTTGCCGTCCTCGTCCATAAACTCGGGACTTTTAGTAAAAACAACATTGTAAGCCTACTGAGTGTAGCTATTAACGCAGCCAATTTGGAAAGTTCCGAGGGATGAGGACAGGAAGCAGATGCGCGTTTTATTGCGGCCGCGCGGTCACCACGCCAAGTCCCAAAATCCGCGACGCATATACCTGTAATTTTTCACCGGTTCCCGACACGCAGGGGGGACTTAGATTTTCGCGTGCTACGTCACCCTCACCACTTTTCTTCACGACACGCCTACACATCAATCAGTTGTCTTCAACCCTCCTCCTGCAACCCTCACTTTTTCTCTAAATTCCTTGGAGAGGGAATTTTTACATTTCTTGCGAGCGACCACGACGACGAGTAGAAACAATTAAAACTGTAACGAGTTATTGTCGGTGGGACGACGATCTTACCCCCCCCCCCCCGACCATGTCGCCGAGCGAAGCAACGCGTACCGCGCCCGGCCAACGGTCTTGCCCCCCACCACTCGTCCGCGGGTACCGAGAATCGGCGCCAGATGGGTACACGGCAAGTGTCGCTCTCGCTGCAGAAATCCGCGGACGGGGACATATAGGCCGGAGGCATAGGCCTATTTGGCAGAGAGACCGCCTAGAGCGAGCGTACCGAGCAGTACACCTCTCCCAGAGACCTCCTGTGCGATTCCACGTTCTCGTGCCGACACTCGTTCTTGCGAAAGACAAGCGTCCGTGTTAACACCAGTTCTCGTGTGTCGACAAACTCCGTCCCTGCCTCTTTTTGAATACTCCCCCACCTCCACGGTTCCCAGAAGGACAGCGTGAGCCATCCTCTGGACGCAGGCCGTTACCCTTTACCGATCTCTCGTACAGATTTATCTCCGTTCTCGAGAGCGTCCTTACAGTCTCCGATTCACCCACGGGTTGTGCCCACCTGGTGACCGGACCAAAGACTCTCCGACCAGGGTCTAACGGCAGGGTTGGTGTTGAAAATAATTTGGGCACCTCACGTGGTGACAGCACTGAGTGATGTCACAAGGATATGTAGCATGAGTGGGAGAGCGACTGGTATGCCTGTGAAGTTAGTTCGTAAGAATATCTTGTAAGAGAAGCACAGACTGAGAGAATCAAGGAAAGATAATTAAAGAACAAAGAATATTTCCTGTTCAATTAAGTATATTTTTTAATATAAAACTAACTAGTCTCAACAGTTGGCCCGCCAAGACACCGAACGGTCAAATTGTCTATCCCCTCCCACCTCGTCGCCTCGTCATCGATTCCGATACGCACCGATATCCGCGCCGCGATATTCGCCGCCTTAGACCATATATACTTATAGACGCGGCTCCAGATAACTGCCTTGACGCAAAGATAAAATCATCTACGTGACGTCACATGTGGGCAAAATAATAATGAAGCTTTTATGTTCAAAGCAATTTTAAAATATTTCCGGAAATGCTCATGTGGTTAAATGTAGTAGTAAAAAAAATAGGTATAGTGTTGGGATATAATCATATTTTTTTTATTTGAAGATGAGTCCGTGGGGGGCCTTCTGGGCAGGAGTTCAGTTGGTCGCCCGTTAAACCCAGCACTGCGTATAAATTATTTTAGTGTAAAAAAATAGTAAGACCAATACACAGATGTCGAGAAAAATTATTTATTCATAGTTACTGGTTGCAAAATATAATAGCTTTGGTAAGTTTATTTCTTATTCTATTATGAGTTGATGATAAATTATTTCCTTTATAATATAATCGCACATTACAATAATGAAAACTTATTATTTTGATTAAATGTATAATGTGATTAGATTCTATATTGTTATCGTACATATGTTAATGATACTCCCTAAATACTGATGGACGAACATTGTTCATAGTTTGTACGATTAATTTAGGTAATAAATTTTTTTGGAACAGTTGATCTGCTTTTTCCATAATTCGTATTTCTGCTTCTGCAATGTTGCAAATGTGTATAACATCCAGCGACGGTATCGTTAAACCTTGTTTAATAGTGTTATAATTTTTTATATTTATAAAATTGCCGAACGAGTCGTCTGATTTTATTGCCCGTAAACAAATTTCACAGCTCACAGTTTTTTGTATCCTCCGAACAACAAAACCATCGATATACTCAACAATATCTTGTACGTACAACGACATGTTTTTCGAATAACTTGCACTTGTGAGAGAATAACTATGGTCATCATTACTTTCATGAAACGTTCTATTTTCAAAATTTTCTGCCAGCATATTGTCTACTGTTTTCATTTTATTTCCTTTGGATGTACTTACTGCTAAGATAATGTTTGAAACTTGTTCGATGCAATTGGCTTGTAAAGAGCCACTAATGCCGGTATGAAGTAATAATTTTTTATAAGCAGCTTGAAATAATCTGGGAGTGGGATTGTTATTGTGTCCTCCCATACTTCTGATGGCACTGAAAAAAACTTCAAGGTGGTCTTGAGATAGTTTATATGCTAGTAAGTATTTTAAATCATTATTAATTTTGCTTTCAACATATTCATTAAATATGTGTACGAGTGGTCGTAAACTGATTATAAAACCTACAAAACCAGTTTTGTTTTTATTCAAGTGCAATGGTTCTTTGTGTGGCCCATATGTTAAAGAAATGATATATTTAATTACTTCATTGATTTTGCTAAATATAATATTTTTATAGTATTGTTGTAAACCAGCTTTAAAACCCTTGGCTAACAGATTTCTGCTGTTCAAAATATCAAAAGCATCGTTCATGAAAATAATGTATCGCTCCGTTGGTTCACAATCATTAAAATTTGCATAGTTTTCTCTTAAATATCGCAAGGCTTTTGCAACACTCAAACTAAAAGTTTGAGCAGCTAGTTTTACTTTCATTTTTTCTTTAAACCAGTTAATATGTCGCTGTGTTATTTTAATTCCTAAATGCAATCCTTCTCTTTTTTGTACGTCTACCAAGTGTTCAAAATGTTCCCACTTAATTACCTTATTATTCTCATCATAGAAAACTTTGTAAGTTCCCAAAGTATTTCGAATCAGTTTTAGCATATGTGGTGGATCTAACAACAAATGAATAGGTTTCCCTGTACTTGGATGTGGAAACGATTGTGTTAAACAAGTGGAAGATAATTGAACTCCAAGACACATTGCCAATGCCATATTTGATGCAGCACCATCAAAAGTTAAGCTGCAAACTTTAACTCGAACTTCACAAAGCAATGTCAAACACATGCGTACTAAGTTACATTTCTGGCTGCCTGATAGCCCATCGAGTAAAAAGTAGCCTACTGGTAGTTTCCATCTGTCATTTACACAGTTGAGTAAAAATACAATTACCTCTTTTGCTTCCAATGGATTAATACTTTCAGCTTGTTTGCCGACATCCACATAACTACAACATATGTATCATTTATTGGAAAACTCATTTAGCAAGAAATCATTTTGTATGTATTTTCATAATTCGATTGTAAAGTTAAATCCTACTGAAACATATTCTTAAAGCATACCCTACAAATTTTTGACCATCCCATTTTATTTTCTTATGAATTGCCATTTCATCAATCATGAAAGCACAAACATAAGCCTTACCTTTACCTTCACACTCAGAAACTTTTATCTTTAAAGTATTTATGGATTCAGTATGAATGTTGGGTTATTCAATAAAACAACCTGCCACGCACAATTGTCGGGAATAACAGAAATAAATGTTTATTAACGTGTCGTGAACTCGGGGTGGAACAAAATCGAATACTTGTATAAAACGAAACACGTCTTTATTATACAATATGTTGGAGTAATACTTCACAGTACCAAGAGTCAAAGCTTTCTGACGCTAGAGACGTACTCAGGGATGAACGTGGACAAATTGGAAAATCTTATTGGTTATTCTGATGCGAGGGTGTGGGAAATGGAACTGGTAAGGGTGGAAGTGGTAGTCTGGAGAAAGTTCGGTTGTAACGGTTTTGAAAAAAAGGCCTTGAGACCTACGACCTTTTCCGCCTGTTTACCTTTAAGTTACGGACGCTCGAAACGGACTAAGGGTCTTAAGAGAGTGACAATGACCAGATGTGGTTAAAAGAGAAAGTCGCGAAGGTAGGTATCTAACAAACGTTTAGGTGATTAAAAGAAAAAAAACTTCAGAGTACACACGTGGCACGCCGTGACGCCATGTGCAAACGGTACGTGAACGACTGACGCGTTTAAAGAAAAGAACGGCGACGACCACGCCATAGCCAAAAACAAAATCGCATCGCAACTCCTGTTGCTGACCACACCGTATGGTAAGGCCGAATACACCAGGTGTAATATTTCTGACAATGAAAACCTGGTTCACATGCAACTGATGCATACCATTTTTGCAAGGTTCGAGGATGAGGTAGGATGTTATGAAGTGTGTCTCTGACATAGGTATATGCTCTTGGCAAATACAAATTTAAAGTGAGCGCAAAGCTTTTCAGCTCAGCAGGATATGTGTTGGCTTTAGGTTGTGTCATTTGTGTAAATAGAGTTTTGGTGGCAGCAGGTAAATTATCCTAAATAGCGTTAAAACGAGAAAATATAAAAAAAATAGTATATACAAATAAATATAAAACATCCATGTGCACTTCTAATTAGTATAACAAGCAGAACTCAAAACATTGAAATTTAAACATACCGAAAGTATTATAGAAACATCTTCAGTAATCATATCTTTGTTTCTCAAGTCATCCACTAACGAATGTAAATCTTTAATTTTTTGTGTAAACCTTTTGTTTTTCTGTTTCAATGTTTTAACTTGTTTGTTTTTCTTTTCTATTGTTGTGTTAATGATCTGTATATAAACTTCTTTCTCATTTATCATATCACATTCTTCAAAATCACCAACATAAACTTTTCGCTTCTTTTTTAAAGGTTTCTCAAGTGATACATTTTCTTCTACTGTATTAACAGTATGTCTTAATCTGTCTTCTTCAATTTCATTATTTAAGCTAAAGGCAAATTATATTGCAGTTATAGAAATTTAAAGTATTAAAAACTCAAATATTGATTATGAAGGGAGTTATACGTTGCAGTTTCATTTTCTGGAACATTGGGTATATCCATTTCTTGCATAAGCTGTGTTTCACATGTATCTAATACATTTGGTATAGCAGTAGTTGATATTTTTTTTGAAATCCAAGGACTTCCAACAAAGCAATCACTCGTAAAATGTTTTGAACATACTCTTGAATGAGATGAAGGCTCAAAATTATCACGTTTTATTGCTTTTACCCACTGTTGTTTTTATTTTGAATTTTTTGGAAATCTGCAAATTAATTGTTTTAGAACCGTTACAAAGAACTTACTGTCAGGAATACATTAAATTTTACCAATTATAGGTTAAGCGATATTATATTCAGCCAATATTAAACATTGAAATAATGAAACACTTACTGATGAAAAGATACATTCGCCCCAGGCTTTTGACGTTCTTTGCAATTTTTTACGCAACATGTTTGTACCATTATTAATAATTGTTTACAGACAAAAGCTGTATATAAAGCCTGATGCAATGTGCAGTAACCACCATTTTGAATTATCTTTTGCCATACGTGACGTCACTTGTGGGCAACTTTTCCCCGTTATCTTTGCTTCACTTCGGCTCGTGGATGCATATAGACCGGGCCGTGTCTATGAGTATATATGGTCTAAGTTCGCCGCGATACGCGCCGCGACATACGCCGCCGCTCACACCGAGACGTGCCGCGCTAGTTTAAGGCCTAGGTTAAGCCGCTTCCACACTGTGTGCCAGCATAGACCTGGCCGGGATACCTTGTACATAGAATTAAGATTGAATAAGCTGTCGTACTCCACTCTACCTCGGTATTCTCTCATTCGATCGGCAGCCCTGGACCACCGTCCTGAGCTGGCAATATGGTACCTCCACCGTCCCACCGGTAACCCCGTGTTAAACGGTTATAAAACTTTGACACGAAGAGTCACACGACTCTAGAACTCAACGAAACTCAGTACTCTAGAAATCACTATTGCTTTATCAGAGTCACAGTGCTCTACAACTCAACGAGTATTTAACAAGTGTAAGCTTTCAATAGCATTAACTGTACAGCTATACCTTGTGAAAAAAATATATCTCTTATGCGTCACTTATTACCAAAAAATTCAGTGAGCTATTGTGATCATAACCCATCACAAGAGTGCGGGAAAGTAAGATCAGTCGTCAAATAATACGATTTGATCCTACACGTCGCAACATTTGGTCCTTCGAGCCGGAGACAAGCGCCGTGGAAAGCACTTGGTCCATTCACCATCAGCCGGGATCCAGCAACCAGGGGAAGCAACTACACTCTGGGTGTCATCAGTGGGCCGGATCCACGTGCTCTGCGCACAAATCTCTTCAGGATCAAGAGCCTTTCCTGATCAACAGCCTGTGCGAACACAATTGCAAGGCTACACCTCGTTTGGAGCTTGGACCGGAGCGAGCCTTCGCATCCAGCCGAACATCAACGTCATCGGTACCGTAAGTCGCATTCAGTTTGTTGTGAGTCACCTATTGAATTCTATCAGATCCTAGTACCTCATTTCCGTTGTTTTATCTTAACAAAAACACGTCATGGCTCCGAGTCTTGAAGAACGCATTAGAAATTTGAAGTTGAAGCGCGAAGCTTTCAAACTACAGCTTGAAAATTTCAGGCTTTTGTTAGAAAATTTCGAACCAAGTACCACGAGTAGTGGTGAAATTAAGGTACATTTCGAGGAACACAAAAAAGAATATACAGCGTTCGGTAAAACCCAATCGGAGTTAGATGCCGCGGATACAACAAGTGAATTAATGCGCGAACGAATAACACTTAAATCCGCGTACGGAAGTTGTAAAGTTCGCGCAATCGACATTTTAAATAAGCTTAAAGCGAGTGAATAGACAAGCAATGCGACAGATGGGGACATACTTAGTTTACGAGAATCACCAAGATCACATCTTGAATCCTTTGATAGCGACGTAAAGTTAGCAAAGCTTGATTTTCCGACTTTCTCTGGATTGTATGAGGACTGGCCTGGATTTGCCAACCAGTTTCGCTTCTCAGTTCATGAAAATCCACGCATTAACGAATGTAAAAAATTGATGTATCTTCGATCTTGGTTAAAGAGTGAAGCAGCACAATCCATAGAATCTATAGAGAATTCCGCACCCAATTACAAAATTGCGTGGAATATTCTAGAAAAAAGGTACAATCACCCAGCAACTATTGTCACGAAGCATTTGAGCTCAGTTTTTGAGGCACCGTCGTTGCAAAAGCCTTCTTATCAAGACTTCAGGAAATTCCTGAATAATATAGAAGCACATTACCGTTCATTGCAATCTCTTAAGCAACCCGATGCAGACACCATATTAATATATTTGATAATCTCAAAATTAGATACTGAATCCGTGGTAAAATGGAAAGAATTTACGCGTTGGTCAACATTTCCACGTTTAGAAGAATTGTTTACGTTTTTACATGAGCGATGTAAGATACTCGAACCGGTGTAACGGTTTTGTGCGTGGTATAAAGCTCCTTACAGGATTTCAGGATTGGTTCGAGTGGCGTGCGATAAAGAATTAAAATTCTAGAACAAGAATTTAACTTAATGGTATTTATTCAAGAAAAATACCTTTAAATGATACATGAAAACATGATTTAACGCCTTAATACTAAAGAAAGTAATTAGGTTGCGACTCTTGGTCGTTACAAAAAGTAAAGTTGATCGTCTTGGGTTGCGACTCTTGGTCGTTACAAAAGAAAGCCCGTTTGAATGATCAATTAGAGAATAATGTAACTTAAATAACTAATACTGACGTTTAACCAAATGAAAGGAATTAGTTTATAGATAGTGACTCTCGGTCGATGTAGGAATTAGTATATGGATAGTGACTCTCGGTCGATATAGGAGTTAGTATATAGGTAATGAGTCTCGGTCGATATAGGAGTTAGTATATAGATAATGACTCTCAGTCAATATAGGAGTTAGAATAACTTAGGATCTAGGAGTTAGCTTATGTATTAGGAGATTGAATATGTTAAGTTGAGATTCGTTTGAATTGCTTCTTTGTTTCATCAGGGGCGGTATTGCCACCTGGAATAATCTCGTTCCCTCGTTGCTCAGGAGTATTATACTAACCTGAGAATAAAAATTATCAATAATTTAGCTTCATCAACTAAGTGGCCTACAAAGCGGCCTCCAAGGCAGAAAACCTCTCGTTAAACCTGGCGACTATGGCCTTAGTTTAATACGATCGGCTCGACCAAGTGTCCAGCAAGGCGGCCTCCAAAGTTGGAGCATTAATTTTAGGTTGAAATCAGCTATTAGCTTTAAATGATTATTAAGACCATGTAGGTCAGACATGTGATTATGAATGTCTCTCTCTGGGCTTTCTTGCCCGTATTTATACATATTCGGGGTACTGGGAGCGCACCAATAGGAATGGATTTTGGTTTATTACGCATCAATCATTCTCGTCTCGCTCGATCCGTTCTCTAGTCGGTCTACTGAGCGACTGGTGAATGCGCAGGCGCGCGCGCGTGGAACGCTAGGTTCCCTCTCTTATTTGTCACGCACCAATTACAATCATTGCTTCTGATCCTTGTTCTCGTCGATCCGTTGATCGACTGATTGTGAGGATCGCGCATGCGTTCGATTCTCCCACTCCTTTACATTCAATTCTCTCTTTCGTCACACTCGCGTCTCGCGGTATTCTAAGCTAATATTAATATTAATCCTAAACACTCTTTATAAACGTAAGAATAATAAGAATATAATAAGAATATATGTATTTAACTAATTAATTAGGTTTATTAAAGAAAAAGAAAAGGGCAGTTTTGGGGTTTGTTACACCGGTGAAAACAATAGAGAACTCTGATACGGCGCCTGCCGAAGCTCAAGGAAGTAACCGCACTCGTCAGGGGTTACAAAATCGATCTAAACCCGTCACAGGGGGATTACGATCAAAAACACAAGTACACACTACACAGACCGCAATTTCCTGTAATTTTTGTAAAGGGTCACATTTCTCACAAAACTGTGAGAAATTTACTAGTGCTTCTGTTTCTGATAGATCAAATCTAGTGAAAGAAAAACATCTTTGTTTTAATTGCTTACGGGCGAATCACTCCGTAATGGGGACTTCCGTTTCCGGTCGCGTTGGGTGAGAGGTGTGCTGGAAGCGAGTGGTGTTTGGTGGTGTAGGGAAAGTGTGGAGAGAAGGTGAAAAGGGGAGTAGAGTGTGAGTGTAGAGGTGAAGGGAGAGGTGTGGAAAGGATAGGGATAAGAGGGAAAGGGTTAGGAGTGAGGGTGACGGGGATATAGAAGGGAGAAGGGAAGGTTGGGAGGTTAGGTGACAGTGGTAAGAGAAGTGTGGCGGGAAAGTATAAGGAGAGGTGCAAGGGCTGACACCTGGTGGAGAAGAAAGGAGGTAGAGGTGCTGGCAGAGAAGGCGGGAATTTTTGAACGGGGGAAAGTATAGGAAAGATAGAAAAGAATGTTTAAAGGGAAGATCGGTGGGATTGGGGTCGGAGGAACTGGGGGAGAAGGACAGTTGGGTGAAAAGGGGGGGAAGGACAAGGGGAGTGAAACGATAAAGGAGAGGAATAGGAAGGACAGTGGCAGTAGTGTGGGGAGCGTGGAGAGTGGTTGGGGAAAAAAGAGAGAGAGAGAGAGAGAGGAGGAGGTGGGGACGTGGGAAAGAGAGGGGAGGGGAGTGTTTAAGAAAAGCGGGAAAACGGAAAGGTCACCAACAAAAGGGGGAAAGGAATATGAGGAGCAGGGGGGAGGGGGAATAGAAGGAATGATGATGGAGTTAGTAAGGGAAATAAGGGAGATGAAAGAGGAGGTGAGGAAAGAAAGGGAGGAAAGAAGAAGGGTGGAGGAGGAATGGAGAGGGGAAGGAAGGAACTGGGAAGAGTGGATGAAGGAAGAGAAGGCGAGGAGGGAAGGAATAGAAGAAAAGTTAGAAAAGTTGGAAGGAAGAGACAGAAGGATGTTGGAAGTGATTGAGAAGGTAGAGAGCTAGGAGAAAGAAGGAAGACAGGGTAAGGAAGGGGTGGAGGAGGGGCATGTGGAGGAATTGAAAATGAGGTTGAGAAGGCTAGAGGTAAAGCAGGATAGAAAGGATAGAGAGGGAAGGAGGAACAACGTAGTAATAAGGGGGTTGGGGGGAGGGAAGGTGGAGGAGGGGGTGAAGAAGCTTTGGGAGAGGATGGGGCTGGAGGGGGTGGGTATGAAGGAAGTGGCAAGGATAGGGAGAGCGGGAGAGGATGGACGAGGAATGGTACTCGTGAAGTTGGCTGGAAGGGAGGAAAAAAGGAAAGTTATGGAGGCGAGGAGGAAGTTAAAGGTCGGGAAGGAGAGGATTGAGGACGACCTCACGGAGGAGGAGAGAAGAGGAAAGTGGAAGATAGAAAGAGAGGCAGAGGAGGAGAGGAGGAGGGGGATGCATGTGCAGGTGGGGTACATGAAAATGTGGGTGAATGGGAGGATGAGGAGGTGGGATGAAGTAGGCGAGGAGTGGATGGAGGAACAGGGAAACGAGAAGGGGGAAAGGAGGGGGAGAAAGGGGTTAAGGGGGGAGGGGATGCGGTGGGGGAAGGAAGATATAAGGTGGCTTTCTGGAACGTGGCAGGAGTGAAGAATAAGGATGTAGAGTTCTGGAAGGGTTTGGAGGAATGGGAGGTGATGGTGTTGTGCGAGACGTGGATAGAGGAAAGAGACTGGGAGAAGATGAGATGTAAGTTACCAAAGGGGTATGTGTGGGAGAAGCAGTGGGCAAAAAGGGAGAGTAAGAGAGGGAGGGCAATAGGTGGAATGATAATGGGGGTCAGGAAGGGGTTGGAAACAAAGGAAGGGGACGGGGGGGAGAAGGAGGGGATAATGATGAAGAAGGTGAAGATGGGTGGGGAGTGGTGGAGGGTGGTAGGGGTGTACGTGAATAAGTATCTACAGAGGAAGCTGGAGGAGCTGAAGGAGTGGATGGAGGGGAGAGAGGAGGGAGTGAGAGTGGTGATAGGGGGAGATTTTAACGCTAGGGCGGGGGGTGAGGGGGGGGGAGATATGGGGGAGATGAGGAAGAGGAGGGACTGGAAAATAGGAGATCGAAGGACAGAGAGGTGAATAGTGAGGGGAGGAGGTTGTGTAGTGTATTAGGGGAGAGGGGGTGAGGGATACTGAACGGAAACGTAGAAGGGGATGAGGAGGGGGAGTGGACATACACAGGAGGAAGAGGGAATACAGTCATAGATTATGTGCTGGGGAATGAGGATACGAGGGAGAGAGTGGAGAGAATGGAAGTGGCGGAAAGGGTGGAATCAGACCATCACCCAGTGGTAGTATGGTTGAAGGGGGAAAGCAGGGAGGGGCTGGGAGGTGGAAAAAGGGGGGAGGGAAGAGGGGTAGCAAGGGGGAAATGGACGCAGAAGGGGAGAGAGGAGTTCATAAGGATATTTGGTAAGAGGGAGGGAGGGGGAAGAGGAATTCAGGGAGAATGGAGGGAGCTGAGGGACAGGATAAAAAGGGTGATAAAGAAGGTGGGGAAAGGAGGGGAGAGGGTAGGACAGAGAGGGTGGTGGGATAAGGAATGTAAGGAGGAAAAAAGTAAGGTAAGAAGGGAGCTGAGGAGATGGAGGAGGGAGGGTGGAGATGGGAAAGAGTATAGGAAAAAGAAAAAGGAATATAAAATTATGTGAGGGGAAAAAGAGGAAAGAGGTAGAAAGGTGGGAGAAGGAGGTAGAGAGGGTGAAGACAGAAGGGCAGGTGTGGAGAATAGTAAATAGTGAGAGGGGGAGAAGAAGGAGGATAGAGGAGGGGATTAAAATGGAGGAGTGGGAGGACTATTTTAGGGGACTGTTAGGAGGAGTGGAGTGGAGGGTCAGAAAAGGGGGGGAAAGAGGGAGGGGGAGGACGAGGAGGGAGAGTTAAGTAAGGAGGAAGTGAGGAGGGTGGTGAGGAGCCTGAAGGATAGGAAGGCAGGAGGGGGGGGTGGTATAGCGAACGAGGTCTGGAAGTATGGGGGGGTAGAGGTGGAGGATTGGTTATGGGATATTTGTAATAGGGTATGGAAGGGGGAAGGATGGGTGGAAGAATCGAGGGAAGGGGTAGTGGTGCCCGTGGTTAAGAAAGGGGCCGGAAAGAGGGTAGAAGACTATAGAGGGGTCACGCTGACACAGACGGCGTACAAAGTGTACGCGTCTGTGTTGGCGGAAAGGTTGAGTGAGGAGGTGGAGGGGAAGTAGTTGCTGCCACCGAGTCAGGCCGGCTTTAGGAGAGGAATGGGGTGTATAGACAACATTTATGTGTTGAATTTTCTGATAAATAGGCAGGTGACGAGAAAGGAAAGAAAGATGGTGGTGTTCTTCATTGACCTAAAGGCGGCTATTGACTCGGTGGACAGGGAGGTGTTAGTGAAAGCGATGAGGAGGAGAGGAGTGAGGGAGGGGCTGGTGGAAAGATGCGAGGAGGTGCTGAAGGAAACGGTGTGTAAGGTGAGGGTGGGAGACGAGATGGGGAGGGTTTTTTGGACAGCTAGGGGAGTAAGGCAGGGCTGCCCACTGAGCCCGAGCCTGTTCACCTTGCTTTTGGCGGATCTAGATGAGGAGTTAGAAAAGGGTGGGTGGGGAGGGGTGAGGCTGGGGGTAAGAAAGTTTACACCCTAGCATATGCAGATGATGTGGCGGTGGTGGCGGAAGATGAGGAAGGAATGAAGGGTATGATGGCGAGGCTAGAAAGGTATTTGGATGAGAAGGGGCTCCAACTGAATGTGGGGAAATCAAAAGTAATGAGGTGTAGGAAGGGGGAGGGAGGTGGAAGAAGGTGGTATGGAGATGGAAGGGGAAGGAGGTGGAGGAGGTGAGGGAGTTTCAATATTTGGGATATACCATGATGGCGAATGGGGGGCAGGAGGCCCACGTGAGGGATAGGGTGAGAAAAGCGGCGGCGGTGATGGGGCAGGTATGGGGTATTGGGAAGAGGAAGTTTGGGAAGGATTGGGGGAAAAGGGTGTGGTTATTCGATAGATTGGTGTGGGCCACGATGGGATATGGAGTGGAGATATGGGGATGGAAGGAGAGGAACAGGGTGGAGGGGTTACAGGAGAGGTACATGAGATGGATACTGGGGGTGGATTGGTGCACACCGGGGTATATGGTGAGGGAAGAGTTGCAGCGGGACATGTTGAAGGGAAGGACGGGGATGAGAGCGTGGACATATGAGAGAAAGTTGGAGGAGGGGCAGGGGGGGGGGGAATTGGCGAGGGCATGTTGGGAAGAGTTAAAAGGGAGGGCGAGACGAGGAAAGGTGTTAGGGGGATGGGAGGAAGAAAGAAAGGGGTTTTTTGAGGAGAGAGGGTGGACAGTGGAAGGAGTGGAATTGATGAGGGAAAAGGGAGAATTGAGGGGGGAGGAGTTGGTTTGTAGGGGAAGGAGGCTAGAGGAGGTGGAAAGATGGGAAAGGATTAGGGAATCCACATATAACAGGTGGTATGGAATGGTAAAAGGGGTGGGGGTGCCAGGTTATTTGAAGAGGGGGTGGGGTGAAAATAGGTGGAGGCGGGTGGCAAGGTTCAGGCTGGGGAATGAGATGAGAGGAGGGAGGTATTGGGGAGAGGAGGAGGAGAGGAAATGTAGGGTGTGTGGATGGGGGGAGGAAACGTGGGAGCACGTGTGGGAGGTGTGTACGGACTGGGGGGAAGAGAAGGGGTGGCAGGAAGTGGTGAGAGAGGTGTTGTGTGACGAGGGAGGTGGAGAGGAGTGGATGAGGAGAGTGGAAGAAATGAGGGGGGGGGAGCAGTGGAAGAATGGAAGAGTAAGGATTGAGAGTGAAAGGAGGCGGGCGGAAGCGGGGGTCAGAGGATAGGGAAAGGAGGGGGAGGAAAGGAATGCGTGGCGGGGGAAAGCGAGCGAGCGGGCGAGCGGGGGAGCGGGCGAATAGAGTTTAAGTAGTTGATAAGAGCGAGTAGTATGTAAGGTTTTAGATGTAAGGGAAGTTTGTATAGACAAGAATTGTAAACCCCGAGTGGAAACAATAAAGTATTACATACATACACTCCGTAATGGACTATCAGGCGACTACTTGCAAACGATGCCATAAAAGACATCATACTTTGTTGCATGTAGAAGCTATGGCAATACCTCAAGCTGTGCAGGTGAATAGCACTTGTGCAGCATTTAAAACTCAACCATCGGTAATTCTATGTACGGCGGTCATTGATATTATCGACAGCGCCGGGAAATCTCATAAATGCCGAGTGTTATTAGATTCATGCTTAGAATCACATTTTTTGTCTAAACGGGTGTGTAATCAGCTCGGCTTACCTACGCAAGCCGTTGATATTCCGCTTTGTGGTACAAACGATATGCGAGCAGAGATCACTGAATGCACGCATACACGAGTGAATTCGCGACGCACTCGTTATTCGGCTAACGAAACATTTTTGATAGCACGGGAAGTTTCTCAGCTATTGCCTCATGACAATATTGATAGACAGTCGTTAGATATTCCATTTGGGATCCATTTAGCTGATCCAGATTTTGATACGCCTGGAGAAATTGACGGTATTCTAGGAGGTCAATGTTTCTGGGACATAATCTGTGTCGGTCGTGTAGTCCTCGCCAATCAATGCACAAAATTGCAAAAAACATTGCTGGGGTGGATCGTAGTTGGGAAACTCCAAGATTCACGGTCACGGCGATCAGTTACGTGCAATTTGACTGTTCAAAGTCTTCATACAGATCTCGATAAATTTTGGAGTATTGAGGAATGTCCATCGAATAGCATGATTTCTCCAGAAGAACAAGCGTGTGAAAGCCACTACACCTCTCACACTATACGCGACTCAATAACGGGTAGATACACTGTTAGTCTTCCTTTTAATGATCAGAAGGAAAAACTTGGTGACACACATCATGTGGCAGTAAAACGATTTTTTGCATTAGAGCGGTCCCTCAGTCGAAACAGTAATATTGAAACTCAGTACGTCGAGTTTCTAAAGGAATATGAGCGTGTTGGCCATATGACTGAAATCTCAGATGAAAAACCGTCAGGGTGTTATTTGCCTCACCATGCAGTTATTAAAGCCGACAGCGTGACTATCAAAGTCAAAGTGGTGTTTGATGCATCAGCGCGTTCATCATCGGGTCTATCGTTAAATCAAACATTGATGATAGGGCCAACGATTCAGGACGATCTCGTTAGTTTGGTACTCCGGTTTCGATTACATAAATATGTTTTAATTGCTGATATCACGAAAATGTATAGACAAATTAACGTAAATCAAGCTGATTGGAAATATCAAAAAATAATATGGCGTGAGAACTCTATCGATCCATTGAAAACATATCAATTAAATACAGTTACGTACAGGACAGCGTCGGCTCCTTTCCTCGCGATTAGAACGCTGCAACAGGTAGCGCGTGACGAAGTTAAAACTTATCCATCTGCCGCGAGGGTATTTTTGGAGGATTTCTATGTAAAGAAATCCTCCAAAAATACTATGTAGATGATGTTTTGACGGAAGTGAACTCAGTGCAAGAAGGTATAACTCTTAGAGACGATTTAATCAGTTTAGCAGAGAAAGAGGGATTTCAATTACGGCAATGGATGTCGAATGAACCATGTCTAATTGAACGATTCCAAGATACCACTGTTAAGGATCGCATGATTTTAAGCGAGCCGGACGACATAAAAACACTAGGTTTGTACTGGAAGGCGCGACAAGATACCCTCGGATATCTCAATAAACAAGTAGAACCATTAGAAAGGGTTACCAAGCGAACTATATTATCGCGAATTGCACAGCTCTTCGATCCTTTAGGGTTAGTGGGTCCTATAATCGTGCAGGCCAAAATATTGATACAGCATCTTTAGAAATGTAAACTCGATTGGGACGAATTGGTGCCGTTAGACGTTCATACCGCGTGGATTACGTTTCAATCGCAATTGCCGTTAATACAACACGTTATTATACCGAGCCGCGTTATTTCAGAAAATCATACTTATCTTCAATTACACGGGTTTTGTGACGCAAGCAAAAAGGCTTAGGGTGTGTGTATTTATTTTAGAACGTCGAATGATAGGCAAGAGTATACGTCACGGCTTGTCGCATCAAAATCAAAGGTACCTCCACTAAAAACTCAGTCACTACCCAGATTATGTGCTGCTGTATTACTCATGAAGCTATATACTATTGTTGTCAAGTCCATGAACGTGTCATTCGAAAGGGTGATGTTTTGGTCGGATTCGACCATCACATTACATTGGATAAATACAGCACCACATACACTAAAAGCATTTGTTGCTAACCGAGTTAGTCAAATTCAGCAACACAGTACACCAAGTCAATGGTCACACGTGCCGTCAGAACCTAATGCAGCAGATCTTTTAACACGAGGAATGAATATTCGAGAATTCCTTAAGGCAGATATGTGGTTTGCCGGTCCGTGCTGGTTATCTCAATCAGAGGATAATTGGCCAAGTCAAGATATGCAACCAATAGAGGTTGCCGAGAGACGCAAGGTTGTAGTTTTACACATTACAACCAAGTTAGATGATGAATTCTCGAAAGAATTTCGTCGTTCACTTTATTGCAGCGGTTTATCGCCTATTGTTTGAGGTTCTACGAAAACACATTTAACAAATCAAAACGCGCGGGACCTCTCACTTCCGATGAGCTCAGGCAGGCACATTTTAAGATCATTAAAATATTGCAAGCATCAGTGTTTGCAAAAGAGATTCATGATTTAACCGCTAAAAGCACTGTGGAACATGGAAATCGATTAACTCGTCTATGTCCATTTTTAGATGTCAATGGCCTCCTACGAGTAGGTGGCAGATTAAAATATTCGACATTAAAATATTCAATTAAGCATCCGTTATTGTTGCCTCAAAATCACCATGTTACGAATTTAATTATTCGGGAGTTTCATTTGAGCCACGGTCACGCTGGAGCACAGGGCACGTTGCACGCGGTGCACCAAAAATACTGGCTGATTAATGGCATGGTAACGGTTAAGTCTGTCCTTAGGAAATGTACAACCTGTCATAAATTAAGACCAATAGTCCCTCAATACCCAATGGGGCAACTTCCGAAGGACAGGGTGTCATTTACTCGACCGTTTTTGATAGCTTGAGTGGACTACTGTGGTCCATTTCACATAAAGGAGAAAAGATACAGGAACACGAAAAAAATTAAATGCTATGTGGCCGTATTTGTCTGTTTCAGTACCAAGGCGGTACATATAGAACTCGTAAGTGACTTAACGTCTGACGCATTTCTTGCAGCTTTGAAACGTTTTTTCGCTAGGCGCGGCAAAAGTACCGATATCTATAGCGATAATGGAACTAACTTTGTAGGTGCAAATCGCGAATTGCAGAAAATATGCACCGCGATTTCCATAGAAAATCGCGATAATCACATTTTCCATTATTTAGTTGACCAACAGATACGTTGGCATTTTATTCCACCGCGAGCTCCACATTTTGGTGGGTTATGGGAGGTAGCAGTGAAATCCCTAAAACACCATATGATGCGTGTGAGAGGTGATACTTTACTCACTTTTGAAGATCTTGCCACGTGTCTAACTGAGATTGAAGCTATCCTTAATTCTCGCTCATTGATCCCGTTGTCATCAGACCCTAATGATCTGATTCCCTTAACTCCTGGTCATTTCTTGATAGGTGACTCATTAACAAGCACACCTGAGTGCGATTTTACGAGTGTTCCGATAGGTCGTTTGTCATCATGGCAACGCGCTCAGCAACTCCGTCAACACTTTTGGATCAGGTGGTACGAGGAGTATCTGATTGAGCTAACCGTCCGTAAAAAATGGCATGCATCACGGACAATCGGAATCAAGGAGGGCATGCTGGTCATTCTGAAGGAAGATAACACACCCCCACTATGTTGGCCTATGGGACGCATTCATCATCGCTGTTCATCCTGGTGACGATGGCATTGTCCGAGTGGTGACTGTAAAGACTTTAAATGGAGAATACAAGCGTAGTATTAAGAAGCTGTGCCCATTACCACTGGATGACAATTGATGCATGATATCATTGTAATAGCTATAAGTTTGTACATATGTTTGCTGTGTATTTATAAGTTTTTGTTATCTTGTTATTGTTGGACAAGTGCATATAGTATGTATCTATGTTTCATTTAATCGGATGCGTAACGTGGATTTAATTAAGCTAATGCATGTAGACCAACCGAAGCACATATTCACATTTTTTTTGTAACTCATTGAACGTGACCGTTCAAGGGGGGCGGCATGTTGAGAGGAGCTACGTTAGAGCCTAGCCGATGGTCAGGGTTTTTCCGCATAAGCAGCGTTCGTCATCTGGCGGACACTCGGCTTGCCGTCCTCGTCCATAAACTCGGGACTTTTAGTAAAAACATCATTGTAAGCCTACTGAGTGTAGCTATTAACGCAGCCAATTTGGAAAGTTCCGAGGGATTAGGACAGGAAGCAGATGCGCGTTTTATTGCGGCCGCGCGGTCACCACGCCAAGTCCCAAAATCCGCGTCGCATATAGCTGTAATTTTTCACCGGTCCCCGACACGCAGGGGGGACTTAGATTTTCGCGCGCTATGTCACCCTCACCACTTTTCTTCACGACACGCCTACACACCAATCAGTTGTCTTCAACCCTCCTCCTGCAACCCTCACTTTTTCTCTAAATTCCTTGGAGAGGGAATTTTTACATTTCTTGCGAGCGACCACGACACGAGAAGAGTAGAAAGAATTAAAACTTTGACACGAAGAGTCACACGACTCTAGAACGCAACGAAACTCAGTACTCTAGAAATTTTTGCTAGAAATTGCTTAAGCAGAGTCACAGTGCTCTACAACTCAACGAGTATTTAACAAGTGTAAGCTTTCAATAGCATTAACTGTACAGCTGTACCTTGTGAAAAAAATATATCTCTTACGCGTCACTTATTACCAAAAAATTCAGTGAGCTTTTATGATCATAACCCATCACAAGAGTGCGGCAAAGTAAGATCAGTCGTCAAGTAATACGATTTGATCCTACACGTCGCAACAATGTCCCTGGTTACTGTAATTTTTTGCGTTTCTGGATTGTATACACGAAAATTGGTACTATTTCCATCATATCCGACGAAGATCATCTTCTTGGACTTTGTTTCAAATTTTGATCTAAACTGCTTTGGAATATGTGTATACACTCTGACACCAAACTTTCTTAAGTGATCTAACCTCACCTTTTTATCAGTCCACAGTTCATATGGTATTTGTCCCTCTAGTTCACAAGGGCGGCGATTCAGAAGGTAGACACTTATATTGACAGCCTCTGCCCATAATTCAGTATCTAAATTTTCTGCTATCAACATTGAACGAGCACTTTCAACAAGGGTTCTATTTTCGCGTTCAAATCTCCCATTCTGTTCCGCTGTATATGGCGCACTGAATTCGTGGACGATTCCCTTTCTTGCAAAGTGTCTTCTAAATTGTTCGTTATTGAACTCAAGACCTCTATCACACCTGACTCTTTTAATTTGATTGCCAGTTTGTTTTTCTATCAAATTTTGCATCTCTAAGAATTTTGAGAATGCATCACTTTTGTGTTTAATAAATGAAACATGTAGTAGGCATACTGGCATTTAGGCAACGGCCTAGTGTGTGTGCTACACCCTTAGTTGTTTAGTTAGTAGCAGCACCTAGGTGGCGTCCATTTATGAGGAGTTCGGAAGACAGGGAGCGTGGAGAGTCGGCGTAGCCGTGGTGGCAAACGCGACTGATCAGCACGCGGACGGCCCGGGTTCGATTCCCGGCGCCGTGGCTCTCTTTTTCCGTCTCCTACAATTTCAGAAGTGGGATGGATTCCTGATCCCTTAGGCGTGCCTCCTTGGATTATGGCCGAGGGCGGCGCATATGTCAGGTATGGCCGAACTGTAGTAGGCATACTGGCATTTAGGCAACGGCCTAGTGTGTGTGCTACACCCTTAGTTGTTTAGTTAGTAGCAGCACCTAGGTGGCGTCCATTTATGAGGAGTTCGGAAGACAGGGAGCGTGGAGAGTCGGCGTAGCCGTGGTGGCAAACGCGACTGATCAGCACGCGGACGGCCCGGGTTCGATTCCCGGCGCCGTGGCTCTCTTTTTCCGTCTCCTACAAACAATCTTATAAAAGATATAATCATATTTTAACAGTATATAGTAATTTGCTCCACCGATGGATGAGCTAGTCATCTTTCCGCTGAAATCCATGTGGATAACCTCACCTGGTTTGACTGCTCTGTGATCTCCCGCTCCTTTAAAAGGTGGACGATGTAGTTTTCCATACTGACAGTGGTCACAAAATAACCCCTCTATTGTTTTAATTTTTATCCCTGGAATTAGTCCATTGTCCGACATTTTTTTCATTGCCGTAAAATTGATATGTCCCATCCTCTCGTACCATAACATCACTGAATATTAGTTGCAATGTTTGCTTCGTCTTTGTTCACTTTGAACAACATTTTGTAACATTGATTTGACTGTTTTATTCCCACAGCCAGTAGCTCGTCATCATAAATTTCCATTATCCCCTTATGGAATAATACTTTTAGATTTTTACTCGTTGCAGCTCCTACAGAGAATAAATTTTTCTTTAATCTTGGTACATAGAGCACATTCTCTATAGTTCTGGGCTCCCACTCATCATTGACTTGAGCATAAACTTTGATTGAGCCTCAACCTTCTACTTCCATCTGTGAGTTGTCCTCTATTTGAACTGTTAGTCCATCTTCCTTGCAGCTGTGAAAATCATTAAACCATTCACGTCGGTATGACATATGTTTTGACGCTGCGCTGACTCCCAGCCAGTCATCTTGATCACTGTTTACTTTTATATTGTTGTATTCTACTACCAATGCTCGCTCCTTTTGGCTCTTGTTATCGTCATGCGATTTCAATTTTGCTTGTCTTTTACGACACTCTGCTTTATAATGCCCCTTCTTTTTACAGTAAAAACATTCTGCATTGCGTTTATCGATATGCTTCCCTTGTGTATCGTTACCTGTTGACTTGGAAACAGATTTTGAGGATTTGTTTAATTTTATTCCGGCAAATGACTGGGTTAACCGTTGCTTAGTGATGGGACTGATTCCAATACTATTGATCATATTCAATCAATTCGATACCAAAGTACTCAATAGAAAATATCGATACGTATCGAAATGTTATGTACTTGGTATCAATCATCGATACCGATTCTTCTTCAACCGATACCATATCAATACTATACCGAATCAAAACCGGTTTGATACTTTACGAAATTATCGATACTTATTCGATAATTCTGTGATCAGATGGCAAACCTGTTATGATATCTATTTGATACGAAAGTATCGGGTTCGGTTTGCAATTTAGTACTTCACGAAAATAGTATTTATTACCAATCATGATTTGATAATATAACTAATGAAGTAGGAGTTGGAATCAGTATCGTGAACTACGTATATAATTAAATTTTAATTAATAAATGATGTACAGATACATTATTCCTTAATGTGTAATTGCACATCATTACCATCTAATGAGTTTCTATTTCTGCCTTCGATATAATTATCAAATGAAGCCCAAAAACTGGATTCATCCTTTGTCACTGGTGACATTGATGTTTCCAAATTTCCTATTTCTCTTATTGGCGGGCCATTTGAAGAATTGATGGCGGCACATACATAGATTTCGTTAGTTTTCATGTCGGAAAGATATTTTTGCACTTGTGACACCAATTCTATGCAAAGTTTTCCTACGATTCCATTCAAAGAAAAAGTACCAAGAAAAATGTCCAATTGTGTCTTAATCATTAGCACTTTGGATATACTGACACTTTTCATAATAGTGTATGATTTTAATTCGAAATCAGAAGTAACGAAATGGCAGGTAATGGTAAGGAAGCTATCAGTATTTATGCTTGTCCATGTATCTGTGGTAATGCATACGTTATCGATATTTTGCATCTCAGTCTTTACGTAGTTTTTCTTTTCTTCGTATTTGTCATATAGATATAATAACTGTTTCAAATATATCGTAGAAGGCAATGTATACATTTGACGATCGGCTGATTGCAATTTTCAGTTTTTTATTTACTACGTATTACGTGGTTTCAAGTACAGCGCGTTTTTCGTCAAATCGTAGAGAAGATATTTTGCTGTTTGATAATTCGTTGATTCATTTTCGTGACGTGTCACTAAAGTACGGTTTTATAGAACCCCGTGCGAAATCGCCCGTGTAACGTGTTTGCTCTATCACGTTGAAATTTGATATTCAAGGTAAAGTGTAGATGCATGTACTTATCAGATAGTGGCGTCGTGTTTAGTTTATACCAAAGACCATAGATGTTGTACTTGTAATATATAAATTATTTTCAACACCTGCATGAAAATGTGTGCTTTTTTACGCCTGCTGAGCGGGAGCAAAATGACCAATTTCAGACGTATTCGCGTAAAATCTTTCTCCCAAGGGAAAAAGACTTTACGCGCATGCGTATTCGCAATTTCTTACTTTCCTCCCAAAGAAACTGAACTTTGACGTTACTCTGTGGTATGAAGATGCAGTTGTTCGACTAACCGTTATCGATTTGTTGGAATGCAAATACACGTATTTATTAATTTCGTCAGAATAAAAAAGCAATCGAACATGCATATATTTTGCGAATCGCTCAGCAGGCTATCAAAAACACAAGTTTCATGCAGGTGTTGAAAAGAATATATACGTGATAAGGGAGAATTCGCGTGATCTTCCCGCTCTTCGAAATCGCTTACTTCTCTCCCTTATCACGTAATGTACTATTAAAAGTTAATCCTCGGTTGTCACACCTACTTTTTCGAACGTCGTTGTCACACTGGGTCAATTTGACCCTGTCAATTGTTGATGGGTAAGGATTAAAATATACTAGAGGCAATTAAAGTATAACGTGGCTTCATTGCAAGCAACTAGAAACGGAAGTGTGCAAAAGCGTTCAATAACGGAAGCACACTTAACACATATATATATAGAAACAGGAAATAAAGTTTATTCGGCGAAGCGCCAAATACAAACATGACTTAAAACTATTTCGCTTTCACATCCCAACATGCCCCCTTGAAACGAAATCGTTCATTCACATCCTTCGCTTAAACCTAATTTGTTTCGTAAATACTCGAATGTTGGACCAGGCAAGGCCTTTGTAAAAATATCTGCTAACATCTGTTTACTTTCTAAGTATCTTACGTCTATAATCTTATCTTCTATTTTCTCGCGTATAAAGTGGTGTCTTATGTCTATATGTTTTGTTCTCGCACTAGTAACTCTATTCTTTGCAGAATGTATCGCGCCGTTACTATCACACATTAATACCATAGGTTCGTTTAAATGTCCATTACTTATTTCTTTTATTAATTCGCGCAGCCAAATGGCTTCTTGGCCAGTGTGTGACAGCGCAATATACTCTGCTTCCACAGTTGACAATGCTGTAGTTTTTTGCTTTTTGCTGGTCCAAGATATGGCACAAGAGGAGACCATGAAAACGCATCCCGTCACCGACCTTCTGTTCTCGATGTCATTTGCCCAATCTGCATCACTGTAACCTATTACATTTTGATTTCTGTCTCTCTTAATTCTAAGTTTTAAATTAATACTACCTTTTAGATATCGCATTATGCGTTTCACTGCTAACCAGTGAGCCTTTTTTGGTGACTAAATAAAACTACTTACAGTATTCACCGCATACGCTATATCAGGCCTTGAAATCTGACTAATGTACAGTAAACTACCTATAGCTTCCAAAAATGGGAAAGTTTCTTTGGTATCCTCATCAGTCTTTGGTTCAGGATTCGAAGTTAATCTCAAATTAGTCTACATCGGCGTCTTCACAGGTTTACATTCAGACATTCCAAATTTTTCGAGCATTTTATTTATATATGAAATTTGATGAATAAACATTTCTTGTTTTTTGTCTCTTTCTATCTAATTCTTCATTTTTGTTGTTATACATTATTAATATATCATCAACATATATTATGACTATGATGTTTGTATTATGTGACTGTTTCTTGTAGACACATGAATCATTTTGCAGTCTTTGTAGTCCATAACTAATTAATACTTCATTTAGACATTTGTTCCATGCTCTTCCGCTTTGCTTGAGTCCATATATAGCCTTTTTTAATTTCAACACTTTGTCTTTAGTGTCATCTAATGTTATTTGTTCTGGAGTTTTTATAAAAATATCTTCCTCCAATTCTCCATTTAGGTATGCAGTTTCAATATCTAAATGTGTAATTTTCATTTTGTTTTGAACCGCAAAGGCTAACAAGTATCGAATAGAACTGTACCTTGCCACTGGAGCAAATGTCTCATCGTAGTCTATTCCCTTGTTCTGTGCGAATCCCTGGACCACCAATCTGGCTTTATATTTTGTTTCGCCTGTATCAGTAGATTTAGTTTTGAACACCCATTTTGTACCTAAGAGTGTTATATTCTCGGGTTTTGGAACTATTTCCCAAGTATTGTTCTTCTGAAGGGATTTGCTCTCTCTTCCTATCGCCTCTTGCCATTCATTTCTTTGGGGACTTTCTAGAGCCTCTTTTACGCTTAAAGGAATTTTTGTTGGTTCATTTAGCGTTATATATGAAATGAAATCTGGTTTCATTACTGGTTTCCGGATTCGTGTTGACCTTCTAAGGGTTTCGGGTTGTTCCACTTCTTGTGGCTCTATATTATCCTGTGTCTTTTGATCACTGAGGTTCCCCTCTTCCTCTTGCGTAGAATCATAATTGGCGTCAAAGAATTCTTCATTTTGTATGTCGTTTGCTTCTGAAGTTTCCTCGCTTTCATCAGTATTGTCATTATCTGATATATCTTCGCCAAGTATTGTCTCATTTTTCCAGTCATTTTACTTTTTTGATGTTGGGAATTCGTTTTCAAAGAATGTAACATCCCTACTATATTTTACTAGGAGTGTATCAGGATCTACTAGTCGATATCCTTTTATGTCATCGTTATAACCTGTGAATATCATCCTTTTTGCCTTTGGGTCCCATTTGTCCCGTCTTTCCTTCGGTATGTGTGCCAAGGCCAAACACCCAAATACCTTTAGATGTCTTAAGTCAGGGATTTTGTTAGACCATATTTCTTCTGGAGTTTTGCCCTTTAATGTCTTAGCCGGAGATCTATTTATTAAGTATGTGGCAGTTACGGATGCCTCGCCCCAAAATGTCTTCGGGAGGTTAGACTCAATTAACATAGACCTAGCTCTTTCGACTATAGTTCTATTCGCCCTTTCTGCTAATCCGTTTTGTTGAGGATTATATGGAACAGATTTTTTATGTCTAATTCCATTTCTTTCTAATAAATTTAATAATTTTTTGTAACATATTCCGTGCCATTGTCAGTCCTCAATATTTTTATCCTTCTTTCTAACTGGTTTTCTACAAATGCTTTAAAGATGAGAAATTTCTCGACAACGTCGTTTTTATTTTTCAACAGATAAATAAACATCTTCCTTGAGTGATCATCTATGAAAGTAAGAAAATATCTAGCTCCACCTATTGAGTTTACTGACATTGGCCCGCATATGTCCGAGTGAACCAAATCTAATAGATTTTGTTTCCTATTATAACTAGTCTTAAATGGTAGTTTGCTTTTCTTACCTAATACGCACGTCTTACATACATTCTCGCTTATTTTTAATCCATCCAATCCATACGCAGTACCAGTCATTAGTGTTTTCATGCCACTACGGTTGAGATGTCCTAGTCGATGATGCCACAGCTTGTCGTTTACTTCTGTTGATATCATCGCCTTTTCTTATGGATTGTTGAGATGATAAACTCCGTCCTTCTGCTGACCTCTGGTGATGACGTTGTTCTGGCTGTCCAGAATTATACATTCTTCATTGTCGAAGAACACTCTGTATCCTCTAGCAGTAATTTTGCTCACTGACATTAAATTTGTGGTCAGTGTAGGAACATACAGTACGTGCATTACCCTTATTTTCTCGGTCCCATTCTCATTGTTTATGAGTATCTCTGCGGTACCCTTTGCTTTGGCTAATATTTGTTTATCATTAGCCACTTTGATCGTTGCGTTGTGCTTTTGGAGATTCTTTAATGTATCCATGCTTCCAGTCATGTGTGCCGATGCTCCTGAGTCGACGCACCAGCTTGTTTGGTTAGACACTTTTGTGTCTGATATAGCGAGAAATGCCTTTTTTTCTTCTGCCTCCTTTTTTTCTGATTTGCTATCTTCGTTAGTCTTCTTTTTGCCACGTGAATAACACTTCACTGCAAAGTGTCCAATCTTCCCACAGTTATAACATTTAGGGGCCTTCTTTGTGTCCCTTTTGAAATGACCCTTTGATTTGGAGAGAAATGCTGCTTCTTCTGATTATGGTTTTAATGCATCTGTAGTTTTCACCTCTTGAAGCAATTTTACTTTTATTGCGTCTGAAGTGATGGCTATTCCAGAACTTTCCAAACCCATTATCATGGGTTTGTATTCATCGGGCAAACCCGATAACAGCAACGCCCCAATCATTTCGTCATCAACATTGGATCCGATATCCTTTAGTTTGTGGGCAGTATCTATTATTTTATTCACGTACGCTTCTACAGATTTGGATTCTTGTAGTTTTGCTGTTGTTAGGGTTCTGAGTAACCCTACTTTACGAGATAGACCTTTATCTTCAAAAGTTGTCTGCAGTTTAAGCCAGGCCTCCTTTGGTGTAGTTGTATTTTGTATATGGCTATAATTAATTTTGTCCACAGATAGGATAATTTTTGCTCTTGCTTTGCACATCTTCTTGGCATTGGCACTATATTCTGTTTCTTCTAGTACGCATCCCCATAAATCTTCGCATTCCAAAAGTGCCTGCATTGCAAACTTCTATGTCGCATAATTTTCGCGACCTATTAACTGTTCTATATGAATGCTGTGTGATTGCGTTTCGGACATTTTGAAGGATATACTGATTAATACTGATGCCCACAACACGTGTTATTAAATATTACCCACGTGTTCTAACCTCAATTAGTTGGAGGTCTATTAAGGTTACTTTCCTTTCACAACTAAGAGAAAAGGAAACTATCGCTTGCCACTATTATTGCCAACGGCTATCTTTCTTAACACACTGAGACTTTTAAACTATGTAACCTGGGCCCATAACCTGATGGGTAAGGATTAAAATATACTAGAGGCACTTAAAGTATAACGTGGCTTTATTGCAAGCAACTAGAAACGGAAGTGTGCAAAAGCGTTCAGTAACGGAAGCACACTTAACACACATATATATATATATAGAAACAGGAAATAAAGTATATTCGGCGAAGCGCCAAATACAAACTTGACTTAAAACTATTTCGCTTTCACATCCCAACAATTGTCCATCAGTTGTTATTTAACAACTATTTGTTAAATTAAGTCTAAAAAATTCTGAGATAATGTTTGAACATTGTAGAATATATTCCCATCGTTGAAATTTGGCAATTAAAGTGTCATCATGAAAAAAAAAATTTGAAGCTATAAGAGTTTCGACAAAAAGGTTTTTTGCTTCAGAAAATGCAAGGTCAATTTGACCCAGTGTGACAACCGAGGGTTAATAGAACTTCATATCCGCCCTTATACATTTTCTTCGATTCTTCTAAGAATAATAATACTTATTGTTAAAATATGCGTAATTTCCATGTGCTACACCTGTGTGTACATGTGTGTGCACAGATGTATGCGCGCGCAGCGCCCTGAGGCACAAAAGCGAATTAGTCTTCAGTCTTGGAATAGAAGTAAAAGCGATAGTAAGCATCAAGTACATCGACAATATTGTGTGCAATCGTATAATAAAATACAACCTTATTATTTTGGTTATTGTTCTCTTGAACAAGAAAGTGTATTGAGTCCGTTATTTCGGCGATTCAAACCTCAATTCTCCACATGGTAGCGGAGCGTGGTTGACAAATTTTGAGGTTATGAAGTCACGTGTAGCCGGTAGTGAACACACAGAAATTGATACAAAGCAATTGAAAGAAAATCCCGAGGAGGTAAGCAAAGATATAAAGCAAATCAAGATGCCAAAGGACGATGAAATCAAATTTCAAATATTTGATGGACGTGATTACAAGATATGGAAGAAAAGAATATTATTGTATTTAAAATGGAAAAAGGGTGATGAACCGGCAACTCGAGAGAGAATGGAAGCAGATACGCAAATCGACTGGGATGAAAAGAACCTAAAAGCGATGAACTACATCTATTGTAGCATAACAAACGAACAATTGGAATTTGTTGGCGACCTCGATACCGCTCTGAAAATAATGAATAAATTTGATGAAATGTATATGAAAGAATCCACAGCACTACAGATTTGCATACGAAACAGACTTGACAGGATGAAATTGAAAGATTTTGAAGAGTCAAGTTCCTTTTTTACAGAGTTTGAGAAAATAATAAACGAGCTAAGAAGTGCTGGTGCAAAAGTGAGTGATCGAGAAAAACTAGACTATATGTTAAAAACGCTACCAGATTCATTAAGTTATGTCGGTGATTTAATCGACTCAATGAAAGAAAGTGAACGCACGTGTGAATTCCTAAAAAATAAAATTGCCATGTGGGAAACGCGAGGCCAGAGCGAAAGTGGCAAGAAAAGGGCAAGTGTATTCAAAGTTGAAAAAAGGGACATGAAATGCCATGGTTGCGGAAAGTACGGCCACATGGTGAGAAATTGCACAAACATGTGCAAAGGTGGCCCCAGTGGTGGGGCGCAATGGCAAGGAGGTGCGCATCAGCCACAAGAGCCACATGGGTTACATCTACAGTCACAGCTACACAGAGGTCGCGGCAGACGAGGTTTTGATGAACGAGGACAAAGACATGGCCACCGAGGACGAGGTTATGGTCAACATGGACGAGGCAGAGGCTGGCAGCCGCGCCTCGACGGGGCAGGTCGACACGATGCGAGCTATTCATACAGCGAAGGCTATGATGTACAAGGAACTGGATCTTTCTTAACGCAAATAGAGCGCGACAATATTGGCGTGAACGATGTTATGGTATATACAAGCGATACGCGTAAAATAGATTGGATATTGGATAGTGGATGCTCAGATCACATAATAAATGACGACTCTTACTTTTTTGAGTACGAAAATTTGAAAAGCCCGGTAAACGTAAAAATAGGAGATGGTCGAATTTTAAAGGGAACAAAAGTTGGAAAAATTTTGACTTACTTTGTAGTAAATAAAAGGAAAATTGAAATCACAATATCCAATGTATTTTATGTTAAAGAAATGGATAAAAACTTAATTAGCTATGCGAGAGTAACGGATGAAAATAAGGTTATCTCTGTAGGAAATACGCCAAAAATTTATAACAAATATAATAACTTGATAGGAATCGCATTCAAAGAATATGGTTTATATAAAATAAGTAGTCATGTCGAAAGACAAGAGTTTCATGCTAGAACCGTAGACAAGATGACGCAAAAGGAAAAATTTCACAAAATCTTAGGACATGTAAATTTCAATTATTTAAATACGATGTGTAAGGAAAAGTTAGTCGAGGGAATGCCAAAAAATTTTGAACCAATACACCTTAAATGTGGAACTTGCATTCAGAATAAAATGTATAATTTGTCTTTTTGAAATAATCGCAGTAAAGCACATGAAATTTTAGAATTGGTACATACCGATTTAAATGGGCCTCACACTAATACCGGATATGATGAATCAAAATATTTCTTAACTTTTATAGACGATTACAGTAAATGCGCATTGATATATACATTAAAATCAAAAGGTGAAGTTTATAGTTGTTTTTTTGATTACATAAATAAAGTTGAAAATCTTACTGGCAAGAAAATAAAGAGACTAAGGTGCGTGTTTGAGAATTAAGTTGGGTCAGCACGCTGGTAGAAAGTGAGGTTAGGAGTCAACAGTGGAGAGGTGCACACAGCACAGTATGTTGAGTCAAATTATTTACGTGTCTTTATTGTAAAATCCACTTGTAGAGTGAGAGAGGGTGCTCATTGAGCACTGCGAAGGATTATAATTGTAAACATAATCACTCGTGATATGATTGCGTGCACATGCACCACGTGTTCGCGAATTGTTCGCAACGCACGAAGCTGAGACACACACGATCCGTTTTCTTTGGAGAAATGAGCAAAAGTGTTGAGAAAGGTGATGAATTTGATAGCACATTGAACAGGGTGAGATGTGAGAATTCACAAGTTGCTTAAATACGACCGATGCGAAACCGACACGTCTTTACGCGCACGCGTAAAATTTACTACAAAATTTAGTAGGATTTAAAGGTGAAAACGAAACTGATCATGAATCGGAAAAAAGTCTCGACGAATACTCTGAATCAAACGAAATTCACGAAAATGTATCAAATGGCGAAAATGAATTGAGAAGGTCACAGCGAGAAAAAAGAGAGCCTCAAAGATACGGTCAAACAAGTTCACATTTTATTTACGTAAATTTAGTGAGTGCAGATAGTCCTAGGATCTATGAAGAGGTTTTGAGAGGAAATGATTATGACTCATGGAAGGAAGCAATGGACCGAGAAATGAATTGTTTAACAAAAAATAAAACTTGGAAGTTAGTAGAGAAACCAAAAAATAAGAAAATCTTAGATTTGAAATGGATATTCACAATTAAATCCGATAATCGTAAAAAAGCGAGATTAGTTGTACGAGGCTTTCAACAAAAGGAAGTACTGGAAGATTTATACTCTCCAGTAGCAAAAGTCCAGACGTTAAAGTTACTATTATGTTATTGTTGTCAATATGGTTTAATGATTGTGCAAATGGACGTAGAAACAGCATTCCTAAATGGAACTGTAAAGTCTGAAGTATTCGTGAAACAACCTATGGTTTACGATGATAAAAGCGAAAAGGTGTGTAAATTAGAAAAGGCGTTGTATGGATTGCGTGATAGCTCAAGGGCTTGGTACGAATGTTTCGACGATTATATGGAAAATTTAGGATTTCTAAGAAGCAAGAGTGATTATTGCCTCTACACAAAATGCGAAAATGGTGATATTATATACTTAATTCTATTTGTAGACGATTTATTGATATGTGGCCAAAACGAAAGAAAAATCGATGAGGTTAGGAACAAATTGTCAAATAAATTTGCGATGAAAGACTTAGGCGAAGTAAAAACGTACTTAGGAATTAATATTGAATATGATCGTAAGAAAGGCGAAATGAAGCTAGACCAAAATGATTATATAGAGTCATTAGCGAGACAGTACAATGTAGAAAATAGTATTAAATAAATAGTATTAAACTGTATTATATGCCGATGGAACAGAACTTGAGTTTAGAACCCGCACAGTCAGCCTCAGACGATATGAAATTTAGAAATCTTATAGGAACTCTGTTATATATCAGTTCCGGAACCAGATTAGACGTTAGCTATAGTGTAAACTATCTAAGTCGATTTCAAAACGACTACGACGAGACTCATTATAAGTATGCGCTAAGAATTCTAAAATACTTGTATGCGACTAGAGAGTTAAAATTAAATTACAAAAGAGACTTAAACGCCGAAGTTATGGATTGTTTCGTTGACGCTGATTGGGCTGGGGATAAGGTAGATAGAAGATCCACCACTGGATTTATAATAAGATTTTTCGGAAATGTAATATATTGGAAGTCGAGAAAGCAGGGTAGTGTGACAAAGTCATCAACTGCCGCCGAGTATATAGCTTTATCAGAAGCGGTGAGCGAAATTAATTTTATAAAAAGATTGTTGAAAGACTTCGAGATAACGATCACAAGACCAACCAAATTTTACGAAGACAATTCTGGAGCCATTGCGATAGCAAAATTTGGAAATCTGACAAAAAATTCCAAGTACATAGAAGTACATTACCACTTTGTAAATGAATGTTACCAAAGGAAGGAAATCGATATTATAAAAGTATATTCTGAGGATAATATAGCTGATATTTTGACAAAGGCTCTAGGGAAAAATAAATTTGTAAAATTTAGACAGCTTCTAAAATTGGTTTGACCGGTTTATAAAAGATATAAGTTGCTCAAAAGAAAATAATTTATTGTTTAAGTTCTTAAATTAAAATTGCAAGGAAAATTTATGATAAATGTTTATAAAACAAACGAAACGAGCATGTAGCACAAAATTAAGGAGGTGTGTTAAAATATGCGTAATCTCCATGTGCTACACCTGTGTGTACATGTGTGTGCACAGATGTATGCGCGCGCAGCGCCCTGAGGCACAAAAACGAATTAGTCTTCAGTCTTGGAATAGAAGTAAAAGCGATAGTAAGCATCAAGTACATCGACAATATTGTGTGCAATCGTATAATAAAATACAACCTTATTATTTTGGTTATTGTTCTCTTGAACAAGAAAGTGTATTGAGTCCGTTATTTCGGCGATTCAAACCACAATTCTCCACACTTATCATTTATGTTAAAGATGCCAAACAGATCGTGGGTGTGGGAATATTTTACAATTATTGAAGACGGATATATGAAGTGCAAAAAGTGTGCAAAAACAGTGAAGTCCAACAAATGCACGACAAACATGATAAAGCATTTAAAAGTGCACAAACTGTACAAAGAGTCAGCAGGTAATTGTACACTGAACGTAAATAGTGGATGTACGCCTTGCTTAGATACTAATGATAGAAAACACCAAATAGATCAGTTTATTTTAAATTTAATAATTATCGACTTCCAACCATTTTCAATTGTAAACGACAACGGTTTTAAAAAATTAATTACACATCTTGATCCAAAATATACATTGCCTTCTCCGAAATATTTGAAACAGTTATTATATGAAAAATTCGAAGAAAAGAAAAAATACGTAAAGACTGAGATGCAAAATATCGATAACGTATGCATTACCACAGATACATGGACAAGCATAAATACTGATAGCTCCCTTACCATTACCTGCCATTTCGTTACTTCTGATTTCGAATTAAAATCATACACTATTGAAACGTATAAAATGTCCGAAAATCGTACGGCAACAGCAATATCGAATCATTTAAATGAAGCATTTGTTGAATGGGACATACAGGATAAAGTCATTGCGCCAACAACTGACAATGCAGCAAATATGGTCGCCAGCATAAAGCAACTTCAAAAGCCAGTTGTCCATGTACGATGTTTCGCCTACACATTGAATTTAATAATTAAAAATTCGTTACCTAACGTCTGTGAAATTCATACACTACGAGAAAAATGTCGACGTTTAGTCAGTCATTTTAAATTAAGTACCACGGCGAAAGATAAATTAACAGAGGTTTAAACAATTTTAGGCATTCCGTGTCATAAATTAATACTTGAAGTGCAAACTAAGTGGAATTCAACGTATCGAATGTTCGAAAGGCTGAATGAACAAAGACCTGCAGTTGTATTAGCGATATTGTGGGATCAGGAAGGGGATGGGAATATCGAGGCGATTGCACGAGCTCGTTAAAGAGTGATAACTTTATTGTAAAAATAGCTGAGGCAAAGATGGCTCCGATGCCTTACAATCTCAACGAACAACTGCCGAGCCGTGCTCGCTTCGTTCCTCGCCAAACTCGCATCAAACAAAAACGCAACGCAACGGCACGCGCTGTCGCGTCGGCCGTGACACCTGCATACAGGGTGGACAAAACGGATTCCCACATTCGGCCATCCTGCTCTGGCATCTGGCCTCAGATGCCCGCTGTCTCCGCCTCGTCGTCTTCGTGATCGGATTCTTCGTCGGAGAGGCCAGAATCCGTTCCCAGCCAGGGTTTCATGTAGTCCGCCACCGTAGACGTCTGACAAGGCCCCTCGTGGTCCCCGATTTTCTCCACCATGTACCGGTCATTGCGCAATACCTTTGCAACGCGGTACGGACCCAGGTACTTCGTCGCCAATTTCAATCCGGGCCCCAGCTGAGTTCGCTTGATCGCCACCCAGTCGTCCTCGCGATACGGTCTCGAATGCCTTCTTTTCTGGTTAAACGTTTTGCGGTTCTCCTCTTGAATCTTCCTGATGCTCTCTTTCGCTTTCCTCCTGGCTTCACACTGGTCCTCCTGAAACATCGCCGCCCATTCT
Organism: Andrena marginata; assembly: GCA_963932335.1. Classification (NCBI taxonomy): domain Eukaryota; kingdom Metazoa; phylum Arthropoda; class Insecta; order Hymenoptera; family Andrenidae; genus Andrena; species Andrena marginata. The sequence continues at coordinate 21,323,714 of OZ010663.1, forward strand.
TGCTCCAGTAGCTCTCTAATCTGCGGATCGCCTTTCGCGCGCATCCGCGTCCCGAAAAATAGGTTGAACGGCGTCGTGCTGATGCTCCGATGTGAGGTAGCGTTCAGATACCTCTGCACTGCGCCCAAATGCCTGTACCATTCCTCGGGCTTAGGTGCCGATAATTTAGTCAGTAACGGAATGAGTGTCCTGTTAACTCGCTCCACCTGACCGTTGCCTCGGGGCACCCCTGTCGCGATGAGCGAATGTTGGATGTTCTCCTGTGCGCAGTAGTCTCGAAAATCCCCGGAAGTGAAGGCGGTCCCCCTATCGGAGAGGATACGCCGTGGATTCCCGAACGTAACCGCCTGCTTACCCAAATGCTGCAATACTTCACTGGTGGCCGTCGTCCTGGTGGTATACAGCCAAACAAACTTAGTGAAGGCATCGACAACGACGAGAATGTGCCGATAACGCTTCTTGGTCGAAGGTAAAGGCCCCAAATGGTCCACGTGGTAAGTGTCGAGCGGTACCTCACCCTTGTCAATCGGGGTCAGAAAACCCTCCTGTTTTCCCGTCTTCCTTTCGGCCAGTATGCAATTGATGCAGGATTTAAGCGTCTTCTCAATTTTAGGTTTAAGACCCTGAAACCAGTAATCTCTCCTCAAAAGGGTTTCAGTCTTGGATACCGAGAAATGCCCATTTTCATGTATTTGTCGTATGAGCGGCGATTGCAAATTTTTCGGCACGACCAGCCGATTATCGCCATCTACCATTTTAAAGAGCAACTTGCCCCTTGTCGTGTATCCATCTATCTTCCCCTGCTCTGCCAGCTCGAAAATGCGACGCACCCACTCATCGTCGTGCTGTGCCCTCCGAATCCTAGCCGTCATATTCCCCTCTTCGCTTACTAACAGGCAGGCCGGCAGAGGATTCCTACTCAATGCGTCCACATGGGCCATTCTGCTGCCTGGCCGATGCTCAACGCTATAATCGAAGTCCTCCAGTAGGAGAGCCCATCTTGCCGCACGCACGCACAAATCACGCTTCTTAACTGTGAGGGAAAACGCTTTACAGTCCGTTACAATCTTAAAACTAATCCCTAGTAGATAAATCCTAAACTTCTTAAGAGCCTTCACTATTGCGAGGACTTCCAGTTCGTAACTGGTGTATCGCGCCTCGGCCGGCGTCGTCTTGCCACTGGCGAAATACACCGGGTGCATCTTACCGTCGTCATCGCTACGCTGCAGCAGGATCGCACCGAAACCGAACATCGACGCGTCCGTATGCAACTCAGTTTGCGCGCCTGCCTTGTACAACTTGAGGACGGGCTTCCCGCACAGCCTATCTTTCAAGGTCTGGAATGCCTGTGCCTCCCTGTGGCCGATTTCAAATTTCACATTTACCCGCAATAGATCAGTTAGCGGCCTCGCAATCAGTGAATATCCCTCTATAAATTTTCGGAAATAGCCGGTCAATCCCAAAAAACTCTGTACTTGCTTGACTGTCGCCGGCTTCGGAAATCTCGCGACAGCGTTAATTTTATTCTCAGATGGTCGAATACTACCATTCTCCACGATGTGTCCTAAGAATTCGACTTTAGTCCGCAACAATGCACACTTTCCCCAATTTATGTCTAGACCGGCCTCTCTCGCTACAGACAGCACTTCCTTAAGACTTCGCACTCCGTTTTCCATATCGCTCGACGGTACGATCAGATCGTCCATATAAACCAGCACGACCTTTCTGTTAATGAGATCCCGAAACACAGCGTTAATAAATTTCGCAAAGACCGCCGGCGAGTTACACAATCCAAAAGGCACACGCAAAAACTCATACTGCCCGTCGGGTACAATGAATGACGTAAATTTGCGGCTTTCTTCACTCACCGGTACATGGAAGAATCCATTTTTTAAGTCGAGCGTGCTAAATATTTTCGCACCCTGTAACGCATCTAACTGATCCTCCACAAGCGGTAAAGGATAACGGTCTTTCACAATTTTTCGATTCATTTTCCTAAAGTCCACGCACACGCGCCAACCTTTTTTCTTTTTTACTAAGACAATAGGGCTTGTGTGTTCAGAGAGCGATGGCTGTATGATGCCATCCCGTAACCATTCTTGTATTTGCGCGTTTACAATATCCCGCTCCCCTGGAGCCAGGCGTCGCGCTCTCTGGTACACAGGCTCATCGTCTTTGACCACAATGTTCATTCTCACACCCACGTCACGCGTTTTTTCGGGAGTATAATTAATGATCGCTTGACGAATTTCCTCCCTAAGCCCGGCATCCTCGATATGCGACAGACTCACGCCATTATCAGCTTCATCACACTCGATACTACAGATCTCAACGACATCACCATCGACGGCCGATTTCTCTGCAATTCTCCCGATCGATACAGTACCCCTATCTATTGTCACATGTACCGTGTTTAAAAAGTCCGTTCCTATGAGCAAATCGGGCTTTAGTAATACACCCGAAACCACATATACTACGATCGGGTAGGACTCTCCGTCCATAGAAATATTCGCTGTGAATTTACCAAGCGTCTCATTACCCTCGGACCCGATACCTCGAAACGTTACCTCTGTCTCTTGCAAACGCGGCGCACCGACTCTAATGTAACATTCAGCTCTCATCAATGTCAGATCACTGCCCGTATCCACGAGGGCTCTCACGCTAGAATTGTTTAATCTTACCATTTTATACGTTTTCTCCGTAGAAGAATCCGCCACCAAATTTGCACTTTTATCTGCGTCTTTATCGTCGCGTTTCGGACACGTCAACGAAATGTGCCCCTGCTCACCACACCGATAGCACGTCCGGTTGCGCGCTCTCGTCGGGCAACGCCTGCTCAGGTGACCCGCCTCCCCGCAAGCGAAGCATTTCCCCGCTTCCTTCCTCGGCGGCTTCCCGTCGGCCCGCTGGTTCTCCTCGCCGTTCGTCGATGTCGCGGCCTTCTCGTTCGGCTGCTTTCCCCGTACGCCTCCTCCGTGGGTCGTCGACGGCAATACGAATTTCTCGAACGCTCGCAGCAACAGCTCAGGAGCATCAAAACGATGCCTCCTTGCTTGATGCCGCAATACCGGGTCAGGGATACCGCCGACGAGGTAATCCGTCAACTCGCACTGGTCCTCAATCGGGACACGACTCGCCTTTATCATTTTATCGTAATAATAGTCCTCAAATAGCTCACCCTTCTTCCATAGGCGGTCCTGGAACTGCTGGTGTGCGACCATCTTGCTCGGCCTATGGTGAAACATACTTTCGAATTTCGCCAACAATTCGGTGACATTCATCTGGATGAATTCAGGGTGAGAATGCATCCAATCCCGCGCCTTTCCGCGCAGTCGCATTCCTACCAATATCCTCGCATCGTCATCGTTTAATCGGTACGCTGCATGCAACACTTGCACCTGCCTCGACCAGCTAGGGAAGTCTTCTGATTTTCCCTCGAAATACCCCAATAACTCAGCGACAGTCTTCACGCTTGCCCGAGCCCGCGTATCCGGGGCCGTCGCCGCCTCGGTCGCCCCTGTCGTCTCGGCCAGCGCCCTCGGAGCCGCCGTCGTCACGCTCGTTGCTGTCGCGGCCACCGTTGCCGCGCTCACCCTCGTCGGAGCCGCCGCCGTCGCGCTCGCTGCCGTCGCGGCCACCTCCGTCGCGCTCGCTGCTGCCGCGGCCACCTCCGTCGCGCTCGCTGCCGTCGCGGCCACCTCCGTCGCGCTCGCTGCTGCCGCGGCCACCTCCGTCGCGCTCGCTGCCGTCGCGGCCACCTCCGTCGCGCTCGCTGCTGCCGCGGCCACCTCCGTCGCGCTCAACGTCGCCGTCCGTTCCTCGGACACACCCGAACGTTGCATATTCTGCACAAACGCAAGCTCGCGTCTCGTCAGCTCGAGCTCTCGTTCCACCAGCGCCTTTTCTCGCCGCAGAAGGTCCAATTCCCGCTGGCTCCGCGCCACCTGGTCATCGGCGGCGGTCCTCGAGACGCTCGCCTCTCCACCCGCGTCTTCGTCCCCCATAGTGAAGCCGGTAGACGCACTCTCTTTTCGCGCTCCCTCACTTTCGCGGACCCTACAGGCCCACTGGCCCGAAGGATCATGTTCGTTCAGTCGGGCTATCAACTCAGCCTTCGTGCCACCCGCGGACAAATGGCAGGCCTTCAGCAACTCTTTTAGTTCCGCCACGGTAAAGTCACTCACATCTCTGGGCGCCATGACCACTGCGCGTATTTTTCGACAGTCCGTCGCTCGAAAAACACCACCGGAACACCGTCACGTTACCCGTTGTCACACACTGCGTCGTCATACACCGCGGCGTCAGCCCGTACCGCAATTACGCTGATATTCCACCTTCTGATGTTAATATCCCTTTTATCCGATCCCGGACGAGCCCCCAAAATTATGTGGGATCAGGAAGGGGATGGGAATATCGAGGCGATTGCACGAGCTCGTTAAAGAGTGATAACTTTATTGTAAAAATAGCTGAGGCAAAGATGGCTCCGATGCCTTACAATCTCAACGAACAACTGCCGAGCCGTGCTCGCTTCGTTCCTCGCCAAACTCGCATCAAACAAAAACGCAACGCAACGGCACGCGCTGTCGCGTCGGCCGTGACACCTGCATACAGGGTGGACAAAACGGATTCCCACAATATCGTCTTTAAAAGTTAATTTTACTACATTAATTGATACGGAATGGGAATTGTTAGACAAACTTTTACCCATATTAAAACCGTTTCTGTTAGCAACTAATGAAATCGGCGCCGAAAAAGGTGTCAGTATATCCAAGGTGCTAATGATTAAAAAACAATTGGACATTTTCCTTGGTACTTTTTCTTTGAATGGAATCGAAGGAAAACTTTGCGTAGAATTAATGTCACAAGTGCTAAAATATCTTTCCGACCTGGAAGCTAACGAAATGTATGCATGTGCCGCCCTTTTAGATCCACGATTTCGTGATTTACCCTTCACCAGCGACATCCATTTTCAAAAAGCCCGAGACCACCTTATTAGTTCAGTCAACTGTTCAAATGGCCCCCCAACGAGAGAAATAAGAAATTTGGAAACATCTGTGGCGGTCCCGCCACAGCGCCACCAGAGCGCACCACCGGTGCCCCAGCAGCAGGCGCACTCTCGCGAGAGGCGGAAGCCGCGTCTCCAGCCACGCGAGGTCTACGGCGCGGAAGCGCGATCGTCAGTTCACTAAAAAGGACTTCCTAACGGACTGTACTGTACGCAGCGTATTTCGCTTGCGCCCCTTGTTCTGTTCTTACCTCTCTAAAAGGGAGGCTGTAAATACACGTTATTACTGGTTTCTAAAGTGTCCTTTATTAATATACATTCGTCGATCCATCCTATCGCGATAACGCTGAAGTGATATTTAGAGATCCGAATACATCAGTGTCACCAGTGACAAAGGATGAATCCAGTTTTTGGGCTTCATTTGATAACTATATCGAAGGCAGAAATAGAAGCTCATTAGATAGTAATGATATACAATTACAGTTGGATAACTATTTTAAAGACAGTTATTTAGCCAGGAAAAAAAAACTCTTGTTTATTGGAAGGAAAATGCAAGAAAATATTTCATTCTTGCGGAGTTTGTAAAAAAATATTTTTGCGTTATGGCAAACCCCGTGCCTGCTGAACGCGTTTTTTCAAAGGCTGGGGAGCTACTAAGTAAGAAAAGTAATCGTTTAAAAGATAACAAAGTCAACAAAATATTATTTCTTAATTCTTAAGGAATAATGTATATGTACATACTACATCATGTATTAATAAAAATTCAATTATATACGTAGTTCATGATATTGATTCCTACTCCTACTTCATTGTAATATTATCAAATCATGATTCGTAATAAATAATATTTTCGTGAAGTACTAAATTGCAAATCGCAACCGATACTTTAACTTAAAATTTTTTTTTGCATATTTTTTATTATTTGCTTTTTAGTGTCGACGTTTAGATTTGTGGTTAGATTACATATCGATTGAATTGATTTGATTTGTGGTTACAAGCGGATTTCAAGTCGTTTGGATTAGTGGTTATGGGTTATATTTATTGATGACAGGGTAATTGTATCTCCCCTCCCTTTCTTTTCATAATTTTGTATTGTCATCATAACTACGCACGTTTGCAAAGTTTCAAGACAATTGGATTGGTGTAACTGGGTTAAATAGGTTTTCCGTTTTACCCCACGAAAAGTGTTCCGTTTTGCCCCGCATGCAGTCATTTGGTAAACATTTAATACTTACACTTCAGCGTGAGGTAAAGATATTGCAGGTATCGATATTCTCGTATAGGTATCAAGTAGGTATCGATATTTTTGTGTAGGTATCAAACAGGTATCGGTACATTCTGTTATGTAAGTATCAAAGAAGCATCGATTCCTTTTGATACATTTGACTTTGATATGTATCAATACCAGATTGAAATTTGTAGAAGGGTATCGATATGTATCGATACGGTATCAGTCCCATCACTACCGTTGCTCCTCTTTTAGCAATCTCGCCGTTAGATTGTCATATGTTTGCTTGGTTTCGTCATACGAATCCCATGCCATTACAAACTCATTGTACACACGGCTCAAACGATTGTGGCCGATCGAGTTTCGATTGCATTCGAGCTCACTAGGGCTGGCTTTTTTACATCGCTACGATTCTACAGTATTTCGTGAATATGGTGGGGGCAGTGCCAAGCCACGGGTTCCCGTCTAGAACACTTCCAATTCATGTTGAAACACCACTGTGGCACCATCTGCCTATGATATAGCGTGAAGTAAACGGATGATGTTTAATATGAGACACGTTCGCGCAGTCCTGTCACAAAATTTAATCTACATTGCTTCGGTTATGTTTATTTTCCCGTTGTTAACATAAAATAACGGATAGTAAATTTTGAAATAAATGCGTATTTCTTTGCTCTACACATTTCCACTAATAATGAGCGTCTTAGATTTTAATCTATGAGGACTGCTAGGAATAAAATACCACAAGACTTTATACATCTCAGTATTCTGGTTTCCTAACCCTTGCCATCTCTACGAAATATATAACATTCGTTTCCATTCTATTCTTTATTACCCCACCATCCCTCTCTATTTATTTGTGTCTTCCATTATAAATCCGTTGATTTATTTACTTTGGACATTACAAGTTTATCGTTTATAGTGGCAAAATTATTATGATTTTTTTTTTAGGTTCATTGCAATAAAAGTCATTTGACATTTATCCTTTGTGTAATTTTCGCTACAGCATCGCGAACAGAACCGATCGCGCGGATTTATATAATTATGACAATCATAGGCAGATGGTGCCACAGTGGTGTTTCAACATGAATTGGAAGTGTTCTAGACGGGAACCCGTGGCTTGGCACTGCCCCCACCATATTCACGAAATACTGTAGAATCGTAGCGATGTAAAAAAGCCAGCCCTAGTGAGCTCGAATGCAATCGAAACTCGATCGGCCACAATCGTTTGAGCCGTGTGTACTTGATTGGCAAACTTACTAGAGCTTTAGCTATCTTGTGTATATCTCCTATTGGCTCTTCTACATTGTTCAGTGCCTGCGCTAATGTATCTATCTTGCTAATGTGTTGAGCAATGGTGTCTGTTTCTGACATTTTGTAATTAGCTTGAGCTGCAACTTGTTTATAGCTGAGGTTTGTTCATGAATAGTCTTTAAGCGATTCCACATTTTTGGAGCATTTTTGCAAGTTAGTACAGTTTGTAATTGTTCATATTCCATACCTGAAGATATCAGTAGCATTGCCTTTGCATTGTTTGCGTCCCACTTATCACATTCTGCCGCAATTGCTGGCCGCGGTGTGCTTCCACTTACTATTTCAAACATACCAGCTTCTGATCGAAAAATAATTTCTAGTTGATGCTTCCATAGTAAGAAATTCTTCCCATCAAACTTTTGGATGTGAAAATGCTTTAGTAACTCCAACCCGCGTACGAGGTAATACTGATAATACTAATAACCCGACCACGTGCTTCGAACTATACTTTTTTCTACTTCCCTTTATAATTCACTCCAACAAACTGGGCCCATAACTTGTTAAGATTATTTAAAGTGAATGTTTCCGGAACTTCAATCCGTTAGGATTGGAAAAACCTTTTATATTTGAGTGAGATACAAAGTTAACTTGTTCAATCGTGTGGTCGTGTCTTATGCTCTGTTACACTCGTAGCACTTCTACCGGAAGTGAAGAATCTGCGAAGATTATTACGGAAACATCGAATGTTCTGATTGGAACGGAAACAGGTATACTAGCGCTTTAATAGAGAGGCAAATTCAAACATGAGAAAAAAAAAGAAAAGAAACACGCATTCTTGCATACCTTCGCTGATATAAAATCGTGAAACTAAAACACACATTCCGTAACACTATCTTTTGTATAGTATATATTATATTATACTTTTTTAAAGGAAATTCACATTTGAATGAATTAATTATCCAAGTTACAATTTTTTTTTCTCCTGGTAAAGATAAATAAGGTGAAGGTCCCATTCGACGATTATTCTCTGGTACTCGAGCATGTATTATGTCATTTAAAGTTGTTCTTGGTACACCAAAAGTCTTACTCGCTAAACGGATACTCATGTTTGATTCACGAATAGATTTAAGAGCATTCTTTAAAGCCTCATTACTATATTGTTTAAAACTTTTTTTTATTTTAAAACATTTATTTTTAAATTTTTGTTCATTTGCATGACTTCTCGTACCACTGTCTTTTTCATTACTCATTTTTCTAAATTTGTGTTAATAATGCACAGTTATCCCGTTTCTGAGGTTAAATTAAAATAAATTATACTTAATACGTGGTCGACTTTTAGCATTCATTGTGAATGCAGTTAGCTTCAAAAGTCGACCGCTGTGGTCGATTATTGAAAATTGAAAGGGACTGATGATCCAGTCACCGACCTCCCATAAATAAATAAATTATCCTATTTTTCTAAATTTTTTAAGCGCATATAAAATTGTTGATGCTTTTTCAGTGAAATAGCACAATTTTCCAGTAAAAAATGTATAGAACTGAATTACATTTGTCGTTTCTATTCAAAGCACACTTATGTTTCTCGTGTTAGAAAACAGCAGTGGCACATGTAGAATCAAAAAAACTTTCAAAAAGGAAAAAAATTACGCCCAAGTACATTAAAATCAAATAAATCATAAAAAATAGGAGATAATAATATAAATCACAAAAATATAGAAGAAAATATACAACAAATAAATCACAAAAATAGAAGATAATAATATAAATCACTAAAAATAGAAGAAAATATACATCAAATAAATCACAAAAATAGAAGATAATAATATAAATCACAAAGAATAGAAGAAAATATACAACAAATAAATGACAAAAAATAGAAGATAATAATATAAATCACCAAAAAAAAATATACAAAATATAAAAAAAGATGAGAAATCAAAATGAGCTGCAAGTACATAAAGGTTCTTTCCAACTGCGCTTCAGATGATGCAACTACATATACACAGCTAAAATTTTGTGTTCATAAATTCCATTACTCATATTGCGGACATTTTAATTATCCCATCAAAAAGAATCCCACTTAAAAATATTGTCGTAAATTAATAGCTTTACAAAATTAATGATATACCAAAATTGCGCCAATTATAACAATAGTTATTTATACAAAGAACAAATGTAATTAACAATATTAAGCAGATATATATTTATACAAATAAATATTTTAATACGAATAAATATTTTTGTCAAGATACTTGGCGCTGTTCTCCGAATTGGTGTTGCTAAACTGAATAAATATGTATAAATTGCACTAATCTTTTTCTCTCTTTGTTGTGCGTGCGTTTGTGATTGTGTGTATGTGCATATGCTACGCAGGATATTAGAATTAAGTATATGTAGAATGAATCTGACTGCGTTTCTAATACTTATATGTATATGTATTTATTTATGTATTTTCGATTGTAAGGGAGTTATTGTAAATTATTATTAATACTAAGATAATTAACATTTTTTCGGTTTCGCAGCGCCAAGTATTTTGAATAAAATATTTATCTATTCGTATTAAAATACTTATTTGTATAAAAATATATCTGCTTAATATTGTTTAATACATTTTTTTCTTTGTATAAATAACCATTGTTATAATTGGCGCAATTTTGTATATCATTAATTTTGTAAAACTATTAATTTACGACAATGTTTTTAAATGGGATTCTTTTTGATGGGATAATTAAAATGTCCGCGATGTGAGTAATGGAATTTATGAACACAAAATTTTAGCTCTGTATATGTAATTTTGTCATCTCAAGCGCAGTTGGAAAGCACCTTTATGTATGTCACGTCCTGGGTGGCGGGACTTGGATCGTAACATATATGGGGTAGGGAGGTTGCTCGAAGACTATGCTTCGCACTTGAGGAGGGGTGGAGGTGAGCTCGAAGGCTGTGCTTCGTAGGAAGACCAGCTTCACTATGAAGGCTATGCTTCGTAACTCGTGTCGATCAGGGAAGGCGGTATGGGGATCGTACACCGAGTGACGCTCGTGAGAATACTGGCTTTGATTTATGGCTCAATAATTGGCTTACTAACTGCATCGCATGAAAAGAGGCGTAAATGGTAGGTTTTTCACCATAGGTTTGGGAATAGCCATACGGGACTCTAGATGAAAGAACGTTTGTAAACACGGGCAAGAACTCCCGACGCTCGCGGAGACCGATCAGCTGTAGTAATCGCTCGTAATGGTTCCACGAATTCGAGGCGAAATAGCGAGAATTCACAGTTAAAGGTAGAGGCAAAAGCGTTATTTATTGGAACGCGTAGAAGATAGCAATAGACATTTTATAATTATGCGTTAGACATTCAGCATAGGCACATAACATTTATATAAGGTAAATGGTAGATAATTAACATTAAGTAGATAATAACATAAATGATGCGAGGTAATGGAGTTAGACAATAATAAGCAAGAGTAACCGATATAAATACAATTAAACAATATATATGTGTAAAGTTATGAGCGTAAGCCTAAGCAAAGAATTAATATAAAGGAGTAAAGTAAGCAATTAAAGTTATAAACAAAAGATTTAAATATAATAGAAATTGGAACGCTTACGTGATGTAGACGCTGGTTAATGAACACTGAATTTAAATGTTAGAATATAACTAATAAAGTAAACCACTTAAATCTGAGGTGAGACAGAATAATGATCGCGACTGAAGATAGCAAGGAATAATCATGCGTGGGCCACGCGGCACCGGTATTTATACAAACTGATGGAATGTGAGGTATGCGGGGAATTTGAGGTATGCGTGATGACTCATGCCCAAAATATGCGTGGAATTTGCGGTATGCGTGATGAGTCATCCGTAAGGTATGTGTCGTAATAACTCTGGGGTTTTTGTACGGGGCAAAGGTTGATCTATAATTAGTTTAGCAGACAATGGGATTTCGAAAAGGGGCACTCAATCCGTTGGGTGGACTTTTGTGGTTTTCATTGGTAGAGAGAGGGGGGGGGAGAGGTTTCGATTTAGAGAGGTTGGGGCGAGGGACTTGTTGCAATTCGTGATTGAGGAGGGAAATCATGCCTCTAAGGCGAAGAGGGGAAGGGGAATTTCGTATATGATCAGCTGGAGATGGGGACCGCTAAGGTACATCGTCCAAGATCTGATGATTGGTAAAGGGTTAAGAGTTGTGGTTTATAGATAGTAGTAGATTCTTGGGTAGGTCATATAAGGAGGAAGCTAGTTAGGGTTGGGCGAAAATTATAGGGACGTCACAGTACTTGCAGCTCATTTTGATTTAACATCTATTTTTGTATTTTGTATATTTTTTTCTATTTTTTTTGTGATTTATATAATTATCTTCTATTTTTTGTGATTTATTTGTTGTATATTTTCTTCTATTTTTTGTGATTTATATTAATATCTTCCATTTTTGTGATTTATTTGTTGTATATTTTCTTCTATTTTTTTGTGATTTATATTATTATCTTCTATTTTGGGGATTTATTTGTTGTATATTTTCTTCTATTTTTTTGTGATTTACATTATTATCTTCTATTTTTTGTGATATATCTGATTTTCATGTACTTGGCGTACTTTTTTTACTTTTTTGAAGTTTTTTTATGGAGATCTCACTACTTTTTATAAAGATAATTTGCATAGGGAATGACATCAGATTGTCACGTCCTGGGTGCCGAGGTTAAGGACAGTGACATTGTTTGGGGGGATATCGGGAAGTCAAACACAAAACCCTGTTTCGCAGCTCTAAGGGGTGGCTAGGGCTTAGGCACGAAACCCTATTTCGCTGCGCTAAGGGACAGCAAAGGCTTAGGCACGAAACCCTGTTTCGCTTGCTCTAAGGGGTAGCAGGGATTAGGCACAAAACCCAATTGCGCTTACTCTAAGGGGTAGCAGGGATTAGGCACGAAACCCTATTTCGCTGCGCTGAGGGGGTAGCGAAGGCTTTGGCACGAAACCCTGTTTCGCAGCTTTAATCGACCAAAGAAGGTTGGGAAGTAATCGCGCACCTGAGGGACACCCGTTAGGGTATTCGCGGTTTGTTCTTAGGCCTTGATAATTGGCTTAACTACTGCATGGAGAAAGAAACACCCGCATGGTAGTTCTTCAAAATAGACTGTAACCTCGCTTTGTAGAGGTTAGCTACAGGACGGGTATTCGGGGTGACCGAGTGAGAAAGGCGAAGTGAACTGTTTGACGGGCGTTTATTCTTACGGCTAGGGTAATACAAAGTCGCCCGGCCAGGTCTGTGCTGGCTAACAGGGTCTGTGCGGCTTAAACTATCGCGACGGTGTGCTGGCGGCGCGTCGCGGTCTCGAATCGTTTCGGCGGTGACAGGAAAGGTGGGTGGTCGCTCTGGTGCCTTGGCTGTGGTCTCCACCAATGGCCCTGACCGGGAAGTCTTGAGTCCGTTCGCCCAGTGGGTATAACCCGCGGGAGAAACGGAAACTGTAGGATGTCCTCCGGTGCAGACAAATTCTGAACCTAAGATTGACAAGGGATATCGACCTGCGTCTAGAAGTCGGCGAACTCGCGTTCTTCTAGGAGCCGTGGAGGTGGGGGAACCCAAAATTACACAGCAATGCAGCTTGGTTTACAAGAGATCACTGGGAGAGTTCGGACCGTTCGCCTGTAACGCTCGTGGTAAAACTCTGCCTGACGGGCCCGTCGCGCTGACCTATATGGGCCGCCGCGGCAACTTCGCGAGCGAGAGCGCCGCCCGGCGCGCGGCCATCTCGCGGCCGCGCTCGGTAGTGGCGGGCCGCGCCAGGCGCGCGTGGTGGGGGAAGGTTCGCGTACCACCGTAACTAACTCGTTACAAGACATAGTAACGGTTATACGGGACTCTGAGTGAAAGAAAAATTGTAAACACTGATAAGAACTCCCGAGGTTCGCGAAGAAAGAACACCCGTTGCAAGGCCGGTTAGGATTCCTGGTATTCTGTGGCCAATTGCGAGAATTCAAACGTTTAAGTAACCAGAACCGCTATTTATTGGCAGCGAGTGAATAAGCAATGCACTATTAGCGCAATAGCAGTTTACAATAATGCGTGGACATCAAGCATTGGCACAAAACATTTATATAAGGGTGGTTGCAAATATAAACATAAGATGAATTTGTATTAATGATAACAAGTTAATAGACTTCCGTTTCCGGTGCGATTGAGTGAGGAGTGTAAGTGTGTTGTGTTGCGAAAAATGGAAGAGTGCGGAGTGTGAGAGTGGAGTGTAGAGGAAAAGGAGTGGGGAAGGTGAAAGGTAGAGTTGCAGGAAGGTGGAAGGGCGTCAGGGGGAAGAATAGGAGAGAGAGGGAGACGGGGCATAAGGGTGAGAAGAACAATTTGGAGGTTAGGGAGAAAAACCGGAGAGTAAGAGCAGAATGGGCGCGAAGAGGAAAGATAGTAGGTGACACCTGGGGGGGAAGATAGGAAAGAAGGAGATAAGGAAGAGAGTCGAAAGGAAAGAGGAAAGTGTCGATAAGGTAGAAGAAGGAAGGGTTAGGCAAAAGACGTAGGAGGAAAAAGAGTCGTCGGAGGAAAGTGGAGAAGGATAGAAAGGAATGGGAAACGAAAGAAAGGAAGTAGAAGAGAAGGGAGAAGAAGCCAAAAAAAAGGTAGGCCCACGAGTGCGGAAAGATTTAAAATGGAGAGAAGGAATAGTACGGGGGGAATAGAGGATTTATTAAGAAGAAAAAGGGAGAGGCAAGAAGACGAGATAGTGGTAGAGGAAGAGAAGGAAAAGGCGTTCAGGACAAGTAAGAAGGTAGCGAGATCGCCAACAGGGAAAGGAGGACAAGAAGGGGACATAATGGAGATGTTAAAACACATTAGGGAAGAGATAGCAGAAGGTAGAGAGGAGGCAAGGGAAAGGGCGAAAGGGCAGGAAGAGTGGCTCAAGGGGGAGTTAGAAAGGCTAAAGGAAGAAATGTGGAAGATATGGGAAAAATGGAAAAAGGAAAAGGAGGAATTAAAAAAGGAAGTACGAGAACTTGGGATGAGGGTAGAAAAGGTAGAGAGATTAGGAGGGTCGGGAAGGCGGCGGCTGGAGGAGAGGATGGAAAAGCTGGAGATAAGTGTGGAGCAGAGGCGGATAGGAGGTGTGAAGGACGGAGGGGAGGAGATGGAAAGAAGGTTTAGGGAGCTGGAATGGAAGATGGAGGAGAAAGAAAGGGAAGAGAGAAGAAAGAACATTGTGATAAGGGGTATGGAGGATTAGGGAAAGACAGTCAAGGAGGGAGTGGAGGAGCTATTTAGGATCATGGGGATACAGGAAGGAATAGAATCGGCCAAAAAGGTAGGGGGAGGGGGAGAAAAGAAAAGTGATGGAGGAAAAGAAGAAGCTAGCAGGTAGAAAGGAGAGGATAGAGGCAGATTTGACGTGGCGGGAAAGAAAGATGAAGAGAAAGCTAGAGGCAATAGCGGAGGGGGAAAGAAGGAGGGGGAAAAGGGTATGGGTGAGATATAGTAGGGTAATGATAGAGGGATGCTGGTGGAAGTGGGACGAAAGAAACGAGGTGCTAAGGGACATAAAGGGGAGAGAGTAGGGAAAGGAAGCAGCAAGGGAGGATGAACAGGAGAAGCCGGGGGAAGGAAAAGGAGGGCCACAGGAGAAGGGTGGTTAGGAGGGAGTAGGAAAGGGGGAAAGGCGGCAAGGAAAGGGGACAGTGGAAGGAAGGCGTGGGAGGTAGTATGGTGGAATGTAGCGGGGCTGGCAAGAAAAGATGCAGAATTCTGGGGAAGGATAGGAAGGTGGGACATTGTAATAATGATGGAGATGTGGGTGGAGGAGAAGGGGTGGGGGGCGATAAGAGGGAAGCTACCGATGGGATTCATATGGGAAATGCAGGCAGCAAGGAGGGACAACAATAAGGGAAGGGCGAAAGGGGGAATGGGGGCGGGGGTAAGGAAGGAACTAGTAGAGGGAGGCAAAGGGGGTATAACAATAGAAGAGGAAGGATTAATAGAGGTGAGGGCAAGAATAGGAGCAAAGGGGTGGAATTTTGTAGGAGTATACGTCAGTGGAGACCTGGAAAGGAAACTAGAAAGAATGGAGGAGTGGACAGAAAAGGGGGAAAAAGAGGGGGAGACTCTAATAGGAGGAGATTTTAATGCCAGGACGGGTACAAAGGGACGGGGGAAAAGGGTATGGGTGAGATATAGTAGGGTAATGATAGAGGGATGCTGGTGGAAGTGGGACGAGAGGAGGAAGAGGGGTTGAAGAACTCGAAGGATGGAACGGAGAACGCGGAGGGGAAAAAATTGGTGGAGTGGCTGGAGGAGAGAGGATGGGGGATTTTGATTGGGACGATGAAAGGGGACGAAAGGGGGGAATTCACATATACAGGGGCAAGGGGGAAGACGGTTATAGATTATGTGGTAGGGGAGGTAGGAGTAGTGGATAGGATAGAGAGCTTAGATGTAGGGGAGGGGGTAGAATCGGATCACCACCCGCTAATAGTGAGGATAAGGGAGGAGAGAAGAGAAAGAAAATGGGAAGAGGGAAATAGAGGCGGGACAGAGAGGGCTGGGTGGAACGAGAGGGGAAGGGAGAGATTCAGAGAGGAGGTGGCGGGGATAGGGGAAGAAAGGGGACTAGGATTAGAAGAGGAGCTGCAGGAGGGATTGAGGAGGTTGAGAAGGGGGCTAGAGGAGGGAGGGAGAGAAAAGGAGAAGAGAAGAGTGGGGTGGTGGGACGAGGGGTGCATGGTAGCAAAAGGGGAGGCAAGGAAGGCGCTGAGAAGATGGAGAAAGGGGGGGAGCGAAAGTAGAGGAGTACAGGGAGCTCAAAAGACAGTATAAGAAAAAATGTGAGGAAAAGAAAAAGGAAGAGGCCCACAGGTTTATAAAAGAGGCGGAGGAAGTAAGAAATGAGAAAGAGGTATGGGAGATAGTGAACAGGGGGAGGAAGAGGAGGAAGAGGATAAACGAGTAGATAGAAATGAAGGAGTGGAGGGAGCATTTCATGAGGGTACTGGGAGGAGTAGAAAGGTGAGTAGTGAGGGGACAGGTAGGGAGGAGAAGAGGGGAAGAAAGGGATGAGATAGCGTGGGAAGAGGTAACAAAGGTATTGGGAAAGTTGAGGGACAATAAAGCAATGGGGGGAGACAAAATACCAAACGAAGTGTGGAGGTATGGAGGGATGGAAGTGCAGGGGTGGGCATGGGGAATGATAAATAAGGTATGGAAAGGGGAAGGGTGGCCAGAGGAGTGGAACGAGGGGGTGGTGCTCCCGATCGTGGAAAAGTGGGACGGAGTGGGGGTAGAGGATTACAGGGGGGGTGCCGGTGATGCCAACATTATACAAGGTATATGCGTCGGTATTGGCGGAAAGGCTGGTGGTAGAGATGGAGGAGGGTAGAATGGTGCCGGAGAACCAGACGGAGTTTAGGAGAGGTATGGGAACGATGGACAACGTATACGTGCTAAACTACCTGATAAATAGAAGGACGGAGAAGCCAGGGGGAAAGATGGTAGCGTTGTTCATCGACCTAAAGGCAGCGTTCGACTCCGTAAATAGGGTGGTGCTATGGAGAGCAACGGTGGAGAGGGGGGTTACTGAGGACCTAAGAAGAAGGATAGAGGAGCTATATGCGGAGACGAGGAGTAGGGTAAGAGTAGGAGGAGAAGAGGGGGAGAACTTCTGGACAGCGAGAGGGGTAAGGCAGGGTTGTCCCCTGAGCCCTCACATGTTCAATGTGCTGACGGCGAACCTAGAGGAAGAGTTGAGAAAGGGGGGATGGGAGGAGTAAGGATAGGAGGGGAAAAGGTAAGATCTCTCGCGTACGCGGATGATGTGGTGTTGGTGGCAGAGGACGAAGGGGAATTGGGGGGAATGATAGGAAGGATGGAGAGGTATCTGGACAGGAAGAAGCTCGTATTGAATGTGGAAAAGATGAAAATTATGAGATTCGCGAAAGGAGGGGGGAGAAGGAAGAAACTAAGCTGGAGGTGGAAGGGAAGGAGGATAGAGGAGGTGACAAAGTTCACATATTTGGGATACGAGATAGGAAGGAATGGAGGGCAGGAAGGGCAGGTGGCAGCAAGGGCAAGAAAGGCGGCAGTGGCAATGAGGCAGGAATGGGGGATCGGAAAAAGAAAGTTTGGGAACGACGTGAGGAGAAGGCTATCCCTATTCGACTCACTAGTATGGACGGTGGGGAGTTATGGGGTGGAGGTATGGGGTTGGATGGAAAGGAAAGCGATGGAGGCGACGCAGGAGAGGTTCATAAGGTGGGTGTTAGGGGTGGAGAGAGTAACGCCGGGGTACATGGTAAGGAAAGAGGTGGATAGGGAGAAGTTGCGGATAAAAGCAGGAAGAAGGGCGTGGAACTTCGAGGTGAGGCTGGTGGAGGGAAGAGGGAGTGGGTTGGCGAGAAAGTGTTGGGAGGAAATAAAGAAAAGAGAAGGAAAAGAGGGAAGAGCGTCCTCGTGGGAAGAGGAAAGGAGAGGATTTTTCAAAGAAGTAGGACTAGAAATAGAGGAGGTGAGGAGGTTAAGGGAAAGGGAGAGGGAGGGGTATGGAGAGATAGAGAGAAGAGGTGGAGAAAAAGACGAAGGACAAACATGGGAAAAGATAATGGAGTCCAGATACAACAGGTGGTATAAGTGGACGAGGGGGGAGGGGTTCTCAGAGTACCTGAGGAAGGGGTGGGGGAAAGCAGTTGAAGAAGGATTGCAAGGTTTAGGTTGGGAAGCGAGATAAGGGAAGGAAGGTACTGGGAGGGGACGGAGAAAAGGTTATGTAGAGTTTGCGGGGGGGGGGGAGGAAACATGGGAACATGTTTGGGAAAGATGCAGGGACAGGGGGGACAAAAGTAGTTGGCAAGAGAAAGTAAGAGAAGTGTTAGGAGAGGAGGATGAGGGGGAGGGGTGGCTAAGAGCGCTGGAGGAGGAGAGGAACAGGATTCAGGGGGGAGAATGGGGAGAAGGAGGAGAGTAGAGAGGGGAGAGGGCAAAGGAAAGTGAGAAAGATGAAGAGGGGGGAGTGAGCGAGAGAGAGAGTGAGAGTGAGAGAGAGAGAGAGAGAGAGAGAGAGAGAGAGAGAGAGAGATTGTGGAAACGGAAGGAAGGAAGGATGAATACGGAGAGTGGAGTGTAAGATAGAATAAGCGGGGGAGAGAGGGGAGGAGTGGGGGGAGCGAGAGAAGGCAGCGAGAGGTGAGCGAGGGCGGCGAGACGCGTGCGAGAGCGGCGAGAAGCGAGCGAGGGTGACGAGTTGCGAGCGAGATGCGAGCGAGGGCGACGAGTTGCGAGCGAGAGGCGTGCGAAGGAGATGAGGCGAAAAGGCGAGAGTGTAAATATTGTAAATAGTGTATATAGAGGAGAGAGATAGTTATAAGTGTAAGGAATAGGTTTAAGTAGAGTTAAGGAAAGGTGGGAAGCCGGAACAGAAGTTCGTGTAACCCCAAGGGGAACATTAAAGATACATACATAACAAGTTAATATTAAGCAATAGAGTTAAGCAATAATATAATTAGGCGGTAATATAAGCAATAGACACAATATAAAGCGATAAACGTAGCAATTCAACGATATATGTTAATAACAAAAGAAAATAATGTAAATCTATGAGCGTAAGCAAATGAAGATGATATAAAGCGATAGGATTAGTAATTACAAAATAATAAGCGCTTACAGTGATATCGAAGGTTTGTGATCCTCTGTGGGGACGTTGCACTGAAGCGAAAATTAATACTTTGATTTTAAGATATTTTGGAATGATTGACTAGCGTAGCGGATGTTGCCGAACTAGTTGTACTAACTGGACTGTGCATCCATGGTCCATGCGGCGCTGGTATTTGTACAAAGCCATGGAATGTCGGTATGTGGGGGGAATTCGCGTTATGCGTGATGATTCATCCTTAAAATATGTGTTATGTAATCGGCGCGTATTGATGACTCATGCGTAAGGTATGTGTCGTTATGGCATATTTCGGGGCTTTGAAAAGGGAATACTCCACCTGTTGGATGGGTTTGGAGGATTTTGATTGGGGAGGTTTGAAATGTGGAGGTTTGAAATGTGGAGGTTTGAAAAGGTTTGTTGTAGAGAGGGGTCTCGAGTTAAATGAGTTTCGGCGAGGGACTTGTCTAAGGTTTCGAAAGTGGGAAGAGTTCGCGCCTCGAAGGCCGAAGAGGGGAAGGGGATTTCAAATTTGATCATCTGGAGATGGGGACCGCTAAGGTACATCGTCCAGACAACCCGGTGGTTGGGGAAAGGGTTAAGAATTGAGGTTTCATAGGTAGTTGTGGGGTTGTGAGAGAATTTATATGGAAGATGCTAATTAGGACCGCGCGAAAAATAGTGGGACGTCACAAGATAATTTTTAATATTATATATATCATTATCTTCTATTTTTTTGCGATTTATTTGTAGATGATACTCTTTTCCGTCCTCGACTTTTTCATGTACTTGGCGTATTTTTGTACTATTTTGAAGTTTTTTATGAGGATCTCACTTCTTTTTACAAAGATAATTTGCATAGGGAATGACTTCAGATAATTTTTATTATTATTATTTTATATAACTTACAAATTATCACGGGACAGAATTAAGGATAAATTCTATAAATTCTACGTAAGTTTAGCAGCAACGAAAAAAAACCATGTGCACAGCATTGCCAATGTATATGTATTATATGTATGATACTTGGTGTACAATACATGGTGCGTGAAGCAGCTTATGGAGCTGAAAGTAGCCTTTGGCGCTGAACGTATTTAACATTAATATGTTGAAATAATTCTCTTCGTCTGCATCGTTAACTGAAAAATAGGACACATTTACTAATTATTTATAAATTAACACACGTGCTCATATGTTAAGATCATTGAATCATTGAATGAGTAATTACGTATGGAAAACCTTACCTGAAAATATAAGTGATTTCGGCGCACTGGTTCGGTCAATTAACAAACTAAAAACAAGCTATTTAGCAATTTTAATTATATACGCTTACCTGAAAATATCTGAAAATTTGTGCATACATAGTCCGACGTAGATCACACTGCATCATCTTCTGCTTTGATTACCTGTCTGAAAATATATATAAAGTCACATTTTAATTATATACAACTTAACGTAGAACATATTATTTATAGAAATAGAGTGGCCTTTTGCTATAGTGAGTGTAGAGACTAAATAATGTGTCCGAAAGAGGTGAGAGCGTATGGTAGAAAGTATTGTTGCAGGAAATTTAAATGCTAATGGTAATAATTTAGGGAAAATGAACGAGGAGATACAATATTTTTAACGCACAATTTATTGGGGTTGGAATGAAACTAATTTAGTATCTTTATTGGTGAATTGAAATAATGGGAATCTAAAAAATTAATGAATTAATGAATAGTGTAGCAACTACTGTGGATTTTAATATTTAAAGTATTATGAATGTCTTTCACAAAAGATTGAAAAGCATCAAGGGAGATGTGTTTTCAGCGTACTTTCTTCACTAATGTGACTTGCTTTACATTGCAAACAGTCCACCATAATCTATTGTCTTAATAATTCTTAATGCTATGTATTTAGACCAATTTTATCGATTAACCTTATTTGACAAATTTCCAGAAACTTGTGCGAAACAAGATGCTCTGTCTATCTATCTCATCTTCTCCGGACAACCTCCACACCTATGCATTCCCTTCATTTCTATCCATCCAAGCCTCTGCGTCCCCTTTATTTATATAATATAATAAGCTTTACATAAAAACTCTAAATTGCTGCAATACAAATACAAATATCTGGCAATTTAAATGCAATACAATTTTTTACTACAATATATTATTTACTTTGTACATGCATGGTACAAATTTCTAGAAACTTATGCGAAAGAAGATACTTCTCTGTCGAACCTTTACCGGACAACTTCCAAGTCTGCGACTTTACATAAGAAATCTATTAAATAAATTTGGCGACTTACCTTGTTAATTGAGACAATAATTCAGTCTCCTATTTAGTGTAATTAGTATAAAAACTCCTGACACTTCAAATTTGGACCACTTACATTATTTGACACTTAGAAGGTTAAGATTGATAGGTTATAAAGTTCAATGGTATATTTAAAAAATAGGTATGTACAATGACGGACAACGATCCCCGCCGAATAATCTCGAGAGTCGACGAACGAAGAACGAAACATGTTTCAGTTTCGTTTTGGCTGAAGGTGCGCGAGTAACGCGTAGTATACGTATTATCTTTGACGAAAAATTTCTTGAACAAGAAGGAGAATCATGAAAAGGTGAAAAATCTTACCGTTTTCAACTGATCTATGAGACGATATTATCATATCGCTGTCATTCGTGAACCGATTTTATTGAAATTGGTCTTATTCGAAAGCTTATATACGGTTTACATAAGAAAAATGCCTTTAAATTTAGAGAATATTGCAAGCGTGATGAGATAATTAATGCAATAAGTTTCAGGTTAGGTTGGAATAGCCCGGGGACGAGTAAATGATAGCGGTAGCGACAGTCGACATATACAGAGTGTTGATTCATGTACTTGGCGTCGAGACGCTTCCGCGTCTCTAGATTAGTTTACAAATCACTTTAAAAGCATTTATTTTTTTTACCTATGATAGGGCGCTTTTTGTCGTATTTTAAAGTTAGAAATTCAAAATATAATATAAAATTGTCATTTAATAAATTCTTTATTTCAGTACTTATTTCTTTAAGCTAAACAATAAAAGTGGTCGACTACTAGAGGGTGGCCTACTACTAGTTATTTCACCCTATAGAGGATTATTGGCTTACAACCATACGAAGGCATTTCATACTTTCTTCAAGTCACCTAACTTTTCCCAAACTATTTTACACTTTGTTGGAACGCCCCGCACCAATATGTATAATTCATGATTTTGATTTAAATTTTCAATCGAAGGACAGATGTTTTTAAAATTTACTGGTAACGGCAAAGGAAGGTGAAATGAATTCTCCCCTTTACTTTTGGAAACATATATTTATGTGGCATATTTTTACGCATTACTGTATCCGTTCTCAAAATCATTTGAAACGGTTTAACTCTTTGAATGAGAATTCGTTCGTACTGAACTGAACGTACATCAAGCTTATTTAAAATACATTTTGGTGGTATGGAATCGTTGCGAATTGTATCGTGACAATATCGGCAAATAAAATGCATGTCACCAACTTTGTATCCAATATGATTTAACAATGTTTGCATTACATTTCCCTTATATGTTCTTTTAGAAATATCAAACTTAAGAACCTCTCTTTTAAAACAGAGTTTCTCGCAGGAAACACACGGAATGCGTGGTGTGTCCATAGACCGCTTTGTGAAAGCTCTAAATGCTAAATAATATCGAGATATAATCTCTTCTTCGTTCAGGCTTATGTCAGTATTATTTTTTTGTAAAGCTTTAGCTTCTTTCCGAGCTTGCAGTGTTATTCGTTCAAGTGTTTCAAGGTCATTATCGTTTAAAGCTTTGTCTAAATTATGTAATTGGTCTTTATAAATGCTCGCTATTTTGTATATCATTCTCTTCAAATGTCGTAAATCCGGAAAGTGATGTGCCAAAGTCTCAATGGCTAAAAAATTGGACTTACATAGTTTAGGGTTTATGTAACAACCATGAGAATGACCAACTTTTTAAGCATGCACTTTATTAGAACAGCTACTGATATGGTTGTTCAACTTATGTACCTTTTTTAATGAGCATTCTAACAATCGTTTGAAGAAATCCTGTAAATTATTTAAAATTTCAACATGTTTTGTTTTACAGAGATAACTACAATGCCATGCATTTGTCGTCTTCTTCGATCGCAATACAGGTAGAACGTTTATAGTTTTCCCTTCCGAATTCAGTATGACTGATTAGTAGTTAGGCTATGAGAGTTCTGGCTCAAGTGAAGGCGAGGGGGTGAGGCGGGGCGGGGGGAGGTACCGCGCTCTTCCGCGAGATGGGCGAGGGGGTGAGGCGGGGAGGGGGTACTGAGTTCGTGGGTGAGGGGGATGACGTCACAGGGGAGGGGGGTTACAAGATGGCGTCGACCGAGTTCGTGGGTGAGGGGGTGACGTCACAGGGGAGGGGGATTTTCAAAATTTTCAAAATGGCGTCGCGCGCGCAGGTCGAGTTCGTGGGCGAGGGGGTTGACGTTACAGGGGAGGGGGAGGATTTTCAAATTTTCAAAATGGCGTCGCGCGCATTTCGTGTTGGCGCCACCTACTGGACGTTTAAGGTACTTTGGGCCCGCGTCGGTATTTGGGCCCGTCTTGGTAAATTTTCCAGGTTTTTCATACATTTCGTGTTGGCGCCACCTATTGGACGTTTAAGGTACTTTGGGTCCGCGTCGGTATTTGGGCCCGTCCTGGTAAATTTTCCAGGTTTTTCATACATTTCGGGTTGGCGCCACCTATTGTACGTTTAAGGTACTTTGGGTCCGCGTCGGTATTTGGGCCCGCCATGGTAAATTTTCCAAGGTTTTCATACGTTTCGTGTTGACGTCACCTGTTGCATGTCTAAGGTATATTTGGGCACGCGTCGCCGCCGCGCAATCTCCGTACGTGTGCGGGGATCGGTGCGCAGGCGCGACCGCGAACGATTCGTGGAAATTCAAATCGCGTCTTCGATGATGATTTCTGAGAAAGAGGGTGGACCATGATTTCGGAGAAAAGATAAGGAAATATTTGAATCGTGGGACCGATACAGCATAAACATAGAGCGATAATTATTATTATTATAAATCAATCATCGCGATAGCCCATGGAATAAACATTGCACCGCGACATGCAGTGTGTTTATATCTATGGAATAAACATTGCACCGCGACATGCAGTGTGTTTATATCTGAGCAGGATCGAACACGTTTCGGGCGCCTACGTGCACACTCTTCGTGCCGTGTGTTTATGTTTCAATCGTGGGACCGATGCAGCGCACGTGCAATGATGTGTACATATAGCGATAATTATTGTAAATCAATCGGTGCGATAGCCCTTGGAATAAACACGACATTGCAGTCGATGATAATTTCTGAGAAAGAGGGTGCGTTTATATATCTGAGCATTGACTTTTCCCAAGACTAGGACCTCTAAGAAGTACCCTCGAGAAAACGCAATGTCCCCGAAACAATAAATTAGGCGTTCCTTTCACGCGAGCAGCTAAGCGATAATTATTCGGGCTAGAGTTCCAAGTATTTTCACGATCGAGAACAGGGCGACGTCTCAAGCACCCTTCTCGATGGTCTGCAAGTCAAGCGTCGTGGGAGCGTGTAAGGGCGAAAAGAATTCGTACATAGACTTTCACACCGAAGTCCATAGAGTAAACATGACATTGCACCGCGCGATACCGCGTGTTTATATCTGAATCGTGGGAGTAGTATACAGCGATCGTGTAAGGGTGGGGAAAAATTTGAGGATACGTTCGAACTGCATCTAACGTTAACATAGTACGATGGCGTTTTAAGAATCACGAATAGGATAGGTGACTAGTATATTAAATCCTGCAGTCGCTCGTTGAAGATCGTGAAATACGTTACGCGTGCATAAGTATCGCGAGGCATGGACTTTTTCGTGAATACGTATGAATTGTTGCGGGGGATGATTCCACTGCTGCGTACCGAAGAACAGTGCTACGAATGGTTCATATCATGTGACGAGTATTTACGTCTCATCCGCGAACATTTTAAGACTCGAAAAGTATCGGAATCGGAACAACAACGTTTGACATTATTTATGAGTAGTGTTGAAATAGTGCGAACGTGTGTTCGAAGCAAACAAGCGTGCATAGTCGCTGAACTGGACGCGCGAGATGCATTACTCGTGTCATCGTCTTCCGACGACGACGATAATGATGGTGGGGTGAACTATTTATCGACGTTGCTACAGTTAGATGACGAATCACTGACGATCGAACGACATAAGATTCGTAGTGTGTTAAGCGCACCGACATTATCCGAGATGTCATGGATCAGCATCTTTCGACATGGATTTATGCAATTGTCGTGCGAACATCGTCAATTGTTACGTTATATCGCACGACACAGTACTGCGGGTAAATGTTCATTATATTGCATCGTTGGAGATAAGGACGTGCATCTTAAGCGTACGGAGTACACTACCGCGATCGTGTGTACACCATTGACGCTTCTACATGACATCGAGAACGGAATGGTCAAAGTACTGGAAGTATTGAGTCCTGACGCAACAACAATTTCAGTGAATAGTTTTTTGTGTCGAGAATTGAAACGATATTTGGATGATCATACGAGTCTACCGCGAAACTCGAAGCTCATCCTTGTACCGCTGAGATATCGATTTCCACATATCGAGTATGATCGCATCACCTGGAAAAGTCGCATCATGAAATCAGATGAAATCGAATATCTCTGGGAAATTGACTATTTGTAAAGAAGTAAAGTCTTTGTGAATAAGCGAACATGGAGGGGTTCATGGACACGTACAGGGTTTTGTCCCAGATGTCCAAGCTTTTACGCAGTATTGCGGAATTCCGAGACTGGATGGATCATTGCGCTACGTGCCTGCAGCTCATCGTCGAGTATCAGAGCAGCGGAGGAGTGTCCGTGTCCGCGAAACAACGCCTAGTGTCGCTGATCGCGCGAATAAAGACATTGCGCGCAATCGTGCGGGAAAAGTTTTCGCGAGTGGGGTGCGGGGTTTCGGGTCGATCGACGGTGCCTAATGTCGTATGGGAAGACGTGGAATCTGCGTTTATAGGCCGCATTTCAACCGGTGCGGTTATCAACGTGGGACACGTCGATCCGCGTCGATTTTTAGAAGGTGCTCGACGAACTGTGATCTCGCGCGTCACGGACGCTATCACGACGCATAAAAGCGTGTCCGTCAATACGAACTTGAACGCGGAGTTTATGTTGGGTGAAAATACGGACATGAAAAGTTTCGGTACGCGAAATCGTGTACTGTTAATGACTTCGAACATTCGCGAGTGGTACTCGAAGCACGTGGTCGCTCCCACGCTAGTGATGCTCGAGGAGTTTCAAGATCGCGACAGTGGATGGACCTTAAAGGCCGTGCTAAATATTCTAGTGAATATTAATAAGCACAATCCACTTCGAGGCGGTTGCAACGTACCGCTTCCGCGCGCCGTCGTCCTGAAGAAAGCTGTGGTCAACATAAAGAATAGAGATAATGCGTGTTTCTTGTGGGCTGTCGTTGCAAGTTTGTATCCGGTTGCTGCGAATAGTGATAGGATCGCATCGTACCATCACTACTCGGATGTGTTTCGCACGGGCGATATGACTTTACCCGTAACGTTGGACCAGCTGGCAAAGTTCGAGAGGATGAACAACGTGTCGGTGAACGTGTACACGTGGTCCGACGGAAGCTGCGCGCCCCTGCGTTTGACCGAGGACAAGCGAGAGAGACACGCGAATCTCCTACTGGTGCAGGACCCCAACGAGCCTCAACGTTATCATTTCGCGTGCATTCGCAGCATGTCGAGACTGATTTCGAAGCAGCTCGGCAAACACGATGGACAAGTATTCGTTTGCGAAAGGTGTGTAAAATATGGTATATTTCGATCGATGTATTATTGATTATTATGTTGTATTATTAATACTATTATCGTTACAGATGTCTCAGCTTCTTTCATTCGAACGTGCAATTGACGAAGCACAACGTGGACTGCCAACGTCTGAACGAGTGCGCCGTCGAATTGCCGTCCCTGAAGGATAAATGGTTGCAGTTCAAGAACTTTAAAAATAAGGAACGAGCACCATTCATCATTTACGCGGACTTCGAATGCATGCTGGAGGATGTCGAGCCTGCGGAGCGGAGTCGGACGTACACGTACCAGCAGCATAGAGCGTACAGCGTGGGATATTACATCCATTGTTCCACCGACGCGTCTCTGTGTCGTTATCGCGCGTATCGTCACGAATCCGAGTGCGTGAAGTGGTTCGTACAAGAACTGCGTGACTTTGCGAACATTGCGTATTCGTGGTTGCGGAACGCGAAACCGATGAACTCGTTGACGAGTCGACAGTGGCGTAGTTTTAACGACGCGATCGTGTGTCACGTTTGTGGACAACCTTTCGTCGAGGGGAACAAAAAAGTGCGCGACCATTGTCACTCGATGGGCGAGTACCGAGGCGCAGCCCACGTGTCGTGTAACTTAGGGTTTCAACGATCGTACACGATACCGGTAGTTTTTCATAATTTATCAGGCTACGACGCGCATTTCGTGATCAAGGAGTTGGCGTCCGCGTTCGAAGGACAGATCGACCTGCTACCGGTAACGAAAGAGCGGTATATATCGTTCACGAAACACGTCAAGGGAATCGACGCCGAGAACAAGGATTGGAAGAGGGGATTGAAGTTTCGATTCATAGATTCGTTGAAGTTCTTGGCCGCTAGTCTGGAGAAACTCGCTTCGGACCTTGGCAAAGAACGACTCGCGATTCTACGACGCGAGTTTCAATCCCTGTCGGATGATCAGTTCAATCTCCTTACCAGGAAGGGCGTCTTCCCGTACGACTACGTGACGTCATACATCAAACTGAATGATACGTGTTTACCGTCCCGCGAAGCGTTCTATAATCGGTTGAACGATAGCGCCGCGTCGGAGCCTGATTACGCGCACGCCGCGAACGTGTGGAATACTTTTCGCGTACAGACATTGGGCGAGTACAGTGATTTGTACTTGAAAACAGATGTACTGTTACTCGCCGACGTATTCGAGAGTTTCCGCACCGACTGTATCGCGAGTTACGATCTAGATCCCGCGCATTATTTTACGCTACCGAGTTTCACGTGGGACGCGATGCTCAAGTACACCGGCGTGCGATTAGAACTTTTGACGGACGTGGACATGCTACTGTTCGTAGAGCGTGGCATACGCGGCGGTCTGAGTCAGTGCTCGCACAGGTACGCGCGTGCCAACAACAAACACCTGCCTGCAGGGATGTACGACGAATCGAAGGCATCGACGTATCTGATGTACTTCGACGTCAATAACTTGTACGGATGGGCAATGTCGCAGGCTATGCCGAAAGGTGGGTTTCGATGGCTGGACGATGCGACGGCTGCCGCGCTCGATTTATCATCCCTATCCGACGGTGAGGACTCCGAGGAATCCGAGGGATACCTGTTGGAGGTCGACATCGAATATCCCATGGAGATCCACGACGCCCACGCCGACCTTCCATTCTGTCCGGTGCGCGAGCACGCTCCAAAAGGAAAACAGACCAAGCTGCTTGCCACGCTCGACGATAAGGAGCGATACGTCATACATTATCGCTACCTGAAACAGTGCGTGCGACACGGTTTACGCGTAACGCGAATTCATCGGGTGTTGCGATTCGATCAGTCGCACTGGTTGCGCGACTACATCCGATTGAACACCAATTTGAGGACGCGAGCTACTAGCGAATTCCAAAAGACGCTATTTAAATTAATGAACAATGCGGTGTACGGGAAAACATTGGAGAATGTGCGGAATCGCGTAGATGTGCGACTGGTGACGCGGTGGGACGGTCGTTACGGCGCGGAAGCGCTGATCGCAAAACCGAACTTTCACAGCCGCACGATCTTCTCCGAGCAGTTGGTGGCCATCGAAATGCGCAAACTGAAAGTTAAGTTCGACAAACCGATATACGTGGGAATGAGTGTACTGGACGTATCGAAAGAATGCCTGTACGAGTTTCATTATGCGTATATGCGTGCGGAGTTCGGTGATAAGTGTAAGGTCCTGTACACCGATACCGACAGTTTAATGTGTTGAGGTTTAATGTCTATTTCCGTATTTGGATGACCAGCCGAATACAGATATCGCAGATCACACAAGACCACAACGTCAGCTCGTCCTTGTTGTAATAGTCAATTTTACATTAATCTAATTTTGTCTAAATGATACAATAATGTCTTAGCAATTTTCACACTCTATGACTCACGTGTTTACACTGCGAGGTCGCACAGAAGAAAGAAGAGGCAAGCGAACAACCTATATATATATACGTACAATGTGTACATTTGTTCCACCTATTGTGCTATTAGCGTACCTCTTCCTCACTTACGCCATAATTATCGTGTGTGGAAGGCGGGCTAAGTTAAATGTATACTTCAACACTCCCTCTCGCATTACACACACGATCATTTTACAGAACAAAATTTAACAAAGGTCCAATTAATTCATACCCCATCGCGCTCTAATATTCAGGAAGGTTTCCTTTGGTAACGGTTTCGTAAGAGGATCTGCTAACTGATTTTCGCTCTTTACATACTGAACATCAATATTACCGTTTTTGTATTGATCGCTTGTATAAAAGAATTGTGTTTCTATATGTTTGGTGCTCTTAATCGATTCCGGATTTTTAACAATCGTTATCGCGCGCTGATTATCACACATTATATGAGTAGGCGTCCTTAAATTGTACTCTAGTTCAGCCAGTAGTTTTCTGATCCAAATAATGTGCTTCGTTACCGAACACAGTGCGACAAATTCTGCCTCGGTTGTTGATGTAGCTGTTGTAACGAGTTAGTTACGGTGGGACGCGAACCTTCCCCCACCACACGCGCCTGGCGCGGCCCGCCACTACCGAGCGCGGCCGCGAGATGGCCGCGCGCCGGGCGGCGCTCTCGCTCGCGAAGTTGCCGCGCCGGCCCATATAGGCCAGCGCGACGGGCCCGTCAGGCAGAGTTTTACCACGAGCGTTACAGGCGAACGGTCCGAACTCTCCCAGCGATCTCTTGTAAACCAAGCTGCATTGCTGTGTAATTTTGGGGTTCCCCCACCTCCACGGCTCCTAGAAGAACGCGAGTTCGCCGACTTCTAGACGCAGGTCGATATCCCTCGTCAATCTTAGGTTCAGACTTTGTCTGCACCGGAGGACATCCTACAGTCTCCGTTTCTCCCGCGGGTTATACCCACTGGGCGAGCGGGCGCAAGACTCCCCGGTCAGGGCCATTGGTGGAGATCACAGCCAAGGCACCAGAACGACCACCTACCCTTCCTGTCACCGCCGAAACGTTCCGAGACCGCGAACGGGACCGCGACGCGCCGCCAGTACACCGTCGCGATAGTTTAAGCCGCACAGACCCTGTTAGCCAGCACAGACCTGGCCGGGTGCCTTTGTATTACCATAGCCGTAAGAATAAACGCCCGTCAAGCAGTTCACTTTGCCTTATTCACTCGGTCACCCCGAATACCCGTCCTGAAGCTAACCTCTACTCAGCGAGGTTACATTTGGCGCCCGAACAGGGACCTAGAGTTGTGCACCGGGTGAATGACCAAGGTGAGCTGGGTGTACGGGCTACCGAAAGCCAAACTCGCGGCGTGGGCCGAACAACACAGAATCGACCCTACCGGAGATCTCGACACTCTACGAGCTCGGGTAGTGGCCCACCTCAGAGCCATGAATAAAGACAGCTCCAACGGCGAAATAACGATCAGCATCGATCCTCCCGGCGACGGGGAGGGAACAAAACAAACCGTACCGCTATTGAGCTTCTCCCCGGGACCCGGGGACAAACGCTCATCAGAAGCAGCCGCGACAACAACTACCACCGATACCCACCACGTAATGGAGCGAGTCAGAAGGTGGGGCGGCCACTACGATGGCGGTAAGGGAGCAGAAGACTTCCTCGATCAGCTGGACGATCTTCGAGATAGCTACGAGGTCACGCCGGACCAGATACTGCGCTGCCTCCCCGGAATTCTAAAAGGCTCGGCCCTCCAATGGTACCGAAACGAGAAGGCCGACATCCCCACGTGGGACGCCTTTTTAGAGGCATTCCGACAAACATTCCTGCCACGGCGTAGGCAGCACGAGCTCGAAATGGCCATCCACCAACGGCGCCAACGCCCGGGCGAGACCGCCCGCGAATTTGCCACGGCCCTACGGACGCTGATGCGCCGCCACGGTAACATGTCCGCCGCCACGCAGCTAGACTGGTTGTACTCCAACTTACGTACGGAGTACCGCCACTATATTAAGCGGTCGGATTACGACTCACTCTCCGGGCTCCTCGGTTTGGCCGCCGACTTCGAGGCACTACGCGACGAAGAACCCCGCACCGCTCCGGTCCAATCAGACCCTCCGAAACCCAGCCTCACCGAAGTGAGCAGTCGGTATAGCCGGGACCAGTGTTGTTGGAACTGTGGACAACGCGGCCACTTTCGCCGGGACTGCCGCCGGCCGGGACGGCGATTCTGTAGCCGATGCGGAACAGAAGGCCGGCTCAGTCGAGAATGCGACTGCTCCCCGGCGGCGGGAAACGCCAACGGGTCCGGAGGACGAGGCAACATCCGGACCACTCAGCCCCAACAGCCTCCACCGCCCCAGCAGCCGATAGCCGCCCCCACCTACCCGTAAATTTCTACGGCCGGGAGTTCCGAGCCCTGCTGGACACGGGAGCCTCCCTTTCGTATATCAATAGGGAGGTAGCGGAATGGTGCATACAGAACGGGGACCGAACCATCGTCACGAATCGATGGGTCCAAGTCGCCAACGGCGCCACCGCAGCACTGGACGGGGAAATAGCGGTAAAAATAGCCGTCGGCGATTGCGTCCTTGCCATTACATGTGGAGTCCTCCCTAGCCTCACACAGGACGTGATCCTTGGGATCGACGCTCTCCGTGCCCTCGGGTTAACCGTTCAAGTCCGGGGCATGCTATGGAGCCCAAAGGACGAATCAGCTGCCGCCATCGAATCAAACCCCGGCCTCCGGGGATGCACTACGGAGCAAGCACAGTACCTCGAGACGTTCCTCGTTAGCGAGCTGCAACACTTCGACCGATTACCGGGGCTGACTCACATGGCGAAACATCACCTTCGGGTAAAAGCCGGGGCCGAACCGGTAAAACACCGATACTCGCCACGTAACCCCGCCATGCAAGCCATCATAGACGAGGAGGTAACCCGGATGCTCGCGGAAGGAGTAATTGAGCCGTCTTCCAGCCCGTGGAGTTCCCCGGTCGTAATCGTCACAAAAAAAAATGGAAAGAAAAGGTTCTGCATTGATTTCCGACGAGTAAATGCAGTCACGGAAAAGGACGCGTACCCTCTGCCCCAGGTGCAGGCCACATTAGAAAAATTGCGAGGCGCCCGTTATATCTCCACACTGGACCTGGCCAACGGATACTGGCAGGTACCCCTGGACCCCGACAGCCGCCCAATCACCGCCTTCACAGTACCGGGGAGAGGCCTGTTCCAATTCAAGGTCATGCCCTTCGGACTACACTCCGCCCCAGCCACCTTCCAGCGCCTATTGGACGGGGTCATCGGACCCAAACTGGAGCCCCGAGCGTTCGCATATTTGGACGACATCATCGTACTCGGAGCAACCTTCGAGGAACACCTCAAAAACTTGAGAGAGGTCCTCCAGCGACTACGGGCGGCAGGACTAAAACTCAATAAGGACAAGTGCCAGTTCTGCCGCACCGAGCTGCAATACCTCGGGCATACGATAACGAGCGAAGGCGTAGCCACCGACCCCGATAAAGTACGAGCCATCGCCGGGATACCCCCACCGACCACAATAAAGGAACTGCAACGGTTCCTAGGGATGGTGTCCTGGTACAGGCGATACATCCCCAGATTCGCCGACCTAGCCGCGCCGCTGACGCGACTACTACAAAAGAAGCAGAAGTGGAACTGGGGCCCGGAAGAAGCAGCGGCATATGACGCACTCCGCCAACAATTGGCCGCCGCCCCCATCCTGACCTGCCCGGACTTTAACCAACCCTTCACCCTCCAGACAGACGCCAGTAACGAAGGCCTCGGGGCCGTACTCACGCAGGAGGTGAACGGGGATGAAAAGGTTATAGCCTACGCAAGCCGTACGCTCAACTCCGCGGAGCGAAATTACTCCGTGACGGAGAAAGAATGCCTCGCGGTAGTATGGGGCATTCGGAAAATGCGGCCATACTTAGAGGGATACCGGTTCACCGTGCTTACCGACCACCAATCCCTCAAGTGGTTGCAAACAATGGACAACCCTTCCGGCCGCCTGGCCCGTTGGGGCCTCGAGCTCCAACAATATGACTTCGCCATCCAGTATCGCCGAGGGGAGTCCAACGTCGTCGCGGACGCCCTCTCTAGGCAACCAGAGGGCGAACCCTCCCCACCAGAGGAGGAGGTAGACAGCCTCGACCAGCCCTCTGGGTGCGCTTGGTACGAAAGGATGAGAGCCGCCACCGAGAAGGAACCACACCGTTACCCGGAGTACCGAGTCATCAAGGGGCGCTTGTACCGGCACATTTCGGACACTCACGGTCCCCGGACCGACACGGAGTGGAGGTTGTGCGTCCCCCAACCCCTTCGAGGGGCGGTACTCCGAGAAACCCATGACGCCCCCACCGCCGGGCATCTGGGCGTCAGTAAAACCGCAGCCCGATTGGCCAGACGATACTTTTGGCCCGGAATGATCCGCGACGCCCGCCGATATATACAGCGCTGCCAGAAGTGCCTGGAGCACAAAGCGTTCCAGCAGGCACCCGCAGGCGGTATGCAGACCACTCCAGCAGCAAACCCCTGGGACGTAGTGGCCATCGATCTGGTCGGACCCCTGCCACGGTCAGCAAAAGGTTTTACGATGCTGGCCGTGATGCAGGACAAGTTCAGCAAGTGGGTCGAACTCCAGCCCCTACGCCAGGCCACTGCCCCAGCGGTGACTAGGGCCTTCAAGGAGAGGGTGGTGCTCCGCTTCGGGTGCCCCAGACGCGTCATCTCAGACAACGGGAAGCAGTTCGTGAGCCGAGACTTCACCGAAATGCTCCGGGGGTACGGGATCGAGCACCGCCAGACCCCCCCGTACACCCCCCAGTGTAACCCAGTGGAGCGGGTCAACAGGGTGATCAAGACCATGATCGCCCAGTTGACTGACGGGAACCACCGAGAATGGGACAAATGGCTGCCCGAGGTGGGCTTCGCCTACAACTCCGCTCGACACGACTCCACGGGGTACTCCCCGGCTTACCTAAACTATGGTAGGGAGCCAACCACCCCCGGGGCACTCCACCGGCCGACCGAGGATATCGCGGAGGGAGCAGACGAGGCCCAGTACGCCGCGCGGTCCGAGGACCTGGACCGTTTACGGGAGGCCATACGTCTCGCCCGCCACACCCAAGCCCAGGCCACGGAAACCCAGAAAAGGAACTACAACCTCAGGCGGCGAGACTGGAGACCCCGAATCGGGGAATCAGTCATGCTCCGGGAGCACCCTCTGTCCTCCGCGGAGAAGAACTTTGCGGCCAAACTGGCTCCCAAATTCTCTGGCCCGCACAAAGTACGCGAGTACATAGGACCAAATTTGGTCGTACTTCGGTGCGGGCGAAAGACGAAAAGGGCCCACCTCCAGGACCTCAAACCCTGCGAGGGAGGGGAGGAGGATCCCCCCACTGCGGGATCCGCCACAGGAGCGCCTCGCTCCATCACGACCCCCACCACAGACGCCAACGACGCGACGGCCGCAGGACCCGCGAAACCAGCCGCGGCCACCGATCGCGGCCAACAGAGGGCCACGGCGATAAGAACCGCGAAACCGGTTTCGCGCTTCCAAAATTGGCACAGGACGAGTGATAAGACCGGGGAAGGATCCGAGCCGGTAGACGCAATTCGGCACTCGGCGTACCACCATGCCACCAAAAGTGCGGATCTCACACGAAACGGCCAGACAGACGGCCGTCCCTCTACGGCGCGAAAACGCCGTCCGTCCGGTGGAGTGCCGGACGAAGAGGCGAGCGGAGGCCGGGGACAGACCAGCCCCCCCGGCCGCGAGGAGGAGGCTGGATTTTGGAGGCCCTCCACCACCGGCACGGGGACCGCCGCAGAAGCCACGGCCACCCCCGCGACCGTCAGCGGCTACAAAGCTGGCGATCCTGGAGGAGGTGGAGAGGAGTCGGCTCCCTCCACCGGGAGTACCAGGAACGGAGAGGCCGAAACCGCGAATCATAGAGGATCGACGCCTCCCACCCACCGACTCGGGGGGACCCGGAGCCTCCCTCCTGGCCACGCTGCTGCAGGCGCCACCACCACCATGGCCAGTGATGGCCACCCAGCTGCCAAGGCCGACACCGGCAGGACAAGCGCCTCCACCAAAACCGCCGGCCTCGGTGCGGCCGCCGAGAGCGGCCCCGCCACCGCCGCAGAGGACGCAGCCGCCACCGACGCAGCAGCCACCGCCGCCGAGGACGCCGCCGCCACCGACGCAGCAGCCACCGCCGCCGAGGACGCAGCCACCGCCGCAGCCGCAGGCGCCGCCACCCCAGGAGCCCCAAGCCCCCCAACCCCCGGCTCTGATGGAGACCAAGCTGGCCATGCCGGCCGTACCCTCCACAACCACCAGCCGGCCCAACCCCACCCCCCCTGGAGCCCCCTGGCGACTCACCCCCGACCCCCCGGAGCTACGAATCGACCTCCCGGCTCTTCGCGAAGGGCAGAAATTCCGGGTACCCACCCCAGGGGGGTACCTGGAATTCAAAATGCTGCGGAGACAGCAGCTCCGGGTCCGGTTCAACCCCCCGTAACGCCGGTCGGCCAATGCCTGGCCGATTATTTTTTAAGTTAAGGTGGCGGGTAGTTAGTAAGTACGACTGTTTAGGTTTAAGTATGGTGGTGGGTAGCAAGTAAGTTTGTACATAGTAATATTAAAAAAAAAAAAAAAAAAAAAATATATCTATAAAAGAGGTGGGGAAAGTTCGCGTCCTCCGAAGGAGGGGGGAGATGTAACGAGTTAGTTACGGTGGGACGCGAACCTTCCCCCACCACACGCGCCTGGCGCGGCCCGCCACTACCGAGCGCGGCCGCGAGATGGCCGCGCGCCGGGCGGCGCTCTCGCTCGCGAAGTTGCCGCGCCGGCCCATATAGGCCAGCGCGACGGGCCCGTCAGGCAGAGTTTTACCACGAGCGTTACAGGCGAACGGTCCGAACTCTCCCAGCGATCTCTTGTAAACCAAGCTGCATTGCTGTGTAATTTTGGGGTTCCCCCACCTCCACGGCTCCTAGAAGAACGCGAGTTCGCCGACTTCTAGACGCAGGTCGATATCCCTCGTCAATCTTAGGTTCAGACTTTGTCTGCACCGGAGGACATCCTACAGTCTCCGTTTCTCCCGCGGGTTATACCCACTGGGCGAGCGGGCGCAAGACTCCCCGGTCAGGGCCATTGGTGGAGATCACAGCCAAGGCACCAGAACGACCACCTACCCTTCCTGTCACCGCCGAAACGTTCCGAGACCGCGAACGGGACCGCGACGCGCCGCCAGTACACCGTCGCGATAGTTTAAGCCGCACAGACCCTGTTAGCCAGCACAGACCTGGCCGGGTGCCTTTGTATTACCATAGCCGTAAGAATAAACGCCCGTCAAGCAGTTCACTTTGCCTTATTCACTCGGTCACCCCGAATACCCGTCCTGAAGCTAACCTCTACTCAGCGAGGTTACACTGTCACCGTTTGACGTTTCGAACTCCAGGCAACCGGATGATCATTCAACAAACATAGCCAACCAGTCGTACTTCGTCTAGTATCTCTGTCTCCTGCCCAATCTGCATCGCAATATGCAGTCATCTCAAATTGATTCGATCCTGCAGAAAAAGTTATACCATAATTTTCAGTACCCTTTAAATATTTAAATACTTTGACCACTCCATTCCAGTGTTCTTGCTGAGGATTTTCCAGAAATCTGCTTAAAACTCCAGTAATATATGCCAGATCCGGTCTGGATGCAATCATTAAAAACATTAATGAACCTACTGCTTCTCGATATGGATAATATTGACCGTCACTATTATTATTGTCGCCTTTTGAGAAATGTAAACCTGGATCAACTGGAATGGAAACAGACGCACAATTATCAAAATTAAATCTTTTAAGTATTTTTGACGTATAGGCACTTTGATGTATTTTTATTGTCCCGTTAGCCTCATTTTTGTGTATTTGTAAACCGACAAAAAATTGTGCCTCTGAAAAGATAATTTGAAAGTTAGTTCTCAAACGGTTCAACAAATTGTTTATAGAATTTACATCATTTCCGCAAATAAGTCCATCATCAACATAGAGCGCCAGATACAGTCTTTCACCCTTTTCAGTTACTTTGAAAAACACGCAAGGATCAGCTGCACATGGTTTCATTCCAAAATTTATCAAGAAATCTACAATTCTCTTATTCCATTGTCTGGGTGCCTGCTTCAAGCCATACAAACTTCGTTTCAAAAGGCACACTCGGTTGTCCTCTGCAAATCCATATGGTTGCTCCATGTAAACCTTCTCGTTCAATTCTCCATGCAAAAACGCCGTTTTCACATCAAATTGGTAAATCTTCATATTCCAAGCTGCAGCAATTGACAATAGCAATCTGACAGAGTCAAATTTAACCACCGGTGCGAAAGTTTCTTGATAATCGATACCCTTCACTTGAGAGTATCCTTTTATAACCAATCTGGCCTTGTACTTGTCTATTTCACCATTTGCCTTATATTTTCTTCTAAAGACCCATCTATTTCCAATCACATGCATATATTTTGTTCTAGATACGAGTGTCCATGTATTGTTTTGTTTTAAAGCATAAAGCTCTTCATTTACTGCTTGAATCCATTTTTCGGCATCCTTTGCCTCCAAGGCGTCTTCAAGATTTACTGGTTCTACTTGAGCCATAAACGTTTCAGCCAGAGTTACTTCTGAATCATCAGTTTCTTTTAGAGACTTTGTTCGCAAATTGTAAGGATCTCGTGGAATCGGCAAACGTGGATTTCTGTATTTCGAAGGAGTATCATAAAATTGTCCACCGCTTTCCTCTTTAACTAATTTTTCATCCAGATTTCTTGGTGCTTTTTCATTTTCTTCTTTCTCGTTCAGTTCTTCAATGTTTTCTAAACAAACATGATGAGAATTATTATCTTCATTGAAGACGACATCTCTTCGTACTAAAACCTTCTTTGTTTTAAAATTAAATACTCTGTAGGCTTTGCAACCTTCACTGTATCCAAGAAACAGACACTTTTCCGAGTTGGTTTCCCATTTTGTTCGGCTTTCTTTTGGAATATGTGCATAGCACTCACTTCCAAACACTCTAAGATGTGATACAGATGGCTTTTCTCCATGCCATTTTTCGAAAGGTGTAATTCCCCCTATTGTTTCTGATGCTGTTCGGTTTTTGATATATACAGCCGTATTTACAGCTTCTGCCCATAAATACCTTGGAAGATTTTTGGCATGTAACATAGCTTTTGCGGAATCAATTTCTGTTCTATTCTGTCGCTCAACGAAACCATTTTGTTGCGGAGCTCTTGGTGTGGTTACCTCGTGTTTGATACCCTTCGACAGTAAAAATTTCTTTACTTCAGCATTACAAAATTCTTTTCCTCCATCAGTCCTTAGCCGTTTTATTTGTTTATTTTCTGCTAGAACTTCGGCATAAAATTCTTGCAATTTATCTGCAACATCGGATTTGTATTTCAGAAAATAAACGAAACAATACCTGGAACAATCATCCTTAATAAGTAGAAAGTAATTCGATCCTCCTATAGACTGAGTACTCATCTTTCCGCAAACATCTGCATGAAATAGTTCACCAGGGATTTGTGATCGTCGCGCTTGATTTTTCGGGAAACTTCTTCTGTGTTGTTTTCCAAGAACACAACCTTCACAAAATGGATCTTCCTCTGTCAGACCAACAATATTTAGTCCTTCAACTGTATGTTGTCGATGCATTTGCCTCAAGGTTTTGTAATTCACATGTCCTAGGCGTTCGTGCCACATCGTAGGAGAATTGCACGCTGCTAAGTTTGCCTGTATTATTCTTGCAGGACTGACCTTTAATTTATACAAGTTTCCATCTCTTACTCCAGTAATAATTGTTTTTCCATTTCTTTCAAGTCTCATAGTATTTCCTCCCTCTTCAAAGGTGACTTTAGTACCTCTCATAGTTGTTCGATAAACAGACAATAAATTTTTCTCTATTTGTGGAACATATAGGACATCCTTGATAGTGTGTGTTCGAACAATACCATCATCTCCTTGAATTTGAACATCCACGTCGCCTTTTCCACGTGCATCAATCTTTTCACCATTTCCAACCTTTACACAACAAGATTTTTCCGGATATGATTCAAAATTCTTAAACCAGTCGCTCTGAAAAGACATGTGATGCGTTGCACCTGAATCTGCAAACCACACATTTTTATGTTCCTTGGAACATTCAGCAGTTAATAAAAAAGAATCATCGTTCGATTTGCCATCAAGTCCAGCGGGATACCTTTCATTTTTCACAGGTCCTTGTGCCATAAAGGAGCGTTGATTTTTGGTGTCTGGGCAATCTCGAGCTTTCTTTCAACATTCCCTTGCCCAATGTCCTGGTATTTTGCAATAGTTGCACTTTCCTGGACGTTTCTGAGAATTATCTGTATTTCTCTTGAAATTATAACAGCTTGAATCATTGTTATAATTTTTTGACTCATAATTTGAATTTTTCTCGCCTCTTTGATTATAACTCGATCGACGTGATTTGCCTCTCACGAGCAGGGCTGTCTCAACGCTGGTTTCCTCCTTTGATCTACTGCACAATATTGCTTCCTCGTTTACTAAATGATCTGTTAATCTATCAACCGTTTGGTCCTGTTTCGGCACTGCATACCAAGCGGTTCGAACATTATCAAATTGCAGAGAAAGTCCACTCAATATTTAGGCAATAATTACTGGTTCCTTCTGTTCAAGGTCCATATCCTTTAAACGTTGAGTGAGGGATACAATTCGTGCGGTGAAGTCCGCCATTTTCTCATTTTCCTCCATTTTAGCATTAATAAATCTATCGAGTAGAACCTGCACGGATTGATCACTTTTTTCTGAATGTACAGTACGTAATCTTGCCCACATACTTGCTGCTGTAGAGCAATCGGATAAATACTTTAACTGTTCTAATTCTAGACCTCGCATCAGGAATGCTTGTGCTTCAGCATCCTTTTCATCATACAATTTGCTATTTTCTGTAGTTCGTTTTTCAATACCGAGAATATACGGTTTCAATTTATTTTCCGTCATGAAGATTTCCATTTGTCTACGCCACAATTGGTAATTTTAACCGTTGAATCGATGTATTTGAAATAGACGTTGCTCACTGACCTTCATTTCTCTTATCTATTTATTTCTACCTTTTTGCGTTAGATTTACTTGAAATTCTGTTTCAAGATTTGAACACTTTGAGAAGAAATGAATTTGAATTACAGTATGTAATCTAGATAGAATCTATTAAGTAAAAAAAAGCAATTGACTAAATTAATAAATCTAGATTCTTCTATAGCCACGTGGCTGGGCCCATAACCTGTTGAGGTTTAATGTCTATTTCCGTATTTGGATGACCAGCCGAATACAGATATCGCAGATCACACAAGACCACAACGTCAGCTCGTCCTTGTTGTAATAGTCAATTTTACATTAATCTAATTTTGTCTAAATGATACAATAATGTCTTAGCAATTTTCACACTCTATGACTCACGTGTTTACACTGCGAGGTCGCACAGAAGAAAGAAGAGGCAAGCGAACAACCTATATATATATACGTACAATGTGTACATTTGTTCCACCTATTGTGCTATTAGCGTACCTCTTCCTCACTTACGTCATAATTATCGTGTGTGGAAGGCGGGCTAAGTTAAATGTATATTTCAACATAATGTATAGCGTGGAATGCGAGGATGCGTATGAAACGATGAAGCGTGACGTCGCCCGATTCGACACGAGTGATTACGCGGTGGACAATCCGTACGGTATGCCCCGCGAAAACAAAAAGGTGCCGGGTCTCATGAAAGATGAGAACAACGGCGCCTTGATGACCGAGTTCGTCGGATTGAGGTCTAAGATGTATGCAACTAGAACGTTTAACGCGGCAGTGGGGTCTACGAGTGAGACTAAAAAAGTGAAGGGTGTGCGGAGACACGTGGTCGCGAATCATGTACAATTCGACGATTACATTCGTTGTCTCCGCGATCTCACCGAGAAATCGATTCGGCAGAACAATATACGCTCCAAAGAGCACCATGTGTATACCGTGAGTCAAGAGAAGAACGCTCTCAGTCCGTTCGACGACAAGCGGTGTATTTTAGCCGATCGAGTCGACACCCTTCCGTGGGGTCATTATCGAATCCCCGAGCTCAAGACACACGAACGTCTCCAGCTTGACCCCGACGAGTCCCTCGAGAATTCCATTGTTTAGTATGTTTGCATGCATATATGTATATACGTTTCTTTCTTTGGTTATTTATTTATGAATATATGTATAGCGTAGAATAGTCAAAAATTGTATATAGTGTGGAATAGCTAAAATTGTATTTTATACGCGTTGGTATATATGTATATATGTATATTTTTTTCATACTTTATTAAGATTAATTGTACGCATATACGAGAAGGCGAAGGAGAATGTGAAAAATTGAATAAACGGACACTGTATATATATATATATATATATATTTATATGTATGTATGTATTTATTTTTCATTCATTTATTTTAGTAACATCGAGTGCGTTTGTGATCGGGAATCATAGAATATCCTTGTTGCTTATCCACGAGTTCCGCGACGAATCGAATCCGAGCCACTTAACGTACACCTGGTTTCCTTTGCGACGAATAATCTTCTCGACCAGATAGACGTCTGGATTCGCGACCGAATGTAGTTCGTACTCGTAGAATCCACCCGAGATCGGTTCTCCCGCGGAATCGCGCAGAATGTACGTCACCGGGCACGTTCGTTGTACGGTTATGATTTCAAACACCTCGGTCGACCAGTTCGGAGTGTACCCCTTCTCGAAGAGGGTCTTGAACTTGCTCACGCGTACCTTGTCACCGACTTTGAATTTCGCGCGTCGTCCAATGCCTTCCGATGCGGAGGGTGAGAGGGGTTCATTCGCGGCGAACGACAAACGCGTCGCGGGGGTCACGTCAACGGGTCGGGCGTTGATCGTTCAGTGCTTGCGATGATTGTAGGTGCGTACGAGCGCAGGTAACAGGTCAACCCAACGGTAGGACGCGTTCAAGGAGAATTTTTTCCACATGAGGTTTTTCAGCGTGCGATTGAAACGTTCGACGATCGACGCTTTCATCACGCTGTACGTGGAGTAGTGGTTGATCCCGCGAGTCTTCGCACATCGTTGAAACTCCGCGTTGTAAAACTCCTTACCCATGTCGGTTTGTAAATTTCGCGGACATCTATCGCTCTGCTGCAACACGATCGTGAACGCCGCGGTCACGTCGCGTCCACTTTTTGTTTTCACGGGTATGGCCCACGCGTACTTGCTGAACGCATCGATGATCGTTAGTATGTAGTGATATCCTCGATTTTGCTTCGCGTACGGACGCATCTCCACCAAATCGGCCTGCCACAAATCATCGTAGCCGCGAATCACGACGCTACGCCGTAGAAAATTTCGTCTCGCGGGAGCGTGTAATTCGTTCACTAATTGTACTCGCTCCTTACTCATGCTTCGCGGGTGGGTGGGGGATGATCGCGACGTTCCAAGGATGTTAGAAGTAGTATGAGTTCCTCGAGTGCTCGCAAAACGCAATCGATACACGTTTTTCGCGATCGTTCGTTATTATTAGACGTTTCGGAGCCGTAGCCGCTATTGAGGCAGTCATTGATCATCGTCGTCGTCGTAAACCCTCATTCGCTTTTCGCGATTCCTTTCGTTTGTACAGATCCGTGGTCGTTATCGACATCGTCAACTCTTCGAGTCTGTCTTTCAAGTGATCCAAGCGTCGTTCCATCGCGTTATTTAAATCATCCTCTAGTCGAGACAATTGCGCGTTAACGATATCCGTAATCGTTCGTTGTACTCGCGTCTCGAGTTGAGATCGTTGATACTCGGCGTCCAGTCGCGCGCTCGCGATAGCCGTTTCGATTTTTTGGGTAAAGCGTTCGTCCACCGAGGACAATAATCTCGTCATTGGCATTCTCGCTTCGTCGCTGTTGTTGTTGTTATTGTTGTTGTTGTTGCGTAACGCGGTGCCAAACTTGTTCACCAACATAACGATGCGTGTGCGCGAACACTACTGACGCGACGATCACCGAATCGTTCAATTTAAGATATGTTTGGCCTCGCGAAGTTCCTCCACGATGGATGCGATTTCGTTATCGTGACCCGTGTGACCTGCCGCGCGAGATGCTACGAGCAATCTCAGTCTATCGATCAATTCGTTCGGATCGTCCCAGTACACGTAATCGATCGCGTTATCGGTAACCGTCATCGATTCGTCGATTGGTAATCCTTGTCCTCGTCGCGTGACCGCGTCGCCCGCACCCCCTTTCATACCCATGCCCCTAACGCGTCTGATACCCGACGTCCGCACCCCACCGATTATCGCGGATATGATTTTCTTATACTTATACCCCTTGTTACCCAGCGTGCGCTTGCTCGGCGAATGGTTTCGCTTATGCGCGTTCGTTGATAGTAAGATACGTCGGTACGAGTGAATATCCGCGTCCGTGTACGTGCTAACGCTTGGTATTTGCATGAACAGCAGTTAGTACAAACCCCG
Organism: Andrena marginata; assembly: GCA_963932335.1. NCBI lineage: Eukaryota > Metazoa > Arthropoda > Insecta > Hymenoptera > Andrenidae > Andrena > Andrena marginata. The sequence goes on from OZ010663.1 coordinate 21,367,671, forward strand.
AGTTCCCGCGTATCGCGTTCCGTTGACGCGAATGTCGTCACCGTCCTCGTCGATTGCGAGTACGGAATCGCCGATCATTAGGTCTTCGTCGGACCCCAAGTATACGCCGTACACGTTGTCGATTCGTTTCTTAGTATCGGTGAAGAACAGTCGCAGGTATTCTCGCGACAAGGGTCCTTTGGCGTTCCGTACATACACTTCGATATCGTCGACGGGGTTGCGCAGCGAATCCAAATCACGAACCTTTGCTGACGACTCATCATCCTGAATTTTTTCATCGTCTTTGTCATCGACATCATCAACAACATCATCGTCAACATCGTTGTTATCGTCGTCGTCGTCGTCGGTGTTGTTGTCGTTGTCATTGTTGTTGTCATTATCGTTGTCGGCGTCGTCGTTATCGTCGCTGTCATCATCGTCGTCGTCGTCATAGTCGTTAGAATCTGGAAGGTTATTTTGACTTTCCTTGGTTAACAACGGAGTAACGGGTCGAAGTCTCTTCGATGATTGTTGTTGTTGTTGTTGTTGATCGTATTCATGTTTCCTCTTCACTGGTCGCGATCGTGGCGTTGAGCGCATTTTCAACGCGGACGAGTTTTCGATCAATCGTTTCAGCGGTTCGACGATGGGACGCGTACTCACCTCCACAGCCGCTTCCGTAGCCATTTTACCAATTTTCAAGGCCAAGCACTTTTTACGTATAACGTCGCTGACTTTGGCGATTTCCACCTTTACGTCCGCGCTCCGACGTTTAGTTCCTTTTTGATGTTTCGATCCTTTTTGATGTTTCGTCCCTTTTTGTCGATAACGTCGGCGATGTTTTTGCGAATGCTTCGCGTCGTCGTTACTCGAGGTTATAGCAGTCGTCGTCGTCGTTGTCGTCGGCGGTTCGTTGGCCATTTCGTGTTGCTCGATGAATGACTCGCGGTTTACTGATGTCAACGAGCTACGACAAACTCGTTAAATCCTCTTCGATATCGACCTTCGTACATGGAACTATCCTTATCGATCACCACGAAATCGTATCGTCGACGCCAACATCTCGCGCACAAGTCGTTGAACGACTCAAACGTCATGTCTGTGTTCACGTGATCGTTGTACACGTGACGCAAGTTCGTACCATCTTGTTTGAACAGCATGAGAAAATTCGAGTTATCCCTGATCAAATGTTTCGGTATTCTAGCGTACGATTGACATAAATAAAAGCAATCCACGTTCGCGTGGCGGCCCATGGAGAAGTATTCGCGTATCGCGTTCTGTTCGTCGCACGCCACGTCATCGAACACGAAGATCGAATCGGGTCGAGCGTCTCTCGGTGGAACGATCTCAGCGTTGTCCGAGTAGGGAAAGTATTCGATTCCGTCGACGAGCGACAACACCTGTTCGAGATATCGATACTTTGGCTGATGCAATGATTTCGAGTATACGTACACGTTCTCGAAACGCAAACCGTTCGGACTCTCTAGCATACTTAGAAGTACGTTCGTTTTTCCGCACCCGGACGGACCGCAAATCACGCCTCGTACGCTGTGCGGTAATAACGGGCCGTGTCTGTTCGATCGACTCGGATCCCTATCATCCTCGAGCATTCTGTTCGCGGTCACGCGAATAACGTCCGACTGTTTCGCGAATGGCATATTATATAATCGACTATTTATATTCGTGGCGCGCGTCGCGCAGGTCACTATCACAGTGATCGGTGACGCGCGCGTACGCGTTTATTATTGTAGTAGCTATCGTGACTATTCTAACGTATATGGTTGCACCAACGACCGCAACGTCTCACGGACTAGGAAAGAATCAGAGGAGGAAGAAGAATAATCAGAAGAAGAAGACTGGATCGGGTCTCGTTAACGGCATCATAAACCGTCTGCCGTTCGAACTACACGTTCCGGGTTATCAGTTCTGCGGACCGGGAACGCGTTTGCTAAAGCGATTGGCTCGTGGCGACGAAGGTGTGAATCCTCTGGACGCAGCGTGCCGCGATCACGATATCGCGTACTCTAGTCGAAAGGATTTAGAGGGGCGACACGAGGCGGATCGTGCGTTAGCCGAACGAGCGCGAGAACGAGTATTCGCGAACGACGCGACCTTTGGCGAAAAAGCCGTAGCGACTGGAGTGTGGGCAACGATGAAGGCTAAGACTAAACTCGGCATGGGTATGAGAAGGACGAAACGTAAACAGAGAAAGTTTGGAAAGAAACATCCTCAACGGCGGCGACGACATCGTAATCTACGAGTGGCGAAACGCGGTGGCTTTCTTCAATTTCTTCCGTTCGTGCTGCCTGCTTTATCAGCTATCGGGGCATTGGCCGGTGGAGCGGCTGGTATAACCAAAGCGGTAAACGATTCGAAGGCCTCTCGAAAACAGCTGGAAGAGACTTTGCGTCATAATCTGGCGATGGAGGGGCGAGGGATGCATCTGACACCGTACAAGCGAGGCGCGGGCTTGAACCCGAGACGCCAACGACGACTACGAACAAAGAAAAAAAAAACGCCGATCGCATAGGCGCGTGGCGACGGTGGCGGCGATAACGCAACAACCTATGACGAACCTGCAATTAGAACGCGAATGCGCCAGCATCCCGTTCTTTCGAGGGGTGTTTATGCGCGACACGCTTCCCACGCGCGTACGAAGCAACGAATGCGGTATCGCGAATCTGGATGAGAATCGAGGCACCGGTACGCACTGGGTCGCGTACGCCAAACGCGGACCGCGAGTACAGTACTTTGATAGTTTTGGGAATCTGCGACCTCCCGCGGAAATGATCTACTATTTCGGACGCGGTACAACCATCACGTACAATCACAATCGTTTTCAACGTTTCGACGAGATGAATTGCGGTCGCTTGTGCATGCAATTTTTACAGCAAAAGTCTATGGAATTATGGCCTATATACTAATATTACTATCGGTGTGCGTGTGAGCTTGTATGTACTAAGATTATGTTACAATGTATCCATGCGTAATGGCGATTCACACCTTCTATAATAAAGACTCATAATATCGATAAATTGCCGAGTATTCGTACGCGCGCGTCACTTCCCCTCTCTCCGTCACGCGAGTGTAATCTATGATATGTCGTTCACGCTCACGTTAACGGGACGCAGCAGCGTGCTCACGGTAAACTATTTTCCGCCGATAGATTTGAGTGATGGTCAATACGAATTAGGACTCGCGGACTTGGAGACGTTTCACACTATACCGAACATCGACTCGAGCAACGATAAATTTTATTTCGTCGTGAACTATGACACCGAAAACAACTCCATCGTCGACGCCGCTAATGAATGCATTACGATTCCCCACGGCTCCTACGAATTAGACGCTATCGCAGAGTATCTGAAGCAACGAATACTCGATCGATATCCTCGAAGACGCGGTAACAGCGAGAACGACGATGACGACAAGTACCCTCTAATGCTACGAGCAAACAACAACACCATGAAAAGCGAGCTATATTGTTCGTTCTTTGTAGACTTTACGAAACCGAACAATGTGGGCTCGTTGCTAGGATTTTCCCCGAATCGCGTCTTATTACCGAGAATCTGGCACGAGTCCAACGGACCCGTAAATATTATAAACGTTAACGTGATTAGAGTAACGTGCAACGTCACTACCGGCGCGTACAGCAACGATAAACAGGTTCACACGATCCACGAATTTTCGCCTCGCGTGCCGCCAGGATATAAGATATCGGAAACTCCGCGACACGTCATTTACCTGCCGATCGTCGCACGAGCAATACACGATCTAACGTTGTGCATCGTCGATCAACACGATCGTCCTATAGATTTCCGTGGAGAAGAAATAACGATTCGTTTACACGTTCAACGACGTCCGCGCGATAGGTAGCGTGACCGTACGTGTATGCGCACGTGTGTAGTATGTTAGTGTTAGATCACACGTACGAATCATCAATCGCCGCTGATACTCATACCGTCTCTGTCTCGCGTCACCTACGAGACCCTTTATCTACAGGCGAAAGTGTAAGAAGAATAAAGACGGGAGGAGCCATAAGAAGAGGACCGCTAAGAAGCATAAGGAAGCCGTTGACTCGTGGAAACGCGCGTTTCCTGCGATCGCTAGGTTTCATCGTCGCTTATTAGACACGCAACCACGATGTCGATTATTTTGGACGTGGCGAATACGCCAACCTTCGACAATCGCATCACGAAGATCGAATTACACACGTATAATCCGTACGCCAACACAACGTTCGACAATAGCGACGAGATAAGAATTCCCATACTCCGCGTTAAAGTTCGTATTCACAGCCACGCTCTTATGTGCCGTGATAGCGTCCGTGACGCGCGAGATCACAGTTCGTCGAGCACCCTCTAAAAATCGACGCGGATCGACGTGTCCCACGTTGATGACCACACCGGTTGAAATGCGACCTTTAAACGCAGATTCCACGTCTTCCCATACGACTTTGGGTGCCGCCGATCGGCCCGAAACCCCGCAACCGACTCGCGAAAACTTTTCCCGCACGATCGCGCGCAATGTCTTTATTCGCGTGATCAGCGACACTAGGCGTTGTTTCGCGGCCACGGACATTCCTCCGCTGCTCTGGTACTCGACGATGAGCTGCAGGCAAGTGTCGCAATGATCAACCCAGTCTCGGAATTCCGCAATACTGCGTAAAAGTTTAGACATCCGGGACAAAACCCTATACATGTCCATGAACCCCTCCATGTTCACTTATTTACAAAGTGTTTTTTTTTGTCTACCAGACACGCACGAGTAGTGTCGAATGGGTGATACGGCTCTTCCCGGTGACGTGGTCCGTGTTCGGAAATCGGAAACCCAACGGTAAAATGATGCGCTTTGATTGTCGTCGCACAATCGGTGTCGGGTGCTCATCCAAAAATCTTGCTAATTCACGACACAAAAACGAGTCCACGGTAATAGTCAATGTTCGAGGACACAACACTTTGTATACTTCGATCGTACCGTTCTCAATGTCCTGCAGAAGCGTTAACGGTGTACACACGATCGCGGTAAAGTACTTCGTACGCTTAAGGTACACGTCCTTGTCACCAACGATGCAATATAATGTGCACTTGCTCGTAGTACTATATCGCGCGATATGGCGTAGCAATTGACGATGTTGATGCGACAATTGCATAAATCCGTATCGAAAGATGCTAATCCACGACGTCTCGGATAATGACGGTGGGCTTAATGCGTCGCGGATCTTATGTCTCTCGATCTTCAGTGATTTTTCATCCAACTGCAGCGACGTCGATAAAGGGCTCGCCCCACCATCGGTATCGTCATCGGAAGACGATGACGCGAGCATCGTGGAGGTACTAACATTGGTATAGTATAAATCAGATACCCATGGGCCTATATCGACCTCTTTTCACCCTTACACGGTCGCTGTTCCGCTTCCACTTACCTACTATAAACATACAGCATGGCGCGGTACAATGTCGTGTTTACTGCATGGGCTATCGCGACGATTGACTTACAGCCTCCTCGATCGTGAAAATACTCGGAACTCTACCCCGAATAATTATCGCTGTATGTTTACGATGGTTGCTTATGCGAGCGCAACGCATAATTCAGTTCTTCATGACACGTGCGCTGTAACGGTCCCACGATTCAAATATAAACATACGGCACGAAGAGTGTGCACGTAGGCATCAAAAACGCGTTCAATCCTGCTCAGATATAAACACACTGCATGGCGCGGTTCACTCTATGACTTCTTAGAAATCATGTACCACCCTCTTTCTCAGAAATCATCATCGAATGCAATGTCATGTTTATTCCATGGGCTATCGCGACGATTGATTTACAATAATTATCGCTCTATGTTTACATCGTTGCACGTGCGCTGTACCGGTCCCACGATTCAAATATAAACATATGGTATGAAGCGCGTGCACGTAGGCATAAAAAACGCGTTCAATCCTGCTCAGACATAAACACGCTGCATGGCGCGGTGCAATGTCGTGTTTATTCCATGAGCTATCGCGATGATTGATTTATAATAATGATCGCTCTAGGTTTACATCATTGCACGTGCGCTGTACCGGTCCCACGATTCAAATATAAACACACGGCATAGCGCATAGCAATGTTTATTCCATGGGCTATCGCGATGATTGATTTATAATAATTATCGCTCTATGTTTACATCATTGCACATGTGCTGTACCGGTCCCACGATTCAAATATTTCCTTATCTTTTCTCAGAAAAAATCTTTTCTCTTGGTCCACCCTCTTTCTCAGAAATCATCATCGAAGACGCGATTTGAATTTCCACGAATCGGTCGCGGTCGCGCCTGCGCACCGATCCCCGCACGCGTACGGAGATTGCGCGGCGGCGACGCGTGCCCAAATATACTTCAAACATTCAACAGGTGACGCCGACACGAAATGTATGAAAAAACCTGGAAAATTTACCAAGACGGGCCCAAATACCGACGCGGGCCCAAAGTACCTTAAACGCCCAGTAGGTGGCGCCAACACGAAATGTATGAAAAACCTGGAAAATTTACCAAGACGGGCCCAAATACCGACGCGGGCCCAAAGTACCTTAAACGTCCAGTAGGTGGCGCCAACACGAAATGCGCGCGACGCCATTTTGAAAATTTGAAAATCCTCCCCCTCCCCTGTGACGTCAACCCCCTCGCCCACGAACTCGACCTGCGCGCGCGACGCCATTTTGAAAATTTTGAAAATCCCCCTCCCCTGTGACGTCACCCCCCCTCACCGACGAACTCGGTGGACGCCATCTTGGAATCCCCCCCCCTGTGACGTCATCCCCCTCACCAACGAACTCGGTACCCCCCTCCCCGCCTCACCCCCTCGCCCATCTCGCGGAAGAGCGCGGTACCTCCCCCCGCCCCGCCTCACCCCCTCGCCTACACTTGAGCCAGAACTATCATAGCCTAACTACTCTGATTCAGAACCGGTGAAAGTATGATACGAACTTTCCGCAAAATATGATTCTGATGTATGTCCGGATTGTCCACACAAAGCATTAATCCTGTCATCAACTTCTAAACATTCTGCTGAGCGCGTTAAGGAAACTTCCACTCTTTTTTTACAATCTTTCAACAGTTTCCTCATTTCCAAAATGTACTTTTGCCTATTATGAAAACACCATTTTATTATACGCTCAGCTTCCAATCTACTTGCTTCCCCGGACGGCATGCTAATAATTTTTTAAAGTTTTCTAATATATGTTTCTTTGTTATTTTTGGTTGCTTTATTGTTATTTGTTACAGCAATATAACGATCCTTTTTTATTATTTCCAGAGCTGCATGACGTTTTGCTACTTTATTATAATCATCTCCTTTACGTATTTCATCATAATATACCTTTCGCTTTTTGGAGATAACTTCTTTATTTAGCTGTTAATAATTTTTTTGCTTTCCGCATTTCACTTCTTTATTTGCGTCATAATGCACTTTTGCCTTTTTGATTATACCTTCTTTATTTGCGTCATAATACACTTTTGCCTTTTTGATTATACCTTCTTTATTTGCATCATAATACACTGTTGCCTGTTTGATTATACCTTCTTTGCGCTCGTTATAATATTCATGATTATAAAGTTTTATACTTCCCTCCCTTTTTTTACAATCTTTGCCTTTTTCATGTTACACTCCCATTTCTTTGCTTTATAAACAGCTCTTCTTTTCAGATTAATTTCCTCTTTATGTTTTTTATAATAATTAGACAGGTATTCTGTCCTATTACTTGGTAAGTATACATTGCTGATTTTTGGCTTCGAAACCAATGGTGGATCTGTCAGAATTGTATTTTTTGCATTTGAAGTGCTTTCTTTGTCACAAAGTGGTACATTTTGAACTGGGGTTATTTCATGTTTTTCATTAGTAATGTAACTTTGATCAATTTTAAATGGAGGATCATTTCCACTAGAGGGATTTTTATTAATTGTACTACCAATTGTAGATTCATATTCGTGCACACAACGTGTTAATTGTTGATTGTGATTGCTTGGAAAATATTCGAAATGATTAGATCGAAACATTGTGATCAAATGTTGACGCATCAACGCATGTTTGTACGTTACTTTGTCTGGTAATATATTGAATAATAACGAGACAGCAAACGCAATCGCAAAAACTTCGCAATCCCGACAGTTACGTTGAGCTTGTACACGTGGAAATTCAATCAATTTTTCGCTAATTGCACCATCATGTTTGTTCAAAAAAGGTGATAACTTCTGCAGAAAAATTTTATGATGACTATGCAACTTCGAGGAATTAAAATAATCATAAATATAAACTCTTCTTCCATCATGTTTATAGAACCTACAAACCCAGTGCCCCCTGCATTGGTTTTAAAATCTTCGGTTTGGTGCAAAATCTGTATGTGATCCTGATTTTCAGGAACTGGTTGAATTGTATCAGGCAATTGAACTCTCCACGTCTCGCGTGGCCTATAATTAGAATTAGCTTGTAATAATTTATGAAAATATTCAATATGATCATCTGCTAACCATTCGCCATTCCCATATGTCTGCAATCTGACGTCAGATTGGCAGCAGGGTCTGCCGTGAGAGCGCAGAGCCTGACGTCAGATTATGGCATTCAAGGCCAATAATTGTTTAATGATCGACCGCGGTACTGGATTTTATGCTTTTATTTAATGAATAGAACGTACAGAATAATAGAACTTTCGTATGCGCAATGTGTGTAAAGAATAATGTGTATTCGTTTTTGCGCCCTTTTTTCTTCACCCAAAACCACCAAGAAGAAAGTCACTCCACCCGTGGCAAGAGAGTTTGCTTCCGGCTCCGCCGGCGCTGGTGGTTGTTTACCGGTAAAGAGGCTGGGACCGCCACAAGATCCGTAGTCATCTGTGTCTGCATTAGGCTGCGGTCTGAGGTACAGAGCCTGACATCAGGGCCTGACGTCAGATGGGCAGCAGATTCGCATCAGATCCTGCCGTTTGCCTGACACGTATAACAGCGCCATCTGAGGGTCAGAATTGGCAAACAATTCCTTACGCGTGACGTCACACGGCCGTCCCTACAGGTGTATCCCTACCCTTACATAACTATCAAGCAGACTCTGCAGTTTATTAAATAATTAATTCTACTTATTTTAAAAAGTAGTTATTCTTTGTTTATTAATACAGGATTGACGATTACAATTATTACAAAATAATATAGATAGCGCATATAAATTCGAAGAAGAACATTCAATAGTTACATTTATAAATCTACATACAATACGTCCCGTAACCAGTGCTACCTATTAGGTGCGATATTAGAAATGTATTTTAGACTTCCTTTTTGTGTGGAAGCATCATGTTTCCTATTGTGTTATCGCTGAAAACAAACACAATATTAGTATAAAATTAAACGTAACGTATGAATAAACAAGATACATGGGATACTTACTTCAGCTACATCTCCACACAGCACACTCCCTAGGCGATCATGCATGCTCCTGCGAACATTAACATTTATAAGAAAACATGTGTTAAATTATTATCTACTACACAAGACGCTAAACATTCGCACTTCCAGCATAACCATACTTTTCTGTCTTGCAGATAATGTAAATCTTGATTTCCGCGACGTAGATAATTGGAAATTATTCAATTTCATAATTACCTTTGTCTTCTGGATACATCGAGATGATTTGTCCGAATATTGATGTTTGAAATTACTTGGAATATTCTTCGAGCGTACGTCTCCAAGCAGAATGGATGGTTTAAACGAAGGGTATGTAGGTAGGTAGATGTACCACGGTAGAGGATAAGTAAATGTGGTATAATGGGCTACGCTCGGATTGGCTGCACCATAGTATCAAACTCGTGATTGGTCAAGGCTCTACGTCCAGTTTGCGTTCGTTTTCGAAGTCTGAGATGGCAGTCACTGTCAGTGGCAGTCAGTGCCGACAAAATTGAAGTATATTTCAAGTAATTTCAAACATCAATATCCAAACAAATCATCTCGACGTATCCAGAAGGCAAAGGTAATTATGAAATTGAATAATTTCCAATTATCTAGGTCGCGGAAATCGAGATTTACATTATCTGCAAGACAGAAAAGTATGGTTACGCTGGAAGTGCGAATGTTTAGCGTCTTGTTTAGTAGATAATAATTTAACACATGTTTTCTTTTAAATGTTAATGTTCGCAGGAACATGCATGACCGCCTAGGGCAGGGCTGCACAAGGAGCTGTTTTCGGCGCCTAGCGGCAAGCAACCCACCTGTGTCGTTGCTAAGGTTAGAATCGGTCAGGAGAACTGCAGAAGTGTATGTGCGTGCTCGTAGGCTCGTAGCGTAAGTATATACGGCTGGGTTCCTTGTGGGACCCCAGTGCAGAACAGTTTCCGTATTAAAATTCAGGGGGTCATGAAATTTCGAAAACATTTGCTACTGCCGGCATTTGGTATGACTTGACGGTTCAATTTTACTAATAATGAAACATTTATTGCTAATAATACTTATCTTTTCACCCGACACATAAAATATTTAGAAAGTTAATACTATACAAATAAATAACTCGGATACAAAGAAAACCAAATTTTAATGAACGATATATATCATTTATAAAAGTTAAAAAGTTATAAATGAATAAATATACACATATGTACACGCATGTTGTGCCCACAATTGCACTTAGCATTATTTACAAGTCTGTTTATCGGGAAAAAAACCAACATACATATTATTTACAAGTACAAAATTATATAAGTAATAAATATATACATGTAACAACATACTAGGAGGAACTTAGCGATACTTAGCGATATTTACAAGCAGAAAATGGCATCTAATGAATCTGTACACGTAACAATATACGTGGAATTAACGGAAATGTAGTATGGTCCACTAATAACAATATATACATATGTACAGTACGCATCTGTACGCAATATAGTAATACCTTTAGAATTGCAATATTATATACATAATAGTATGCTATATACACTGAACAATACACGCAGAATTCATGAAGAATACGAGATGGAGTATGTAAGTGTATTCACATTGATAATTGAAGGAATCGAACGAAAGAATTCATAAGTGAAGCTAATAATAAAAGTTTATAAAAATGATAATTTTTTTCTGTTTACGCATTAGAGCGCCTTGCTGCTGGTAACTGTTTTTGGTGCACTCAATATTCAATTCGCGGTGTTAACGTACGATCGGTGCTTAAGAGCATAGCACATTTTAAATTCTGGTCTGTGATGCTAGCCCGGTATGACGATTTAGCTTTTTTCATAGTTGAAACCAATTTTTCACAACAATACGTGGATCCGAACATAGCGAATAATTTCGACACAGAGCAGTATAAATGTGGATATGTGTTTTGGTTTAGGATTTCATAAAAATCTAGAATATTTTTTTATCAAGAAATCTCTTTTGCATTATTTCGTCCTTCCTTAAATTTATCAAATCTGCCTCCAAGTGAGGTGATACGGTTTTTAGATCTATTGAGAGTGGCGAAATAATTACTTTCATTTCATTTTCCAGTTGGTACAGGTCTTCGTACCGTTTCACAAACTCTTCACCCCAATTACATAATGCAGTTTGATACCGATCAAATTTGGTATTGTTGAATTGAGTGATGGAAAAACGAATAAAAGAATGAGTCTGGGTTACACACAATGTATTTAACTGTTTATTAACAAACACTTCCATCCCCGATCGGTTTACATGCTCTCGCATGGTGCGTTAACGACGGAATAGACCGATCGGAAGCAGATCCGTATCATCGACACGTCGGTCGCAATATCGTAGAAGAGGGGGGGATCAAAGCGCGAAGATTCAAAAACTTCAACACTCCCGCCATTTCAGCACTTTGATACTCTCTCGCCTAACCCTAGGTTACCACATAAATACTCGATTCGATTTTTGGCTAACGGTTTGGTTAGGATATCGGCGCGCTGAATATCGGTTGAAACATACGCTACAGTTATTTCATTCTTTTCAACTCTTTCACCGATGAAGTCATATCTAACATCGATGTGCTTAGTGCGTTTATGATATTCTTGGTTTCTCACCAATCGAATGGTACTCTGATTGTCAATGTAAAGGATAATCGCACTTTCGCATCGTTGTCCAATGTCACTTAGCAGACGTCTCAACCATATAGCTTCTTTGGCAGCCGCTGCTGCTGCAATGTACTCAGCCTCCGTAGTGCTTAGTGTAACTAATTTTTGACGCTCTAATGACCATATCACTGGTCCATTTGTTAAACTAAAAACATAACCCGTTGTAGACCTTCGTGTTTCGACGTCACTAGCGTAATCGGAATCTGAGTAACCTATGAGCTCCGGCTCGCTCCCGCCCTTTCTGTATTCTATACCATGATCAGTTGTCCCGATCAGATATTTAAAAATTCATTGACCGCTTGCCAATGATTTACATCGTGTTTATTCAAATATTTGCTAACCGCATTTGTAGAATAAGCAATGTCCGGACGGGACACAGTGGATAGAAAAATAAGTGATCCGACTGCTTCTCGGTTAGGTACGTCGTCATTGATTTGCCTTGCGTCTTCTACCGGACGCAAAATCACGTGCGGATCAGCGGGTACACTTACAGGTTTGGCGTCTTTCATCCGAAATTTGTTGATAATACTCTCTGTATAAGCTTTCTGATGTATAAACATCGATCCATCCATTCGATTACGCTCTATCTGTAGTCCAACAAACATACTGGCTTCTTTGACAGTTATTTCAAATGATTTCTATAATGAGTCAAGAATTGCATTGAGAATTGAACGCGTTTCGGCTGGGATCAGCCCGTCGTCAACATACAGAGCGAGGTAAACAGAACTGTTATTGACAAGGCCACGGAAAATACACTTGTCCGCTTCGCTTTCTACAAAACTAAATTGTTTCAAGAAATTGCTAAACATTTGATTCCAGCACCTAGGTGCCTGTTTTAAGCCATGCAATAATTTTTGAAGTTTGCATACAACCTTGTCTTTGGGACCCTTGACTTTCAACCCTTCCGGAATCTGCATGTGAATTTCCTCCAGGACGTCACCATAGAGGAAAGCAGATTTCACATCGAACTGCACAAGTTCCAGGTCCTACAGCGTCACCGGGACCAGCAGAACTTGGATCGAGTCGTACCTTACGACTGGTGCGAAGGTCGCGTTGTAGTCCAGGCCCTCCTTCTGTTGATATCCTTTGGCACACAACCTAGCTCTGTAACGACATACTTCGCCGGTTGCATCCTGTTGAATTTTGAAAACCCATTTTGAGTCTATTGGTTTTCTTCCATGGATTCTCGGTACTATGGTCCACGTCTGGTTCTTCTTTAGAGCTTCGAACTCGTAATTGATGGCCTCAAGCCATTTGTCTGAGTCTGGACCCGTTACAGCTTCCTGGAATGTCTTTGGTATGTTATATTCTACATAATTTGCTTCGTACCTGACAGGCAGTCGTATTAACTGCCTATCTCTGAGACGTCCTGTCTCCACATAGGAATGAGAAGGTTCCGCATTGTTTATCGTGGTGTCGTTTTCTTGGTGAATCACGGGGATGTCTTCTTCTTCGATTGACTAAGGCGGTTCGTTTTCTTTTCCATCGTTGATGATCTCTTCCAGCATTGGCACCTTCTCTGTATAATTTTCGTTAAAGACGACATTTCTTGACCCAAAAACTTTCTTCTGTTTTGAGTCATAAAGTCGGTAATTTGTTGAGTCATCTTGATACCCAACCACTAGTACTTTCGATGACTTTGCATCGAGCTTCTTTCTGTGTTGTTTGTCCTTGTGTATGAAGGCTTCATCACCGAAGGTCCTTAAGTGGGCGATGTTGGGTTTTCTACTCATCCAGATCTCGCACGGTGTTTTTCCTAGTTTGTTGGTTGACACTGTTCGGTTTAGTATGTAGACAACAGTGTTCGCTCCCTCTGCCCACAAGTTCAGTGGTAGATTTTTTTGCGTGAAGCATTGTACGAGTGGTTTCAACAATTGTTCTATTGTCCCTCTCAGCCCTTCCATTTTGCTCGGGTGTGTATGGTGCCGTGGTTTCCATACGAATCCCAATTCTAGATAGATATGTTTTCAGTTCATTGCTGATGTACTCCCTCTCATTATCCGAGCGTAAGACTTGCATTGGGCGGTTAAATTTGTTAAATACCATTCTCTCGTACTTCCTGAAACGTTCCACCACGTCAAATTTGTGCTTTAGGAAGTAGATATGTCGAAAACCAGAGGCATCGTCCTTGAAGGTGACATAATACCTTGCACCTCCAAGTGAATCTACAGACATCGGTCCACACACGTCTGTATGTACAAACTCTCCTGGTTTTCTTAGTTTCTGTGTTTCCATTGATTTAAAAGGCAGTCTGTGGCTCTTGCCCAGCTGACATGGTTTACAAAAGAAATCCTCCTTGTCTGTCAACTTCAAACCTTCGACTATTCCTTTGCTTGCCATTTCTTGAATTGCTCTTTTATCTTCGTGCCCAAGTCTCTCATGCCATGTCTTGAGGCTTCCAGTTGACACATTTGCTTCTGTGTTGACCCTAGTGTGCTGAGGCTTGAAGAACATCCAGCACATCTCATTGTCCACTTTGTATCCCTGTGCTTCTTGTTTGTTGTCGCGAATTAATATAACGCGACTTGCTTTGAACAAAACATCAAATCCTTTTGATGTGCACACTCCTATTGAAAACAGATTCTTGCGTATGTTTGGGACGTAAAGTACGTTCTCCATACGCGATTTACACCATGCACCATTAATCAGTTTTTCTATCACTATTGTTCCCGATCCTTGCGCTTCGCACACAGCATTCTCCCCTAGTGACACTGTCTCACCCTGGCTCGGGTGGAATTCACTGTACCAGTCCCTTCGATACGTTATATGTTTGGATGCACCGCTATCTGCGATCCAAATGTCTTTGATTTCAGTGTCCATCAATTCCGCGATTTGCTCACTGGTTGGATTCTCACTTTGGGTTTCGACGCTTCGACTTTTAGAGGTTGTCACTATGAACGCGCATCCTTCTGATTCAGTTCCTCTTTGCTCGGTTTTGTTGTCCTGTTTCCTCTTGCGACACTCTCGCGCGAAGTGTCCTTTCTTCTTATAATAATAACACTCAGATTCTGCCCTCGTGTTTAGTCGTCTCGGTTCGTTCTGTTGTGCTCCTTGTTTGGAAGTCTTCGTATACCTTCGGTTCTGGCCGATTCTGTGGCTCATGGCTGCCAACGCACTCGTGGTTTCCTCTTCCGTTGTTAGCCTATTCTCTTCCTTAATGAGACGCTCTTCCAGATTACTTATTGTCTGGTTGATTGCCGGAAATTTGCCGTATTTGTCGAAGCCCAGCCGGTTGCTGGTATTTTATTGATTATCATTTCGCCTTTGTTTTCTTTTATGAATTGCATTTCGACAAATACGGCAAATTTCCGGCAGTAACCTATCAATCGGTAGGTATCTACATTCCACTATATACCGAAATATCATTATACGAAATATACATAAGTGTGCAAAATATAGAGCAAATGGCAACACCATCAAAAAAGAAGGGTGCAAGTGCACTGATCGCTTTTAAGACGTCGTGGGAGGAAGACTTCCTGGTCACTGAGCACAGAGCAGGTGCACAATGTTTGGTGTGTCATACAATATTGTTACGTTTCGTTGTAGTCATGGTAGAAACCGAATATATAGGAATTATATTTGAACATGAACAAGGTTAACAGCAATTATAGTGTAATGTAATTAATGCAACAGTAACGATTGGCAAGGAGGAATTGTTCGGATGTACGTCTGCTCGCAATGGCGTCTGTATCTGAAGTCACAGCTTGACAGGCGATCGATCAGATCGCCTTCTTCTCGCTGTCTCTTGTCTTCGTCGCGAGCATCATCGGGCCATGGATTTTATCCATAGGGTGCTCGCAACACTGCTCCCCCCTCTCGAGAAGCGGTCGTCCCGACCGCTGTAACTTCTCCTCTGTCTGTAGCCGTACCCTGGTCCGGAAGAGTGGGAAAAACGCTACGTGGCCTCTTCCGTCCGTCGTCTCGGCATTCACCTTCACGCCCAGGGGAAAACCACCCCAAAAACCCTGGGCAAGGCGTGGGCACATGGCTCCTTGCGTTTTCGGACTTGCGTACTTCTTTCTTGTATGGGCTTCGTTTTCTTTGACGGCACATCTTCTTCTTGGGTAGAGACTGGCGAGAGGTCTGGTCCTTTTTATGGTCTGACGACTAGTTCCCTGCGTTCCCTCGGCGGAAGTCCAGCGACGACGTTTCTCTGGAGCTCTAACGGTGGAATCCCGTGACGTTCCGGAACTTCCCTGGGCGGTTCCGCTCCGTTCGTCGTCCCCTGCGATCTGGCCGCTCCGGCGTTTCGTCCTGGTTCGTTCTCGACTTTCTTCCAGTAGTCCAGTTTTCCAGAATTTCCTTGTAAAAGAAACGTCGCTCTTATTAGACGGGAACCGAAGGTAGCTCGTTGGGGCCGCCCGAGCCAGAAAGCCAACGAGGAGGGCCGAGCACGCGAGCAGGGAATTGCAGCTAGTCACAAGTATGCAAGCGGCCCAGCCCCCACGGCAGCCACCGGACTCGTCCACCCTGATGAGGATTTTCTTCTTTTCTCCTCCAGCCCTTGGCTTCGTGATGGCCCCATTCCTCTTCTTGGCCTCTGGTGTTGTTCCAGGGGACCGTCCTGTACGTCCGGTTAGCGCTCCCGTTTCCGCGACATCCCCTCCAGCCGGTCCAAGCAGCGCTTGTCCGTCTGGTGATTGGGGATGCCATTTCCCTCCTGCTGTCCACCCTCTCTCCTTCTTTTTCCTGGGTACCCCGCGAGATCCTCCATCCTGGCCGTGCCAGGGGCTCGCAGAGTCTCCTCCAGGGGGCTAGCGGGGCGCTTTCACGTATGTCCGCACCCCGCTGCGGACTGCCACGCTATTGTGGCACATTCGGGGAATTCGGGAGCGCGTATCCCGACCGCGGTGGTAGTCCCCCGACACCTTGTCCCTCGTCGTGGGGTATCGTGTTCCCTGAAACAGACTCAAAAAAAGGGGGGGGCCGGGCTACGGGGGCAGCCTCCGCAGCCCAGTCCACCTAATTAGCTTAAACTAATCTTCTTTCTTGAGTCCTCCTCGTGTTTGTGTCCCTTGATCCTTGGAAGTCTTCACTCCTCTTGGCATCGTCCTTCGTATTTCGCCAGGCGTCGCACGTGCACCACCTTGCACTTCTTCCTAGGCGAGCGTTGAATCCTGTAGACGACGTCGTTGATCCTCTTCACCACCGTGTAGGGTCCTTCCCAGTCGGATTGCAGTTTTGGGCACTTCCCTTTCACTCTTCGTGGTTGGAATAACTACACTCGTTCTCCGGGCTGGAACTCTACCGCGTGTACACGGTTGTCGTACCAGGACTTCATCTTCGAACTGTAGACATCCAGGCGTTGTCGAACGAATTCATGGATCCTCTTCATTTTTCCTCGGATCCATTCAGAGTATCCTTGTTGGATGTCCTCGTCTTCCTCCACTTCTGGGGGCAGTCCTCTCCATAATTGCAGGGGTAGGCGAAGTTCCTGGCCATACATGATCATCGCTGGCGTTAATTGCGTAGCCTCATGACGCGCTGATCTATAAGCGAGGAGGAACATGGGAATCCACTCGTCCCAATCCCGTTGGTGCTCCGAGACGAACATTGCGAGATATTGGAGCAATGTTCTATTCAAACGTTCCACCATTCCGTCGGATTGAGGATGTAGGGGAGTTGTTCGCGTTTTCCTGATTCCCAACAGTTTCATCAGTTCCTTGAACACGGAGGATTCGAAGTTCCTTCCTTGGTCCGTGTGTATCTCCAGTGGTACACCATGACGACAGACCACGTTG
Source organism: Andrena marginata (assembly GCA_963932335.1). Taxonomy (NCBI): domain Eukaryota; kingdom Metazoa; phylum Arthropoda; class Insecta; order Hymenoptera; family Andrenidae; genus Andrena; species Andrena marginata. The sequence continues at coordinate 21,385,473 of OZ010663.1, forward strand.
TGCAGAAGAGCCCTTGCCACTGTGACAGCTCGCTGGTCTGGCATCGCGATTACTTCCGGCCACCGGGTAAAGTAGTCCGCCACGACCAGAATAAACCTGTTGCCGGCCTGAGACCTCGGGAGCGGACCCACAACGTCCAGGGCAAGCCTCTCGAACGGAGCTCCCACGTTGTATACTCTCAGGTTCCCCGCTCCTCTCTGACGAGGTCCCTTCTTCGCCGCACAGGTGTCACACCGCCGGCACCACTCTTGAACGTCCCGTCGACACGTGGACCAGAAGAACTGCTGGCGGATCTTCGCCAAGGTCTTATTCACTCCGAAGTGTCCAGCTGTTGGCGCATCATGGAATTCCCTCAGTACCTCTGCGACTCTCTCGCGCGGCACTACCAAAAGCCATGAGGTTGTCGCACCATCGTGGGACTCCCATTTCCTGAAAAGTAAACCTTCATGAATTTCCAGCGAGTCCCAGATTGACCAGTAATATTTCGTCTGTGGGGAGAAACGAGCAACGTCTTGCCAGTCGGGCTTCTCCCCTTCCCCTTTCTTTTTCAAGATGAAGCCAATCTCTTCATCTTTTTCCTGACTTCGTTTCCATTCGCTCTTCTTTTCGTCACAGAATATCCGGTGAATTTTCTTCGTGCTAAGCACTTCCTCTTCTGCCTCCTTTTTATCCAGTCGGTCGCATTTCCTGCAATCTTCTTCGATGCAAGGTCTTCTAGAAAGCCCATCAGCGTTTCCGTGGGCTCTTCCTTCCCGGTGTCGAATCTCGAAGTCGTATTCTTGTAAACGTTCAATCCAGCGGGCAACTTGTCCTTCGGGATTCTTGAAGGTCAGCAGCCAACGGAGCGCTGCATGGTCAGTCCTTACGAGAAATCTCCGTCCGTAGAGGTAATGGTGGAAATGCTCGATAGACTTTACCACTGCTAGTAACTCTCTCCGAGTCACGCAGTAGTTCCTTTCGGCTTTACCTAAGGTTTTGGAGAAGTAGGCTACAACTCGCTCTTGGCCTTCGTGTTCCTGCGAGAGGACACCGCCTATGGCGAGGTCGGAGGCATCCGTATCCAGGATGAAATCCTTGTCCATCACCGGATAGGCCAGCACCGGCGTTCCGGTTAGCCTCTTCTTCAATTCTTGAAAAACTTCTTGACATCCTTCGGTCCATTGGAAGTTTTGCTTGGCCTCGGTGAGGCGATGCAGGGGCTTTGCGATCCTGGAGAAATCCTTCACAAATTTCCTATAGTAGGTGCATAATCCCAAGAAGCTTCTTAATTCCGTCACGCTCTTCGGCTGTGGCCATTCCGAAATCGCTTTGACCTTCTCCGGGTCTGTCTTGACTCCGCTCTCGGTGACGATGTGGCCCAGATACTTCACTTCCCGGCAGAAGAAGGAGCATTTCTTGGGACTCATCAATAGTCCGGCTTGGCGTAGACGCGAAAACACCGTTCGAAGGCGTTCGTGCTCCTGTTCAAAGTCCTTCCCGAAGATGACGATGTCGTCCAAGTAGACTAAACAGATTTTCCAGGTCAGGTCCCGTAGTACGTCTTCCATCAGTCGTTCGAATGTTGCAGGGGCGTTGCATAGTCCAAAGGGCATCACTTTGAACTGCCACAGTCCCGTCCCCACTGAGAACGCAGTTTTCTCTCGGTCCTTTTCGTCCATAGAGATCTGCCAGTATCCGCTCTGCAAATCCACGGTTGAAAACCACGAAGATCCGGTGAGAGCGTCCAGAGTATCCTCGATGCGGGGCAGGGGGTACGAGTCCTTCTTCGTTATCTCGTTGAGGCGTCGAAAATCCACGCAGAACCTTATGGTGCCGTCCTTCTTCTTGACAAGGATGATCGGAGAGGACCACGGGCTCCGCGATTCCTCGATTACGCCCTGTGCCAACATTTTCCGAAGTAGTTCCTCTACTTCTGCTCGTCGGTGTAGCGGTAACCTCCGCGGTGCCTGCTTGATGGGGCGGCTATCCCCAATGTCGACGACATGCTTCACCCGGTCGCAATTCCCGATTTGAGTCGAGTCCTTGGCGAAAACGTCCTGAAATTCACGAAGCAAATCAGCAAAAAGTTTCTTTTGTCTTTCTGCCAAACCTGACGAACAGCGTGTGTACAGTTCTTCCAAATGCTGTGGGACGACCGTTTCCTTTTCCTCTTGTGGTGTGTCCTCCTCGGCGATCGGCTCACCAAAATGAATCTCTGGTTTTCCAGGAAGACATAGGACTCCTCGAGATAGGTCGATGCTGCAGCGGTGTTTCTTCAGGAACGCCGCTCCTAAGATGCACTTTTCCACCATGTCGACGACGTAGAAGTCCTCCACGCTCGAGAGTCCTCCAACGCTGAGATCCAAGCTCTTCTTTCCAAAAACTTTGATTTTCTCTCCAGTAGTAGAGCGAATGTCGACCTTCGTCCTATCGAGTTCGCTTGTAGGGCAGAACTCCTTCTCCAGAAGGTTGATGGGAGAACCTGTATCTAAAATAATCGGACAGGGATTTCCATTTATTGTTCCACATACGTAGATCTCTCCAGTTGGATTCCATTGACGCTCAGTCGCCTCCTGCATCGCCACACTCTTGACGACCGGGGGACTGTACTTTCTGGTCCGGCGTCTCCCCCTTACGCCGTCCTTTTCCCGTTTCCCTCAGATTTCTTGGTTGCCACTCTTGTCTGGCTGTTCTTGGCCTGGAAACAATCCTTCTGCATATGCCCTGTTTTTCCACAAAGCCAGCACTTCGGTTTCCTCGGCCCGTCGTCCGTTCCTTCCTCGGGTTTCCCAAATCTTGGCTGTTTCGGTGGGAACCTTTCAAAGTTGTCAAACGGTTTAGCCTTTCGTTTTTCTGAGTATCGTTTTTTCGATTCGGCCGCGGGGCGGCGAGACATTGCCTCGACGGCCTCGATCTCGAGGGCCCTGGTCACGGCGGCCCTTAAAGACATAAAACCGCCTAGTCGCAGTTCCCGCTGCATTACAGGGTTAGCTAACGCCGTGACAAACTGAGATGCGGCTAATTTATCGCGGGTTTCCGCCGGGCAATCGTTAAAAGCGGATTGTGCCAGGCGTTCAATCTTTGTGGCAAGCGAGGAGATGCTCTCATCCCTTCGCTGCCTATGGCTCTGGAAGAGTACGTAATTCAGGTTAGACAGGTTTTTCGCCCCGTAACGAAACTCTAGCGCGGAAACCAACTCTGCAAAACTTTCGCATTGAGCCGCGGAGAGCGTCGTAAGGACGCTCCTTGCCGCGCCTCCGAGGGAAGCGATTAAGGCCGTAGTCTTTTTTTGATCATCCCACCCATTTGCGCGTGCGATCGTCTCGAACTGAACTTTGTACTCTTCCCACGAATTTCTACCGTCAAAAATTGTCGGTTTCACCGCGTACCCCAAACTAAGTACGCGCGGTTCCGGAAGAGAGGCAGCGGCGGGTGCGCTAACGGGTGCGGGAATCTGCGTCGATGGAACACTATTTACAGGGGCATTTTCCCCACCCCGAAGATTCGCGCCGCTACCAACCGAACCTGTTCCGCTTTGCAATGAAGCGGTTACGACCTGGATCCGTTCTTCTAAATTCGACATGCGCGCCTCGAAAGCCGCCTGAGTCCGCCGGTCCTCGATCTCCTTCTCCTCTCTTCGGCGATCCTCCCTCTGTCTGCGGGCTTCGTCGTCCCTCCGCTGCTCCCGCATCTGTCCCACGATACTCAATTGGAGGGAGGAGAACAGCTCCTGGATGGAAGAATCTGCCGTCGCTGCAGGAGGAGGGTTCGAGGTGACCGCGGAAGCGCGAGTGGGCATCCCACTTCTGACACCAGTGTTACGTTTCGTTGTAGTCATGGTAGAAACCGAATATATAGGAATTATATTTGAACATGAACAAGGTTAACAGCAATTATAGTGTAATGTAATTAATGCAACAGTAACGATTGGCAAGGAGGAATTGTTCGGATGTACGTCTGCTCGCAATGGCGTCTGTATCTGAAGTCACAGCTTGACAGGCGATCGATCAGATCGCCTTCTTCTCGCTGTCTCTTGTCTTCGTCGCGAGCATCATCGGGCCATGGATTTTATCCATAGGGTGCTCGCAACAATATTTACACATGCCAAACAATTTAATATAAAGCGGCACTACACTCGGTATCATGCTATTGATTACAATCAATTCACACGTGAGGAACGTATTCGAGAAATCCAAGTTTTAAAGGAACGAGCGCTACAGGAGGAGGAGGAGGAGGAAGACACCTCAGATGAAGTAAGTTATTTTACAATCTGCGGATCATTCTATCCAATATTTGCGCTCTGTTTCAAAGTATTATCTGGTGTTTATAATAATTTCTTTACTTTCAATGCAGAAAATAATATTCGAAGCTCAACTTTTGATACTTAATTTGTTAAATGCTGTTCCCATCTTTGGATTGATTCGAAAAAGTATGATGCAGTGTTGAGTCATTTTGCTGAGATCGACAATAGAAAATGATCAATTTAACGTGCAATAACTCCTATCCTACTTTGCTTTATCAATTTTTTTCCGATTATTAATCATTGTTTTAAGATTCATGATAGTAATTCATTGTTTTGATTGTAGGAAAATACTTCCATTAGGAGTACAGAAGGAATTAAATCCTCGTATACAATCGCGCTGGAGATAGCCAGAGCGTCCCGTCCCTACACAGATGGGGAATTCGTAAAGAGCTGTCTATTGGCAACAGTAAATGAAAATGCGGAGAACCGCAAAAGATACAAAAGAATCAACCTCTCGCGGATGACAGTAATGCGGCGGTTTCAGGAGATGGCTGCAGACGTAACGCGCGGGAGTTGGCGAAAACGTTTGTGGCGTATAGTTTAGCCCTGGACATCTCCATGGACATCTCCGGCACCGCGCAAATGGCAATTTTTATTCGGGGGGTCAACGAAAATTTAGTAGTAAAAGAGGAACTGCTAGATTTTTTTTCGTTAAAAGGAACCCCGACAGGGGAAGACATATTGTGGTGTGTGGAGGAGGAGGTTAATGATCTTACTTTAGATTGGACAAAATTAGTGTCGGTCACCACCGATGGAGCCGCTGCCATGACTGGGAAGAACATAGGTTTTATTGGTCGCCTTCGAAGAAAGTTACAAAATTTAGCAGTTCCTCGGGAAAATTGCGTAATACACTGTACAATCCATCAACAGAATTTATGCGCAAAGAGTATCGAGATGGAGCATGTAATGTGTGTAGTTTTATAAATTGAAAATTATATAAGAATGAACAGTTTGAGGCGGCGCCAATTTAAATCATTTTTAAAAGATTTGAATTCAGACTGCGGCGAAATTCCTTTGTACAGGGTGTAAAAAAAGTATTGTTCACCGCTTGGAGGGGTGAATCTACACCCCCGGATCGGTGGAGATTTGTAAAAAAAACTTGCTGCAAAATTGTTTATAACATTGAAAATTAATGTTAAATTTTTTTTTACATCAACATATTCTGCTCGGTGGAAGGAGAAAAAGTTTGAAAGGAGCCATATGTCGCAAACGAACCGTTTCGTGGGGAAAAATTGTTAAAGATTTCGCAACGATTTGAATGTATAGAGTTGCACGTAGATGCACGGGCCCACCACCACCACTTTGTCGTTTGCCAGTATTTACTACCTGAAGGGTAGTGGCCTGGGGTAGGTAGCTCCTGGGCTCTACGCAGACAAAACACGGCGTTTAAAGGTACAGAAGACTGTGCAAGGTGCATTGACCCGGCTAGGCCTGAATTAAGTGGTGTATTCCCAACAGAAATTCGGAGTTGGCAGTAACCAGTTAGAATTTTTACCTATTTTTTTATTATAGAGGGGGAAAATGCGTTACGCATACCCAGGCAGGGTTGCCTGGATTATGTGGGACTCACCGCTGCTAGCGGGATACCCACTAAAAACCCCCTCTTTCTTGGCCTCCTTCGTTTGGGCCCTATGCTACGGCCGGGACTTCGCCTATCTTTTGCCTACGAAGTAGTTTAAAAGGAACCGAAAAGTTTAAAAGGAACCATATGTCGCAAACGCACCATTTTGTGGGAAAAAAATTGACAAAGTTGAATTGTGAAGGTTAGACGATATTAACTTATTAACTTACCAACGTTCTCGGTGGTTCACCTCCTGCGTCTTCTTCTCACCCACAGGACACTCCCATCAGTGTTGATGGCGCGTAGCATCCGTGCCTGTCCGCTGGCTTCGATATGACCACCGTCATTATCGAGGTATTGTTGGAGTCTGTATCTCATAGTTCGGCGAACATTTTCAAAAACGTTCGGCGAATCTTGAATCGTTCGGAAAGCTACTTCGATTCTTTGTTTCAATTGTTCCCGCGATTCAATTTGGGTCCCCGATTTGTAAACAATATCTTTCACCGCTCCCCACATAAAAAAATCCAGGGGATTGAGGTCGGGTGAACGTGGTGGCCACACGTGAGGTGCAGGACTGCGTGCTATCCACCGTGTTCCAAACATGCGTGGTAGATAGTCCCTGACTGCCAGGCTGAAATGCGCTGGTGCACCATCGTGCATAAAATATAGCGATCGGCGTCTGTTTCGCGAAACCACTTGGCGAAGTTGGCCTAACAAATTTTGCCGCAAAAAGCGCAAATATGTTGCACTGGTTAACGTGGGTAAATAGACAGGGCCAATAATCCGATTACCCACAATTGCTGCCCACACATTCACAGAAAAACGTCCCTGATTGAAGCGTTGGACGGTTGCGTGGGGATTCACATAGGCCCACACTCTTGCGTTTTGCCTATTTTGTAAAGTCGCACTTGAAAAACTGCTTTCGTCGGTGAAAAGGACATTTTCTAGAAAGCAGTCATTCCGTCGTAATTTCCGTAGCATCCAGTGACAGAAGGTACGCCGAGCAGCGTAATCACCTGGACGGAGTGCTTGAACCCTCTGAATTTTGAAGGGCCGTAGACCTTCTTCGCGTATGATCCGTCGCACCGTCACGTGCGAAATATTTACGCGACGAGCGATAACTCGGAGGCCCAGTAGTGGGAATGCACGCGCTAGCGCAATCACGCGTTCTTCAGTTCGCCAGGGTACGCGAGGTCTACCTGGTCTTGGGTGGTGGTTGACTCCCACATTCAGCTCCTCTACATTTAATTCCGAAAAACGATGATCTAGCCGTTGAAATTCCCGTCGGTAGGGGAGTCGTATTTCCTGGCCACTGTCCACCAACCATTGTCTATATATTTCTCTGGCTAATGTATAGTCCCTGTTCACATCGTCAATCGCACGAAGCATTTGCCGAACGTTTCCCCCATCGTGGCGACCTCTGCCTCTTAAGCGTCGCTCCATGCCACTCGGGGACCACTTATATTCACTAAACAGTAACTAATAACTAAAATAAATGATAACTATACTAGTCACTAAACTACACTAATTCACTAGGTAAAAAATGTTCCGAGTGTGTCCAATACACGCCACCACTACACGCGATGCAACGCGAAATCCGGTGTCTCACCGATGAAGATGAACAGTTTGATGTTCGCTCCTAAGTGTTTGGGAGGCGGCGAAAATCCAACTGGTTGCATTTCTTTGGTGTAGGAGGGACCTTGAGCTTTGGAAATTCGTCGGTGGAGAGGGGAGCCCCCTCCTTCTTGAAGAACTAAACGAAAAAAATGCAAACATCTAGTTCCCCAAAAATTAACAGGCAATTCGATCGGCCCGAGCATCTCGCCCCCAGGTAGCTTTTTATGGCCGCATTGTTTTGCGAGTACGCGCTGGGGAACGGTGCGCGCGGGACCCAGGTCATCTCGTGAAATCCACGGAGCAATAAAAGGATTAACTCAGGGTGAAGAACGTCTAATAATAGTTAATTCGGACGAGCGCTACGGCGTCGATGCGATTTCGAATCGGTACACATACATACAATCGGTATATATGTATATATTACACGTGACGCAATTTTTTGCGGCAGTATTCTTATATCGTCTCGTTTGAATTGACCCTATAAAGGTGGGATCTCCTAGCAGTGTGCCGGTGTAATGGAGAAGCATGCATCTGTTTCTCCTACGCGTCTGACGCGCGTCTGCCTCAGCAGCAGCTTAGGCTACTCTAGACGCAATTGCACTGCGACGAGTGTCTGTTAAAGGCGGAATCTCCTAGCCTACGTCTGCGCATATGTAATAGGTGGAAAGTTGCCGCCGTTTCAAAGGAAGAATCTCTTTCATATGAGCCACCTTCTCTTGCACCGAATATGTCAGCGCGTGCTTTTGTTTTGATATTCGGAAACCTGTTTATATTCGAGAGATAAGGGATCCGCCTTTAATTTGAGGCGAGGACGCAGCAAGTAGGGACCACGCGCAATCAGCGGACTACCCCTTTTCTTGCTATGTCTCTTCGCGAGGCGTATCAATGATGGATGATACTTTTTAATTGCTCTGTTGGTGGCATCTTTCTTACATATGGCCTAACTAGGTAAAAACCGAACCGGCTGATCGGCCAGAGTGTCTCGCCCAGGATCGCGGTTTATGACCGTATTGTCCCGCGAGTTGGCGGTAGACAACGGTACGTGGTTAGAGTAACAATTTAAAAATCGTATTATGAATATATTCCGTTCAATGGAAGAGAAAGGAGAATGAAAATAAAACGATATCACAATTGCCTTTTAACCTTGCTGTCTTATTCCGGTTTATTTAACGCAAAACAAATTTCATTCGCTTGCATAAAAGTAATTTTTAAAAAGAGTGCTTTAATGTTTTTTAAGAGCACCTGTTGCTGAACCCCATCCACTCATCGTGTGTTTACGCATACATTAATGATGGTCTATACAATATAATACAGACATATAATAATAACTATAATAATAATAATATCTTTCTACTGTACTATATTATTTAAAAGGAACATATCGAACCTGTACACACCGATTTTGTAGAGTAGCCAAAAATATTCGATACATATTTTTTGAAAAAGGAATTCGTTCTCCTCCATAACTATTAGAAAAATTTATTTGTTTAAACTATATACTAACTGACGTTAACTGATTAATGTTAACTGACGTTCGGATGTTTCAGTAAGTTTATACAGTATGTCGGATTTGTTCGTATATTATTCTTCAGACGCTATTATTTTTCTAACTATTGAAAAAGCAAAAAGATGTTTCATATCAAAGTTTTTTTATTTGATACAGGAAACTGAATAGTATAGGAGGGGAAAGGAGTATGGTATTTAGACTGCAAGAAGTGAATATATTTAAGGTTAGGTGTACATAAAGTGCTCGACACGACCGTCCTATGCGAGCGACTGCAGAAGAGTCTCCTGAGGAGACTACCTCCGCCGATCGTCTCGTTCTTTTGTTGATGTCGACGGGGTCGACGGTGCGGTTTCGGCCATGTCCAATAATGCGTTTGCAGACCTTAGAATCTATTGTTCTGGTTTTTCGACTTCAAAAAAATATAAATGCACTAAAAAGTAAGAAATACTTTTGTTCCTTATTTAATCTACGACACTCAATTGTTTTAAGCTGGCGCCAGATTTACTCAGTGCAACTGATGAGACGCCGATGTAAAAAAATTGATTGTCGTAGATTAAGTAAGAAACAAAATTATTTTTTACTTTTTAGCGCATTTTCATTTTTTTGAAGTCGGTTTTAATTCTGATGTTCCATTCTTTGGAACTATGCGTCATTATTGTGGCTTTTACACGCAGATGGCGAAAAGTCTGTCCGTACAGGGGTATAGTGCCGCGGTCAACCTTGTCTTAGCTAAAAATATTGAAATTGAGACGGGTACGAGACCAGTCAACATTTGATTTCGAACCTCATTACAGTAATCCGAGGTGCGAGTGGTAAACCGATCATAAAAGCGGAGCGCGCGACCCGCTTACCTGTGCCGAGAAATTCCCAACAGCTCTTTGCTACGTGAATTTGAAAGCGACCATCCCAAAATTTTCGACGCTCGGGGATCACTGTTGTCCAGCGGTCGCTGGCAGCTCTCCGAACGCCGAGACGGCACATGGTTGTAGTGCAGAGATGGGTAAAAAATTATTTGAAATAAAAATTTGTGTACGATATTTTTACTTCAAATAATTTTTTGCCCGTCTCTGCAGGAGAGTGGAGACTGCCTTCGTCGGCCGCCGATCATCTCGTTCTTTTATCGATGTCGACGGGCTCGACGTCGCGGTTTCGGCCACGTGCAACAATGCGTTTGCAGACCCCGGAATTTATTCTTCTGGTTTTCTTTTTTATGATTTTATCTTTAATGCAGTGTATACATAGATTGGACTTATGGGGAAACTAATCGGATGTGTCTTTGATAGTAGCGGTGTTTTAATGTTTTTTCTAGAATTGTTGTGTCATGTTTTAATCTTTTAGCTACTGAACGCCAGGCTTATACGAGCTTCTGTATTCGTACTCAGAAAGTTAAAATTCGATGGCCATGACATTTTGGCCTTTTCACTGTACGCTCTCTTGAAATCGGTTGAACGGTACCGCGTACCTTTTTTTACGACCCTGATTGGTTCTTGGGTAAAAGCTTTCGAACGATGCGGCTCGGGTGTCATAAACGCTAGAGTAGTGGCATAAGGACAAATCAGCAATAGGCCATTCAGTAATGAGTATGCCAATTTCTATGATAGAAGTGTCTCTACTAGTGTTGTTCTGATGAAAATGACACCAAACTTTAAAAGTAATAATAATCACTTTATTGATCCCTAAAGGGGTTACAATCTCCCATACCATTTCTCCTTAATAATTACCCTTACATCTACCTTAATCTAACTGAAACTATCTTATACACTACCGTCCGCTCGCTCGCTCCCCTCCTTATCTCCCCCCTCGTCCGCCTCTTGGACTACCGCTTCCGCGCGCTTCCACTTCCACTCTCAATCCTCCTCTCACTCACTCACCCTTCGTTCTCCTACTCCTCCCCCCAATACTGCTCTTCTTTTCTCTAATCTCCTCATCCACTCCCCCTCCCCCTCCCCGCGTCCCCCAACACCTCCATCACCGCCTCTTGCCACCCCCTCTCCGTTCCCCACCCTGTACAAACTTCCAGACGTGCTTCCACGTCTCCTCCCCTTGCCCACACATTCTGCATCTCCTTTCCTCCTCCTCCTCCTCCCAGTATCTCCCCGCCTTCATCTCATTCACTAATCTAAACCTTACAACCCGTTTCTACCTTTCCTCCCCCCACCCTTTCTTCAAGTACCCTGGTACACCCACCCCCTTCACCCTCCCATACCATACATTATATTTGGAGTCACCTATCTTCCTCCACCTCTCCTCTTCCTGCAGCCTTCTCTCCCTCTCCACCAGCTCCTCTCCCCTCATCTCTCCCCTATCCCTTATCCTCTCCACCTCCTCCACCGCCCATCGCCTGTCCTTAAAATACTGCTCCCTCTCCTCTTCCCAGCCCTGCAATACCTTTCCCCTCCGCATCCTCATCTTCATTTCCTCCCAGCACTCCCTCGCCAACTCCCCCCCCCCTTCCCCTCCTCCAACTTCCTCTCATACTCCCATGCCCTTGGCCCCGCCCCTCCCTTCATCATCCCCCTCTGTAACTCTTCCCTAACCATATACGCTGGGGTATTCCTGTCCAGTCCCAACACCCACTTCATGTATCGTTCATGAACTGCTTCTATTTTTTCCCTCCCTCTCCACCCCCACATCTCCACCCCATAATTCCTTACCGCCCATACCAGCTTATCGTATAGCCATAATCTTTTCCCCCAATCCCCCACACCTGACCCATCACTGCAGCCCCTTTCTAACCCTCTCCTCTACATGTTCCTCCTGTCCCCCATTCCCCATCACCGTATATCCTAGATATTGAAAACTCCTTACCTCCTCCAGCTCCTTTCCCTTCCACCACCAAATCACCTTACTCCACCTCCCACCCCCCCTTCTACACCTCATCACCTTAGTTTTACCCACATTCACCTGTAACCCCTTCCCCTCCACGTACTTTTCTAACTTCCCCACCATCCCCTTCATCCCTTCCACGTCCTCTGCCAGCACCGCCACATTGTCCGCGTATGCTAATGTGTAGATCTTCCTACCCCCCAGCTTCACCATCCCCCAGCCTCCCCTCCCCAGCTCATCATCCATGTCCGCTATCAGGAGCGTGAACATGATTGGGCTCAACGGACACCCTTGCCTTACGCCCCTCGCCGTCCAGAAACACTCACCCTCCTCCTCCCCCAACCTAACCCGTCCCATCGTTTCCCCCAATACCACCTCACATCTCACCACCAACCCTTCCCTTACCCCCTTCCCCTCATAGCCTTTATCAACACCTCCCTGTCCACCGAGTCAAACGCGACCTTCATGTCAACAAACAACACCACCATTTTTCTCTCCTTCCTCCGTATTTGTCTGTTGATCAAATAATTCAGTGTATAAATATTATCGATACAACCCCCCCCCCCCTCCTAAACCCCGTTTGACTCGGCGGAAGCAGTCTCTTATCTTCCACCTCTACCCTCAATCTCTCCGCCAGTACCGACGCGTAGATCTTGTACGCCGTCTGCGTCAAGGTAATCCCCCTGTAGTCCTCTACCCTCTCTCTCCTGCTACTTTCTTCACCACCGGCATCACCACCCCTTCCTTCCATCCCTCCGGCCACCCTTCCCCCCTCCACACCCTATTGCATAACCCCCACAGCTCCTTTTCCACCTCCTCCCCCCCGTACTTCTACACCTCGTTTGGTATCCCATCCCCCGCTACGGTCTTCCCGTCCTTTAAATTCTTTACCACCCTTCTAATATCCTCCCTTCCTATCTCCCTCTCTCCGTCCCTCCCCCTTTCCTTTACCACCCTTTTCACCACCCTCCACTCCACCCCTCCCCACAGCCGCCTGAAATACTCGTCCCATTCCTCCATTTTTATTTTTTCATTCACCCTCCTTCTCTTTCCCCTCTCCCTGTTCACCACCTTCCAAACCTGCCCTTCTGTCCTCACCCCCTCCATCTCTCTTTCCCACCGTTCCACCTCCTTCTTCCTCTTTTCCTCACACAGTTTCGCATAAGCCCTTTTCCTCTCTCTGTAAACCTTACCGTCCTCTCCCTCCTTTCTCCACTTTCTCAATTCCTTCCTTACCTTGCTCTTCTCCTCCCTACACCCCCGCATTACACCATCCTCCCTTCCTTTTCCTCTCTTTCCCCTCCTCTGACTTCTCCACCGCTCCCTTTATCCTTTCTCCCAACTCTCTCGACTCCTCCTCCACCCCCCTCACCCCCTCTTCGCAAAGCTTTCCATAAATTTCCTTCTCCCCTCCTCTGTCCAATTCCCTCTTCCTCCTCCCCTTCTCCCACCACCCTCTCTCCTCTCTACCCCACCGCCTCCCTCTCCCCTCAGCCATACCACCACCGAGTGGTGGTCCGACTCCACCCTCTACCCCACTTCTACCCTTTCCACCTTCTCCCAAGTATCCTCGTTCCCCAGAGCATAATCAATTACCGTATTAGCCCTCCCTCCAGTAAACGTCCACTCCCCCTGCTCATTCGCCCCCCCCCATTTAGTATACTCCACCCCTTTCCTCCAAGTACCCACACAGTCTCTTCCCATCACCATTCCCCTCTTTGTCCTTCGATCTGCTACTCCCCCTCCCCGTCCCTCCTCCTCCCATCCCGACACCCGCCCCCCTCTTTCCCTGTCCTAGCGTTAAAGTCCCCCCCGATTAACCCCCTCACTCCCCACTTCCTCTCTTGCATCCACACCCCTAGGTCCTCCAAATTCCTTGTCAGATCTCCATTTACGTACACCCCCACTATCCTCGACCACTCAACCCCCATCCTCACCTTCTTCGTCATTATCCCCTCTCTTCCACCTTCCTCATCCACTTCCACTGCCCCTTTCTCACCCCCATTAGCCTTCCCCCTATCGCCTTGCCATTCTTCTCCCTCCGCACCGATTGCCTATCCCAGACATACCTCCTTGGCAGCCTCCTCTCCACCTTTCCCCACCCCCTTTCCACAATCCATGTCTCACTCAGAACTAACACGTCTCACTCCTCCAGCCCTCTCCAAAAGTCCCCAACTTTGTTCCTTAGCCCTGCTAAGTTCCAGAACGCAACCTTGTATCTACTCCCCCTCCCCCCTTTCCCCTACATCTACCTCCTCTCCCTCCCCCTTTCCCTTACCCTTCGTTTCCCTGTTCTTCTACCCATCTTTCCCTCAACTCATCCCACCTCCTCACCTTCCCGTTCACCCAGATCTTCATGTATCCGACCTGTACCTTCTTTCCTCCCTCCCTCTCCCTCGCCGCCTCTCTTTCCCCCTTCCACCTCGCTTTCCTTTCCTCCTCTGTCAAATCTTCATCTATCCTTTCCCTTCTGCCCCTTAGTTTTTTCTTTGCCTCCATCACCTTTATCTTCTCTTCCCTCCCCGCTAACTTCACTAGTATCAACCCTAGTATCAGGGGAGAGAAAGGGAACCCTTTCTCTCCCCTTCTCCCTATTCTTTTCACCTCCCTTATCCCCCCCCCTCCTCCACAACCATCTCTGCCCACAACTTCTTCATCTCCTTCTCTTCCTCCATTTCCTTCGCCCCAACCCCCTTTCCGCCACATTATTTCTTCTTTCCACCCTCCCCTTCTTGTCCTGTTTTAATTCTATCTTTCTCATTCTCACCCAACATTCCTCCACTTCTCCCCCTCCCACCACTCCATACTGCCCCTCCCCTTTTTCCCTTTCCCACTTCTCCATCCTTCCTATCAACTCCTCCACCCTTCCATCCCTTTCTTCCATCCTCACTAACGTATCCTCCATCCCCTCCCTCCTCCTCTTATCCTCCCTCCTTTACTCCTCCCATTTCCTCCTTTCCTCTCTCCATTCCTCCATCACCTTCCTTCTTTCCTCCCTTTCCTTCCTCATCTCCTCTTTCACCTCCCTTTCCTTCCTCATCTCCTCTTTCACCTGCCTTAACTCCTTTCTCATCTCCTCTTTCTCCCCCCTTATCTCCTTCATCAGCGTCTTTAGCATTCCCACCACATTTCCCATCTCCTCCCTTTCTTCGCTACACCCCCCCCCCTTTTCTTCCGCCCTTTCCGGCGATCTCAATATCTTCTCACTCCTCTTGAACCCTAATCTACCCCCTTCCTGCCCCGTTCCAGCTTCCTCCTCCCTCTCCTTCCTCCTTTTTCCCCCATATCCCTCCACGCTCCCCGCGTAACTACTCGAGCTACTCCCGCTGTCATTCCTGTGCGTTTCAATTTTCCTTTTTCCATTCCCGCACCCGCTTCCTCACCCCTCCCCCTCATCACCCTTGTCCCCCGCCATTTGTCCTTCCCCACACGCACTACCCTCCGCCGTCTTCTTAAGTTTCACCCTTACTCCTCTATTCAATTCTCTTTGTACCACTGTTCAAACCTCCCGCCTTTCTGCCAGCTCTCCCTATTTCCTCACCTGTCCGCTAGACCTCTCAACCTGCTCTCCCTTCCCGCCACTAACACCTATCCTCCATCCTAACCTCTAAACCGCTGCCTTCCCCCTCTTCGCACCTCGCCAAGCACTTTCCTGCTCTTAGCCCTTTACACTCCTCCCTTCCTCACCTCTCCCCACACCTTCCCTACTCACTCCTGCACCTCTCGAATCCCTTCTCACTCACACTTCCTATAACAAAACTCTCCGCACCATGCACACATGTCTTACACTCTCGCGTCCGGAAACGGAAGTCTTGGTTTGTTTGTTATTTAAAGTCAAGAATGAATAAAGGATAAATGGATGAAAATCACGTGTAACGTAAAAAGACGAACACACATTTTTTTTTAGAAGATTCAAAAATAATAATTATTTGAAGTGGGAGGATAAGGAATACGTAAGTTTCCTTGTGTTAATAACGTAGCCACGAAAAGGTAATGTAACGCGAAATTAACGAAAAGAGATTGTAGTTCGTTATTGTGATAAAAATCAGTCATTCAATAACGGCCAGCACTGTTACTGATTACGAATGTCTGTTTAAAAAGACCGAATAAATATTTTCGTACGGGAATTTTGAGAATTATCGCCGGAAATAAGTCATAGCTTGCGTTAAATTTAAAAATGATCACCAATAATGTAAGTAAAACTCACCCTTGTCGAAAATTCACCTGCAGGTCGATAACCTGTGTCACTGGGTCACTGAACCGATCCTGGTCATCGATGGACGAGCTCAGTGCACAGCTGGTCCCAGGTATACGACACTACCCAAAGTTAAGGGTCGCAATGTCAGGTGCGTCCAGGTTAATGTACCGAATATTCACTTTACTGCACGGCAACTAACACTGATCACTTAATTTACTTTTCATGGAACGTGTTGTTCCTACGTTTTAAAAATTGGTGGCCCCGACAGGGGCCGATTGTTTTCAATTTAAAAATTGCTCCACGTGGCCACCACCATTACCGATACACGTTTCAGCTCGGAGTATCTGCTGCCTTTGGACACCCTGTAAAGTTTGCGGCGTTATGTTGCCCACCGCTGCGTGAATAAGCGAAACCGCTTCTTCAGCGATATCCACCGGCTGACGACACACTTCATTCCGAAATGATTGTTGTACAACAAATACAAAATGTAAGTAAAAAAAAGAATACCTACAACAAGAATAAGTAAAGAGTAATAGCAATAATCAAATTACCTTCAGGTAGCCCCAGAAGAAAAAATCCAGCGGATTCATATCCGGTGACCGTGGCGGCCACGCAACGTGGGCCTCTTGCCCGCCGCGGCCGATCCACCTGTCCGGAAATGTTTCACCTAAATAAGCGCGGACATTAACGGCGTAATGTGGCCCAGCTCCGTCCTGCTGGTAATACATGTTCTGTCGGATCTCATATGGAATATCGTCCATAAGATCCAGCAGAGCATGTTCTAAAAAATATTTATACGCTGGGCCGTCCAGCCTGTCTGGCAGAATGTACGGCCCAACGTTAAATTCGCCACAAATGCCGGCGTATATGTTGATCGACCAACGGACTTGTGCAGCACGTGGACGAAGCGGTAAGGGATTTTCATCGCTCCACACATGCATATTGTGGGAATTGCAGCATCCTTCCCTGTCGAAAAGTGCTTCATACGTCCACAATATGTATTTGGCGAACGACGGATTCCTTCGCACTTGTCCCAAAAGCCACCTGGAATATTGAATCCGCTGGATGTAATCTTCGGCATGCAAATGTTGCACCCGTACATATTTGTACGGATGCAACAAGCGGTCCCGTGAGGATTCGGTGCACCGTCGTGCATCTGACACTAGAACACAATGCAGAAACATCCACTATTAGATTACATTTTGTTTTCTTAATTAATAATTGCTGCATTTATCTTGAACGGTGACTTACTTTAGGCAGCGGCTCAAGACGCGCACACTGATTTTTGGATCCGCCACTGTCCTCAAGAGGCCCTCTTCACAGCAATATCTCCTCCCCAAGTCCCACCTTCTCTAGCACGGAATACATAGACGCATGCTTTTGTTTTCAAATTGAAGCGCGTGTCTAGACACGAGAGATAAGCATGCCGGATTGCTTAGTTTGGGACCAATCGAACTTCAAGCCCACCTTTTCTCGCACGGAATACGTCAACGTAATGCAGCGGATATTAACGTCGCAGTAAGCTGTTAAAGACAATGTTGGAGCGCCGCGTCTCAGCTAAAGAAACCGCGCGCGATTACAGTCAGCTGGTGGGGGTTAACTCATAATGGAACGATAGAAGCTACTTGGAGGTAGAGGAAGTTGCTTGGAAAAGATCTTGTCAGTCAGCTAGCAATCACGTCTCAGAAATGTTCACGGCCCAAGAATACTACAGGGTGTTCTGGGTGTACGCCCGGAACAACGGGGACGCAAGTGCTGCTGTGCGAGAATTTGCGACGGAATATCCTCATATCCAAACGCCAAACGCAGATACGTTTCGCCGTTTAGCGTCGAGACTATTCTCGACGGGGTCCATGATGCCGCGAGGCAGCGACATGGGCAGACCCGTAGGTTGAAGCGGATCCAACAATCAGTGTGCGCGTCTTGAGCCGCTGCCTAAAGTAAGTCACCGTTCAAGATCAATGCAGCAATTATCAATTAAGAAAAAAAAAATGTAATCTAATAGTGGATGTTTTTGCATTGTGTTCTAGTGTCAGCTGCACGACGGTGCACCGAATCCTCAGGGACCGCTTGTTGCATCCTTACAAATGTGTACGGGTGCATCATTTGCATGCCGAAGATTACATCCAGCGGATTCAATATTCCAGGTGGCTTTTGGGACAAGTGCGAAGGAATCCGTCGTTCGCCAAATACATATTGTGGACGTATGAAGCACTTTTCGACAGGGAAGGATGCTGCAATTCCCACAATATGCATGTGTGGAGCGATGAAAATCCCTTACCGCTTCGTCCACGTGCTGCACAAGTCCGTTGGTCGATCAACATATACGCCGGCATTTGTGGCGAATTTAACGTTGGGCCGTACATTCTGCCAGACAGGCTGGACGGCCCAGCGTATAAATATTTTTTAGAACATGCTCTGCTGGATCTTATGGACGATATTCCATATGAGATCCGACAGAACATGTATTACCAGCAGGACGGAGCTGGGCCACATTACGCCGTTAATGTCCGCGCTTATTTAGGTGAAACATTTCCGGACAGGTGGATCGGCCGCGGCGGGCAAGAGGCCCACGTTGCGTGGCCGCCACGGTCACCGGATATGAATCCGCTGGATTTTTTCTTCTGGGGCTACCTGAAGGTAATTTGATTATTGCTATTACTCTTTACTTATTCTTGTTGTAGGTATTCTTTTTTTTACTTACATTTTGTATTTGTTGTACAACAATCATTTCGGAATGAAGTGTGTCGTCAGCCGGTGGATATCGCTGAAGAAGCGGTTTCGCTTATTCACGCAGCGGTGGGCAACATAACGCCGCAAACTTTACAGGGTGTCCAAAGGCAGCTGATACTCCGTGCTGAAACGTGTATCGGTAATGGTGGTGGCCACGTGGAGCAATTTTTAAATTGAAAACACTCGGCCCCTGTCGGGGCCACCAATTTTTAAAACGTAGGAACAACACGTTCCATGAAAAGTAAATTAAGTGATCAGTGTTAGTTGCCGTGCAGTAAAGTGAATATTCGGTACATTAACCTGGACGCACCTGACATTGCGACCCTTAACTTTGGGCAGTGTCGTATACCTTGGACCAGCTGTGCACTGAGCTCGTCCATCGATGACCAGGATTGGTTCAGTGACCCAGTGACACAGGTTTTCGAGCTGCAGGTGAATTTTCGACTAGGGTGAGTTTTAGTTACATTATTGGTGATCATTTTTAACTTAACGCAAGCTATGACTTATTTCCGGCGATAATTCTCAGAATTCCCGTACGAAAATATTTTCTCGGGCTTTTTAAACAGACTTATTCGTTATCAGCAACAGTGCTGGCCGTTATTGAATGACGGTTTTTTATCACAATAACGAACTACGATCGCTTTTCGTTAATTTCCCGTTACATTACCTTTTCGTGGCTACGTTATTAACACAAGGAAATTTACGTATTCCTTATCCTCCCACTTCCAATAATTATTATTTCCGAATCTTCAAAAAAAATGTGGGTTCATCTTTTTACGTTACAAGTGATTTTCATGCATTTATCCTTTATTCATTGTTTACTTTAAATAACAAACAAACCATGACAACGCGTTCGATTTTATTTGTTACGTCTTTTTCATTTTCCATTCTACGCAATTTTCTTCGTTGCATGCCGAGTTGCTTGTTCATAAGTCGCAGCGCGGCCCGTAGCCACGCTAGCGCGAGAACTCGGCCGTCAGACCCTCGCTCTGATTGGTCGGTTCTTTTTGTAAATATTTCATTAATGAAACATCAGAGAACTTTTTCGCAAAGGAAAAAGTTGTTTAAAATGACCCCCCCCCCCAATCACCCCCTTCAAGCAACCGCAGCATTTTTGGAACACCCTTTATATGTACATAGGCGGACAACGATCCCTGCCGAATAATCCCTAGAGTCGACGAACGAAACATGTGTAGCTTCTTTTGGTTGAAGTTAGGCGTGCAACGCGTATACGTACATATTATGTCGACGAAAGTCAGTGTGAGGGTATAAGGGTATATATAAGGGTATACGGGTATGACGGTATATAAGGGTATAAGGGTATAAGAGTATATAAGGGTATAAGGGTGTGAGGGTATAAGGTTACATAAGAGTATAAGTGTATTATGGTATAGCGGTATATAAGTGTGTAAGGGTATAAGGGTATAACGGTACAAGGTTATATAAGGGCATAAGGGTAAAAGTGTATGACGGTATATAAGGGTGTAAGGGTATAAGGCAGTGCTGCACAGAGCCTTTTTCAGCGCCTAGCGGCGAGCAACCGGCCGTGCGTCCGGCTATCCCGTTGCTATGGGTAGGTGAGGAGAACTGCAGTAGTATAGGTGCCAGCTCGGAGACGCCTCGCGTAAATATAAGTAACTCACTGATTCTACCCTTAGCAACGAGGCAGCTCGACGTACGGCCAGTTGCTCGCCGCTAGGCGTTGAAAAAGGCTCCCTGTGCAGCTCTGGTATAAGGGTATATAAGAGTATAAGTGTGTATAAGTTTATAAGGTTATAAAGGTATATGAGGGTGTAAGGGTATGAGGATATGAGGGTGTAAGGGTATAAGGGTATATAAGAGTATAACGTTATAAGGGTATACAGGGTGTCCCACAGTGGACTGAACAGCAGGATATCTCCTAACGTATTGGAGGTAAAAAATAAAAAAAAAATAGACTTGCATGATTCGAGGGGGCTAATTTATTAGCGCGAACGAATTTTTTTCGATCATTATTTTAAAAGATACGATGGTCAAGTTCGGTTTTTTAAATGGAACTATTTTCTTTGAAGAGGTGACTTGATAGTGCGTTCCAAAATAAATTCAATAAGCTTTAATGTATACACTTCATTTCCACTGGTTTTTGACATATTGCGCTTGTAAATTTAATGATTTTCCCTCGAAGAAAGCCCGCTGGATGGGTTGAAAGCCAAAAAAATCGCGTGAGGCATTGCGAAGGTCTGTCCTCGCCACGAGGTACCAGGCCGCATGTCCTTGACGGACGTTGCTCCAGAATTACCCTGTAACATTTGTGCAGTGTGTGACCCAACTACCCTCCGTGTAATCGGTCCGCGCGAAGTGGGGCGCAAGTTCGATCATTATCAGTACTGATGCCCGAGAGGAATACGATTTACTTTAATTATAGTACATGTGTGTTTTGTAATAAAATGTTTCTATCGTCTCCTGAATTCAATAACTGCCATCCAGACATCTACGCTCCTACAATCCACCGCAAATACGGGGTAGCCCGCTGTCGACGCTCGGTCCCCTCGAGTATAACACGAGCTTCTATATCAAAACAATTCCATGCGTTAACGTATTCCGTGCGAGGTAAGGTGGGCATTGCTGTGAAGAGGGCATCTTCAAGAGAGCAGCCGTTTATGAGGGATGCAAATCCGATTAGTTCTAATACAATCTGCTCCCTATAGTTGAAATTTAGTCTAGCAACTTTCACACCTCCTAACCTAACCAATCCAACTTGCATCCCTCCCAAAAGAACCGGCCATCCGAGCGTAGAAGCAAGTGCGAAATGAAAGTAACGGTGCGCTTCTTGATACCGCAGATGTACCTATCTAAGTAGCATTTCTGACGGAAAAGAATTGTCCAGCCTTTGGGCCTGCCATTCCTGACGTGGACCTTTGGCAGGTAGGTATCAGTTTCAACAGGCAATACCACTCGTGGCATATAACGGTATATAAAACTATAAGGGTATAAGGGTATATATAAGGGTGTAAGTGTATACGGTTATAACGGTATATACGAGTATAAGAGTGTAAGTGTATAAGGGTATAACGGTATATATGGGTGTAAGTGTATAAAGGTATAACGGTATAAGGGTATAAGGGTATAAGGGTATAACGGTATATAAGATTATAAGGGTATGTAAGTGTATAATGGTTGTTTGAAAATTGTCGCTGTTATTTGCGCGCTGGAGGAATTGAGGTTAGGACGACGGTGAGAAGGGTAAAGTTGCACGATGCCCTGATCTTTGAGCGTCAGTTTATTTAAAATTGAGTCATAACACTTTGTTCGATGAGTTACAGAGTTAGAACACAGCGTAACGAACACAGTGCATTTAAAGTGCAACACACGCGGCGCGAGGATGCTAATGCACCACGTGCTACAGTAGACTAAAACACACGCGATAAACGCAACAGGATCTTGAGTTGAGCACAGTGTATATTGAAACATGCTTTGAGCGATTACATTGACCACACATGACTAAACAAACTACTGCATCGCACGTGACACGTCTTCTCTACCATTGTGGATCAGCCGTGTGTTCCGCTGCCCATTTGGTGCTGCGCCGAAAACGAGTGTGGCGGCTTGGGAATTAATGCATTCCCAAACATTCTGCCGCCATCATCAGCTGGAAGAGGATGGTGATGATATCTGATTCAAACAAACCGCGAATTTCGCGATTGGTGTGATTAATGTTGTTACAGCTGCTCCTAGCTGAGCTGATCCATCCCTCCCATCCATATATGGTTGAGAGCGTAGGTGAGCTGATCTTGAAGTCACACGAGGAATGAAGGTGAGCCGATCTTGAAGTCACACTAGGAGTTTATCCTTGGAGGTCATAGTATACCATATGGTTGAATTTGGCTTGACAGTGGCTTACATATTGGATAATCAAATATATAGCACTCCATTTGAATCTCGCGGGAGGAGCGATCTTTATGTTGCTGTACACGGTTTCTAGCAGCCTGTCGGCGATCCCAAGGGGAACATCGCAAGGACGCATTTTGATGATTCTATGTTTTCGTGCGTTATACTCTGCAAGCAGACGTGATAGTGCATCGGCCCATCTATACGTTCCATTGAGCGTAAACAATTTCCACATATTGTTCTTCAAAGTTCGATTGAAACGTTCTACAACAGAGGCCTTCATCACCGAATACGTCGAATAATGATTAATATCGTGCTTTGTCAAGAGTTTCTGCATATCGGCGTTGTAAAATTCTTTTCCTTGGTCGATTTGCAAATTTTTCGGATATCGATCTCTAAATATCTTTGCGAACGCTTTAGTCACTTCAACGCCACTTTTAGTCTTGAGCGGCACCGCCCATGCATACTTGCTCAGCACATCGATGACGGTGAGTATGTAGTAGTGACCCTGGTGGAATCGCGAGTATGGACGCATTTCTACAATGTCAGCTTGCCACAGATCATCGTATCCGTGCACTATGACACATCTCCGCGGGAAATGTCTTCGAGCTGGAGCATGCAATTCCTCAACGAGTTGTAGCTTTTTGTAGCCATGGTTTTCTTCTTTACTCTTGGATTTCGATAATGGCTGCATGTTTGATCGCAGAGGTGTCTTGGACACGAATGATGCGATAATTATCGTGTACATGCATTATGTGCTTCCCGTCGGTCCGAGGAAATTCTGGACAAGTTGCTGCTCCGTAGCAAAAGCGGTACCGTAGACGTTGCTTTCCCATCGACGTGTTGACGACAATTGACCATCTTACGGTACGGCAAACTCGTTAAATCCCTTTCTATAACGTCCATTGGACATCGCGCTATCCTTGTCTATTACCACGAAACCATACTCCCGTTGCCAACAATTACTACACAGAGCGCGGAAATTCTCATAAGACATATCAGTGTTAACATGATCGTTGTACACATGTTTCAAGTTGGTACCATCCTACTTAAACAGAATCAGCAGATTCGCATTGTCGCGAGTAGTTAGGCTATGCTGATTCTGGATCAAGTGATGGCGTGGCGGTGAGGCGGGGCGGGGGGAGGTACCGCGCTTTTCCGCGAGATGGGCGAGGGGGTGAGGCGGGGGGGGGGGGGGGTACCGAGTTCGTGGGCGAGGGGGTTGACGTCACAGGGGAGGGGGAGGATTACCAAAATTTCAAAATGGCGTCGCGCGCATTTCGTATTGGCGCCACCTATTACACGTTTTAGGTACTTCGGGCCCGCGTCGGTATTTGAGCCCGTCTTGGTAAATTTTCCAGGTGTTTCATACATTTCGTATTGGTGCCACCTATTGGATTTTTAAGGTACTTTGGGCCCGCGTCGGTATTTGGGCCCGTCTTGGTGAATTTTCCAGGTTTTTTATACATTTCGTGTTGGCGCCCCCTATTGGACGTTTAAAGTACTTTGGGTCTGCCGTTTCGTGTTGGCGTCACCTGTTGGCTGTTTAAGGTACTTTTCGCGCGCGTGGCCGCCGCGCAATCTCCGTACGCGTGCGGGGATCGGTGCGCAGGGGCGACCGCGACCGATTCGTGGAAATTCAAATCGCATCTTCGATGATGATTTCTCAGGAAGAGGGTGGACCATGATTTCTGAGAAAAGATAATGAAATATTTGAATCGTGGGCCCGATACACCACACGTGCAATAATGTAAACATAGAGCGATAATTATTATAAATCAATCATCTCGATAGCCCATGGAATAAACACGACATGCAGCGTGTTCATATCTGAGCAGGATTGAACGTGTTTTGGACGCCTACGTGCACACTCTTCGTGCCGTGTGTTTTTGTTTCAATCGTGGGTTGATGCAGCGCACATGCAATGATATATACATATAGCGATAATTATTGTAAAGCAATCGGCGCGATAGCCCTTGGAATAAACACGACACTGCATTCGATGATAATTTCTGAGAAAGAGGGTGAGAAATCATAGAGCGAACCGCGCTATGCCGTGTGTTTATATCTGAGCATTGACTTTTCCCAAGACTAGGACCTCTAAGAATTACCATCGAGATAACGCAATGTCCCCGAAGCAATAAATTAGGCGTTGCGTTCACGTGAGCAGCTAAGCGATAATTATACGGGGTAGAGTTCCGAGTATTTTCACGATCGAGAACAGGGCGACGTTTCAAGCACCCTTCTCGAGGGTCTGCAAGTCAAGCGTCGTGTGAGCGAGTAAGGGCGAAAAGAATTCCTACATAGACCCGCAGACATCTGGTTTACAGTAGATCCAGTGTCATGGTCAAGCGTCGTGGGAACGTATCCGAACTCACCCCTCCCTATTACCTATCCGGAAACGCAATTGACATTCGCTAAGTCCACGCCTCTAAGAATTAATATATGGATAGGAATATGTATGAAAGGATATTATAAATAACACGTTACATGTATTTATGTGAAAGTCATACATTTATTATTAAAACATATATATGCATGTACTATAGTGGTACGTGGTTTACATCACACAGCATGGATTGTAATCCTAACGCTACCAATTCACAATCAATTAAAGAATGCTGCTCAAAGGTCTCACTTTCGGAAATTAATTTCACATAATTCGTTGGTACGGAAGCGGTACGTAGAACTTCCACGAAGGCAGCATATTCACTGCTTACAGAGTACAAATTTTCAGTCAACCAGGTGAACATATGATTGATGCAATGTTCATACGCGAACAGTTTACGCATCGTAACTTCAGTCATGTATAAGGTAACACGATTATCGATGATTTTAATAAGTTGATCTTCATGCATACGCGTGAATTCGAGTCACAAATGATCAATTACGATGTGAGTTTGGGGCGATGTTGCGTTGCTGCGTAATCGTTGGAGTATGTCCGCCTCGTTTTGCAGTAGGAGCTTCCACGTCGACATTCAAAAGCACACCTCGCTACCTTTGTTGTCGGCTATGGCGATCTCGACGCGGCACGAATCCATGCCAATGCGAATTCCAATAGTGAGACGTTTATAAGCTGTTGAGGTTAGTGGATAATCACGCCCCAAGATCCGTACGATCGATGGTTTTGGTGTTTTCAACGGTTTTGGCGTTGTGGATCCAGAACTGTAAGAAGCATGTACACGAAATTAATGCATCGTTCGTTGGCGTTTACAGTGAAAGAAATAAGTGAATGAAGTATGTGTAAAGTGTATAGTAACGTATACATACCTCATATTGGACTGTTGCCGTTTATTTGGAATGACACCAGCGTTGTCGGATGCGCAGGATGAATCGTTTAAGCTTCGTTTGTACATTTTGATACGCAATACGTATGATTCTCATCGACGAAAAAATGACTCGGGTGATACTTGTTAGCACTCGAGCGTACGTGGTGAACTGATGCCTACAAGACTGATTGACGTCACTTTATACTGATTCACCCACACGTACACGTCAATGTGTGAAAGTATATCGCATCAGTGATGGTGATGGTCAAGTCGCGTATGTTTACCGCACAAGGGTTAGAGAATACGTGGTAAATTCAAATGGTGTGCATGATAAATTCAAGGAATACGCATACCACAGAAGAGGCAGAGACGATTCGCGAAGTAAAACATAAAAGTGCGAGTCATAAAAGTATACTATAAGCTGAAATAATTAGTTTCATATTATAAAATCATCGAGGAAGAAGAAGAAGGAGGAGGCAGAGAAACTGTGACGTGAATATCCCCACCATGCTTCAAGACTACCCTCCTTGAAAACTATTCCTACCCTGCAACGCGAAGGGTCATCGTTCTAGGCTATAGGGAAACGAAATGTATATAAGGGTGTCGACCACCATCGCACGGGACAGTATAGTTACCACAAGCATTTTTATAAAACAATCATGGACGCGTTTGAAGATAGTTTATTTGCAGCGGCGCAGGGAATGAACGTATTTGAAATGCAACGATGCATCGTAAGTATAATTTCGTGAAAATTAAATTTATGTGCGTATTCCATTCGACGGTATTCTATTGAAGTTGCGCGTTTGTTACAGCGACGGCATGGGGAAATTGAACGTGCGTGGCACGACCAGCGTGACGAGGTAATTCGAAAAATTGTGAGTATGGTTTTTATATAAATTGAATTTGTGCGTGCATTCAATAGGACGGTCTTCTTTCAAAGTTATGCGTTTGTTTCAGTGCAAATGTGATAATTTGATGAGGGCTTGGCGCGTGGAGCGGCGGGAGATAATTCGTTTTCTCGTAAGTGATGTTTCGCAAAAAAAAAATATTGATGTGCATATTCCATTCAACAGTGTTTAAATCGAATCACATGTTTGTTACAGCAAGAACGTGAAAATGAAATGGCGGAGTGGAGCCACGAATATTTAGGGACGGTGGGGCGCCTCGTAAGTGACGTTACTGAAAAAAAATTATTCTGATACGCGGACACCAATGGACAATGCTTTAATCGAGTCGCGCGTTTATTTCAGCGTCGGGCTGACATCGAGGTCCATGCACGCGACGGGGATCGCGACGCTATAATCCAGTTGTTGATAAGTGATGTTTCGCACAAATGATCCGCGTACACCATTCAATGATTTTTAATCGAGTCATGTGTTTGTTTCAGCGTCGCCAATACCCGACTCAGGAGGACGGGTGGATATCTGAGGAGTTGAGAGGGAAGATTCAATTAGGTGACGCTACGTATATAATTCCATATTTTCCCGACTTTCTCCAACGCGCAAACACCGCCGTTGTTATGAAATGCACATCGAAGGGCATTCGACGCAGACATAGACCTCAGGTTAGGTACGTCAGGGTACACGGTGTCTGGTATGATCCCGCAATAATCATCGTCAACGTTGTAGCCGCCGTCGTCTTCGACAGTTCGAGCGTTGTTATTGTTGGTGCTGTTGTTGTTGATCTTTCGCCCCGTCAGTTCGTACAAATTGCATACATCCTCAATGATTATGTCAGATAGCAGTTGCAGCATCCACGTCTTCTTTTCCGCACCTTTCACGATGACGAAGTCAATGTTCGCGAGTATGCTGGCGAGGAGCCACGGAAGTTTGGAGTATGGAACGTGTCCGTCAGACCAGCGAAGCCCGTGATGATGCTTCGCGGGCCAGAATGCTTGACGGTGCTCCCGCGAATTCAGATGTTCCCAGAAGTATGGCGGTTCGAAAATCCAATGGCTGATCGTCGGTGTTTTATCGTTGTTGATGTTTGCCCGAATCGCGATCTCTTTGGCGACGAACTCGCGTTCGTTATTGAAACCTTGCAGATCGACAATGGCGAACATTATTATTCGTTTAGGTAGCATCATTGGCGACGGTATCGGAACAGCAGCTGAGGTCTTCGTCGTATTAAAACAGTAGCAGTATCCGTAGTAGTAGTAGTAGTAATCGATCTCGCATTAGTTTGCGTACCATGTTGGTTAAAGGGCCGTATTCGACTATACGATCGTGTATGAACAAACAGACGGTTGCAGTATTAGCGGGGATATTTTCTTTGCATTCGGAATCTATTCGCACGTCCACGGTAGCGCTCTTCAACGATTCGTTTTGCCTAGAACAATCTAAGACCACGATAGGCGCTTATTTAAGGAATTCGTTCGCGCTCAGCAACGGTTCTCCGTGACCGTAGTACTGTAACCTCGATTCGATTGGGTTAACTACCGGACGGGTGACTGAGAGAAAGAGGCAAGGTGATTCGGGTAACGGTCGTTTATTTCTTAGACTAGAGTACAGGCGAGCTCGGCCAGGTCTATGCTGGCACACAATGTGAATGCGGCTTACACTATCGCGAGTCCCGGTGTGTATCGCAGCGCACGGTTCGGTGTGTATCGCAGCGCACGGTTCGTTGTGTATCGCGACATACGATTCGGTGTGTATCGCGGCGCGTGACGCGGCGCGTATCGCGGCGAATATATGGCGAACGACGGAGACGATTCGGCGGCAGTGGAGGGACTAGGCGATTTAACCGTTTGGTGTCTTGGCGGGCCAACCCTGCCGTTAGACCCTGGTCGGAGAGTCTTTGATCCGGTCACCCGATGGGCACAACCCGTGGGTGAGTCGGAGACTGTAAGGACGCTCTCGAGAACGGAGATAAGTCTGTTCGGGAGATCGATAGAGGGTAACGGCCTGCGTCCAGAGGATGGCTCGCGCTGTTCTTCTGGGAACCGTGGAGGTGTGGGAATATTCAAAAAGACGCAGTGACACAGTCTGTCGACGCACGAGAACTTATGCTTATACGGGCGCTTGTCTTTCGCAAGAACGAGTGTTGGCACGAGAACGTGGAATCGTACAGGAGATCTCTGGGAGAGGTGTACTGGCGTGTACGTTCGCTCTAGGCGGTCTCTGCCAAATAGTCCTATGCCCCCGGCTTATATGTCCTCGTCCGCGGAATTTCGGCGGCGAGAGGATTAATTGGTGCGTAACCCTCTCGCGCCAGTTCTTGGAAACCGCGGACGAGTGGTGGGGGGCAAGACCGTTGGCAGGGCACGGTACGCGTCATCGCGTTCGGCGCGGTGGTGGGGGGCAAGATCGTCGTCCTACCGACAATAACTCGTTACAGTACGATCGGCTGAAATTCGCATACATATTGTACATGATCGCGAATTTATACTTAGGAAAATCAATTTGCATGTCGTTGTATGGGTACGTCTCGGAATTTAGGCAGAGTCGAAAGTTTGTTAGATTATTCGGGTCGAATATCCACGCGGGTTTATTTGGACGATACTTTCGACCGGTTTGCATGCCGAATAACACGTACCGGGGTTTCTCGATTTGCGACGTAGTTTTCACGGTCCACGTGTGTTTCGTTGTCGCTTGCAGTAACGGATACTCGTGCACGCTCCACGATCGGAAACTCATCGCGATCGGTCGTCCGCTATCCAAAATACGCAGCATCGATAGTTTATTCACTTCCTCCAAAACGACGTGGGGCATACGCCACTGCACCTTGCGTATATCCAGTTTCGGGATTGCAGTGGCGGAGTGCAGTGCATCGCGTTCGAATCGCCTCGCGCTCGTATAAGAATTAGCTCGTGCTGCGCGTTCATCACGATGCGTTTGTAATCCTCGCAGAATCCTAATAACATGTTCAGGGGTATGTAGAAATTGAAAGCGCCCGAATAAAAAGTGTCGTTATTTTAAGGGGGTATAGGACTATTGGAATATCGAAAAAAGTCGATTTTTTTATTATTATTAATTCTGAAAGACTCATCCTTTGCGAACATTTGCAAAAAAGTTTCATGTGGAAATTCGAATAATTACGGAAATTACAGCGCTGAACGTAACTGAGTGTAACGCGTCGCAGAGCTGTATTGGCATAGGGCACTTAACTTTGAAGCCGGCTTTCTCGAAACACCATTTTCAAAAACGGTGTACATCATAACTCTTGAACCAAGGAATATTTTCACTTAAAATTTTAACTGGAGCTGTAGAATTCCATTCTCTATCGTGTGGAAATTGCGCATCAACATTGGATGTTTATAAAACATTTTGTAACTAATTAAAGACGTTTTCTTCGCATAAAAATGTGGGGGAAAAATTGATTCGTTTGTAACTTTTACAATTTTTGTTTAAATTCAGCCAGCCAAATTTCACACGATAATTATTATTGGAGAAATTACTCACCCCAAAGCATTTTGCTTTTAGACGATTGGTTCACCTGGGACTATGTACACCGATTACAGCTGCGAGTTATGCGGGACCATCTTTAAGGGTCAAATAACTTGAATAATTTTCAACATTCTGACAATTTTTTTATTTTACATTACTTGTACAAGCGTACATAAAAAACTGTGGTAAGTGCCGGTATGGTGATTATTTGGTATCTAAACAATCCAACCGACAAGAGACCGTCGATTTTATTCGTTCAATAGTCCTATACCCCCTTAATCAATGTCATAATTCCAACCAGCATTTGCAAGCGCTTTGCTTCTCTGGGCTAACAACGAAACGAAATTTTTCAACGTGGTAGTGATTCCTGGATTTCGACAATGATCGATCTCAACGCCGTTCAATTCGTATCGAATCTCATCAAACATGAACGCGACGCAATTATTGTCGAGAACAGCGGTCGCGGACGTTGCCGGGCCTTTCGCGTCTTGCGCTGTCAACGTGCCACGACCTTCAATGTAGAGAAAACTTTCGCACGGAAGCGTATGGGAATTCTTATCTCGTCGCTGTTGTCGAACGTTGTGTTGGCGTATGGATTATACGTGTGTAACTCGATCTTCCTGATACAATTGTCGAAGGTTGGTGTATTCGCCACGTCCAAAATAATCGACATCGTGGTTACGTGTCTAATAGGCGACGATAAAACCTCAGGATCGTAGGAAACGTGCGTTTCGATGAGTCAACGGCTTTTTTATGCTTCTTAGCGATCCTCTTCTTATCGCTCCTCCCGTCTTTATTCTTCTTCCACTTTCGCCTATAGATAAACGGTCTCGTAGGTGACGCGAGACAGAGACGGTAGGAGTATCAGCGGCGATTGATGATTCGTACGTGTGATCTGACACTAACATACTACACACACGCACATACACGTACGGTCACGCTACCTATCGCGCGGATGTCGTTGAACGTGTAAACGAATCGTTATTTCTTCTCCACGGAAATCTATAGGACGATCGTGTTGATCGATGATGCACAACCTTAGATCGTGTATTGCTCGTGCGACGATTGGCAGGTAAATAACGTGTCGCGGAGTTTCCGATATCTTATATCCTGGCGGCACGCGAGGCGATAATTCATGGATCGTGTGTACCTGTTTATCGTTGCTGTACCCGCCGGTAGTGACGTTGCACATTACTCTAATCACGTTAACGTTTATAATATTTACGGGACCGTCGGACTCGTGCCAGGTTCTCGGTAATAAGACGCGATTCCGGGAAAATCCTAGCAACGAGCCCACATTGTTCGATTTCATAAAGTCTACAAAGAACGAACAGTATAGCTCGCTTTTCATGGTGTTGTTGTTAGCTCATAGCATTAGAGGGTACTTGCTGTCATCGTCGTTCTCGTTGTTACCGCGTCTTCGAGGATATCGATCGTGTATTCGTTGCTTCAGGTACTCTGCGATAGCGTCTAATTCGTAGCAGCCGTAGGGGGTCGTAATGCATTCATTAGCGGCGTCGACGATGGAGTTGTTTTCGGTGCCATAGTTCACGACGAAATAGAATTTATCGTTGCTCGAGTCGATGTTCGGTATCGTGTGAAACGTCTCCAAGTCCGTGAGTCCTAATTCGTATTGACCATCATTAAATTCTATCGGCGGAAAATAGTTTACCGTGAGCACGCTGCTGCGACCCGTTAACGTGAGCATGAACGACATATCATAGATTACACTCGCGCGACGGAGAGAGGGGGAGTGACGCGCGCGTACGAATACTCGGCAGTTTATCGATATTATAAGTCTTTATTATAGAATATGTCAATCGCCATTACGCATGGATATATTGTAACATAATCTTAGTAAATGCCGTTATTATTATTATTAGTATTAGTATATAGGCCATAATTCCATAGATTTTTGCTGTAAAAATTGCATGCATCACACGAAACACATGAAACACGAATACGATCAACAACAATCATTGAAGAGACTTCGACTCATCATTCCGGCGATAACCAAGGAACGTCCGAATAACGTTCCAGATTCTAGCAGCGACAGCGACAGCGACAGCGACAGCGACAGCGACAGCGACAGCGACAGCGACAGCGACAGCGACAGCGACAGCGACAGCGACAGCGACAGCGACAGCGACAGCGACAGCGACAGCGACAGCGACAGCGACAGCGACAGCGACAGCGACAGCGACAGCGACAGCGACAGCGACAGCGACAGCGACAGCGACAGCGACAGCGACAGCGACAGCGACAGCGACAGCGACAGCGACAGCGACAGCGACAGCGACAGCGACAGCGACAGCGACAGCGACAGCGACAGCGACAGCGACAGCGACAGCGACAGCGACAGCGACAGCGACAGCGACAGCGACAGCGACAGCGACAGCGACAGCGACAGCGACAGCGACAGCGACAGCGACAGCGACAGCGACAGCGACAGCGACAGCGACAGCGACAGCGACAGCGACAGCGACAGCGACAGCGACAGCGACAGCGACAGCGACAGCGACAGCGACAGCGACAGCGACAGCGACAGCGACAGCGACAGCGACAGCGACAGCGACAGCGACAGCGACAGCGACAGCGACAGCGACAGCGACAGCGACAGCGACAGCGACAGCGACAGCGACAGCGACAGCGACAGCGACAGCGACAGCGACAGCGACAGCGACAGCGACAGCGACAGCGACAGCGACAGCGACAGCGACAGCGACAGCGACAGCGACAGCGACAGCGACAGCGACAGCGACAGCGACAGCGACAGCGACAGCGACAGCGACAGCGACAGCGACAGCGACAGCGACAGCGACAGCGACAGCGACAGCGACAGCGACAGCGACAGCGACAGCGACAGCGACAGCGACAGCGACAGCGACAGCGACAGCGACAGCGACAGCGACAGCGACAGCGACAGCGACAGCGACAGCGACAGCGACAGCGACAGCGACAGCGACAGCGACAGCGACAGCGACAGCGACAGCGACAGCGACAGCGACAGCGACACCGACACCGACACCGACACCGACACCGACACCGACACCGACACCGACACCGACACCGACACCGACACCGACACCGACACCGACACCGACACCGACACCGACACCGACACCGACACCGACACCGACACCGACACCGACACCGACACCGACACCGACACCGACACCGACACCGACACCGACACCGACACCGACACCGACACCGACACCGACACCGACACCGACACCGACACCGACACCGACACCGACACCGACACCGACACCGACACCGACACCGACACCGACACCGACACCGACACCGACACCGACACCGACACCGACACCGACACCGACACCGACACCGACACCGACACCGACACCGACACCGACACCGACACCGACACCGACACCGACACCGACACCGACACCGACACCGACACCGACACCGACACCGACACCGACACCGACACCGACACCGACACCGACACCGACACCGACACCGACACCGACACCGACACCGACACCGACACCGACACCGACACCGACACCGACACCGACACCGACACCGACACCGACACCGACACCGACACCGACACCGACACCGACACCGACACCGACACCGACACCGACACCGACACCGACACCGACACCGACACCGACACCGACACCGACACCGACACCGACACCGACACCGACACCGACACCGACACCGACACCGACACCGACACCGACACCGACACCGACACCGACACCGACACCGACACCGACACCGACACCGACACCGACACCGACACCGACACCGACACCGACACCGACACCGACACCGACACCGACACCGACACCGACACCGACACCGACACCGACACCGACACCGACACCGACACCGACACCGACACCGACACCGACACCGACACCGACACCGACACCGACACCGACACCGACACCGACACCGACACCGACACCGACACCGACACCGACACCGACACCGACACCGACACCGACACCGACACCGACACCGACACCGACACCGACACCGACACCGACACCGACACCGACACCGACACCGACACCGACACCGACACCGACACCGACACCGACACCGACACCGACACCGACACCGACACCGACACCGACACCGACACCGACACCGACACCGACACCGACACCGACACCGACACCGACACCGACACCGACACCGACACCGACACCGACACCGACACCGACACCGACACCGACACCGACACCGACACCGACACCGACACCGACACCGACACCGACACCGACACCGACACCGACACCGACACCGACACCGACACCGACACCGACACCGACACCGACACCGACACCGACACCGACACCGACACCGACACCGACACCGACACCGACACCGACACCGACACCGACACCGACACCGACACCGACACCGACACCGACACCGACACCGACACCGACACCGACACCGACACCGACACCGACACCGACACCGACACCGACACCGACACCGACACCGACACCGACACCGACACCGACACCGACACCGACACCGACACCGACACCGACACCGACACCGACACCGACACCGACACCGACACCGACACCGACACCGACACCGACACCGACACCGACACCGACACCGACACCGACACCGACACCGACACCGACACCGACACCGACACCGACACCGACACCGACACCGACACCGACACCGACACCGACACCGACACCGACACCGACACCGACACCGACACCGACACCGACACCGACACCGACACCGACACCGACACCGACACCGACACCGACACCGACACCGACACCGACACCGACACCGACACCGACACCGACACCGACACCGACACCGACACCGACACCGACACCGACACCGACACCGACACCGACACCGACACCGACACCGACACCGACACCGACACCGACACCGACACCGACACCGACACCGACACCGACACCGACACCGACACCGACACCGACACCGACACCGACACCGACACCGACACCGACACCGACACCGACACCGACACCGACACCGACACCGACACCGACACCGACACCGACACCGACACCGACACCGACACCGACACCGACACCGACACCGACACCGACACCGACACCGACACCGACACCGACACCGACACCGACACCGACACCGACACCGACACCGACACCGACACCGACACCGACACCGACACCGACACCGACACCGACACCGACACCGACACCGACACCGACACCGACACCGACACCGACACCGACACCGACACCGACACCGACACCGACACCGACACCGACACTAATGATATTGACGATGATGATATTGACGATGATGATGTTATTGACGATGATGATGTTATTGATGATGTCGACGATGAAGATGACGAAAACATTCAGGATGATGAGTTGTCAGCAAAGGTTTATGATTTGAATTCGCTGCGCAACCCCGTCGACGATATCGAAGTGTGTGTACGGAACGCCAAAGGCCCTTGTCACCATCAACGACCACGGTGACGACGTTCGCGTCAAGGGAACGCGATACGCGGGGCTCGAGGTTTGTACGAACTAAGGTTCATGCGAATACCCAACGTTAATACGTACACGGACGCGGATATCCATTCGTACCGACGCATCTTGCTATCGACGAACGGGCATAAGCGAAACCATTCGCCGTGCAAGCGCACGCTGGGTAACAAGGGGTACAAGTATAAGAAAATCATATCCGCGATAATCGGTGGGTTGCGGACATCGGGTATCAGACGCGTTAGGGACAGGGGTATGAGTGGGGGCGCGGGCGACGCGGTCACGTGACGAGTTCGAGATCGAGGATTACCCATCGATGGATGGGTAAACCGAGGACGGTTACCAATAACGCGATCGATTACGTGTACTGGGACGATCCGAACGAATTGATCGATAGACTTGGATTACTCATGGCATCTCGCGCGGCATGTCACACGGGTCACGATAACGAAATCCCATCCATCGTGGAGGAACTTCGCGAGAACGGAGACATCTTAAATTGAACGATTCGGTGATCGTCGCGTCAGTAGTGTTCGCGCACACGCATCGTTATGTTGGTGAACAAGTTTGGCACCGCGTTACGCAACAACAACAACAATAACAACAACAACAGCGACGAAGCGAGAATGCCAATGACGAGATTATTGTCCTCGGTGGACGAACGCTTGACCCAAAAAATCGAAACGGCTATCGCGAGCGCGCGACTGGACGCCGAGTATCAACGATCTCAACTCGAGACGCGAGTACACCGAACGATGACGGATATCGTTAACGCGCAATTATCTCGGCTAGAGGATGATATAAATAACGCGATGGAACGACGCTTCGAGCATTTAAAGGGCAGACTCGAAGAGTTTACGACGTCGACAACGACGCCGATTACTACAACGACCACGGATCTGCACAAACGAAAGGATCAACGAAAAGCCAACAAGGGTCTACGACGACGACGATGATCACTGACGAGGACAATATCTGCTACGGCTCCGAAACGTCTAATAACGAACGAACGCGAAATACGTATACCGATTGCGTTTTACGAGCACTCGAGGAACTCATACTAATTCTAACGACTTTGGAACGTCTCAACCATACCCCGCCCACCCGCGACGCATGAGCAAGGAGCGAGTACAAGTAGTAAACGAATACACGCTCCCGCGAGACGAAATTTTCCACGGCGTAGCGTCGTGATTCGCGGCTACGATGATTTGTGGCAGGCCGATTTGGTGGAGATGCGTCCGTACGCGAAGCAAAATCGAGGATATCACTACGTACTAACGATCATCGACGCGTTCAGTAAGTACGCGTGGGCCGTACCCGTGAAAACGAAAAGTGGACGCGACGTGACCACTGCGTTCACAACCATATTGCGGCAGAGCGATAGATGTCCGCGAAATTTACAAACCGACATGGGTAAGGAGTTTTACAACGCGGAGTTTCAACGATGCGCGAAGACGCACGGGATCAACCACTACTCCACGTACAGCGTGATGAATGCGCTTCCGCACATTCTCCATTGTCTTCCCGTACACCGCATTGTTCATTAATTTATATAGAGTCTTCTGAAATTCGCTAGTAGCTCGCGTCCTCAAATCGGTATTCAATCGGATATAGTCGCGCAACCAATGTGACTGATCGAAACGTAACACCCGATGAATTCGCATCACGCGTAAACCGTGTCGCACGCACTGTTTTAGGTAGCGATAATGGATGACGTTTCGATCCTTATCGTCGAGCGTGGCAAGCAGCTTTGTCTGTTTTCCTTCTGGAGCGTGCTCGCGCCCCGGGCAGAATGGAAAGTCGGCGTGGGCATCGTGGATCTCCTTGGGATATTCGATGTAGACCTCCCGCAGGTATCCCTCGGATTCCTCGGAGTCCTCGCCGTCGGGTAGGGATGATACCTTGATTGCGGCCACCGTCGCATCGTACAGCCATCGAAACCCGCCATGCGTCATAGCCTGCGACATCGCCCATCCGTACAGGTTGTTGACGTCGAAGTGCGTGCAGGCACTTGTTGTTGGCACGCGCGTACCTGTGCGAACACTGGCTCAGACCACCGCGTATACCACGCTCCACTCTAATCTTACGCCGGTGTACTTCAGCATCGCGTCCCACGTGAAACTCAGTAGCGTAAAATAATGCGCGGGATCCAAATCGTAACTTGCGATACAGTCGGTGCGGAAACTCTCGAATACGTCGGCGAGTCACAGCACATCTGTTTTCAAGTACAAATCGCTGTACTCGCCCAATGTCTGTACACGAAAAGTATTCCACACGTTCACGGCGTGCGCGTAATAATAATAATAATAATATTTATTCACGGGTACTACCCTTTGGTACAAACACGAGTAATATAATTTGGAATTAATTAATGATAACTTATATACTACGTAGGTAAAAGGTCGTCTACTAAGTTAACTATTGCGCTCGTGAACGTATATAGGGATCCGGAAAAAAAGTCAACCAGAGGTTCAACTTTGTTAGCAGACTTACATAGTCTATTGATAATTATACCATTACTGAAGGTAGTTTTGTAAGAATTTAGATGGAAGAGGGGAAGCCTTCTCAGTATCCTAGGTGGTACGTGTAGTTTGAAAATTGTCAATAACTCAATACAATGTATATAATTGTTTAGCAACTTATAAATGAATACCATATCGCACATAAATCTGCGTTGCTCAAGGGTACGCATTCCACTAAGCTTTAAGATCGGTTCGTAGTTATGACAGGTTCTAGAGAGGGGGGATCCGATTTTAAACGCGGCAAAACGCAGAAACTTATGCTGAACACTGTCCAGACATTTGACATAGCAATGGTGGTATGGGTTCCATATGCAGGAGCCATATTCAAGGTGTGGGAGCACAAGAGCAAAATATAGGATTTTAAGCGTCCGAAGGTTTTGGAAATCAGCTGTGGATTTCATAATAAAACCCAAGGCTCTTGACGCTTTGGATCTCATACTTGCGAAGTGCTCAGCAAAGGATAGCGCTGGAGAAAATATGATGCCAAGATTTACTATTGTCTGAACATTCTTTAAAATTATGTTATCGAGGGAGTATTGATAGGTTAACATTGTTCTTGAACGGTAAAAGTGCATAACATGACACTTGGTTGCATTTAAGAACATAGAGTTTGTTTGACACCATTTAGTGAGACGATGTAGGTCATTGCTCCGACGCGGCGCTATCGTTCAACCGATTATAAAACGCTTCGCGGGACGGTAAATACGTATCGTTCAGCTTGGTGTATGACGTCACTTAGTCGTAAGGGAAGACGCCCTTCCTGGTCAGGAGATTGAACTGATCGTCCGACAGGGATTGAAACTCGCGTCGTAGAATCGCGAGTCGTTCTTTAAAAAGGTCCAAAGCGAGTTTCTCCAGACTAGCGGCCAGAAACTTCAACGAATCTATGAATCGAAACTTCAATCCCCTCTTCCAATCGTTGTTCTCGGCGTCGATTCCCTTTACGTGTTTCGTGAACGATATATACCGCTCTTTCGTTACCGGCAGCAGGTCGATCTCCCCCTCAAACGCGGACGCCAACTCCTTAATCACGAAATGTGCGTCGTAGCCTCAAAGATTATGAAACACTACCGGTATCATGTACGATCGTTGAAACTGTAAGTTACACGGCACGTGGGACGAGCCTTGGTACTCACCCGTCGAATGGCAATGGTCGCGCACTTTTTTGTCCCCGTCGACAAAGAGTTGTCCGCACACGTGACACGCGATCGCTTCGTTAAAACTTCGCCACTGTTGTCTCGTCAACGAGTTCATTGGTTTCGCGTTCCGCAACCACGAATAAGCAATGTTCGCAAAGTCTCGAAGTTCTTGCACGAACCACTTCACGCACTCGGAGTCGTGACGATACGCGCGATAACGACACAGAGACGCGTCGGTGCAACAATGGATGTAATATTCCACGCTGTACGCTCTATGCTGCTGGTACGTGTACGTACGACTCTGCTCCGCAGGCTCAACGTCCTCCAGCATACATTCGAAGTCCGCGTACACGATGAATGCCGCTCGTTCCTTATTTTTGAAGTTCTTGAATTGCAACCATTTATCATCCACGGACGGCAATTCGACGGCACACTCGTTCAGACGCTGGCAGTCCACGGTGTGCTTGGTCAATTGTTCGGACGAGTAGAAGAAATTCAGACATCTACAACTATAACAGTAGCATTAATAATAGAACATAATAATCAATAATACCTCGATCGAAATATACCATATTTTACTCACCTTTCGCAAACGAATACTTTATGTCCGTGATTGCCGAGCTGCTTCGAAATCAGTCTCGACATGTTGCGAATGCATGCGAAATGATAATGTTGAGGCTCCTTGGGATCCTGCACCAGTAGCAGGTTCGCGTGTCTCTCTCACTTGTCCTTGGTCAAACGCAGAGGCACGCAGCTTCCGTCGGACCACGTGTACACGTTTACGAACACGTCGTTCAACCTTTCGAACTTGGTCAGCTGGTCCAACGTCAAGGGAAGAGTCATATCCTCCGTGCGAAGCACCTCCGAATAGTGTGGGCACGATGCGACCATACTCACGTTCATAGCCACGGGGTACAAACTGGCGACGACAGACCACAAGAAACACGCATTGTCTCTGCTCTTTACGTTCACAACCGCTTTTTTCAGGACAACGTCGTGCGGAAGCGGTACGTCACAACCGGCTCGAAGTGGATTATGCTTATTAATATTCACTAGAATATTTAGCACAGCCCTTAGGTCCATCCACTGTCGCGATCTTGAAACTCCTCGAGCATCA
Organism: Andrena marginata; assembly: GCA_963932335.1. Lineage (NCBI taxonomy): Eukaryota > Metazoa > Arthropoda > Insecta > Hymenoptera > Andrenidae > Andrena > Andrena marginata. The sequence goes on from OZ010663.1 coordinate 21,426,015, forward strand.
CTAGCGTGGCAGCGACCACGTGCTTCGAGTACCACTCGCGAACGTTCGATGTCATTAATAGTACGCGATTTCGCGTACCGAAACTTATCATCTTTGTATTCTCACTCAACATAAACTCCGCGTTAAAGTTCGTATCCACAGCCACGCTCTTATGTGTCGTGATAGCGTCCGTGACGCGCGAGATCACAGTTTGTCGAGCACCCTCTAAAAATAGGACGCGGATCGACGTGTCCCACGTTGATGACCGCACCGGTTGAAATGCGGCCTTTAAACGCAGATTCTACGTCTTCCCATACGACTTTGGGTGCCGTCGATCGACCCGAAACCCCGCAACCGACTCGCGAAAACTTTTCCCGCACGATCGCGCGCAATGTCTTTATTCGCGTGATCAGCGACACTAGGCGTTGTTTCACGACCAAGGACATTCTTCCGCTGCTCTGGTACTCGACGATGAGCTGCAGGCACGTGTCGCAATGATCCATCCAGTATCGGAATTCCGCAATAGTGTGTAAAAGCTTAGACATCTGAGACAAAACCCTGTACGTGTCCATGAACCCCTCCATGTGCGCTTATTCACAAAGAGTTCACTTCTTCACAAATAGTTAACATCCCAGACACGTTCGATTTCACCTGTTCTCTTGATGCGGCTTTTCCAGGTGATGCGATCATACTCGAAATCCGGAAATCGATATCTCAGCGGTGCAAGGACTCGCACGATCATCCAAAAATCGTGTCAGTTCCCGACTCAAGAACACATTCACTGGAATTGTTGTTGTGTCAGGACACAATACTTGCAGTACTTTGACCATTCCGTTCTCGATGTCATGTAGAAGCGTCAACGGCGTACACATGATCGCGGTAATGTACTCACAAGGAGAGGTTCCCAGGTGTCCGCCTCCGATTGCTTTGAATTTTGGATATGTTTTAGAGGACCGAAAAATAAGATATACGTGTTTTTTTATAGCGGCCCGTTTTCATATTTAGAGGGTGAAGCCACCCCCCAAAGTTATAAGATTTTCAGGTGTTCATCTCCGATTGCTTTGGTTTTTGGATATGTTTTAGAGGACCGAAAAATAAGAAGTACGTGTCTTTTCATTTTAGCCTGCTTGAATGTTTAGGGGGTGAAACCCACCCTTGAAGTTTATAAGAATAGTTGGTGCCCGCCTCCGATTGCTTTGGTTTTTGGATATGTTTTAGAGGACCGAAAAATAAGATACGCGTGTTTTTTTATAGCGGCCCGTTTTCATATTTATGGGGTGAAACCACCCCCCAAAGTTATAAGATTTTCAGGTGTTCATCTCCGATTGCTTTGGTTTTTGGATATGTTTTAGAGGACCGAAAAATAAGATACACGTGTTTTTTTATAGCGGCCCGTTTTCATATTTATGGGGTGAAACCACCCCCCAAAGTTATAAGATTTTCAGGTGTTCATCTCCGATTGCTTGGGTTTTTGGATAAGTTTTAGAGGACCGAAAAATAAGATATACGTGTCTTTTTATTTTGGCCTGCTCCAATGTTTAGGGGGTGAAACCACCCCTCTAATTTTCATACGGGGTACAAAATTGTGTCGAGTAAAACTTCAAATAAATTTCATTTGCGTCATAATTTACTGTATGGATGATGTTCTTGTCGTGAGTCACCCTTATCAGAGGGTAAACTACCCGCAATCCTTTCAATCCGTATTTAAGAGGCTTGAAAAGTGTCAAAAATGTCATCAAAAACTTAAAAACCATAAATACAAATTATTTTATGGTGACACATCAGTGGTTTTATGCCCTCCCATTGCTGCCGACAACCCCCTGTGAACAACCCCTAGTTAGTCAGCTACGTCGGGCTTACAGAATTCAAGCAGACTATTTTGCGAAAATTAACTGCAAAATGATGAAGGTAATTTCAATCTTGCTTAATGAGAAAATAGCCCCCAAATGCACAGTTACATTATTGTAAACAATGAAGAAATTTACTTACTGCATTAATTCTTTTTAACTTAAATTTTTAATCTGCATTTCTTACAAGATATATACAGTTTACGAAACGATCACTTAAAGTATTTGTATATATACTATCGGAGACCTTACGGTTCATATTTGTCACAAAAGTGGTATTCATGAAAAAAATGCTTTAAACAATATGCTTTTTTACACCAGGAGCATCTAACTATCGGTGTTTCATCGCAGAGTGCACATTTCATTTCCGTATTCTGTTCAAAAGCAAAGTCTACAGGATTCACAAAATCTCCTAACTTTTGTTCTGTGTATCCACTTTTATACCAAGGATACTGGAATAGATTTATACATCTGGGTGAAGATAATTGGTTGTGTACAAGTGATTGTAATTTAATTATATTATTTCTTAAATGAAGATTAACGTCATAGTCATGCAAAAGTACATCGTCGGAGAAACGCCTAACATAATTCTTCCACACCCTAAATCCATAAACATCTAGAGGTTGGATTTGTCCAGTGGTACCTTTTGGTATCATCTTCATTATAATTTCTTTACCCACTGGTGTCGCATCACGTACATCTTGTTCACAGTGCCCACTCCAAGAGTCTAGCAACAACACACTTGTTTGTTTGGTTTTAGGAAAAAAGACTTCTTCCAACCAGGTTTTGAAATGAGCTGCAATATTAAATTAAAATCCATCGTAACTACACATATATGTATAGTTAATTTTCATTATCAATAAGAATTATTCTCTAATTAAGATAATTTCAAAATATACATTACCAGATGTGAGTTTGCCAGATTTTGATGCCGTCACGTACACGTTCGTTGGCTTAAATAATGTTTTTTTAACTATTGGTCCAAATTCTCCATTTGCTTCTTGCAAGACCATAAAGAGGGGTGATAACAATCTTCCATCCGCAGTTATTGTTGGTTGTATTGTATAACTATGTGTCGTTGAAAATACAGATTGTACAACACATTCTACTTTTTTTGTGCCTTGCACTGCTAAGGTTCGTCCAGAATGTATTTCTAATTGAAATCCACTCTGGTCTGAATTATATATATTGCCAGGTCCGATTCTGGCACTCAAAGGCTTTACTTCCTGAACAAAGTTTGTAGCTCTGACTTTTAATACTTCATCGTCTTCTATTGTTGTGCGTGTAACAAATTTGGTTATTTTCCGTGAAACAATGCGATGAGCTTTTTTAAAATTATTTACCCATTTTCTAGAAGCTTTAAAAACCATGTTATCATTACCCTGCTCTTTATATGCCTTCAAAGCCCATCGTCGAATATCTCTGTTATGTAAAATATAACCGGCATCAATAGCTTCCCTCAAATTTTGTATTACATACTCGGAAATTTGTGCTAATCTTTCTCGTTTGGTTCCTCCTACTTCAATTTGATGAGCCCATCGCCGTAATTGCCGTTCAGATGTAACATATTTAAAATTATGTTGAACTGTATTAAGCTTACGCTTTTTTCCTCCGTCATTCCAAAATGCAACCGCTCTCCACTTATAGTCAACATCAACATCTTTATCACGTTGAGAAGAAACTCCTGTATATGTTTCTTCCGACCAATTTTCAACTTCACACTCTTTAAACTGATCCAGAAAGTCCAATGAAAACTCTTCCGAAACTTCGACTACATTAAATTCAAATATGCTATCAAGCAACATCTTTTGTATAGATTCTTTTAATTGTACTTCCTCCCTTGTTATAGGAGTTTCCATCAAGTACATACTTTGAAATGTTACTAATAATAAATTGATCACGTTCAGCGGATTAATAATCATTTTTAGTCGTGAGAACTGTAGTTGCAAATTCTGTGAACACGTGAAGCACTCGGATGTGACTGAAGAACAAACCAGTTTTCGAGAAGCAACGTACCGCAATCTTGCAGAAAATATCGCGTAACTCGATATAACTGCTATTTTTAGCGTCATAACATAAGCGCGCGGAAAAACATTCAAGTCAAATGCAGCTGACCATATATGTTCCATATGAAAGAAAACCGCTGCCAATTCATTGGCACTTGGCTTCTTCAATTTCTTTTTATTTTAATTTTAGCTTACTGAACTCCCATTGAAGGTATTTGTAATTATAGTGACAATTTAGAGCTCCATCTTTATAAAGTACTATTTATCTGAATTTCCTTTGTATTCGTTCAAAGCTTACGCTCCTTTGAAATATCTTATATAAGCCCGACGTAGCTGACTAACTAGGGGTTGTTCACAGGGGGTTGTCGGTAGCAATGGGAGGGCATAAAACCACTGATGTGTGACCATAAAATAATTTGTATTTATGGTTTTTAAGTTTTTGATGACATTTTTTACACTTTTCAAGCCTCTTAAATACGTATTGAAACGATTGCGGGTAGTTTACCCTCTGATAAGGGTGACTGACGACAAGAACATCATCCATACAGTAAATTATGACGCAAATGAAATTTATTTGAAGTTTTACTCGACACAATTTTGTACCCCGTATGAAAATTAGAGGGGTGGTATCACCCCCTAAACATTGAAGCAGGCCAAAATAAAAAGACACGTATTTCTTATTTTTCGGTCCTCTAAAACATATCCAAAAACCAAAGCAATCGGAGATGAACACCTGAAAATCTTGTAACTTTGGGGGGTGGTTTCACCCCCTAAATATGAAAACGGGCCGCTATAAAAAAACACGTATATCTTATTTTTCGGTCCTCTAAAACATATCCAAAAACCAAAGCAATCGGAGGCGGGCACCAATTATTCTTATGAACTTCAGGGGTGGGTTTCACCCCCTAAACATTCAAGCAGGCGAAAATGAAAAGACACGTATTTCTTATTTTTCGGTCCTCTAAAACATATCCAAAAACCAAAGCAATCGGAGATGAACACCTGAAAATCTTGTAACTTTGGGGGGTGGTTTCACCCCCTAAATATGAAAACGGGCCGCTATAAAAAAACACGTATATCTTATTTTTCGGTCCTCTAAAACATATCCAAAATTCAAAGCAATCGGAGGAGGACACCTGGGAACCTCTCCTTGTCAGTACGCTTAAGGTGCACGTCCTTATCTGCAACTATGCAATGTAATGTACATTTACCCGCAGTACTGTGTCGCGCGATATATCGTAACAATTGACGATGTTCGCGCGACAATTTCATAAATCCATGTTGAAAGATACTGATCCATGACGTCTCGGATAATGTCGGTGCGCTTAACGCGTTGCGGATCTTATGTCGTTCGATCGTCAGTGATTCGTCATCTAACTGCAGCAACGTCGATAAATAGTTCACCGCACCATCGTTATCGTCGTCGTCGGAACACGATGACGCGAGTAATGCATCTCGCGCGTCCAGTTCAGCGACTATGCATGCTTGTTTGCTTCGAACACACGTTCGCACTATTTCCACACTACTCATAAATAATGTCAAACGTTGTTGTTCCGATTCAGATACTTTTCGAGTCTTAAAATGTTTGCAGATGAGGCGTAAGTACTCGTCACATGATATGAACCATTCGTAACACTGTTCTTCGGTACGCAGCAGTGGAATCATCCCCCGCAACAATTCATACGAATTCACGAAATAGATTCACGATCTCCACCGAGCGACTGCTGGATTTAATATACTAGTCACCTACCGTGTCCGTGGTTCTTAAAACGCCATCGCACTATGTTTACGTCAGATGCAGTTCGAACGTATCCTCAAATTTTTTCCACCCTTACACGGTCGCTGTATACTACTCCCACGATTCAGATATAAACATACATTATCGCGCGGTGTAACGCCATGTTTACTACATGGGCTATCGCGACGATTAACTTACAGCATCCTCGATCATGAAAATACTCGGAACTCTACCACGAATAATTATCGCTTAGCTGTTCGCGTGAACGCAACGCCTAATTTATTGCTTCGGGGACATTGCGTTTTCTCGATGGTACTTCTTAGAGGTCCTGGTCTTGGGAAAAGTCAATGCTCAGATATAAACACACGGCATGGCGCGGTTCGTTCTATGATTTCTCACCCTCGTTCTCAGAAATTATCATCGAATGCAGTGTCGTGTTTATTCCAAGGGCTATCGAGATGATTGATTTATAATAATTATCGCTCTATATTTACATTATTGCACGTGTGGAGTAACGGGCCCGCGATTCAAATATTTCATTATCATTTCTCAGAAATCATGGTCCACCCTCTTCCTCAGAAATCATCATCGAAGACGCGATTTGAATTTCCACGAATCGGTCGCGGTCGCGCCTGCGCACCGATCCCCGCACGCGTACGGAGATTGCGCGGCGGCCACGCGCGCGAAAAGTACCTGAAACAACCAACAGGTGACGCCAACACGAAACGGCGGACCCAAAGTACCTTAAACGTCCAATAGGTGGCGCCAACACGAAATGTATGAAAAACCTGGAAAATTTACCAAGACGGGCCCAAATACTGACGCGAGCCCAAAGTACCTTAAACGTCCAATAGGTGAAGCCAATACGAAATGCGCGCTACGCCATTTTGAAATTTTGAAAATCCCCCCCCCCCTGTGACGTCACCCCCCTCACCAACGAACTCGGTGGACGCCATCTTGGAATCCCCCGCCCCTGTGACGCCATCACCCTCACCAACAAGCTCGGTACCACCCTCCCCGCCTCACCCCCTCGCCAAAACTTGATCCAGAATCGGCATAGCCTAACTAGTGTTAGTGGCGTATAAGATGTTTGGGAATTTTTGAATGCGTCTGACAGAGATAGAAGCAGTCAACGTTCGAGTGGCGCCCCTTTGCAAAGTATTCCCTTATCGTATCTTGTTTGGCGCATGCCACGTCATCAAAGATAAAAATGGAATTCGGAAGCGATTCGCTCGGTGGGATGACGTCACTGTTATTCGAAAATGTAAAGTAGCCAATTTCATCTATCGGAGTCAATAAATTCTCCAAGTACTTCTATTACGGCTGTTGCAACGTCTTGGAATACACGTACACGTTTTCGAAGCCGACGCCGTGAGGACTTCTCCACAAGCTGACTAGCACGTTGATCTTTCCACAATTTGGTGGACCAGAATTGACGCAGTGGATAGTGCTTGGTAGCATGCTCTGCCATGTCTGCGTCTTGTTTTCGAAGACATCATTTGCGATTTATCGTCAAAATTTGTCACGCGTATCGTCACAAGTTGTCATACGAATCGCATCCTCCCCGCGAACCGTAAAAATGATTTTGATACGTCGAAGCGTCCTATTTATAGGTCCACACCGAAACACGACAGCTCAGTATTCAAAGTGCTTCTGATCCCGGATAATTACGATATTCGAGACCTAACCTCTGAGCAGTTGAAATATATACCAAAGATTATTCTACTGCGAGAGTTTGGCAGACACATTAATCAGTTGTGGGACAGGCTCCCCGAGCATATAAAAGCCGATTCTGAGGTTCAGCAGTATCGCCGGTGCTTGGAACATTATAATCGTCCTTGGCAGCGAACGCATATCGACAGCCCAGCACCATTGATTAAAAACTGTGGCGAATGTCGTCGACGAGAGTAAAGAAAGGTTGTGGTTTGTTAAATCGGGCGAAAAACGCGCTACCTATCGAATTACATATTCCGGGATACCAGTTTTGCAGCCCAGGAACTCATCTGGCAAACCGATTGGCTAGAGGGGATCAAGGCATCAATCCGTTGGACGCAGCGTGTCGCGAACACGATATTGCGTATTCGCGTAGCAACGACCTCGGTGAAAGGCAAGCGGCAGATAACGTTCTCGCTGAAAAAGCGCGAAAACGAATCGTTGCGCGAGACTCGACACTGGGTGAAAGAGGTGCTGCTACAGCTGTTTGGGCAGCTATGTAGGCCAAGACGAAGATCGGAATGGGGATGAAAACAAAAACCCGCAAAAGGACTCCAAGGAGAGCACCGAAAAAGCGGATTCGTCCGGTAGCAAAACGGGGTGGTATATTACCACTTCTACCGTTGCTAGGTGTTCTCGGATCATTGGTTGGCGGAGCGGCGGGGATCGCCAAGGCGGTAAACGATAATAAGGCGGCGCAACATCAGCTGCAGGAAATGCAACGTCATAATCGCTCCATGGAAGGTCGGGGACTTTATCTCGCACCGTACAAGCGCGGACAGGGAATATCGAAACGAAAAAAAAAAACGCCGAAAAGAAAATAAAAATGCCTGCGGGCGTAACTACCGATGCACAATTGGAGGAGTTGGCAAAACGTATGCATATTCCATTCTTTAGAGGCGTTTTTATGCGTAACGCGTTACCAGCTGGAGGAGTACGTCCAAACGGGAGCGGTATCATAAATTTGGACAATGTCGAAGGGCCTGGGACTCATTGGGTGGCGTACGCGCAGAGAGGGTGTCGAGCTATATATTTCGACTGATTTGGGAATCTTCGGCCGCCTATGGAATTGGTAAAATATCGGGATAAGGATGCTGTGAAAATTGAATACAATCGAACGTCTTATCAGAAGTACGATCAGAGCAATTGTGGACAACTATGTCTACGCTTTCTACAAACAATCAGCGCCAAATTTAAGGATTGACTTCCCACCACTCTGATTCAGTACTAATCGAGAAGTTCGAGCGGAATATGTCGTTCACATTCACTCTAACGGGCAAGAGTAGCACCCTCGCGGTGAGCTAATTTCCACCCATAGTGTTGGGACTGCGCACGCGCCTATGCGACTCCGCGTCCCGGCAGAGGGCGCAGGGAGTCGACAGTTCAGCATGGAAGGCAGGCACGGTTGCTGCGTGATCACGCGCCTCCATACTAGTCTCTGTATTATTATATTCCTTTCTTGCTATTATTATACCACGTAAGTGTACATCTCGGTGTCAAGAGTTTTCCTTCTTCTCCCACCTATTCCCGAGTCACGTCGGACCTAACACATAGATTTGAGCGACGATGAATACGAACTTGGTCTAGCAACCTTGAAACTTATCACACAATAACGAACATCGACTCGAGCAACGATAAATTCTACTTCATCGTAATCTATGATATCAACAACAGCGCCGACACCACTCATGAATACATTACGATTCCCCACGGCTCCTACGAACTGGACGCCATTGCCAAGTACCTGAAGCAGCGATTACTCGACGGTATCCTCAAAAAAATCTCGGTGGTACCAATGACAGCAACGATGACGGTGACAACGATGCATATCCTATAGTGTTGCGTCCGAACAACAACACCATGAAAAGCGAGCTGTACTGCCGGTTCACCGTAGACTTTACAAAACCCAATAACATTGGATCGCTATTGAGATTCTGGACGAATCGGGTATTAGAACCAGGACGATGGTACGCATCGGACGATCCAATTAATATCATGAACGTGAACATTATTCGCATAGGATGTAGCGTGACCGCTGGCGCGTACAACAATGGGCGACGTGTACATACGATACATGAATTTTCTCCGAGAGTTCCACCAGGATATAAGATATCGGAAACGCCCGCACAGATCATTCAGCGTCCAATCACCGCACAGGTCATTACGTATCCGACGATACGCGTTGTGGATCAAGACGGACGATTGCTCGATTTTCGAGGTGAAGAGATTACCATCAGACTGCACGTACGACGACGATGATAATACGTGTGGTGCGAAAGAAAGAGATGCTTGTATTGAACGACTCCTGAAACCCGTTTCTTCTAAGTGAAATTGTTTACAACACCAACAACTGCAACAACTCCGATCACGCTAAAAAGAAGATGCTCAGTGCTGCGAACATTGCATTTTTGAAATCTTTGGGATTCAGTGTGCGCATTTAAGTTGAAAAAAATGGCTGATATTCTAAGCATTGCAGGGAAGCCGACGTTTGATGATCGCATCGTCAAGCTCGAGACTCACACATACAACCCATACGTCAACACGACGTTTAGATACAGCGATGAGATAAGAATACCGATACAGCAGCAGGATTTATACACATTACCTGTATGAGGAAAGTTTCCTCTATGTGGAGGGGAAATTGAAGATAAATAAGCCAAACGATGCATTAACGGTGATGTTGGGAAATAATTGTGTGGCGTTCTTATTCGATGAGATTCGATACGAGCTGAATGGCGTGGAGATTGATCGCAACAGAAACGTTGGAATAACTAGCACGCTTAAAAACCATGTATCGCTGTCATCGGACGAAGACAAAAATGTGGAGAATGCCGGATGGGGCTTGAAACGACGCGATGGGTTAATAGTGAAAAATCATTTCAATTTTTGCGTCCCACTCAAATATTTGTTGGGATTTTGCGAGGACTACAAACACATGATTATTAATGCGCGTCACGAATTGATTTTAATACGATCGCGGAACGACAACAATGCTCTGATAGGATCACCGATGTTGGAACCAGAAGCTGAATTACATAAACTACAATGGCGGATGCCTCATGTGAAGCTGAACGACATTAATAAGCTATCGTTGTTACGCACTTTGGAAAGTGGACAAAACCTGAGCATTTGTTTTCAATCGTGGGATCTGTACGAGTATCCTCTCTTACAGAGCACAATCAATCATTCGTGGGCCGTGAAGGCATCTGCACAGCTGGAGAAGCCGCGATGCGTGATCCTTGCTCTACAGACTGGTCGAAGGAATGTGATGAGCGACGACGTTACTAAGTTCAACAACTGTAAATTGACCAATTTAAAACTTTTTCTCAACTCGGAATTTTACCCATACGATGACATGAACATGGACTTTGACAAGAATAAGCATGCCATCTTGTATCACATGTATACGCAATTCAGTAAATCGTATTATGGACATAGTTGCAAAGAGGCATTATTCACCGTGGCTTAATTTTTACAATTTGGCCCCCTAGTGGTGATTGATTGCTCGCGACAAAATGAGTCGATCAAGAATGGCACCGTGGACGTGCGCATAGAATTCGAGTGTAAAGAGATTGTGCCGATAAATACTACAGCCTACTGTCTGATTCTGCACGATCGGGTGGTTGAATACAATCCACCGACAAACGTGGTGCGCAAAATGAATTAAATTGCCACGCTACTTGCCCGCCCTCTCCTGTGTCAAATTCGCACAAAATGTCTTCGTGAAAATTGAGATGCTTTACGAGAAAGACTGCATTCTCCCGTCTGTCTTGGAAGCGAGCGGACCTCTAAATTGTACCGATAATGGCTGTACCAACATTCGTTCACCTGCAAGGGTTCATCGTCGATGGAAGATTTGTTGCGAAGGAAGTGGCTGTCCTATGCAAGGGTACAATTCTCTCGCACTATATTTTTGGGAGTCCTATGCCACAATTTCTTCTTACAAAATCCGACAAATCAAGCATTCGGTGGTTGGTGTCAAAACATCATGGACTACGGTGGGACGATGGAGACGTTCCGTACAGTATGGCTAAACAGGTAATTACGAAAGCTGTAGCTGATGCGATCGACGAAGTAGATGACACATCCCATATAGTATACGTTAAAGGGCTGCAGAAACGCGACTGGCTTGCGGATTTCCTCAATGAAAATACGAGAGCGGACGTGATCATCGAGACGCTGGACATTGAATACGAGGATATCAAATCCCTAAATAAGCTAAATGTAGTTAATACTCTGCGTTGTGGCAGACACGCAAAGCACTGTGCCTTGCAAAATGTATTTAAAATATTCAATTGGTGGTCTAAACGCCAGAGAGAAATGCTTAAATAAAATATAATCAATTTTTAATGCATAAATGTTTTTTCTTCACCCTCCCCAACCTCCTGCATGTACGCTAGCTTAAGACGATAGTTTTAATTATTATGTGGAAGCCGTTCGATACCCGTTCGATACCCGTTCGGTACCCGTTGAAAGCCGTTCAAAGCCGTTCGATACCCGTTCAATGCCGTTCAATACCCGTTCGATATACGATCAAAGTGGTACGGAAGACGTTCGATATGCGTTCCTAGTGGTGCGAAGACGTTCTCTACACATTCAGATTGATATGGTCGAGCCGATTTTACACTGACACAATCACGGGAATGAAAGGGAAAGAGTATATGATCGTTAAATTTTAACACAAAAGTGGGCAATAAATTAAATTATTATTATACCTTTTATTTTTATATTGTATTGTATTTTTATATTTTTTATATTTTTATATTTTTATTTTTATACTGAATTTTTATATTCTATTTATATTCTATTTTTTTTCTTTTTTATATTATATTTATTATTTAATTGTATTTTATTTTTTTATTTTATTAAATTGTATTTTATTTTATTATTTTAATTTATTTTCTTTTATTTTATTATATTCTTTTTTTTATTATATTTCTTATTTAATTGTACTTTCTTTTCTTTTATTATTTTATGTTATTTTATTTTATTTTCTAGTTTAATTGTACTTTTATATTTTTATTGGGGAAGAAGTGTGAATCAAAATAGAGCAGATAAGTAAAGACATCCAGGAACAAGAAAGAGAGATGAAAATAAAAGAGTCGAAATTCCTAAGAGAATTGAGAGAGGTGGTAAGGAAACCAGGAGATAAGCCGAAATACTTATGAGGAAAAAGAAAAATGGGGAGGATAATTAGAACGGATAGAAAGATTCATAAAGGGTAGTGAAACAAGGGCATGCAAATATTGGCTATCAAAAGAAGGAAGGATATGTAGGCTTTGTAAGAAAGTAGCAGAAACAGTGAAACACGTGATTGAAGCATGTGAAGTAAGTGGAGAGAGTGGCCGAGTATATGATCGTTAAATTGTAACACAAAAGTGGGCAATAAATTCAATTATTATTATTATTATTATATTTTTCTTTTTATAATGTATTTTTATATTAAATTTTTATACTTTTATTTTATTATTTTATATTTTTATATTCTATTTATATTCAATTTTTATATTTTTTATTTTATTATTTTATTTTTCTATTATATTTATATTGTATTGTATTATATATTCTATTTTCTATTTTAATTGTATATTTATATTTTTATATTCATTCATATTTTTTTTATATTGTATTTTATTGTATTTTATTTTATATTTACATTGTATTGTATTTTATTCTATATTATTATTTTATTTACTTATTATTATTATTATTATTATCGTTTTTTTTGTAACAATATATTATCATTTTTTAAACGTATATTATTTGTCAATTTTATTCACCCGTCTTCCTCCTCGCCACCTAATTTTAAGATTCAGCGTTTCAAAATTATTATTTCTCTGCGTTGGGGCAAAATATTCTGCCGATGCTGCATAATGGTTTGGAAAAATATTTGGGGGTCACCCCCTCTCTCTGAAAAATTTTTTTTGGTGTGGGCCAAGGCCTAAAAGAGACTTTTCGGGGGTCATTCCCCTTCTGAAAAGTTTCCGGCGTTGGGCCAGGTCTCTGCGGAGGCTCGGTCCGCTCTGATCCCCTCCATCATCGCGGCTTCCCCCACTCCGCGGCTCGTGCGCGCCACCGGTCTTCCTCTCCCCACAGGCCCCGCGCTCCCCCGCGCGCCCTACCTCCCCCCCGCCCCCGCGTTCCCCCCAGAGGACCTGGGATGGTATCCCCATTGCTATACTACTGTCCTCGCCGTCAATAATCCTAGCGGCTCCCTGATTTCGCATCAGGTTCGTTCGCGCCCGTAACTAACAAACTCATAAAACGTATTCCTTGGGAAATACCCTTCTCGCCGGCCTCTCGCGTTGCCGTAGCCCCGGCTCGTAACACACGATAGACGCTGCTCGCAACGTACCATAATAATGTACACATGTCTATATACTTTCCCAATAAATATAAGACTTTTACATACGAATACCTGTATTATCTGATACCTTACACGATACCTGCGGTAGATGTAACTTATCCTAAAATTAGCGTTAAATTCTCCTGCAATGAAACTGTACTCGTATACCCGTAAATCACATGAGCTATGCAATGTCGATACATCTATATTTCCACTCGCATAGCATATGCGCATTATTCTCGGATGTGTACCTTCCATTGTTACAGTTATATTTTTTTGACACGGTTGTCGCGCGATAGCAAAATGTGGGTTTCGATTTACATCTTCTTCTTGTGCGCATAATAATACTAACGTCCGTGTTTTGTCAGCTATCGCGGACGTGATCTAGCCTTCGGACGATAAAAGCGCCTCGGTCCGCTTTGAAATGTCGTGGTTCCAAGACTTCGTGCGTACGAAACTACCACGCATTATTCTCGGAAGTGCACCTTCCATTGTTACAGTTATATGTTTTTGGTACGGTGATCACGCCATAACCATGCAGGTTTCGACTTGCATCTTCTACGCGTCATACCGCCGTATGTTTTTTCTAACCTCCGACGGAAAAATGAATATAGACAGAGAGGTAGACGAAAATATCGTACCTCTCTCGCACTCCTTGTTCGAACGCCGCTATCGCGGACGCAATCGCTCCTTTGGACGATAGAAGCGCATCGGTCCGCTTTGAATTTTCGCGGTTCAGAGATAGCGCCCACACCGGTGCTGCCCAGCATTCTCGGAAAATGACGTTCCATCGTTACAGGTATACGTTTTTGGTAGGGTGTTCGCGCGACAGCAAAATGTAGATTTCGACTTGAATCTTCTACGCGTCATACCTTCTTATTCTCGGAAGTTAACCTTCGATACTTTCACGTTTTTGCGCGGTAATTACGCAATAGGACTATGTAGGTTTTGACTTGCATCTTCTACGCGTCATACCGCCGTATGTTTTTTCTAACCTCCGACGGAGAAATGAATATAGACAGAGAGGTAGACGAAAATATCGTACCTCTCTCGCACTCCTTGTTCGAACGCCGCTATCGCGGACGCAATCGCTCCTTTGGACGATAGAAGCGCATCGGTCCGCTTTGAATTTTCGCGGTTCAGAGATAGCGCCCACACCGATGCTGCCCAGCATTCTCGGAAAATGACCTTCCATCGTTACAGGTATACGTTTTTGGTACGGTGTTCGCGCGACAGCAAAATGTAGATTTCGACTTGAATCTTCTACGCGTCATACCTTCTTATTCTCGGAAGTTAACCTTCGATACTTTCACGTTTTTGCGCGGTAATTACGCAATAGGACTATGTAGGTTTTGACTTGTATCTTCTACGCGTCGTACTGCCGTATGTTTTTCCTGACCTCCGACCGACAGAGGAATAGAGACAGAGAGAAAGAGAGAGAGAGATATCCCGTCGTTTTGAATTGCATCTCCGACGCGTCATACCTCATTATTCTCGGAAGTTGAACTACGAACATTATATTTTTTTGGAGCGATAACTATGCAGGTTTCGAGTTGCTATCGACTTTCCCCCCCCCCCCCATGTGTGTGTGTGTGTGTACGTGCGCGCGTGCTGTGTGATTGAGTGTATGTGGGTGTATGCGAGTGTGCGTTCCCCCTCCACCTGCTCCACGGGCCGTCTTCCCTCACCACTGGCTCATTCCACCTCCATGGGTCGCATTCCCCCACCCGCCTCCCCCTAGCCACCGGTACCGTACCACTCGCCCCGCTTCAACCCCTCGCCCTGCGTTGGTCCAGAATCGGCTTAGTATATCTACTGCGTTCCAAGCCAAATTCAATAAGGTTTAATGTATACACTTTACTTCCACTGGTTTTCGAGATATTGCACTTGCAAATTTACTGACTTTCACTGGAAGAAAACTCGCTGTGTACTTCTGAAATCCCGAACATTTCTCACTTCATAATGGTATTCCAAACCCTTCTATTATCGAAAACCATATTAAAATTCAATGAGGCACTGCGGGCTGTTGTCCTCGTCACGGAGTACCAGGCCGCATCCTTTGGCGGGCGTTGCTCCAGAATCACGCTGTACCTGTACTAAGGGGAAGTAGGGGAATATGACTCAATTTGCAACTTCAATCGTCTTTTATTTCGCACTTTCTTCTGCGCTCGGATGACCGGTTGGGTTCCAGCTAGGAAATAGTTATAAATTTTTTCTTTGATCATAATAATTTCTTATTCGCATATTGTTGCGAGCACCCTATGGATGGGAATCGATGACCTGCTGGTGCTCGCGACCGGGATAAAAGGACAGCGACAAGAAGGCAATCGGATCGATCGCCTGTCAAGCTGTCAATCGAGAGTCAGTCGCCATTGCGAATAGACGTACCGATACTTCGATTGCTATATATTAGAGATTACATTTCAGTTACTGGTGTTGTACATGTTCTGTTCCTCCTGTTGTATATTAAATTATCATTATGCCAAACCAAAATTATAACACTGGTGTCAGAAATGGGATATCCACTCGCGCATCTGCGGCCTCTACGAACCCTTTTCCTGCAGCGACAGGCGATGCCTCTATACAGGAACTGTTCACCTCCCTCCAGCTAAGCATCGTGGGACAGATGCGGGAACAGCGGAGGGACGACGAAGCCCGCTGACAAAGGGAAGACCGACGGACACAAGCAGCTTTCGAGGCGCGCATGTCGAACATAGAAGAACGAATTCAGGTCGTAACCGCCTCGTTACAGAACGGCCACAGTTCGGTTGCCGGTGGCGCGAACCATTGGGGTGTGGAGAATGCGCCTGATGTAAATAGTGTTTCCCCAGCGCATGTCCCCGCAACCGTCAATGCGCCCGCCGCGGCCTCTTTGTCGGAACCGCGTGTCCTCAGTTTGGGACACGCTGTGAAACCGACAATGTTTGATGGGAAAAATTCGTGGGAGGAGTACAAGGTACAATTTGAAACGATCGCGCGCGCAAATAGGTGGAATAACCAAAGAAAGGTTACGGACTTGGTCGTTTCCCTCGAGGGTGCCGCGAAGAGCGTCCTTACGACGTTCTCCGCTGCCCAATGCGAAAGTTTCGCGGAATTGGTTTCGGCGCTCGAATTCCGCTACGGGGCGAAAAATCTGTCCAATTTGAACTACGTACTCTTCCAGAACCATAGGCAGCGGAAAGATGAAAGCATCTCCTCGCTCGCCACCAAAATTGAACGTTTAGCACAGTCCGCGTTCGCCGACAGCCCGATAGAAACCGGCGACAAACTCGCCACGTCTCAATTTGTTACGGCATTGTCGAGCTCAGTCATGCAGCGGGAACTGCAACTCGACGGGTTCACGACCCTAAGAGCCGCCGTAACCAGAGCTCTAGAAATCGAGGCCGTTTGGGCGATGCCTCGCGGCCCCGCGGTCGAATCACGAAATAGGTACTCAGAAAAACGGAAGGCTAACCCCTCGGACAATTCAAAGTACCCAGAAAAGAGTGAGAGGCCCAACAAACCCGAGGATCGAACAGAATACCCACCAAGAACCTGCTGGCTCTGCGGCAAAACGGGTCACCTGCAAAACGACTGTTTCAAGACCAAGAACGGCCCCTCCAAAGAAGCCCAACAAGGGAAAGAGGAAGAGGACGGCTTACTAGGGGAGACGCCGGACCGTAAGGAACAGTCCCCCGGTCGTCAAGAGTGTGGCGATGCAGGAGGCGACTGGGCGTCAATGGAATCCGTCCGATGAAATTTACGTATGTGGAAAAATCAGTGGAAAACTCTACAAGATTTTCCTAGATACAGGTTCTCCTATCAACCTTCTGAACAAAGAGCTGTGTGCGTCGAAGGACATCGCGCGGACAACACTCGACATTCGCTCCACTACTGGAGAGAAAGTGAAAGTGTTTGGTAAGAAGAACCTGGAAGTCAGCGTTGGAGGACTCTCGAGTGTAGAATACTTCTACGTCGTCGACATGGTGGGAAAATGCATCTTGGAAGCGGCGTTCCTGAGGAAACACCGTTGCAACATTGACCTTTCCCGGAATGTGCTGTGCCTTCCCGGCGAATCGGAGATACGCTTTGGTGAGCCGAGAGCCGAGGAGAAGAAACCAGAAGGAGAAAGGGAAACGGTCGTCCCACAGCATTTGAAAGAGCTGTATACACGTTGCTCGTCAGGTTTGTCAGAAGGACAAAAGAAACTATTTGCGGAATTACTTTACGAATTTCAGGATGTTTTCGCCACGGATTCGAGTCAGAATGGGAACTGCGAATGGTTTAAACACATCGTCAACACTGGAGATTGTCCGCCCGTAAAACAGGCGCCCCGGAGGCTGCCTCTACACCGTCGAGCAGAAGTGGAAGAGCTGCTCAGGAAGATGTTGGCGCAGGGCGTAATCGAAGAATCTCGGAATCCGTGGTCTTCTCCGATCGTCCTCGTGAAGAGGAAGGATGGAAGCATACGGTTTTGCGCGGATTTCCGTCGCCTGAATGAGGTTACCAAGAAGGACTCGTATCCTCTGCCCCGTATCGAGAATACCTTGGACGTCCTCGCCGGATCCCCATGGTTCTCGACTGCGGACTTGCAGAGTGGGTACTGGCAAATCTCCATGGACGAGAAGGACTGAAAGAAAACCGCGTTTTCAGTGGGGACAGGACTGTGGCAGTGCAAAGTGATGCCCTTTGGACTCTGTAACGCCCCTGTAACATTCGAGCGACTGATGGAGGACGCACTTCAACATCTAACCTGGAAAATCTGCTTGGTTTACTTGGACGACATCATCATCTACGGGAATGATTTTGAGCAGGAACTCGAACGCCTACGGACAGTGTTTTCACGTTTACGTCAAGCTGGACTATTGATGAGACCCAAGCAATGCTCCTTCTTCTGCCGAGAAGTATAATATCCGGGCCACATCGTCGCGGAGAGTGGAGTCAAGACGGATCCGGAGAAAATTAAAGCCATTTCGGAATGGCCACAGCCGAAGAACGTCACGGAATTAATAAGTTTCTTAGGATTGTGCACATACTACCGAAAATTTGTAAAGGATTTCTCCAAGATCGCCAAACCCCTGCATCGCCTCACCGAGGCCAAACAAAACTACAAGTGGACCAAGGATTGTCAAGAAGTTTTCCAAGAGCTGAAGAAGAAACTAATCGCAGCCCCGGTGCTGGCCTACCCAGTGGTAGACAAGGACTTCATTCTAGACACGGACGCCTCCAACTTCGCCAAAGGTGGCGTCCTCTCACAGGAACATGAAGAACAGGAAATGGTCGTGGCTTATTTCTCTAAGACCTTAGGAAAAGCGGAGAGGATCTACTGCATCACCCGGAGAGAGCTACTGGCAGTAGTGAAATCCATCGAACACTTCCATCACTACCTCTACGGACGAAGATTCCTCATAAGAACAGACCACGCGGCGCTTCGCTGGCTGTTGACTTTCAAGCGCCCTGAAGAACAGGTTGCCCGTTGGATCGAACGACTACAGGAATACGACTTCGAGATTCGCCACCGAGAGGGGAAATCCCACGCAAATGCCGATGAACTTTCACGAAGACCTTTGAGCGAAGAAAACTGTATGAACTGCAATCGACTGGAGAAGAAAGAAGCAGAAGAAGAATTACATACCACGAAGAAAATTCACAGAATATTTTGCGATGAAAAGAAGACCGAATGGAAACGAAGTCAAGAAAAAGATGAAGAAATTGGCTTCATCCTTAAAAAGAAAAGGGAAGGAGAGAAGCCCGTCTGACAAGACGTCGCTCATTTCTCCCCACACTTGAAATATTTCTGGTCAATCTGGGATTCGCTGGAAGTTCACGAAGGTTTGCTTTTTAGGAAATGGGAGTCCCACGATGGTGCAACGACCTCGTGGCTTCTGGTGGTGCCATGCGAAAGGGTTTCAGAGGTACTGAAGGAGTTCCATGATACGCCAGCATCTCGACACTTCGGAGTGTATAAAATCTTGGCGAAGATCCGCCAACAGTTCTTCTGGTGTACGTGGCGACAGGACGTTCGAGAGTGGTGCCGGCGGTTTGACACGTGTGCGGCGAAGAAGGGACCACGCCAGAGGGGAGCAGGGAACCTGAAAGTGTACAACGTGGGAGCTCCGTTCGAGAGGCTTGCCCTGGACGTTGTGGATCCGTTCCCGGGGTCCTAGGCCGGGAAGAGGTTTATGCTGGTCGTGGCGGACTACTTTACCCAGTGGACGGAAGTAATCGCGATTCCAGACCAGCGAACTGTCACAGTGGCAAGAACTCTTCTGCACAACGTAGTATGTCCTCATGATGTACCTTTGGAGATACACACGGACCAAGGAAGGGACTTTGAATCCTCCGTCTTCAAGGAATTGCTGAAGCTGCTTGAGTCAGGAAAACGCAAACAACTCCCCTGCATCCTCAATCCGAAGAGCTGGTAGAACGCTTGGACAGGACATTGCTCCAATATCTTGCAATGTTTGTTTCAGAGCACCAGCGGGATTGGAACGAGTGGATTCCCATGTTCCTCCTCGCTTATAGACCGGCACGGCATGAGGTTTCACAATTAACACCACCGATGATCCTGTATGGCCAGCAACTCCGTCTACCCCTGCAGTTATCGAGAGGACTGCCCCCAGAAGTAGAAGAAGACGAGGGCATCGAACAAGGATATTCCGAATGGATCCGGGGAAAAATGAGGATCCACGAATTTGTTGGACGCCGTCTGGATATCTACAGTTCGAAGATGAAGTCATTGTACGACAATCGTGTTCACGAAGTGGAATTCCAACTAGGAGAACGAGTGTGGTTGTTCCAACCACGAAAAGTGAAAGGAAAGTGCTCGAAACTGCAAGCGGATTGGGAAGGCCCCTATACGGTGGTGGACAAAATCAATGACGTCATCTATAGGATTCAACGCTCACCTAGGAAGAAGTACAAGGTGGTCCACGTGCGCTGCCTTGCGAAATACGAAGGGCAATTGCAAGAGGAATGAAGACGTTGAGGGGCACCACCAGGACTCAAGAAAGAAGATTAGTCTAAGATAATCTGGTGAACTGGGCGCGGAGCCTGCCTTCGTAGCCCGGCCTCCTTTTCTTCAGTCTGTTTCAGAGAACACGATACACCACGACGAGGGACAAGGTATCGGGGGATTGCCATCGAGACTCGGATGCGACCCCGAATTCCCCGAATGTGCCACAATAGCGTGGTGCTTCGCAGCGAGGCGCGGACATACGTGAAACCGCCTCGCTAGCCCCCCTGGTAGCGAATACTCTGTGCCCCGGGCGTGGCACCGGTGTGGTGGAACTCAGGGGGATCCCCAGATAGCGGTACGCAAGGGGTGGACAGCAGACGGGAAATGGTGTCCCCTTTCACCGGACGAACGTGCGACGCAGTTAGACGGATCGGTCGGTGGGAGGGGGCATCGCGGAGACGGGGGCGTTGAGGATCTACAAAGAACGGTCCCCTGGAGCAGCACCAGACGCCAAGAAGAGGAATGGGGCCATCGTGAAGTCAAGGCTTAAGGATTGGAAGAAGACTTGAAGAAAAAAGAGCGAAGACAGCCAGGGTGGACGAGTTCGGTGGCTGGACTGGGGGCCGATCCGCTCCGTTAGAGGACTGGACTACCCCACTCGTCTCTGCCCAAGAAGAAGATGCGCCGTCGGAGAAGACGAAGTCCTTGCAAGAAAAAAATGCACAGGTTTGAAGACGCAAGTGGAGGGTAGAGACGCGTGGATACACGTACCCACACCTTGCCCAGGGTTTTTGGGTGGTTTTCCTTTGGGCGTGAAGGCGAATGCCGATGCGTCGGTCGGAAGAGGGGGAAGCAATGTTGCGAGCACCCTATGGATGGGAATCCATGGCCTGCTGGTGCTCGCGACCGGGATAAAAGGACAGCAAGAAGAAGACGATCGGATCGATCGCCTGTCAATCTGTCAATCGAGAGTCAGACGCTGTTACGAATAGACGTACCGATACTTCCATTTCTGTATATTAGAGATTACATTTCAGTTACTGGTGTTCCTCCTGTTGTATATTAAATTATTATGCCAAACCAAAATTATAACATTATTATAACCTTCCTCTGCAAAATACGTATTTTCACCTTTGCTCGCATGATATATGGGCTCAACAATGAAAGGGTTAAATATCCAGTGTTTTTTTTTGCCCTTTTTGTATCAATTAAATGCGTGTACATGAAATCGGTATGTTTTTATATAAAAAAACATTTGTGAGCTTTTTGAAGCAACTACCAAGTATACGTGGTTGCGTTCCATGCGAACCCGGTAACATCAGTTCACACAATAGCGGAAAATTGGGACTTATTCACGCCGACTGTAGAGCGCTAGTCGCATTTAGGGTGTCGCCTTTCAAATTAATGAAAGGGCTGACATATTGAAAATTGTTGTTCGCAAAGTGAAACTGTTTCAACTGTGTACGAACTTGAAACTTTATTGTAATATAAGATAGACTTGTTCTGCAACCGATCGGGCAGGCATTACGAGACGAAGAGATGACGTCTCCTGCTTGAGGCGCGATGCACGCTCGCACTCGCCTTGGGTTGTTTTTCGGCGAACACCATGGCGATCTTTACACGCGGCGCGGAAGGACGCATACATATGACCATGCGCTGAGGTCCAACAATGCGTCCAGCACGGCAGTGGTTCCCATTCAGATGGACGACTCAACATACCGCTCCCCTTGAACAATTTCGTTCAACAGAATGGAGCGCGTAGGTACGGTGCGAATGCTTGGTGCCGATTACAAACACGCAGAAGATTAAATTAACGCAACATTGTGAAGGTAGGTTGCAACTTATGAACTAGTACCTTATATCTAGCAATAAAACATTGGGAGTATATACATGGGTGATGCCGTGATTGAACTTTATGTACAATCAGGAGATTCCATATCTATCAGAAGCGGCGCGATGCGCTTCAAGCAGTGCTTGTACTCTCCGCGCGTGGTCTTGGCCGTCACGACGCCGATGACGGCCGATGTCCAAGTAGCCAGCTCAACAGTGGTGTGGTCTTCTCGCGAACGACTACCAGCGTACCCAACGGAATGTCCTGGGCCAGACTTGTGTGCCACTTCTTGCGAACCGTCTGCCCCTATAAATATTGATTACATCATCGGGTCCAATAATGATTTTGAATCCTAGTGCGAACTACAGGGAGAATAATGGAATCGCGCGTCGTTCAGTACGATTGTTTATTACGGGAGAGATCACAACGACGACAGCCGAAGCGTGCACACGATCTTATAACCTGCCGTGCTGGCGACTCCTACCGGCACACAGCGGAACCCGAAAACAGTTTCGCCGCACCAATAAGTCAGTACATACACAACAATGATTTCTCATTTTCTGGACGTTTTCCCAGGCTGATGAACGCCCGATCGGCACCGTAGAGAAATCGTAATCGGGGATACATGTTAATGGGGCGCCAATGAGGAAGTGCGTGGGGGTGAGCGCAGTCAGGTCGTTTGGGTCGCACGACATCGGTGTTATAGGGCGCGAATTGAGGACGAATTGATTCCCCTGGACAGACGCGCTTCCTTCACGCTTTCCGTCGTCGTGGATGATGCTCAGCAGACCTTTTAGCGTTGGCTGATTCGTTGGCCTAGACGTTATTCCTGGATGTTCGGGAGTCTCCTTTCGCCGAGAAGATTTATCCCGAGCCCAAGACAAAATTACCGGTTCTCGATTGAAAATTAGAAGATCTTTCCACGAAACGCATTCGTCTCCGAATTACAGAAAAGGATCGATAGCCAATAACGTACTCACTTTGAAATTAAGACTGTTTAATTGTCGGCGCACTCGAGAAACGAGATATACCGCGTCGTCGTTACTAGAACAATGGAGCTCTCCATTAGGAGATATTAATCGGCGATAATGAGGGGGCCAACCGTCCTCCCTCCGCGGCACCCGCGAGAACCGAGCTACTCGGTCCACCCGGAGTCTCGCGGGACGCGAGGGGCGCACGACCGCCGATGCCTCGTTCCCGCCGTTCGAGCGCTCGTGTTCACTACATGAGTGTTATAAAATGTCTGTACAAATAATATCAAGTAATATGAGGATAAGTATAAGAATAATATAAGATAGTATAAGTATAGCATAAGGTAGAATGAGAATAATATGAGATAGTATAAGAATAGCATAAGATATAATGAGAATAATATAAGCTAGTATAAAGATAGTGTAAGAATAAAGAAATAAAGGAGCGATAAATCGAATCGTGGAGCGAGGCCTAGAGCCGAAGCTCTTTATACTATCCATTTCCTAAACACTGGCGAATGAAATGCTCTGCTGACACCGTCGAATTCGCCGGTCCTTGTGTTGGATGCAGCGTCCTGTGCGCTGCTGTCTCCAGACTGGATTGGCGAAGATGCAGGATGCCACACTCCTGTGCAGCTGAATCCCCTCTGGCCGTGTGGATGTGCATCAAGGCCCTCGTGGCACGAGATCCGGCTCGAAGGATCAATTTATGTAGAACGTCGATCGAACACCGTGGTGATCTTTACACGCGGCGCTGAAGGACACATACATGTTCCCATTCAGATGAGCGACTCAACACCGACAGTGCATAAAATTGTAAAGAAAAATGGTTTGGAGCCGTATAAACTGTTTGACAGAGATTTTGGACTACGGATTGAATTTGCGATGCGGATATTACTGAAAATCGGAGACGATGCACAGTTTGTACGAAACTTAATGATAACGGACAAATGTACCTATATCTTATACGAAGGGCATGACATGCTATCAAAATAGGATAATAACCAGTACCGCGACTCGGTTTTAATGTGGTGTGGCATTTTTAATCGAAAAATATATCGACCTTATGGTTTCGAAGGAAATGTAACAGGAGCACCATATTTAGAATTTCTGGAAAATGATATGGATGATATTTTACACGACATACCACTTGCTAAAGCGTAAAATTTATATAATTTATGGTTTCAACAAGACGGTACTGCAGCGATGAGAAGATGGCTGGACTCATTATTTCCCAAGCAATGGATCGGTCGTGGTTTCATGAGGACAGCCTTAGGGATTGCAATCCGGTAAATCGGTAAATCGGTTAAAAGTATTTTTTCACTGATAACGTAGTAGAAATCGAGAGAATTAATGAACGCATATATGCGCTACATTGCTATACATAATTTATTGAATTACCGATAAAAATTTGGCGAAATACCCTCAAATTTGCCTTGACTTTTTAGCGGGAAGATCCACGCGCAGTAATTTGGCTGTTTTCTGTAATTTTTTATCCAGGGCAATAGAAAATGGACTGCAGGTGGATGCTGTCTATACGGATTTCTCCAAGGCTTTTAATAAAGTCAACGTGCATCTCCTGATTGACAAACTTGCTTACATGGGTTTCAATGGTGTGTTGCTATGCTGGCTGTATTCTTATGTTATTGGCCGGACCCAAAGGGTCAGGGTAGGCGATAGTGTTTCCAGCAAAGTGTTTGTCACGTCAGGTGTTCCACAGGGATCCCATCTTGGCCCGTTGCTATTTTTGTTCTTTATCAACGACATTGAAGATTATTTCTGTAATAGCGGTTTCTTGCTGTACGCGGATGATTTCAAGATCTTCAAAACGATTGGTAATGACTCAGACTCCCTTGATCTCCAGTCTGACCTGGATAGAGTGGGGGAGTAATGCGCGGCTAACCATATGGACTTGAACATTGACAAATGTCATATCATGAGATTTTCGCGTAGCAAGAACTCGGATACCCATTCGTATGCTATATCAAACAGTAATCTGTCTACGGTATCCCCGGCTCGTGATTTGGGAATCATTATTGACTCCTCCTTGTCATTCGATGAGCATATACGGGTTATAACGTCCAGGGCAAACAAAATCCTGGGCTTCATAAGCAGATCCTGTGCGGGCTTTACTAATCCGAAAACTTTTCTCTATTTATACAATGCGCTGTGCTACCGCATCTTGAACATGCGTCTGTTATTTGGTCTCCGAAAACAGCCAGGAATAGAATTGTTCTGGAAGGAGTGCAACATCGTTTTCTGCGTTTCCTGGCTTTTAATTTGGGTGAACCCTTACCGCGCTTTGACCATGATTATGGGCCCATTATGCATAGATTAGGCATTCGAACGCTGAAGTGTAGGAGGATAGTAGCGGACTTATCTTTCCTATTCAAAATTATCAATGGCATAGTGTGCAGCCCACAAGTAATCCGTTTAATTAATTTTAATGTTCTTAGAAGACCCACCACACAAGCCGAACTTTTAGACCGCCTCTCTACACTTCCAGGTTTGGTCATACTGACCCGTTTCACAGGATTTCTAACCTGGCGAACCTCTTTAGATCCGAGATTGATCTCTTCCAGGGATCACTTCCTGCGTTCAAAGTTAGCGTTTACAGAGCGACTTCATCTAACGTTATATAGGACCTATGTCACGTTTTGTACATTACCTTATATTTTTATATTTCTGTTTATTTTCTGACGTCTCTTATGTTGTCTTTGGTTGCTGTAACAATGTGTCTCTACTCTGGTCTTTCATATTTTCTTCGTGATTAAATGTGTATCTGCCCGTTCATGTGTAAATAAATAAATAATACAAATTTTGCGGCTATTTCTCATGATTTACTGATAATTCGCCACATTTTTATCGGTAATTCGATAAAATATGTATAGCGATGTAGCGCATATGTGTATTCACTAATTCCGTCGATATCTACTACGTTATCAGTGAAAAAAATTTTATCCGATTTACCCGATTGCAATCCCTAATACTGTACTCATGAAATTCGCATTTCGGGCGGCTGTTCTTCCACGTGTCCTCCGTCATTAAGAATACAACTTAATATACGTCGGAAAAATTCTGATTCTACTTTCTCGGCTGGAAAATTATGGCAGACTTGTATAATTCTTTGTGTTAAATTCGCTGTGTTTCCAACTGGTGTTTGAAATATTTTTTGTTTCAGATATCCCCATAGAAAAAAATCACAGGCCGAGAGGTTCGGGGTTAGTGGTGGCCATGCCACTGTTCCACTGCGACCGATCCAGCAGATGGGATATGTTTCGTCTAGCCACCTCGTTACGACATCAGCGTAATGCGCCGGAGCACCATCTTGTTGAAAGCACAAGTTCCGTCTTTCTACTAGTGATATAACGTGCAAAATATCTCCCAGATAATTCTTCAAAAAATCTAGATACACTGCTCCCATTAAATTTTCATCGAAAATATACGGTCCATATATTTTCCGATTGAAAATACCACACCATACTAAAACTGACTGGCGATACTGGTTATTATCTTCTCATATCCAATATGGGTTTACCGTTGCCTACATTCTTGAATTTTGATGGCATGTCATACCATTTATATAAAATATATGTTCGTCCGTTACCATTGTGTTTCTGATAAACTCTGGATCTTCCCCGAGTTGATACAGTATCGACATCGAAAATTGAATCCGTGGTCCGTAATCTCTAACAAATAGTTTGTGCTGTGTAGTCGGCTTATACGGTTTCAGAACATTTTTCTTTACGATCCTCTGAATTGTCGATTTCGACAAATTATAATTCGCCACTATTGGGCGAACTGAGGTTCTGGGATACGCATGGAACGCAGCCACGACATCGATTCCTCCCTCTTGCGTGTAGGTTTGAATTTTTTCAGCGGATAGACACTCCCCGTTGTTTCGAAAAGCTGGCAAATATTTTTTATCTGAAAACATGCCGATTTGATGTAAACGCATTTAATTGATACAAAAAAGGAAAAACTGAATATTTAACCCTTTCATTTGTTACGTCCTGAAGGGACTTCTGTGAATCGCCCTGAGCGGCTAGGATGATCCACGGGGTTCGTTGCTCTGTCGAGGTGCTAAAGCACGCCTTGACTATACTTACCATGAAGGATAAGGAGTAAAGGGGGTTGAATCAATGGTTACACGGAATTCAAGCGAAAAACAATAGAGTGAAATATATTCTTGACGAAAAGATTAAAGTAATAATTAGAACATACCCTAGGGACGGCGCTCCGTCCCTGTTATCGCTGTGCGCTCGGGTGTCGGCACGCTTGCCGTCTATCGTTTCGTACGCTCTTTAGGTTGCTCAACCTAGCGCAGGTCGTGGTCGCTCGCTGTGCTCTCGGGTAGCACACGGAAGTCGGCGAAGTCGGAGTCCGTCGTTTCTATCTGTCTCGTTCCGTCACACGTCTTCGCGGAGTCAACGGCAGTTCGTATCGCGCGCAAGGGCTCTCCCGGCTAGGACGTTCGCGATATATCGGAAGGAGTTACCCAGGGCTGATCTCGACCGTCCGGACGGGTGTCGCGGTATCTACGTGGAGGCGAGGTCGCGAAATCTAGACGGCCCGCTGGCTCGTCGCAACTTCCTAGCACGAGCTCTCGAAAACGAATCTATCTTCCGCGGCTCTCGATCGCGGGCCGAACCTCGGACAGTCCCCAGGAATGGGGGAAACTGCCCCGTCGGCAGCTGTTGCTTGCTTCGCTAATTCATCGATTATTGCGAAATAATCGGGGCCCGGGCCGAGCGCGGCCGTTGTCCCTACCGCTGTTGCCACGGGCTCAGCACAACGTGATTTCTACACGCGAGACGATTCCGCTGAATCGCCTTCCCGAAAGAAAACGACGCGAGGACAGCAAGCACGGGATGGACCTGACGGGCCCATGTAACACATTGTTCAGACCATACGTCGTGCGTGCATGGGTAAAATTAAGCCCTGTGCAGTGGTGAAAGGATCATTGCGGGGGGAAATTCTATCGTGACCAATTGGATCACCGTTCTTTCCAGATACAGGGTAATTCTGAAGCTACACCCGTCGAAGGATGCGACCTGGTACCCCGTGGCGAGGACAACCCCCCGCAGTGCCTCACCCGATTGTATGGCTTTCGATCCTCGAAGGGATTCGAGTGCCTATTAGGGCCCTTTACACGGACGTTCCGGCGCGCGGTCCGGCGCGTCCCACGCCGCGCGGCCCGCAAAAGTACGTGAAGCCGGATCGCGGCGCTCCTTCGCGCAGGCCAGAAGGTCGTACCCGTCACTACTTAAGGTAGAACTTCAGTGACAATCTTAGCCAAAAGTTAATCCATTTCCAAGATATTAATAAGGCTTTTCCTGTAATGAAAACCAGTCAGAAATGGCAATGGTGTTTTTTTATCGCAAAGTCAGTTGAATTTGTTCTTATTTTTTATGTTATTTTGTCAATTTATTGAATATTTGATGATTTGTCATTAACTTGTTTGTTGGACTGTACCAGAAATGCAACTGCTGCAAATGAAATAATCAAACTATAATTTTCCTTTTTACGTACATAAAAAGCAGTGAAAAATGTACCAATGTGTTGTATTTGGTGAGTGTTGATCATATATATCTTAATTATATTAATAAAACTCTTATATGTACATAATCTTTATGAGTCGGAAATTCCTTGCGATCGTGGCAACGCTGCTCAATGAGAAAATATTCTCGTGCAGCAGTTGGTAGTATTCACGAGCTTCAATCGCCTCGCGTGTGTGTCGCATAACCTACAATTTTTGTTTTTGATATTGAAAATGTTATCGAGAACAAAGATTCTGAAAATGTTGTCGAGAACACCAAAGATGCAGAGGAGGAAAATGATAAGTCTCTGTTGGGCGGAAGACGAATTGTTGAGTTATCAATTTTGGGACAGCAATTGTGGTGCGTTTCTTGTAAGGAATGCTTGTAAGGAATCACTGGCAAACATCGAACGCGAAATACGACGAGGACTGGGCTCGATTTTGAGCATACGATGCCACAAGTGCTTGCTTCTAAATGAAGTGACTACCGGCAAGCAGCAATGTCCTCCAGGCAAACGAAATGCATCACGTTTCGACATCAATTACAAAGCAACAATGGGTACGAATCATATGTATTCTTTGTTTTTGCCTAACAAGAATTATAACATACACAATAATTGTAAGCAATGACTAAAAATGACCTATAAAGAAATTTTTTCATATCTTCAGGTATCCTGAATGGTGGCATGGGCTGGACTCATATTAATAAATTGTTCGCGTGTCTAAACATTCCCTGCTTCAACTATAATACTTTCAATGTTTACGAGAAAGAAGTCGGGAAAGCAGCAGAGCAAGTGGCAAAAAAAAGTTGTGAAGACGCAGCAGCTGCAGAACGAATGCTGACTATTTAAAATGCAACCTCCATTCAAAAATCACTGTAATAATCGCCTTAATGTTACGAGTATCTTGCTTTGAAAGTGGATTTAAGAATTATGATTAATTAATTATTTTAGCTTGTCTAAAAGACACATAATGAATTACTGATATATTTTTTAATATATTTTGAAATGAATTGTAGATATTTTGAAATGAATTGTATATATATTCAAATGAATCCTGTTTAAAATTTGGTTTAAATGGTTGTTCATTATACGTCTTGCTGGCATATTTCAAAAACATGTTTTGTAAATCGTTGAACACACTGTAATATACTGTAACATGAAACAGAAAATAACATCGATTATGGAAAATCTTAAGAAATTTAATTGAATGCATGCTTCATCATTTTTGGTTTCTTCCCAGACCAGAGAACTTCTAGTCCGATTTCCTTATTCCCAATCAACAAGCTACGGAGATCGGGGTAGATGAGTATCCCGTTTCGTTTGATGACGTTGTACGAATCATAATTTCGTACGACATGGGTTGGAGTAGAAGAGGAACAGGACGTGATTACGATAGTTTGAATGGATTTGGAGCGATCGTAGGAGCGATGTCAGGGCTGGTACTGGATTATTCAACATGTAATCGCAAATGCAAAAAATGCGATACCAATGGTGTGAACCCAGATGATCACGATTACCGGAAAAATTACTTCGGATCAGCCAAAGGCATGGAACCTCATGTAGCGAAAAAACTGATTATAGAGAGTGAAGTACTTAAGGCACAAAATCTGGAGGTCGGCGTATTTATAGGAGACGACGATAGTTCCAGCATCGCACAGTGTCGGGCTGCCAGTTCTCATCCGATCATCAAGGAATCGGATACAAACCATGCGGCTAAAGGAGTAAAAAAACAGCTCTATGATATTAAAAAAAATTATAAAGATCTTACAAAAGACGCTATTCTTTGGTTGCACCGTTGCTTTACCTATGCAGTGAATCAAAATAAAGGGAATAGTAAAGAAATGGCGGCTGCCATCTTGTGCATACCCTACCATGCAACCAATGATCACAGCAAATGTGGCGCATGGTGTGGGTATGTGCAGGATCCAGAAAGTTATAAGCACCGGATTGTCCCTGATGGATTTTCAGATCCGCAATTGACGACAGCACTGAAAGATATTTTTAATAAAATTGCGGCAAATGCGCAGAAATTCGCTTCTGCGGCTTCTACCAATATAAACGAAAGCTTGAACGCATCAATGGCCAGCTTCGCGCCGAAATCAAGATGTTACAGCATGAGTGCATCTGCGGATCACCGCTTTGCGCTCACTGTAGCTCAGAAAAATCTTGGAGCAGGATTTACTCAAGCCATTGCCAGACCTCTACAACTCTCTCCCGGAAAACACCATTTGAGGTACATTGCAAGGCGTAATAAAATTTTAAAAAAGAAACGGCAAATGATGAACACTCCAGCTTACAAAAAAGGAGGATGCAATTGCAAAAAATGCGAACTGCGTTGCGGCAGCGAAAAGAAAATGTGGAGGGTACAACGTATAAATCGAACTGTTGCCTTTTAATGGATCCAGCCGTACCATCGAATGATGATCGCCTTTGCGATTCAGAAGATTCAGATGATGAAGTAAGCCAGGTCGCAATTGTCCTCTTGGATTGGGAAACGTCGGGTTTCGACCAAAAATCATGCATTCTACAAATAGGTGCAAAATGCGGGAAAAAATATTTCGAGACCTACAGTGAGTAAAAAAAGTATTGGCACACTTTTTAAAATCGCATAACTTTTTTAGAATTGGTCCAAACGACATGAGTTTTTTTTAGAAGGTAGAAGGATTATTTTGCTAAGTGACGTGTTTCGTAGTTTTGAAAAAATGCAATTTGTCGGAATAGCAAAAAAAAAATAGAAAGGGCAGTTTTTCAACTTTTTTTTCTGAGCCTGTAATAAAAATTCAAAAAACCCGTTTGTAAATTTAAGTAAGCTGTATACATGCTGAAAATTTCATCCAAATCGGTTAACGGTGCTCTGAGTTACAAACGTTTAAAGATCGCAGAATAAGGTCGAAAATCGCTTGATTTCGGGAATTTCGCGATTTTCGACCTTATTCTGCGACCTTTAAACGTTTGTAACTCAGAGCACTGTCAACCGATTTGGATGAAATTTTCAGCATGTATACAGCTTACTTAAATTTACAAACGGGTTTTTTGAATTTTTATTACAGGCTCAGAAAAAAAGTTGAAAAACTGCCCTTTCTATTTTTTTTTTTTTGCTATTCCGACAAATTGCATTTTTTTCAAAACTACGAAACACGTCACTAAGCAAAATAATCCTTCTACCTTCTAAAAAAAACTCATGTCGTTTGGACCAATTCTAAAAAAGTTATGCAATTTTAAAAAGTGTGCCAATACTTTTTTTACTCACTGTATATCAACCCTACGAGACCAATTGCATCTGCAGTGACAACGGTCAATGGTTTGATGAATATACAAGGCGATCTATTTTACAATGGCGTAAAAGTATCGTCGATTCCCTTGAGAGCGGCGATTGCAGAATTTCTGGACTGGCTGATGTTGCTTGAAAAAAAATGCTGTATCGCGACACATAATTTAGGTTTTGATGGGCCATGGTTATTAGCAGCGATAGATCAATCTTCATTGAAGACAGAATTTTCCGCTGTTGTCGATGGTTTCGTCGATACATTAACAGTTATTAAAAATGTTACTGGGCGAAAAACAAAGGGACAATGTACGATTACGGGGTTGGCGGAACACTACAATATAATAACGACTGGCGCGCATAATGCTATGCATGATTGTATTATTTCAGACAAAATTTTGAAAAAAAGTAAAACCACCACTAATACACTGATAAAAAAGATGGAAAGTTATGTTGAGAAAACCAATTATTGGCACTTAAGTCAAATGAAAGCTCTTACCCCAGTGACACGTAAGAAATTGGTTAAAGCTGGAATTTCATTAGATGTATTACGTACGACTTATGTTGAATCGAGTGAAGAAGGAGTGAAAAAACTCCTTTCTTCTAAAAAAATGGGTCCACTGAAGGGCCTACGAGAATGTACACTTCAGAAAATTGTCAATTTCTGTAAAATTACATTTAGGGAAATAACACGTTAAAAATATAAATAAAATACTGTTTATGAAAATATTGTTATATCGATTTTCATAATTTCTTGCATAGGAATGTGCCCGTTTTATATTATCTTTACTTCTTTTTTTGTTATCATATAAAATTCATAATTCAAAAATTTGTTGAACTTTGTTTAACCCTCTAATGCCCACACCCTTAAATCCTTATTTCAAAAGTTAAAATAAATAGTGCTTCATTTTTTCCACGAATACACTAGTGCCATTTCATCTGGTTTATATATATTGTAAGGAAATTTTCTACTTTGTGACAAAAAATGAATATGAAAATTATATTCATATGTCTATATACTGATAATTACGCATTTTCATTAAAGATCGCAGAAACTGCCACGAATATGTATATGGAACAAAACGCAGGAAAGTGTTTCAAATTTTCCCGCCCTTTAGAGCTGATTGCGACGTTGCCGCACTTTCATAGGTACTCAGCTGACAATCGAAGAAAAAACAGTTTTCCGTATCATTTTCTTTCATTTAAACAAAAACCATCGAATCAATTGACCGGACTTTTTGTGACAATTTTGTTCAGTGTTTGATCTTTCTGTACACAAGATTTCAAAAACTTTGGCCTATTATTTCACTCTTAATTTTGTAGTTACATTCTCAATATTGCGTTTTTCCATAAGAATGCATGTTAAACTGAAAGTTAAATAATTTGAAAACTATCGAATCAATTTTTCTAAAATTTTGCGGAGGGTTTTACTATGGCATAAAGATTGATGCCTCCAATTTTCAAAGATTTTCGCTTAGTTTGAATGTTACTGAAGTTCATCCTTAAAGACAGCGAGTTCGGGCTCCCATTTCTACGTCGAATCCACATGCCTTTTACACGATCCACCGCAGTGGTGTATTGTGCTCTACCTGTTCGATGTATATCATCGATCTGCGAAACAATCGGCAAGACACGATCGCGATGTACGTTCGCGAAAAGTATACAAATTCCTCGATATACCTGGCTTATAGAGGATATCATAAATGCTGTTACTGTAGGGTACACTGAAACATCTGTTTTTAGGAAGCTACATTTGGTTGACCTGAAGGTGCTATAAATTCTGGAAATGGTTTATGACTCAGTTATAACTGTTAAATATTATGTTTTGCATCCTTGCTGGTGACATGGCGTACGGTGCTTGACGCGCATGCGCGCACTCCTAGCGATTTGAGGCGACACCGGTCGTCTCAGTTTCAACAGAATCGCCGAACCGATAAGAAGGCCATAAAACAAATAGTACTTTGTTAAATAAAAATTTATCGTTCATCATCAACCTGAATAAAGAAGTACATTTCTCTTTTACCTATAATCTTATGAATAACGACTTTAAAATTTTACAAGGGTAAAATTTTTCACCCACGCTCTTGCGTGGCGCGTTCGATGAAGTGTGTAAGAGAGTGCGTTTAAGAAATGCCTACACCTTTTATAATTTGTATTCTTTGTGTGAAAGTAGTCGGATTTGCATGATATTTGTGATAATTTTAATAGGGAGAGCGCCAGGAATCCATTAGTTACTTTCATATCGATACGATGAAGAATAAGGAATTTCTTAATACGCTGTAATGAATATTTCACCCTCGATTGTGGGTCGCCGACCTCGATTCGCTGCGGTCGGCCAAGGATTCATGCTTGTTTCAGAAAAAACAGTCCAGCTTCACGTATTTTTGCTTATCGCGCGGCGTGTGGCGCGCCGGAACGTTCGTGTAAAGGGCCCTATTAAGAAGTGAGAAATCTTCGACTTGCGCATTTCTCATCAGATCTTTGCGAAAACGACACCCATCAATTCCTTTTGTTTCGCCGATAAAACTGACACCAAAAACGACGTAATTCGGACCATAATGAAGGAAATTCCGTGAAAAATATTTTTATATCATTTCAAGCTGACTTGACTTGGTTAAAAATAGTCCGATTTAAATGAAATTCGGTATGATCTTCATCGGAAAAACATAAGGAATCAATTGATGCCACTTTCATATGGATACGATAAAGAATGAAGAATTATCTTATTTCTGAAACAGGTATGAACCCTCGGCCAACCGAGCTAATTGAGGTCGGCGTCCTACAGTTATGGGGTGAGAATATGAAATATCCATTACAGCGTAGTAAGAAATTCTTTATTCTTTATCGTATCGATATGAAAGTGGCACCAAAGGATTCCTGGCGCTCTCCCGATTGGAATCATACCAAATATCATCCAAATCGGACTGTGTGCCTTTTTAGAATCCTTGCTGTTTTCCTTATCACTTCTATAGTAATTGTACTTTTGCTTTCTGTGTGTTCAAAATAAATATATCTACAACGTGTCAATAACGTGGCCGATTCAGACTATTTCTTAGCAGCTATAGAACCTTGTTTTCGCGGAGGAATTGAGCTCGCCCCGGTGACGGTAGCGCCCGTGCCACTTAGCAAAGACAAGGTCTTGAAGAGTCATGGAGTACATAAATAACTCTGTCAAGCGTGACAAGGTCGCCTCGGAAACGGTAGCGGCCGCACGTACTACAGAAGTAATACATACTATTATATAAAATTAAAGTTACATACTTTGAAATGCGATTTCTCAATAAATATGAACTGTACACACAAGTGTGTTACATCACTTTATTCGACTTGGTAAGAGACAGGTTGTAACGTTTTTATTTAATTTAAATAATTAATTTTTAAATAAGAGTAGTTCGCGATGCGACAGCCCGGCGGCGGCCGGTCGGGCACTTCTTGCTTGTGAAATAGCACTGCCGCGGGAATAAGTGGCCGAGGGCTCGATCATTCAGGGCTCTTGTCTATGTATACAGGGTCATCGTTTAATCCTGCAACCCGTGCGCGCGCGAACTTGTAAAATGGCAACACCGCCTCACGGACGAATTCCACCACAACCATGCACCGGCCCAGCGAAGAGCTGCCAGCCGCCGCTGGACAAGAGTGATGCCTGAGCTTCGAAAATTTTAGCGTCGCAAAGAGCTAGGTATTGGGAATTTCCCGGCCCAGGTAATCGCGCGACGCGCTCCGCTTTTATGATCGGTTTGCCACTCGCACCCCAGATTACAGTAATGAGGTTGAAAATAATGTCAACTAATCTTGTACCCGTCTCAATTTCAAAAATTTTAACTACGACAGGGTTGACCGCGGCGCTATACCCTTGTATGGAGAGATTTTCCGCCACCTGCTTGTAAAAGCCACAATAATGGCACATCGTTCCAAAAAATGGCATTAACGGAAGCCGGTATAGGCGTGGCGTTGACTAGCTAAAACATTCAAACACAAAAATTGTAGAAAACAAATTCAAACACCGCTACAATCAAAGACACGTCCCTTTAGTTACCCCTCACGTCTGATCTAGGTATGCACCGCATTAAGGATAAAACCATAAAAAAGAAAACCAGAACAATAAATTTTGAGGTCTGCAGAACTAACACATAATTGAATAAAAATTTAATTTCTCAATTTATAAAAGTAATGATACAGAAACAACTAGCCTAGTGTTTATCAACACCCCGAATTTTAAAAACAGCATTAAATACATTATCAAATAAACAGTTTCCATAAGCTTTT
Source organism: Andrena marginata (assembly GCA_963932335.1). Lineage (NCBI taxonomy): Eukaryota > Metazoa > Arthropoda > Insecta > Hymenoptera > Andrenidae > Andrena > Andrena marginata. The sequence goes on from OZ010663.1 coordinate 21,462,455, forward strand.
TAAACAATTATGATTAAAAAATTGCTAAAAGAAAAAGTAAGTAAACGTAAAATATGTTAAATTATCCATCATTAAGAGGGAATAATTTTTCCTCATTTTTCGGCGCAAATTGCATTCCGATATCTCTTATAGTTCAAAAGTTATAGGAAAAAGGCCGCAAATTTTTCAACCCGGGCCGGAAAATTCTGAATAGTTCTTTGCAACGTTAATTTGAAAGAGACCAGCCCAAAATTCTCGAAGCTCGGGCATCACTGCTGTCCAGCGGTCGCTAGCAGCTCTCCGAACGCCGGGGCGGTGCATGTTGTAGTGGAATGCGTCCGTGAGGCGGTGTTGCCATTTTACAAGTTCGCGCGCGCGCAGGTTGCAGGATTAAACGATGACCCTGTATATATATATATATATATATATATATATATATATATATATATATATATATATATAAGAAGCCCTGACTGACTGACTGGCTAAATGAATGACTCATTAACTCCCAGCTCAACTCGTTTAACCTAGGAACGTGAAAATGGAAGGCACATTGTTTTCATGACGTAGATACCCACTAGGAAGGATTTTTGAAAATTCTATCTCCAAGGGGGTGAAAAGGGGTAAAATGTGTTTTCTTGTACTTCCTAATATCTATCTCTTAGGCCTGATTAGATATTAACTTGGTTCTTACTCACAAAGATTACCCACATAAATGCCAAAAAAACAATTTCAGGATTTTGCCATAACCAACTCCCAAGGAGGTGGTGAAAAGGGGTGAAATGTGTTTTAATGGAATCCTCAATATCTCTTAGGTCCGATGCGAAGCGCGGGGGTATTTTGCTAGTAGAATATAAAACCATGCCAAAAGTAACGAACTCGCCCCGGAGACAGTAGCGGCCGTTCTTACAGCAGACGTTGCAAAGAATAAGAGCTCGCCCCAAAGACGGCACCGGCCTTACACTGCGATATATTTATACATATAACGTAACTTAGCATATATATATATACACATCCGTAGTCAGCGTGTGTGATTTTTTTAATACAAAAGCGAGGTAGTGAGATTGTACTGATTAAGGGCAATATTTATTATATATATATGTTTGAGAATCTCGCGGTTCAGCACGTTGGATGAATGAAAGGTGAGAAGCGACAGTGAAGAGGTGCGCACAACACAATTTATGAGGTGAAAGCTTGAGAAAAACGTGGTGAATTACAATGAAAAGGTAAGCACGTGCGTAACTGTTTCACGAAAAAACCATAGTTAGAGATTGGCTGAACTTCCATTCGCGCGTCGCATCGATTCCTCTGGAGGATCGAATAGACGCGCTGAATTGGCGGGTCGATCGTCAATCCGCATCGCTGATTGGTAGATTGATCATCGATCCGCGTGGCTAATTGAATCCGTGAGGCGCTGTTTCGAGAGTGAGTGTGGCGGCTTTGGGAATTAATGCATTTCCAAACAATATATTTATTATAAATATATTAGGGGGGCTGAGCCCCCCTGGCGACATCGGCGCCCACCCCCTCCGGGGCTCGCTTCGCTCGCCCCTTCGTTACTGGTACACCTTTTGCAAAAATCACAGTTTCGTTCAACAAGTGCTTTCGTTTGCCGTTTAGTTCTCGAGATTTATTTGATTTATATTGTTACGTTTTATGTTCGGCTAACGGTTTAATGTACAACAACGATAATAAACTATGAACAAGAACGGTAATAACAGTAACAGAAATATAATCTTGCAGGGAAATATAAGTATCGATAAGTCTGCTTCTAATGGCGGCTGACTTTCGAATGACAGCTTGACAGGCGATCGATCCGATCGCCTTCTTCTCGCTGTCCTCTTGTCTTCGTCGCTAGCACCGGCGGGCCATGAAATCTATCCATAGGGTGCTCGCAACACTGTTTCCCCCTCTCGAGAAGCGGTGGTCTCGACCGCTGCAGTTTCTCAGTTGCATGCAGCCGTACCCTGGTCCGGAAGGGTGGGAATGACGCCGTGTTGCCCCTTTTGTCCCTCGCCTCGGCATTCGGTCTCACGCCCGAGGGGAAAATCACTCCAAAAATCCTGGGCAAAGCGTGGGTACGTGAATTCCGCGTCTCTGCCCTCCACTTGCATCTTCGTACTTGCATACTTCTTTCTTGCTCGGCTTTCCTTTTCTTTGACGGCGCATCTTCTTCTTGGGCAGAGACGGGCGAGAAGGTATTGTTCCTTTGATGGTCGGAACCATTCGACTCTTCAGCCATCGGGGTTCAGGCCGAGGATCCCGCGACGGCTCTGCTGTTTGACGTCCTGTTCTCCCTCGGCGGGCGGTTCCTCCGGGGGTCCAACGGGGTCTTCTCGCGATGCTCCGGAACATCCCCCGTCGATTCCTTGCTGGGCTTCCCGTAATGCTCCGGGACATCCCACGTCGATTCCGTGCTTCGTTCCCTTGAACGTGCCCCGTCGGTTGCGGCGCTGCATCCTATTTGTGGGCTCGGCCGCTGCATATTCATGCGGCCCTGCTCGAAGTTTTCATCTCCTGCGATTTCCTTCGGTAAAAAAGACAGCACAACATTAATTTTATCCTCCTCTCATGTTGATCCGGTGGAGCCGGACAGTACTGGGATGAGGGAAAAGCGAGATGAGCGCGAAAGTAGGGCGTCACACATCATGAGAATGCTATCGGCCAGCTCTCCGATCAATCCAGGAGAGTAGCAGGGAGGTTCCACACATGTCCGCACCTCGCTGCGGACCGCCACGCTGTTGTGGCACATTCGGGGAATTCGGGGTCGCATTCATGCCGCGGCAGCAGTCCCCTGACACCTTCTCCCTCGTCGTGGGGTATCGTGTTCTCTGAAACAGAGATCAGAACGGGACCTGGCCTACGAAGGCAGCGTCCGCAGCCCAGTCCTCCGGATTACCTTAAACTAATCTTCTTTCTTGAGTCCTCCGAATCCTCGCGTTTTGCGTCCTTCCATCTTTGGATCCATGTTCGCTGTGACGTTCCACTATTTTTTCGCGCGGTATTATTCTAAAACTCTGTCATAAAATTTTACATTCACTCCACCAAAGTCTCTCTATTTCAACTATTACCCCTTTTCCCAATCCCTGATCACTTTGACGATGTACCTTAGCGGTCCCCATCTCAAAATAATCGGTACGAAACCTCATTCACCTATTCGTCCTACGAGGCACAAACTCCTCCCTCATATTTGAATTCAAACAAGTCCCTTAAAACCCCTTAAATCGAGACCACGTCTCACACCTTATCTAAGACCCTCCAAGTCAAGGCCACAATTACCCCTCTCCTAATAAAACACTCAAAACTCATTCGATGGGTTGTGTATCTCCTTTTCACAGTCATAAAAACCCTGGAAGTCTAATTGCGATGAATATTTGGTGTACGTGACATAAATACGTCTAATAATCGGCGCACCTTTTATAAAAACCCCGGAAGTCCTACTGCGACTTATTTCTTAAATATGACAAGGTCCATACCGCGAGTATCCCCGCAACATTCCTGTAAAATTACATAAATACGAGGGCCCGAGAGGCCGGAGCTCTCATTTCTACGAAACTCTTTCGACGAAAATCAATTCAACGTTACAAAGTATTATTTAAACAGTGTGAAACAATCATCATTTCATCAATCATTGTAAGCGATTATAATTACCATTAATACCATTGCATATCACCATCATCATATATTTTGTATTATTATTATTGCTTTTCATATTATCTTGTGTTTGAGAATTAAGGTGGATGAGCACGCTGGTGTGAAAGTGAGGTTAGGCGGCAGTAAGAAATGCGAAATGAAACACGGCACTTGCATCAAAGGTTTGTCAATTTATTTGAGTGGCAATGAGCGTCTTGAGCCTCCTTACACTACACTACGTGATTGTTTTAACGCGAGATGAGCCTGAGCACAAATGTCCCACACGTGGTAGGCAGACGCGAACGCAACCACCATACACACTTGAGATGACGTGAGTGCTTGGGAATTGAGTTGAGAGTGACTTTGAAAAGAGCGAATGTAATATCTGTTCAATCTCTTGAGCGGTGAGGAATTCACGAGTTGAGAAAATATCCGTAGCCCACGCGACACGTCCTTTCAAACACGCTACGTGAACAAGAGTGATTTCAAGATGGTTGGTCATTTCCGTTACGCGTCTTCTCGAACATGCTCGAGAGAGTATCGACGTGAGGAAATTTGGTTGGTTGATGAATAGACGTGGTTAGCTGTGATTGGCTGATCGATTGTGGATGAGTTGTGATTGGCTGATGGATTGTAGATCAGCCTGGTGTTCAGCTGCCCAGGAGGTGCTGCTGTGAGCGTGGGTGCGGTGATGAGATGAACTAAGTGAATCTCAAACATCTTGTATTATCAACGCTTAGTGCGTTCATATATTTTGCATTATTATTCTTAAGCTTATTGTATGTCATATTAATTGTCTTATCACGCTTATTGCATTCTAAAGCTTATTGCTTTCATTTATATTATTTGTATTATCAACGCTAATTGCGATCATTTATTATTTTGTCTTATCAAAGCTTATTGCTTATATCATTCTACTTAATTATCATATATTGTATTTCATGTCCATACACTTATTCTATAATTTACATCCATATTCTATAAATGTTATGTGCTAATACTATTGTTCAACGCATAATTATAAAACCTAACCACCATCACGACCATAGTGCATGGCATATCCCCATGCTTCAAGTCGAATAAACCATTCCTATTCTAAACCACACTTTGCATTATTGTGTCTATTCTTCGGTCGCGAGAATTCCAAAACCAAAACAAGCTGCAGCAACAGCTGATCTCGGTTCGCGAACGCGAAAGTACCTACAGTGTTTACTAACGTTCTTTTGCATGGGTCGCGTACAGCTGTATGCCTAGACGGATTACGTGGAACCATTATATGTAACTTCTTACGTGAATCCAACGGTAAATGCAATTATCAAATCAAAAGAAATACAAAGTGCTGTAACGGGTGTCCCGCGGGTGTGTATTCGCAATTTAAATCTTCCCTAGTCGATCAGTGTGCTGAATATCGCATTCTCGCCTGATCTCCACCTATCCTCAGTGTGCTGGATTTAAGATTCACGCCTGATCTCTACCTATCCTCAGAGTGCTGGATTTAAGATTCGCGTCTGACCTCCATTAATCCTCAGAGTGCTGGATTTAAGATTCGCGTCTGACCTCCATTAATCCTCAGAGTGCTGGATTTACGATTCGTGCCTGATCTCCATCAACCACCCTCACTGAGTAGAATCACAGATTCTCGCCTGCCTTTAACCCCTACATTGTTATCGTCCCAAAGACCTCCACCCGGGACGTGGCATCGCTGTTATCTCTTCATTCCTCTTGGAACCGTCCCTCGTATTTCGCAAGGCGACGTACAGGAACCACCTTGCACGGGAATAAATTAAAAGATATCTGCAAAAATTGGTGAATTTCGAGTGTCCTTTTCCCTTTAATCGTTGTTTAAACATATTCAAATGTTTATAAAGCAATAATAACTTATATCGTTGTATTCGGGCGGGTTCATAGAATAATTTGCCGTCAGAAACAATGAAATAACTATTACCGATTCGACACAAGAGATGTTCAAAGTTGAAAATTTGCAGTTTTTCTTTTAAATCGAATTTCTCAGGAAATGAGGGTGATGGCGACAAATGGTTTACGGATTCGTTTCCAGCGTACGAAAACCTAAGAGAAACGGCTATTGAATGTTACAAGTCCAGATAGCTGTTGTATCGTGTTATGGAACGGTACTCTATGAGATCTTGGGTGTTTCGAGTATCTCGGGTAGCGCCTATCTGGGAAATTATTTTCTTCCCGGGTATCTCACGGGTATCCGGGTACCCGATCTCCCAGGAATCAACAGCTCTATGAGGAATAGCAGGCCCAAAGGCTGGACAATCCTTTTCCGTCAGAAATGTTACTTAGGTAGGTACATCTGCGGTTTCGAGAAGCGAACCGTTAATTTTATTTCGCACTTGCTTCTACGCTCGGATGGCCTGTTCTTTTGGGACGGATGCAAGTTGGATTGGTTACGTTAGGAGGTGTAAAAGTTGGTAGCCTAATTTTAACCATAGGGAGCAGATTGTGCTAGAACCAATCGGATTTGCATCCCTCAAAAACGGCTGCTCTCTTGGAGAGGCCTTCTTCACAGCAATGCCCACCTTCTCTCGTATGGAATACGTTAACACATGCTATTGTTTTGATATTGAAACTAGTGTTTAAACTCCAGAGGACCACGCTCTGACAGCGGGCTACCACTTTTCATCCTGTGTCTCTCCACGAGGCGTATTGACGTTGGATTGTAGGAGCGTAGATGTCTGGATACCAGTTATTGAATTCAGGAGACAATAGAAACACTTTATTACAAAACACACATGTACTATAATTAAAGTAAATCGTATTCCTCTCGGGCAGGAGTACTGATAATGATCGAACTTGCGCCCCACTTCGCGCAGACCGATTACACTGAGGGTAGTCGGGTCACACACTGCACAAATGATACAGTGTAATTCTGGAGCACCGCCCGGCAAGGAGATGCGGCCTGGTACCCCATGGCGAGGACAGCCCTTCGCAGTGTCTCGCCCGATTTTTGTGGCTTTTTCCGGAACAAGGTATGAATTGTAGGCCGAACGTAGTGAATTGAGATCCAGCCCTCGCGTCAATAGTACTATGTCTAGGAGAGTTCCAATTCAAATTTGAGGTTCTCCCTTCACACACCCCGAACTTGAAACTGAAATTTGAGTTTCAAGGCCGCAGGAAATCCAAGGCGGCGGGCGTCCGCGGACGAAATCATAGAGATGGCGGAGTGGTGGGGGGTATAGCGCGAGAACAGATATCGAGTCAATCGATAACCGAATCGATATCGAACCGATACCGAAAACCGCATCGAGGAGGAACCGCGGGTGAAGTACCTCTCTCTCTGGAGCGTGGTACCGACTACTGTCAGTAAGGAAGGAAATATTAATTTTAAAATAATGATATAAATGAAAAAACAGAATCTCGGGCGACGGGGCTCGAACCCAAGACCTCCGCGAGGTACGAGTCAGCGGTCTAACCAACTCCCCCAACGTCAGCTCTCTGACATTAGTTTTTTCCGAATGGTCCGTATACCGAATGTCACACACGCGCACACACACCGTTGCCAAACGCCGAAGCATAATAATTATCGGATGATGTCGGACGATGCCGGGAAAGATCAACGTATTACAAACCACATATTCGAGGGAAAGAGAGAGCATTACTTCAAAGCTAAAATTCTGGGGGGAGGGAAAGAGAGAGCATTATTTTAAAACTACATTCTGGGGAGGGAAAGAGACAGCACTACATAGTGGTACAATTGCAAGTATTCTAAAGCTAACAGTATTTCAAATTTTTTTTCAATCTTAACGTCGCAACCTATCGCGCGATCGTGTGAAATTTGACCCTTCTGGAGTAGCCGTGCGGGAAACATAGAATTACGCAGCGTCAGCAGAATGTTTTTTCCTCAACGCAGAAAAATAATAATTTTTGAAACGTCGAATCTTACAATTATGTGTCGAGAGGAGGAGGAGGCGGAAGACGTGTAAATAAATGGAGAAATAATATATGTTTAAGAAATATATATTGTTACAAACAATAATAATAATAATATAAATATAATGTAACTTGTTTTCCTACGAGCTTCAACTACAATATCATTGATGGAATCTGCTAACAGTTGGCAATCCACAAGATAATCCTCCTCATAATATCCGCTGTCACGTATCATTTTAGTAGCACGACACATATCTAATGTTTCGTAGGCAACATCGCTCTGTTGTAGCACCCCAACAAAAGTTTTAAATTTTGTCCTCACATCTTCTACAGTTTCACCCAACCGCGGATACACATAGGCTATACACGGCTCAAGATTAAATAAAAATGTTACTGTATTCGGTTTGAATTACAGCGACTTACCAAGTAGTGTCGTCTTTACAATCCGAGAATCATACATTTGACAAAATTCCACCGTTAATTCATCAATCCATAGCGGCGCTGATCCAGTTAATTGTGTGCATTTTTCGATGTCTGTACGTTTATCGACTAGTATGCCTCATGTTAAAATCGGCAAAATGAGATGATTCCCGCTATTGTCGCCGAGAACAATTTCTACATCGGTTATAGATCGTACGCTGATTCCAATTTCCAAATATTTCCAGGACATGGATGTTGATGCGTATCTGCTGACTATGATACGCGATGATTGGCACGGACTAAGAGAACAATCAAAGCTATGAAATGGTCCGCTCGTATCAGGAATAAACATGAAAATTTCGAGAAGATGAAAATTAGGCCTTACCTATTACATGCATTCCCCTTGCACGTAGCACATCCAAAATCTGATCCACCGATTGTTCGGGCGGCGATGAAGTTGGCGAGCCCTAGAACACGCAGCCATTGATATCAAGAGACACGGTAGTGTCTCGCGCCAAGTATATATATATAGATATATATGCGCAGCGCAAGACACGGAGTGGCTCTATTACGCGATGACTCGCTATCAAGAACCCTGAGATTTCCGAATCTCAATAACGGCTGATCCAATTAGATTTTGAATGGTCTTAATGGATAGCTTGGGTTTGATTTACATGAGAAAAGTGTGTTCGTTTTGTTCCTACGGGCCTTATGAGCTGAGATATTTCGATGTAAAGTTGCAATTTGCTGAATTTTATGTTCTTAAAATTCAGCATCGTCATAGTCATCGTCCTACACTTCTTGGCAAGAGGGGAGTATGAAAGGGTGAGGAAATGTCTCTCAGGCACGTTGTTCATTGGATGCGGGCATCGGCCAATCGCGTAACAAATTGTTGTCACGTGACAGCTAGGCAGAGATATTATAACCTACCAAGTGCTAAGTGTCAAATAAAGTAAATTGTCGGAATTTGAAATGTCACGAGTTTTTACACTAATAGGAGACTGAATTATTGTCTCAATTAACAAGGTAAGTCGCCAAAATTTTTCAAATAGATTTCTTATGTAGAGTCGCAGACTTGGAAGTTGTCTGGAGAAGGTTCGACAGAGAAGCATCTTCTTTCGCACAAGTTTCCACAAATTAATATATTGTTTTTATACCAGCAAACAATTTTTACACAGGCTCGAATAAAAATGAAGGGGACGCCCAGGCTTGGATAGAAATGAAGGGGACGCACAAGCTTGGATAGAAATGAAGGAGATGCACAGGCTTGGAGGTTGTCCAGAGAAGGTTAGACAGACAGAAAAACATCTTGTTTCGCACAAGTTTCTGGAAAGTTGTCAAATAAGGTAAATCGACAAAATTTGTCAAAGTAGCGTAGCATTAAGAATTAAGAAAATTATAGCGTACTGCTTGCAACGTTGAGCAAGTCACATTAGTGAAGAAAGTACGCTGAAAACGCATCTCCCTTGATACTTTTCAATCTCTTTTGGAAAGGTATTCCTAATACTTTATTAAAATCCACAGTAGTTCCTACGCTATTCATTAATTTTATTAGTTTCCCATTAACAATATTTCAATTCAAAAATATAAACATACTAAATTAATTTTATTCCAATACCAATACATTGTACGTTAAAAATATTGAATCTCTTCGTTCATTTTTGCTGAATTACCATTAGCATTTAAATTTCCTGCAACAAGACATTCTGCCATACGCTCTCACCTCCTTCGGACACATCTTGTAGTCTGTACACTTAAAATAGCAAAGGGCCAATCTATTTTTATATGTTCTACGTTAAGTCATAACTAAAATGTGGAATTTTGTATATTTACAGATAATCGAAGCAGAAGCGATAGAGAAAGTAACCCTGCTGCAAATGAGAAAAATAAGCACATTTTCATGTATAATTTTATTCTAGAGTTTTAAGAAATATGTATATACAATTAATATTGAGTTTTATTATGAATGTGGAAAACTGTATAATTCAGACAACAAAAATAAATCGGACATAGTATTATATTAATTAAACGATTTTATTCAGCTTCGATTCTATGTTTGCTTCTTGTATGTTTGCTTCATATCTGAAAACTCAACTTTAAACCAATTCGACCAATCCAATTGTCTTGTAGCTTTGCAAGCGTGCGGAGTTTGGATAACGATATAATATATTGTTGAAAAAATAACCCCGAGGGGGTGAAAAAGTTATCCAGTCATCAATAAACACTACAAAATGTGTGAAATCCCCACAAAATTACCTTTTTTAAAAAAGGTACAAAAAAGAGCGCCAAGTATATAATTCCATCATAAAGAATTCCATTTAAAAACATTGTCGTAAATTAATATAAATTTCTTAATATGCTATATTTAACTTTACAAAAGTCATGAGATACAACAATTGCGCCAATTATCACAATGGCTATTTATACAAAGAAAAAAATGTACTCAATAATATTAAGCCGACATATTTTTATACAAATCAATATTTTAATACGAATAAATATTTTATTCAAAATACTCGGCGCTGCTCTCCGAAAAAATGTTAATTGTCTTGGTTAATAAATAAAACAAGACAAGACACCACAGAGACAAGAAAGAAAGAAAAAGATTTTAATGCAATTTATGCATATTTATTCAGTTTAGCAACACCAATTCAGAGAGCAGCGCCAAGTATTTTGAATAAAATATTTATTCGTATTAAAATATTGATTTGTATAAAAATATGTCGGCTTAATATTATTGAGTACATTTTTTTCTTTGTATAAATAGCCATTGTGATAATTGGCGCAATTGTTGTATCTCATGACTTTTGTAAAGTTAAATATAGCATATTAAGAAATTTATATTAATTTACGACAATGTTTTTAAATGGTAACAATGATACATTAAACGCAAGAAACATCAAACGCACAAAACAATGCAAAGTATTATATACCGGCGGAAACGGCGGCGGCGGCGGCTCGGGCGAAGGCGGCGACGACAGTGTAGTGGGCGGTGAGTTCTAGGACCCAACAATTAACGATATTAGCACGCCAAAAACATAATAAACATAAAAAATCACGAAACATTGCATAGTACTAGGTACATACCTCCTGATTATTCTGCCATAGCGACAGATCGTAGTCGGGGGCGATGCGCAACAGTCCCATTTGAGACAGCTGCTGACACAACGATTGATAGACAAGCGGTCTCGCAGCGTTCATACAATTTGTCACATGTGGATCCATGCCTAATGTTGCATACGTTGCAAAGCAGGGTGCCTTTTTTCTTCAGTTTGTTCTTCACTGACCATCTCTGTTCTTGCACTCGTCTTCTTCGAATTCTTCACAGATCATCCTCTCCCTCTTTACACTCATTACTTGATTGGGAGTGTTTTAGTAATTATTTTGAATAAATTTATTTACATATAATAATATAGTATTGTAAAAGAACATTTTTTATTTAATTAAGTAAAATTCATTTTTACCTTTTGTTTCATAATTAATATAAATTGTATTAATCTCGAAATTAAAAGAGCTAATTACATATTATAAATAATTTTTTATGTAGAATAATAGTTATAAACTTATAATTAGATGTGATGTGTTAATCGAATATATTGATATCTAGTTTTTAAATGAATTTATTCATATATTTAATTAATTAATTGTGAAAAATATTTTTTTATTTTTGTTAAATATAACAAATTTATGGGATAATCTATAGATTCATATTATTGATTTGATGTATTTAAGAATTATAATTTTAAAATTTAATTTCATTTAATATAATTTAATAATTTATTTCACTGATAAAAAGTTTAATAATTTTTTTAATTGATAAAAAATTTAAGGATTTTGATGTAAGTTTTAAAATAAATTATATAAATGAATTATGCGTAGGTATAATTATATAATTAGTAACTAAGGTAAATGTCCCCATTACTGATCGCGTACCCATTAGTGACCAATTATTCATTTATATTGTTTATTGCAACACAGAAAGCAAAATATCAACCAGAAAGTTTAGAAATTATTATTAGAGGTATTTCGTTTATAGTTGCATACGTTATTTATGTAGCCGTACATTCATTTTTAAGTAAATTCACATGTAAATTTTACAGACTCTAATAACGTGAGGTTATACTACAGATATCATTAAACTGGCAAATTTTACAGTAAAAATACATGAATCAATGCAGTAAGTTACTCAAATTAACTGGAAATATATACAGAATTATAAAATAATGAGAAAATATTCATTTTCTTTCATTATTGTAGCAGAGAATCGAAAAATTGTAAGTTGGTCAATAAAGGGGACATCAGGTCCAATATAACTATCACCATAATTATTGTATAAATAGTCAAATATCACTCTAAAATCAATTTGATTAAGAAACTAGAGACTTAAAAAAATATAATGATCCATACTTTATTCAAACATTGTCCTATATTATTAAAAAAATTACTATTTCGAACCAGTCGCACTCTTAAACGGTCGCTAATGGGGACATTTACCTTAATTTAGTGAAAATATTTTTAGATAAAAATGAACTAAAGGAATTCGGCGAATTAAAAATATTCACCTGTTTATAAAAAAAAATTAGTCTTTTTTGTTTAATAATTTAAAGTCTGCTCTGCTAAATGAATTATTGTTAAATGGCTGTAGTATATTGATTGTACAAAGGTAGCATAATAATTAGCCTTTTTATTGAAGGCTTGTATGACTGAGTCGATGAAATATTTCCTGTCTCTAGATTAAACTATTAATTTACATTTTAAGTAAAACAATGCGTAGATTTTTCTATGGTGCAAGAAGACCCTATAGAATTTTATAATTTATTTTAGGAATAAGTTTTAATAAAATAAATCATTTTATTGGGAGGATATTTAAATTTATTTAACGTTTAAAAAAATTTATCCAATTATTTTTTGTTTCAAAAGATAGTTTATTAAAAATTGTTAGATTTAATTATCTTAGGGACAACAGCGTAATATATTTGGAGAGATCATATTTATGAAGATGATTGCGACATCGATGTTGAATTAAAATATCTTATATGATTTGAGTTCAGATCGACGTGAGCCAGGTCGGTTTCTATCTGCAGTTATCTAATAAATTTTTCTACAAAAGGACTTAATTTATAAATTATTTTTTCTTATATTCAATAAAAATTGGAATTTTATATTTATTAAGAATAGGTGTTTACCATGTGATAATTGTTGGTTGGGCTTCAAATTCTAATTATTCAATTTTAGGAGCGATTGGGTCAATTTCACAGTCAGTTCCTTATGAAGTAAATTTATTTTTAACAATATTTTCTGTAATTTTATTAATTAAGAGTTATTCATTATTGGATTTATATAAATTTCAATATTAAATTTATTTTAATTTTAATTTCAATACTACGACAAGAAAACCACGGATAGTTCTTCTAAAATCGGAGACCAAGTGCCACTGCGCGACGAGACGCTAAGACGCAGACGTTCAAAAACTAACACCCACGTGGATAGGTCCCTACACGATTAAAACACGTACGATAACAATAATTACAATATAAAGGGTGACGAACTATCCGCGTTGTCGCGAACCGAGTTAAACACTTCATAGAATAGGGCAGGTATAGGGATATGGTCGCATTCATGAGGGGAAGTAACAGATCATTAACGGTTAGGTTAAACAAAAAAAGAGGGATAGATGTATTATTTAAAAAAATTTTGATTAAGCAAAAAAATGTATTAATTAAACCAGATTAATATTCGTCGATCTCATAGGCGGCCGTGAGGGCAGCCTTAAAAAGGGACCACAGCCGCGGTCGCGGAGCGGGACCGAAACGCGAGGGCGGCCTCAAAAAGGGACCAAAACCGAGGCCGTCGTGCGGGCTTGACGAATGTACCCTCATAATGCACTAGGACAAACACCAGACGCGGAAACAGTTAATTTTGAACAACGGAGAAAGGATCAAAACATAAGTAACAAAAAACTCACCGAACAAGGCCCGCACGCCCCACGCGTACTCATCGTCCAGCGACACAGCACTTTCAGCGTTTTCAGTCTCAATTTGCCGCTGTGCTGCACGATAATCGAGCACGACCTGCTGGTATTAGACGTTTATGTAACCCGTTGGGGCCGGAAACACCAAACTCTAGAAAACATAACGAACGTTGAACGCATGCATACTCCTGCGAAAACGCGAAAACACTAACGAACTTGCACTTAACGTACCCGCAAAAACATCGCGAGCTCCCGCGGGATGGTTAATAAAATCAACATCTTTGCCCAAGATATCACAACGAAATAAGAAGCGACCAAGAAAATCGAGTCCCATTTGCCCTCACTTCTCACTTCTATTCAAGCCCGGACAAAGAAGATAAACTGTGCTACATTAGCAAAAATTTAACTCGCCCACGCACAAGCTTAAACTTCGCGATTAACAAAATGAAACATCGACTACTCCTCGATATTATAATTTACAGGATTTTTGTCCGACAAACGACGATACTGCCCGCAGGAGGAACAACCCACGACACAGATTTTACTATAAAAGAATTCCAACACCACCCCGGCATTTACTTCGAAAATCTAGGTGATTTACAAATTTATCGAGATAGCAGGAAGTTAGTATTACACGTAAACATATCTTACTTCTACCGATGCGAAGCAAAACTCCAAGCTGCACTACATGATATACTTGCGCAATGTAAAAAACCTTGTACCGACAACTTACAAAAATTCAGTCAAACATTCACCACGAAAATCCAGGACAAGGTAGACCGCATTGCCAAAACTCTTTACTTACGTCCAGCAAACTAAAAAGCTCAACACAAAACAGCATCGTGGACAAATAGACGGATTAGGTTACATAGGCAAATCACTCTTGGGGCTACTGGATTCCGAAGATAGAAAGAAAATCGATGATTTTACTAGACCTTTTCAAAACACAAGATAACAGACTTTAAAACAAAAATGCAATCAAGATACAAATGCAAATTGTGAGAGCAAATACCGAACTTCTCAACGAGACTATACGTGACATATGAGACAACGAAAACACACTCTTAAACGTGATTTGACAAATTCAATACTTACTCGAACAGACAGTCAACATTACTAAATTTCGAGAGACAGCAGACAAACCCCTCATCAAGAGACACGGTAGTGTCTCGCGCCAAGTATATATAGATATATGCGCAGCGCGAGCACAGAGTGTCAATATTACGCCGCGACCCACTATGAAAATCCCTGAGATTATCGAATCTCAATAATGGCTGATCCGATTAGATTTTGAATGGTCTTAATGGATAGCTTGGGTTTGATTTGCACAAGAAAAGTGTCTTCGATTTAGTCTTACGTGCTTTACGAGCTGAGATATTTCAATGCAAAGTTCCAACTTGGCGAATTATATGTTCTGAAGAATTAAGAATCTTCATCGTCAAGTGTCGGCAAGAGGGGAACATGAAAGAGAAAGGAAATGTCTCCAATATCCATGTCGTTGATTCGATGAAGGTTTCGGCACTTTCGGCCAATCGCATAACAAATCGTTGTCATGTGACAGCTAGCAGAGAGCAGATCTGTCTAGGTAAACGTCTCCTAGTTAGTGTCAAACAATTATAACCTGTCAAGTGTGAAATAAGGAAACTAGTTAAAATTTTTTAAATGTCACGAGTTTTTACACCATACAGGACACTGATTTATTGTCTCAATTAACAAGGTAAGTCACCAAAATTTTTTAATAGACTATTTATGTAGAGCTTATAGAAACGAAGAGGATGCACAAACTTGAAAGTTGTCCGGAGAAGGTTCTACAGAGAAGCATCTTCTTTCGCACAAGTTTCTATAAAATAATATATTGTTTTTATACCAGCAAACTATATTTACATTAGAGTTTTTATGTTAAGTTTATAGAAATGAAGGGGACGCAGGAGCTTAGATAGAAACGAAAGGGACGCACAGGCTTGGATAGAAATGAAGGGGATGCACAAACTTCGCTAGAAATGAAGGGGATGCACAGGCTTGCAGATTGTCCGGAGAAGGTTAGATAGACAGAGAAGCATCTTGTTTCGCACAAGTTTCTGGAAATTTGTCAAATAAGGTAAATCGACAAAATTTGTCAAATTAGCGTAGGATTAAGAATTAAGAAAATTATAGCGTACTGCTTGCAATGTAGAGCAAGTCACATTATTGAAGAAAGTACGCTGAAAACGCATCTCCCTTGATACTTTTCAATCTCTTGTGAAAGATATTCCTAATACTTTATTAAAATCCACAGTAGTTCCCTCGCTATTCATTAATTTTATTAGTTTCCCATTAACAATATTTCAGTTCATCAATAAACATATTAAATTAATTTTATTCCAACACCAATAAATTGTGCGTTATAAATATTGGATCTCTTTGTTCATTTTCGCTAAATTACCATTAGCATTTAAAGATCCTGCAACAAGATTTTCTGCGCTCTCACTTTCTTCGGACACATTTTACAGTCTCTACACTTAGTATAGCAAAGGGCCATTCTATATCTACATGTTTTACGTTAAGTAGTAACTAAAATATGTGGTTTTAATATATTTACTAGGGTGGCTCTTATTTACTCTTGGTAAAAATTTTTTTCAAGATTTTCTTCGGGGCACCCCCCAGAATGGTTCCAAATAATTAAAAAACAATCCCTGTAAAGTTTGAGCTCGATCGGATAACGGGAAAGGGTGCCCCTGGGCCCTTAAACATTTAAATCATTATTTAACAGCTCGCGAAGTCGACTTTATATAACACCTTCCAAGTTATTGAGTAAATCAAAAAATATGTCAAACAAAAGTTGTAGATTCGGACAAGGAGCATCTTTTTTGTTCTATTACTTTTTCTCGTGCGACAAACGGTTTTCGAAAAAAATCCAAAAAACGAAAATAAAAAACTTTTTTTTTTCTTCAGATTTTGAAAGTTTAAATGCTTCTAGAACACTTTTTATTTATGAAGGTGAATAAAAAAAATGAAATTTTTATTTTCGAAGCCTATTTTTTAAACATTTAAGGGGTGGGCATTTACCGAAATTTACAAAAAAGGTAAAAATTTAATTTTTACTTATTTTCAATGTTTGATATGTGATGAATGTTTCCTGAAAATATGGCACCGAAATTCGCAAAAATATCGGAGATATAGACGTCAGACGTGAGGTATTAAAATGCATTTTTCCGATATCATGATTTTATAACATGTTAGCCACGATTACTCGAATACTATTCAACCGATTTACTTCAAATTTTCCATGGCTATATGATACGCTATTACTAACTTTTTTACACCGCAGATTTTTTATTTCATTCATATTTTTTTTTTTTAATACAAAGGACAAGATTTTGGGACCGATTTTTTTACATTTTGGAAGTTCAAGTGAAAAAAACTTAAGGAATTTCTTGAAACATCGGGAAATTACACAATTCTTGTAAATTCTGTCAGTGGAAGATGATAAATAATGTGTAATAAAACAAAGGAAGAAGACTTAATAAAAGAAACTAGTTTATTTGTTCATAACTATTTAAATTGCTGGTTTCGAACCAAAGTCTCTTTTTTATGATCAGGAAACTTTTGGCGATACTCCTTTACAAGATGAAGAACATATTGTGTTTGCTCCTCATTTTTGGTAAATAATTTATTATATTCGTCCATTAATTGAATACTCCTCTCTGCCGTATCATTAACGACCCGCAGTTTCTTTACTAGTTCTAACGCTTTAGTGAAGCTTCTATTTTCAGACCAAGTTGATGGTTCTGTTTGTAGGAATTGGTCATCTAATTCAAATCGTTTAAAAAATGCTTTAGTTTTGCTGGAAACAAATTGTTCAATACCCTTCTTAAAAATTTCAGGAAGTTCGTCGATTTGTATTTGTAGGCGTTTTACATTTTTCTTCGATGATTCTGATTTGCAGTTTAAAGCATCAATCATTTTCTGCTTTGATTCGAATGACAAACTCGAATCAAAAAATGCCAATGCTACCGCTTCCGGGCTTAAATACCATAAATGATTTTGAAGCTTTTTTAACGCAACACGGGAGATATCACAATTCACAGTTTGATATTCGAAAAGTTTAGACAGAACACAGAAATCCAAGTACGGTGCTTTAGCAGCACTAGGCGCACAAAACCATGCTTCAACGTATATGCTGACCAGAAAAATGCAAATTTCGCAAAGAGCATTTTCCTCTTCCGGTGTTAATTGGAATTGATGACGGAACAGAAACATTTTTAAGCAATAAATAGCTTTTGCCATCCATCTCGCATAATGGATGGCTCCCGGAATGCGAAAAGATATTCCACGAGGTGGCGATTCACCAAGAAATATAGCTGTTAATTCGAGAAATTCTCTGTAATCTTCTCGAGGTTGTTTTTGCTTTAGAGTACTTTTAACAAAATCGAGGATTCGGGATATATCATCCTCTTTTAAATGCTTCTGGACATTTTCGTCTTCAATTCCGAATTTGAAATTTTTAGTATTAATGCCAGACCAAGAGTTTTGAAATCGCTTAAAAATTGGTATATTTGGACCTGTGGATTTGCCCATTTTTTCATCGAATACGCTTCTAAGAATTATTTCATATATATGATGCCTACACGGTAAATACAAAAGTTGTTTGTTTAAATTTTTCTCAATTAAAGTACACGCACCATTCATACGCCCGGTATTTGATGCTGTCGTATCAAAAACTAACGCTTTTACATAATCGTGGAGGCCCCAATCAAAAAGACATTCACAAACAGCAGATGCCTGCTCTTTTCCACTTCCAGATTCCAATGCGGGTACTCCGAGGAGTTGCTCAGTATCCCCACTTGAAATAATTACAGGAAGTCTCTCAACGGTCTCTTTACCTGTTAAAGCTGGAAGGAGTTTACCATCCCAGTGCACGACGACAGCTTGCAATTCCCACCCCTTAAATTGTTCTTTAAAACTAATGGCTCTTTCTTTTCGTATATGCTCTCGTGCTCGGTGAATAGACGACCTGCTGATTATTAAATCTGGAACATTATGTCCCAATGCCTCGGCAACGGCAATTATGATGTGAACTGAATCTCTATCACTAAGCTTGCATCTATCTAACGCCGCGGCGAGTTTCGTAGTCATTACTTCGTGATGTCCCCGTATTCTGGTTGCCTTTGATGATGGAAGCTCCATGTCTTCTGAAACAGGATGCTCTTCTTGCGGACTATAGTCAGT
The DNA here is from genome assembly GCA_963932335.1 of Andrena marginata. Taxonomy (NCBI): domain Eukaryota; kingdom Metazoa; phylum Arthropoda; class Insecta; order Hymenoptera; family Andrenidae; genus Andrena; species Andrena marginata. Next base: position 21,481,560 of record OZ010663.1, read on the forward strand.
CGATTTTCCAGCAACCGCTAATGGAACTGACAAGTCTTCAAAGCTGCTGCTTGAAGTTGACGACATCAGTTCGGCAGTTTGTTCTTAAAGAGAGAAGAAATTTATTCATTTCAGAATGTATTAAAAATTGAAAAAATCAGTATTAAAAATTATTTAAATTAAAATTATCCAGTTGATGTATTTGAATGATACAAGATGAAAGTATAGAAATTGGGAAAATTTACACATTACTTACTCAGTTGTTGAAGTTCACGATTGCTACGATCTTTTCTCATCAAGACACGCTCTTTTCGCTCTTCAGTTATTAGTTCTCTGCTATGTCCTTTGTAATCAATTCCACAGATGTACCCTGGTCGTCCTTTTAGCCTTTGATTAATTAAAAACTGCTTATCTTCTTCAAGATTTATTCTTTCCATGGCGTCTGCATGTGCTATGTCGAACAGATCGTCAAATTTTGATTGGAAAGCACTCTCTTTTTTCATATGAGATGACGTTGTTCTTCCTGCGTGTTTTTGTATTTGCCTCCATTCATCGTACAAAGCTTCTAATTTTGAAATGCAGTGCTTCACATCTCTAGTTGGAATCCGTGATTTTTCCCAGAAAATGATCACTTCCTGCACAGCTAATTTTGCACTTTCGCGTAAATTCAGCTTTACTACGCGAAGATTAAAAAACAGTACACTTAACACTTGTTTTACTGAAGGTAATTTGCTTCCTGTTATTGTACTTTCGTAATTTCCAAGTAAATAAATTGTGTCACTGTCACGTAAATAAACAGAAGACATTGCGAAATGAACTGTCTGCAGCCTGCACCCTTAGGGGTGCAAGAATGAAAGAAATAAAATTGTTTGTACCGACACACACGCGAACACTCTTCCGCTTCTTTCAGGGTTGTAAGAACCGATCAAGCTTCGTGGTACACGTGATACCGAACGACTTCGTCACTCGCTAAATTAATATTAATGTAAACTGTTTTTTATTATCGCGATGAAATAGAACTTGCTGGTCCGAATGATGACCGTGACACGACCGTGTTTCCGTATGAATGTGTTCCTCACGAACGCTAAACGATACAAAGTGCTGTAGTCCGTACGATGACTTCAGTGAACGACCGACCCTTTGCTTAAAAGACGCTAATTGAGTTCTGAGCTTGTCTACTTTTTCGACGTCGAAGATGGACAAGACATCAGAATTTTGGGGGCGCCAAAATTCCTGATTGGCCAAGCTTTCCTCGAAGGGGGAGAAACCTTCCCTCTGCGATTTCAGCGGTGGAGGAGGAACCCTCCCCCTCTTGGTGACGTAGAAAAGGAAAAAACAGCATTTGACTACCAAACCTAGCCAGGTGTGATCGGCCAGAGCATCTTGCCAGGGTCGCGGTTTATTGCTGTATTGTCCTGCGAGTCAGCGGTGAATGACGGTATGTACCGGTGCCAAGTCACCCTTAACTGGGCAATAAACGGATTAACTCAGAGCGAAAACAACCGAGATGTCTACAAAAACAGCACGATGTCAATTGCCCCCTATTCGACATCTGGCAGGCAAATGTTTCCCAGAACGCTTCGAAAGTATTGCCTAGTTGTAAAAGACTGAATGAATTTCGTTTTAAGAAATACGAAATTGCCCGCTGTAAACGACCAACGAATTTTCGCCTCGCTTCGAGCCCGCTTTTGTCCCGTACGACGGAACAGAAATCGAAAAAGGGAAAGATGGAAAACTGAAGAAACGCAGAAAAAAAGATAAAAGAGAAAGTTAAGGGAGAAGCGACTCTGCGTCGGCTCGTGCGGGCCTGGTCGCCACATGTGTTTGACGGTCACCAGGCCTAGGTGAAGACTCGAAGATTCAAAATAAAAAACACACATTTTCTTTACTCATAAATAAATGTTCATGACGCACTTGAACTTCCAAAATGTAAAAAAATCGGTCCCAAAATCTTGTCCTTTGTATTACAAAAAAAAAATATGAATGAAATAAAAAATCTGCGGTGTAAAAAAGTTAGTAATAGCGTATCATATAGCCATGGAAAATTTGAAGTAAATCGGTTGAATAGTATTCGAGTAATCGTGGCTAACATGTTATAAAATCATGATGTCGGAAAAATGCATTTTAATACCTCACTTCTGACGTTTATATCTCCGATATTTTTGCGAATTTCGGTGCCATATTTTCAGGAAACATTCATCACATATCAAACATTGAAAATAAGTAAAAATTAAATTTTTACCTTTTTTGTAAATTTCGGTAAATGCCCACCCCTTAAATGTTTAAAAAATAGGCTTCGAAAATAAAAATTTCATTTTTTTTATTCACCTTCATAAATAAAAAGTGTTCTAGAAGCATTTAAACTTTCAAAATCTGAAGAAAAAAAAAAGTTTTTTATTTTCGTTTTTTGGATTTTTTTCGAAAACCGTTTGTCGCACGAGAAAAAGTAATAGAACAAAAAAGATGCTGCTTGTCCGAATCTACAACTTTTGTTTGACATATTTTTTGATTTACTCAATAACTTGGAAGATGTTATATAAAGTCGACTTCGCGAGCTGTTAAATAATGATTTAAATGTTTAAGGGCCCAGGGGCACCCTTTCCCGTTATCTGATCGAGCTCAAACTTTACAGGGATTTTTTTTTAATTATTTGGAACCATTCTGGGGGGTGCCCCGAGGAAAATTAAAAAGTTGAAAGTTAGAGCCACCCTAATATTTACAGATAATGTAAACATTTAATTTTCCAATATTTCTTAGCGTTTGGACAATAATTTTTCCCATTTTCGGGCGCTAGTTCCCTTATTGCATCCGAACACTCATTAATTATGGATTGTTAATAAAGTTGCGAGATTCATTCGATTGAAATGAGTTCAAATACGGTATAAATTGGATTATTTCCAGAACTATAGATAATTTAATATGAATGTAACATTTATAATGTAATAATGCTAAAAATAATCCGATTTATGTCGTGTTTAAATTCACTTTCATCTAAAAAATCTCAAGAGTACGTTACTGAAACGTTCATGCCGATACGATAGAAAATATGGAAACTTTACATACATCCTATTAATGTAAGTATAATCCACCGCAGGCAACAATGTATGGCTCTCCAGCCGAAGCTCGAACCAATATCACAAGCCGCCGCCGAACACCCCAAATCTTCAGCTCAAGGCGAGACCGAACGTAGAAAATTATTCGAAGCCGTCGAATAAACTACGGATAAAGATAAAAACCTTATTCGACGGTTCGAATAAGGATAAACCGTGTTATTCGAAGCTCCGAGTAACGAAGAAACGTAAACGGCGTTATTCGAAGATTCGAATAACGAAAAAAGAAAAAGTGTCTTTTATTCGACACGTTATTTAAATAATTTTTTATCTAGATAATGCCGATATACGATCAAAGTGGTTCAATACACGTTCGATAGACGTTCAGAATGGTACGATACACGATCGATACACGTTCAGAGTGGTACAATAGACGTTCGATTGATGTTCAGAGTGGTACCATACACGTTCGATACATGTTCAGTGTGGTTCAATACACGTTCGATACAAGTTCAGAGTGGTATGACAGGTGTTCAATCCACAATTAGGTGACATGGTTTAGTTAAATGATAAGTCCCAAGAAGGAGAGGATGATCTGTGAAGAATTCGAAGAAGACGAGTGCAAGAACAGAGATGGTCAGTGAAGAACAAACTGAAGAAAAAGGGCACCCTGCTTTGCAACGTATGCAACATTAGGCATGGATCCACATGTGACAAATTGTATGAACGCTGCGAGACCGCTTGTCTATCAATCGTTGTGTCAGCAGCTGTCTCAAATGGGACTGTTGCGCATCGCCCCCGACTACGATCTGTCGCTATGGCAGAATAATCAGGAGGTATGTACCTAGTACTATGCAATGTTTCGTGATTTTTTATGTTTATTATGTTTTTGGCGTGCTAATATCGTTAATTGTTGGGTCCTAGAACTCACCGCCCACTACACTGTCGTCGCCGCCTTCGCCCGAGCCGCCGCCGCCGCCGTTTCCGCCGGTATATAATACTTTGCATTGTTTTGTGCGTTTGATGTTTCTTGCGTTTAATGTATCATTGTTATATCAATGGCTGCGTGTTCTAGGGCTCGCCAACTTCATCGCCGCCCGAACAATCGGTGGATCAGATTTTGGATGTGCTACGTGCAAGGGGAATGCATGTAATAGGTAAGGCCTAATTTTCATCTTCTCGAAATTTTCATGTTTATTCCTGATACGAGCGGACCATTTCATAGCTTTGATTGTTCTCTTAGTCCGTGCCAATCATCGCGTATCATAGTCAGCAGATACGCATCAACATCCATGTCCTGGAAATATTTGGAAATTGGAATCAGCGTACGATCTATAACCGATGTAGAAATTGTTCTCGGCGACAATAGCGGGAATCATCTCATTTTGCCGATTTTAACATGAGGCATACTAGTCGATAAACGTACAGACATCGAAAAATGCACACAATTAACTGGATCAGCGCCGCTATGGATTGATGAATTAACGGTGGAATTTTGTCAAATGTATGATTCTCGGATTGTAAAGACGACACTACTTGGTAAGTCGCTGTAATTCAAACCGAATACAGTAACATTTTTATTTAATCTTGAGCCGTGTATAGCCTATGTGTATCCGCGGTTGGGTGAAACTGTAGAAGATGTGAGGACAAAATTTAAAACTTTTGTTGGGGTGCTACAACAGAGCGATGTTGCCTACGAAACATTAGATATGTGTCGTGCTACTAAAATGATACGTGACAGCGGATATTATGAGGAGGATTATCTTGTGGATTGCCAACTGTTAGCAGATTCCATCAATGATATTGTAGTTGAAGCTCGTAGGAAAACAAGTTACATTATATTTATATTATTATTATTATTGTTTGTAACAATATATATTTCTTAAACATATATTATTTCTCCATTTATTTACACGTCTTCCGCCTCCTCCTCCTCTCGACACATAATTGTAAGATTCGACGTTTCAAAAATTATTATTTTTCTGCGTTGAGGAAAAAACATTCTGCTGACGCTGCGTAATTCTATGTTTCCCGCACGGCTACTCCAGAAGGGTCAAATTTCACACGATCGCGCGATAGGTTGCGACGTTAAGATTGAAAAAAAAATTGAAATACTGTTAGCTTTAGAATACTTGCAATTGTACCACTATGTAGTGCTGTCTCTTTCCCTCCCCAGAATGTAGTTTTAAAATAATGCTCTCTCTTTCCCTCCCCCCAGAATTTTAGCTTTGAAGTAATGCTCTCTCTTTCCCTCGAATATGTGGTTTGTAATACGTTGATCTTTCCCGGCATCGTCCGACATCATCCGATAATTATTATGCTTCGGCGTTTGGCAACGGTGTGTGTGCGCGTGTGTGACATTCGGTATACGCACCATTCGAAAAAAACTAATGTCAGAGAGCTGACGTTGGGGGATTTGGTTAGACCGCTGACTCGTACCTCGCGGAGGTCTTGGGTTCGAGCCCCGTCGCCCGAGATTCTGTTTTTTCATTTATATCATTATTTTAAAATTAATATTTCCTTCCTTACTGACAGTAGTCGGTACCACGCTCCAGAGAGAGAGGTACTTCACCTGCGGTTCCTCCTCGATGCGGTTTTCGGTATCGGTTCGATATCGATTCGGTTATCGATTGACGCGATATCTGTTCTCGCGCTATACCCCCCACCACTCCGCCATCTCTATGATTTCGTCCGCGGACGCCCGCCGCCTTGGATTTCCTGCGGCCTTGAAACTCAAATTTCAGTTTCAAGTTCGGGGTGTGTGAAGGGAGAACCTCAAATTTGAATTGGAACTCTCCTAGACATAGTACTATTGACGCGAGGGCTGGATCTCAATTCACTACGTTCGGCCTACAATTCATACCTTGTTCCGGAAAAAGCCACAAAAATCGGGCGAGGCACTGCGAAGGGCTGTCCTCGCCATGGGGTACCAGGCCGCATCTCCTTGCCGGGCGGTGCTCCAGAATTACACTGTATCATTTGTGCAGTGTGTGACCCGACTACCCTCAGTGTAATCGGTCTGCGCGAAGTGGGCCGCAAGTTCGATCAGTATCAGTACTCCTGCCCGAGAGGAATACGATTTACTTTAATTATAGTACATGTGTGTTTTGTAATAAAGTGTTTCTATTGTCTCCTGAATTCAATAACTGGTATCCAGACATCTACGCTCCTACAATCCAACGTCAATACGCCTCGTGGAGAGACACAGGATGAAAAGTGGTAGCCCGCTGTCAACGCGTGGTCCTCTCGAGTTTAAACACTAGTTTCAATATCAAAACAATAGCATGTGTTAACGTATTCCATACGAGAGAAGGTGGGCATTGCTGTGAAGAAGGCCTCTCCAAGAGAGCAGCCGTTTTTGAGGGATGCAAATCCGATTGGTTCTAGCACAATCTGCTCCCTATGGTTAAAATTAGGCTACCAACTTTTACACCTCCTAACGTAGCCAATCCAACTTGCATCCGTCCCAAAAGAACAGGCCATCCGAGCGTAGAAGCAAGTGCGAAATAAAACTAACGGTTCGCTTCTCGAAACCGCAGATGTACCTACCTAAGTAGCATTTCTGACGGAAAAGGATTGTCCAGCCTTTAGGCCTGCCATTCCTGACGTGGACTTTTGGCAGGTAGGTTATTGTTTCAACAATCAATGCCACCCGTGGCGCCAGCAAGACCGTCCCCGGTCCTTGCTATTCCAGCGGGTTTTCCTCTAGAGAAAATCAGTAAATTTACAACCGTAATATCTTAAAAACCAGTGGAAATAAAGTGTATACATTAAAGCTTATTGAATTTGCCTTGGAACGCACTATCAAGCCACCTCTTCAAAAAAAAATAGTTCCATTTAAAAAACCGAACTTAATCACCATATCTTTTAAAAAATTAATCTAAAAAAAATTCGTTCCTGCTAATAAATTGACCACCTCGACCCATGCAATTCCATATTTTTTTTATTTTTTTACCTCCAATATGTTAGGAGATATCCCGCTGTCCATTCTACCGTGGGACATCCTGTATATGTATGTGAGTGTTTCTGCTGTAAATTCGGCCGCTACCGTTTCTGGAGCGGTTTCCGAATCTTTTGACAGAGTTCTTATTCTATTATTTTGCTGTGAGAGGGCCGCTACCGTTTCCGGAGCGGTTCCCGACACTCATGGCGGAGTTCGTATTCTAATGTTCTGTAGACCTTACTTTCACTAAGCGGCTAAGCTGCCATCCACTAGTAGGAGCAAGGCTTGAAACCTCCCCGAAGACAAAGTTTTCAACTTTTAAATGAATGATCCGAAGAGGAACACCAGTACCTTTGTACACTGTGAACCAGTCGCTACCGTTTCCGGTGCGTACTAAAATTCTGATGGATAGTAACCATAAGCTACCTTATGCTACCTCCGGGAACTAGCATTCTTTGGTCGCAAGAACGTATCTTTTTATACTGGAATATTGACGAGCTGGCGCATGCGCAGTAATTCGTATCTGTTATTTCACGTTTTGCTCGCGTATTACATATTATTTTGTTTTGTGCTTTTGACAATATTCCTAATTAATTATTCTTACCATTTCTATAATATTTGTTTCTCTAACATTTGCTTTGTTTATAATTTATATCTAAAAGTTTGTACAATGCTTTTGCGCGAAGATACAGGTTGGCTCCGCGGTAGCATAGATCGGTTTTAGCTTATTGTTCGCGAAAGGATGCATTCTTGCGCCATCTTCCAGAACCGTCAGCAATTAGGCGATTAGTGGCTCGGCCCGCTGACTCATGTGGAGCAGCGATCAGCACCCCTTCCCTCGACTCGCGATCGATGGAAGGGGAAGGCTCTTTCTTCTAGGAACTCGACCGCGGTTTCCGGAATCGCACTCTCTGTTCGCGGCTTTGCTATTGTATGCACGCTTTATTTCGCTCTACGCTTTTGCTCTTTCGCACCTTTTGCTTTGCAAAGTTACTACCGTGCTCTGTAACTAATTATATTGCTACCGTGCTTGTCGCACTTGCTTGCGTCAAACCACGTCTCTTAAATAATTGTGATTATTAGTGTAAATAGTATAACTTTTATTCGGGACACTGTACATAAACTAAATATAAGTAATTGTGAACGTTTCTATAAAGTCCTTGTGCTAAAATAGATGAAGTCTTAGCGCTGTGCTTTAATAACTCGCTTACGGTTCCTTTGCGCCGATCCTCTAGCAAGCCTTATAACACTTATCGACGGTTGGTAATTACTGGTTCGAGTCCCCGTGGGACGTTACATATGTATACTCTCCCCTTTCATCGCCTTTCGTTATTCCGTTTAATATTCCTCATCCCTGCTCCTCCAGGCATCTTATTAGTTTTTCTCCTCCGCATTTTCTACCCTATCCTTCAAATCTCTCCTCACTTCCTCCCCACTTCCATTTTCCATCATACATGCGTTTCAATCCCCCCCCCCCCCCCATATTAACGTTTCCCACTCCTGCTCCCCTTTCTCCGTCCTTCAGTCCTTCATTTTTTTTAGCTTTTCCTTCATGTCCCTGTTTATGTACACTCCTATCATCCGCCATTTATTGGTGCCAATTTTAATGTTTACTTCCATCACCCCTTCTTCCTTTCTTTTATACACACTGTCCTCCGCTCTACCAGTTCCATTCTTACTCCTGCTACCATTCCTCCTTTCGCCCTGCCCTTATTTGTTTCCCTCTTCGCCACTTGCATTTTCCATATATACCATTTCGGAAGCTTACTTCTTATCATGCTCCATCCTTTTTCCACTAGCCATGTCACATGCTCCGGAATTGCTTGGCCTTCCTCGCTAATGCTGCCACATTCCAACATGCTATCCTGTACCTTTGTTTCATCCTTTTCTCCCCTCCTTATCGCTCTTCCTTTCTTTTATTCCCCTTTGTCCTCTCTCTCTCCTTGCCCTTCCCCCTGTTGCTCCACCTGTTCTACCTCTTCCTTCCTTCCACTTCTCTCTCTTCCCGCTGCATCCCTTAGCACCTCGTTTCATTCATCCCATTTCCATCGTGTTTATCCTTATCCTGCCATACCTTTTTTGCCCTTCTTCCCTTCCTTCTCTCTTTTCTCGCAATATCCTCGATTTCCCACCTCCTTTTCCTCTTCTCCATTTTAAATCATCCTCGTTTTTCTCTTTTCCACCTGCTAATTTCCTTTTCGCCCTCCTTTTTGTCTCCTTATCTCCCATCCTTACTACCACTATCCCTCCCCCTTCCCTATGCTTTTTACTACCTCTATCTTTTCGTCAACTCCTATGCTCTTGAATACCTCCTTCACCCTCCCCCTCCTCCTTGCAGCCCTTTCACTGCCATGTTATTGCTTCTTCCTCTCTTTTCTTTTCCTCCAATCGCCACTCCAGTTCCTTTATCTTTGTTTCTATCCTCTCCCCTCCTTTCTTTCCCTCCTTTTCCTTCCCTCTTTTCATTTTCATTTCCAGTTTCTCAATTATTTCTATCATCCCTCCCCCTCTTCCCTCCTTCCTTCTCTGAACTATCTACTCTCTACTTTAGTTTCCCTATTTCCACCCTCGTTTCCTTCCTTTCCACATCCCATATCTCATCTGTTCCTTTAATTCCTTTATTTTTTTCAGTCTTTGTTCCTGCTGTCTCGCCACCTCCCCCACCATCTCCGCCCCTCCGCTATCTCCCTCCTCATATTCTTCAATACCTTCAGCATCTCTTCTTTTTCTTTTTCTTCCTCCTTCCCTCCCTTCCCCTGTCCCTGCGATGATCTTGCCACAACCTTACTACTCCTGAATGCTTCCTCCCTCTCCATATCATTTTCCATCCTTCCCCTTATCTTACCAAACTAATCTTCCATCTTCCTTCCCTTACTGTTACGCCTCTCCGTTTGCAGTGTCTCTACATTATTCTTTATCCCCATTCCCATCTCCTCTTCTTCCCCCTTTTGTCTCTTCCTTATTATCGTCCCTACCCACTTCTTTTACCTTGATCTGTCCCTTGTTATCCTTAGAGACTTCTGCTATGTGCACGCAACGGTCTCCTTCTCTTCCCACTCTTCCCTCTCTACCTTACCGACTTTCCGTCTTCGACTCCGGCGGTGCCGCCGGCGGCACACTGACCTCCAAATTCTTTTCTCCTTCAATCCCCCTTCACCATCTCCGCCCCTACGATCCTGCTGTGCTCAACTCTTTTCTCACACGCCACTCTAAGCCCCCACACTCTCTCTTTCTCTCCTATATACTTTCTCACTTCTTTCACCAACTTCCAATCTCCTATGATTCTCCCACACGGTCTCTCTGCAATCACACCTGAAACGGAATTCCCCTGTCGCTTGGAAAAAACCAAAGCACGCTTTGACTTATTCCGTACGGGAGAAGGTGGGCTTGAAGTCAGATTGGTCCTGAGCTAACCAATTTGCCAATTTGCCCTGCATCCCGCCCAAACAGCCACTCTCTTGAGGAAGCCCTCTTCACAGCAATATATCCTCCCCGAGGCCCACTTTCTTGCACACGGAATACGTCAACGCGTGCTTGTCTTTTGAAATTCGAGCGCGTCGTTGTAGTCGAGAGATAAGGGATCTGTCTCCAATTTGCAGAGAGGACGGCGCAGGTGGGACCACGTGCTGGCAGCAGGCTACCATTTTTCTTCCTCTTTCCCGTCTCCACGAGGCGCCTTGATGTTGGATAATACTTTTTAATTGCTATATTTGGCACAGTTAGGTAAAACTGAAGGGGCAGACTTTTTGGGCCAGAGTGTTTTGCCAGGGTCGCGGTTCATGATCGTATTGTGCTGCGATTCAGCGGTTCACAAGGTGTCCGAAGGCACGGCAGAGCGGCCCTTAGCACCGGGCAGAACCGTCCTTAGCACCGGGCAGACGGGCCCCTTGCGCGGGCCCCGCGCTTAGGGACTTCATTATGTAAAAATTAAATGAATTAAGTATAATTAAGCCAAGCCTCCATACTCGGTGCGCTCGATAGAGTACAGTATAGATTCTTGCGATTTGCGTCATTCTGCCGTGGGCAACCTATACATAGTTTCGATCATGATTACCAACGGTTCCTGCACAGGTTTAACTTCTTGACGATGCATCAGCGCCTTCGGCTAGCCGATTTGACCTTCCTCTTTAGGGTTCTTAATGATTAAATTATTTGCCCCCAACTTCTGGGGTTAATTAATTTTTATGTTTCGAGCAGGCCGTTGCGGCATACTCCGCTATTTCATGACAAAGTCCATAGAACAAATATCCACATGAATGACCCTATTTCTAGACTTTGTACGCGCGGCAATGATGTAGCTGACCATATTAACTTCTTTGGATCCTCTATCGACACCTTTAAGAGTAGTATGACAAAAGGTATTCTAACTCAGGTCCTCTGAGGGGAACGCTGGGGCGGGGGGAAGTGAAGGCGCGCGGGGGAGTGCAGTGGAGGGAAACCTGGGCGTGGGAAGAGCGAGGAGTGGAAGCCAGGTTGCGCGCGCACGAGCCACGGAGTGGGAAGCTATAATCGTGGAGGGGATCAGTCCAGGCCGAGCCGCCGCGAAGACCTTTTTGTTTTGTATTGGAGGAAATCCCCACGGATACCCTCGACCCCCGGGGGAGGATCGAGGGTTATGTGGGACTGGAACCCAGTAAAACCTCCAAGGGGGTGGCCCTCGATGTTAATCTGGGCCACCCTCCTCTCATCGCGGCGACACTGATACCCCGCCCCCCCCCCCTCTCACAGGGAGGGGGCCGCGGCCAAGGGCTACGCCCTTCCTTCCCACTCCCGGCCTGGGGAGTGGTCTACGCGGCGCGGAGCCAATGGGGGAGCGGGGCGATTATGGAATTAAGTCGACGCATGGCCTCCCCCGGATCCGGGTCATCTGCGCCGTACCCGCCGTCTCGGGGCCGCGAGACAAGACGGGTGCCCCGTCCGCTCCTGATCCCTCTCCGCCTCCTCTTTCTCCTCCATAACCACCTCGGCGAAGAAGGACATGGCCCTCCAACACTCCGGATCCCACGCCATCCGACGCACGACCGTCGGCAGCGAGAGATCGGGGCCTAGCTGCAACTCGAGGATCCGGCAATCATCGAGCCACTCCCGGCAATGAACCAGAGTGTGCTCCGCCTAGTCGTCGTCGCCCGAGTTCCAGCTGAAACACCGCGATGACTCCTCCCACCCTATGCGACGCAGATAATCCCCGAAACACCCGACACCGGTGATCATCTGCGTCAGGCGGAAGGTAAGCCTGCCATACCTGCGCCCCGCCCATTCGTCGAGAATGGGCAGCAGCGCCCCGACAACGCGACCCCCCCCGATGTTCCGGGAGGGCTAACCAATCAAGCCATTTGGCTTGCATGCGTTGCCGGGCCTGGGCCCGCGCCACTTCGCGTCCGTCCACCGGTAGGGCCCCAGCTTTGCGGAGATCTCGGCCGGCGGAATATACTTCCGCCTCCATCTCCGCGAGCAGATGGAAGAGTGGAGACCCGCCCAGCGCGGACAGTTCGGCGTGTGACGCCGTGCGGTAGGATCGTACGGCTCGGAGGACCGCGCGGCGGTGAACTCTTGCCAAAACGTCCCGCCCAACGCGACAGCCCTCCAGGTCGCCGGCCCATACAGGGTCGCCGTAGAGCGCCATGGACGCGACCGTCACGTATAGCCGCCGAACAACGTCGTGAGGGCCCCCCATGTTGGGCATGATTCGCCCGAAGGCGAACACTTGCCTCTCCAACCGTGGGGGCGAGTGTCTTGAAGTGGCGCGTCAATCGCTAGTAGGTGTCCAGGGTCAAGCCGAGATATTTCATCGATCGCTTGACTCTGATACAGGCATCCCCGATCCTCAGGGACGCTCCTCTGTTGGGGGCACCGCTCCCAACTCTGTCCGCGAGCCACAGCGCCTCGGTTTTCTCCAAGGCGACTCGCAGACCGAGCGTCCCGATCGAGGCGATAACGCGTCGCAGCGCTTCCTCCGCGAGGTTGATGGCCGCACCATACCGCTGCCCGAACGCCACCACCAGCGTGTCGTCGGCGTAACAAACCAACAACACTCGGGGCGATGGCATATCCACCCGCAGCACCGCGTCGTATGCCAGGTTCCATTACAGGGGCCCCAGCACGGACCCCTGTGGCACACCGCGGTGCACGAGGGTCACCCCGTCCCCGTTTCGGCCGACGTAGGACACCACTCGGCTGCAGATATAGTCCCGAACCAGGCGGCGTAAATAGAGCGGGACGTGATGCCACAGAAAAGCCTGCTCTATCGCCGCCCAAGAGGCGGTGTTAAAGGCGTTAGCAATGTCCACAGAAACAGCCACGCTCACACCGCCCCCCTCAACCGCCTGGCGCGGCCGCGGAGACCTCTCCGAACCTGGCCTGCCGACGGAAATTTTTCAAAGGGACGGGCCCACCCCGACAATTTTTTTCATACCTACCCGAGGGAGAATATGCCCCTCTGAAAAAATTTCTGGGAACGGGTCTTGTTTGAAAAATCTATTTAACACTCGACCCGTCTCCAGAAATTTTTTCCAAAACCTCGATCCACCAACGGATTTTTTTCCAAACCAATATGCGGTATCAGCAGATTTTTTTCCCCCAACCACAATGCACAGAAATATTAATTTTTAATCAACAATCTAGCGAACTATTATGTAGCAAACAGACATATTTTTTCAGAACCAATATGCAGCAAGCATTCTAAAGCCGACAGTATTTCGAACATCGCAGCGTACCACGCGAATACGCGTAAATTGAGTCCCCTGGGATACCTACATGCGATGATATCATTTTCATGGCGCGAAGAACGCTCGAATGAAATAGAATATAATATTTTGTTGAAACGTTGAATCTTAAAATTAGGTGGCGAGGAGAGAAGGAAGAAGACGAGTAAATAAATAGATTATCATATGTTTAACCTTCACTCTGTATACTAATAATTTAACGTTAAGCGTGTACAGGGGTCTAATTGGACCCCACGCATTTTTAGTCCCAAATGCACAGAAAAAACTGTAGCTGCTTAAGTATTTGTGAAGTTTTATTAATTTTTAAAAAGTGTACAAAACAGTGAACCATTTAATTTAAAATACAAAAATTAAAAAGCTGTATATAAAAAATAAAAAATAAATCTAAAATGCATCGTCAGAATCGGTGTGCATTATTTCTTCATCGTGAATTTCGATATTTATACGTTTGTCACAAATATTGTGACTATGATTTTTATGCGTTGGTGTTTTATAAATGTAACAGCTCAAGCTGGTCTTGATGTCTCTAGACCGAGGGCACAAGTAGCATCTGCGTTTGGATCTTTTGCTTCTTTTGCCGGTGCTGGGTTCGGTGGTTAGCTGACGCCGAAGCTCAGGCACGTTATAACCAATTTGTTACACTGCAATTTTCACGCTGAGTTTTAGTGCTTGTGGATTTGTTAACCGCCTTCTTACAAGATTATCAATAAGCTGATGGGATACATCCTTTAGAAAATCCTTCCGTTCTTAAAATTTTTTCTGCGTACACAATTGTGGGTTGGATAGTTTATATAAATTCAATGCAGCAATTCCTGCCACATCAATCATATTAAAAAAAAGAACTATTTTCCAGCGTGTAGTCTTTCGCTTGCATGTATATCATTTTACAAGTTTATCTAGAGTGTCTAGACCACCTTTTCCAGCGTTATAATCCAGAATTATATTCGCCTTCGATGTTTCTTGTTCAATACCAGCGTCATTGTGTAACGTAGACAACAGCAATACATTTTTGTTTCGTTTTAGGACATAGCTTACCAGTGTAAGGAAATTATTGAAACAGAACTTTGTGGGATCTACCTCTCTTTTTGCTATTTCGCTTTTCAGGGTGAATTCAGCTGGCAAATCTGGTTTATTTTTCCTGATTGTTCTAAGAATTGTGGTCTTTTTTGTCAATAGCTGATCAGCCAGGGTGCAACTGGTAAAGTAATTGTCCATTGTAATAGTTCTACCTTTGTTGATATAAGGCTGAGTCAAGCGATGCACCAAGGACAGAGTGTAATTGGTTGCTTTTGGTTCATTGGGCTGTCTTCCTACATATATTTCCCCTTTCAGCGGAAACGAGTTTTTTGAATCGCATATCCAGAAAATTTTAATTCTATATTTTCCGGGCTTTGAAGGAATATATTGCGGAAAATTGCACCGACCTCGAGTTGATACTAATTGCTCATCAATAGTTAAATCTTCCGATGGTTTATAAGACTTTTTCAGACATTCTAGCAACATATTCCAAATGTCTTTGAAGGCTGCCAATTTGTCATCTTTCAACCGCTCTTTTCTAATACGATGATTGTCAAATCGCAGAAATCGCAAAAGCTGCTGCATTCTGTCAAGTGACATAACAGCTCTGTAGAATAGACGGTTGTCTTTCTCCCAGAACTCGTCCAGCCGTTCATCCCAATTCTTTCGCATTCCAGCATATATTAGAATACCAATCATAGCAAAGACTTCATCAGCATCAGCATCGTACCAAATACGAGGTCGTTTGTATTGTTGTGGATTCCTGAACGCATCGTAATGATCTCTGGCTTTTCTATTAGTTTCACACACAATTACGTTTATAATTGTTTCAGGAATTATTTGTTTGAAACAGTTCATTGCGAAGCGTAGATTTTGGGGTAGTAGTGCTCCGGCAATTCTTTCTCTTTCTCGAAATACCTGAAAGTCAAAAACTTTATGTACAGTATGAGGAACAATGGTCCATCTTCTGTTCATTCTGGAGTTTCAATTTGGATACCGTAAATTGGGGTGACTTTGCCCGCCCGGGGTGACATTACCCACTTTTCGGAAGGACTTTATTTTATTTTATTGCGAAGTAATTAGAACATATGGTGCTTTGTAATCGATAGCAATAATTTCTCCAAGGTCAAACGAAAAAAAAATAGCGAATTCAATCATATAGTAATTTCTCAGTCAGAGTAAAAAGTGGGCAATGTCACCCCGGCGGATAAAGTCACCCCAGTTTACGGTACACAACAACATTTTCCGTAATATTTTCAACAGAAGTACCAGCAGCTGAAGCGTCCACAGTAGCTACAGATTACGCATTTTTTTCTTCTCTTAGTTCTTCATCTAATTGTGCTATATATTCTTCGGGTCCCATTGAAATCATCGACACATATTTCACCGACATAGTTTTCAGCGACAAAAATTCCTCGACACTAGATTTAACCGACAACAGCTTTACCCGACCACAGTATTAACCGATAATGACATTAGTCGCAATACTATTAGTCTCGGTGATTTTGTACTTTTGTTTTGTATCGAAGGGTAGGGTAGGCTTTCGGCAGTGAGAAAAACGCAACTAAAGATAATTGAACAGAAAATATATTACCGTGGTGTATATACATTTACATATGTTAAATACAAAATTATAATTTCAGGATACTGAAAAAAGAATAGATACAACATAAATCAACATAACGAAAATTTTAACTATGTTCAATTTATTACAAGGTAATATTGTGTGATAAAGCCTGTATGAAATTATAATATTATATTCTTGACGATTTCTCATAATTCTTTGAATACGTTCCTCTTTCAATCTGTCCTTTCTGACCTTTTTCTTTGGTGGTTCTCCGTTTGAAAGTTTTTCCAAGGTGATCTGAATCGCTGCTTGCTCTTTTTGTATACTATTTATGATACTAAATACACCGGAATTTCTATCTAGCAAGCATTGCCATCGTCGATGCCATGATTCGACGCTATTTTGAGTTCGTGGTAATCGGAATATATTGGTATCATATACCGACCACATTTCCGGTGGAAATAGTGGGACGACGAATAACTATTTTATTGTTACACCTGCGTTCTTGTATCGTGCCATTTACAGAATATTTATTAAACCACCGAATAATATTATTACATTCAACCGGAAACAGAGATTTTATTTCATTAAAGGCATCTGGAATTTCCGCCGTTTCTATGAATGCTAGGCATGGAATATGCCTAATTGCAGAACTAAACGTTTCATCCGTTCCATATCTTCGTGTTAAGCCATTTTTCTGTATTTTGCGATATATAGATTGGCAAAGATGAAAAAACAGCCTTTCAGTTTTGTATTAGGAAATACTGCTTTAATTGCGTTCATTGCAGGAACCTCAAAAAGGAAGTATTATTAGAGAAATGTCTAGTTCTTCAGATAAAGAAACTAAATTCTGTAGGAGGAGTATATAGACATTTTGTCGCTTTGAAGACAAAAGTGCATATACTAATGGAATGACAGTATTATTATCACTGTCGTCATCTTTTACATTAGTATGAATTGTGTAGAATTGTTTCATAAAAGTAGGAAGTGCTTTAAATGTACCGTCCATTAACCAGCAATTACTTTTGACTAAAATTTTTAAATTTTCATATGTTGTGAATAATATAATATACAGTGTGAATAACATAATATACAGTTATTCTTTTATAATTCTTCCAAATTGTTCTCCATCCAATGTCTTGATTAATTCCTGAGGTAAATATAGATCTAATATATTTTGAGGTTCTTTAGGTTTATTTTTCGTTTGTGCATATCGTATTTGTTTGGCTAAATATTTATTCTTTGGAAATTATGTCCGGATACATTTCTTCATCTCTGCATTTACATCTCTAATAATAATACCTGGCTTTTCGTTACTGTTAACTGCCAACTCTTTAATTTTATTACATATTTTTAATACCTCAGAATTTGAAGCCTCAGGTGCATGATTGTGGTTCAGTGGATCATGCTTTTGAACTATATGTGTATTATTTGTGTATAGCGTATTGGCTGTAGCTGCACACTCACAACTGTTGCCCTTTTTCCCACTTTTTTCACATACCCAATAGTATAAGTCATTTCTATTTTTATTTTTATTATATATGTAACCGCCAATGCAAATTTTTACTTTATTTTTTGTTGATAATATAACTTATGCAATAACAGAATCACTAGTCTTTAAAGATGGTGCAAACATTTTTTGTAGAACTATCACACAATCTTAGTAAGATTAATTATTTTAACTCGTCTGAATATACTGCCCTCTTTAGTTAAAATGTCCTATCTAGCATTTTGGAACAACCGAGAAAACTGAGGTTTTATCATTTACATTTTACTATACTTATTTTCCTTCATTCAAATTAAAGCATGTTGTCATTATTTTGTAATAGCCTAATATAATTTTTTGTAATAGGTGTACCAGCAGGGAATGCTTTATTAACGTGTGAATTAATTAATTGTTTTAGATAAGATATTTTAACCATTTTAAAAGAAGTTAGGTTAAATACATTAAACTGTTTATAAATCTTTACGAAGCACGTAGAGTTTTCTAACTTTACTTAAAAGGTAAAAGACGCGTGGAACTTCAAATATTTCAACATATCTCAAAAAATGAAAAAATTCTAGATAGGACAGTTTAATTAAGGAGGGCAGTATAGTTCTCCGATACAGCACAGGCCAAAGCAATACGCAGACTGAGTCAAGTTTTGTAGACGTTCACATTTGGTAAATGTTTTGATGTCGGTCAATGTCATTATCGGTTAATACTGTCGTCGGATAAAGCTGTTGTCGGTTAAATCTAGTGTCAAGGAATTGTTGTCGCTGAAAACTATGTCGGTGAAATATGTGTCGATGATTTCAATGCGACCCCTGTCCAACACCCTCCGCACCCTGGTGATCGCGCAATGCCGTGGTCGTGGCCGTGACCAAAACAACCATTCATAGGACATATTTTTAAGCTTATTCTTTTATTTTATATATTTTATTATCTTAGTTATTTTTTAAAATAAATATATATATATCATAAATAAATATTTTTTACTTTTATACATAATTTAAAATCGTTTATAATATTGTAGGCGCGGGGACAGGGTATTGATAACTTCCTGGTGACTATAGACAGTAACAACCGAAAGGTTTATTCAGGTCAAAATGGTCGAAACGGGGTGGCTGGTTGCGCTTTAACCCTTCGCACTTCGGAGCGTATGCAGCCGCGTGTAAATCCACTGTCCGCAAGTGTATCGCCGCGGTAGCCGTATGCCCCCTCCCCCCGCGCAGCGGAAAAGCACTTATGCATGTAATCAAACATCGTTCGTTGATCATTGCACGCATCTACTGCTCTCGAGCTCTCGGTCTCCACTGCCTCGACATGTTCCGCGATCGCCCGGCACCTTCGCCAGTAACGTAGGGTTCTACATTATATCCTTACAATATAATACTCTGCCTCAATAATTTTTTTTCTCCTCTAAATCAGGCCTGGGATCTAGAGACGCGGTAGCGTCTCGACGCCAAGTACATGGAAAACACCCTATATATACCCTGATAACCAGATCTGAAGCGCAGAGCCTGACGTCAGATCCGTAGTCATCTGTGTCCGCATTAGGCTGCGGTCTGAGGTACAGAGCCTGACATCAGGGCCTGACGTCAGATTGGCAGCAGATTCACATCAGATCCTGCCGTTCGCCTGACACGTGTAACAGCGCCATCTGTGGGCCAGAATTTTCAATCCATTCGCTATCCGTGACGTCACATGCCCGTCCCTTCCCTTACATAACCATCAAGCAGATTCCTATATTAAATAATTAATTCTACTTATTTAACAAAGTATTTATTTTTTATTAATATACAGGATCGATGATTGATACAATTTTTACAAAATAAGTTGCGCATATAAATACAAAGAGGGACTTTATACATTTAAATTTGAAAATCCACGTCCCGTAACCACTGGTACCTAGTAGGGGCGATATTAGAAAATTCCATTGAATATTTTGCATGTCCTTTTGTGGAAAAGCATCATATTTCCTGTTGTGTTAGCGCCGAAAACAAACACAATATTAGTATAAAATTAAACGTAACATATGAATAAACAGGATACATGCGATACTTACATCAGCTCCATCTCCACACAGTACACATCCTAGGCGATCATGCATGCTCCTGCGAACATTAACATCTATAAGAAAACATGTGGTAAATTATTATCTACTAAACAAGACACTAAACATTCGCACTTCGCACATAACCATACTTTTCTGTCTTGCAGATGATGTGAATTTCGATTTCCGCGACGTAGATAATGGGAAATTATTCAATTTCATGATTACCTTCGCCTTCTGGATAAGTCGAGATGATTTGTCTGGATATTGTTGTTTGAAATTACTTGGAATATTCTTCGAACGTACACCTTCAAGCAGAACGGATACCACTTTGAACAAAGGGTATGTAGGTAGGTAGATGTACCACGGTAGAGGATCACTAAATGTGGTATAATGTTCTACGCTCGGATTGGCTGCACCATAGTGGCGAAACTCGTGATTGGTCAAGGCTCTACGACCAGTTTGCGTTCGTTTTCGAGGTTTGAGATGGCAGTCACTGGTAGTGGCAATCAGTGCCAGCAAAATCGAAGGATATTTCACGCGATTCTATGCATCAATATCCAGAAAAATCATCTTGACGTATCCAGAAGGCAAAGGTAATCATGAAATTGAATAATTTCCAATTATCTACGTCGCGGAAATCGACATTCACATTATCTGCAAGACAGAAAAGTATGGTTATGTGCGAAGTGCGAATGTTTAGCGTCTTGTTTAGTAGATAATAATTTAACATATGTTTTCTTATAGATGTTAATGTTCGCAGGAGCATGCATGATCGCCTAGGATGTGTACTGTGTGGAGATGGAGCTGATGTAAGTATCGCATGTATCCTGTTTATTCATACGTTAAGTTTAATTTTATACTAATATTGTGTTTGTTTTCAGTGCTAACACAACAGGAAATATGATGCTTTTCCACAAAAGGACATGCAAAATATTCAATGGAATTTTCTAATATCGCCCCTACTAGGTACCAGTGGTTACGGGACGTGGATTTTCAAATTTAAATGTATAAAGTTCCTCTTTGTATTTATATGCGCAACTTATTTTGTAAAAATTGTATCAATCATCGATCCTGTATATTAATAAAAAATAAATACTTTGTTAAATAAGTAGAATTAATTATTTAATATAGGAATCTGCTTGATGGTTATGTAAGGGAAGGGACGGGCATGTGACGTCACGGATAGCGAATGGATTGAAAATTCTGGCCCACAGATGGCGCTGTTACACGTGTCAGGCGAACGGCAGGATCTGATGTGAATCTGCTGCCAATCTGACGTCAGGCCCTGATGTCAGGCTCTGTACCTCAGCCCGCAGCCTAATGCGGACACAGATGACTACGGATCTGACGTCAGGCTCTGCGCTCTCATGGCAGACCCTGCTGTCAATCTGACGTCAGATTGGTAACAGATGGTTATCAGGGTATATATATGTATATATGTCGACTGTCGCTACCGTGTACCTTTACTCGTCGCGGAGACACTCTAACCTAATTCTGACATTTATACATTAATATCTCATCACGCCTGCAAAATTTTGTAAATTTAAACGAATTTTTCTGATGTAAACCGCATATCGGCTTTCGAACAAGATCAATTTCAATAAAATCGGTCCACGCATGACAGAGATATCGTAATATCGTCTCATGTATCTGTCGAAAATGGTACGATTTTTCTTCTTCTGATTCTGATTCTTCTACAAATTTTTCGTCATCAAACATTAGGTATATATATTTTGCGTCAATACGTATACGCGTTACACACACACCTTCAGCCAACACATGTTCGTTCTTCTTTCGTCGACTGTCGGGATTATTCGGCAGGGATCGTCGTCCGTCATTGTATACTATTTTGAATTATTTTATAACCTACCAAGTGATAAGTGTCAAATCAAATAAAGTTGTCCGAATTTGAAATGTCACGAGTTTTTACACTAAATAGGAGACTGAATTATTGTCTCAATTAATAAGGTAAGTCGCCAAAATTTTTTAATAGGTTTCTTATGTAGAGTCGCAGACTTGGAAGTTGTCCGGAGATGGTTCGACTGAGAAGCATCTCCTTTCACAACATAAGTGTCTGGAAATTTGTACAATGCATGTACAAAATAATAATGTATTGTAACAAATTGTATTTAAATTCTTATGTGGAATTGCAGGCTTGCAAGTTATCCGGAGAAGGTTCGATTCGACAGAGAAGCATTTTCTTTTGCATAAGTTTCTGAAAATTTGAACCATATGTACAAAGTAATGTATTGTAACAAATTGCATTTATTTAAATTGTTAGATATTTATTTTTATAGCATTTTAATTTACAGTTTTTATGTAAAACCTATAGAAATGAAGGGGACGGAGAGGCATGGATAAAAATGAAAGGGACACAGAGGCTTGGATAAAAGTGAAGGGGACGTAGAGTCTTGGATAGAAATGAAGGGGATGCACAGGCTTGAATAGAAATGGAGCATCTTCTTTCTCACAATTTTGAAAATTTCCCAAATAAGGTAAATCGACAAAGTTTGTATAAAGACATAGCATTAAGAATTATTATCTCCCTTGATGCTTTTCAATCTTTTGTGATTGACATTCGTAATACTTTAATAATAAAATCCACAGTAGTTGCCACGCTATTCATTAATTTTTTAGATTGCCATTATTTCAATTCACCAATAAACATACTAAATTAATTTTATTCCAGCACCAATAAATTGTGCGTTAAAAATATTGAATCTCGTTTATTTTCGCTGAATAATTACCATTAGCATTTAAATTTCCTGCAACATTTCCTGATAAATTATGTAGTCTCTACACTCACTATAGCAAAAGGCCACTCTATTTCTATAAATAATATAAGTTCTACGTTAAGTTGTATATAACTAAAATGTGGCTTTTATATTTATTTACAGATAATCGAAGCAGAAGATGATGCAGTGCGATCTACGTCAGAGAAAAAATTTATTGAAACATAGCATTATTATTATTATTTAAAAAAGTAAAAAAATTACGCCAAGTACATGAATTAGCTTTGTAAAAAGAAGTGAGATCCCCAAAAAAAACTTTAAAGAAGTAAAAAATTCGCCAAGTACATGAAAATGTCGAGAACAAAAAAGAGTATTATCAAAAATCACAAAAAAAAAAGAAAATAGTATACATGAAAAAGTCGAGGAAGAAAGAGTATTATCAAAAAATAAATATAAAAAAAAAACACAAAAAAGATAAGGAAACATGAAAAAGTCAAGGACGAATAAAGTATTATTATCAAATAAATATAATTACATAAATAAAAAATATAATTACAATATAAAAAAAGATGTGAAATCAAACTGAGCTGCAATTAGATACATGACAAAAAAAAGAAAATAATATAATTACAATATAAAAAAAGATGTGAAATCAAAATGAGCTGCAAGTACATCACAAAAAAAAGAAAATAATATAATCACCCAAAAAAATAAAATAATATAATTACAATATAAAAAAAGATGTGAAATCAAAATGAGCTGCAAGTACATAATGGTGCTTTCCAACTGCGCTTGAGATGACACAACTACATATACACAGCTAAAATGCTATGTTATTCCATTACTCATATCGCGGACATTTTAATTAACCCATCAAAAAGAATCCCGTTTAAAAACATTGTCGTAAATTAATAGCTTTACAAAATTAATGATATACAAAAATTGCGCCAATTATAACAATGCCTATTTATACAAAGAAAAAAATGTATTAAATAATATTAAGCAGATATATTTTTATACAAATAAATATTTTAATACGAATAAATATTTTATTCAAAATACTTGGCGCTGCGATCTAAAAAATAAACATATACATATGCATACGAGTATTAGAAACGCTGTCAGATTTATTCTACATATATTTAATTCGAATATCATACGTAGCATATGCACATACACACATCCACGAACGCACGCTCAAGAAAGAAAGAAAAAGATTATTGCAATTTATACATATTTATTCAGTTTAGCAACACCAATTCGTAGAGCAGCGCCAAGTATTTTGAATAAAATATTTATTCGTATTAAAATATTTATTTGTATAAAAATATATCCGCGTAATATTATTTAATACATTTTTTTCTTTGTATAAATAGGCATTGTTATAATTGGCGCAATTTTTGTATATCATTAATTTTGTAAAGCTATTAATTTACGACAATGTTTTTAAACGGGATTCTTTTTGATGGGTTAATTAAAATGTCCGCGATATGAGTAATGGAATAACATAGCATTTTAGCTGTGTATATGTAGTTGTGTCATCTCAAGCGCAGTTGGAAAGCACCGTTATGTACTTGCAGCTCATTTTGATTTCACATCTTTTTTTATATTGTAATTATATTATTTTATTTTTTTGGGTGATTATATTATTTTCTTTTTTGTGATGTACTTGCAGCTCATTTTGATTTCACATCTTTTTTTATATTGTAATTATTTTATTTTCTTTTTTTTGTGATGTATCTAATTGCAGCTCAGTTTGATTTCACATCTTTTTTTATATTGTTTAAGTGAACGCAGCGGCCGATTTTCGGAGGCAACGCCTCCTTTCTCCCGCCGCGCGTCTGGGCCCCCGCGGCGGCCTAGGAGCTTGGAGCGCCTCAGGCCCGTACCATATGAACCGCGGGTAACGCATTGGGGCGCCTCAGATCAATAGGTTTCCACATCACCCATGGGGGTACTATCATCGATGCGTTTCTTTTTATAGTGATATCCCCTATAGGCCTATTCCACTGTGTCGCGCCATAAAAAATGGATTGGAAAAATGCGTTTTACTATAAAAATTTCAAATATGTTTGGGAAAACTAGATTTTCGCGCACGTTTAGACGTGCTTAGGCAAAACTAAAATATTAACGGGGAAGCTGGACGACGATGTACGTATTAAAGTTGAAAGCGAGGAATCGTTTAGCCCTGTGCGCTGCTCGGTTTTAATGCTGCGCATTTTCGAGAACGAACATTCGCACAAATATGTGGATCCGAACATGGAGAAAATTCGGAGCGCGAAATACCTAAGTTTGGGGTATGTCGATTCTTCCAGTGTTTTTGAAGAATTCGGCTCCTTTTTCTTCCCTCGTTTTCAAAGAAATGTCGTGCTGAAGATCGCACAGTTCTTCTTGATACTCGAGGGCTTGTTCTTCGATTTTTATGGTGAGGGGATTCTCAAAGAGAATTAGATCATTTCTGAGCGAATCGAAGTGTGTGAAACGCTCATCGAACTGATCTATCACCGATCGAAGAATGTGCAAATGATTATCAAAATCACACTCGTTGCCGAATTCTTTGAAAATTAAGCTACATGAGGGAAAAGAGAAAATTTTTTTTCTTTTAACAGGAGATGATTTTGATAAACTACGAGGCTCCTAGGAAATGAACCGACATGGCTGCACAACTCCGAAATAGTTTGGCCGGGATTTTGCGGTTTTAAATTTAAGGTGTTCAAATGGTTGGTAATATCCACTATAAGTGAGAGTTCACAAAGGAAACTCGCATCTGTTAATAAAGGGAAATATTCTTCTGCCTTTCAATTTGGATTTTCCTGCAAGAAATAGAAGATCTCATTTCTTATAGCAAAAAATTGGCTTAAACATTTCGCTGCACTGAGCCAACGTACTTCACAATGCAAAGAGACATCAGTGTAAGCAGCGTTATGTGTTTCAAGAAATTCTATAAATTTCCTGTGAGATAGAAATTTATTTCCGCCCTTGATAGAATTGATTCGTGGGGTAACCTTCTTCATGGCGGAAGATAATTTTATATCTTTCCCACATAACGCTTCCTGATGAATAATGCGGTGCATCATTGGGAATTTGAAACCGCGTTTTCTATACTGCCCGTTCAGTCCTATTTTGGCACCTGTCATAGCTTTCGCACCATCGGTTACCACTGCAGAGCATTTCGATAAATCTACATAGAATTCTTTAACAGTGCTGTCGTTGTGTTGTGCAAAGGCACGAAGTCCAAAAGCTCCTCAACATGCGAAAAATCCTTTTGTACAATTCGAACGAAAATGCTGAATTGACTCGTATGACGGTTATCGGTGCTTTCGTCCAAACACAAAGAAAAATAACGACAGTCGGTTAAAAGTGCAGTTAACTTCTGTTTAGAAGATGCGCCTATATCCAAAATTTGGCAGGTCACAGTTTTTTTACTGAATGGGATGCTTGCAGCGTCTTCAAGTGTTATACACTTTTCGAAGGATTTAACCGCTTCAATGAGACATTTCTTTACGAAATCGCCCTCAGTGAACGGTTTACATTGTTTTGCTATTAAAAGAGAAATAGCGTAAGAAGCTATGCGAGCTTTTTCCGACGAAGATGATTCTTCAGGAATATGCGTCCGACCTTCTTGATATACTAATTTGAGCCCCTCTATTAAATCAAATTTTTCGCGGCCTTCATATGATGCATACTCTTGCACATGACAACATGAATAGTGTCGTTCAATAGCATTTTTCATTACTAAGGCAGGCTCAAATCCGCAAAGAAGACAAATCGTACGATTACTAAATTTAGCGGAAAAAAATTTTTCCCATACCTTGTCAAAATTTTGATAATACTTTTGCTCTGGGGACATCTTGATCTGATTCGTGAATTCCGAATTTACTGACAATTAAATGCACTGACATCGTCTATTCGCTCTGAACGAATGGAAATGTCTGACAAAAAGACGTTACAGTTTCAGCGACTGTTTTCTGTGTTACAACATTGTATGCAACGTCTTGTCGTCAGATCAAAAGACTGTTTCCTTCTGCTGAAAATTATCATCCGCCATGAAGAAGGTTACGCCACGAATCAATTCTATCAAGGGCGGAAATAAATTTCTATCTCACAGGAAATTTATAGAATTTCTTGAAACCAGAGACCATAACTGTTATAACCTAAATTTTAAATGTTATGGCATAAGAATTAATATATTTCTTTAAATGATTTTGGTTACTGATAACCATTATTGTCGACGGAAATATTTTTTGGTCACCAATAACCGTTATTGTCGACGGAAATATTTTTTGGTCACTAATAACTGTTATTGACGACGGAAATTGTTTTCGGTTACGAATGACCATTATCGATGACCAGAATTTTTTTTTGGTTACGAATAACTATTATCTTTAACGAGAATTTTTATTGGTTACGGTATAACCAATATATTTTGCGGGAATTTTTTTTTTGGTTACGGCATAACCAATATATTTTGCGGGAATTTTTTTTTGGTTACGGTATAACCAATATATATTGCGGAAATTTTTTTTTGATTACGGTATATCCAATATATCTTTCGAGAATTTTTTTGGTTACGGTATTACCAATATGAATTACGGGATTTTTTTCGGTTACAGTATAACTATTGAACTATAGAATATCTGGAATGCGAACTGTGGGTATTAGGAGCCGTGGTGCGCTGTTGAAAAGAGATAGTTGCTCTGCTAGGGCCTAGAGTGACCAAAATAAACCTTCCGCCATCGATATTGGTTACTGGTAACCAAAACAGAATTCCGCAACCGATATTGGTTACCGATAACCAAAACAGAATTCACTCAATCGATATTGGTTACCGGGAACCAAAACAGAAATCCAGCAAGCGATTTTGGTTATACTCATTGAACTATAAAATTTCTGGAATGCAAACACGGTACGGAAAAACCTGGATTGGCCAGGCCGAGAGAAATAGTGTCATTGAATGGGTCTCTATCCTGTATTATACACCATCCTGTAGTAAATTAGAGTACAGGCAGATATAGACGTGTGTATAAGAGTGAAACAGCATCCCACGCAGAGCAACTATCTCTTTTCAACAGCGCACCACGGCTCCTAATACCCACAGTTCGCATTCCAGATATGCTATAGTTCAATAGTTATACCGTAACCGAAAAAATCCCGTAATTCATATTGGTAATACCGTAACCAAAAAAATTCTCGAAAGATATATTGGATATACCGTAACCAAAAAAAATTTCCGCAATATATATTGGTTATACCGTAACCAAAAAAAATTCCCGCAAAATATATTGGTTATTCCGTAACCAAAAAAAAATTCCCGCAAAATATATTGGTTATGCCGTAACCAAAAAAAAATTCCCGCAAAATATATTGGTTATACCGTAACCAATAAAAATTCTCCTTAAAGATAATAGTTATTCGTAACCAAAAAAAAATTCTGGTCATCGATAATGGTCATTCGTAACCGAAAACAATTTCCGTCGTCAATGACAGTTATTAGTGACCAAAAAATATTTCCGTCGACAATAACGGTTATTGGTGACCAAAAAATATTTCCGTCGACAATAATGGTTATCAGTAACCAAAACAGATAAGTCTTAATATTTTTTAATCACTTCATTTTTCGGGAAATTTATGCAGTATTTAATGAAGACTGACTTCCATTTGAATAAAAATTAACTTTTTCTCAATGATTTTTTACTAAAAAATTAAAAAAATAACTGTTATTTCTGGTCTCTGCTTGAAACACATAACGCTGCTTACACTGATGTCTCTTTGCATTGTGAAGTACGTTGGCTCAGTGTAGCGAAATGTTTAAGCCAATTTTTTGCTATAAGAAATGAGATCTTCTATTTCTTGCAGGAAAATCCAAATTGAAAGGCAGAAGAATATTTCCCTTTATTAACAGATGCGAGTTTCCTTTGTGAACTCTCACTTATAGTGGATGTTACCAACCATTTGAACACCTTAAATTTAAAACCGCAAAATCCCGGCCAAACTATTTCGGAGTTGTGCAGCCATGTCGGTTCATTTCCTAGGAGCCTCGTAGTTTATCAAAATCATCTCCTGTTAAAAGAAAAAAATTTTCTCTTTTCCCTCATGTAGCTTAATTTTCAAAGAATTCGGCAACGAGTGTGATTTTGATAATCATTTGCACATTCTTCGATCGGTGATAGATCAGTTCGATGAGCGTTTCACACACTTCGATTCGCTCAGAAATGATCTAATTCTCTTTGAGAATCCCCTCACCATAAAAATCGAAGAACAAGCCCTCGAGTATCAAGAAGAACTGTGCGATCTTCAGCACGACATTTCTTTGAAAACGAGGGAAGAAAAAGGAGCCGAATTCTTCAAAAACACTGGAAGAATCGACATACCCCAAACTTAGGTATTTCGCGCTCCGAATTTTCTCCATGTTCGGATCCACATATTTGTGCGAATGTTCGTTCTCGAAAATGCGCAGCATTAAAACTGAGCAGCGCACAGGGTTAAACGATTCCTCGCTTTCAACTTTAATACGTACACCGTCGTCCAGCTTCCCCGTGAATATTTTAGATTTGCCTAGCACGTCTAAACGTGCGCGAACATCTAGTTTTTCTAGGGAGATGCGTTTTCAGCGTACTTTCTTCAATAATCTGACTTGCTCTACATTGCAAGCAGTACGCTATAATTTTCTTAATTCTTAATGCTACGCTAATTTGACAAATTTTGTCGATTTACCTAATTTGACAAATTTCCAGAAACTTGTGCGAAACAAGATGCTTCTCTGTCTATCTAACCTTCTCTGGACAACCTCCAAGCCTGTGCATTCCCTTCATTTCTATCGAAGCTTGTGCGATCCCTTCATTTCTATCCAAGCCTGTGCATCCTGTTCGTTTCTATATAAGCCCCTGTGCCCCCTTCATTTCTATAAACTTTACATAAAAACTCTAATGTAAATATAGTTTGCTGGTATTAAAACAATATATTAATTTGTAGACACTTGTGCGAAAGAAAATGCTTCCCCGTAGAACCTTCTCCGGACAACTTCCAGGTTTGTGCGTCCCCTCCTCTTCTATAAGCTCTACATAAAAAGTCTATTAAAAAATGTTTATGACTTACCTTGTTAATTGAGACAATAATTCACTGTCCTGTATGATGTAAAAACTCCTGACATTTAAACAATATTAACTAGTTTCCTCATTTCACACTTGAAGAAAGGTTATAATTGTTTGACACTAGCTAGGTTACGTTTACCCCGACAGATCTGCTCTCTACTAGCTGTCACGTGACATCTATTTGTTACGCGATTGACTCCTCTCCCTGTCATGTTGCCCTCTTGCCCACACTTGACGATGACGATTCTTAATCCTTCAGAACATAAAATTCGTCAACTTGGAACATTTCATTGAAATATTTCAACTCATAAGTCACGTAGGACCAAAGCGAAGACACTTTTCTTATGTAAATCAAACCCGAGATATCCATTAAGACCATTCAACATCTACTCGGATTAGCCGTTATTGAGATTCGATAATCTCAGGGTTTTTGATAGCGGGTCGCTGCGTAATATAGACACTCTGTGCTCACGCTGCACATATATCTTTATATACTTAGCGCGAGACACTATCGTGTCTCTTGATACATGTATTAACGTATCCATGTATTGATTCGTGTGATTTTTAATATTTATGGTTATCCCAAACCTCTGCAAGATTGCGGAAGTAATAAAAGATTTATTAGATTTATTATAATAGATTTATTGAGTATATTTACTAGAATAATAATTGTAACTATTAACATGAGTATAAAATTAATAAGATATATTTAATCAATTATTTATTTTGATGCAAAAAATTAAGGCAATACTGGTATTAAAGAGTTTATTTCAGATATCCCTTAAAATTAAAAACCATTACGCGGGAGCAACGTTGCTGATATCATTCGATTTTTCACTGGGAGTTCCGCAATTCTTGAGTAATTTTTAAATAGTTGGCCTTATCTGCTATCACTTAAAAACATTTAAATCAAATCTTCATTGAAGTTCGGCTATACATAGAAGTATTCTATTCTCACATGTTTTTTTGCGTTACCCGACATATTGTTCCGGGATATACTTAAATACACATTGATTAATTTATTAATCAATATCATTTCGTATTCCTTCAAATTTCTCGGATATCTACATATATAGAAAAAAATCACTCGAATCACAATTAGAGATGGGCACAATTTTCATATAAATAAAAATTTCGAATAACAAATATAAGTCGAAAAAATAATTCGTCCTGTGTCGAATAATGTCAACCCAGGTTAACTCTATTCGACGGATACAGTTAACTTTTTTATTTGATGAATAAAGTTTCATTTTCTTATTCGATGTCGTACCGCTCTGCCTGTGTGCCGACAGCGCTCCAACTGTAACATTCTGTTTTTGTTTCAGGTAAACTTTGTCGGGCATTGAATTGCAAAAGAAAGGAACTATGCCTTCTGGAAGACACTTTTACTGCTGTTTGCGTTTCTAAGAAGGAGCTTTACAAGTCAGGGTAAATGTTCACGTTTCTAAACATAAATGACAGATTTATTTTCTGTACGGATTGTTCTCAATTCCATAGACCTAGCGCATATGAGCGACTTCTCTATCGACTAAACTATGTAGTCAAACCCACCACTGCCCACGATTTCTCACTGACAAAACTATTTGGGCTATTAATAATCGAGTGGGCTGCGCTTACAATTAGTATGAAGCGACAGTTGATCGACAGCTTGCACTACAGGAAGGTATTGTAGCGCAAGGCTGTTATTTATGCACTAATTTACAGTCTGTAACACAAGAACGTGGGCACGATGTCTGTGCGAAAATTAATTCTTTTGTAGTAAGGGAGAGCAGGGACAAACCTAATGGCGTCATGAAAGTAACACGCCTCCCAAAAGTTGCCCCCCCCCCCTTCCGGGGGCTGAATCATCTAGCCCAAACCAACCCAACTACTAATCACAGGTTTTTGCTAGGATCTCGTAAACTGAAGGCGAACGATGGCAATATGTATAAGAAAAAGATGTTCAGAATCATATCTCCGATGATATACTCCAAGGTCGTCTAAATCGGAGAGAACTGTTCCTTTGTACATAATTACCTTCTCTTAATGACTATGTAAATAATTATGTTTTTTTATTAATAATTACTTATATGATTATTAGCAAATAACAAATAATTAAATCTTTGTATGGAAAAAATACTACAATTTGTACTTGCGTAGTTGCGCACAATGACTCAGACGCGGCGTTACATGCTAATTTTAATGGTATAATTCAAAGATTTTAAGTATGCTGTTTGAGGTCACACACAAACGATACCCTTATACACCTAAGAAATTGTACTTTTATACAAAAATATTTACTGATGTTTCCAAAACAGCCCAACAGAATTATTGCGAGCGCCTTCGATTCTTCGCCACGACACATTATATTTATTTTATTTCCGGTTCGCGTACGCGTTTGCATTCATTCACAGACAGGGTTTTAGAAAATTCATGAAATTCAACCTCGTTTGAGAGATCAACGCTTTATTCTTCAACACCACTTCTCTTGGAGAGACGGCCAAACGTCTCGACTCGTTTGCTAGCGCACAGGTCTCTGACGACCGTTAATCATCGTCTAAACGACGCGATGGCCTTCCGTATTCCTACGCGTCGCGTCATGGGTCCCCATTTGTAATCGGAAGTATCGCGTCATTTCGAAGACCGATGGGGAACGACACACGGTTTTCGTGATCTCGCTTGATGACAACGCGTGGCAAGCTGTGTTGCTGGAAGAGGTAAACACGGCGGGTAGCGGGCAACCGGTGTTCGCATTTGACAAAGGTCTCGCTCGACCTTGGTTAAGGGGTTATACCTAGTCAGGCGGCCAAAAAGAGGCGAATGAATCTGAATTTTTTTTAAATAGCGGAAGCATATATTTTTACTGAACTTTCTGCACTTAAAAGAGCAACATTTAAACAATATTTGTTCATTTTTTCATGGAAAAATATTTACGTTTATAAAAAAGTAACTACCTGACATCCAAGAAGCTGTAGCGGCCATCATCACGACCTAATACGAACCTTTGGCGTGCAGATGGTCGGCATGGGTTATGACACGCGGACCAGCAAAACTATTTTTGAGTAAGCCGCTTTCCGTTCTTTTCGTGATTGAATTTTGAATAAAACATGTTTTCCTTCGGGACTTTTGTTTACGGCCTCAATAGTTATTGCGGGTATCATAAACCTCGAGTCTCCGAGGGGCCCGCTATGCGGGTTCAGGCGGCCTGCAACCAGCCACGTCACGCTCCTCGGAGCCTGGGGGAAACCCGCTGCATTGCCAGGAGTATTTCTCCCGCCAAATCTCACCCCCGTTACGGTGAAGCGGGCCGAAGACGCGGGAAATAGGTGGCGCGATTTTGAACAGAAAAAGAACCGATTGGTTGACACCGGTATCGGGCCAAACAATTAGGAGTAATTTTACTCTGCAAAATTAGGCAGCTACGAGGGCGTAAGGTTGAAAAGAGGTGCAAAATGGTCTTTTCATTGTTGGCATTGTTGAAAATAAATTCTTAAATGAAATACTACAAATTGTACTACAACGGTTTTAAACTACGCATAAAAATTCAGAGTAAGGTCACCAATAATCTCAATTAAATGTATTATAATAAATAGCGGAATTTGGCAAGTTCGCCTAGGGCGCAAAAAAGACTCGTGCCGTGTCTGGCTATCTGATCGTCGCGCGAATGCGTCGAGCAGTCACGATTCTATCTGAGCGCTCGCGTCGCCGCGCATACACGCCGCGCAGGCAAAGCGTTCCATCTCGCTCCCCCCTTCGGCCAGAAAGAAGCGAGAAACGAACACTCGGAATTAGGGCTCTATACACGATACGGGCTCAACGCCGGTCCCGTCCAGCGAGAAAATATGGAGACAATACTGTAGACCGTAACTGTATAGCAAGTAATACAACAAGAACATATTGGATACATAGAAGCATATTTTAATTCGGATGTGTTTCATACTTCTAATTGTTGGCGTTACAAGGTAGAACAGCGCTGCACAAGGAGCTGTTTACGGCGCTTAGCGGCGAGCAACCCACTTGTCCTATTGCTAAGGTTAGAATCGGTGAGGAGAACTGCAGTAGTGTATGTACATTTGGTATGACTTGAACCTAGCCATATATACTTATGCTACGAGCCTACATACACTACTGCAGTTCTCCTCACCGATTCTCACCTTAGCAACGGGACAGGTGGGTTGCTCGCCACTAGGCGCCGAAAACAGCTCCTTGTGCAGCGCTGAGTTAGAATATGCTTCAACGTGTGCAAAATTTTGTTGTTATACTAGTTACAACTCCGAATCGTTCACAAAATAATGTTAATGTTAAGACGTTACAGTTTTTTGTTATGATTGAATAATTGAAAGACCCGTGAAGTAATGAGAGGAAACATATTTTGTAATGAAATGTAATGTAATTTTTATGTAATCCGAATTTCCAATTTCCAAATTGCTATTGAACAATACGTATCCTTGCGCTAGATGTATGACTTTATTTTATCATACGCCGCTTGTAATCAGAATTTAAGTGACGACAAAATCTCACGGATCACGAATATAATAAATTTCTCACGAATGAAACTAACAATAAAAGTAAATCTCACGAATATCTCACGAATAAAACTAACGAATACAGATAACCGGGCTATAGTATATGAATAACGATAGTTATGAATATATATATGAATAGTATTTTTTTATTACTTACTTTTTGAACCATTATTGTTTGGTGGTTCACCATGCAATGAAGAATCCCAGTAGCAGTTGTTGTTGGCATACAGTTGGGCCACGCACATAATATTAGATGGCCAACAGTTAGATTCGGCACTTTTTTTAGGTTGGGCCAACAACAGATGGCCACGGTAGGCTTTCCTACTGTTGCCGAATTATTTATATTCTTTCCAAAAGACGTCTTAAAGACGTGCAGAAGGCGTCTTAAAGAACTTCAAAAGACGTTTTAAGCACGTCTTTTTCAGGCCTGGTTTAGGAAAAAAACGCGGGTGAGGAGAATTGAATCCAAACTTTCCGCTTGCAAAGCACTCGCTATTCGCACTTACCCAACACATTTCCTTGTTAACATTTCTAATTTCAAGATACATACAGAGTATTAATTGTTTATAAAAACTGTGCAGTGACACGAAATATTCTACAAAATATCACCATTCGACTTTTAGACTCATTCCTTAAAATTTCACATTCGTCTCAAGACAGACGTCCTCATTACATATTTATAAATAAGAAAAGAAAAATCACAACTTGGAATATAATAACAGGTTTTTCGATGTAGTAAATTTTCTGACGTTTATAAGACGACATTTAATCATCGTTGTAAATGGTTTGTTAATTAACCAACCATAGTAATTGTAGACCCAATATGGAATATTCGTAGGCAAACTGTCGTAACATTTTGTTAATTAACCAACCATAATAAATGTAGGCCCAACATTAAATATTCGTTGGCAAACTGTCGTAACTTTTTGTTAATTAACCAACCATAATAATTATAGGCCCAACATTGAATATTCGTTGGTACACTCTCATAACTTTTTTGCCATAGGCTCTATGTTGGGAATTTGTAGGCAAAAGCACTAACTATATCCCAACTAATTCCTTACTGTTGACTACCGTTGGCCAACCAGAAATGCTACTAGGGATGGGCTTGCTCGCCACGTGCAACAATGAGGCGAGCTCCTCCGCTGCTCTTTTGTTTTTTAAGGAGCCCGTTTTTGGCATAGATACAGACACATTCTGCCGCGGGCTCTTTGCATTGTTGATATTTAAGCCGGGAAGCTAACAATGTACATGGGGGTCGTAGTATTCATGTATAATGAAAATACCATTTCGGCTTTTTGTAGAATGGGTTATCAATTTTTCACGTGGAAATATATTTTGTGGATATTACGTATTATATAGTACGTTATATATATATTATTATTTATTTATTTATTACTCTACGCAAATTTCAATGTTAAAAATACGGCTACTTTAATGGCTATCCCACTTTACCTGTTCGACTATTACAGGCGTCGAAAGTTTTGGAATGAAATATTTTCGCAGTACAAGAATATGAAAACACCGGTGATAGAGATGATTAGAATAATATTGTTGTTATAAATGCACTTTTAACCTTAGTAACCATTAAATTTGCGTAGAGTAATATGTAACGTATATGATACGTAATAACTACAAAATATATTTCCACGGGAAAATTGTTAAAAAAAAAGTATTAAATGATGTTGAATTGTGGGGATTTGAACCCTGGCCGCCTTCGTGACAATCTGATGCACACTACCATTGTGTCTACGGAACATTCTTAGGTGTTTATATCTTAGGTGTGATTAATAATATTAATCTGATATCATTCCCTATACAAATTATCTTTATAAAAAGAAGTGAGATCACCATGAAAAAACCAAAAAAGTTAAAAAATTACGCCAAGTACACAAAAATCGAATAAATCACAAAATATAGAAGATAATAATATAAATCACAAAAAAAATAGAAAAAAATATACAAAATATAAAACAAGATTTGAAATCAAAATGAACTGCAAGTACATAAAGGTACTTTCCAACTGCGCTTAAGATGACAGAACTACATATACACAGCTAAAATGTTGTGTTCATAAATTCAATTACTCATATCGCGGACATTTTAATTATCCCATCAAAAAGAATCCCATTTAAAAAACATTGTCGTAAATTAATTAATAGCTTCACAAAATTAATGATATACAAAAATTGCGCCAACTATAACAATGACTATTTATACAAAGATAAAAATGTATTAAATAATATTAAGCAGATATATTTTTATACAAATAAATATTTTAATACGAATAAATATTTTATTCAAATACTTTTATTAAAAAAATATTAATTGTCTTAGTATTAATAATTTACAATATGTTTGAGAATCGATTAGTTCTCCTCAACGCCGCACCCAAGCTCACCGCAGCACCTCTCAGGCAGCGGAACGCACGGCTGATCCACAATCGATCGGCCAATCAAAAGTCAGCGACTATCGATCAGCTTATCAGATTTCCCCACGTCGATCGATCCTCGAGAATGTTCGAGACGACGCGAAGCGGAAATGATCATCCATCTTTGAAATCATTCTTGTTCACGTTGAGTAAAGAGAAAGACGCGTCGCGTGCGATTTAGTTTTCTACCATTAACAGTGTGAATTTTCATCCATCAGTGCTCAATTTCATGCTCACAGTGCTTGTAAAGTCCTTTCAAACGCTGAAACTCTCTCTGCTCATCACACTCATTGTATTTTCGTTGTAGATTGTCGTGTGTGTCCGATTGCGTGGCTCGCATGTTCTCACCACGTGCCGTGCACAATAAATCAATTGAGTATACTTCTCATCACTCAAGTTAAAAGGGCTCACGCTCACCCAAAGGACTGCCTTTAAAAATAAAGACTGCGCTCATTTTAATCAAACTGTGTTGTGTGCATTTCTTCACTGTTGTTCCTAACCTCAACTTCCACCGGCCTGCCCAACCACCTTATTCTCAAACACAATAACTCCCATACAATCTAAAATACATAAACATATTCATATACATACGAGTATTAGAAACGCTGTCAGATTTATTCTGCATATAATTAATTTTAATATCATACGTAGCATATGCACAAACACACATTCACGAACGCACTCACAAGAAAGAAAAAGGTTATTGCAATTTATACATATTTATTCAGTTTAGCGACACCAATTCGGAAAGCAGCGCCAAGTATTTTGAATAAAATATTTATTCGTATTAAAATATTTATTTGTATAAAAATATATCTGCTTAATATTATGTGATGCATTTTTTCTTTGTATAAATAGCCATTGTTATAATTGGCACCATCCATATCGGGCCAACCAATTAGGAGGTACTCTGGTCGCGCGCGTCTTCCCGGAAAATTGTGCATCCGGCAAATGCCAGTCATCGTAGACACCTCGCCAAGGGGCAACGTCTTGTCACTTTAGATACTTTAATAAAGACTCAATTCATAACTATTGTGTGTTTCAATAAGGAAACAGAGCTCATCTCCTATTCCTTTAAAGCCTTTTTAATAATTTGGTTTTGCCCTGAGCACTGCCATTCGGAATCAGATTATTTCAAGTAAAAAAAAAAGGATTTCGTGAGTATGTTAATGTATCTTCCGATTAAGGGGGGGGGGGGGGAATTGGTGAAATATTATTTTTAAAAAAAATGGCGGCTATTTAAAGTTGAAATGCTGATTTTTTCCCCGTGATTTTTGCATGAAAAAATCAGGATTTCAACTTTAAATAGCCGTCATTTTTTTTAAAAATTAATATTTCGGAAATTCCCTCCGTTAATCGGAAGATATATTAAAATACTAACGAAATCTTTTTCGTTTTTTGATTTTAAATAATCTGATTCCGAATGGCAGCGCTCACCGCAAAACCAAATTTTTGAAAAGGGTTCTTGGATGTCGGTTGTTCCTTTATTATACACGTATATATTTTTCCACGAAAAAATTAACAAATTTTCTTTAAATGTTGTTCCTTTAAGTGCAAAAAGTTCTGTAAAAATATACGCTTTCGCATTTAAAAAAAAATTTACAAACTTTCGCCTCTTTTTGGCCGTCTGACTAGGTATAACCCCTTAACGGCCAATCTTAAACAACAATTACGTTCCAAATTGACGAGAAATCACTAAAATTTCCAAACTTTAGTAGTAGGGCTAAGCGGGTTCTAACACAGGTTCTCTGAGGGGAGCGCGGGGGAGTGCGGTGGAGGGGAACCTGGGCGCGGGGAGAGCGGGGAGTGGAGGACAGGTTGGGCGCGCTCGAGCCGCGGAGTGTGGGGAAGCCGTAATCGTGGAGGGGATCAGTCCGGGCCGAGCCGCCGCGGAGACCTCTCCAGACCTGGCCCACCGCAGGAAACTTTTCAGAGGAAGAGAATGACCCCCAAAAACTATTTCAGACCTGACCGAGGTAGGGGACAACCTTGGCCCACCTCCAAAAATTTTTTCATACCTAACCGAGGGAGGGGGCGAACCCCAAATATTTTTTCCATACCAATATGCAGCAGAAATTGTTTCGGATGATGCCGGGAAAGATCGACGTATTACAAACTACATATTCGAGGGAAAGAGAGAGAGCATTACTTTAAAAGCTAAATTCGGGGAGGGAGGGAAAGAGATAGCACTCCATAGTGGTACAATCGCATGCATTCTAAAGCTAACAGTTTTCAAAGCGTTCCGATTTAACGTCGCAGCGTATCGCGCGATCGTGTGTAATTTGAATCCTCTGAAGCAGCCGTGTGGGATGATGTCATTTGGCAGCGCAAAGAACGCTCGAACGGAATAAACGCTGAATCTTAAAATTAGGTGGCGAGGAGAGAAGGAGGAGGAAGATGGATACAAAAATGGTACAATGATATATGTTTAATAAATTTAAATATATTGTTACAAATACAATTGAAAAGGATTAATAATAATTGAAGGAATATAAAAAATATAAATTAAAAGAAAAAAGTATATAAAAAATTTAAAAAACAGAAAAAATTTAAAAAAAATAATATAAAAATGAAAAGAAACTATCGCGACGGCGGTGACGGTGGGGACCGTGGCCTCTGCAAAGGCTCTATGTGATGGTGGTTTGGCACCCAGGAATGCCACCGTCGCACAGCCATGGCGGGGCATTGACTGGCCCCTACCGCCGTATCCGTAGATTTAATGGGCCAAGTTGCGGCTCATTCTCCGCAAGGATGCGTGCCAACCGCACCATAAAAATCATTGGCTGCTGATCCTAGAACACAAACGTTGATATAACACTGATACATTCAACATATTAAACATGAAACAGACAAAACAATGCAAAGTATTACATACCTGCGGAGGCGGCGACGATAGCAAAGGCACCGGTGGCGGCGAATGCACCGGCGGCAGTGACGGCCAACGGGGCGGCGATGGCGGCGAACCCCAATCTGGTGGCCAGCGAGGTGAATGTGGTGGTGAGTTCTACAACATAATAAGTAATATAATATTCGCATGAACGCCTGATTTTTATCTCACTCGAGTTCAAAGGTTAAACATAATAAATGCTAAAATATTTTTATGTACATACCTCGGGACTCTCCCAGGACTGGTCCGGGTCGCACTCCGGGGCAATTCTCAACAATCCCATTTTCCACTTTTTTGCAATGTAGCAGTTGTCACCACGACTAACAGACAAGTGGTCTCGCTGCATCTCCAAGCTTACGCATCTAAACCCTTATCATGAAATTGAGAAGTGCGTAGCTTTGCAAAAGTAAGATGTCTTTGTTCTCCGCTGACCATCCTCTCCTTATTCACGCGCATCTTCGAATTCTTCACAGATCATCCTCTCCT
Organism: Andrena marginata; assembly: GCA_963932335.1. Lineage (NCBI taxonomy): Eukaryota > Metazoa > Arthropoda > Insecta > Hymenoptera > Andrenidae > Andrena > Andrena marginata. The sequence goes on from OZ010663.1 coordinate 21,521,509, forward strand.
TCCTTGGACACATCATTCAACTAGACCATGTCACTTGAATACGTATCGTACGCTTAACGTACCCCTCTGAACATGTACTGGACGTCTTTCAAACGTTTATCATACCACTTTTAACGTCTATCGTACCACTCTGAACGTGTATTGAACCACTTTGATCATGTATTGGACGTGTATCGTAACACTCTGAACGTGTATGGTACCACTTTGATCGTGTACCGAATGTGTAAAGAACCACTTCTACATAATTATAACTATCGTCTTAATCTAGCGTGCATCATATGTAGGAGGTTAGGTTGGTGGGAGGGTCGAGAAAAAACATTTTCATATACATTAAAAATTGATTACATTTTATTTATGAATTTCCTTCTTTCTGGTGTTTAGACCACCAGTAGAATATTTTAAATACATTTTGCAAGGCACAGTGCTTTGCGTGTCTGCCACATCGCAGAGTATTAACTATATTTAGCTTATTTATAGATTTGATATCTTCGTAGTCAATGTCCACCGTTTCAATGACCGCGTGCGCTCTCATATTTACATCGAGAAAATTCGCAAGCCAGTCACGTTTCTGCAGCCTTTTAACGTATACGATATGGGATGCGTCATCTTCTTCATCGATCGCATCAGATACAGCTTTCGTAATTAGCTGTTTAGCCATACTGTACGGAACGTCTCCATGGTCCCACCGTAGTCCATTATGTTTTGCCACCAACCATTGGATGCTTGATTTGTCGGATTTCGTAAAAAGATATCGCGGCATCGAAATCCGAAAAATATAGTGCGAGAGAATTGTCCCATTTTGTAGGATAGCCACTTCATTGACAACAAATCTTCCATCAACGATAAACACTTGCAGGTCGACAAATGTTGGTACAGCCATTACCGGTACAATTTAGAGCAGGGCTCTCCAAGGTGTCGTACGCGTACGCTCGGGGTTCTCCCACTCTCGTCCGCGTTGTCAGGGATACCGCGCGACGCTAACCGCGAAGACGCTTGCCCGGCTAGCCCGTCATGGCAGCCTTCGTAGCGTCGCGCGGTCTCCCTGACAACGGAAGGCACGCTGCGCCAGAGGAAGATTGGAAGGGGAAGCAGGCGCGTGAGGGGCCCCTACGCTGGAGAGCCCTGATTTAGAGGTTCGCTCGCTTCCAAGACAGACGAGAGAACGCAGTCTTTCTCGTAAAGCTTCTCGATTCTCACGATGAAATTTTGTACGAATTTGGCCCAGAAGAGGGCGGGCAAGTAGCGTGGCAATTTAATTTATTCTGGGCACCACGTTTGTCAGCGGATTGTATTCACCCGATCGTGCAGAATCCGACAGTAGGCCGTAGTATTTGCAGGCACATTCTCTTTACACTCGAATTCTATGCGCACGTCCACAGTACCATTCCTGATCGACACATTTTGTCGCGAGCAATCAATCACCACGAGGGGACCAAATTGTAAAAATTCAGCCACAGTGAATAATGCCTCGTTGCAACTATGTGGATAATGCGCTTTACGGAATTGCGTATACATGTGAAACAAGATGGAGTGCTTATTCTTGTCAAAGTCCAAGTTCAGGTCATCATATGGGTAAAATTCCGATTTGAAAAAAAGTTTTACATTGGCCAATTTGCAGATGAACTTAGTAACATCTTCGCTCATCACATTCCTTCAATTAGTCTATAGAGCAAGGATGATGCATCGCGGCTTCTCCAGCTGTACAAATGCCTTCGAGGGCCACGAATGTTTGGTTGTGCTCTGTAAAGCCGGGGCCAGACCTGAATGAGTATACGCTGAGCAGGCTGAGCGGCGCACGAATATTCTGATGTGGACGGGTGAAACGGTAGCTAGGGCCGCATGCTTCTACGTCAGAAAGGCTGAGCGTGAACGCATATGCTAGTGTGGACGGGTCATTCGTGGTGACTCGGCTCATTCGACCCCACTCGTGGATGCCGGCGAAGGCACATGGCCTGAGCCGACCGTTGTCGGTTTTCTTCCGCACATCAAAGGGAGTTTGGAGTGCATTGCGTTCAGCGTGGAAGATAGAGGCAGAATGTGATACTTTTCTAAAATCCTCGATATCTCGGATTTTCATGATATTGAAATACACATATGGTAGCCCATATGAAATTAGGGAGGGTTAAGTCCTCATTTTTGCAGATTTGAAATTGTTTAAAAAATACAAATCTTCAAAGTTTCCTGCTTTCGGTGATTTTTACGAAACGCCTACAGAAATTAATTTTAATGTCTTAAATTATTGAAGGCATAGACTAAATAAATTTAATCCATTGCTAATATTGACATAAACAGATAATCAAAAATTTAAAAATTACATTTTGAATAATAATAATAATGCAATTAACATATGATAGACTTTAAAGCTCTATTGTACTGAATAATTTGTCTTTCTTTTCTTCACTACACCCTGCATTGTTCTTAATTCATATAGCCAGGCCGACTCGCTGTTGTGTTAAAAAATCAAACGAGATTACTCGCGGGGGCAGCAATACGCCTCGTGGAGGGACGCAGGTAGAAAATGAGGTGTCCGCTGCACTGCGCGTGATCCCGCCTGTGACGTCTTCCCTTCGAATTGGAAACTGATCGGCTCGGCTCGCCCAGCAAAATTGACGAGCTAGACGAGGCGTGCCGGCTCGCGGAGCTACGACCCGTCTGATTCCACCTAAAGATAGTGGAAATATTAGCCTCCTTTTCGGCCGCGTCCAGATCTGAATAGAACCCCGAACCGAATGCCACTTGAAACTCCCTAATGCCCCCGTTCCTACGTGTGGAACGTATATTTCTAGCGATCTTCTTCGCCAGTTTCGACAGAGTCTCGTGGTTCGCGACAGCTAAAGATTGAAGGACAGAGAGTGTTTGGAGTAGTGCAGACGAAAGGATTGCCTGCCATATAACACCGAGGAAGGGACCTCGGGACCCTCGACCAAAGGAAGGTCAGGCTCGCCGCGATGTTCGGGCTCTTCACAGCCGATGTTGGTGAAATCCCAGACCATCAAAGGAATGGCTCACCCACATGGGGTAAACAACTGTAGTGGTGCATCCCTGTCCCTCACACCACCATGACTTGTTGTCGTCCTTACAATTGGGGGTGTCAAGTAGTTTAAAGAAGCAAGACAAGGTGATAATAAACGAAGAGTGTCCCACAGACCTTTCCAATGTACCTACGCCTACGGGATATGGAAGGGATGCCGATGGATTCCTTATATTTTTCCGATGAAAATCATTCCAAATTTCATATAAATCCGACTATTTTTAACGAATTCAGCTTGAAATGATATAAAACAATTTTTCCTGAAATTTCCTTCATTATGGTCTGAATTACATTGTTCTTGGTGTCAGTTTCATCGGCGAAACATAAGGAATAAATTGACGTCGTTTTCGCAAAGATGTGATGAGAAATGCGGAACTCTTGAACATTTCTGAATTTTTAATGGTATTCCAACCGTTTGAAGGATCGAAACCCATCAAATTCGGTGAGGCACTGCAGGGGGTTGTCCTAGCCACGGGGTACCAGGTGGCAACTCTTTGACACGCGTCGGTGGACAATCACTCTGTATTGGTAAACGGGATGACTCGGAGGGTTGAGCTGTATATTTATTTAGCTAACTATGTATCACACCATCTTTACGACTGCGGAGTGGGCTAAGTTAAGCACAGAAGTTGGTGAAGAAAGATACAATGGCACTTTCGACCCCTCTGCATGCGTCATTCATGCGCGCTCAGCCTGCTCAGCGTATACGCATTCAGGTGTGGCCCCGGCTTAAGAGAGGATACTCGTACAGATCCCACAATTGAAAACAAATGCACAGGTTTTGTCCACTTTCCAAAGTATGTAGCAACGATAGCTTATTAACGTCGTTCAGCTTTACATGAGGCATCCGCCATTAGAGTTTAAGTAATTCAATTTCTGGTATCAACATCGGTGAACCAATTAGAGAATTGTTATCGTTGCGCGATCATATTAAAATCAATTCGTGCCGCGCATTAATAATCATGCGTTTGTTGTCCTCGCAAAATCCCAGCAAATATTTGAGTGGGATGCAAAAATTGAAATGACTTTTCACTATTAGACCTTTACGTCCTTTCAAGCCCCATCCGGCATTCTCCATATCTTTGTCTTCGCCAGATGTCAGCGATACATAGTTTTTCAGCGTGCTACTTATTCCAACCGTTCTGTTGCGATCAATCTCCACACCATTCAGCTCATATCGAATCTCATAAAATAAGAACGCCATGCAATTATTTCCCAACGTCACAGTTAGTTCAATTTCCCCTCCACGTAGAGGAAACTTTCTCACGGCAATGTGTATAAATCCTGCTGTTGTATGGGTATTCTTATCTCATCGCTGTATCCAAACGTTGCGTTGACATATAGGTTTTATGTGTGAGTGTAACGTTCGGTTGTCCGGGGACGACTAAACGCTAGCAGGTTCTCGAGTAGAGAGCGGCGTCCCTCGAGAATAGGATAGGTGGGGGTTCGTTGGTAGAGTAAAGGAGTAAAATCCAACTTAAACTTAACAATGACTTTATTAAAACAACACTTATTCCTAATAACGAGTATAATATTGCTTACGACTACGATTATATATTTTATGTTTTTGTGTTTTTACGTTTTTGATCTTATATTATATGCTACGTGGCTAAGTATTTATTGCAGAGCACAGCCGCTACCGTTTCCGGAGCGATCTGGTAGACTCTTGGCAATGTCTGTAGTAAGAACAGCCGCTACCGTTTCCGGAGCGATCTCGTTCTTTTGACAGAGTTTCGGTTCTATGCTCCAACAGACCTCGCTTTTACCAAGTGCATCAGCCGCTACCGTTTCCAGAGCGATCTCAATGCCTTTGTAAGAGCAAGGTACTATAGTTTTCAAATGAAATAGTCCAAAGAGGTGCACCAGTAACTTTTGTACGCTGGAGATCAGCCGCTACCGTTTCCGGAGCGATCTCAATCCCACTGGTTGAAACTTAAGCTTCCTCTAGGTCTAAACATTCGTCAACTAAAGAGCGTGTTTTTGAATGTAGCCTGACTGAGCGTTCCGCTGCGTGCGCCTCCTTTTATACTGGAAAATTGGCGGGCTGGCGCATGCGCAGTGAGTCGATATTCGTTATTTTGCCGTTTTCTCGCTTATTATATAATATTTTGTTTTATGCTTTTGACAGTACTTATATTTAATTATTTCTAACGTTTCTATAATATTTGATTCTCTAATCTCTGCTAAGTTTAATATTAATGTATAAAAGTATGTACAATGGGTATGCGCGGTAGCATAGGCTGGTTGCGTGGTAATGTAGTATTGTTCCAATGTTTAGAATGTCATGCATTTTTCAACCTGAATGCTCACAATGAATCCCAGTGATTTCCAAAATGCAATGTTCGCAGCACTGAGCCTCTTCTTCTCAGCGTAATCAGGGCTGTCGCAGTTGTTGTTGTTGTTTCAAACAATTTCAATTGGAAAAAACGTGTTTCTGGAGTCGTTCAATACAAGCATCTCTTTCGTTCACACCACGCGTATTATCGTCGTTGCCGTCGTACGTGCAGTCTGATGGTAATCTCTTCACCTCGAAAATCGAGCAACCGTCCGTCTTGATCCACATCGCGTATCGTTAGATCCGTAATGACCTGTGCGGTGATTGGAAGGTAAATGATCTGCGCGAGCGTTTCCGATACCTTATATTCTGGTAGAACTCTCGGAGAAAATTCATGTATCGTATGTACACGCCTCCCATTGTTGTACACGCCAGCGGTCATACTACATTCTATGTGAATAATGTTCACGTTCATGATATTAATCGGATCGTCCGATTCCTGCCACCGTCCTGGTTCTAATACCCGATTCGTCGAGAATCCCAGTAGCGATCCAATGTTATTGGGCTTTATAAAGTCTAGTGCGAACGAGCAGTACAGCTCCCTTTTCATGGTGTTGTTGTTGGGACGCAACACTATAGGATACCCATCGCCATCGTTGTTGTCATCGGTACCACCGAGATTTTGAGGATACCGTTCGAGTAATCGCGGCTTCAAATACATGGCAATGGCGTCTAGTTCATAGGAACCGTGGGGTATCGTAATGTATTCATGAGTGGTGTTGACGCTGTTGATGATGTCATAGTTTAAGACAAAGTAGAATTTATCGTTGCTGGTGTTAATGTTCGGAATTGTATGATAAGTTTCAAAGGTTGTTAGACCAAGCTCGTAATCATCGTCGCTCAAATCTATGGGTGGAAAGTAGCTCACCGCGAGGGTGCTACTCTTGCCGGTTAGAGTGAATGTTAACGACATATTCCGCTCGAACTGCTCGACTAGTACTGAATCCGAGTGGTAGGGTATCAATCCTTAAATTTGTTGCCGATAGTTTGTAGAAAGCGTAGACATAGTTGTCCATAATTGCTCTGATTGTACTTCTGATAAGACGTTCGATTGTATTCAATTTTCACAGCATCTTCATCCAAATATTTTACCAATTCCATAGGCGGCCAAAGATTCCCAGAGCTGTCGAAATATATAGCTCAACACCCTCTCTTCGCATACGCCACCCAATGAGTCCCAGGCCCCTCGACATTGTCCAAATTCACGATACCGCTCTCGTTTCGTCGTACTCCTCCGGCTGGTAGCGCGTTATGCATAAATACACCTTTAAAGAATGTAATACGCATAAGATTTGCCATCTCCTCCAATTGCGCATCCGCAGTTACGGCCACGGGCATTTTTATTGTCTTTTCGGCTTTTTTCCCCGTTTCGATATTCCCTATTCGCGGTTTTATGGTGCGAGATAAAGTTCACGACCTTCCATGGAGCGATTATGGCATTGCATTTCCTGCAGCTGATGTTTCGCCGCCTTATTATGGCTTACCGCCTTGACGATCCCCGCCGTTCCACCAGCTAATGATCCGAGAAAACCTAGCAGCGGGAGAAATGTTAATATACCACCCCGTTTTGCCATCGGAAGAATCCGCTTTTTCGGTGCTCTCTTTGGAGTGCTTTTGTGGAGTTTTGTTTTCATCCCCATTCCGATTTTCTTCTTGGCCTTCATAGCTGCCCAAATAGCTGCAACAGCACCCCTTTCACCCAGAATCGAGTCTCGCGCAACGATGCGCTTTCGCGCTTTGTCAGCGAGAATGTTATCTGCCGCGTGCCGTTCGCCCAGGTTGTTGCTGCGTGAATACGCAATATCGTGTTCGCGACACGCTGCATCCAATGGATTGATGCCTTGATCACCTCTAGCCAATCGTTTTGCCAGATGAGTACCTGGACCGCAAAACTGGTATCCCGGGATATATAATTCGATGGGTTGCGCTATTTATCAAACCACAATCTTTCTTTACTCTCGTCGGCGACATTCGCTACAGTTTTTAATCAATGGTGCTGGACCGTCGATATGCGATCTTTGCCAGGGGCAATTATAATGTTCCAGACACCGACGATACCGCAGTACCTCCGAATCTGCTTTCATATGCTCTGGTAGTCTGCCCCACAACCGATCAATGTGTCTGCCAAACCCTCGCAGTAGAATAATCTTTGGTATATATTTCAACTGTTCAGAGGTTAGGTCTCGAATATCACAATTATCCGACAGGATCAGAAGTATTTTGAATACTGAACCGTTTTGCTTCGGTGCGGACCTATAAATAGGGTGCATCGCCGCTTCGACGTATCAAAATCATTTTTCACAGTTCACGGAGAGGATGCGATTCGTACGACAACCTGTGACGATACGCGTGACAAATTTTGACGATAAATCGCAAGTTATGTCTTCGAAAACAAGACGCAGACATGGTACCATGCTACCAAACACTATCGCCTCATTTGCCGTCCATCAAATTGTGGAAAGACCAACGTGCTGGTCAGCTTGTTGGAAAGTCCACACGGCGTCCGCTTCGAGAACGAGTACGTGTATTGCAAGTCGTTGCAACAGCCAAAATATCAGTACTTGGAGAATTTATTGACTCCGATAGATGAAATTGGCTACTTTACGTTTTCGAATAACAGCGACGTCATCCCACCGTGCGAATCGCTTCCGAATTCCATTTTTATCTTTGATGACGTGGCATGCGACAAGCAAGATACGATAAGGGAATACTTTTCAATGGGGCGCCACTCGAACGTTGACTGCTTCTATCTCTGTCAGACGTATGCAAAAATTCCCAAACATCTTATACGCGACAATACGAATCTGCTGATTCTGTTTAAGCAGGATGGTACCAACTTGATACATGTGTACAACGATCATGTAAACACTGATATATCTTATGAGGATTTCTGCGCTTTGTGTCGTAATTGTTGGTAGCGGGAGTATGGTTTCGTGGTAATAGACAAGGATAATGCGATGTCCAATGGACGTTGTAGAAAGGGATTTAACCAGTTTGCCGTACCGTGAGATGGTCAATTGTCGTCAACGCGTCGGTGGGAAAGCAACGTCTACGGTACAGCGATGATTGATATCGATACTCTGGAGTTTAAGGATCGCGAGGGAATAGCGAAGGAAATTACAAAAACCAGCGAAGCCATTCGTCGGAAACATCAGGCTTTGAAGACTGGCAAGATGGAGGAAGATATCGCGTTGGAGAGATACTTTAAACCTATCGTCAAACCCTTGAAACATATTGTGGAACATACCACAACAGCAGAAGCTGACGCATCACCGCTGATGAGCATAGACGTTGAAGGGAATGAAACATTAAGGGAATAGGACACTGGAAAAATCGCAATTTTCGACCACTTTTTGGCATTTTTGGAAAGTCTGTACCCTTGTTCAACCGTACACAACATGGTTTGAAATTCAGTGTTGCCTTTCTACCAGAAAAACCTATTTTTCCAAAACCTTGCGAAAGAGCCGAAAGCCGAAAGTTTTGTTTTTCCGTATATTTCTCTATTATTTAGCTCTTTGAGTGTGTTCAACCGCTGGCTACTGTTTTGGGAAATCCAAATTTACTGCGTGGCCTTGACATTGTTTATTTTCACCAATGGCCAAAATGCGTTTAACGATTCTAAAATTCACGCGTGCTCTGTAACAGAATCTATTTCACTGCGCCTACTAAACTACGAATGCCTTTTTTCAAAGTACAGTATGTGACTGAGTTCGTGGTCACGCTGCGTATCCCTCGGCTATCGGTAACGCGGCTAATAACTCAGCCATGTACAATAGGTAACACTCAAAGCGGGCCCAAAAGGGTCAGTGGCTGCCGACAGAGATCAGTCTCTCCGGGCGCTAGACACCATATTTTTTTAAATCTTACAAAACTCCAGTTTACGTGATAATACAGAGCGAGATTTTACGGTGCAGTGAAATTAGCTTGTATAACACGAGTGAAATGGATCTCATTAGCCGAAGCGTGCTATTCGTTTAGCAAAACATGCGGCGGTAGCTGCTAAATTGAAGAGAAAGGAGCCTGCAATAGATGATTCATCTAGTGCTCATTTCGATAATGCAGAAGAGAAGGCGACTAGTACTAAGAAACTGGAATACTTCAGAAATAATGAAGAAAAACCTGTTTCTGAGGTGCAGGATGAATTTTATATAGTGCACAGATCTACAATTCAAGAGTTGATCAAAAACTGGACTTGCAGTGTTTGCCACTCAAAAATGATTATTCTGGATAGTGACGTACAGATAAAGTGACCATCCTTCTGAAACATACCGGAATAGTCCCAATTTTTCACCTGTTTCATCATTTTCATTTTGTCCCGTTTTGTTCCGAATTATAAACATTTTTTCCCATTTATTGTTACAATGTTATTCTGCCTCGATTAGTTTCCTAACTGTAGAAAATTCCTTACACATATTTTTGTGTTTATAAAAAAAGTTCTTTATCCCTACTTGACCAATCATCCTGAATTCTGAATTTGAAAATCTGGTCACTTTACATATAGGAATTCACAAGAAAATTGACTGCAAGATGTACCAGTTGCGAGGAAATTATTGGGCAAACTTATACCAGCCCCAGAATAAGCACCGATGATAGCACAAAACGACCACCTTTCTTGATAAATAGGAAAATGGTGGATGCTTTTGTCTCTGTGGGAGCTACTTACGCTGCAATGGAACGATTTGGAATCGAAACCGGTATCAATGTGCTTTCATCAACAACATGGAAAACACACATTGAAAAAATTCAAGCAATGAATAAAGAATTCCAGGAAAGGGTTCTCCGGAAGTCGTGCCAAGCAAAGATGGGCATTGTCTAGATAAAAAATTATTTAAATAACGTGTCGAATAAAAGATACTTTTTCTTTATTCGTTATTCGAATCTTCGAATTAAACGGTTTACGTTTATTCGTTATTTGGAGCTTCGAATAACAAGGTTTACGTTTATTCGTTATTCGGAGCTTCGAATAACACGGTTTATATTTATTCGAAACATCACGGATAAATAAATTTATTCGACAGCGGAAGATATTTTATTTATTCAAAGTGAATTTTGTCGAAAGATAATTTCTTGATTCGAGGAACTTTTATTCGAACCGTCGAATAAGGTTTTTATATTTATCCGTAGTTTATTCGACGGCTTCGAATAACTTTCGACGCGTGATCACAGCTTGAGCTGAGGACTTGGGCTGTTCGGCGGCGGTTTGCGATCTTGGTTCGAGCTTTGGCTGGAAAGTCATACATTGTTGCTTGCGGTGGATTATATTTATATTAATATGATGTATGTAAAGTTTCCATATTTTCTATCGTATCGGCATGAACGTTTCAGTAACATACTCTTGAGATTTTTTAGATGAAAATGAATTTAAAGACAATATAAATCGGATTATTTTTAGCATTATTACATTATAAATGTTACATTCATATTTAATTATCTATAGTTCTTGAAATAATCAAATTTATACCGTGTTTGAACTCATTTGAATCGAATGAATCTCGCAACTTTATTAACAATCCATAATTAATGAGGGCTCGAATGCAATAAGGGGACTAGCGCTCGAAAATGGGAAAAATTATTGTCCAAATGAGTTCAAACACGGTATAAATTTGATTATTTCCAGAACTATAGACATTAAATATGAATGTAACATTTATAATGTAATAATGCTAAAAATAATCCGAGTTATATCGTGTTTAAATTCATTTTCATCTAAAAAAATCGCAAGAGTATGTTACTGAAACGTTCATACCGATACGATAGAAAATATGGAAGTTTTACATATATCCTATTAATATAAGTATAATCCACCGCAAGCAACAATGTATGGCTCTCCAGCCGAAGCTCGAACCAAGATCACAAGCCGCCGCTGAACAGTCCAAGTCCTCAGCTTGAGGCGAGATTGCGGGTCGAAAGTTATTCAAATCCGTCGAATAAACTACGGATAAAAACCTTATTCGACGGTTCGAATAAAAGTTCCTCGAATCAAGAAATTATCTTTCGACAAAATTCACTTCGAATAAAAAAATTATCTTCCGCTGTCGAATAAATTCGGTTCGAATAAATGTATTAACCGTGAGGTTTCGAATAAGGATAAACCGTGTTATTTGAAGCTCCGAATAACGAATAAACGTAAACTATCTTTTACCCACAAAATTACCTTTTTTAAGAAAAGGTACAGAAAAGAGCGCCAAGTATATAATCCCATCAGAAGGCATCCCATTTAAAAACATTGTCGTAAATTAATAACCATCAAAACGAATCCCATTTAAAAACATTGTTGTAAATTAATAGCTTTACAAAACTAATGATATACATAAATTGCGCCAATTATCACAATGGCTATTTATTCAAAGACAAAAATGTATTAAATAGTATTATGCAGATATATTTTTATTCAAATAAATATTTTAATACGAATAAATATTATATTCAAAATACTTGGCACTGCTCTCTGAAAGAAATGTTAAGTGTCTTGGTTAATAAGTAAAACAACACCAGATAGCACTGAAACAAGAAAGAAAGAAAAAGATTTTAATGCAATTTATACACATTTATTCAGTTTAGCAACGCCAATTTGGAGAGCAGCGCCAAGTATTTTGAATAAAATATTTATTCGTATTAAAATATTTATTTGTATAAAAATATATCTGCTTAATATTATGTGATGCATTGTTTCTTTGTATAAATAGCCATTGTGATAATTCGCGCAATTTATGTATATCATTAGTTTTGTAAAGCTGTTAATTTACGACAATGTTTTTAAACGGGATTCGTTTTGATGGGTATTAATTTATGACAATGTTTTTAAATGGGATCCTTTTTGATGGGATTATATACTGTTGCGAGCACCCTATGGATAAAATCCATGGCCCGATGATGCTCGCGACGAAGACAAGAGACAGCGAGAAGAAGGCGATCTGATCGATCGCCTGTCAAGCTGTGACTTCAGATACAGACGCCATTGCGAGCAGACGTACATCCGAACAATTCCTCCTTGCCAATCGTTACTGTTGCATTAATTACATTACACTATAATTGCTGTTAACCTTGTTCATGTTCAAATATAATTCCTATATATTCGGTTTCTACCATGACTACAACGAAACGTAACACTGGTGTCAGAAGTGGGATGCCCACTCGCGCTTCCGCGGTCACCTCGAACCCTCCTCCTGCAGCGACGGCAGATTCTTCCATCCAGGAGCTGTTCTCCTCCCTCCAATTGAGTATCGTGGGACAGATGCGGGAGCAGCGGAGGGACGACGAAGCCCGCAGACAGAGGGAGGATCGCCGAAGAGAGGAGAAGGAGATCGAGGACCGGCGGACTCAGGCGGCTTTCGAGGCGCGCATGTCGAATTTAGAAGAACGGATCCAGGTCGTAACCGCTTCATTGCAAAGCGGAACAGGTTCGGTTGGTAGCGGCGCGAATCTTCGGGGTGGGGAAAATGCCCCTGTAAATAGTGTTCCATCGACGCAGATTCCCGCACCCGTTAGCGCACCCGCCGCTGCCTCTCTTCCGGAACCGCGCGTACTTAGTTTGGGGTACGCGGTGAAACCGACAATTTTTGACGGTAGAAATTCGTGGGAAGAGTACAAAGTTCAGTTCGAGACGATCGCACGCGCAAATGGGTGGGATGATCAAAAAAAGACTACGGCCTTAATCGCTTCCCTCGGAGGCGCGGCAAGGAGCGTCCTTACGACGCTCTCCGCGGCTCAATGCGAAAGTTTTGCAGAGTTGGTTTCCGCGCTAGAGTTTCGTTACGGGGCGAAAAACCTGTCTAACCTGAATTACGTACTCTTCCAGAGCCATAGGCAGCGAAGGGATGAGAGCATCTCCTCGCTTGCCACAAAGATTGAACGCCTGGCACAATCCGCTTTTAACGATTGCCCGGCGGAAACCCGCGATAAATTAGCCGCATCTCAGTTTGTCACGGCGTTGGCTAACCCTGTAATGCAGCGGGAACTGCGACTAGGCGGTTTTATGTCTTTAAGGGCCGCCGTGACCAGGGCCCTCGAGATCGAGGCCGTCGAGGCAATGTCTCGCCGCCCCGCGGCCGAATCGCAAAAACGATACTCAGAAAAACGAAAGGCTAAACCGTTTGACAACTTTGAAAGGTTCCCACCGAAACAGCCAAGATTTGGGAAACCCGAGGAAGGAACGGACGACGGGCCGAGGAAACCGAAGTGCTGGCTTTGTGGAAAAACAGGACATATGCAGAAGGATTGTTTCCAGGCCAAGAACAGCCAGACAAGAGTGGCAACCAAGAAATCTGAGGGAAACGGGAAAAGGACGGCGTAAGGGGGAGACGCCGGACCAGAAAGTACAGTCCCCCGGTCGTCAAGAGTGTGGCGATGCAGGAGGCGACTGAGCGTCAATGGAATCCAACTGGAGAGATCTACGTATGTGGAACAATAAATGGAAATCCCTGTCCGATTATTTTAGATACAGGTTCTCCCATCAACCTTCTGGAGAAGGAGTTCTGCCCTACAAGCGAACTCGATAGGACGAAGGTCGACATTCGCTCTACTACTGGAGAGAAAATCAAAGTTTTTGGAAAGAAGAGCTTGGATCTCAGCGTTGGAGGACTCTCGAGCGTGGAGGACTTCTACGTCGTCGACATGGTGGAAAAGTGCATCTTAGGAGCGGCGTTCCTGAAGAAACACCGCTGCAGCATCGACCTATCTCGAGGAGTCCTATGTCTTCCTGGAAAACCAGAGATTCATTTTGGTGAGCCGATCGCCGAGGAGGACACACCACAAGAAGAAAAGGAAGCGGTCGTCCCACAGCATTTGGAAGAACTGTACACACGCTGTTCGTCAGGTTTGGCAGAAAGACAAAAGAAACTTTTTGCTGATTTACTTCGTGAATTTCAGGACGTTTTCGCCAAGGACTCGACTCAAATCGGGAATTGCGACCGGGTGAAGCATGTCGTCGACATTGGGGATAGCCGCCCCATCAAGCAGGCACCGCGGAGGTTACCGCTACACCGACGAGCAGAAGTAGAGGAACTACTTCGGAAAATGTTGGCACAGGGCGTAATCGAGGAATCGCGGAGCCCGTGGTCCTCTCCGATCATCCTTGTCAAGAAGAAGGACGGCACCATAAGGTTCTGCGTGGATTTTCGACGCCTCAACGAGATAACGAAGAAGGACTCGTACCCCCTGCCCCGCATCGAGGATACTCTGGACGCTCTCACCGGATCTTCGTGGTTTTCAACCGTGGATTTGCAGAGCGGATACTGGCAGATCTCTATGGACGAAAAGGACCGAGAGAAAACTGCGTTCTCAGTGGGGACGGGACTGTGGCAGTTCAAAGTGATGCCCTTTGGACTCTGCAACGCCCCTGCAACATTCGAACGACTGATGGAAGACGTACTACGGGACCTGACCTGGAAAATCTGTTTAGTCTACTTGGACGACATCGTCATCTTCGGGAAGGACTTTGAACAGGAGCACGAACGCCTTCGAACGGTGTTTTCGCGTCTACGCCAAGCCGGACTATTGATGAGTCCCAAGAAATGCTCCTTCTTCTGCCGGGAAGTGAAGTATCTGGGCCACATCGTCACCGAGAGCGGAGTCAAGACAGACCCGGAGAAGGTCAAAGCGATTTCGGAATGGCCACAGCCGAAGAGCGTGACGGAATTAAGAAGCTTCTTGGGATTATGCACCTACTATAGGAAATTTGTGAAGGATTTCTCCAGGATCGCAAAGCCCCTGCATCGCCTCACCGAGGCCAAGCAAAACTTCCAATGGACCGAAGGATGTCAAGAAGTTTTTCAAGAATTGAAGAAGAGGCTAACCGGAACGCCGGTGCTGGCCTATCCGGTGATGGACAAGGATTTCATCCTGGATACGGATGCCTCCGACCTCGCCATAGGCGGTGTCCTCTCGCAGGAACACGAAGGCCAAGAGCGAGTTGTAGCCTACTTCTCCAAAACCTTAGGTAAAGCCGAAAGGAACTACTGCGTGACTCGGAGAGAGTTACTAGCAGTGGTAAAGTCTATCGAGCATTTCCACCATTACCTCTACGGACGGAGATTTCTCGTAAGGACTGACCATGCAGCGCTCCGTTGGCTGCTGACCTTCAAGAATCCCGAAGGACAAGTTGCCCGCTGGATTGAACGTTTACAAGAATACGACTTCGAGATTCGACACCGGGAAGGAAGAGCCCACGGAAACGCTGATGGGCTTTCTAGAAGACCTTGCATCGAAGAAGATTGCAAGAAATGCGACCGACTGGATAAAAAGGAGGCAGAAGAGGAAGTGCTTAGCACGAAGAAAATTCACCGGATATTCTGTGACGAAAAGAAGAGCGAATGGAAACGAAGTCAGGAAAAAGATGAAGAGATTGGCTTCATCTTGAAAAAGAAAGGGGAAGGGGAGAAGCCCGACTGGCAAGACGTTGCTCGTTTCTCCCCACAGACGAAATATTACTGGTCAATCTGGGACTCGCTGGAAATTCATGAAGGTTTACTTTTCAGGAAATGGGAGTCCCACGATGGTGCGACAACCTCATGGCTTTTGGTAGTGCCGCGCGAGAGAGTCGCAGAGGTACTGAGGGAATTCCATGATGCGCCAACAGCTGGACACTTCGGAGTGAATAAGACCTTGGCGAAGATCCGCCAGCAGTTCTTCTGGTCCACGTGTCGACGGGACGTTCAAGAGTGGTGCCGGCGGTGTGACACCTGTGCGGCGAAGAAGGGACCTCGTCAGAGAGGAGCGGGGAACCTGAGAGTATACAACGTGGGAGCTCCGTTCGAGAGGCTTGCCCTGGACGTTGTGGGTCCGCTCCCGAGGTCTCAGGCCGGCAACAGGTTTATTCTGGTCGTGGCGGACTACTTTACCCGGTGGCCGGAAGTAATCGCGATGCCAGACCAGCGAGCTGTCACAGTGGCAAGGGCTCTTCTGCACAACGTGGTCTGTCGTCATGGTGTACCACTGGAGATACACACGGACCAAGGAAGGAACTTCGAATCCTCCGTGTTCAAAGAACTGATGAAACTGTTGGGAATCAGGAAAACGCGAACAACTCCCCTACATCCTCAATCCGACGGAATGGTGGAACGTTTGAATAGAACATTGCTCCAATATCTCGCAATGTTCGTCTCGGAGCACCAACGGGATTGGGACGAGTGGATTCCCATGTTCCTCCTCGCTTATAGATCAGCGCGTCATGAGGCTACGCAATTAACGCCAGCGATGATCATGTATGGCCAGGAACTTCGCCTACCCCTGCAATTATGGAGAGGACTGCCCCCAGAAGTGGAGGAAGACGAGGACATCCAACAAGGATACTCTGAATGGATCCGAGGAAAAATGAAGAGGATCCATGAATTCGTTCGACAACGCCTGGATGTCTACAGTTCGAAGATGAAGTCCTGGTACGACAACCGTGTACACGCGGTAGAGTTCCAGCCCGGAGAACGAGTGTGGTTATTCCAACCACGAAGAGTGAAAGGGAAGTGCCCAAAACTGCAATCCGACTGGGAAGGACCCTACACGGTGGTGAAGAGGATCAACGACGTCGTCTACAGGATTCAACGCTCGCCTAGGAAGAAGTGCAAGGTGGTGCACGTGCGACGCCTGGCGAAATACGAAGGACGATGCCAAGAGGAGTGAAGACTTCCAAGGATCAAGGGACACAAACACAAGGAGGACTCAAGAAAGAAGATTAGTTTAAGCTAATTAGGTGGACTGGGCTGCGGAGGCTGCCCCCGTAGCCCGGCCCCCCCCTTTTTTTGAGTCTGTTTCAGGGAACACGATACCCCACGACGAGGGACAAGGTGTCGGGGGACTACCACCGCGGTCGGGATACGCGCTCCCGAATTCCCCGAATGTGCCACAATAGCGTGGCAGTCCGCAGCGGGGTGCGGACATACGTGAAAGCGCCCCGCTAGCCCCCTGGAGGAGACTCTGCGAGCCCCTGGCACGGCCAGGATGGAGGATCTCGCGGGGTACCCAGGAAAAAGAAGGAGAGAGGGTGGACAGCAGGAGGGAAATGGCATCCCCAATCACCAGACGGACAAGCGCTGCTTGGACCGGCTGGAGGGGATGTCGCGGAAACGGGAGCGCTAACCGGACGTACAGGACGGTCCCCTGGAACAACACCAGAGGCCAAGAAGAGGAATGGGGCCATCACGAAGCCAAGGGCTGGAGGAGAAAAGAAGAAAATCCTCATCAGGGTGGACGAGTCCGGTGGCTGCCGTGGGGGCTGGGCCGCTTGCATACTTGTGACTAGCTGCAATTCCCTGCTCGCGTGCTCGGCCCTCCTCGTTGGCTTTCTGGCTCGGGCGGCCCCAACGAGCTACCTTCGGTTCCCGTCTAATAAGAGCGACGTTTCTTTTACAAGGAAATTCTGGAAAACTGGACTACTGGAAGAAAGTCGAGAACGAACCAGGACGAAACGCCGGAGCGGCCAGATCGCAGGGGACGACGAACGGAGCGGAACCGCCCAGGGAAGTTCCGGAACGTCACGGGATTCCACCGTTAGAGCTCCAGAGAAACGTCGTCGCTGGACTTCCGCCGAGGGAACGCAGGGAACTGGTCGTCAGACCATAAAAAGGACCAGACCTCTCGCCAGTCTCTACCCAAGAAGAAGATGTGCCGTCAAAGAAAACGAAGCCCATACAAGAAAGAAGTACGCAAGTCCGAAAACGCAAGGAGCCATGTGCCCACGCCTTGCCCAGGGTTTTTGGGGTGGTTTTCCCCTGGGCGTGAAGGTGAATGCCGAGACGACGGACGGAAGAGGCCACGTAGCGTTTTTCCCACTCTTCCGGACCAGGGTACGGCTACAGACAGAGGAGAAGTTACAGCGGTCGGGACGACCGCTTCTCGAGAGGGGGGAGCAGTGTTGCGAGCACCCTATGGATAAAATCCATGGCCCGATGATGCTCGCGACGAAGACAAGAGACAGCGAGAAGAAGGCGATCTGATCGATCGCCTGTCAAGCTGTGACTTCAGATACAGACGCCATTGCGAGCAGACGTACATCCGAACAATTCCTCCTTGCCAATCGTTACTGTTGCATTAATTACATTACACTATAATTGCTGTTAACCTTGTTCATGTTCAAATATAATTCCTATATATTCGGTTTCTACCATGACTACAACGAAACGTAACAATACTTAGCGCTCTTTTCTGTACCTTTTTTTAAAAAAGGTAATTTTGTGGGGATTTCACACATTTTGTAGTGTTTATTGATGACTGGACAATTTTTTTTACCCCCTGGGAGTTATTTTTTTTTAATTAACAATTTATTATATTGTCATCCAAACTATGCACACCTGCAAAGCTACAAGACATTTGGATTGGTGGAATTGGTTTAAATTTGAGTTTTCAGATATGAAGCAAACATACAAGAAGCAAACAGAGGACCGACAATGAATAAAAACGTTTAATAAAATCGATTATTTAATATAATATTGTGTGCCATTTATTTTTTTTCTCTAAATTATACAGTTTTCCATATTCATAATAAAATTCGATTTTAATTATATATACATATTTCTTAAAACTCTAAAATTAAATTATACATGAAAGTGTGCTTGTTTCTTTTTTCATTTGCTCGTACAGTGGGGTCAATTTCTCTTTCGCTTCTGCTCCCATTATCTGTAAATATATTAAAACCACATATTTTGGTTACAATTTAATGTAAAACATGTAGATATAGAATGGCCCTTTGCTATACTAAGTGTAGAGACTATAAAATTTATCCGAAGAAAGAGAGAGCGCAGAAAGGCTTGTTGGAGGATCTTTAAATGCTAATGGTAACTTAGCGAAAATGAACAAAGAGATCCAATATTTTTAACGCACCTTCTTGACATCGGTGTGATCACCTGCATTAAATACCGGCGTAACTATGCTTGATTTCCAGGCAGTAGGAAAAATACCCTTTGCGAGGGAGGAATTTAGGATATGCCAAAGGGGCCTCGCCAGAATGAAACTACATTTCCTTAACAACAGAGGCGGAATGCTGTCAAAACCGGGGCCTTTGTCCATATCAAGCGAATCCAGCTTGGAGTATATGTCCCCTATAGGAACGGATAGCGCATGAATATTTACATTATTACCAGAGCATAGAGCAGGATTTGCGGCAGGCGCCACAGCGGACGGAGAAACGTAAAAAGAGCCAAAAAATTTCGCAAAGAGGTCAGCGGCCGATCCTTGCGTCGACGCAGACAGCTGATCAAGACGCACCTTTCCAGAAATAGCATGCCCGCCACGCTTAGTGTTAACAAACTTCCAGAAACACGTTACATTATCTATGACCGCACTCTCGACATTATCAATATAAGATCGGTGATCACGTTGTGAGACAGATTTACACTGCGATCCGAGATGGGAAAATTTAAGATAATCGCTTTGCGCACTTGAACACTTGTAAGCTTTGTGCGCCTTCTTCTTCTGCCTAATTATGCAAAATGTGGGTTATTAATAGAAACCGAACACAGGACTATGCTCTACCATTAGGACATACGTATAACTAAAGGCGGAAACAGACAGTTATGGCGACGTAAAATGCTTGTCTTTAATAAGTCGTGTGCTATCTAGGTAATTGACTGTATTAATTCTAAAAAAATTGGAGCGGTTAATAAGTGTACTGCCCTCCTTAATTAAACTGTCCTATCTAGCATTTTTTCATTTTTTGAGATATGTTGAAATATTTGAAGTTCCACGCGTCTTTTACCTTTTAAGTAAAGTTAGAAAACTCTACGTGCTTCGTAAAGATTTATAAACAGTTTAATGTATTTAACCTAACTTCTTTTAAAATGGTTAAAATATCTTATCTAAAACAATTAATTAATTGGCACGTTAATAAAGCATTCCCTGCTGGTACACCTATTACAAAAAATTATATTAGGCTATTACAAAATAATGACAACACGCTTTAATTTGAATGAAGGAAAATAAGTATGGTAGAAAGTAAATGATAAAACCTCAGTTTTCTCGGTTGTTTCAAAATGCTAGATAGGACATTTTAACTAAAGAGGGCAGTGTATTTCACGTGTATAATATCTATAGAGACTTGTGTGAGTGTGTAGGCATGAATGTGTTTTCGCGCAATTATATATCATTTATTGGTGAATGAGTGAACTTACTTCTTACTTTTTACACTGCTGATTTTACCCGTCATTTCATATTAAATCAGGTTATTGCTTGTTATGAAAATATTTACCTGCCCAATGTATACTATAAATAAAATAACGATTTTGTGATTATAGAATAATAATGTTATTCATGTTTGTAGTCCATGTATTGTACAGAATGTAATTTTTACGTGGTATAAATAAGGTGTGCTTTTCTGTATCCTCTACTTCGTCGATATTACGGTGGTAATCTCTCATAATAAATAACATAGGTACACACTTATAGTACTTAAATTAATATTCCCATGTTCAGTTAATATTTCCATTAAAATTTCTTAACCTATCACTAAAAATAGATGGGGTACACTGGGTGATAGGGACACTGGCATATTTAGGACATCTAATACTTCTTTACAAATATCTTTTGTTGCTGTATATATTTTATGAGTTTGTTTAAACCCTATAGTGTTAATTAAATAATTGTATTAATTACTTTTATCACATGTTGTCCACCTTTGCATATATTCCCTCGGAGTTTGCCTGTGGAATCTAAGACTGCATTGCGTGTGTTCGCATTTCAGTAACGTTACGCGTAAATCTGTATTCGGTGCGAATATCGCACATATATCGCATATATTTGCACTCGCATCCGACGCGGAACGTTGCTGAAATAAGAACACACGGAATACAGTCTTAGATTCCACAGGCAACCTCCGAGGCAATATATGTGAGCATGGAAAATATGTGATATAAATAATTAATAGAAATAATTAATACAAATACTTAACACTATAGAGTTTAAACAAACTCATAAATTGTATACAGTAACAAAAGATATTTGTAAAGAAGTGTTACATGTCCCAATTACTGTCAGTGTTCCTTATACCTAATAAAAACGTCCCGCAATGTTGAGTGCAAATATATATATATATATCATTTTTATTGATCCCCTAGGGGTTGCAATCTCCTTTCTCTTCCCTCCCTCCACCTTACACACCCCCTTACACTACCTTATCCTATCTTAGCCTAACTTAGCTTATCTTATACTTACCTTAACCTAACTTACACCTAGACTTACATAGCTACTATACATATTATATACAAAAAAGTACAAAAATAAATAACATCTCCGCTCGCTCGCACGCTCCCCTCCTCCTCCCCGACGCCTACACCCGCACGCACCCCCGCCTCCCGGACCTCCGTTTCCGCTCGCCTCCCCAGCCACTCCATTCCCTCTCTCACACCACCATTTCCCCACATATCTGCCTCCTTTCCTCTAACCTCCTCATCCATTCCTCCCCCTCCCCCTCATCCCCCAGCACCACACCCGCCATCTCCTGCCACCCCCTCTCTGCCCCTACCCCATGCACTCCTCCCACACATGTTCCCACGTCTCTCCCTCTCTACCACACACCCTGCACCTCCTTTTTTCTTCCTCATCCCAATATCTACGCCCCCTCATTTCATTACCCAATCTATACCTGGCCACTCTTTTCCACCTACTCTCCCCCCATCCTTTCTTTAAATACCCCGGCAATCCTACCCCCTTCACCCTTCCGTACCACCTGTTGTACTCTGATTCCCCTATCCTTTTCCATCTCTCCTCCTCTTGCACTCTCCTTTCCCTTTCCACCAACTCCTCCCCTCTTATTCCCCCAGCTTCCCTCTTCTCTTCCATCTCCTCCAGCGTCCACCCCCTCTTCTCATAAAAATCCCTCCTCTCTTCTCACCACCCCTCCAACCACTTTCCCCTCCTTAACCTCCCCTTCACCTCCTCCCAGCATCTTCTCGCAAACTCCCCCCCCTTCCCCTCCTCCAACTTTCTCTCATACGTCCATGTCCTCATCCCTGCCCTTCCCTTCAACATACCCCTTTGCAGTTCCTGCCTCACCATGTACCCCGGAGTACATCTATCCACCCCCAAAACCCACTTCATATACCTTTCCTGTAGCCTTTCGTTCCTCTCTCTTTCCCTCCACCCCTAAACCTCCGCCCCGTACCCCACCACTGGCCATACCAACTTATCGAAAAGCCACATTCTTCTTTCCCAATTATTACCAAATAACCGTTTCCCACACCCCCATACCTTCCCCATCACCGCTGCTCCTTTCCTCACTCTCTCCCCCACATGCCCTTCCTGCCCCCCATTCCCCATCACCGTATATCCCAAATACCTAAAGCTCCGCACTTCCTCCAGTTCCTCACCCTTCCACCTCCACGTCACACTTTTCCATCTCCCCCCACCCTTCCTACACTTCATGACCTTTGTCTTCCCTACATTTACCTCCAACCCCTTCGCATCCACGTATCTCTCCAACTTCGCCATTAACCCCTTCATCCCCTCCTCATCCTCTGCCAGCACCGATACGTCGTCAGCGTACGCCAACGTGTACAACCTTCCCCCCCCCCAGTTTCACTCCCCCCCACCCTCCCTTTTCTAATTGCTCATCCAAATCTGCGATCAGGAGAGTGAACAGGCTCGGGCTCAGCGGACAACCCTGCCTCACTCCTCTCTCTGTCCAGAACCTCTCACCCTCCTCATCCCCCACCCGCACCATACCTATTGTTTCCTGCAGCATCTCCTCACATCTCACCACCAGCTGTTCCCTCACCCCCCTCCCCCTCATTGCCTTCACCAACACCTGCCTGTCCACCGAGTCAAACGCGGCCTTCATGTCTACGAATAAAATCACCATATTCTTCCCCTTTCTCCCCACCCGTCTATTTATCAAATAATTCAGAACATATACATTGTCAATACAGCCTACCCCCCCCCTAAACCCCGTTTGACTCAGTGGCAACAGTCTTTTCTCCTCCACCTCCAACCTCAGCCGCTCCGCCAACACAGACGCATACACCTTGTACGCCGTCTGTGTTAATGTTATCCCCCTATAGTCGTCCACCTTTGCCCCCTACCCTTTTGCAGCACCGGAACCACCACCCCCTCCCACCACCCTTCCGGCCACCCCTCCCCCCTCCACACCCTGTTACATATCCCCCACAGCCATTCCTGCACTTCTGAGCCCCCATATTTCCACACCTCGTTAGGGATCCCATCCCCCCCTCCAGCCTTTCCATCCTTTAAATTTCTTATTACCTTTCCTACTCTTCCCTTCCTATCTCCGCCTCTCCATCCTCCCCTTTCTCACTCTCCCTTCCACTCCCCCTAATAGCCTTCTGAAGTACCCGTCCCATTCTTCCATCGCTATCCCTTCATTCACCCTCCCCCTCCTTTTTCTCCCTCTGTTTACCACCTTCCACACTTGACCCTCCGTTCTTACCCCTTCCACTTCCTTCACCCACCTCTCCACCTCCTTCTTTCTTTTTTCCTCACACAACCTCCCGTACTCTCTCTTCATCTCCTTATACTTACTCCCCTCCCCCTTCCTTCCTCCACTTCCTCAACTCCCTCCTTACCTTACTCTTCTCCTCCATACACTCCCGGTCCCACCACCCTCCTTTCTTTACACTCTCCCCCCCCTTTCCCTGACCGACCTATCGCATCCCTTATTCTCTCCCGCAGCTCACACCATTCCCCGTCAACTCCCCTCTCCACCCCATCCCTTTTTCCGAACTTTGTCATAAACTCCACCCTTCCCTCCTCCGACGAGTTTCCTCTGCCCCCTCCCCTGTCCCTTCCTTTCTTTCCCCCACCCCCTCATCACGCCCCTCCCCTCTCAGCCACACCACCACCGCGTGGTGATCCGATTCTATTCTTTCCCCTACCTCCATCCTTTCCACCTTTTCCCTTGTATCCTCGTTCCCTAGCACATAATCTATAACAGAATTCCCCGACCCCCTGTGAAAGTCCACTCCCCCTCCTCGTCCCCCTCTATATTCCCATTCAGTATTCCCCATCCCCTTTCCTCTAAACACCTGCACAATCTCTTCCCTTCCCCATTCACCTCCTTATCCTTGGACCTCCTACTCCCACCACCTCCCACCCACCCTTCCTCCGCCTCTCCTTCCCACATCTCCCCCTTCCTCCCCCGTTCTCGCGTTAAAATCGCCACCTATTAACACTCTAACTCCTCCCTCCCTCTCTTCCATCCACTCCCCTAAAACCTCCAGCTTTTCCTTCAAGTCCCTATTAACGTATACTCCAACTATCTTCCACCACCCCTCTCCAATCTTCACTTTCTTCGCCATCAGCCCTTCCCTCTCACCCCCTCCTCCTCCCTCGCCAACTTCAAGCCCCTTTCTTACCCCCATTATCATACCCCCTACCGCTCTTCCTTTCTGATTTTCCCTCCTCGCCCATTGCTTTTCCCACACGTACCCCTTCGGCAGCCTCCTCTCCACGTAATCCCACTCTTTCTCCTCCACCCATGTCTCGTTCAGTACCATAACGTCCCACTCCTCCAGCCCTCTCCAGAACTCTTCATCCTTCCTCTTAACTCCTGCCACGTTCCAGAACGCCACCCTCCAGTTCTTCCCCCCTTCTTTTCCAGTTCCCCTCCTCTTTCCCCCTTCCCTTCCCCCTTCCCACTCCATTCATTCATTTCCTAGCTCCTCCTGCCACCTCTCCCTTATCTCGTCCCACCTTCTTGCCTTTCCATCCACCCACATCTTCATATAACCCACCTGCACTTTCCTTCCTCTCCCCCTTTCCATTTGCGCCTCTCTCTCTATCTTCCATCACGCCCTCCTCTCCTCCGCCGTGAGGTCATCCTCCACCCTCTCCCATCTTCCTCTCAGTTTACTCTTCGCATCCATTACCTTCCTCTTTTCCTCTCTACCCTCCAATCTCACCAGAACCAGCCTCCCCCTTCTTTTCCTGCTCTACCCAAACTCACCACGTCCTTTATTCTCCCTACCCCAAACCCCATCCTTTCCCATAGCTTCCCCACTTCCCCCTTCGCGTCCTTTTCACCCCCCCAGCCCCCTTACCATCACATTACTTCTTCTACACTCCCTCTCCTTCTTATCCTGCAGCACTTCCATCCTTCTCACTCTCAATCCCCAATCCTCCGAATTCCCCTCCCCCTCCCTCCCCCTTCTTTCCTTTTCCCAACTCCCCACCTTCTCCATTACTTCCTCCATCCTTCTCTCCCTTTCTTCCACCTTCCCCAGCCTTTCCGCCAGCCGCTCCCTCTTCGCCCTCTATTCCCTCACATCCTCCTCCCTTCTCCTCCTCTCCTCTCTCCACTCTTCCTCCATTTTTTCCTTTCCTCCCTCTCCTTCCTCATTTCCTCCCTCTCCTTCCTTATTTCCTCCTTCAGTTCTTTCCTCTCCTCCCTGTCCCTTTCCATTTCCTCCCTCATCCTCCTCATCTCCAACAACATCTCCTTCATCATCCCTTCCAGCCCTGTCCCCCCTTCCTCCGCCTCTCTCCCCCCTCCCTTAACCCCTTTCCCCGGCGACCTCTTTATCTTCCCGCTCCTCTTAAACACCCCCGCCTTTTCCTCCTCCATCACCCCCGCCTCCTCCTCTCTCTCCCGCTCCCCCCCCCCCAGTAATTGTCCAAACTACTCACGCTACTCCCCACACTACTTGTGCTATCCTTTCTTTTCCTTTCTTCCCCCGTGAGCTTCCCCTTTCTTTTTTCCCCTCCCTTCCCGTCCTCCATCTCTTCTTCACCCCTCCTTTCTGCCCTTTACCGTTCTTTTCCTTTACCCGCCTTTCTCTGCCCTATTATCCTACTTTCCACTTTCCCTATCCTTTCCTTTCCACTTTTCGCGTTACCTCCCGTTTGAAATTCCCACTATCTCTTCCCTACTTACCTACTCTTCGGCACGGGGGCACCACTTATCACTGTTTATGCGCCTTCCCGCCCAAGTTCATCTACAGCGGCCACCTAACTTCTCGACTCCTTTTAATCCTCCTGAAACCCTATCACACCCTACCGCCGTCGCTTTCTCTATACCCCTCACCCTTTCCTCACAACTCCACCACCTTTCACCCACACTCTCCCACCCTCCTACGCCACTTCACTCGCCTTTCCTTCTCCTCAAACAGCCACTCACTCCTGCACACACCTGACACTCACGCGTCCGAAAACGGAAGTCGGAGTGCAAATATATAAGTCCGTATTATGTCCGAACTAGGGGTGTGCGGGTACCCGAGATTATGATCTCGGGCGAGTTCGGAAAATTTTGGGCGGGCTCGGGCGGGTACCTACAACATACGAATTTTCGGGTAACTCGAAATTTTAGGGCTTGGTTGGAAGAAGTCAGGCAGGTTCGGTCCAAGGCGTTATCGTCGTATTTCGTTGTCGATTACTCATACAATCATAGCTAGGCACAAGTTAAGTTAAGTGACGTTCAGAGTGCATATATGCATATGTAGATGTATCCTACCAATTTCTTAATAACGTATAATATATACATTAATGAACTTTTCATACATATTATTAGGTATAATAGTATACTTTATTTTAAATTAGCATGTAAGAAACATAGTTCTTCCACATTTTGTGGCAATAGTTTTGTTCTTGTTGGTGCAATAATATTTCCAGATAAGGAAAATAAACGCTCACTACTAGCTTGTGTTGCAGGAATGGCGAGAAAATGTCTAGCTGCTATCGATAATATTGGAAATCTTGTGCAATTACATTGCCTCTAATCTTTAAGAACTGTGTTTTGGGACACGACACTGTCCGAGAAATACATTTGTAATTCCCGATCTTTTCGGGCATTAAATGAATCGCATCCCTCATCTCGATTCCCCAGGGTTTTATTAAAAAAATGTCAGAGCCTTGATTTCGTTCTACCTAATTAACGAATTATAATGAAAACGTGAATTTTGAATTTCATGAAATTAATAAACAAAAATTATGTTTATAATTTAGAAAACGTACCACTTGCACTGCTTGTACTTGGAACATTATTATGTGCAGTGACGTAAGAGTTTTTATGAATTTTTTTATAAATAGACGAAACTTTTTCTTTAAAATTCTCCAATGCTATATGTTATTTTTCGTTTAGTAAAATCCGGTCTTTAAATCAAGGGTCCAGCAACAGAGCGTTCATATATATCGCATCATTTTCCACGATAGGTTCGAAACATTTCTACAAGTAAAATATCACACTTCATTTAATATAATTAGTTTCGATTTGTTTGTAAAAATTGTTTTGTTTCCACATCGAAATAATAATTGAAAGATAAATGAAGAGATAAATAATGATATAATTTAATTACTTTTAATGCACTGCAAATACTGTTGTAAATATCTGCAACCAACATATTTCCCGTTGAATCCGGCTGAAGTAAATTTATTAATCCGAAATACATAGGATAATATTGGGATACCGTTGGATATGTTTTCCCGCCCATTAGTACTGTTGCGTCCTTGATCGGTTCAAGCACAGTTGTTACTGCGTCAAGGAAGGTCCATTCTGCTGTGCTTAAATTCTTTGGCATATTATCTTCGCACAACGCTATACTCAATGGCGTGTGCAATAAAATTAATCTTTTGAACATTTCGTAGGTTGAGTTCCATCTAGTATCTACTTCTTCTATAAGTTGTAATAGTGTTCTATTTTCGCTTATAGTTTGTTGAATCCTAATTAACTTTTCTCTGCCGGTCGTTGATTTTTAAAAGAAACTAAATATTGCCTTACATTTTTTCTTGAGTTGTTCGTAAAGTTCAAATTTTTTCATCGCAGACTTGAATACTAACCGTATACAATGAGCAAAGCACGGAATTCTACTCCAATTGCTGTAGGTACTGATAGCTTTAGTAATATTACGTTCGTTGTCGGTTGTAAAGAAAGCCGAGGTCTCTATATCTATATTCCAATTATTTAACGAATGTAATATTGTACGTTGTATGTTTTTGTACGTATGTTGTTCTGGTAAATGAGTTAAATTTAACATATAATGGTGTACTTCAAAATCGGGTGTAATATAATGAATAGTTAGTGAAATGTAACTTTGTACAGCTCTTGATGTCCAACCGCCTGTTGTAAATGCCAATGCCCAGCACTCTGTGAATTGGTACATATGCAATGAACTGTATGAGATACAACGTTCAATAAAGAAAGAAAGTATA
This sequence comes from Andrena marginata, assembly GCA_963932335.1. Taxonomy (NCBI): domain Eukaryota; kingdom Metazoa; phylum Arthropoda; class Insecta; order Hymenoptera; family Andrenidae; genus Andrena; species Andrena marginata. The sequence continues at coordinate 21,549,951 of OZ010663.1, forward strand.
ATTTATATAATTTTATGCAAAATTATCTTTTTGTATGTCTGCAGATATTTTGGTTTTTATGCGTTTTTTCACATCTTCTTACATTTTCGGAATTATTGTTCGGGAAAAGGAGGATCTAGAAGGAATTTCGTATCGGGGTTCTGCAATATTCATCAATGAACGAAATCCACTGTCATTTACAATGCTATATGGTTGCAAGTCTACTGCAATCATACGGGCAATGTCATCTGTTAGTTGTTTTGCTCTTGTGCAATTTTTATCCAAGTATATTAAATATTGTCTTGTACTGGGTCCTGCTTCGGTATTTGATATAGAAGTAACTAATTCCTTATCAAAACTTTTTAAATGCCGTATAAGCGATGTTGTATTCCCATGTTTTACTTTAAATTGCTTCGTGCAAGTTTTACATTTTGCAACGTCTTGCATAATTTTTTCTAAGTTTTTCGGAATTATCAGACATAACTATAAATTGAAACGCTCTGACGTATACGAAAATTTTACTGCTCTGACTATAGTTCACTGAAAACTGTGCGTCATGCATTGTCAATTCATTAGCTCGGACAGTGTCGTGTCCCAAAACACAAACATTATAGATTCGTGGAAATGTAACTACACAAGATTTCCTATATTGTCAATAGCGGCTATGATTGTATGAGTAATCGACGCCGAAATCGTAGCACGATGACGCCTTGGACCGAACCTGCCCGACTTCTTTCAACAAAGCCCAAAAATTTCAAGCTACCCGAAAATTCCGAGCTACCCGAACATTCGTATGTTGTGGGTACCCGCCCGAGCCCGACCGAAATTTTTCGACCCGCCCCGTCTGCTTGGGTACCCGCACACCTCTAGTCCGAACGTTGCAGGGACGACGCTGAGCACAATGTGCGCAATATTCCATGGCAATGTGCGTGCAATTTTCCGGGAGTATTGTACCCATGGTGTTGACACACAATGTATTATTTTGTTATCATGTCACCGCCATCTAAGCGGGCTGGGGTAAAACTAAATTAGTAGGAAGGAAATTTGAAACGTGTGTTCAGTACTTTCCACTTAAGGTGGCCGTTCCAAAGAGCGGCTACAGCCGCCAGCGACTGCGACTGGCGGCTACAGCCGCCAGCGGCTGTAGCCGCGTACACTGGTACAATGGAAAGCATTCATCTCAACTCCAATGGGCGGCTGCGACTGCTGCGGCGGCGCCAGGATTGCTATAGCCTATGCGCGTCTGGTTCATGAGCAGCCTAGGCTACTCGAGACCCAACACAATGCCATGAGTGTCTGTTTTCCGCCATAACGGCAGAATCTCCTAGTCGCACAGCGGCTGCCGCTCTACTCCTCCAGAAGCAGTCTAGCGACTCTAGCCGCTCTGCGACTCTAGCCGCTCTGCGATTCATCGTCACATTCGGACAGATTATCCAGAAATAAGGAAAGAATTCAGAGTCCATAACTTATGGAATTATGTTTTTTTATATACATATTTCTTGTAAACTAATAATATGAGCTCTTATAAAAAAAGGTAAAAATGTCATGACGGCTACATCTGATCTGCGTGTAAACACATGTCAAATTTTTTGTTTTGTGCAGAATTTTAAATCGTGTCTTTTAAAGTTTGTTAAAGTAAAGTTAAAGGGGCCAGAAATGATTAGTATCGATTCTGCAAAGTAATAGCAAATAATTCGTTATATACAGTTATTTTTCCATAAGAAACCCATTGAAAAAATATCAGTAATTGTCGGCTTTTTAGTTACCTTCCGCGAACTTGTGTAATCAACATATATTTGTCCTTGCAACTGCGAAAACAAGATTTGACAATATTTTCCAATAATGGAGTAATCACCTGTATTCTATATCGTACAGTGGGCCTGAATCCTAAGAAATAGGGGAAAAATGCAACATTCCATATTTCGCGTTGAAAATGCTGAATATTACTGAGCAAGTTCATAAAAAAAGTGTTAATATACAACTCATAACAAAGTTTGACGTTATTTAAAAAAATAACGTCAACAATTTCAATAAAACTAAAAAAATTTGATAAATATACATACTATGGAAAGTGCAGAAATATCTGCAAACCTGTATCCATGTTATTCTGGTACCAATGTAATAGATACTATTGCCCGATGAGAAGATGAGCTACTACCCACAAGCTGAAATGTCACAGGGGCAAGGGGAATCGCCCGCTTTATCACGTTGAGTTAAAAAATAGAAAAAACAAATTAATAGATGTAAAAAATATTAAATTATACATCACTAGAAAGGAATAGGTTTATCCTATTTTTTGCCACAAATTTCATTCCGATATCTTAAAAGAAACACCCAAATCTCATTGACTTCTTCAATCCGGCAGATAAACACAGCACGATGTACATGTAAAAAAAGGCTAGTCTTTCACTGTCCTCGAGACCCCATACAACAATAGACCCTTCTTTCAAGTGCTCGAAAAGGGCCTGTGCGGTGCGTCGTTGCACTGGTGGGGGCCATGGCGTCGACGCTTAGGTATAGGAAATACCATTTTCGACTACGTCAGTTGCAGTCGCTAGCGGCTGTAGCCGCCGGTCGCAATCGCTGGCGGCTGTAGCCGCTTATTGGAACGGCCACCTTTAGAGCGAATTCGGCAGGCACGCACTGGCATTACACTGGTGCCAGAAATTATCGTGCGTGACTTTGATCGGATGATTCTTATAGAGCTATTTTCGTATCTATCAAAAACAACCAATTAAATTCATGTATGATAATTTCTGGCACCAGTGCAGTGCCAGTGCGTGCCTGCCGAATTCGCTATTAAATTCATTGAACTTCAGAAACGACTGAGATACAATTTCTGTATAACTACACATAATCATATTTTATGCATCCGATATACAATTTAAAAGTGTGTGGGCTGTACAAAAGTTGTATCTCAGTCATTTGTTTTTCAATAGAAAGGAATTAAACAATATACATTTTTTTTTTAGTCACGCTACTTTTTATTCCGAATGTTGATGGTTTACATTAATATGCTTTTCACAACTTACGAAACACTTGACTAAAGGACGCTGCAAAGAACGCTAATCGACGCTTATGCACGTGCAGGGTTATGGACGCTGATGGACGATACACACTTATACACCACGCTATATCACTATGATTATTTGTGATTAAAACCGTATTTTCGGTTAAGGCAGGTCCACTCTTGCCAGATCCCTTGTATCGAGGGATAGGTCGAATTATTCCAACTTATTAACGGTAACAAGGAAGTCTTTATTCGTAAAGCTCACGTGTCACTTTAAAAGGACGAGACACAATGGGCGCTACAACATATTCCAAAGAAGCGCCGGGAGCGCTTCTCGTGGTGGCTCCCCACATATTTGCACAAACAACATTATCTGGCGTTCAATTCTCTCCCTAAATTGAGTACAGCGCCGCCATACGGGCTGGGGTAAAACAAATCTCGCGGGAACAGTTTCCTCATAAGAGTGTCAACACCCTGATTGTACCGCAGTATGTATTCAATATTCCACGGCAATGTGTATGCAATATTCCGGGAGTATCCTACCGCAGTATGTGTGTAATATTCCCGAAACATTGCACAAACGTGGCCATTGTAATATTGCACGGCAATATGTGCGCAATAGTCCAGGAACATTGCTTAAACGTGGTCATTGCAATATTGTACGGCAATATGTGGGCAATAGTCCAGGAACATTGCAAAAACGTGTCCATTGCAATAGTCCATGGCAATGTTTCCACAATGTTGCAGTAAAATTGCACTGCAACCTGCAACCAAACGGTATCATTGTTTACAATACACATTGGTGTAGCAACGTTTCTGCAACGTTCCTGCAATAAAGTGTGCTGTAGGGGACATGATGAAAGCGTCAAACGTCGAGTGTTGCAATCGCATGCTGAAAAGCCTGATGTGCAACAATTCTCCTTCAATGCGTCCTATCGCTCGTTGGATCTGTTATCGACGCTCGTGCACACCTACAATCATCTCAAGCATCGCACGATCAACACGCGACTCGTCAACGTGACTTCCGCCACTCGTTTGCCGTTCACCGTATCGTCGGGTGTCGAGCCATAACGACGACGAACGCGCGAAATTCCATGTCGGCAACAAAGTACGCGTGAGCAAATTCAAGGCGATCCTCGAGAAGGGATACACGCCGAACTGATCAATAGAGGTGTTCGCAATCACCGCGGTACAACGAACGCACCCTGTAACGTACATTCTACGCGATTGCGCTGGAGAGTCGATATCGGGCGGATTCTACGAGCACGAACTACATTCGGATACGAATCGGGACATCTATCTGGTCAAGAAGATTGTTGGTCGCAAGGGGAATCGAGTGTACATGAAATGGTTGGGTTTCGACTCGTCCAAGAACTCGTAGATACAGGAAAAGAATGTTCTGTTACGCATCAGTAGCTCCTTATTATTAATTAAATAAATATATACATACATTATAGATTTTACATTTATATCGTTATTCTTTTATTCGCTTCTTTGTATTTATAAATAAAGAATAATGTATATACTGATAATTGTACAATATAGTGGTACTTTTACAATATGTTTGTCATTACCTGCGCTATGTCGATGCAGTGCATACTTGTCGTGAAAAAACGCGTGATTAAGAAAACGTATATAGATATATGCCTGCATACAAACACACACCCATACACGCTACAAAGCGAGATATTGACCCCACGGAAGGGTGCTAACTTGATCGAATAGTATGTATCGCTTATCGTCATACGAAAAGATATCGTATAATCGCGAACACATATGGTTCAATCCAACGCTATTCTTGTTCTCCATCGAAATAAACATATAAAACGTTTAATTTAGACAGCGAGTTTATCTTTAGTCCTGTCTTACATCTTTGAACCGTATCTCGTTCGCGACCACGCTCGTCTTCACACCCTTCACTTTCTTTGTCTCGGTCGTTCCCGCCGCCGTGTTACGTATTCGACTTCCATACATTTTCGATCGCAGTCCCACGAACTCTGTCATCACCTTGCCGTTATTTTCATCCTTCATAAGACTCGGAACCTTCTTGTTTACGCGCGGCATACTATATAGATTTTTTGTCGCGTAATCCCGGATATCGAAACGGTCGACGGCGTGGCGTTTTATCCTGTCGTTTGCGTCATCGCATTCCAGCTGAAACAAGAGGCTGTCGGGAAAACTGCTTCTTCTTGACATGGTTCTAGCTGGCCCTCTTGGCGGGATCATAGCAAGTTTCCTAAAAAATGGTATTGGCTGCTTTTTCGTTTCGAGTTGATTTGTCAAGAGTGTTCAGTGTCACCCCCTGATTGAATTTCCGATGATTTATTGCATTCAATCCGCGGGGAATTTAATTTTCTTTCCGGTAGTACGCTTAAGATTCCGCATGTGCGGAGGATTACCTCGGCCTGCGCTAGTATCATAAACTAATAAAGTAATCAGAAGACATAGAGTGCTCTATAACGCCCCGCACCGCTATCAAGAACACTTCGATTATCGAATCTCAATAATATTTGAATGGTCTTAATGGATAGCTTGGGTTTGATTTACATAAGCAAGGTATCTTCGTTTAGTTTCTACGTGCCTTATGAGCTGACATATTTTAATGCAAATTTCCAATTTGACGAATTTTGTGTTCTCAATATTAAAAATCGTCATCGTCAAGTGTAAGCAAGAGAAGGGCATAAAAGGGTAAGAAAACGTCTCCCACGCACGTTGTTCATTCGATGAAGGTTTCGGCTGTTAGAGCTATTGGGTTTTAAAATAATCTCCGACACTACAGCCATACATCCAAAGATCGCTCGACGACTACATCCGATCCGAACGCTACAAGACAGACGCGCCGCCAGCAACCGGAAAACACAACCGCTTCTTTCACATGTGCGCGAACTGCAAACACATCTCCAACACCTCCTCTCAAGACGCGCGCGAAACAATCTCTTTTACATTCATCTCACTCATACTCATTGTATGCAGACATACAATTCGTTGACATATACTATAAACTCAAACTTTCATTCCGCAAGGCATCTCTGATAAAATAAAACTTAATATCTATATGCTTTGTCCTCTAATGTACAATCGCACTCTTTGACAATAGTTGCGCTCCCTTATTATCGTTGCAAATTACAATATTATCCAAATTATTTACATTTAACTCTTTGATAAACTTAGATATATAACACATGTTTAACAGCTTCCGCGATTGCCACATATTCTGCTTCGGTTGAGGACATGGCAACTGTTCGTTGTTTTCGTGATTTCCAACTGATTGGACCCATCGACATATTCAATACATATCCGGTGTACGACCTCCTGTCGAGCTTACACAATCGGCACCCACATAAGCCGCTATCTCGGCGTCTGATTCCCTGAAAACAATACCGTAATTACATGTTCTCTTAAGGTATCGCAATACCCTCTTAGCTGCTTGCCAGTGAGCCTCCGTATTACAATCGTTGAACTGGGCCAGGACGCTCACTGCGTGAGCAATATCAGGTCTGGTTGCCACAGCCAAATACATTAACGAACCAACCAGTTCACGATAAGGGCTCCTCTGGTTTTATACGCCTTTATTATTTTCTAATGTTGCATCTCTATCCATTGGCGTACATACTGAATTACAGCCATCCATTCCAAATCTTTGTAATAAATCGGTAATATATTTTTCTTGCGTCATGCTTACCCCCTCTGCATCTTGTTTAATATTAATACCGAAGCATAACCAGATTTTTCCTAAATCTTTTATATCAAAATCCTTGGCTAATTCAATTTTTACGTTCTTGATCCACTTATGATCAGAAGATACAATTATGATGTCATCTACATATACGGCTATACAGGGCGTCCCAAAAATCTCGGAGTTCCTTGAAAGGGGTGATTCAGGGGGTGATTTGAAACAACTTTTTCCTTAGCGAAAATATTGTCCGAAGCTTCGTTAACGAGATATTGACAAAAAAATCCGACCAATCAGAGCGCGCGCTTTCCGCCCGAGCTCCCGCGGTAGCGTTGGCTACACGGTAGGCGGCTGCGCTTGTACTACGAACGTACGAACAAGCAAGTGGCATGCATCGAAGGAAACTGCGTCACACATTTTTTTCTTCAAGCAGAATCTTAAATAATAATTATTTGAAGCGAGATGACAAGAAATTCGTAAATTTCGTTTTCAAATAACGCATAAACGAAAAGGTAATGTAACAGAAAATGTACGACAAGTGATCGTAATTCGTTATTGAGGTAAAAATCCGTAGTTTAATAACGGCCAACAGAACTAAATTTAAAAAATAATATTAGGTGTATGAATAAATTCTTTCCGACTGGATTTACATAATCAGTACAAAGCTACCGCGGTGATATTCGTAAGCTGCCAGAAAAATGGCAAAAGGTAATTAATAAAGGGGGAAATTATTTCGATGATTGAGTCGCTTTCATATTTTTTAAATCAAACAGTTATTGTACCCCAAAATCGGAAAGAATTTATTTCTACACCTAATAATCACCAATAAATTAAATAAAACTCACCCATTCGGACATTCCTTTCCTTGCTTGGGGTTTGGATGCGCGGGTATTCCAGTGCCAACGCTCGCACAGTAGCACTTGCGTCTCCGTTGTTCCGGGCGTACACCCAGAACATCGCGTAATAATCTTCAGCTGAGTACATTTCTGGAACGAGATTACTAGTTGACTGAGAGGATTTTTTCCCAAGCAACTTCCTCTACCTCCAAGTAGTTTCTCTCGTTCCATTATGAGTTTACTCCCACCAGGACAAGAGGCTTTAGATAAAAAGAAGCCAGCACATTTTAGAAACACACGTGTTTTGCAGAAGTGCAACGAACGAACCATCCTACACTTTCACAAGAGCCCGCGCTCCGTCCTTTTACTGCCAATGTACCCATTGCTTAGAGATAGACAGCAGACACCACGTGTTTCGGTTCGAAAGGGTCCGAAGAGACGAGAAACAGATAGTCTTCGAATTGTTATAAAGAAGAAAAGGCATACCATTCCTGTTTCCGTTTTCCGATGCCCTGAGTTCACGTTTGCTACGAGGTGGAACCAGTTAAGCCCTAAATTACCCAAAACTGTAGGAAATCGTTCTCTATCGCCCCAAACTAACCAATCGGACCTGCTTATCTTTCGTGTCTAAACACGCGCTCGAATTTCAAAACAAAAGAATGCGTCGACGTATTCCGTGCGAGAGACGGTGGGCCTTGGGGTGGAGATATTGCTGTGTAGAGGGCCTCTTCGGGACAGCGGCCGTTTGGGAGGGATGAAGGGCAGATTGGTTAGATTAGGGCCAATCGGACTTGAAGCCCACCGTCTCTCGCACCGAATACGTCGACGCGTGCTTTTGTTTTGAAATTCGAGCGCGTGTTTAGACACGAAAGATAAGGGATCCGTCTTTAATTTGAAGGTAGGACGAATCAGGCGGGACTACGCACAGTCAGCGAACTACATGCTCTCTTTCTTCTCGTGTCTCTTCGCGAGCCGTATTAATGTTGAATAATACTTTTTAATTGTTAGTTCCCAAAAATTAATCAGGCTGATGGGCCAGAGCATTTCGCTAGGGTCGCGGTTTATGACCGTATTGTCCCGCGAGTCGGCGATAGAGAACGATTTCCTACAGTTTTGGGTAATTTAGGGCTTAACTGGTTCCAACTCGTAGCAAACGTGAACTCAGGGCATCGGAAAACGGAAACAGGAATGGTATGCCTTTTCTTCTTTATAACAATTCGAAGACTATCTGTTTCTCGTCTCTTCGGACCCTTTCGAACCGAAACACGTGGTGTCTGCTGTCTATCTCTAAGCAATGGGTACATTGGCAGTAAAAGGACGGAGCGCGGGCTCTTGTGAAAGTGTAGGATGGTTCGTTCGTTGCACTTCTGCAAAACACGTGTGTTTCTAAAATGTGCTGGCTTCTTTTTATCTAAAGCCTCTTGTCCTGGTGGGAGTAAACTCATAATGGAACGAGAGAAACTACTTGGGGGTTGAGGAAGTTGCTTGGGAAAAAATCCTCTCAGTCAACTAGTAATCTCGTTCCAGAAATGTACTCAGCTGAAGATTATTACGCGATGTTCTGGGTGTACGCCCGGAACAACGGAGACGCAAGTGCTACTGTGCGAGCGTTGGCACTGGAATACCCGCGCATCCAAACCCCAAGCAAGGAAAGGAATGTCCGAATGGGTGAGTTTTATTTAATTTATTGGTGATTATTAGGTGTAGAAATAAATTCTTTCCGATTTTGGGGTACAATAACTGTTTGATTTAAAAAATATGAAAGCGACTCAATCATCGAAATAATTTCCCCCTTTATTAATTACCTTTTGCCATTTTTCTGGCAGCTTACGAATATCACCGCGGTAGCTTTGTACTGATTATGTAAATCCAGTCGGAAAGAATTTATTCATACACCTAATATTATTTTTTAAATTTAGTTCTGTTGGCCGTTATTAAACTACGGATTTTTACCTCAATAACGAATTACGATCACTTGTCGTACATTTTCTGTTACATTACCTTTTCGTTTATGCGTTATTTGAAAACGAAATTTACGAATTTCTTGTCATCTCGCTTCAAATAATTATTATTTAAGATTCTGCTTGAAGAAAAAAATGTGTGACGCAGTTTCCTTCGATGCATGCCACTTGCTTGTTCGTACGTTCGTAGTACAAGCGCAGCCGCCTACCGTGTAGCCAACGCTACCGCGGGAGCTCGGGCGGAAAGCGCGCGCTCTGATTGGTCGGATTTTTTTGTTAATATCTCGTTAACGAAGCTTCGGACAATATTTTCGCTAAGGAAAAAGTTGTTTCAAATCACCCCCTGAATCACCCCTTTCAAGGAACTCCGACATTTTTGGGACACCCTGTATACAATCTGGTATTTCCTCTTTGGCCGCTGTATACGCATGGGTCGGAAACTGTAGGACTTAATCCTAAATTCTTCAATTTTTCATCCAACTTTTTATTCCACTATTTCCAGGCTTGTTTCAGACCAAATAAAGCCTTATTCAAATAACATACATGACGAGTCCGGAACTTTATTTGTTCTAATATGCTTTTCGCCTTTTCCTGTATTTTCTTCTCTTCTCTCGTATCCGCTATTATTTCAGCTAAAATTTCTTCAAATCCTTCAGGCACGTCCATATAAAATCTTCTTTTAAAATCCCATTAAGATATGCACTTGTTACATCTAGCTGTTCCACCATCATGTTCAATTTAACCGCCAAGGCTAACAGTAATCTGATGGAATCCAGCCTCGCAAGAGATGCGAACGTATCTCCAAAATCAATTTCTGGGCATTGTGTAAACCCCTTGGCCACTATCCTCGCCTTTCGTTTTTCTAACGATTAATCCGCCCGGTATTTATTCGCAAGAACTGTGCGACACCCTATTATCCTTCCGTTCTCTGGCTTCTCTCTAATGTCAAAAGTATCATTTTTAACTAAACATTTTACCTCTGTTCTTATGGCTCTTTTCCACTCTTCTTGATTATCTCCTTACAGTGCATCATTTACCAATATGTCAGCCATGTTGACAGCTAGCGTAACCAAGTTGGCCTCTGCAATCTGGTTACTACAATTCTCTTCAACCCCTTCATCATTTTGCATTGGATTTGGTGGATAATCTTCATTTTGCGTATCCTTGTAATGAAATAATTTCCTAGGACGACCCGTCATACCTGTCCTCGCCATTTTCGGCCTTCCAGGTGTCCTTTTCAATGTACTGGTTAAATTTCCTTCTTCTACACTCTCACCTGTAGCTTGGACATCACTCGCCATGTCAGGATCGACATTAGTATGACTAATTTCATCCTGAACTTGTATTACATTTTTAACTTCCTCTTGTTTCCTCTTCTCATCAGGGGCTTCTTTTTCATGTTCCTCGTCTTTATGTTCGATAACTCTGATATCCCTCGATACTACCACTTTCCTTTCTGCTGGTAGCCACACTCTGTATGCTTTGTATCTTTCGCAGTAACCTATAAAAATCCCTGTTTTCATCCTATCTTCAATTCTTTTCTTTCTTGGATCTTTATTTAGAATGGATGTCTCTGTATAGAGAGAACTCAAAAATCGTTAAGAAGAGTGCAGTTTATTTTGAGATTGAGAATAGAGGCGATACAATGGATGCGATTTCGGCGAATGTTGTCGGGATACTACGGCTCTGTATAACCGAGCACTCAGGTCGGTCACGAGAGCGTGAGTGTGTGTGAGGTATTGCGAAAAGTAACTAAGAGGTCCATCAGCTGTTTGAGAATGTTCTTGGGGCTGATGTGAAAAGTAGAGAGAGAGAGAGAGAGAGAGAGAGAGAGAGAGAGAGAGAGAGAGATAGAGATGATTCTGCTTAAACAGCCTCCATTCCAAATATTCGTAAATGTGATAAAATCGGTAGTCTTCCTGTCCATAGTTCGAATGGAGTTTTTCCATTCAATGCTCTGGCCGGGCATCTATTTCTGATATAATTAGCAGTTGAAATTGCTTCTGCCCAATACCCGTGTGATAGTCCTGCTTGCAACAACATACATCTCGCCGTCTCTATTAGCGTGCTATTCATTCGTTCAGCCAAACCATTTTGTTGCGGCGTGTGCGGTACTGTTAACTGCCTTTGAATTCCATTTCCTTTTAAAAATTCATCAAATCTTGTATTGCAATACTCTCGACCATTATCTGTCTGCAAGTACTTTATTTTCTTCTCGGTTAATGTCTCAGCATATTTCTTAAATTCCTTGAAATAGCTGTAACACTTCATCATTTGTTTTTAAAAAATACAGTTGGCACCATCTTGAATAATCATCAACGAATGTCAATATGTATTTTGATCCACCTATCGATTCTGTTTTCATAGGTCCACATAAATCAGAATGTACTATTTCTAACAATCTTGTACTTCTTTTCGATTCTCTTGGAAAAGGTGTCGACGTCAGCTTACCTTGTATGCATTTCTCACATGATGGAATGGTATTGTTTCCTTGAATTTTAATTCCTATTGCCTTCACAGCCCTTACCATATACGTTAAACCCCTTAAATTCAAATGTCCGAGACGTTCGTGCCATAGTTTTAGGTTAGAATTTCTGTCTCGACACTCCACACTTCTAGCATGCTCGGTATATTCTTGTATGTAATATAAATTGCCAACTCTATTTGCTTTGGGTTTTATTCCTCCATCTTTTCTCTTTATAACAGCTCCATGCTTGGTGAAGATTATTACGTTGTCCCTTTCTGTAATCTTGGCTACCGATGCTAAATTTACTCTTAAATCAGGAACATATAGGGTATCTTGAAATTCTATATCTTTAATATTATTATTATCTAGATATGTTTGAATTTGTACATTTCCTTTCGCTTCAACATTTGCTGACTGTGACTAGTCAAACTCAATTTCTTATGTTTCGATGGTTGCAACTCAATAAATTTTTCTTTATCTTTACATAAATGTTTAGTACAACCACTATCCAAGCACCAATTATTGTGTTCTGAATCCATCGTAACAGCACATGCCTTTTCTTTCTCTACCTGGTTTGCATAAAACATTTCTTGCACCGAACCTGCGCTTGGTTTATTTGTAGCACCTTTTCTGGCATACCAATTAATCGCTTTGTGCCCCAACCTGTCGCATTGGAAACATTTTATGGGGAATTTACTATTATTTGTATTTTTGTCATACCTGTTATTGTCATACTTATTATACTTCCCCTTTGTTCCCTTTCCTTGCTCGTTCTGCTTTGCTGCCATTGCACCAGGTTCATCACTATGCTTTTGTTTTCTGGTCTCAAATTCTTCTAAAATCTTTATCTTCAACGTCTCAAGATCTGGGAGCTCGTCACGGGATTCCATTGCACATCTAAAGTTTTCGTACGTATCTGGTAAACTATTTAACAGCATGGCACTCTGCAGGTCCTTGTGAATTGCTATACCCATATCACCAAGCTTATCTACAACTTCAATGAAGATATTTATATGTTCACGCACATCCGCACCATGCGCCATGCGGTGACTGGTCAGTTTTTTCAGTAACGTGGCCTTCTTCGCCGGGCCTTTGGACGCATATATGGATTGCAGCTTTTCCCATACCTCATGCGCAGTTTTGCATCCTTTAATTTGTTTTAATTCTTTAGCGCTTATAGCGAGTATAATATCAGATTTCGCCTTCTGATCAGCGACATCCCATGCACGAGCCGCTCATTTTCAGCAGGTCTACGTTTTTGTCCATTCGCATATTCCCAGCCGTCGTTTTTTATCAGCAGGGCTTCTGCCTGTATGCACCACGTATCGTAGTTATCCTTTGTTAATAACTCAATCTGATTCGATTTTCCGATACTTGCCGCCATCATGCCACGTGTTTGCCTAACCTCAAATTTTACCCTTCTTTTTACTTTTTAATCACTTTTCATACTTCGCACTTCCTTCCTTTCTATTCTTTAACTCATTACTTTCGCTCTGGGCCCATAACCTGTTAGAGCTATTGGGTTTTAATATAATCTCCGACACTACAGCCATACATCCAAAGATCGCTCAACGCCTACATCCGATGCGAACGCTACAAGCCAGACGCGCCGCCAGCAACCGGAAAACACAACCGCTTCTCTCACATGTGCGCGAACTGCAAACACATCTCCAACATCGGCCAATCGCGTAACAAATTCTTGTCACGCGACAGTCAAACAGAGAGCACATCTGTCAAGGTAAACGTAACCTAGCTAGCGTTAATCAATTAAAAGAAAAAAATGTATTAAATAATATTAAGTAGATATATTTTTATACAAATAAATATTATAATACGAATAAATATTTTATTCAAATAATATTAACCAGATATATTTTTCTACAAATAAATATTTAAATACGAATAAATATTTTATTCAAAATACCTGGCGCTGCTCTGCGAATTCGTGTTGCTAAAATGAATAAATATGTATAGATTGCATTAAAATCTTTTTCTTTCTTTCTTGTCTCATTGTCAGTAGTGTCTTGTATTATTTTATTTATTAACCAAGACAATTAAGATTTTGTTGGTGTCACAGCGCCAAGTATTTTGAATAAAATATTTATTCGTATTAAAATATTTATTTGTATAAAAATATATCTGGTTAATATTATTTGAGTAAAATATTTATTCGTATTAAAATATTTATTTGTATAAAAATATATCTGCTTAATATTATTTAATACATTTTTTCTTTGTATAAATAGCCCTTGTCATAATTGGCGCAATTTTTGTATATCATTAGTTTTGTAAAGCTATTAATTTGCGACAATGTTTTTAAATGGGATTCTTTTTGATGGGTATTAATTTACGACAATGGTGTTAAATGGGATTCTTTTTGATGGGATTATATACTTGGCGCTCTTTTTTGTACTATTTTTTTAAAAAAGGTAATTTTGTGGGGTATGATTGTGTAGCTATTAATACTTTGGTTGTGGGAATAGTACTGATATTAAATTTACGTATTGCTTTTACTATTTTATCATATCCATGGAGCATCTTTCACTTTCCAATAGCGTTTTTTTGAAACAGTAATTATGTCTGCATGTGGTTTGTACTCAGATCTTAGCCGCTTATATTCCCTAATAGCTTTTTCGTCAGCTATTACTGACGAAGGATCATAATTAATCAAATGCAACCCTTCTGAAGACGTTACTCGTGAGTAGATATCTTAGGCGGATTCTAATCCATAGTGCAACGAGGCGTGAGGCAGGGCGAGGGGCACCGCACCGACGGCGAGGGGAGGCGGGTGAGGGGAACGCGACCCGTGGAAGCGGGGACGAGTTCGTGGATGGAGAAGCCGGCCCATAGAGAGTCTGGAGGGGGAACGGGACCTCGCAGCAGGTGGAGTGAGAACGCGCGCTCGCTCACTCCACACACACACACACACACACACACAAGCGCGCGCGCGCGCGCGCGCGGAAAGGTGGGGGGTGGGTGTACCGTGGATGACTAGTCACGCGTCATAGGAAGCCATCCGCAACCCTCTTATCGCCCCAAGGTCAGATCGCACCCCGATACCGGCGACGTTTGAAGAAGGAGCGCGAAAGACGTACGTTATTTTTGTATATGTCACTGTCTCTGTTCCTCTCCCGGTCAGAAAAAACATACAGCGGTACGACGCGTAGAAGATGCAAGTCGAAACCTGCATTTTGGTATATGGGGTGACGTTCAAACAAGGAGCGCGAGAGAGAGGTACGATATGAATCTATCCTTCTCTCTCTAGGGCCATAGTCAAAACATACGAAGGTGTGACACGTAGAAGATGATGCAAGTCGAAACCTGCATTTTGGTATATGGCGCGACGTTCAAACAAGGAGCGCGAGAGAGAGGTACGATATTTTCGTATATCTCTCTGTCGCTATTCCTCTCTCGGTCGGAGGTCGGAAAAAAACATACGGCGGTACGACGCGTAGAAGATGCAATTCGAAACCTACATTTTGTTATGGCGCGATAATCGCGTGAAAAACATATCACTGTAACGATAGAAGGTTGACTTCCGAGAATAATACGCAGCAGCCTCGGTGCGTTTCTGTTCGCGATAATGAGTGCAGGTAAACTTTCGAGAAGAATACACATACATATGCTTAAAAGCGATCACGTGGCAGCAGAATATGATGTGTACAAGAAAAAAGCGATGCAATCGAATACTTTTGTAGGCAGTGTGATACTATTCGAAATGCGTAATAAGAGGTATAGATGTTTCGAGGTCGTACATTACTAGTGTAAGAAATGAAGATTGAAAGAACGTTACATAAGTTTTGGGATAATGTATATCTACCGCAGGTAGGAAAGGATCGTGTAAGGTAGCAGACAATACAGTAGTATTCGTATGAAAAAGTGTTGTATATTAGTAAAAGAAATAGACATGTACACAGTATTATGATACGTTGCGAGCAGCGTCTATCATCGAATGCAAGCCTAACGCTAATAGTTCGCAATCCAACAAAGAATGCGGTTCAAAGTGTTCGATTTCGGAAATAAGTTTTTCATAGTTTGCGGTCGGTGTCGTAGCGGCGCGTAAAATGGCGACAAAGGACACGTATTTACTGCTTACGGAGTCTAAAATTTCCGACATCCACGAGAACATATGATCGATGCAACGATCGTATTTAAACATTTGACGTATCGTAGGTTCGGCCACGTATATGGTGGAATTGCTATCCGATAATTTAACAATTCGTTGACCGTTGATTCGCGTGAAGTCGACGCGAAAATGATCGACGACGATAGGATCTTGAGGCGATGGAGTTGCATCGGTACGGAATCGCTGAAATATCTCCGGTTCTGGCTGCAGCAGAAGTTTCCACGTAGACATCGGGAAGCACAGTTCGTTGGATTTGTTGTCGACTATGACGATTTCAACGCGACACGAATCCCGATCGATGCGAATTCCAATTGCGATGCGTTTGTAGGTAAACAAGGTCAAGGGGGTAGGTAGTCAATCACATCCCATGATTCGAACGATGGCTTTCTTGGGCGATGTTGCGGATTTATCGCTGTAAGAAACACACGCGCAGAATTAATGTTTCGAACGGTTTCACGTAAATCGAAAAGTATGTAGTCATATATGTACTACGTACCATATGTTCGAACGCCGTTGTTTAGTCGGGAAATCCGTATCGTTGCAGCGGTTGAGATGATTCTCGCCCATGTAGAAAGTGTCGTTGCAATGTCGGTTAAACGTGTTGAAGGCGCACTACAACTGAGTCTACTGGACGGTTGTGGATAGTAACTGTGCATGCACGAACGTACGCGAAGTAATATGGTACACAAAACCGATCGGTCTCTCTTTTATAGGGGTTTACACTCGCACATGTGCAAACGTACAGTGTGAATTGGGTGGTGGGGGATAGTGAAGTTGTACACAGTATGAGAAATGAAAAGAAAAAGAAAAAAAACGTGATGAGGGGAAAAAACAGTGCAGGAAGAAGTGTACAGTGAGAAGTGTATAGGAAGAAGAAACTATGGATAGAAGATGCAAGTATCGATTTGTGAAGTATTCATATAAAGAAATATATATATTTATATCGTGGAAACCTATCGAAAATAACGTAGTACATATATATATATATATATATCGCGCTCGTTGGTGCGAGGGTGCGGAAGGATACGTGAGCACAGTTCTGTGTCAACGGAGAAGAACAAGGATAGCGAGAAGAAAGAGAAGAACAGTGCCTGTATAATGCACACAAGGATCGAGATATCCGAATGGTCAGTGATGACTGAGATGCAAGTAGATCCCTACTCGTGGACAACCCCTACCATGCGCCATGCTTAGTAGAATCTGGAACTAACAACAGAAAGAAACGGTTAAGCAGATTGTACGAGTGTTTTCACATATATATAATATAGAAAATCACCATTCACCTTAACTGTCGGAAAGCATATAGTTCCAGATTTTCTGCACGTTTTCCAGCGCGCACATGCCGCCGCCATTGCCGTTGTGGAAAGCGCATCGTACGGTGTTCGTTGTACACATTGCTTTCAGAGTAGGAACGACCGTGTCAGGCAAGATTCCACAATAATCGTCGTCAACGTCGGAGCCATCGGTGGTATCCTCGTCGTCGGAGTCGTCAGTGTCGTTGTTCCTCCTCTTCGTCTTCTCGCACATCTCAACGATATCTACGATATGAGGGTCTGTTCGTAGGAGCAGTTGCGATAACCAGGTCTTTTTCTCCATTCCCTTCACGAACATCACGTCGACGGTTGCGAGCTCGCGGGCGAGCAGTTTTGGAAGCTTGTGGTACGGTACCCAGCCATCGGACCAGCGAAGTCCGTGATGATGCGCCGTGAGCCAGGTCGCTTGACGCTTCTCGAACGATGACAGACGAGCGTACGAGTACGGTGGTTTGAAAATCCAATGACAGATAGTCGTTTCTGTGTCGCGATTGTTTGCGAGAATCGCCATTTCCTTAGCGACGAACGCGTTGCGTTCGGTTTTAAAGCCTTGGAGGTCGACCATGACGGATAATATAATTATTAGTAGACAGAAGTATGTAGTATAAGAACAACAACAACAACTGCCCCCGGCGGCTGCAGATGAGCGACTGACGTTTTTCGCGAGTATCCTCATCGGTATAGTAGTCATAGACGTAGTCATAGACGTAGTCATAGACGTAGTTATAGACGTAGTCATAGACGTAGTCATAGACGTAGTCATAGACGTAGTTATAGACGTAGTCATAGACGTAGTCATAGATGTAGTCATAGACGTAGTTATAGACGTAGTCATAGACGTAGTCTATGACTACGTCTATAACTACGTCTATGACTACATCTATGAAACACTCATGTGATTCTTCGCACCACGTTCGTCAATGGGCTGTAATGGACTATACGATCGTGTATGAGCAGGCAATACGCGGTGGTATTAGTGGGCACGTTATCTCTGCAGTCGAAGTCGATTCGCACGTCCACCGTTGCGCTCTTCACCGACTCGTTCTGTCGAGAACAATCTATGATCGCGATAGGGGCGTATCGAAAGAATTCGATCGTGTTAAGCAACGGTTCGCCGTGGCCGTAATACGATCGAGAAAATTTCGCGTGCATATCGTTCAAGGTCGCGTATTTATATTTGTCGAAATCCGGGTTCAGGTCGTCGTACGGATACGTCTCGGAATTCAGAAACAATCGTACGTTCGCGAGTTTGCACGCATCGAATCTGCTCGCGCTTTTCTGGAGATTATTCTTTCGATCGGTTTGCATAGCGAATATCACATATCGTATCGAGTCGCGCGCGAATCAGGATCAACTTGTGTCGCGCGTTCATCACGATGCGTTTGTAATCTTCGCAGAATCCCAGTAACGCGTTCATGGGTATGCAGAAATTGAACAACACACTACTAAAAATGTCGCGGTCGTGTGTCATGGTATGGTCCCAACCAGCGTTCATCAACAATTTGCTCCTGTCGATGGACAACGACGCGTAATGTTTCAACGCGAATGTAATTCCCGGATTTCTGGGACGATCGATCTCCACTTCGTTCCATTCATAGTGAATCTCGTCGAACATGAACGCGACGCAGTTGTTGTCCAGAAAAACTCTCGCAGCTTTCGCCTCCTGTTCCGTCGTAGCGGTTGTCATCACAGAGACGCGTCTTTCGACGCAGAGATAACTTTCGCACGGAAGCGTGTACGCATCTCGTTGCTGAACGGGTATACTTATCTCATCGTTATTGTCGAGCGTCGTGTTGGCGTACGGATTGTAAGAGTGCACCTCGATCGTCGTGATACGATCGTCGAAATTCGGTGAACTCGTCACGTCCAGTATGGTATACATCGTGTTAGACATGTGTGTTCGTAGGGTTCGTAGGAAACGCGCGTTTCGATGAGTCAACGGTTTGTAGCTTCGTCTTCTTCTGCTTCTTCCTCTTGTTCCGCTCCCTGTCTTTATCGGTGTCGGTGAAGGTGTTTCGTCTCGACGAGAATGCGTTACAGAGACCGGAGGAGCGGTAGCAGCGGTGAACGATGATGATGATGATGATGATGAGTCGTACGTTGCACGTGCAAGCGAATCGTTATTTCCTCTCCGCGAAAATATATAGGACGATCGTATTGATCGACGATGCGTACCGTTAGATCGTGTATCGCTCGTACAACGATTGGCAGGTAAATGACGTGTCACGGAGTTTCCGATATCTTATATCCCGGATGCACGCGAGGTGAAAATTCGTGCATCGTGTGTACCGGTTTGTCGTTGCTGTACGCACCGGTAGTGACGTTGCACGTTACTCTTATCACTTTAAAGGTTATGATGTTCACGGGTACGTCGGACTCGTGCCAGATTCTCGGCACTAGCGTACGCGTCGGGCAAAATCCCAACAACGAGCCCACGTTGTTCGGTCGCGTAACGTCCACGTAGAACGAGCAGTACAGTTCGCTTTTCATGGTGTTGTTGTTAGCTCGTAGCAATAGCGGATACTTGTCGTCGTCGTCGTTCTGGTTGGTACCGCGTTTACGAGGGTAGCGTTCGAGCAGTCGACGCCTCAAGTGTTTGGCGATTGCGCCTAATTCGTAGGAACCGTGGGGAATCGTGATGGATTCGCGAGCGCCATCGACGCTGGGGATCGCGGTGTTCTCGTTGTTCGCGACGAAGTAGAATTTATCGTTGCTCGAGTCGATGTTCGGTATCGTGTGAAACGTCTCCAAGTCGGCGAGTCCTAGTTCGTACTGTCCGTCGCTCACATCTATCGGTGGAAAATAATTGACCGTGAGCACGCTGCTCCGACCCGTCAACTTGAACGTGAGGGACATTGTACTACCACTACCGCTAGCGAGACAGAGAGAGAAAGTGATCCGAACGTGCGATTGCGCGTCAATTTATCTCAGGTAGCGTCGAGGCCAAAATTTCAGAGCTTTTTGTCGCAGAAATTGGACGCATAAGTGACCGCAATTGATCTGGTCGAAACGCTGAAAGCGATCCTGATTGTATTTGATCGTGATCGCAGTTGTTCCTCGTCCGAAATAATCGATCAGTTCAGCGGGTGGTCGCAAATTTCCAAAGCTGTCGAAATACTCCAGGCGCGATCCACGTTTCGCGTACGCCACCCAGTGCGTGCCTTCGCCGCGATTCTCGTCAATATTCGCGATACCGCATTCGTTCGGTGGTGCGCGCGGGGAGCGTGTCGCGCATAAACACTCCCTGAAAGAACGGTACGTCAATGCACTCGCGTTCCAATTGCAGGTTCGTCATAGGTTGTTGTCACGTTATCACCGCCGCCGCATGGTCAGTCGACCAGAGTTTTTTTTTTCCTTGGCCGGCGTCGTCTCAGGTTCATGCCGGCGCCGCGCTTGTACGGTGCCAAATGCATTCCTCGCCCTTCCATCGCTCGATTATGACGCACCGTTTCTTCCAGCTGTTTTCGCGCGGCCTTCGCGCCGTTGTCCGCTTTGGCGATACCCGCCGCTCCACCGGCTAACGCCCCGATAGCCGACAGAGCGAGCAGAAGAAGCGGAAGAAAGCCTCCGCGTTTGGCTACCGGTAGGATACGTCGGCCTTGTCCTCCGGACTTGCGTGTCCGTCTCGTAGTTCTTCGTTGTCTTTTTCTTATACCCATACCGAGTTTAGTCTTAGCTTTCATCGCTGCCCACACTCCGATCGCCGCTGCTTTTTCACCGAAAGTCGCGTCGTTCGCGAACATTCGTTCTCGCGCTCGTTCGGCTAACGCGCGATCCGCCTCGTGTTGTCCCTCCAAATATTTTCGATGAGAGTACGCGATATCGTGCTCTCGACAAGCGGCGTTCAGCGAATTTATACCTTCGTCGCCGCGAGTCAATCGTTTCAGTAACCGCGTCCCCGGTCCGCAGAACTGATACCCCGGAATGTGTAGCTCTATCGGTAAACGGTTTATGATACCGTTCACCAGTCCCGATCCTGTCTTCTTCGTTGCAGTTGGTCTACGCGTTATCGCAACCATGCACGTGAAAATTCGAATACACGGGGATCCAAGGACAGTCGTAAGTCGACAGTTCTTCGATAACGATCGGTTCAAGGAGCGTTACGAATCTAAGTCGCTCTACAGGTATCGCGGGTATAAATAGCAGTGGTGTTACGGTTACTTTGGATGCGAGAGAGAGAGAGAGAGAACATGCGATTCGTGAAACAACCGAACGCTATCCGCGTGACCGCGAACAGGACGGTGGAGGATTCGACGTGGGACGAGAGTCGTTTGCGCAGGCACGGTTCGTTGTTGCCGAACAGCGTGCGAGCCGTGATCTGCGGTCCGTCCGGGTGCGGGAAAACGAACGTGCTTCTCAGCCTGCTGGAGAGTCCGAACGGATTGCGCTTCGAGAACGTGTACGTGTACTCGAAATCGCTGCGACAGCCAAAGTATCGGTATCTGGAGCGAGTGTTGTCGCGCGTCGGCGGACTCGGGTACTTTCCCTACTCGGACACCGCCGAGATCGTTCTGCCGAGACAAGCTCTGCCCGATTCGATCTTCTTGTTCGACGACGTGGCGTGCGACGAACAGACCGCGATCCGCGAATACTTCTCCATGGGCAGGCACGCGCACGTGGATTGGTTTTACCTGTGCCAGTCGTACGCGCGAATACCAAAACACTTGATCAAAGACAACAGGAATTTTCTCGTGCTGTTCAAACAGCACGTGACGAATTTGCGTCGCGTGTACAACGATCACGTGAACACAGACATGACGTTCGAGGCGTTCAACGACTTGTGCGCGAAATGTTGGAGACGACGCTACGATTTCGTATATATATATATATGATATAGATGTGTGTGTGTGTGTGTGTGTGTGTGTGTGTGTGTGTGTGTGTGTGTGTGTGTGTGTGTGTGTGTGTGTGTGTGTGTGTGTGTGTGTGTGTGTGTACATCATATAGTAGATGTATACGTTAAAAATTAACATAGAAAATAAACATATACATATATATGTGTGGTGTGTTGCCACAGAGTCGGCGATGTTTCCCATTCGTATCGGGAAACAGAATACAGGCACTAGACACTCGGGCGATGTTGCTCACCGACCACTTGAATATAGTTTTTCGGGAACATGTGGCCAACAGTCATTTCTAGAAGGCCGTTTGAGGCAAGGGTCGAGTTGCTGTATCCCACAGGGATTGTTGCAAGTCGCCGGATACCTGTATCCGACGACTTTCGCAGGTATATTCGTATCTCTTTAACCTTTAAAGGACGAGTCGCCAGACACAAGTTGCCGGACACAAGTCGCCGGATAAAAGTCGCCAGATACAAGTCGCTGGAGACAAGTCAGTTATCCCACCGACTCGCCAGCGACTCCAGCGACAAAGTTGCCGGCGATTATCGCCCAGTCTATACGAGCCTTAAGAGAATATATGCCGTCTGTCGCTGCCGTGTATCCATGTTCCGAGACCCTGCAGATATTATATGTAGACTGTCGCTACCGCTATATATATATATTTATTGTCATTTACTCGAGTGTCAGCTATTCGCAAACTTATTTCATTAATTATCTCATCACGGCTGCAATATTTTCTAAATTTAAAGGCATTTTTCTAATGTAAACCCTTACATACCGGTATGCCTTTATACTCTTATACATCCTTATATACCGTTATATCTTTTACCCTTTATCCTTATATATCCTTATATACCGTTATACCTTTTATACTTTTTTATACCTTATACCCTTATTTATTTTCATATTTCACTGTTGAGCATCGGAAAATATTATTCGAGAAATTCGATTTTGAAAAAATGCAAATTTTCAACTTTGAACATCTTTTGAGTTCAAACAGTAATAGTTATTTGGTTGCTTGTTACGTCAAATTATTTTATGAACTCTTGCGATTACAACTATATAAGTTATTACTGTATTATTAGACGCAACCCCAGACGCAATTTTTTCTCACTAGGCTGCTTCGAGTTTCGAACATTTGATTTTTTGGCCCACCCTACTACCCATACCAATAAATGAAAAGTGTATATATATATGGTTAATATTTAATATATATTTAATATAATAATTATATATTATTATTATTTATTTATAAATTACCTGCTATACAGTTACTATCTGTATCTGTGTGACTATCTAAAATAAATAAAAAATGTATTTCTTTATAATTGTTACGAAGATGTTAAAAAAAAGTCATTTGAATATCAAGGTCAAAGTGTCGATGAATAAGAATTATTTAAAAACGCAAAATAATGAAAGTGTACTCATATTGTCGGAGTTTTAAATTGACAAATTATCTGGAATCCTGCGAAAGGGAAGGTATGATTATTTATTAAAAGTATTAAAATAAGTATTTTAGAAATTATTTATTATTTTCATTAAAATAAATAAAATTAATGAAAATTACGGCCGCCACGACCACGACCACGGCCACGGCCCCAGCCACGGCACTGCTCCAGGATCAGGGCCTTCACTGTAGTTGCCTGAGCTCGCAGGCTTTTAGCCTGCTCCCGAGCCAGCTGGAGGGCGGCCCAGTGCTGTTGCTGGGCCCTCACACTCCAGCCACTCCTCTTGTGCCGCCGGGTTGCATATCTTTCTGTAATCAGTAAAATAAAATAATTAGAGTCACTTTTATTTTATCTGTTATGTAAATAATTATTGCTCAAGTCTGGTTAATTTTTATGAAAATTTATCTTAATTTTTAAACTTGTTTCAATAAAATTCTGCAATGATTAATTTTCTACCAATTTTTTATTTAATTAAAGTATTAAGCATTAATACCATATGCCGTGGCCGGGCCTTGTGCAGGCTGCTGTGGCGACGGCGGCGGCGCGGTTGTTGTGGCTGCCAGTGGCAGCAGCGGCGCAGCGGAAAATGCTTGACCTCCCTTCATAGAGGCCAGAGTGAACAATTTTTACATTGTTAAAAAATAAAAAGATATTCAATGAAACTATTAATTAAAAGTATGAAGAATTAATAATACCGTTTTCCGTGGCTGGAGTTTGCGAAGGCTGTTGTGGGACTGCCAGAACATCCTAATTCGACTTTTATTCGAATTAGGATGTTCTGGAAAGTCTTAGACATCCTTTGAATATTGTAAAACTTGCAAGTACTTTGAAACAAAAATATTAATTGCTGAGTAAAATTATATTCGATGTCTCTGTGCGAAATAGACGGCGGCTTTGAAATAATAACTTAGAACATCCTCGTTCGACTAACACACGAAGCAATTCGAAATGTTCGTTACCTAAAACCGCAACAGCTGATTGATGTACGATGTTAGTATTCTGCCGTTTTTATACATAACCAGAAACAGTTCCTTGATGTGCTACCTACAAAATCAGCTCATTTCTAGAATGGTCCCTTTCAAATGAAAGTCGCAAACAGTTATTAGGTAGTGAAGCGGAGGCCCCCGCCTCAGGTAAGCGAGCTGGGCGCTCCGCTTTTATAGCCAGTTCGCCACTCCCACCCCAGATTACTGTAACGATGTTTGTAAACAATGTGTCGACTGGTCCTGTACCCGTCTCAATTTCAATAATTTTAGCCACGACAGGGTTGACCGCGGCGCTATACCCCTGTACGGAGAGATTTTTCGCCACCTGAATGTAAAAGCCACAATAATGGCGTACCGTTCCAAAAATTACATAACCGGAAGCCGGTGTAAGCGTGGCGTTACGTAGCTAAAAGATTCAAACATTCAGGCACAAAAATTGTAGAAAAAAATTCGAAGACCGCTACAAACAATAGTACATTCTCTCAGTTACTCCTTACGTCCGATCTACGCATATTTACGTTAAGGATAAAATCATAAAAAATATATCAAGGACATGAACAAAGCATTTGAACAAAAACGGTGGCTATGTGGCAAATCGTGTGGCTCACATGTTAAAATTTTTCCCCAAAACAATTATGCAAGAATCAGTTCCCACTTCGACCCTCTATTCATGTTACTATTATTTGAAGACGTTCGCGCTGGAACGACCCCCCCCCCCCCACAATCGGTGACGCGACGCGTTCCGAACGTGGCCGAACACCGAGCGCGAACGAACCGGGCAACGGATGTCTGCCCGCCACGAGGCCCGAGTATGACCGAAGTTCGACTTTCAAACGGAGGCACACTTCTCGAAGCCATTTCTCGCACCGGCCCGGCGTTCTGAGCTGCCGGCGACCGCTGATCAGCGGTGATGTCCGAGCTTCGAGAATTTTAAGATGGTCCCTTTCAAAGTAACTTCGCAAAGAGCTATGAATTGGGAATTTCCCGGCTCAGGCAAGCGAGCCGCGCGCTCCGCTTTTATGGCCGGTTTACCTCTCGCATCCCAGATTACTGTAACGAGGTTTGAAAACAATGTGTCGACTGGTCTCGTATCCGTCTCAATTCAATAATTTTAGCCACGACAGGGTTGGCTTGATTTTTCGCCACCTGCGCGTGAAAGCCACAATAGTGGCGTATCGTTTCAAAAGATCATATTAACGTAAGTCACCCCATACTGGCTCACACCAGGCTCAAGAATATGGTACCAAGTTGGAATACCTTATTGCTACTACCTTAAATCTAATCAGGAGAATGCAAGGAATCCATTGCTGTCACTTTCATTTTGATACGATGAAAAATAAAGAAATTTCGTTTCTGTATAATCGATGACACATCGCAGAGCAATCTCGCGCTGCAGATTAGACGGGTGAACGATACAATGTCGCTTGGCTCGACGAGCCGACGACATCAAAGGCGCTCGATGCTCGCCAAGCTTTAAATAACTTTCGGATAAACATCTAAATGAAAGGGAGAACATTATTCGAAGCTTCGGACGAATTCCCCTCGAATGAAAACATTATTTACGGCGCTTCGAATAATAAATAACTCCGGGTTATTTATATTTAATTGATTTCGAATAATGCCAAAAATTTCTGCCTTTTACTCGAAACCAATTTTTTATTTAAAATAATTTTATGCCCATCTCTGGTTCCAACTACCACTACTGCAGGGTGGGAAAGGTACCCTTCCATGCGGCCGCCCGGTCTGGTGAAAATGCGCAGGGCTGGATGCGCGTGATTATTATGTGGTCCCCTCTTCGAAGTGACAGAAAATGTAACCTATACGCTACATGACAATTAATATTTATTGGCTATTTCGTTCTTTTACGCTACATTTGTGAACATTGTATGATTTAACATCCTTCCAAAATATTATTATTACGCCGCAACGGTATCTTGATGAAATCAGGTATAGCGTATAGGTTATGTTTTCTGTCACTTCGAGGAGCGGATTTTCTGTCCTCGGAGTAGGATTGCCACCCTTTTTTTTTACAGAAAAATAACGTACATTTGCTTTTCTGGAGTATACAAAAAAGTACGCTCAACAAATTAAAAGTACATTTTAATCTTATTAGTTTTCATTTCCTCCAAACATATTTTCAATTGCTTTTAACATTACAAAGTAAATTTTTATTATTTTGAAATATCTCAATGGCATCGTTGCACTCAATATTCATATTGAAATATATAAATAATTCGTTTTTTATCTAGAGACGCGGTAGCGTCTCGACGCCAAGTACAGGAAAGAAAGTACAGGAAAGAAAAAGACACCCTATATATGGCGACTGTCGCTACTGCTTATCGTTTACTCGTCGCCCGGCTAATCCAACCTAACCTGAAACTTATTTCATTAATATCTCATGACGCTTGCAATATTTTCTAAATTTAAAGGCATTTTTCTTATGTAAACCGCATATAAGCTTTGGAATGAGACCAATTTCAATAAAATCGGTCCACGCATAACAGAGATATCATAATATCGTCTCATGGATCAGTCGGAAATGTTAAGATTCTTCTTCTTCTTCTGATTCTTCTAGAAATTTTTCGTCAAACATAATACGTATACGCGTTACACGCACACCTTCAGTCAAAACAAAACTAACACATGTTTCGTTCTTCTACGTATACACGCGTTACACGCACACCTTCAGCCAAAACGAAACTAACACATGTTTCGTTCTTCGTTCGTCGACTCTCGGGATTATTCGGCAGGGATCGTCGTCCATCATTGTACAAACTATTTTTTAAATACATTGAACTTTATAACCTACCAATCTTAACCTTCCAAGTGTCAAATAATGTAAGTGGTCTAAATTTGAGATGTCAGGAGTTTTTACACTAAATAGGAGACGGAATTATTGTCTCAATTAACAAGGTAAGTTGCCAAATTTATTTAATAGATTTTTTATGTAGAATCGCAGACTTGGAAGTTATCCGGAGAAGGTTAGACAGAGAAGCACCTTCTTTCGCATAAGTTTCTAGAAATTTGTACCATGCTTGTACAAAGTAATATATTGTAGTAAAAAATTGCATTGAATTTAAATTGCCAGATATTTGTATTTGTATACCAGCAATTTAGAGTTTCTATTTTATGTAAAGCTTATTATATTATAGAAATGAAGGGGACGCACAGGACTTCGATAAAAATGAAGGAGACGCACAGGCTTGGATAGTAGAATTGAAGGGGACGCACAGGCTTGGATGGATAGAAATGAAGGAAATGCACAGGCGTGGAGGTTGTCCGAAGAAGATTAGATAGATAGATAGACAGAGTATCTTGTTTCGCACAAGTGTCTGGAACTTTGTCAAATAAGGTAAATCGACAAAATTTGTCTAAAGACATAGAATTAAGATTTATTAAGAAAATAGATTATGGTGGACTGCTTGCAATGTAAAGCAAGTCATAATAGTGAAGAAAGTACGCTGAAAACACATCTCCCTTGATGCTTTTCAATTTTTTGTGAAAGACATTCGTAATACTTTAATAAAATCCACAGTAGTTGTCACGCTATTCATTAATTCATTAATTTTTTAGATTCCCATTATTTCAATTGACCAATAAACATATAAAATTAGTTTTATTCCAACACCAATAAATTGTGTGTTAAAAATATTGGATCTCCTACTTCATATTCGCTGAATTATTACCATTAGCATTTAAATTTCCTGCAACAAGACATTCTGCTATACGCTCTCACCTCCTTCGGACACATTTTGTAGTCTCTACAATTACTATAGCAAAATCCCATTCTATTTCTATATAAGTTCGACATTAAGTTGCAACTAAAATAACTAAAATGTGGATTTTATATATATTATTATTTTATATATTTACAGATAATCGAAGCAGAAGACGGTGAGGATCATCAAGGAAGGAGGAAGAGAGGAGGAGGAAAGGGGGGCTGATAACAGGGGTCTAGTCGGGAAAGGATACCAAAAATAGAGTGTAAAGAAAAGTAGAGTAAAATAACATAGCACAAAGAGTTTAACTGTTAATTATATAAAAAAAATATAGTTTATTAAAAAATAGTTATATTATTATATATTTATTTTTTTATTTTATTTATTATTTTTTTATTTTACTGAGGTCCACCGTGGCCACGGACATGGTATCGGCCACGGCGGCCACGGCCACGGCCACGGTACTGCGACGCCACCAAGTCGCGTAAGGTTAGGGCCTGGGCCTGCAAACTGTTCGCTTGCGCGCGAAGAGCCCGCAAGACGGCCCATTGTTCTTGATTGGCCCTTACCCTAACCCCGCTTCTCTGGTGGCGGGCCACACGTTCTCCTGTAATTAGTAAAAAAATAAATTTATTAGTAAAATGTTTTTTAATTAAAAGACCTTTCCAACGTTTAGATATAGGCTAAAATGAACAATTTTGACAGTGGTTAAAGAAAAACAGATATATTTTTAAAGATCAGAATTAATATCTTTTCTCGTGAAAATGTCCGAAAGTTTTGTTAAAACACTGCGGCACAAGATATATATTATATTATATAATCCATAATAAAAAAATTGTTTATTTAGACCTATTTCCAAGAATTCTAAAAGTATGTAACTCTTTAAAATGTGTATATATTATGTATTTACCGTTTGCCGTGACCTCTCTCTCTCTATGTTGTTGTAGTGGTGGTGGTGGTGTTGGTAGTGGTGGTGGTGGCGGCGGTAGCGATGGTGGTGGCGGCGGTAGTGGTGGTGATGGTGGTAGCGAGTTTAATGGTGGCGGTGCTTGATGCACTGGTATGTCTATAGACATATCATCTGAATCTGTTAAAATAAATTTAATAAGTGTATATAAATTGTTATTATTTAACTTTTCTATAAGTTAAAATAAAACTTACCATATAAAAGGAGTTCCTCCGCGTTTCTCTACAAAAATTAATATAAACCATTAATTAGTAAAAAAAAATCAAGAGTTCATAAAAGTGGTGTATGATAGAAGAAAGATATATATCTAGTATATATACATGTAGCGCAAGGATACGTATTGTTCAATTGCAAATTGGAAATTAGGAAATATAATAATTTGAAAATTTAAATAGTGTATAATGCGAAATTATAAAAAATACATTACATTACATTACATTACATTACATTACATTACATTACATTACATTACAGAATATGTTTCTTCTTATTACTTCATGAGCTTTTCCATTATTTTTTAGTCGTACAAAAAACTGTAACGTATTATAACTTTATTTTGTGAACGATTCGCACTTATAACTAGTAGTAAAACAAGAAGATAGACACAGTGAAGCATATTCTAACTTATAACACCAACGATTATAAATATCAAACATATCTGAGTTGAATGTAAATGCAACTTTATTTTGTGAACAATTTGCACTTATAACTAGTAGTAAAACAAGAAGATATTAGACACTTTGAAACATATTCTAACTTATAACACCAATGATTATAAATATCAAACCTATCTGAGTTGAACGTAAACGAACATGTACAGTACAACATTTTGAAAGTCTTTGGTAGACACTTTGCCTATGTTACCTGTCAGTGGACGTACACCGCAACTGTATAGCAAGTATAATACAACAAGAGGATATTAAACACGTTGAAGCATATTCTAATTTGTGACGCCAGCGATTAGAAATATGAAACACATCTGAGTTAAAATATGCTTATATATATCCAATATGTTCTTCTTGTATTACTTGTTATTATTATATATTATATACATTTACGGTCTACACCCACTGATACTTAACGTAGACAAAGTGCCTATCAAAGACTTTTATAATATAATGTTATAGTTTACATGTTCATTTACGTTCAACTCAGATATTATGTTTGATATTTATTAATCGTTGGTGTTATACAGCGTGTCCCAGAATTGATGTACATCCCGGAACATGCAATATCCTGATGGAAAAAGACATCGAAAAGTCCTTAACCGTTTTGGGATCCGGGGTTTCGTTTTCGAGATATTAAGAAAAAACCCCGACCAATCAGAGCGCGAGCCTTCCGCTGGAGCTCCCGCGCTAGCGTGGCCGCGCGCCGGGCCGCGCCGCGACTACAAACTAGAGATTCAGATTTCACGTGTACGACTTGTACACGTGTATACGTGTAGTTCATACATCCGTGTTCTAATCCGTGTACTTCTTAATACACGGATACACGGGTATTGAAATACACGTGTACACGTGTATCGAAATTCACGGGTCGTAGTATCCGTGTACCCGTGTACCCGTGTACTGAAATTCACGGGTACACGTGTATCGAAATATACGGATTCACGTGTATTAAGATATCCATATTTAATTTTTTATCTAAATATCCGAATGTTTAGATTTTACACAAATAGTTTGCGATAGGTAGGTACAAGCATAATTTACTAGGTTGCAAATGAAAATAAAAAACATCATGATTTTGTTTAATAAAGTTTAATCTATTAATCTTTTGTTTTGGTGTAAGAATACTAACGCGTTAACATTCTCTGGGAGTAAACGGTTTCTTTTTTTTGTTACAATGCTTCCAGCACACGAAAAACATATTTCCGACATTGCCGAGGTTGCTGGAATGGTTAAATGTTTTTTGGCAACATGGGAAATCACCGGGTATTTATTTGCCTTAGCCTTCGACCAGTCAAATGGGTCTAAATCGAAGCGTAATTGTGGCTCGGCCATATACGTTTCAAATTGAATATTAACATCGTTATTGTCGGTACTTCATTATATAAAAACTGAAGAGCACTTTTCCCGCGTGAATTTTTTTGCTAACAGTATGGACAGGTGCCTCTTGAAGTAAACGTTGTACTTCTGTACGAATCAGATGTCTCACGTGGATTGATTCATGCTCCAGATTTTTATATCACGGATTAAAGAAGCGGATTAAAGAGTATCACCTTCGTTCCAGTCGAGTTTAAAGCGTTTCGTTATATTCGAAATCAAAGTCTCCTTTAATTGACACAAAACCGTGTCATCATCACCCCTTAAAATAAGATGCTTCTCGATCACATTTTTTGTAAATGGTCTCACCATTGAGATAGGAGAATGGCTGTCTCCACAAAAAGCGTTATTATCAGTTGATGCGGTTTTAAAATATTCAACAGAGATTCTATCATTCTCCATTGTCTCTCAGTAATTTCTAGAGATTCTTCTACGGTGGCAGAAGTAATGGCTCTGTCTGCGATGACGTTTGATACTGGAAGCTTGTTTTTATGTAGTCTATTCAACATGAAGTACGTTGAGTTCCACCGCGTAGAACAACTTTGTAATAACGTCGTTTTTAGGACAGACAGCTGCTCTTGCATTCGCTTCAGTGCCTGAGTTGCAACACTGGAATGCTTAAAGTGTCGAACTATTTTACTGCAATACTGAATAATCTGTTGTACATTTTCTTCTTTTAATGCTTTATTTACAGCTAGTTGCAGGGTATGTGCTGCACACCCCATGCTGGAGATATTTGTATGGTCTGACGCTCTTGACAGAAATGAGATAGTATTCAGCATATTTTGGGCATTGTCTGTAACAATGGCCACTACTTTCTCACGAATTTCCCAGTCTGCGAGAGTTTTTTCTAGTTCGTCGGCGAGGTTTTGCCCGGTATGACGTTCTTCCATCTCGTATGTGCTTAATACAAGACTATCCGTGGCCCAATTAGAATTAATAATGTGTGCAGTCATTGTAATGTACGATTCTTGCGCTACCGGTAGCCAACAATCAGATGTACACCCTACGCTTTCAGCAGCTTTCAACTTCTCTTTTATTTTTTCCACGACCGTACCTTTAAAACCCATTAGCCTTTTCTACATTGCCTCTTCCTTACATGCTTTGTAATTGTGCTGCGCTACGGTCAAGTGGAGGTTTGAGGGTGGAGTTTCGTGCGACTGTCTTTAATATAATTGGTCACGAAAAAGCTCCTCCCTCAAAAATCGTAGGCGGAAAGGTGGGAAAAATATGCGTCGAAAAATCCAACGGGACTTTCGGTATTTCCCAGGCGTGAGTTCCCAATCTTACCATCTGCATGTTACCCTAAACGGATCGTTAGCGGGCCGCGGTTTATTGCAGGTTTATGACTGTCGACTTTTTCCTACACGCTATAAAGCAATTGAAAACATCTGGCAAATAACTTGCATGATTAGAGGAAGGTTTTTCGGCTTAATTTCCATTTGCAGCAAGTTAATTTCTTTATGTTCGGTGGGCAATAAACTGCGCTCCGCTACAGTTGAATAGGTTTCAGACTTATGTATGTATGAGCTGTTCGAAGCTACTGCGGGACCTTTGATTTGTACGCTTTACAATTACCAACATTCTTGCATGCAGGAGAGTGTTTTGTTTTTAAGCATCCTCTAGACGGTCAATGTTTTTGTGCAATATAATGCACAATATTTATGTGCATTAATATTGAATATTGCACAATATATGGACCGTCTAGGGGCCGCTTACGATGAATATCGCGCAGTGAGTGGACTACCCCTTTTCTTCCTGTGTCTCTCCACGAGGCGTACATATTGATAGTGGATAATACTTTTCAATTACTATATTGGTGGAAAAGGGGTAGTCCGCTCACTGTGTCATATTGACCGTAAGCGGCCACTAAACGGTTCATATATTGTACAATATTCAATATTAATGCACATAAATATTGTGCATTATATTGCGCAAAAACATTGACCTTCTAGAGGCTACTTAAAAACAAAACAGTCTCCTGCATGCAAAATGTTGGTAATTGTAAAGCGTACAAATCAAAGGTCCCGCAGTAGCTTCGAATAGCTCATACATAAGCCTTAAACCTATTCAAGTGTAGCGGAGCGCAGTTTATTGCCTACCGAACATAAAGAAATTAGCTTGCAACAATTGGAGATTAAGCCTAAAAACCTTCCTATAATTCTGCAAGTTATTTGCCAGATGTTTTCAATTACTTTATAGCGCGTAAGATTCAGGCCTGCACAGCGAGCCTTTTTCAGCGCCTAGCGGCAAGCAACCAGCCGTACGCCGTTACCAAGGGTAGAATCGGTGAGGCGAACTGCAGTAGTGTAGGTGCACGACGATCCCGCACCTACGGGGGCTCTATGCGGGCTCGTCGTGCACCTACACTACTGCAGTATGCCTCACCGATTCTACCCTTAGGAACGGCGTACCGCTGGTTGCTTGCCGCTAGACGCTGAAAAAGGCTCGCTGTGCAGGTCTGCGGGGTTGGAAAACGTCGAAAGTCATAAACCTGCAATAAACCGCGGCCCGCTAACGATCCGTTTAGGGCATCATGCAGATGGTTAAATTGGAGACTCACGCCTGGGGAATACCGGAAGTCCCGTTGGATTTTTCGATGCATATTTTTCCCACCTTTCCGCCTACGATTTTTGAGGGAGGAGCTTTTTCGTGACCAATTATATTAAAGACAGTCGCACGAAACTCCACCCTCAAACAGGTACGTCATCCAGGAAACTAATATATAAGAGCCGCGTTTTGTAGCGCGCGATTTAAAGAGTCCTTGAACCATCTAGTGTTACACCAGTAATATAGTGCTATGTAATACGATTCGTGAATTCTAGGAATAATATTCTAAGTTATTGGTTCAATTCCGATACATATTCCTATTTATAATTAACTGGACTAGCTATAATTAATTTTTCGATAATTTTAAATACGCGTTTGAAATGTCGAAACGCAAAAGTTGGGTATGGAGATTTGCAAGCCGTGATGGCGATAAAGCCATCTGTAATCTGTGCGACGAAGAAGAAAGCAATGAATTTTCGTGTGCGGGTGGAACAACTGGCTCCATTGGTAGGCATTTGACGTCCATTCACGATTTGAAGCCTACCAGCAATAATATTGAAGCAGAAAGTACCTCATCGAATGTCAACGGTAAGTATCAACATTTACCATCATAGTGCAGTATGTCCGGTTTGTTTGTATACACTAGGGTGGACCTTCTTTTTTGACTATCAAATTTTTTGCACGCCGCACCCCAGTTTTGTTCCATTTGATAAAAAAATAATTTGTACAAAATTTGCAATATGCAATATGCACTGCGAGATCCTAGTAGAGATTTTCGTCCCAAACACGAATCCGTAAACAAAATTTCTCTATCGCTCTCAGTTTTTGAAAAACATGAGTTTTTGTAAAATGCGCACGATTTTTTCTTCGTACAAAATTTCACATTTATTGCAACTTTAACGCAAATAAGGCGCGCCTTTCTCTTATCCGATGAACCTAATTTTTTACGGGAATTATTTCCTTACCCAGTGTAACAATTTTAGGGGGCGGCGTGAAAAAAAACTTGCAACAAAATTTTTACCTAGAGTAGCTAAGATCCACCCTAGTATTCACGCTATTATTTTAATTTTCATAGCATTTTCGTACAATCATATTTTCTACTAATTTTTCCCCTAATAAAAATTGGCCGCAGATAAAAAGGTTCGCCTCCCCTGGCATAAGGGACTTAAGGGGGGGGGGGGTCATGTCTAAAAATCGATTTTTTTATTTCATTTTTCGAATGCTCAACCTTTTAAGAATACGTGTTTAAAAGGATTTTTCGAAATTCGTAAAATTCCCAAAGTTATAGGCATTTTAGCATTGTATACCTCCAGCGCGAAGAGTCGTCAGAGTCCAAGTGACAAGCGTAGAGAAGAGTTCAATTGTTTTGAGGTGTGGCGCGTTTAGTTTAGTCGCATATAACTATAAAATAGACATGAATATACAAGCAAAACTTTAAACGCGATTATCTCGAATCATGATGTTTCCCAACGGTAGACAGCATAACAAAAGAAATTATTAACAGATTTCAAAAAACTTGGGGGCATTTTCTTTGTCATTGAATTCACTATCGCATCAGCCATTGACCATCAATTTTAGAGGTCATAGTTCTTCGTTGTTAACATTTTTGGGCGCATTACCCACTTTTTCAAACGCGTTCAAACGTATACCAAACATCGCCATTTTGCTTTATTTGCGTTATCGAAGACTGATGCGATAGCGATTGAAATAACCTATAAGAATATCTTTGGTTTTTTGATTTCTGACAATCCTACGTCGAGTTCTACTGTCTACCGTTTACGCCTCTTTTATTGCAGCAGTGCACTGACCGCCACGTAAAATTAGAACCATTATGGGAAAATGAAAAAAAGTTTTTATATTCTTGAAGTTATATTCATAAAGTTTTTTTACTGCAAGTTGTATACTTTTTTGAGAAAAAATCAAAAAGATCACCTATTTTTCGAGCGTTTCGACCGGACGGTCCCCTTAAGGAGGTAGTGGACTATTGGATACGTAGAATCGTTAGTTTCTTTGGCGCTAAATTACTTTGATACCACACAATCGTTATAGACGTGCTTTTGACAATCTATTGTGGGCAAGGTTGCTTCAAAAGGCTGCCTTTTTAACATTTTTTTATCTTCAACGATTAATAACTTAGACAATTTTATACATTCCGACAATTTTTTGTAGGTAACCATTCGCAAACGTGGCCAAAATAGATTGTGAAAAGCACGATTGTAACGATTATTTGGTATCCACGTAATGTAGCGTCAAAGAAACTACCGATTTCACGCATCCAATAGTCCACTACCGTCTTAATCCTTACCATATTCAGTTCAGCGTACAAAATAATATAAAAATACATATTTTCACAATTTTATCTAAAAATAACTGCTATGGTAAACCAACCAGTAATTGACCGCATACCAGTGGATAACCATTAGGCAAAGAAATGTCAATTATAAATTTAAAAATATTATGTTTATAAATAGAGTGTAGTTACACTTAATATTACACATTCTAAAGGGTTTTCCCGTTAATATTAATAATAATAATAATAATAATAATAATATTAATAATAATAATAATAATAATAATATTAATAATATTAATAATAATAATAATAATAATAATTTATATCCGCATATTTTTAGTTACGCGTATTAAGCAAACATCAGTAAGTACAATTCTTATTAAAAGTATGCTGTCATTTACTGGGCTTCTACACAATTTATAATCTTTTTTTTTTAAATTAAGATAAGAATACGTAATTATTTTTATAGAAATTTCAAGAAAAATAAATTTAAATGCAATTTCAACAGTTGTTTTGTTCTTATACATAAATATATTCAAGTAGTAATCTCAAAGGTCCATAAATTCGCGAATTCGGTCATTCACTGGTTGGTTTAACCTAGTTGATTTTTACCAGAGTGTCTCCCCTGAACAGTGGACAACACCACGCCGATAAATAATAGCAAATCGATGTGGCTCAATTCCATTGTTTCTCGTTTCGTAGATCACACGTCATGAGTAAAAGACACTAACCGGATTAGAAATTGGCCACCAACATTCATAAAGATATCCGGCATATTATTGTTAAAAGATACGTTCTGTACACATCGTTGAACGCGTTTTGAAATGCATGATAAAGTGGTGATAATAAAAATATATAGTTCGATTTATAAAAATTACTTTGATATTGAATTAGCTGTAAATAATATCTTAAACGCAAATCTGAATAGTCTATTAAGTTCTCCCATCAAATCAAGCAACTTTCATATCAAACATTCTTTCGCTTTTTCAATAGAAAAATAGAACAATAATAACGTGTATATGAACAAACCGTACTTATACTTTATAAAAGATAAAATAACTAGTAATAATAAATATTAATTCCTATAGAAAGTGAAACGATGATAAATATGGAAGAGGATATTGAAAATGTAGAACAAAATACAGTTCCCGAAAATTCACAGCCGCCAAAAAAACGCCAAAGGATTTGTAATTTAAAACAGCCGACGGCGAACAACCGTTTATGCGATTCCGCAAAAAAGGAAAAAATACATCAGGCTGCAGCAAAATTAATTGCGAGAAACCAACTACCAATTTCACTTTGTTCGTCCGACGGTTTCCAGCAATTTATGACCGTAGTGCAGCCCAATTACAAACCATGTAAGGAAGAAGCTATGAAGAAAAGACTAATGGGTCTCCAAGGTACGGTCGTGGAAAAAATAAAAGAAAAGTTAAAAGCTGCTGAAAGCGTAGGGTGTACATCTGATTGTTGGCTATCGGTAGCGCAAGAATCTTACATAACAATAACTGCACACATTATTAATGATAATTGGACCACGGATAGT
This sequence comes from Andrena marginata, assembly GCA_963932335.1. NCBI lineage: Eukaryota > Metazoa > Arthropoda > Insecta > Hymenoptera > Andrenidae > Andrena > Andrena marginata. The sequence continues at coordinate 21,587,702 of OZ010663.1, forward strand.
TTTGTATTAAGTACATACGAGATGGAAGAACGCCATACCGGTCAGAACCTCGCCGACGAATTAGACAAAACACTCACAGACTGGGAAATACGTGACAAAGTAGTGGCCATTGTTACAGACAATGCCCAAAATATGCTGAATGCTATTTCATTTCTATCAGGAGCATCACACCATACAAATATCTCCAGCATGGGGTGTGCAGCACATACCCTGCAATTAGCTGTAAATAAATCATTAAAAGAAGAAAATGTGCAACAAATTATACAGTATTGTAGTAAAATAGTTAGACATTTTAAGCATTCTAGTGTTGCAACCCAGGCACTGAAGCGAATGCAAGAGCAGCTGTCTGTCCCAAAAACCACATTATTACAAAGTTGTTCTACGCGGTGGAATTCAACGTACTTTATGTTGAATAGATTACATAAAAACAGGCTCCCAGTGTCAAACGTCCTAGCAGACAGAGCCATTACTTCTGCCACCGTAGCAGAATCACTAGAAATTACTGAGAGGCAATGGAGAACGATAGAATCTCTGTTAAATATTTTAAAACCTTTGCAACTTATAACAACGCTTTTTTGTGGAGACAACCATTCGCCTATCTCAATGGTGAGACCACTAACGAAAAAAGTGATCGAGAAACATATTATTTTAAGGGGTGATGATGCCACGGTTTTGTATCAATTAAAGGAGAGTTTGATTTCGAATATAACGAACCGTTTCAAACTCGACTGGAACGAAGGTGATACTCTTTCACAAAGTCATGTATCATGCTTCTTTGATCCGCGATATAAAAATCTGGAGCATGAATCAATTCATGTGAGACAACTGATTCGTACAGAAGTACAACGTTTACTTCAAGAGGCACCTGTCCTCAATGTTAACAAAAAAAAGTCACGCGGGAAAAGTGCTCTTCAGTTTTTATATGACGAAGTTACCGACAACAACGATATTAACATTCAATTTGAAACGTATATGGCCGAGCCACAATTACGCTTCGACTTGGATCGATTTGACTGGTGGAAGGCTAGGACAAATAAATACCCGGTGATTTCACATGTTGCCAAAAAATATTTAACTATTCCAGCAACCTCGGCAATGTCGGAAAGATGTTTTTCGTGTGCTGGAAGCATTGTAACAAAAAAAAGAAACCGTTTACTCCCAGAGAATGTTAACACGTTAGTATTCTTACACCAAAATAAAAAATTAATAGATTAAACTTTATTAAACAAAATCATGATATTTTTTATTTTCATCTGCAACCTAGTAGGGTAATTCCGGGAGACGCAGTCGAGCTGGAGAGTTGGTCGAGTTGCTATATTCAGACTCTACATCTATGTATATGTAAAAATGTGTTAAGGTTCAGAACAATTAATTCTCTAGAAATCAACTGTTTCGACCAAGTCTCCAGCCCGAATGCGTCTCCCGGAATTACCCTAAATTATGTTTGTACCTACCTATTACAAACTATTTGCGTAAAATCTAAACATTCGGATATTTAGTTAAAAAACTAAATATGGATATCTTAATACACGTGAAACCGTATATTTCGATACACGTGTATCCGTGAATTTCGGTACACGGGTACACGGGTACACGGGTACACGGATACTACGATCCGTGAATTTCGATACACGTGTACACGTGTATTTCAATACCCGTGTATCCGTGTATTAAGAAGTACACGGATTTGAACACGGATATTTTTACGACACGTGTACGCGTGTACACGTGTATCTTCAATACACGTTCTACGCCGGGATCTCTACTACAAACAAGCAGGCGCGGCATGCATCGAAGGAAATTGCGTAGAATGGCAAATGAAAAAGACTTAACAAAAAAATCTAACCTTTTGCCATGGTTTGTTTGCCATTTAAAGTGAATAATGAGTAAAGGATAAATGGATGAAAATCATGTGTAACGTAAAAGGACGAATACACAGTTGTTTCTTTAGAAGATTGGAAAATAATAATTATTTGGAGTGAGAGGATAAAGAACATGTAAATTTCCTTTTTTAATAACGTACAAACGAAAAGGTAATGCAACAGGGAACGAGTGAAAAGTGATCGTAGTTCGTCATTGTGATAAAAATCCGTAGTTCAATAACGGCCAACACTGTTGTTGATAATGAATAAGTGCGTTTAAAAACTGCGAAGAAAAATTTACATACGGAAATTTGGAGAGTTATCACCGGAAATAAGCCATAGCCTGCGTTAAATTTAAAAAATATTAGTCGCCAATAATGTAATTAAAACTCACCCTTTCGGAAATTCACCTGCAGCTTGAAAACCTGTGTCACTAGGTCACCGAACAGATCCTGGTCGTCGACAGACGCACCGAGTGCACAGCTGTTCTAAGGTACACGACACCATGCAAAGTTAAGGGTCGCAACGTCAAGTGCGTCCGGATTAATGCACCGAATTCACTGCACTGCACGCCTACTAACACTGATCACTTAATTTATTTTTCATACAACGCGTTGTTCTTACGTTATAAAAATTGGTGGAAATGAATTTTTACTTGGCGTTTGGAGCCGTGAGTATTCCCGCGCAAATTGTCACGCTGCAGCACTTGCGTCCCCGTTGTTCGGGGGGTACACCGAGAACATCGCGTAATACTCTTGAGCAGAGAACATTTCTGCGACGTGATTGCTTACTGACTGACAAGATTTTTTCCAAGCGACTTCTTCTACCCCCAAATAGATTCTCTCGTTCCATTATGAGTTGACCCCCACCAGGCCAAGAGGCTTCAGGTAAAAAGAAACACACGTGTTTCGCAGAAGTGCAACGAACGGGCTATCGCGCTCTTTTACAAAAGTCCGCGTTCCGTCCTTTTACTGCCAATGTACCCATTGCTTCGAGGTAGGCAGCAGACACCACGTGTTTCGGTTCGAAAGGGTCCGAAAAGAAGAGAAACAGAAAGTCTTCGAGTTGCTATAAAGAAGAAAATCCTGTTTCCTGTTTCCCTTTTCCGATACCCTGAGTTCACGTCTGCTACGAGGCGGAACCAATTAAGCCATGAATTACCCAAAACTGTAGGAAACCGTTGTCTACCGTCGACTAGCGGGACAATACGGTCATAAACCGCGACCCTAGCGAAATGCTCTGGCCGATCAGCCTGATTAATTTTTGGAAACTAGCAATTTAAAAGTATTATTTAACATCAACACGGCTCGCGAAGAGACACAGGAAGAAAGAGAGCATGTAGTTCGCTGACTGCGCGTTGTCCCGCCTGCTTCGTCCTACCTTCAAATTAAAGACGGATCCCTTATCTCTCGAGTATAAACACGCGCTCGAATTTCAAAACAAAAGCACGCGTCGACGTATTCCGTGCGAGAGACGATGGGCTTGAAGTCCGATTGGCCCTACATCCCTCCCAAACGTCCACTGTTCTGAAGAGGCCCTCTTCACAGCAATATCTCCTCCCCAAGGCCCACCTTCTCTCGCACAGAATACGTCGACGCGTGCTTTAGTTTTGAAATTCGAGCGCGTGTTTATACTCGAGAGATAAGGGATCCGTCTTTAATTTGAAGGTAGGACGAAGCAGGCGGGACAACGCGCAGTCAGCGAACTACATGCTCTCTTTCTTCCTGTGTCTCTTCGCGAGCCGTGTTGATGTTAAATAATACTTTTAAATTGCTAGTTTCCAAAAATTAATCAGGCTGATCGGCCAGAGCATTTCGCTAGGGTCGCGGTTTATGACCGTATTGTCCCGCTAGTCGACGGTAGACAACGGTTTCCTACAGTTTTGGGTAATTCATGGCTTAATTGGTTCCGCCTCGTAGCAGACGTGAACTCAGGGTATCGGAAAAGGGAAACAGGAAACAGGATTTTCTTCTTTATAGCAACTCGAAGACTTTCTGTTTCTCTTCTTTTCGGACCCTTTCGAACCGAAACACGTGGTGTCTGCTGCCTACCTCGAAGCAATGGGTACATTGGCAGTAAAAGGACGGAACGCGGACTTTTGTAAAAGAGCGCGATAGCCCGTTCGTTGCACTTCTGCGAAACACGTGTGTTTCTTTTTACCTGAAGCCTCTTGGCCTGGTGGGGGTCAACTCATAATGGAACGAGAGAATCTATTTGGGGGTAGAAGAAGTCGCTTGGAAAAAATCTTGTCAGTCAGTAAGCAATCACGTCGCAGAAATGTTCTCTGCTCAAGAGTATTACGCGATGTTCTCGGTGTACCCCCCGAACAACGGGGACGCAAGTGCTGCAGCGTGACAATTTGCGCGGGAATACTCACGGCTCCAAACGCCAAGTAAAAATTCATTTCCACCAATTTTTATAACGTAAGAACAACGCGTTGTATGAAAAATAAATTAAGTGATCAGTGTTAGTAGGCGTGCAGTGCAGTGAATTCGGTGCATTAATCCGGACGCACTTGACGTTGCGACCCTTAACTTTGCATGGTGTCGTGTACCTTAGAACAGCTGTGCACTCGGTGCGTCTGTCGACGACCAGGATCTGTTCGGTGACCTAGTGACACAGGTTTTCAAGCTGCAGGTGAATTTCCGAAAGGGTGAGTTTTAATTACATTATTGGCGACTAATATTTTTTAAATTTAACGCAGGCTATGGCTTATTTCCGGTGATAACTCTCCAAATTTCCGTATGTAAATTTTTCTTCGCAGTTTTTAAACGCACTTATTCATTATCAACAACAGTGTTGGCCGTTATTGAACTACGGATTTTTATCACAATGACGAACTACGATCACTTTTCGCTCGTTCCCTGTTGCATTACCTTTTCGTTTGTACGTTATTAAAAAAGGAAATTTACATGTTCTTTATCCTCTCACTCCAAATAATTATTATTTTCCAATCTTCTAAAGAAACAACTGTGTATTCGTCCTTTTACGTTACACATGATTTTCATCCATTTATCCTTTACTCATTATTCACTTTAAATGGCAAACAAACCATGGCAAAAGGTTAGATTTTTTTGTTAAGTCTTTTTCATTTGCCATTCTACGCAATTTCCTTCGATGCATGCCGCGCCTGCTTGTTTGTAGTCGCGGCGCGGCCCGGCGCGCGGCCACGCTAGCGCGGGAGCTCCAGCGGAAGGCTCGCGCTCTGATTGGTCGGGGTTTTTTCTTAATATCTCGAAAACGAAACCCCGGATCCCAAAACGGTTAAGGACTTTTCGATGTCTTTTTCCATCAGGATATTGCATGTTCCGGGATGTACATCAATTCTGGGACACGCTGTAAGTTAGAATATGCTTCACCGTGTCTATCTTCGTGTTTTACTACTAGTTATAAGTGCGAATCGTTCACAAAATAAAGTTATATAAACTTATAATACGTTACAGTTTTCTGTATGATTAACAAATAATTGAAAAGCTCGTGAAGTAATAAGAAGAAACTTTTTGTAGTAGTAGTAAATAGGTTTATTTTTCGCCTTTCGGCCTCAAAATGGGTTACATGTGTTATGTGTGTAAGTGTTTCTGGGACTGTTAATTCTAGATTGTGCTTTCGTTTTGACTTCTTCCTTCATCTTGTTCTTCTTTTCTTCTCCTTTTTTCTAGAACCATTCGCATCCATTCCGCTCCTTCTTCTTCTCCCTTTAGTATCCCTCTGATCGTTGCGTTTTCTCTTTTCAGGTCCTTACAGTCTTGTAGCATGTGACCCAGCGTCTCTCTAGCCCCATTACATAGTCTGCATACTGTCTCTTTTTCCTCCCTCCAGTACTTGCTTCCCCGCTCTTCGTTCCCACATCTGAACCTTGCAATCATGCTTTGGTCTCTGCCTCTGTAGTTTCCGTTTAGGTAATTTGCTCTCTGGTTATCCCTGATTTCTGTGTAATGTGCGTTGTATCTGCCTCCTTGTATTCTGTCGTATTGCCATTGGACCTGCTCTGCCCTGTCTCTTTGCGCTAGTTCCTCGGCAAACTCTCTTCCCCTTCTTCTTTCTATTTCTATTTCTTGCATATCCATCATTTTTTGCCTGTAGTATGAGTCTCTCATCTCCTCCCATTTCGACTTTTTCTCTGCTTGCTTCGCGTCTATTTCACTCCAGCATTCTTGTACTATTTTATTCTTATTCAGCCGTTTCGCTTTCTCCTCATATTTTATTGCTCTTTTCCCAGCTTCTATCCTTATTTTGTCCGTTTTTGTTTCCTCCAAAATTAGATATGCAGGTGTATTGAAGTCCAGCCCTAAAGTCCACCTTATGTATTTCTCCTGTAATTTCTCTACTTTTTCTGCTTCCATCCATCCCCAAATTTCTGATGCATACAGCAAGATACTTTTCACTATGCTTCTGAATATTCTCATTCTTCTCTCAAAATTGTTCTTGAACATTCTTTGTCCTATTCCCCATATCTGCGCCATTGCTATTCTAGCTTTCTTTGTGACTTCCCTTATATGCATCTCTCTTCCCCCATTTTTCTGGAAATTATACCCTAAGTATTTAAACTCCTTTACTTCTTCCAGACTGTGCCCCTGCCAGCCCCATTCTTCTCTCTTCTTCTTTCCTCTCCCTTTATGGAAGATCAGCACCTTAGATTTATCTGCGTTCAGTTGCAACCCTTTTCTTTCAAGGTATTTTCCAAATCTTCGTATCATGTCCTTAAGATCCTTTGGCTCATTTGCTAGTAACGCTATATCGTCCGCATATGCTAGAGTCCACATTTTTTCTTTTCCTACTCTGACTCCTCCTGCTTGGTTCTTCCTCATGGTTTCCTCCAAGTCCGCTACATATATTGTAAATAACGTTGGACTCAGTGGGCATCCCTGTCTTATCCCTTTCGTTGTCCAGAATTTGGATGTCATTTCTCCGTTTGCTTTTATGGTATTTCTTGTTTCCTTGTAAATTTCTCCGATTCTCGTCCTCAAGTGTTTACTTATGTCCTTTCTCTTCATAATGTTCTGAAGTTTTACTCTATCCACCTTGTCAAATGCCGCGCTTAGGTCCGCGAAAAACGTATACAGCTTTCCCCCTTTTTTCTGTATTTCTCTGTTAGCTACATAGTTCAGGATAAAAATGTTATCTGTCGTCGACCTACCGCTCCTGAATCCTGCTTGCGTTTCTGGTATTATGTGGTTCTTTTCCAATTCCTCTTTTAATCTTTTTTCTAGGACCATAGCATATATTTTGTACGCTGTGTTTAGGATCGTTATCCCCCTGTAGTTGCTTACCTTTTCTGTATCTCCTTTTTTGAATATTGGTGAGATCACTCCTTCTTTCCATCTCTCCGGGAACCCTTCTCCCTTCCACACTTTATTGAAAATTTCTGTGAGCCTTTTTACTATATTCACGTTGCCGTAAATCCAGGCTTCATTTTCTATTTTGTCTTCCCCTGCTGCTTTCTTTTTTTTTAATTTCCTGATTTGTTCTTTTACTTCTGCTTCTGTTATTTCCTCCTCCGCTTCTCCTTCCGTATTGTCTATTTCTTCCAACTCTCCTACTTCTTTTTTACAGTCGACACCTTCTAGTAATGTTTTAAAATGATCCTTCCATTCTTTTAAGTCTATGTTATTGGAAATCCCTATCCTTTTCTTTCTTTGTTTATTTATATATTCCCATATTTGATTTTCTCCCTTTAATTGCATTATCTCATTTTCTATACTTTCTTGTAGTTCCCTTCTCCTTTCTTCGCACACTTTTTTGTACTCCCTTCTTTTCTTCTGATAGTCTTCTTTGTCTCCTTTGCCTCTTCTCCAGTTCCTCAGTGCTCTTCTGGCTTCTCTTTTCTTTTTTGTACAGTTCGAATTCCACCACTTAAAGCTGCCCAATTTCCATTTCTTTATTTTTACTTCTTCTTTCCGTACTGCATTATTTATTTTTCCTACCATTTCTTCTACCATTTCATTCACCTGTGTCGTATTGAAGCTTATGTTGTTTAATTCCTTTTGAAACTCTCTTTTCCCTTCCTCTGTCCATACTCTTCTCTCTCTTCGCTCCTCTTCCTGATTTCCCCCTCGCTCTTTTCTTTTATTTCCCCCATATAGTTCTGCTATCAGAGGCATATGGTCTGACTCAACCCTTTCTTCCACTGTGAATTTCTTGATATCTTCTTTCGCCTCGACATTTGTTATTATATAATCAATTACCGTGCTGCCTCTCGGCCCCGTGTATGTAAACTCTCCTTTATCATCTCCCTCCATATTCCCGTTCAGAATATTCCATCCTCTTTCCTCCACCATCTCTAATAACAACTTTCCTTCTGTGTTTTTGACTTTGTCTTTTGATTTCCTTACGCCATGCTTCTCTTCTATTCTAAAATCGCCCCCTTACTGTCCAATAGGCTGGAGTGAAAATATTAATTTTCGATAAATGGTTTGGAATACCTGGGGAAATATGGGGGACTGGGAGCATTAAGTACTCCTAAAAGTATTTTTTGTTTCGCTTAACGTTTTGAGGTGCCCCCACCGTGATGAAAATCGGAATATTTACACAAAAAACGTAGATTTGAGACGTTCACCACAATTGGCCTAAAATGGCTGTACTTCTATTAGAAATCTTCTATGACCGTGAAATAACTTCTATCCAGCATTTCCGAACATCAGACAAGGCCACTACTCACATAAAGAAATCATGTCTCGGCCGGCTTACGATGGAAAGTACGCGACATGATCGATAGACGGCGACCACAGGCCGAGCGCTTCTCGCGGGTGGAATACAGCAATAGATTAATATAAGAAGTCACGGCAACGCCGAGCACTTAATGCTAGTTCGTTATAAGTACAATATGGCTCAAATAAAGACTAGGAAAGGGACTAATTGCCCCATATTTGGCACCCCAAAAGAGTTGTGGCCCAACAAACTACCTACTTACCATGATGTTATGAAATATTACCTTTTTATCAAACAGGAATTTAAACCAGAAAAAAACTCGAAAGAACCTACGGTATTAGAAATATCAGAAAGAGTTGCCGTCGAAATTCGTCAAATTTGGGAGAAAGCATCGATCCCAATAGTAATTCATAAAAGGGTTCTACAAATGATTAGGGTCTATCACGATAAGTATAGAAACTTAATGAAGCCATACAAGAAACGCCAGGGCAATGAAAATTATAAGATAAAAATTAGAATATTCCAAGAAAATTCAAAAAGACTGTTTGACATTTGTAGCTGCAAATGTAAAAATATTGGGGACAGTATGTGTACCTGTGAAAAAAAACGCCGAGTTCCGAAACGGGAAATAGCTTTTCTAATTGATCAAAGAACAGAGAGAAAGATGATAATTGGGTCCATTGATTTAGTCACAACCAAAAGAGAAAATGATAGAATAGAGAGAAAGGAGAGAGACTTATCACTCGCCCAGCGAGACGAGGTTTTTCAGCAACCTTCTTGTAGCCATGGACGCACATCAGTTAGAAATCGGATTACCAATGTGTCAGATTCAATAGATCTAGAGTTAACACAAATATCTCGCTCAAGTCCACCAGAAAAAGCTCTGACACTGCAAGATGACATTCTGGAACCACCATCTAAACAAATGCGAGTTAATCTCCCTTCCCTTGCTCTCGCTTCCGACCGTACTGGAGTCTCTGATCGGTCTGCTGCAATTATAGCGTCTGCTGTGCTACAAGATTTTGGAATTGTAACGTCAGATGATAAAAGTTTTGTAGTAGATCGTTCTAAGGTTCGACGTGAAAGAACGAAAATGCGATCTGAATTAACTGAAGACGGGGGAACGGAGTCCATTCTTGGTCTCTATTTCGATGGAAGAAGAGATAAAACAATGACAGTGGAAAAGAAAGGGTCTAAGTACTACCGAAAAATACAAATTGAGGAACACTATGTTCTCGTGTCCGAACCGGGCGATATGTATTTTGGTCATGTAACTTGTCAATCAGGGTCAGCGCAAAACATCAAAATTGCCATAATTAATTATTTAAATAGCAAATCCGTTGACGTAAGTTTCTTATCTGTCGTTGGCTGTGATGGAACTGCTGTAAACACGGGGCCCAAAGGAGGTGTCATTCGGCTTTTAGAACATAATCTTAACAGACCGTTGCAATGGTTGGTCTGCCAACTTCACGCAAACGAGTTACCTCTGCGCCATTTAATGCTGCACTTAGATGGCCAAACAGCAGGGCCCCGTTGTTTCTCAGGTCAAATAGGAACTGAACTCCAACGATGCGAAAAACTCCCTACAGTTGAATTTGAAATTATATCTACGGCACTTCCTAGGATAACTAACCAAAATCTCAGTACAGACCAAAAATATCTGCTCGATATAATGACAGCAATTTCGACAGGAATATTCTCTTCCGATTTATCAAATAGGGATCCAGGTCCAGTAAATCATTCTAGATGGATCACAACAGCAAATAAAATCTTACGTTTATACGCAGCTAAGATTAATCCGTGTGAAAATTTGAAAACTCTGGCAACTTTTGTGATGAAAGTATACGGCCGGATGTGGTTCGAAATTAAGTGCAATCCTTTTTGCACAAAAGGAGCAAAACATTTGTGGTCAACCATTAATTATAGCCGTTATCTTAGCGATGACTTAAAAAGGATAATTGATCCCGTAATACAAAAAAATGGATATTTTGGTCATCCCGAAAATATTCTTATAGCTATGCTTGCAGATGAAAGAAAGAATATTAGAGAACTAGGCTTTCGTCGTATTTTAAAAGCAAGATCTCAAAAAATAACTGGCATTCGAAATTTCAAAATACCTCCTTTCAATTTTGAGGCCTCGGATTATACGGAAATCATTGCTTGGCAAAAGTCTCAGGTCACTGAACCACCTTTGACTCGAAATTTATCTGCTAAAAAATTAAGAAGCATTGTTGAATTTGGGTTTGAAATAGAAGACAATATAACTCTATTCCCATGTCATACCCAAGCAGTTGAACGATGCATCAAGCTAGTCACAGAGGCTTCAGGAGCAGTCTGCGGGCATGAGAAACGCGATGGCTTTATAAGAGGCAGGCTTTTATCTCGCAGAAATATGCCATCGTACGAAACAAAGAGAGATTATACGATGTAATTTAAAGATTCGGTTTTTTGTAATATTTAAAAAAACAATCCAAGTATACTTTAATAAAAACATACAAAATCAACTCAATTACTTTTTTCACAAATTTGTTGTAAAAAGCCTTGAAGTTTGTGGCCTTTGTGATATCTCTTTAATCTAGGCCAGAGGAAGCAAATTTGTATTCTTTCATTTTCAGGTTTATTTTATGATGTAACCACTATTTCAGCTTTATTTTCTTTTGTCTAAGGAAATAAACAAAAAATAAAGAAGAGAAGAAAAACTAAAAATTTCTGATTTTTTAAGACCTTCGGGGCACCTCAAAACTTAAATGTAGAAAACCGATCTTTCGCGGTTGTTTTAGTTATATAATAAGGCAACTTTTGACAGCTATTCCATTTCAAAAATCCCCCACCCAAAAAAAAACGTATATTTTCACTCCACCCTACTGTCCAATTCTCGCATTGAAATCTCCTCCGATTATCAGTTTCTCCACTTCCCTCTCTTCTATTAAATGGTCTAGCTCTTGTTTCGTATCCTTCATATCTCTGCTGTACACTGTTATTACTCTCCATTTTTCATTCTGTATCCTGATTCTCCTCTCTTGGATATGTTCCGTTCCTGCGTTCGATTCCTCCTCTTCTATGCCCTTTCTTATACCTGTGATAATTCCACCTATCGCTCTCCCTGTTTTTTTCTCTCTGGTTGCATATTTGCATTTCCATGAAAATTCTTGTGGCAAATTTTCTTTCAATCTTTCCCATTGTTTCTCTTCAATCCACGTTTCTACTAATCCTATTACATCGAGTTCTTTTAAAAAATCCCAAAACTGTTTGTCTTTACTGAGCAATCCTGCTACATTCCAGTATCCTATTTTAAATGTATCTATATCTCTTTGATTTCTTAATCCTTTCCCAGTTCTGTGTACCCCCTCTCCCCGCATATCTGCGTCCGCAGGCACGCGGGGAACGGGTGTTGGTACTGCCTTTTGTCGTGCTTTCGTTGTCTTTGTAAGCTCTGCGATCCTCCAATAATTTAGAGGTTCACAGAACTTTGCCGACTCCAAAAATTTACTTCTTTCAGCCCACCTTCCTCTTTCCAAATAAATGTCTTATCGTTGATTTTGACTTTATTATACCCAACTTTCACCTTTGCCCCTTGATCCCTTTCCGCCTTGGCAATATCTTTAATATTTTTTTGTATCTCCCTTTCTTTCTTCGTCAGGTCATTGTCAATGAACAGCCTCTTCTCTTTCAATGTACTCTTCTTTAGCATTACTGCTCTTTTCTGTTGCCAGCTTTTTAATTTCGCTATCAGCAGCCCTCTTTTCTTTCCCTTTCCTACCCAGTAGGCTTCCTCTATTTCTGCTTCTACCTGCAATTCGTGCCTTAACACATATTCCACCGTATCCTTCGGCGTCTCTTTACACGGTAAATCCTGTCCCCTTAGACAAATATTATTTCTTCTCTCTCTTTTCTCTCTAGCCTCTTCCTTTCTTTCTAGTCCCTCCAGTCTTCCTGTGAGCCCCTCTGTCTGCTCCTTCTTGGCTTCCAGTACTTCTATCCTTCCTCTCATTTCCTTCCTTTCCTTTTCCCATTTCTCATCCCTACTCTTCCACTCGCCCCTCAGATCCTGCATTCACTGCCTCAGATCTCTATTGTCTTTCTTAACTGCCAGCCAGCTTCCATCAATTTGTCTAATTTTACATCCATTTCTTTTCCCTGCTCTGTCTTCTGACTGTCTGGCGTTTCTACAGTTCGTATAACTACCTCGGTTTTCTTCGTTGGAGGCGACCTCCCTACTTTCCTCGCTTTTAAGAATTCTTCCTCTATTTCCTTTTCGGCCCTTAACCTCTCCTGCTCCTCCTCGTCCTCCCGTTTCCTCTTGAATGAATCTAGTATCGAGCTTTCGCTATCCGCTCTTCTTCTTCCCAGCTGTTCTGCCAACGATGGTCTTCCCCTTCTTCTCGTTTCCTTTTGCTCTTCCCCGCCTACGTCTGCTCGGTTCATTAGACTCCCCGCTCTTCTTTACCTACTGCTGTCTCCGCTTTGTCTTCTTGCTTCTTCCACTCCCGTAGATGTCACTTATCTTTGCCACGTATCTTATACTTCGTGCACTCGTTTCGCACCTTCTCTTCTTCACCTTTTATCTCTCCCTTCGACTCTTTATTATCTGTCGATTATACTGTCCACCGGAACCTTGTCTACTCCCCTCGTTTTCCAACCAACCTCGTAATTTTCTGCGCACTTTTGCCACACTTTTCGTCTATTTCTTTCAGCTGCCTACGTACACACGTTATTCTCTCGCGCACGTCACGTGATTCCCCAAGAAACTTTTTGTAATGTAATGTAATTCTTATAATTTCGCATTATACATTTAATCTCCAATTTGCAATTGAACAATACGTATCCTTGCGCTAGATTTATGACTTTGTTCTATCATACGCCGCTTGTAATCAGTCAGAATTTATGTGACGAAAAAATCTCACGAATCACGAATAGATAATAAATTTCTCACGAATGAAACTAACGATAAATGTAAATCTCACGAATATCTCACGAATAAAACTAACGAATACAGATAACCGGGCTACAGAATATGAATATTGATAGCTCTGCTATGAATATATAATATGAATAGTATTTTTTTTATTACTTACATTTTCAGCCATTATTTTGGGTCTCCTCTACTGGCAGTTACAATCGAGAATGGGATTTCTCGCCATGTGCAACGATGAGGCGAGCTCCTCCGCTGCTCTTTTGTTTTTTAAGGAGCCCGCTTTTGGCATAGATACGGACACATTCTGCCGCGGGCTCTTTGAATTGTTGATTTTTAAGCCGGGAATCTAACAAGGGGACGCCACGAATGTGGAAATCGCTTTTGGAACAACAGTATATATGGGGGTCGTAATATTCATGTAGTATGAAAAAAATATACCACTTCGGCTATTTGTCGAATGGGTTAACAATTTTTCCCGTGGAAATATATTTTGTGGATATTACGTATTATATAGTACGTTACATATATTATTATTATTATTATTTATTACTTTACGCAAATTTTAATGTTAAAAATACGGCTATTTTAACGGCTATCCCACTTTACCTGCTCAACAATTGCAGGCGTCGAAAGTTTGGAAATGAAATATTTTCGCAGTACAAGAATATGAAAAAACACCGGTGACAGAGATGATTAGAATAATATGTTATGTTATAAATGCATTTTTAACCTTAGCGACCATAAAATTTGCGTAGAGTAATATGTAACGTATATCATACGTAATATCCACAAAATATATTTCCACGGAAAAAATTGTTAAAAAAAAAGCAGTATAATTATATATGATGAATGTTGTTGAGTTATGGGGGACTTGAACCCCGCCCGCCCTCGTGACAATCTGACGCATTATCATTGTGTACACGGAACCTTCTTGGGGTAAGTTACTATAGATACTATATATATGCATTATTACTACGTACGTTAAAAACTTTAAATTACAATATCTCGAAAACGAAGGTCCATTCGACAAAAAGCCGAAATGGTATTTTTTTTTCATACTACATGAGTATTTAACTGTATATAAGACCCCATAAAAAACTTCAGAAAAGTAAAAAAATTACGCCAAGTACATGAAAAAAGTCGAGGACGGAAAAGAGAATTATCAAATAAATCACAAAAAATTGAAGATAATAATAAATATAATCACAAAAAATTGAAGATAATAATAAATATAATCACAAAAAATTGAAGATAATAATAAATATAATATTAAAAATGATCTAAAGTCATTGCCTATGCAAATTATCTTTGTAAAAAGAAGTGAGATCCCCATAAAAAAACTTCAAAAAAGTAAAAAAATTACGCCAAGTACATGAAATCAAATAAATCACAAAAAAAAAAGAAGATAATAATAATAAATCACAAAAAAAATAGAAGAAAGTATACAATCACAAAAAAGGAAGAAAATATACAAATCACAAAAAGATGATAATAATAATAATAAGAAATCACAACAAAAATAGAAGAAAATATACAAATCAGAAAAAATAGATGATAATAATAATAATAATAATAAATCACAAAAAATAGAAGACAATAATAATAAATCACAACAAAAGTAGAAGAAAATATACACTCACGAAAAAATAGAAGAAAATATACAATCACAATAAAAATAGAAGAAAATGTACAATATAAAAAAATATGTGAAATCAAAATGAGCTGCAAGTACATAAAGGTGCTTTCTAACTGCGCTTAAGATGTCACAACTACATATACACAGCTAAAATGCTGTGTTTGTACATTCTATTACTCATATCGCGGACATTTTAAGTATCCCATTAGAATAAAAGAATCCCATTTAAAAACATTGTCATAAATTAATAGCTTTACAAAATTAATAATATACCAAAATTGCGCCAATTATAACAATGGTTATTTATACAATGAAAAAAATGTATTAAACAATATTAAGCAGATATATTTTTATACAAATAAATATTTTAATACGAATAAATATTGTATTCAAAATACTTGGCGCTGCGAAACCGAAAAAAATGTTAATTGGTTTTGTAATAATTAATAATTTACAATAACTCTCTTACAATCTAAAATACATAACCATATACATATACATATTAGAAACGCAGTGAGATTTATTCTACATATATTTAATTTTAATATCATATGTAGCATATGCACACGCACACATACGCACATTTACGAACGCACGCACAAGAAAAAAAGAATTTATACATATTTATTCAGTTTAGCAACACCAATTCGCAGGGCAGCGCCAAGTATTTTGAATAAAATATTTATTCTTAGTAAAATATTTATTTGTATAAAAATATATCTGCTTAATATTGTTTAATACAATTTTTTCATTGTATAAATAACCATTGTTATAATTAGCGCAATTTTTGTATATTATTAATTTTGTAAAGCTATTAATTTACGACAATGTTTTTAAATGGGATTCTTTTATTCTAATGGGATACTTAAAATGTCCGCGATATGAGTAATAGAATGTACGAACACAGCATTTTAGCTGTGTATATGTAGTTGTGTCATCTTAAGCGCAGTTAGAAAGCACCTTTATGTACTTGCAGCTCATTTTGATTTCACATATTTTTTTATATTGTACATTTTCTTCTATTTTTATTGTGATTGTATATTTTCTTCTATTTTTTCGTGAGTGTATATTTTCTTCTATTTTTGTTGTGATTTATTATTATTGTCTTCTATTTTTTGTGATTTATTATTATTATTATTATTATCATATATTTATTCTGATTTGTATATTTTCTTCTATTTTTGTTGTGATTTCTTCTTATTATTATTATCATCTTTTTGTGATTTGTATATTTTCTTCCTTTTTTGTGATTGTATACTTTCTTCTATGTTTTTTGTGTTAGCTTGACAGGGGCCTTGTTTCTTTCATTCCGCCACTTCACATTCATGACAGAGAAAACTCTCTCAGTAAATGCTGTAGTGGCAGGAACAGATAGAAGATAATAATATTGCGTTACATTTCACGTCAGTGATGGGCAAAAAATTATCTAAAAGTTTTAAGGAAAAATAAGTTTCGGTTATCCTTTATTTGTACTTGTTTTTCTGAAAAATATATATTCATCCTAGTTTATCTGTGAGATTTGTAGCAGGAGATACATTCGTCCGAGATAGTTTATTCGATGCTCGATGTAAGGCGTATCTGTATCGACGCCCCTATAGCGGTGAGATGTTATTCGAGAGGCATTATCCGCAACAGTGTAGCCGAGAGGTTTCAGCTTATCTTTAACCATTATTCGAGAGCCGAAGTCATGTATCTTAACAGTTGTATCCGTCAGGGTTTGGCTACGGAGGTTTATCTGTGAGATTTCAAGTTTCAATACAACAACTTCCTTCTAACCGTTATACGTTATTCGAAGCTCGATGTAGCAAGATAATTTATTCGACGCTTTTATTCGCGACGAGATTTTCAAAGGGGATAAAATCACACGATATCTTTATTCGTAACTTTTATTCGTTGGCTTCGAATAATTGGACATTGTGATCCGACGTTGCCAGATCGTAATACATATGTATAAATGAACGGTTTAAAAACTATGAAGCTACTACAAACGACAATGGTAGAAACTGGCCATTTTTGGATCTGAAGAAATGACTTTAGAAGTTTAGACGATGAAAAATTTTTTGCTTATAATTTTTAACTCAAATAGTAATGATTGAATAACCAAACTGTAAATAGAAAAAATGTGTGTAGTGACGAGCTTTACAATACTATATTTTTTAAAACACAGTTTAACAACATTTAATTTTCCAATCTTTGTTAGCGTTTGGACAATAATTTTTCCCATTTTTCAGAGCTAGTCCCGTTATTGCATCCGACCCCTTAAATATTGGTACAAAGAAACGAAAATTTATGCATATGCAGCATGCGCCTGTTTTCCATTGACAATGAGCCCTTCAATTATACAGGGTGTCCGCGGGACCACTGAAGAGCTGGATATCTCCTAACTTATTATAGATAAAAATAAAAATTTATATGGAATTGCATGGTTCGAGGAGGGAAATTTATTAGCGCAGACGATTTTTTTCGTCGATTATGTTTTTAAAAGATACGATGGTTAAGTTCGGTTTTTTACATGGAACTATTTATTTTTAGAGATCACTTGATAGTGCGTTCCAAGACAAATTCAATAACCCATAATGTATACATCTTATTTCCACTTGTTTTCGAGATATTGCGGTTGCAAATTTACTGATTTTCACTGGAAGAAAACTAGCTGGAATAGCAAGCACCGGGAGTAGTCTTGTTCGCACCATGGGTGGCACGCGTTGGGCAATGCCTGTTGAAACAGATACCTAGTAGGTTATTGAATTTGTCTTGGAACGCACTATCAAGTGATCTCTAAAAAAGAATAGTTCCATTTAAAAAACCGAATTTGACCATCGTATCTTTTAAAATAATAATCGATGAAAAAATTCGTCTGCGCTAATAAATTTGCCCCCTCGAACCAGGCAATTCCATATAAATTCTATTTTATTTCCAATACGTTAGTAGATATCCAACTGTTCACTGTTCACACGGACCCTCTTATGAAAAATAAGAATGGTAAATTGCAGGTAAATCAGTTATAAATATGACCGGTCCTCTTGTAGCGAATAAATTTAATTAATAAGAAAAAACATTCTTTGCGGCAATTAAAAATAATCTACAACTGTAATTTTATGCACATTGTTTTTGGTACAAAAATTTAATTCTACGTAGAGCGGCCCCAAATCCTAACCGACCCACCGAGAATTTTCACAAACTCCCCGATGGCCAGTTCGCCCCTGGCCGTGACTATCCAAGAAGCAAAACCGATAGACACTTCAACACGATGTCATAAATTAGGCCCTTGCAGGAACTGCGTCCCTGAATTCCGAGTACCATGCCTTCCAAGTGTTTTCCGACCGCGACGTAGGGATTGTCCATCCTTTAAATAATGGATATCGGCACTATCGAAGGTTTACAAACGCAGATCAACTAATTCAATTAACTATGTTTATACTTCTCTTCCGACCATAGCGAAAACGAGGGAGGCCCTTGGGAGCCTGTACTACAGGCCCTGTAGTGACAAAATCATTATCAAATATTTAAATATATATTTTGTTATATAATTACATATAATTACAATATTACAAATTAAAATTATCATGTTATTTGACGAGCAAATATTGTTTTAATCACTGTTAACAAGTAAACTGAATTACTTTATTAATATTATTTCGTTATTTTATTAATTCCTTCCTAAGGAAACTTAACTATAAGTAGTTAAATGCATCTATGTATATGCTAGGAGGCACAATTAAACAGTGACTATTTCGTAATTCGTATACAAGTATGGTAAATAAGCGATAAGGCTGGAACAATTATATAGGTACGATGTTCAGAAGCGGTATAACATTTATTTGCATGTTTTTTTTATATCTTTCGTAATTTACGAGTTATAAGCGCATAAGTAAAAGAGGCGACTTGGATAAAAGAGGTAATTTCTCCCTTCAAGGGCGAAAGTAACACGAATCGAATACGGCAAAGTTCGTAGGTTAGTCCTACAAATAATCGAGAGCACGAAAATCGTCGGGTATTGGACTGGAGGGTCACATTTTCCCGTAAGAGATTAACGAAAAAGAAGTTGTGTTGATGAGAAACAAAATCCTGCGAGTTAAAGAATTATGCATTTTGGATTTCCTAACACCTGTAAAAACATAAATATTCATGCTATAAAAATGTTTCGTTGCCAGACAGATCCAAAAATGGAAAGTTTCTACCATTGTCCTTTCTAGCAGCTACAACATTCTCGAGCTTCCTAGTTTTTAAACCGTTCATTTATACATATGTATTACGATCTGGCAACGTCGGATTACAATGTCCAGTTATTCGAAGCCAACGAATAAAAGTTACGAATAAAGATATCATGTGATTTTATCCCCTCTGAAAATCTCGTCACGAATAAAAGCGTCGCAGAAATCATATCGCTAGATCGAGCTTCAAATAACGGATAAATGATACCGGATAAACCTTGCGCGACATCTGGACGTTCGAATAACCCACAAGGTTACGCATGAACTTCTCCAGTAAAATCTGACGAATACACTATGCGACCAAGTTCCGACAGATACGGGCGTCGGATACATTGTGGCGCTGTATTCGACTGTCGAATAACAGTTGGAGGATAAAATCTCCCGCTATATCTGTCTTCGAATAACGAACCAAAGATACAGTAACTTTTATCTTAAATGTATTTTAATAATTTTTTATCTAGATAATGCCCATCTCTGTTTCACGTAATATCATTAATTGTGAAATAAAGTATTTTCGCGTACTTTATTGTTATTCAAAAGTATAGAGTACATTTACTTATAATAACGTAAGATACTTTATTTTAAAGTCGGGTGGCAACCCTACCTCGAAGTGACAGAAAATGTAACCTATACGCTACATGACAATAAATGTTTATTGGCTATTTCGTTCTTTTACGCTACATTTGTGAACTTTGTATGACTTAACATCCTTCCAAAATATTATTATTACGCCGCAACTGTATCTTTATGAAATCTGGTATAGCATGTAGGTTATGTTTTCTGTCACTTCGTCGAGGAGGGGACCGCATAATAATCACGCGCATCCAGCCTGCGCATTTTCATGTACCATTCCAAAAGATGACATAAACAAAAGCTACTACAGGCGTGGCGTATAATAGCTAAATGGTCAAAACATTCAGACACAAAAATTGTATAAAAAATTCAAAGAATGCTAGAGAAACAACGACACATCCCATTAGTTACCCCCTACTTTCGATCTGTGCATGCACTACATTAAGGATAAAATCGCAAAAAAAGGAAACCAAAGCATTAGATTCTGAGGCTGCAGAACTATTCCTCAATTTGTGAAAATTATGATACAGGGACAACTAGCCTATTGTTTATCGGCGCCATCAGTTTGCAAAAGCTTTTCGCAACAATTATGGTTAAATAATTGAAAAAAGAAAAACTAAGTAAACGTAAAATTTGGTAAATTTTCCATCATTAGAACGTGATAATTTGTCCCCATTTTATGGCGCAAATTGCATTCCGATATCTTTTGTAGTTCAAAAGCTATGCGAAAAATGTTCTAATACCGCTGCTGGATCATTGCATACGTAGATAATCGGCGCGGTCGCACTCTTAAAATGGCTTTCGTTTTCTTACCCGTCTGCTACGTCAAATTTAATATTCTTCAGCGAAATCCAAAAGCACCCTCTACTGGCACCTAAAAGACCCTACACTTTCATCATTGGTTCATAGATGGCGGAAGTATCGGCGCATGGTGGTAGTGGACTACGTCCGTGAGGCGGTGTTGTCATTTTACAAGTTCGCGCGCGCGCGGGTTGCAGGATGAAACGATGACCCTGTACTTCACTCCGCAGGCCCATTCACAATGAAACAATCATGCATACATTCACACATACCCCCTTGTTTTATTGTTTTTTATTCCCCAAAATGTTTTGAACATTTTTTAATAGCTTCGCGCTACTCAGAGGTTTTGTCAAACAATCCGCTGTCATTTCAACATTGGTACATGTGATACCTTTATGTTTTCATTTGTCACGGCTTCTCTAATATAATAGCATTTTCTATTTAATAACTTCGACTCAGTTTTAAAACATCCACCATTTGCCAATATCACCGCATTCAAATTATCACACTTTATAAATTTCTTAACTCTATCTCCCAGTCCAATTTCATTCAGCAAATCATTACACCATTTCACTTCTTTCACTCCCTCTAACAACGCTTCAACTTCGCCTTCTGTAGATGACAACGCCACTCTTGCTTGCTTCTTGCTTCTCCAGTGTATTAAGTCCTCATTTCTGTACAGCAAAAATCCAGTGAAGGATTTTGCATCTTGTGTGCTATCCCACGATACATCAGTCTCACATTTAATTTATTTGGCACAATTTTTATGTCCAAACACAAGACGGTAGTTGATGGTCCCCTTTAAATATCTTAATATCCTCTTCAAACCAACCATATGTATCGTTTTTGGTTTTTTGTTAAACTGAGATAAACAACTCACTGCAATTGATATGTCTGGCCTAGCATATACGCTCAGGTACATAAGCCTCCCAACAGTTCTTAAGGGGTTACGCCACCCTGAAAAGTTTTGAAAAATCGATTTTTTTTTTTTGCATTTTCTTATTAGGCGGAGTTTTAAGCATAATTTAAGTCATGGTAGACGCAAAAATTCCCCAAAATACCCGAGTTATAGACTTTAAACGAAGCGCGGTTGTCGATATTTCACAGCAGATAGCGGCCACCGGTTCCGAAGCACGGTTACTTGGGTTTTTCTAATTGTTTTATATGGGGTAATTTGAATACAGGACAGTCCCAACGGGGGCTTATTGTTTCGGGTATGGCTCTGAAGTTTGGAAAAATCCAATCAGTTTTTCGCAAACATCGCCAGAGTACGCATCGTTGAATAGGAAAAGTGAAATTCGTATCAGGCAGTTTAAAATTATGTCGGAACGACTATACCTTGACAAAAAGGGATCGGCAAAAAGCAATCCACGTCCTTTTACTAGTCGCAAAAGGAAACATTACCCGCTAAACCGCTATTTGATGGAAGCTGAGAAAGCCAGCACTAGTGCATCTGCAAAGAAATTACGGAAAAGCGAAGATATTGACATAGAGGTCGACGCAACTTTCGGATATCGAATTCTAAACTATGTCACAGTCTTCGCAGCTATTGGTGGAGCAGTGAAATGTAAAAAGTGTGATGGCAATGTGAACTTCTCTGAGTCATCTATTCGTGGACTTGGTTTCAAAGTCAAGATGTCCTGTGTGTCGTGCGAACCTGTCCATGTAAATTCAAGCCCTCTCATCGATGGAAACGCATATGAGATAAATAGGAGAATTGTTTTTGCGTTTAGATTGCTTGGAATTGGTTTAGCGGGAATTGAAAAATTCTGTGGAATAATGGATCTGCCGAAACCCGTGTTTCATTCATTTTATGATAAGATAGTCCAAAATATTCACTTCGCGGTAAAAAGTGTTTGCAAACTATCCATGAAAAATGCCGTAAATTCCGAGAAAAAGATAAATACTCAAAAGGGAGATTCGGAAGGTCTTACCGTTTCAGGAGATGGAACGTGGAGGAAACGAGGATTTTCTTCTCTTTTCGGTGTATCAACGGTTATTGCAAATTATACGGGCAAAGTTATAGATGCAATAATAAAATCTCGATATTGCAAATCATGTGAATTTTGGGAAAAATTTAACGGCACCGAGGAATATTATGAATGGAAAACACATCATGAGGCTGAATGTTTGGCAAATCACGAAGGATCAGCTGGAAAAATGGAAGTTGATGCCATAATAGAAATATTTGCCAGATCGGAAGAACAATATGGAGTGAAGTACACTAATTATATAGGGGACGGGGACAGTAAGACCTATAAGGGAATCGTCGACTCTGAACCATATGGAGATGTCATTGTAAAAAAAAAAGAATGTATAGGCCATG
Organism: Andrena marginata; assembly: GCA_963932335.1. Taxonomy (NCBI): domain Eukaryota; kingdom Metazoa; phylum Arthropoda; class Insecta; order Hymenoptera; family Andrenidae; genus Andrena; species Andrena marginata. Next base: position 21,610,677 of record OZ010663.1, read on the forward strand.
TACAGAAACGAATGGGCACACAGTTACGCAACGTAAAGAAAGAAAATAAAGGTCTTGGTGGCAGAGGAAAATTAACTGCAAAGCTCATCGACGAGCTAACTGTGTATTATGGGTTAGCCATTAGAAGATTTTCAAATTCGGTCGAAGAAATGAAAAATGCCATTTGGGCTACGTTTTTCCATAAGATATCTACGGATAAGAAACCCCATCACGACAAGTGTCCATCCGGAATAGATTCTTGGTGCACGTGGCAGAAGGCGAAGGCTAATGAAACTTTAGAAAATTATAAACATAAAAGCCCTATACCTATAGATGTTCAAAAGGCAATTCGTCCGGTATATGAAAAACTGAGTACCGATGATTTATTAGGACGCTGCCTGGGAGGGTTCACACAGAATAATAATGAGAGTGTGAACGCTGTCATTTGGTCTATGGCTCCAAAAGTGACATCCAGCGGTGCAACAATCGTCGAAATCGCAACATATATTGCCATAAGTTTATTTAACGACGGCTACGACAATGTATTGTTGATGATGAAAGTTCTGAATTTAATCATTGGACCAAATGCGCATCACGCCTGCAATACCATGGATGCGCACCGCATCGCTGCAGCAAATTTACAAGCACAACAAGCAACGAAAGAGGGCAGAAAACTAAAAAGGGCAGTTCAAAGGGAAGCTGAGGATATTGCTTCTGCTATGGAAGGATTGCTGTATGGGCCAGGAATTGCGGATTGAAGATAACACGAATACTTTTTTAATTATCACATGTAAAAGTTCCACTTTTCTTCTTTTGCGCTTTTCTCGAAACTACATTTTGAAAGATGACCTATCAAATATCTCCAAAACTATTTGTCCGATTGAGTTCAAACTTGGCACGCATATTCTTAATGGTATTATCTACGATGTAGCATATCAGTTTTTCCATCCGATACCCCATTCGTATATAATTAATGGTTCAAATTCGTTTTTTCACGTGAAAAACGTATATTTTTTTTCACTTTGCTCTCATTTGTGCAATAATTTTTTTTTTCTCAAATCCCTATGCTACATCGTAGGTATTTTATTAAGGAACACGAAAATCATCGGGTTTTTGATTTCAGACGAACATGTTCGTTATAATTTGTTAGGTTAGTCACGCGTGTAACGGCGGACGAGCTTCGCGGGAGAACAAATAACTCGGTCATTTTTTAATATTTTTGTACAGTATTTATACAATATATGCACTAATACATGCTCTACACATAAGAAGAAAATAAATAATTTTCAACCTCATAGTATCAGTAAAAAAAAATCGTCTAGTTTAGTGCTGTTTCGAGCGCCTCAGGGTGGCGTAACCCCTTAATATTCCTCTATATTGCATACTCGACTATTTTCATTATTGTCCATCTTCACATTAATGTCCATCGGTGATGTAGCTATGTTGCAGTCTTGCATTCCATATAATTCTAGCAGCTTTTCAATGTAGTCCTTTAGGTGTACTTCAATCTTTCCTTCTTCCTGTTCAACCTGCATTCCTAATATATTTTTTGCTTCTCCCAAATTTTTCATGTCTATTTCTCTTCCTATCTCTTCCATATATTTTTTTTCGTATTCATCTCTGCTTGATATAATAATCATGTCGTCTACATGTATGCCACAATACAAAAAATCCTTTCCTTCTGTTCTGTAAAACAAACATTGGTCTTCTTTGCTCTGTTTCAGCCCAGTTTTTAGTAACACCTTTGTAAGAAATTGATTCCAACATCTTCCTGCTTGCTTCAGCCCATATACACTTTTCTTTAATCTGCATACACAGTCATTACTCTTTTCATACCCCTTTGGTAACTCCATATATATTTCTTCCTCCAAGTCTCCATGCAAGAAGGCCGATTTCACATCATATATTCTTGTCGTTCTGCCCTTTTCAGCGCTTATGCTAAACAACAGTCTAACTGTTTCGATTCGTATTACAGGTGCGCACGTTTCATCATAATCATAACCTGGACGTTGCCCACATCCAATCGCCACCAAACGAGCTTTGTATCTCCTCTTCCTTGTATTCGGGTTTTCTTTGATATTATACACCCATTTGCTGTTTATTACTTTTCTCGCTTTTGGGCGCGCAACCACATCCCATACTTGGTGTTTATTCATTGAATCGATTTCTTGATCCATAGCTTGTTTCCATCTCTCCCAATTTTCTGATTCTTTTGCTTGTCTTATAGTTTTTGGGATCTCTTCGTCGATTATTAACATCGCGCTATGTTTTTCCTTTATTCTCTCTGATCTTCTCAACCCACTTCTCTCTGCTCTTCGTTCTTCTTCTTCCATTTCTTGATTTCTTCGTGCTTGCATCACTTCATTTGTCGTGCCTTCAGGTCGCCCTCTATCTCTGATACGAATTGGCTGTTCCACAATTTCTATCGCCTCCTCTTCATTTTCATTCTCGTTTTCTCCTTCACTTTCCTCAATCAATTCTTCCATATTTGCATCCTTGTAAACGCTGTTGTCTCCCTCAGGATCTTCTCCAGCATCTTCTTCATATGGTTCAAATTCTTCATTCTTCTTTTCATCATCTAGTCCTACAATTACCAGTTCATTAGTTTTATCAGATTGTCTCGTGTCGTCACTCTTTAATAGCTCCATTCCATTCTTAGTTTCGTCAAATTTTACATCACAATCGTTTCGTACTAGTCCCCTTTCAGGTAAGTATACTCTATAAGTACTGTTCTCTCCATAACCTAAAAATATTCCCTTAAAAGTTTTTGGTTCAAATTTATTTTTCAAACCTTCCTTGTTTAGTAAATACGCCACACAACCAAATCTTCTTATGTACTTTACATTCGGCTTTCTTCCATTCCATAATTCATATGGCGTCTTTCCATGTACATTTGGCTTCACCCTATTCTTGATATGTGCAGACGTACACACTGCTTCTGCCCAAAAATCCATGGGCAGACACGAGTCTGACATTATTGACCTCGTTATCTCTATTAGTGACCTGTTACCTCTCTCTGCCACTCCATTACACTGTGGCGTTCTAGCTGGGCTCAATTCATGCTTAATCCCTCTGTTTTCCAACCATTTTTTCAAATCAGCTCCAATGAATTCGCCTGCATTGTCGGAACGAATCGCCTTCAGTCTTTTTCCAGATTGGTTCTCTTTTAGTATTATTAATCTCTTCAGTTTGTCCGCTGCCTCTCCTTTTTCCTTAAACACTTCAACAAAAAACATCCTCGAATAGTCATCAGTTATGGTAAACACATACCTCTTCCCACCTCTTGAGGTTGGATTTATAGGCCCAATTAAGTCCATGTGCCACAATTGCAAAATTCCATCAGTTCTTCTACATTCCAATCTGGCGTGCACCTTTCTACAGGCTTTTCCTTCGCTACAACATTCACATTGGATGTTAGTTCTATCTTGTTCTTTCATGCCGTCTACCAACTCTTCTTTTTTCATGTCGTCTATAGTCCTCTTGTTCACATGTCCCAGTCTTCTATGCCATATATCCTCTTCCACTGCTGCTGTCACCATTTCATGCCTCGGTGTCATTGACTCCACGTAATATGCATTTCCTCTACGCACTGCTGTCATCTGTACCCTTCCTTAATCTTTATATATCTTAGCACCATATTTGTTAAATTTCACATCATACCCATAGTCTGTAAACTTGGCCACAGATAATAAATTTGTGCTTAGATCTGCTACGCATAATACATTTTTTAATCTCACCCCATTTTCTATTGCTTCCTGCTTCATAGGTACCTCTCCAATGCCTCTGGAAATCAGCTTCCTTCCCTCCTTGTCGGCCAATGTTATTTCTCTCTCTTCCTTTTGCAGCTTGTCAAATATCTCCACATCACATGTCATATGGTTTGCTGAGCCAGAGTCCAACAGCCACTCTAATTTCTTAACGTCCATGTCTCTGACACCCTCTTGTACATTTCTTTCAGTTTCATTCGCGCATATTTGTTCACTCGCAGTCCTCACAGCTTCTTCAGTCGTTGTCATCATTGCCTCGCCTCTGCCACGTCCTCGTCCATCTTCTCTCTGTTGATTCGTCCTTTGAAATCCACCTCTCTGTCCTCTTCCTCGATAGGATTTGTAATTTTTTGTCTCCTTACAATCAGTTGATATATGCCCAACTCCTTGGCAGTTGTAACACTTCTTACTTCCATAGAAATCTCTGGATACATGACCCCTTTTTCCACAATTGTAGCAACTTATCTCACCTTTCAATTTTTCTTTTACTCTTCTTACCCCCGCTTGATCTCTTGTAGTCCTATCTTCTTTTCTTTTCTCCTTTCTAACTTCCTCTTGTTTCAGTGCATACCTTACGTCATTGACGGTTGTGTCTCTTTGATTTTCTAGTATCCTCACATTTTGGTCGAATTCCAGTCTCAAACCTCTCAAAATGTACATCTTTAATTCATACTCTTCTATGGGTTTTCCCAATTGTACACATTGGTTCCTTAAAGCCTCAGTTCTATTCACGAATTCGTCCACCTTTTCTTCTTTCTTCATTTGTAGATTCGTCAATTCGCTTAACGCTCTCGCCTTTACTTGTTCAGATTCCGCAGCCATGTTATATTTTATCAAGTTCCACATTCTATCCGCGCTTTTTTCATTACAATATTTCAATACTTGCGCCTTTGTCATTATGTTTATCATGACAGTTCTTGCAGCATGATTATCATCGTCCCAGTCGTCCTAATTTTTTAATTTTTGCGCATAATCCTCTTCTCCCTCCGTAGGCTTTTCTGGTTGTTTTACCCCCATCACTTTCTTCCATTGTTTTTTTGCTCTTAATATTCCCTCTATCTTTTCTTTCCACAGAAAGTATTTTGCGTCATCGAGCTGCTTAACGCTCGTTAGATTCCAACTACACGACATTTTTCTTTGTTCTCGTCACATGCACCACGTGCTTTACCCACTGTTATTTTTTACAGATCTTTTAACTGTGGACTTTCCAACCACGCTCTGCTACCATTTGTGGGAGCGGGAATTATATAGGACAGTGATTGCACAACACTTTACTAATAAGAATTAGGATATAATATACTGTTGAAAATACAAATTACTGAACTCGCCGAGCACGTGTCGCTTTTCTTCTTAACATGACCATAGACTATACTCACGCCCCATCCATACTCTCTCCCACTACATTCACTTCCCATTTTTACCCATAGGTGTCTCATGCATACTTCACTCCGCAGGCCCATTCACAATGAAACAATCATGCATACATTCACAAATATTTCATACGTCAATATACGATAAATGTTTCTTCGAATATACGTGTATAAAGACTACAATTAATTTTGGTCGCAGAAACGAAACACACGCCTTGTGAAAAATGTTAAGAAATATGTGTACTTCTCGAAATAAGTCAAGTTCGCAATGTAAACAAACATGTTTGGAGACGGTCACTGACCGTGGGTCAGTCTCCTCCCTGATATCATCGAAAGTAGTTTGTATTATAACCTGGATTGAATATGGCAAAAAGGCAACACTGAACTGAAACCGTGAAAGAAAGAATAGTTAAAATGTTTAAAGTAAGCCAGAGAAAAGTTAACATTGCAAAAGTGTTTGGGGTGAATCGTTGCGTTATCACGAAGATTATAAAACGATTTCAGGAACACAGAACTATTAAAACGGCGCCACGAACCGGTAGACCGCGAAAAACAAGTAAATTTGTTGTTAAAAGTGATTATAAATTATGTTTCTTAACTTTTGTCACGTATGTTTCTTAACTTTTGTCACAAGGCGTGTGTTTCGATTCTGCGACCAAAATTAATTGTAGTCTTTAGACACGTATATTCGAAAAAACATTTTTTGTATATTGACGTATGAAATGTTATCTCTTTGTGCTAATTTTGGTTCTCTTGTATGTATTTCAGAAGATGAAGAATATACAGTACATCCTAAACGATTATTTTGTTTCTTAACTTTTGTCAGTATGTGTATATGAAAATAGTAATTCTATTACTTACATTGTCTTGCTTCGACATGATGATATTTACTGATCTTTTGAAGACAGGGATACGTTAGTTAGCTTCGCTGATGGAGGGGGAAACACCTACAGGAGGCTCCTGTAAGTATTTCCCCCTCCATAAGCCCGCCGATCCCTGTCTGAAGGCGCGAAGAAGAACCACAGCAAGCTACAGGTGGCCCAGATTCTAGTTAAACATTCAAAACATTCGACAATGCAAGAGCATTGTCAACCATACAATCATAACAGTAAGTATCTTGTGAATATCGATCTATCGATTGAAATTCTTCATTTCGTTTCGCATTAAGGATGTATTGGACGTACAATATCAGACAAAAGTTGAAATACTTGAATAGCTACGTCTTATGCATAGTAAATCTAAATGTACGGAATTCGAACGACAGTTGGAGTCTTATTTTTAATCCTGGGAAGGTATTTTTCACTTTACAAATGCTTTCTCAAGCATTATTTGCTAAACTTTTGGCAGTGAAAATGCCCAGAATTCACAATTTTCTCAAGTTATAATTTATTTCTTTAAAACGGTGTAGAGAAAACAATTGAAACTCGGCAGATATTTTCATCTACCCATATACTGCATGTACAAAAAAATTTAAAACATTGGTACTATTTCTTCAACATTTTTTCAGATGATTTATTCGTCAAGATCGTCTCTTTCCATAAGAGTACGTGTAAAAGCAGTGAAAATTAAAATCGTTATAACTCAGTAACCGTTTAGTGAATTCGTTTAAAATTTTTGTAGCACACCAGGAAGGTTAAAAAGAACAATCTCACGAATTTTCATCAACTTGGAACTATTTTGAAAATAGGTCCAATACATCCTTAAGTAACATTATATATATATAAAATGACAAGAAAACGTATATATATAATATCATATAAAGCGAACTTATAACAAGGCTTTTTACACGGTTTAATTTACAGTTGAAAAAAAATTGAATAAGTTGAAAAAGTTAATATAAACACATATCCGCAAATAATTTATTATTCAATTATAAGATAGCCGCAATTTATTACATCGTAAGCGAAGCTGTACAATGCTTCTCCGTTATATGGGTCTGTAAAGTTGCTGATTGATAAAAAAATGAAGAAATTTTTATTTGCCTTTTAAAAATGCTGTATTAATTTGACATCGGGACACCTCGTATATAAATTTTCACTGCTATTCCAACTTTCATTCCTACCGCTTATAGCGCTGCACTCTTATTTCATGCTTAGCCGTTAACGTTGGTTGCGACACGGAAATGGTAATGGGGTTCTAGAGCCCCAAATTCGGGGGACGCCGAAGACAATAGAGTGAAAGGTCTTTTTCTTTTTTTTTACGTGCAGGAAATCCGGAACGGATACCCCAAACCTCGGGGGAGGCTCGGGGTTATGTTGGGCTCCAACCATCTAAAACCTGCACGGTAACCGCCTAGAGCGGGGGACCTGGCAAGGAAGATGGCCGTTCTTGCGCGAGATCAAACTAGCGATACGTTCGCTAGGCCATCCTCCAAGACCCCGGATCCCCGCGCTCGTTTGCCAGAGTTGACACTTTCCCAACGGGGAGAGAAGCTCCCCGGGAGAATTCCCCGCTATCGCCGGGGTAACGCTGCGGGCCACACGCCAGCGCCACCCTCTTCCAGGGTCGCTGCTAAACAAGGGCGGGTGGTGCCCCCCGGCACCTCCGCCCCACGACCCCGCGACCGATCGCGCACTTCCCGGCGTCGACCCCGTGGGAACGAACCTCTGGGCGAGGGCGGTCGGCTAGCCGTAAGGGCGTCCAAATACCGCAAACCCCGGGGGGCCACAAACCGGTCGGGGACCCGAAGGTCAGAATCCAACCAGCCCCCGGGCGAGCGGCTGGCTATGCCAGAAGGGCAGCCCAACTGCCGAACTCGCCCCACGCGCGATCGATGGCGACTGGGAGCGACACTATTTGGCCGCTCCCGGGAGCCCTCTATAGCAGAGAGACTCCCCATCCGCTCCCCTGCCGCAGCATGCACCCCGCCATAGTGCGGTCACTGCGGCCACCGCGCCCTGTACAGCGGCCCTTCACAGGGCCACTCCCACCCAGACGCACCCCCCCCCCCGGGAGCGATGGAAATGCGCGCCCCCCCCCCCCCAGGAGAGGAGCAAGAGCCGGGCCCACGCGAGGCCCAGGCCAGACACGAGGCGAACGGGGCCGAGGGCAACGGGACTACGCAAACCGCCACAGCTGTCGCGGCAACATCCCCGGGCCCGGGCATCCCGCACGACCAGGAGCCGAACAGGCCACAGGGGGCCTGACCGACAGCAACCGCCCAGAGGTCCGCGGGTCACGGCCACAGGGCCACCCCACGCCCGCGCACACCCCGCCCAGACCTAGCCCGGACCCAACCAAGGAACAAAGTTCCTCACCCAGCGCCCGACGGAGGACATCGCCGCTTTCCCAGAGCCCCCTCACCACGCTCAAGGTGGTCGACCCTGGAGGGGGACAGTGAAAGGTCTATTCCATACCTGGTCTGTGGTCCCAGCTTCCGAAAATTTTTCCTTATTTTCTTACATGTAAGTGTGCTTTATTATTATTATTTAATTAAGCTGTGCACATAATGAAACGAACATAAACGAATATAGGTTATTGTTTCATTACACGTGTATACAGACATTATTATTAATTAAGCTGTACGCATAATGAAACGAACATATTTTCAACGAATAGGTTATTGTTTCATTACGTGTATATCATTACGTGCATACGTATAATGAAACGAATATATTTTTAACGAATAGGTTATTGTTGTTTCATTACACGTGTTAAATAATAGCCTGCGCAGATTTTTGCTAATTTTTTTAAAGAAATGTGTATCTTTTTAGTATCAAGACCCTTGGAAGAACGTTTTATTCTCCGTAGTAGGAGAAACAAAAGTAAAAATATTATATTTGGTAAGTGACCTTTACATTTATTTATAATAATACGTATGATATTAGTGTTTATTACAAATTTCTTGTTTTTTTATAGGGTGGAGTATTCCAAAAATACATAAAGTACACTCGTGCAGCTGCTGTGCGCTTTTCCGAGTAAGCTTTATTGGCTGCATACTTACGCGCCTTATCTTACATCACTCGATAGGCTGCAGTGCGCCGTGTCTCGAGTATAACCCCTTTGAATAAAGTTGGTCATCCGCGAGCGCATAACCGCCACGCTCATATATATATATATTATATATTATTGAATCATAACCAAACCACCTTATATTACATATATTGTTAGAATGTGGATTATTTTTTTATATTAAATCTACTGAGACTCTGATTTACGTGGGGATCAGGAGGATTCAGCAGGAATAGTTTCTTTGTAGCTTGTTCTGATTTTAGAGTACAGAAAGTTATTGTAGGCGCTGGGCGCTCGGAGAAGGGAGACGGCCTATGGTGCGAGTGTGGCCCATAAGGTGGCGTCGTTTAAGTAAGGAGTTCGGGGATGAGGAATCCGGGGAGTCAGCGATAGCCGAGGTGGCTAAGGCAGTACCGCCGAGAGCGCCGCTCTGATAGCACGTGCATACATAACCGCACATTTTCGCTCTCCGCAGATAGTATAAACACCAAAATATTCTGTTATAACCTGTATATATAAGTAGTATTGTGTTGTATTCACCAAACAAACAAGATTATTTATCATTGTCCACTAAAAACGCATTCATCTCAGCTTTTACCATCGTGAGCTGTAGCATGGGTTAGCTCATGGCGAGCTCGTCGCAAGTATGTTCCGTCGAGAATCTACCCTCCAAACCGGGAAAAACCTCACATATTGAGCAATTGGCCGAAGCTTTTATTAGCAATGCTACGACACCGGCATCCACGGACGCAAAGGAGTCTAATAAAGAAAACACACCCAACCAGGAGAATGCACATGTGTTGTTAACCTCCAAATCATCTAACAAGCCAAAAATAATTCACAATGAACTCTGTAGTCAATCTGATGTTCATAAACATCTTTATTATAAACAGCTATTGAACCTCAACAAGGATGGCCTAGTGAACAACAAGAAACTGGCTAAAACTTTAAGCAAAATTATAAAGCCAAAGCTGAACACAAGACCCAAAGTGTCGCCTAACCTATCACGGGCAATGAGGCCCTCTAATACAGGACAAAAATCGAAAACGCCTTTCATCGATACAATCAGTTCGAGCTCCTCCCTCCCTAAATCTATGGAAGTAGAGGTGCCCGAGTCTCCACTAACAATGGCCAAAAATGAAAACGAAGCTAACCTAAGAAGTCAAATTGCCAATCTTCACCAAACAATCATTAAACTCACCAAGGAGTTAGAAGAAGCCCGCAAACCCAGACCTAAACAGGCCACCCAGGAATACCATAGCAAATCTACTCCGGATTTTGAATCTAATAACAGATATGATCTACTTTCCAACACCGACATACCCATCATCGGCAAGCCCTCAACTTCTACCCACCAAGGACCCAGTGGATCCAACGTCAGCCTAAAAAGGCAAAAACATCTGGAGGACTCCTCCCTCAAAAAAAGGAAAAATGTGAATATGTCGCCTCCTCAACACTACAGCAGCACTATTCCAGAGGAAGTGGAAAACCTCGCTTCCAAAGCAAAGGACAGCGTCTCCACAGCAAAGGAGCCTAAACCCCCTCCGATCAATGTCCTAAATTGCACCGCCAAAAGGGTAATTGACCTAATGAAAAGTCCAGGTAATGAACCAAATTTCCACATCAAAAAAGTTAATGCTACAAAATTTCTCCTCTTCACGTCATCAGTTGTAGAATTTAAAAAAGCTTGTTCATTACTAAAAGAGAATAATATCCAATATTTTACATACACCCCAAAAAGTGAGAAATCAATTACGGTGCTTCTCAAAAACCTTGATGGGGAATTTAGCGAGGAAGAAGTACTTCTGGAACTTCAAAATAAAAAAGTCCCCAATGTACAATTCTTAAGTGTTAAAAAATTTCAAACACGTAACTCGATAGCTAACCACAAAGTTTTACCTATTTTCTTAGTCAAATTAGATACCAATAGTAACATAGAAAACTTAAAAATGATAAATACAGTGTTATATTCTATAATAAGTTGGGATAAAATTATAAAAAAAGACCAGATGCAATGCAAACGTTGTCAACGTATTGGGCATGCGGCCTCCAACTCCAATCTTGAGTTCAGGTGTGTTAAATGCTCTAACAGCCATAACCCTGGTGAATGTAAATTACCACCAATAGATGAAAGGCAAGATAATAATTCTGATTTAGCGCCTTATTGCGTGATTTGCAAAAACTACGGTCACCCAGCCTCCTTCAAAGGATGTCAGAAGAGAATTAAACACAATTCAAAAAATGAAAAGAGTCCAACAATTTAATAATTTTACTGTCCCAGGCAAATCGTTTAGCACAGCGGCAAAGGCTTCTAGTAACAGAATTAACAACCCTCCTCACAATCTCGATCATCACTTAACCTCCATCTCGCACTTGAACGGAAGTAACTTAAATCACCCCCAAAGCCAAGCGACTGAAGGTATAGGAGTTTCCCTTCTAAGTTCATTTAGCCACCAACTCAACATGATTTCCGAGCAGGTTATTGCAAATGCACAACAAATAAAATCCATTCTGGAAATATTAGACATTAGCTAGCCACAGAATTCTCCACCAACCACCTGAAAACCAAATTGGCTCTGCAAAAGTTGAAAATAATTGCAATCAACGTGAACTCCATAATTACAAATGAGAGAAGAGCCACGCTAGCTGATTTCCTTGTAACTCACTCACCTGACCTGGTTTTCCTGAGCGAAATCAAGACGAATCCAAAACACAGACTCGGCTTTAAGGACTTTAACTTGGTCAGAACAGACAGGCCCAATTCTAAACAGGGTGGGGGAACTGCCATACTTATCCGAAAAAATATTAAGTTCAACAAGATATCTCTCAATAAGGAGCACCCAAATGCTATACTAGAGTATACCATTCTCGAAACCACTTTCGTTGACAACAATAAGCTTTACTTTATATCAGCCTACGCTCCACGCAGCTGTAGGAAATCAATCATCCACGAGCTAGATCACCTATTTAGGGAACTAAAACTATACAATCCTAATAACTATTATCTCCTCGCAGGTGATCTCAACGCCAAGCACGCTTCGTGGGGCAATAAATGCGCTAACGTGAGAGGAAATTACCTTTCCCAATGGCTCTCCACTAACGAAATTGAATACAGAGTAGTTCTCAGGGGATCCGCAGAGCCGTCATTTCTTAAAAGCGGAGCTTTCATCGACCTCTGCATAGCAGACAATAGAATTTCATTTCGCAACCTCATAAATAGGAAAATAGAATGCACGGACTATGACAGTGACCACAAGGCCATTCAGATGTCCATTACTATCGACCGATTCCCACTTCTAGACTTCATAAAGGCTGAATACCCCCCTAGGAGGAATTTTAACAAGGCTGACTGGGATGGCTTCTCTAATTTCCTCACTTCTAATACAGTCATACAAATTCCCAATAATAGAAATCTTACCATCCAAGAAATTGATACTCACCTTGATTCAATAAATCAAAACATTAACCAGGCCATTGATCACGCAGTGCCAGAGTTTAGCTCCAACAGCAACCTCACAGACAAGTTTATAAACCCCACCATCATAAAACTTCGCAAACACAAAAGCTTCTTAATGACGCTAATCAATAACTTGTCCAAAAAAAAAGATAATTCGGAAACCATTAAGAATTTAATCAAATCCTTTAAGAAGTCATTAAAAGAAACCCGACATAAAATCAAGTTAGCGTTCCAGGTGTCCGTGAACAATTTTTGGAGACAACAAATAGTAAAAATTTCCATCAAAGATAATAAAAATCTTTTCCCAAGCATCAACAAATTTTACCGTCAAAAAGATCAAAACTCTCTAGATACACTAAAAATACCTATTACTGCATTAAGCCTTCTTCAAGAAGCTAATGTCGACACTTCAACTCTGTTAACCGACTCCGACTCAAGCTTTATAATCGACGATCCTATAGTTAAACTGAACGTTATAGGAGCACACTTCCAATCTGTTCACACAAAAAATGCAGCACTCGGTAAAATCGGTCTTAATAATATCATAAAATCTAAAATCGACTCCTTCAAAGCAGAAATAGAAGCTGGCTCCTTAAATAATAAAACAGTATGCTCCTTTTCCGAGAATAACAAAGCGGATAACCCAAACTCGGACGAAACACCTCCAAATTTTTTTACGGACACTTTTCAGCTATCTATGATCCTCCGGAAGCTTAACAACAAGAAATCAGCAAGTTTTGACAAAATTCCAAACATATGTCTAAAGAAACTCCCACCGCACTACATTCTACTTTTGACAATATTATTTAATAACTGCCTTAACCTCGCCTACTTCCCACTTAAATGGAAAACAGCTAAGGTCATCACAATAAAAAAAAAGGGCAAGAAGAGCTGTGACCCAGCTAGTTACCGTCCCATAAGCTTGCTACCCAACTTAAGCAAGATCTTTGAAAAAATTATCAACTTTGCACTGCGTGATCATTGTGAGGAGCTCAACATTATTCCCGATCACCAATTCGGCTTCAAACAAGGTCACTCTACGATACACGCATTGTCCAAGTTCACGGCGGACATATGCTGGTTCAGAAACGCAGGCGATTGCGTCGGAGCGTGCTTGGTAGATCTTGAAAAGGCATTCGACACTGTTTGGCTCGACGGCCTTTTTTTCAAACTTTTGGAGAAAAAATTCCCTAACCACTTAATTAAAATACTCTGGAACTCCCTCCATAATAAGCAGTTCTATGTAGCTGATGGTGATCTAGTTTCTTCGAGGGCTTTCTCAATAGAAAACGGCCTTCAACAAGGTACAGTAAACTCCCCCATCCTGTTCAACATTTTCATGTCAGATTTACTTTACTTATTTGATTTGAACAGCAACAAAAATAGCCACGCACTTGCTTTTGCAGACGACCTGTTAATTTACATCAATAACAAATACCCGTCGATTATACAAAAACAACTACAAAATCTCTTCAACAAGATATCTGATTATTTTCACACCTGGAAACTTAGTATAAACGAAGATAAGTGTGAGACAATTCTATTCCGTCCTTATATCTCTAAGACATCGGATGCGAATTCGGACGTCAGAACCTTTACAAGTAAATTTGCTTTAAAATCTACCAAAGATCCAAGCATAAATATACCTCACAACAGTACAGTTAGATACTTAGGAGTTCACCTTGATTTCAAAGTCAATTACAACTCACATGTTAATATTCAACTACAAAAAGCAAACAAGGCCTTCCAAGCCAATAAAAGATTATTTTACTCCAGAGACCTTCATAGATCTGTCAAGATCCTGTGCTACAAGCTCTTGATAAGACCAATTTTGACGTACGGCTGTCAAATATGGTTTAACCTAAGCGCCGGTGTTATGGAGAAACTGAGGTTATTTGAGAGAAAATGTATACGGGCCTGCTTGGGTAAATACAGGTCTCCGGAATCAAATTTTACTAAATATATTAGCAATGTTAAGCTATATAATGAAGCCCAAATTGTTAGAATCGACCTATTCATCCTTAAACTAATTAGGGACCACTGGGCTAATATACATTCGGTTTACAATAACTCCCTAATCACTCACTCAGTTTACCCTAATCCTGAGTATTTCAATAAGGCGATGCTATCGGGTTATGTTCCCCCTCAAGCTTTTCCTTACCTGGACTCGTTAGGATTAATCCAAAATAACAATTTGCTCCCAATCATTTACCATAAAAACAGAAATGCTACGAACAAAACGCTGACATACAGCCCCCTTGTCAGAACTAGCGACCCTGACCTAAGATTTGTTAACAAACTCTCCAAATGGGACAGAGATATCAACCACATGAAAAATGTGGATAAATATTGGTGGCTTAAATAAATAAATTAATTGAGTAGCTTAACCACCATTTTGTTTGCGAATTCAACAGATTTAATTGTAATACATGATCTTCTCTCTCCGTTACTAGATCCGTTCACCTTCCGTTAGTAATGTATATAACTATATACTATTTAATTTAAGGGAATGAATGATATGTATATAGGTTTGAATGGTAGTTTGAATGACCTCTGTATATAGTGTGTGTATGCTGGCATGTATGTGTTTTCATGTATTAGCGATGTAATTGTTTGCTTGCTCTAAAAGGTGATAGCTGGCGTCATGCCGCATGCAATATTAGTACCTGATATTCATAAGCACCGTCCAATGTGCGGCTGTGACCGCTCACCCCCTGTAATATACTAATCCCTCAACTCCAAAAGCGATCATATTAGTATAGTTTTTTAATACCTTTTCTATACTCGCATATCTACATTTAGTAACTTTAAGTGCAATTTCTAATAAAAAATAATAAAAACCTAAATACATAGCACAACCAAAATAGCACTAATGTTAAAGTGCCTTAAATAATCAGTACAAAGTGTCTAAGCGTACCTAGAAATAGGTCTATAGTCCATAAGTGTTTTAATTCCTCGAATTCCTTTATACGTTAAGGTATTGTTAACCGCTCATTGTTAAAACCCTTGGTATCAATAAACGTATACTTCTTTAAAAAAAAAAAAAAAAGGTGGCTAAGGCGGCTGGCCAGCGCGCTACGGTTCGAGAGATCGCGGGTTCGAATCCCGTTGAGGCGACTTCCCTTTTCCCTTTTTCCGGCTCATACATTATCTTAATTTAATGTAACGTAAGAAATGAAATTTGTACAAAAAATAAATAAATTCTCCTTTCATACAATGATTATTTATAATAGGAACCTTTGTTTTATATTCTTATATTAGTGATAGTCCTCTATCTGTTTCTACGATGGAATCTTTAAATCCTTTTAATCTACTCTCTATCTTTTAAACCTATCGGTGAGCTCACCTCTTATCTTTACGACGGTTGCAGACCAAAGAGACCGATACCTTTCCGTCACTTATCTAAGTCTCCTAGTGCTCGCTCTATATTTATTCTTATGAACTAAGGATACGGCGCGCTGTTTAATTTACTCTGTACAAGTGTAGCACTGAGCAGAATTATCTCTAAGAGTTCTATTTTCAACATATATAAATAAAAATATTATACATATATTATGGAATCATAACCAAACTACCTTTTATTATATATATAAATAAAAGTATAATTCGTCATGTCTGTAATGAATCGTAGAATTAATATCTCACCGCTCAGTGTTAATAACATTCAAATTATCAGTAAAGGGGAATGGTTAAAAGATGATCATATCGAATATTTTCACAAATTATTAGAAGCTAACTCTAATTATAAACCACGCGAGACGTGGAGAATTCAATTGCCTGGTACAATTCAACCAGTTCCTGAAAATCAGGATCACATACAGATTTTACACCAAAGTGAAGATTTTAAAACCAGTGCAGGGAGACACTGGGTTTGTAGCTTCTATAAACATGATGAAAGAAGAGGTTATATTTATGATTCTTTTAATTCCTCAAAGTTGCATAGTCATCATAAAATTTTTCTGCAGGAGTTATACCCTTTTTTGAACAAACATGACGGTACAATTAACGAAAAATTTATTGAATTTCCACGTGTACAAGCTCAACCTAATACTCGGGATTGCGGAGTTTTTGCGATTGCATTTGCTGTCTCGTTATTATTCAAAATATTACCAGACAAGGTAACGTACAGTCATGCGTTGATGCGTCAACATTTGATCCAAATGTTTCAATCTAATCGTGTAGAACATTTTCCATGCATTCAGGATCAACAATTATCACGTTGTATATATGAATATGAATCTGCAGTTGGTAATAGAATTAATAAAAATCTCTCTTGTGGAAATTATCCTCCATTTAAAATCGGTCAAAGTGTTATTACTAATGAAAACAATGACGAAATATCCCCAGTTCAAAATGTACCACTTAGTGACAAAGAAGTCACTATAAATACAAAAAATATAATTCAGACAGATCCACCATTTGTTTCGAAGTCAAAAATCACCAATGTATGCGTACCATGTAATAGGACAGAATACAAATCTAATTATTATAAAAGGTATAAAGAGGAAATTAGTTAAAAAGAAACGCTGTTTATAAAGCAAAGAAAGAGGAGTGGAATATGAAAAAAGGCAAAGATTGTAAAAAAGGGGAGAAAGACAAAAAACTTTCTAATTATGAATATTATATCGCACACAAAGAAGGTATATTAGAAAATTAAAAAAAATGCAGTATGGCGCAAATAAAGAAGTGATATGCGGAAAGCGAAAAAAATTTTATCAGCTAAATAAAGAAGTTGTTACGAGCCGGGGCTGCGGCAACGCGAGAGGCCGGCGAGGAGGGTATTTCCCAAGGAATACGGTTTATGAGGTTGTTAGTTAGGGGCGCGGACGAACCTGATGCGAAATCAGGGAGCCGCTAGGATTATTGACGGCGAGGACGAACCTGATGCGAAATCAGGGAGCCTCTAGGAATGGAGTCACACGCGGACGAACCTGATGCGAAATCAGGGAGCCGCAGGAAGGTGAAACGTCGTGAACGAACCCGATGCGAAATCGGGGAGTCACTAGGATGAAGTTCACAGACGAACCTGGTGCGAAACCAGGGAGCTGTTAGGAGGTTGGATTATTCACAGACGAACCTGGTGCGAAACCAGGGAGCTGTTCGGAAGTTGGTAGATTTACAGACGAACCTGATGCGAAATCAGGGAGCTGTAGGATACGGACGAACCTGATGCGAAATCAGGGAGCCGTAGGAGGGTGAGGTTTCGTGGACGAACCCGATGCGAAATCGGGGAGCCACTGGGTTGGAGAAGATTCCTTGTTGTGGATGAAAGGTTGCGAACGAACCTGATGCGAAATCAGGGAGTCGGGGGAAATGTTAGTAATGCCTCGTAACTCTTAATTAATATTTGATACAACTCGAGCGGTAAAGTTGTATCAGTGGGTGAGTGCTACTAATATTATAAGGATCGCTGGGTAAGAGATGGGTTTAACGAATCTACTCGATTTACACGTGAACACCATTCGTATATTCAATAATTAGTTATTGTACAAATGTAAGTGTCGCGATTAAATAATAAATAAAAGTGTGTAGGTTACCACTAGTTGCACGGTGTTGACGCACTGGCGATGCGGGGCGTACGAGTGGCTATTTCAAAGTGCCAAATAGGATATAAACCGGACTCGCGGATCCTATGAGGTTAACTATGATTCTGACTGGAACTTTAGCCCGATCTTACCAACTCTGTACGAGCGTGACACGACGTGACTCTACGCGTGACTCTATAGCTTTTAACCAACGAGGGATGAAACCAAAGGGTTTATATAGTCCCAAAAATGAGTGGGGATGCATTAGGAATTTCCATATAAGGAAATCCTTCGGGGTCGTCGTCGTGTCACTCCCATTCCCATGGTCGTGATCCAGATGGTCGAGATCATGACCCCCTTAGTGGTATGTGATAAACAAAAAGGCTTTTAGGGCGTTTTCCCTTCGCAGACGCGAGCTCGAAAAATGGTTGACAGCGGCGTATGGGAAAATTCCACATACGTAACAAAGTTATGTCCAAAAATCGGAAGGTATATTATCATGAAATACGTAAAGGAGATGATTATAATAAAGTAGCAAAACGTCGTGCTGCTCTGTAAATAATAAAAAAGTTTCGTTATATTGCTGTAACAAATAACAATATAGCAACCAAAAATAACAAAGAATCTTGTATTAGAAAACTTTCAAAAATTATTAGCATGCCGTCCGGAGAAGCAAGTAGATTGGAAGCTGAACGTATAATAAAATGGTGTTTTCATATTAGGCAAAAGTACATTTTGAAAATGACGAAACTGTTGAAAGATTGTAAAGAAAAACTGGAAGTTTCCTTAACGCGCGCAGCAGAATGTTTAGAAGTTGATGACAGGATTAATGCTTTGTGTGGACAATCCAGACATACATCTTCTTCAGAATCATATTTTGCGGAAAGTTCGTAACATACTTTCAGCGGTTCTGAATCAATCATAATGAATTCGGAAGGGAAAGCTATAAACGTTCTACCTGTATTGCAATCGAAGAAGGCGAAAAAACATGGCATTTTAGTTATCTTTGTAAAACAAAAGATGTTGAAATTCTGAATAATTTACAGGATTTCTTCAAACGATTGTTAGAATGCTCATTAAAAAAGGTACATAAGTTGAACGACCATATCAGTAGCTGTTCGAATAAAGTGCCTGTTGAAAAAGTTGGTCATTCTCATGGTTGTTACATAAACCCTAAACTATGTAAGTCCAATTTTTTAGCCATTGAGATTTTGGCACCTCACTTTCCGGATTTACGACATTTGAAGAGAATGATATACAAAATAGCGAGCATTTATAAAGACCAATTACATAATTTAGACAAAGCTTTAAACGATAATGACCTTGAAACACTTGAACGAATAACACTGCAAGCTCGGAAAGAAGCTAAAGCTTTACAAAAAAATAATACTGACATAAGCCTGAACGAAGAAGAGATTATATCTCGATATTATTTAGCATTTAGAGCTTTCACAAAGCGGTCTATGGACACACCACGCATTCCGTGTGTTTCCTGCGAGAAACTCTGTTTTAAAAGAGAGGTTCTTAAGTTGGATATTTCTAAAAGAACATATAAGGGAAATGTAATGCAAACATTGTTAAATCATATTGGATACAAAGTTGGTGACATGCATTTTATTTGCCGATATTGTCACGATACAATTCGCAACGATTCCATACCACCAAAATGTATTTTAAACAGAGACCAGAAATAACAGTTATTTTTTTAATTTTTTAGTAAAAAATCATTGAGAAAAAGTTAATTTTTATTCAAATGGAAGTCAGTCTTCATTAAATACTGCATAAATTTTCCAAAAATGAAGTGATTAAAAAATATTAAGACTTATCTGTTTTGGTTACTGATAACCATTATTGTCGACGGAAATATTTTTTGGTCACCAATAACCGTTATTGTCGACGGAAATATTTTTTGGTCACGAATAACTGTTATTGACGACGGAAATTGTTTTCGGTTACGAATGACCATTATCGATGACCAGAATTTTTTTTGGTTACGAATAACTATTATCTTTAACGAGAATTTTTATTGGTTACGGTATAACCAATATATTTTGCGGGATTTTTTTTTTGGTTACGGCATAACCAATATATTTTGCGGGAATTTTTTTTTGGTTACGGTATAACCAATATATATTGCGGAAATTTTTTTTTGGTTACAGTATAACCAATATATCTTTCGAGAATTTTTTTTGGTTACGGTATTACCAATATGAATTTCGGGATTTTTTTCGGTTACGGTATAACTATTGAACTATAGAATATCTGGAATGCGAACTGTGGGTATTATGAGCCGTGGTGCGCTGTTGAAAAGAGATAGTTGCTCTGCGTGGGATGCTGTTTCACTCTTATACACACGTCTATATCTGCCTGTACTCAAATTTACTACAGGATGGTGTATAATACAGGATAGAGACCCATTCAATGACACTATTTCTCTCGGCCTGGCCAATCCAGGTTTTTCCGTACCGTGTTTGCATTCCAGAAATTTTATAGTTCAATGAGTATAACCAAAATCGCTTGCTGGATTTCTGTTTTGGTTCCCGGTAACCAATATCGATTGAGTGAATTCTGTTTTGGTTATCGGTAACCAATATCGGTTGCGGAATTCTGTTTTGGTTACCAGTAACCAATATCGATGGCGGAACGTTTATTTTGGTCACTCTAGGCCATCATCAATTTTTTTTAAATATTATTACGAATAATTTGTATTTATGAACGATGTACAATGAATTATAGAATTGATTTGTTTTAATCAATAAAAACACATACGTAATAATGATATATTTTATTAACTAGGACCTAAAATCGGTGTTAAGCTTTACAAATAATAATTTGTGCAAATTCTGTTCTGATAAATTGCACCGCCGATCGTCCAGCATCAATTTCAGCGCCGAGAAGGCTCTTTCAACGCTAACTTGTGTAGCCGGAACAGCATGGCAAATTGTTGCCAGTTTCGATACATACGGCATTATATATTTTTTGTCTTGCCAATAAGCCATGATCTTTACCTCTACATCTACACGCTTTTCCTTATAACTATCAATTTCAGCATACATTTTGGCAAGTTCTGTGGAATTTGCAGCTTCTGTGTCGTCATCGGACGACGAATGAACTTCCATCTCATTAATTGTTTTTTGTAGCAACGACACAGAAGTGCCGCTTGTACTTGGTATCGCATCATTTTCTTTACAAGTGGCCTCCGCTATTTTGCCAATTGCTCTATCACACTAAGGATTGCATAAATTAATAAGAAAATTACATTATCTATTTCAAGAATTAAATGACAGCTATGATATACATAATAGATACCTGTTTTAACGAAAGCATTTGTGCAGCGATTATCTTTAGATGCTTTTTAGCCTTTGCCTTCTGGTGTGCTGGCAATAGACGTTTAAGCCGAGGGTCTAAAAAAATTGCGGCATTAATCGCGTCATTCTTTAAAAGCTGTGATTCTCTTGCTTCTATATGATCCAGAATCAGTCCAGCTGCATTTGAGGTCAGAGTTTTTAATTTCAATTTCAAGTTTAACCATAGTTTATAAAAATCACCAAAAAATAACTGCCTTTTTTGTAGCTTTAATGTAGCTTCATTCAATGGAGTGAGTACTTTCGCCAGATCTTCGATTGTATTCCACTCCTCTTTCGATAAAGCTACCGGATGTTTTAAATTTTCCTGACAAAATTCTTTATGCTCTAGGAGCCGCTGTAGCATGTCGTATGTCGAATTCCAGCGTGTCGGCACATCCATCCGCGGCTTTTTTAAACCTAAATGTTCTAACGAGTATCTGCAAAAATAATATATTATGAATAAATTAGAGTACCGTGCGCAATAGTAGGAGAAGCTACAATAATGTACCTAAATGTAGGAGTTCTTAATGTCTTCACTACTTCGCGAACACGGTCTAGACCTGCGATCTTATTTTCGGTAAAAAAATCTCTTATCGCGAGTTGCAGGGTATGTGCCGCGCACTTTACTGATATAGTATTTTGTTTCGAACAAAATTTTTCTGCCAACGTTTCCACGCTTTGCTCGTGATTTGTTGTCTCTAAAAACTGCTCGTCTTTTTCCAGTTCACTTAAACTTTCAGAAGAAAATAGTTCTACCGCTTTCACCATATTCCGCCCGTTATCCGTAGTGATCGTGTAAATTTGATTGTGTTTAACATCGAATTCTTTTAAAACATTTTCGATCTCTTGTTTTAAATAATCGGCTGTGTGTCTTGCGTGTAGCTCTATCATTGCTAACGTGTATATTTTAATTTCGGCGTTGTGGATCATTTGAATGTTTATTCCAAGTATGGCTCGATCATGGCACGTTGCTGTATCTATTTTTAGTGAAATCAATCGTCCCTTACACGACCTTTTGATCACGTTTCTCAAAAAGTCATATTTCTCACTGACATAGCCCATTATATTGTTCGAACTGATCACCGGGATATTCAAACCTTTGAATATTTGCTCCGTAAGTAGTTTAAATGCCTTGGAATCAAATAATGCAAATGGCTGTGATTCTTGAGTAACAATATCAACGCAGGCATTTGTCACTTCTTCTGCGGAAAATATAACAGGAAATGATTTTTTCTTGTCGCGAATATTTTCTTCTTTCAGTTCTTCGTCAAACTTTTCCCTTTCTTCTATATATATATCTAAATTATGCTTAACCATATGCCTTTTCAAATTCGTGAGATGCGATCCATCTAATTTAAATTCACATGCTTTGCATGTACTCTTATTTTTGTCGTTATCAAGCCGAAAAAATTCGCGTACGAAGATATTTCTTTTTCGACCCATGATACTAACAAGGACATAAAATTGAAAATAAACTAATAGCAATGATAAAGTAAAAATAAACTAATATACTAATAATACCTTGATAATTTTTTATAGTTTCAATTTATTCTTAAACGCCCTGGAAGCAACATTTTAT
Organism: Andrena marginata; assembly: GCA_963932335.1. Classification (NCBI taxonomy): domain Eukaryota; kingdom Metazoa; phylum Arthropoda; class Insecta; order Hymenoptera; family Andrenidae; genus Andrena; species Andrena marginata. The sequence continues at coordinate 21,633,652 of OZ010663.1, forward strand.
TGTCATTCCAGTTATTTACTCAAACTGAAATAACCGTAGATACATTGTTAGGAATTGGCTGACGAGCTCTAAACGTCAGCTAATAAAACGGACGCTCACGGTCATTGAAGGCGCGCATTTCAAATCAACTAAGATGATATGATTCGGATTGAATAGATTAATAAGAAAATTACATTTCTTTATTTTGGTCACTCTAAGCCATCATCAATTTTTTAAAATATTATTACGAATACATATCTGTTTGAACGTTTGAACGAAAAAACATTTGTGCCGCGATTTTTTTTAAATGATTCTCGCCGAGGACTGACACCGTTGCAATCGTCAGCACATATCGCCACCTGTGTAATTTTACAAAGTATTCTCAAATCATCAATACCCATACCTTCCCCCTCGCAGGCTTTCAGATTATTTGTCCATTTAAAACGTAGATAATATGAGTACATTTTCATTATATTGCGTTTTAAAATAATTGTAAGTTTATTTATCGACACCGATACCTTTCCTCTCACAAGCTTTCACATAATTTATCAATTTAAAACTCTGACAATATAAATACACATTCATTGTTTTATGTTTATAAATAATTCTTATTCATCGACACCTTGACCTTGGCCACGCCAAGTATTTGACTTCCAGGCCGCGGACATCTAGGCAAATATCTAGATGTTACATTTTATCTTCATATTATTTAAAATGTCCGCGATATGAGTAACGGAATGTATGAATACAGTATTTTAGCTGTGTATATGTAGTTGTGTCATCTTAAGCGCAGTTGGAAAGCACCTTTATGTACTTGCAGCTCATTTTGATTTCATATATTTTTTTATATTGTATATTTTCTTCTATTTTTTTTATGTGATTTATTCGTATTAAAATATTTATTAGTATAAAATATATCTGCTTGATATTATTTAATACATTTTTTCATTGTACTATTGTGATTTTTTCTTTGTATAAATAGTCATTGTAATAATTGGCGCAATTGTTGTATATCATTATTTTTGTACAGTCTAGAACATTATTTTTGTAGAGTATAGAACATTATTAAATTTATATTAATTTACGACATTGTTTTTAAATAGGATTCTTTTTGAAGAGATTATAAACTTGGCGCTCTTTTTTGTACCTTTTTGTAAAAAGGTAATTTTGTGGGGATTTCACACGTTTTGTAGTGTTTACTGTTATTAATTTACGACAATTTTTTAAATGGGATTCTTTTTATGGGATTGTACATCGGTTCACTACCATGCTTATTTATTATCATTTTTTTGTAAGCATAAAATATAAAGATTTTTAGCGCCTTTGGGCCATTGCCTTTTTTTAATTTGCACGTCATCAGCTTCAATCCAACTACTAGTCATTCCTTCTTCTTTACATATACTGGTGTAATGGCCATCCCCAATACATGAACCACAATGAAATATAGCATTCATAACTTTATATGATTGTCCAGCTATTACTACTTTGGTTGTGGGAATAGTACATATATTAAATTTCCGTATTGCTACACTGCATTATCTTCTGCTTTGATTATCTGTAAATATATAAAGCCACATTTTAATTATATACAACTTAACATAGAACTTACTATTTATAGAAATAGAGTGGCCTTTTGCTCTAATGAGTGTAGAGACTAAATGATGTGTCCAAAAGAGGTGAGAGCGTATGGTAGAAAGTCTTGTTGCAGGAAATTTAAATGCTAATGGTAATGATTCAGCGAAAATGAACGAGGAGATCCAATAGTTTTCACGCACACTTTATTGGTGTTGGAATGAAACTAATTTAGTATGTTTATTGGTGAATTGAAATAATGGGAATCTAAAAAATTAATGAATTAATGAATAGCGTGACCACTACTTTGGATTTTATTAATTAAAGTATTACGAATGTCTTTCACAAAAGATTGAAAAGCATTAACGTAGATGTGTTTTCAGTGTACTTTCTTCACTAATGTGACTTGCTTTACATTGCAAGTAGTCCACCATAATCTATTTTCTTAATAATTCTTAATGCTATGTCTTTAGACAAATTTTGTCGATTTACCTTATTTGACAAAGTTCCAGAAACTTGTGCGAAACAAGATACTCTGTCTATCTATCTAATCTTCTCCGGACAACCTCCACGCCTGTGCATTCCCTTCATTTCTATCCATCCAAGCCTGTGCGTCCCCTTCAATTCTATCCAAGCCTGTGCGTCCCTTTCATTTTTATCCAGGTCCTCTGCGTCTCCTTCATTTCTAAATATAATATATATAAGCTTTACATAAAATCTCTAAATTGCTGGTATAAAAATATCTGGCAATTTAAATGCAATGCAATTTGTTACAATTTATATTATTTTGTACATGCATGGTATTATTATTTTATACATGCATGGTACAAATTTCCAGAAACGTATGCGAAAGAAGATGGTTCTCTGTCGAACCTTCTCCGGACAACTTCCAAGTCTACGACTCTACATACTAACTCGATTTAAAAAATTTTGGCGACTTACCTTCTTAATTAAGACAATAATTCGGTCTTCTAATTAATGTAAAAACTCGTGACATTTCAAATTCGGACAATTTACTTTATTTGACACTAAGCACATGGTAGGTTATCTCTGACTATGTAGCTGTCAGATTATTTGTTACGCGATTGGCCGAAACCCGCATCCAATGAACGACGTGCCTGAGGGACATTTCCTCACCCTTTCATAATCCCCTCTTGCCAAGAAGTGTAGGACGACGACGATGACGAGGACGATGCTGAATTTTAATAACATAAAATTCAGCAAATTGCAACTTTATATCGAAATATCTCAGCTCATAAGGCCCGTAGGAACAAAACGAAGACACTTTTCTTATGTAAATCAAACCCAAGCTATCCATTAAGACCATTCAAAACCTAATCGGATCAGCCGTTATTGAGATTCGGAAATCTCAGGGGTCTTGATAGCGAGTCGTGGCGTAATACAGCGTGTCCCAGAATTGATGTACATCCCGGAACATGCAATATCCTGATGGAAAAAGACATCGAAAAGTCCTTAACCGTTTTGGGATCCGGGGTTTCGTTTTCGAGATATTAAGAAAAAACCCCGACCAATCAGAGCGCGAGCCTTCCGCTGGAGCTCCCGCGCTAGCGTGGCCGCGCGCCGGGCCGCGCTGCGACTACGAACAAGCAGGCGCGGCATGCATCAAAGGAAATTGCGTAGAATGGCAAATGAAAAAGACTTAACAAAAAAATCTAACCTTTTGCCATGGTTTGTTTGCCATTTAAAGCGAATAATGAGTAAAGGATAAATGGATGAAAATCATGTGTAACGTAAAAGGACGAATACACAGTTGTTTTTTTAGAAGATTGGAAAATAATAATTATTTGGAGTGAGAGGATAAAGAACATGTAAATTTCCTTTTTTAATAACGTACAAACGAAAAGGTAATGCAACAGGGAACGAGTGAAAAGTGATCGTAGTTCGTCATTGTGATAAAAATCCGTAGTTCAATAACGGCCAACACTGTTGTTGATAATGAATAAGTGCGTTTAAAAACTGCGAAGAAAAATTTACATACGGAAATTTGGAGAGTTATCACCGGAAATAAGCCATAGCCTGCGTTAAATTTAAAAAATATTAGTCGCCAATAATGTAATTAAAACTCACCCTTTCGGAAATTCACCTGCAGCTTGAAAACCTGTGTCACTAGGTCACCGAACAGATCCTGGTCGTCGACAGACGCACCGAGTGCACAGCTGTTCTAAGGTACACGACACCATGCAAAGTTAAGGGTCGCAACGTCAAGTGCGTCCGGATTAATGCACCGAATTCACTGCACTGCACGCCTACTAACACTGATCACTTAATTTATTTTTCATACAACGCGTTGTTCTTACGTTATAAAAATTGGTGGAAATGAATTTTTACTTGGCGTTTGGAGCCGTGAGTATTCCCGCGCAAATTGTCACGCTGCAGCACTTGCGTCCCCATTGTTCGGGGGGTACACCGAGAACATCGCGTAATACTCTTGAGCAGAGAACATTTCTGCGACGTGATTGCTTACTGACTGACAAGATTTTTTCCAAGCGACTTCTTCTACCCCCAAATAGATTCTCTCGTTCCATTATGAGTTGACCCCCACCAGGCCAAGAGGCTTCAGGTAAAAAGAAACACACGTGTTTCGCAGAAGTGCAACGAACGGGCTATCGCGCTCTTTTACAAAAGTCCGCGTTCCGTCCTTTTACTGCCAATGTACCCATTGCTTCGAGGTAGGCAGCAGACACCACGTGTTTCGGTTCGAAAGGGTCCGAAGAGAAGAGAAACAGAAAGTCTTCGAGTTGCTATAAAGAAGAAAATCCTGTTTCCTGTTTCCCTTTTCCGATACCCTGAGTTCACGTCTGCTACGAGGCGGAACCAATTAAGCCATAAATTACCCAAAACTGTAGGAAACCGTTGTCTACCGTCGACTAGCGGGACAATACGGTCATAAACCGCGACCCTAGCGAAATGCTCTGGCCGATCAGCCTGATTAATTTTTGGAAACTAGCAATTTAAAAGTATTATTTAACATCAACACGGCTCGCGAAGAGACACAGGAAGAAAGAGAGCATGTAGTTCGCTGACTGCGCGTTGTCCCGCCTGCTTCGTCCTACCTTCAAATTAAAGACGGATCCCTTATCTCTCGAGTATAAACACGCGCTCGAATTTCAAAACAAAAGCACGCGTCGACGTATTCCGTGCGAGAGACGACGGGCTTCAAGTCCGATTGGCCCTACATCCCTCCCAAACGGCCACTGTTCTGAAGAGGCCCTCTTCACAGCAATATCTCCTCCCCAAGGCCCACCTTCTCTCGCACAGAATACGTCGACGCGTGCTTTAGTTTTGAAATTCGAGCGCGTGTTTAGACACGAGAGATAAGCAGGCCCGATTGGTTAGTTTGGGACCAATCGAACTTCAAGCCTACCTTCTCTCGCACCGAATACGTCGACGCGTGCTTTAGTTTTGAAATTCGAGCGCGTGTTTAGACAAGAGAGATAAGCAGGCCCGATTGGTTAGTTCGGGACCAATCGAACTTTAAGCCTACCTTCTCTCGCACGGAATACGTCATCGCGTATTGTCCCTGAATTGAGGGACAATCCGGGGCATGCATTATCCTGATGCCGGAAGACATCGAAAAGTCCTTTACCGTTTCACTTCAAAGTCGCGATTATAAAAATCCGAAAAAGTATTACCACATTCGCTGATATGTTTTTTGTAAATTAAGCTTATTTCTAGAGTAACGCAGCTGATATTAACGTCGCAGTAAGCTCTTGAAGACAATGGGGCGCCCCGTCTCAGGTAAAGCAACCGCACGCGATTACAGTCAGCTGACCGTACCGCTACGACCCCAGGTCTTCAGTCAGGTCAAAAAACAATTCGACAGAAGGATTGCACGTATTCCGTGCGAGAGAAGGTAGGCTTAAAGTTCGATGGGTCCCGAACTAACCAATCGGGCCTGCTTATCTCTCTTGTCTAAACACGCGCTCGAATTTCAAAACTAAAGCACGCGTCGACGTATTCGGCGCGATTGACTGTGGGCTTGAAGTCCCATTGGCCACGAACTAACCAATCGGGCCTGCTTATCTCTCTTGTCTAAACACGCGCTCGAATTTCAAAACACAAGCACGCGTCGACGTATTCGGTGCGAGAGAAGGTAGGCTTGAAGTTCGATTGGTCCCAAACTCACCAATCGGGCCTGCTTATCTCTCGTGTCTAAACACGCGCTCGAATTTCAAAACTAAAGCACGCGTCGACGTATTCTGTGCGAGAGAAGGTGGGCCTTGGGGAGGAGATATTGCTGTGAAGAGGGCCTCTTCAGAACAGTGGCCGTTTGGGAGGGATGTAGGGCCAATCGGACTTCAAGCCCATCGTCTCTCGCACGGAATACGTCGACGCGTGCTTTTGTTTTGAAATTCGAGCGCGTGTTTATACTCGAGAGATAAGGGATCCGTCTTTAATTTGAAGGTAGGACGAAGCAGGCGGGACAACGCGCAGTCAGCGAACTACATGCTCTCTTTCTTCCTGTGTCTCTTCGCGAGCCGTGTTGATGTTAAATAATACTTTTAAATTGCTAGTTTCCAAAAATTAATCAGGCTGATCGGCCAGAGCATTTCGCTAGGGTCGCGGTTTATGACCGTATTGTCCCGCTAGTCGACGGTAGACAACGGTTTCCTACAGTTTTGGGTAATTTATGGCTTAATTGGTTCCGCCTCGTAGCAGACGTGAACTCAGGGTATCGGAAAAGGGAAACAGGAAACAGGATTTTCTTCTTTATAGCAACTCGAAGACTTTCTGTTTCTCTTCTCTTCGGACCCTTTCGAACCGAAACACGTGGTGTCTGCTGCCTACCTCGAAGCAATGGGTACATTGGCAGTAAAAGGACGGAACGCGGACTTTTGTAAAAGAGCGCGATAGCCCGTTCGTTGCACTTCTGCGAAACACGTGTGTTTCTTTTTACCTGAAGCCTCTTGGCCTGGTGGGGGTCAACTCATAATGGAACGAGAGAATCTATTTGGGGGTAGAAGAAGTCGCTTGGAAAAAATCTTGTCAGTCAGTAAGCAATCACGTCGCAGAAATGTTCTCTGCTCAAGAGTATTACGCGATGTTCTCGGTGTACCCCCCGAACAATGGGGACGCAAGTGCTGCAGCGTGACAATTTGCGCGGGAATACTCACGGCTCCAAACGCCAAGTAAAAATTCATTTCCACCAATTTTTATAACGTAAGAACAACGCGTTGTATGAAAAATAAATTAAGTGATCAGTGTTAGTAGGCGTGCAGTGCAGTGAATTCGGTGCATTAATCCGGACGCACTTGACGTTGCGACCCTTAACTTTGCATGGTGTCGTGTACCTTAGAACAGCTGTGCACTCGGTGCGTCTGTCGACGACCAGGATCTGTTCGGTGACCTAGTGACACAGGTTTTCAAGCTGCAGGTGAATTTCCGAAAGGGTGAGTTTTAATTACATTATTGGCGACTAATATTTTTTAAATTTAACGCAGGCTATGGCTTATTTCCGGTGATAACTCTCCAAATTTCCGTATGTAAATTTTTCTTCGCAGTTTTTAAACGCACTTATTCATTATCAACAACAGTGTTGGCCGTTATTGAACTACGGATTTTTATCACAATGACGAACTACGATCACTTTTCACTCGTTCCCTGTTGCATTACCTTTTCGTTTGTACGTTATTAAAAAAGGAAATTTACATGTTCTTTATCCTCTCACTCCAAATAATTATTATTTTCCAATCTTCTAAAAAAACAACTGTGTATTCGTCCTTTTACGTTACACATGATTTTCATCCATTTATCCTTTACTCATTATTCACTTTAAATGGCAAACAAACCATGGCAAAAGGTTAGATTTTTTTGTTAAGTCTTTTTCATTTGCCATTCTACGCAATTTCCTTTGATGCATGCCGCGCCTGCTTGTTCGTAGTCGCAGCGCGGCCCGGCGCGCGGCCACGCTAGCGCGGGAGCTCCAGCGGAAGGCTCGCGCTCTGATTGGTCGGGGTTTTTTCTTAATATCTCGAAAACGAAACCCCGGATCCCAAAACGGTTAAGGACTTTTCGATGTCTTTTTCCATCAGGATATTGCATGTTCCGGGATGTACATCAATTCTGGGACACGCTGTATAGACACTCGGTGTCTCGCGCTGCGCATATATCTATATATACTTGGCGCGAGACACTACCGTGTCTCTTGATTGGTAATACCGTAACTAAAAAAAATTCTCGATAGATATATTGGTTATACCGTAACCAAAAAAAAATTTCCGCAATATATATTGGTTATACCGTAACCAAAAAAAAATTCCCGCAAAATATATTGGTTATGCCGTAACAAAAAAAAAATTCCCGCAAAATATATTGGTTATACCGTAACCAATAAAAATTCTCGTTAAAGATAATAGTTATTCGTAACCAAAAAAAAATTCTGGTCATCGATAATGGTCATTCGTAACCGAAAACAATTTCCGTCGTCAATAACAGTTATTAGTGACCAAAAAATATTTCCGTCGACAATAACGGTTATTGGTGACCAAAAAATATTTCCGTCGACAATAATGGTTATCAGCAACCAAAATCATTTAAAGAAACATATTAATTATTATGCCATAACATTTAAAATTTAGGTTATAACAGTTATGGTCTCTGGTTTTTATTAATAGTAGGTATATACATTTAATGCACATGAGTGATTACAATGACAAAATAATATAAGTGGCACCTATAAATCAGAAGAAAAACGCAGTGGTACTAGTCAGAGAAGTGGTGATTCTACATGCAAAAATAAGTTAATTTTATCAAGAACGAAGAGCGATATCAAAAACTTTTTACTTTATTTTCGACTCATTTTTTTGCAGAATCACCATATTCCCGCTTGTGTGAGTTCTGAAAACAAGTACAATATTAGGATAAAATTAAGTGGATGAACGTCGGGAGGTATATACTTTCAGTTATACTGAAGTAAAATGCGCACTGAAAAGTGCTGTTTGGTATGTACGTTTTAAGACAGTGGCGCTGAAAAGAGCCGATTGTTGTTCATTGTGAACGTTGAGAGGTAGTTCCCGTCAAAATCAAATAAATAAGCACTGAAAAGTACCGTTTGTTGTCTTCGCCACAGTAAAAGGAGACACACCTCTCCTTTTAATAGGCATATTTCTGAAAAATGAAATATTTACTGCAGTTAAGGTTTGTTTTCACGTGACACTAAAGCGTGACTGTAACTAACATGACACTAAATGTCATGACTTTTACTGTCACGTGAAAACAGACCTTCAGTTTAGGTCATCAGTTTCTTCTTCCTGTTGCTGTTCGGTCCAGAAACTGCGGGGCCTTCGATGTTCCTGGGATGATGAGGGCTTCGTGCGTGGGCCACGCTTTCTACCGCGTACCCTCTCCTTTGCCGCCTTCAGTTCCGCTTGCATCCGCAGGTGGAAGTCGGATCGAGTTGGCTTGTCGAATTTACGATTCCGACACACACTGTCTGAAAAACAAATGTGTGCAAAGTACGTTAGGATCAATAGAACATACAGTGTGGTATATTAGAGGCCAGGTAAATAGCAACATTACCGACACAGCAAGCCGCTAGATATACGCCGCGCTATAAGAGCAGAGATCCGTGAGCAACGGGCACGGACGCACGTATCGACTAACCATTATACCATATATTATAGTGAGCAATATTAAAGCAATCATTAAACATATCAGAAACCGTGTCTCCGTTAATAATAACTCTATGTCTTCGCAATACACCACACTGGCGACGAGGATAATGGACGTTATTTCACTTCATAAAATAAAGATATAGAGTGTACGCGAGTGAGCACGTGTTTAGTATCGAACAGTGAAACAGTGGAAATATACAGTATTCGATATTAACAATTTCGGTACATGGTTAGAAAAAGTCATTATTTAAACATACGGTATCAGGAAAACGTAAATGGAAGAGCAAGCTGAAAAAGTTTTAGTAGGCTGGATTTACAATTTACGCAGAGACGAAGTGTTAAAAGAGTTAAGTGACCGAAGCATTACGTTTGACGAAAGCTGCAACTTAAACGAATTAAGAAAATTATTAGCAAATGTTGTAAAAACAAGTGCAAATACGAAAATTGAGAAAGCAAAAGTAAGCGGGGCAAACGCAACACAATCGACAAGTAGTAACACGGACGAAAAACCAAGCGCTTTTCAAGGTAACAACACAAACAGAGACGCGCAAAGTCAAGGTGAATCTAGCGACGAAGTAAGCACCGAAGATTCCAACATGGGTTCCGATACTCCGAAACTAGAATTTTGCCTAGAGAAAGACGATTGGGAAATTTTCAAAGAGAGATTAGAAGTTTATTTCGAAGCTAAAGGTACTCAAGACGCAAAAAAAGCAGCCACGATGTTAACAAAATTCAACGAGGATGCGTTCAAGTTAATACGAAATTTATGCGCACCAAGGAAGCCGTTAGAGAAAACATACGACGAATTAAAAAACATCATGTCCGAGCATTTGAATCCAAAACCATCGGAAGTCATGGAAAGATGCAAATTTAACCAAGCAAAACAAGAACAAACCGAATCAATCGCTGATTTTGCAGCTAAATTAAAAAAGTTGGCGTTACATTGTAATTTCCCCGACCTCAAGACGGTCTTGAGAGATCAATTCGTCTGTGGCATAAGGGACCACGAAACAAGAGTAGAGTTATTTAAAACAGCTACGTTAACTTTTGATGCGGCTTTCAAAGAGGCAACGGCAAGAGAAAGCGCACTTAAAAATGCAGACGGATCGGTTCAAACTTTACAGAAAAACTCTAATCAACAAGACGTCCATGCCTTTAAACCACCGAAACAAGACAAGAGGCATACATCGCAACGAAGCACGCGTACACGCAACGACGTTCCGGCGAGGCAGCAAACCGCGGTAACGGAGAGTCAACGTTGTTATTGTTGTGGCAAGCCAAACCATCGAGCGTCGGAGTGCCGGCATCGTTACCGCAGCTGTAACTACTGTAAAAGACGAGGACATTTGGAACAAGTATGTCGTGACAAAAGCGCTTCGTCACCACAGGTAAAATTTATTGAAGCTGAAGGCAAACAATTGAATGATTCCTCATCAGACACAGACGCGAGCGATATATATCAAAATCAAAAATTTTATCCCTTAGAAATTATAGAGGTAAGCGACAAAATAAATAATAATACACATTTAAACATGAACTTGAATTATATAAGTACGGTAAAAGCAGATCCTATGTTCATTGACGTAATGATAAATAAGAAAATGCTGAAAATGGAAATCGATACGGGTACGTACGCGACTGTTTTGTCAAACCAAACTAAAGAAATGTATTTTAAAGATTTAAAGATTAAAGAAACTAATCATTGTTTACGTGGACACGACAATAAAGTATTGCGCCCGATAGGGTTACTAGAAAATATCGACGTAACGTTAAATAATAAAACGATGAAAGTAAGTTGCTTTATATTACCGGGCGCAGGACCGTCGCTTATAGGACGACAGTGGCTAGCAGAATTCGGTTATTGGCCTTTAAAAATAAATCTTCTCGAGGATAAATTACAAAATTTAAATGTAGTAACCATTAAAGATCAGTTAACTAAAGAATTTAATGAATTATTTAGTAAAACGCCAGGAATGTTTAATAAAGGTAGTTTGAAAATTCATCTTAAAGAAAATGCAAAACCTGTCGCCCTAAAAGCTAGGCACGTTCCATACGCAATGATACATTTAATCGAAGAAGAAATTCGAAGATTGATAAAACTGGGACACTTAGTACCAGTAAAAGTAAGCGAATGGTCTACGCCTATCGTGCCCGTAATAAAAGGTAATGGCAAAATACGCGTATGCGGAGATTTTAAACTCACCTTAAACCCGCAAATTATTATGAGTAAAAATCCATTACCAAAAATCGAAGATGCTTTCGCGGAGTTGCAAGGGGGACAAAAATTTACCGAATTAGATTTAACGCGCGCATTTATGCAAATCCCCGTAGATGAAAAAAACCAAGATTGTTTAACAATTGTAACGCATTTAGGGTTATTTAAATATACAAAAATGACGGAAGGCGTATGTACAAATCCGAGCGATTTTCAGGCTATAATTGAAAACTGTATTAGTGGCGTAAAAAAATCAATAGCGTACTTAGACAACATTTACGTTACCGGCTTTACTGATGAGAAACACTTAGATAATTTAAGAAAAGTGTGTGAACGTTTGGAAAACTACGGGTTGCGTGTGAACGAAGATAAATGTAAAATAATGCAAGAAAAAATTGAACTATTAGGATTTGTAATTGATAAGCACGGATTACACAAAGCGAAATCGAAAGTAAAACCTATGGTCGAGGCACCGAGACCAGAAAACAGTAAACAATTACTTTCTTTTTTAGGTCTAGTAAATTTTTACGCACGATTCTTGAAACATCGTTCGGAAAATTTGAAGTCTCTATATGACTGCGCAAATGGAAAAGATTTTGCGTGGACTCCTGAATGTGAAAAATCTTTTAAATGGGTAAAAAGCGAGCTTATCTCACCTCGCGTTCTCGCACATTACGATCAAAAAGAAGAATTAGTTTTAGCATGCGACGCATCGTCTTATGGTTTATCTGCCATTTTATCGCACAGATATAAAGACGGATCGGAAAGGCCAATTGACTATGCCTCCAAAAAAATTCCAAAAAAAGAAATGCATCGAGCAATTATCGGCAAAGAGGCCAGCGCGATTGTTTTCGGGTTCAAACGTTTTTACGACTACGTTTTTGGCAAAGAAATAATTTTGCGGACAGACCACAAGCCGTTGCAATTTATTTTCGGAACGAACTCAGGAATTCCATTAACGGCAGCTAGCAGATTGCAACGATGGGCATATTATTTATCAGGTTTTAAATATAAAATCGAGCATGTGAAATCCGAGAATAATGGCAATTGCGACGCATTATCTAGATTACCAATCGAAGACGACTTAGATATTTTTGATACAGACTTCACGCCGATAAATTATATTGATGATAGTCTAAATATATTAAACAGCACAGAAATCGCTAAAGAATCAAACAAATGCGAGGTTTTAAAAAATATAATTAAATATACAGTCTTCGGTTGGCCACAATTCGAACAATTAAACAATGAAGAAAAACAATATTATTCGAAAAGAATAGATTTTGCAGTAGAAAAAAATTGTTTATTTTGGAACAACCGAATTGTCGTACGCAAATCATTGCATTCCGCTGTATTAAAAGAATTGCACATTTCTCACATGGGAATGGAAAAAATAAAAATGCTAGCCCGATCTTACGTATGGTGGCCGGGAATAGATCACGACATCGAGCAACTTGTAAAATCGTGCACAATTTGTCTCGAAGAAAGGAAAAAACCGCCAAATGCGCCATTAACCCCCTGGCCTTGGCCGGACAAGGCATGGAACCGTATTCACGCTGATTTTTTGGGACCATTTAAAGGACATATGTTTCTAGTAATCGTGGATGCACATTCTAAGTGGCCAGAAGTAATAAATTTTCAAAACAATACAAAAGCCGATAGATTGATAATAAAACTCAAGGAAATTTTTGCACGTTTCGGTTTACCGAAACACATGGTCACAGATAATGGTACCCAATTTTCCAGCGACGCATTTCATAATTTTTTAACAAAGTTAGGTATTAAACATACGTTTTCACCCCCATATCATCCTGCGACAAATGGCGCAGCCGAGAATTTTGTCGGAAATTTCAAAGACAAAATAAAAAAAATTTTAAGGGGAGGAAAGTCGCTAGACGACGCGATAAATATATTTTTATTTGATTATCGCACCATTGCGCATAGCACAACGGGCAGAAGCCCAGCATCGCTAATGTATAAGCGCGAACTGCGCACACGATTCGATGTATTGCGGCCCAGCGTCGAAAACACTGTGTATGATAAACAGCACGCTCAGATGGTTTGTAAAAACGGTTCGCGTCGAGTATCATTTAAAGAAGGGGATATCGTAATGACAGATAACTATGGGTTAGGTGATAAAAAACTAAAAGGTACGATTATTAAAAAAACATCCCCTTCTACATTTAACGTAGAAGTAGATTCAGGCAAGATAGTTAAGCGTTATACCGATCAAATAATTAACGTAGATTTAGACGAACCAAAGTTGCGTCGATCAGAGCGATTGAAACAAAAATGATATAAAGCAAACTCTTAAGAGCGGAAGGAGTTGTGGTATATTAGAGGCCAGGTAAATACCAACATTACCGACACAGCAAGCCGCTAGATATACGCCGCGCTATAAGAGCAGAGATCCGTGAGCAACGGGCACGGACGCACGTATCGACTAACCATTATACCATATATTATAGTGAGCAATATTAAAGCAATCATTAAACATATCAGAAACCGTGTCTCCGTTAATAATAACTCTATGTCTTCGCAATACACCACATACAGTAATAGTAACAATAATTTTACGTAAAAAGATGAAAAGTGCTTATTGCATCGTACCAAAAATCGCCATCGCGATACGAGTGTCGTAAAATGATCTTAGTCCTTCGCGGCCAAACCAGGTGAATGACAATGTTAAGTCGTCCGGCAGTGCTTCCTTGAAGCAGCACTTGACCGCTCCCTTCAAATCGAATCCGCCCACGTATTCGAAATACTTTACCTAAACAAAGCGAGTAAAGATTGATGTAAGTATATATTATATATAAAAGTAAACAAAAGAATAATTTCGTTTTCACTTACGACTTTGGAATAGGTGTCGTCATCGATGTCCTGAAAGCATTCGACCTCCTGCACTGAGGACAAGGGGGGGACTGCTGGCTTCGTGGGTCGGCCAGTTTTATGTGTGGTCTCGACAGATTTCTGAATACTCATCAAGAGAGTATTCATTCTTCTGCAAACAGAACGGATGGAGACGTAACGTATTAATAAACACGATACACGCGATACTTACGTTAGCTCTGCCTCGATCCGATTGCGTCCCGTGAGATCTTCCATGCTCCTGCGAACATTAACATTTATAAGAAAATATCCTTACAGTAATATTTTTATAGCAAAAAAAAAGCAAAATGTAAATTTACCCATTATCAGGGTGTTGTGTTGGCGCTGTATTATGCTGCAACGGCTCACCGTCGATCACAGTGGCGCGTGCAGACGATATCCCTGGATCTGTGTATCCTTCGAGGGCAGGAACATTGGCCGCATCCGTATCCTGAAACATAACATTCTGGTTAAGAGTAGGAACACCCTTCGATGTTGTTGGATCGTGTTCCTGCAGGACTGTCGCCAGATCCTGGATGTCCTGCTCAATTGGTGGTCTCTGCGCGGTCGGCGTCCTTCGCCGTTTCGGAATATCCTCCTCCGAAGACGTCGTTTGGTATCGTGTGGGTTTCACGACCACACATTTTCCTCGTTTCTCCATGCCAGGCTGTAAGTAAAAAAAGTACATATTACGATACTTAGCAAAGGCGTGTTAGATGTGTTTTCCATTTTACATGCAATATTTTATGCACCAACTATTCTCACCTTTTCCATATTATATTTTTATGTATCTTAATTGTACGAAACCTCAAGACGAACCTATTTAACGTACTATTCAATAATTCGAGTGTAACGCGACAAAGGCTTCAACAGTAGAAAACGTGAAAAAATGACCCATCACCATAGATTAACAAGGATACGTGTAAATATGGTTTTACTTGTTAAGAGCAATACAAAAGAAGAAAATGTAAATATTATAGCACGTCACTCACCAGAAAATAGTTGTAACTTATCAAAAAGAAGAGACGAAGCTAGAAAGTGAACATTTTTTTTTACACCCACTAAAACCACCATGGTGACCACCTGGCGCGAGAGGCTTACACAAGGAAGAGAGACTGGCAGCGAGATACTTCTAACGAAAATAAATATTGAAGAATGTAAACACTACGGCTTCTCGCTGTGTGAAATAACGGCAACGGCATAGATACGGGTTTCTAAGGGGATGGGGTCGGCGTTGTTGTCAATGGGGGTACTACCGTGAAAAGGAATTCTATAACATTTACCGCGAACCTGATCGGGGGAGATTTATAAAATTTCGGTGCTCAATGTGGCGCATTGATATTCGCCAAGAGCGGAAGACTTCATGGCGATATCATAAAAATCTTCGACCTTTAGAAATTCTTTAATACCTAAACGATAACAGTTATTGGAGTCCACGCTAATATTGAAAATTACGCAGATCGAGCCGTCGACTGAGATGCAACAATTATCGCGTACATTTATGCCCAGAGATATGCTATTGAACTCTATCTTACGGTATTGAGAACAATTGGGGTCGCTCCAAAGCGGTCTAGATACGCTAATAGAAAAATCGACATTACAATGAATATTTGTGCCATGAAGTTGTCTCTCCTGCATCCTATTGAAATATTGTTGGAGAGGAAGACTTGGCTTTCGCAGATAATTTTTAAAAATGGACATGCTGTTTTCATATGGAAAAGCAGAACACGAATATAAATTACCAAGACGTCTGACATCGTTGGTTAGGTGAAGAAGACCATGGACATTATAACTATTAAAAGTTGGGCCATAAAGTTCTTCGTTACGAAGAACAAATTTCTCCAGAGCTGACTCTGCGAATTTCAAGTGTGTGCTCGATGGAGATTCTGAAACCAAAACCCGTATGGCCGCATGTAAGAATAAGAAATGATTGTATGGGGTTTTCTTCAGTACCCCATTCAGTATAACTGGCCCTGTATACAGAAGTAACTGACGAAATTCGGTCGCCTTATATTTAGAGCATAGTTCAATATCTCTGGGACGTCTTGCAAAGTCTGGGGGGCAATATCTGCTAACGCTATTCAGTCTCGCAGACAGTATAGAAATTTTCACACGGTCCAATTTTGAGAAAGGTGGATACTCTCCAAGTACCCACGCAGACAAGAGTTTCTTTACTACGCCTAAGCATACAAGATACATATACTCAAAAGGAACTTGCGAAAACATTCCCATCGGTAGCGATGACAATGGGTTCGCACCTTCCTTGTGATGCTTTGCGCCTGACCGTTCAATATATTCCTCATCGGTTCGAGGAGAATGTTTTATCCCATGGTAAGCGTAATGCCTACCGATCAGGGTACCAGAAACTGTACATTTGGAACAGGGACGGAAAAACATATGCCCATAATGATTTAATACAAATGCTCGAGCTGGTGCGTCAGCTATGAAACACCTCAGTCGTACGGGCAACTTACTGCAATTAAAATGTATGCCTCCGTTGGACATGATGGCAAGTCTTCCGCTCTTGGCGAATATCAATGCGCCACATTGAGCACCGAAATTTTATAAATCTCCCCCGATCAGGTTCGCGGTAAATGTTATAGAATTCCTTTTCACGGTAGTACCCCCATTGACAACAACGCCGACCCCATCCCCTTAGAAACCCGTATCTATGCCGTTGCCGTTATTTCACACAGCGAGAAGCCGTAGTGTTTACATTCTTCAATATTTATTTTCGTTAGAAGTATCTCGCTGCCAGTCTCTCTTCCTTGTGTAAGCCTCTCGCGCCAGGTGGTCACCATGGTGGTTTTAGTGGGTGTAAAAAAAAATGTTCACTTTCTAGCTTCGTCTCTTCTTTTTGATAAGTTACAACTATTTTCTGGTGAGTGACGTGCTATAATATTTACATTTTCTTCTTTTGTATTGCTCTTAACAAGTAAAACCATATTTACACGTATCCTTGTTAATCTATGGTGATGGGTCATTTTTTCACGTTTTCTACTGTTGAAGCCTTTGTCGCGTTACACTCGAATTATTGAATAGTACGTTAAATAGGTTCGTCTTGAGGTTTCGTACAATTAAGATACATAAAAATATAATATGGAAAAGGTGAGAATAGTTGGTGCATAAAATATTGCATGTAAAATGGAAAACACATCTAACACGCCTTTGCTAAGTATCGTAATATGTACTTTTTTTACTTACAGCCTGGCATGGAGAAACGAGGAAAATGTGTGGTCGTGAAACCCACACGATACCAAACGACGTCTTCGGAGGAGGATATTCCGAAACGGCGAAGGACGCCGACCGCGCAGAGACCACCAATTGAGCAGGACATCCAGGATCTGGCGACAGTCCTGCAGGAACACGATCCAACAACATCGAAGGGTGTTCCTACTCTTAACCAGAATGTTATGTTTCAGGATACGGATGCGGCCAATGTTCCTGCCCTCGAAGGATACACAGATCCAGGGATATCGTCTGCACGCGCCACTGTGATCGACGGTGAGCCGTTGCAGCATAATACAGCGCCAACACAACACCCTGATAATGGGTAAATTTACATTTTGCTTTTTTTTGCTATAAAAATATTACTGTAAGGATATTTTCTTATAAATGTTAATGTTCGCAGGAGCATGGAAGATCTCACGGGACGCAATCGGATCGAGGCAGAGCTAACGTAAGTATCGCGTGTATCGTGTTTATTAATACGTTACGTCTCCATCCGTTCTGTTTGCAGAAGAATGAATACTCTCTTGATGAGTATTCAGAAATCTGTCGAGACCACACATAAAACTGGCCGACCCACGAAGCCAGCAGTCCCCCCCTTGTCCTCAGTGCAGGAGGTCGAATGCTTTCAGGACATCGATGACGACACCTATTCCAAAGTCGTAAGTGAAAACGAAATTATTCTTTTGTTTACTTTTATATATAATATATACTTACATCAATCTTTACTCGCTTTGTTTAGGTAAAGTATTTCGAATACGTGGGCGGATTCGATTTGAAGGGAGCGGTCAAGTGCTGCTTCAAGGAAGCACTGCCGGACGACTTAACATTGTCATTCACCTGGTTTGGCCGCGAAGGACTAAGATCATTTTACGACACTCGTATCGCGATGGCGATTTTTGGTACGATGCAATAAGCACTTTTCATCTTTTTACGTAAAATTATTGTTACTATTACTGTATGTGGTGTATTGCGAAGACATAGAGTTATTATTAACGGAGACACGGTTTCTGATATGTTTAATGATTGCTTTAATATTGCTCACTATAATATATGGTATAATGGTTAGTCGATACGTGCGTCCGTGCCCGTTGCTCACGGATCTCTGCTCTTATAGCGCGGCGTATATCTAGCGGCTTGCTGTGTCGGTAATGTTGGTATTTACCTGGCCTCTAATATACCACAACTCCTTCCGCTCTTAAGAGTTTGCTTTATATCATTTTTGTTTCAATCGCTCTGATCGACGCAACTTTGGTTCGTCTAAATCTACGTTAATTATTTGATCGGTATGACGCTTAACTATCTTGCCTGAATCTACTTCTACGTTAAATGTAGAAGGGGATGTTTTTTTAATAATCGTACCTTTTAGTTTTTTATCACCTAACCCATAGTTATCTGTCATTACGATATCCCCTTCTTTAAATGATACTCGACGCGAACCGTTTTTACAAACCATCTGAGCGTGCTGTTTATCATACACAGTGTTTTCGACGCTGGGCCGCAATACATCGAATCGTGTGCGCAGTTCGCGCTTATACATTAGCGATGCTGGGCTTCTGCCCGTTGTGCTATGCGCAATGGTGCGATAATCAAATAAAAATATATTTATCGCGTCGTCTAGCGACTTTCCTCCCCTTAAAATTTTTTTTATTTTGTCTTTGAAATTTCCGACAAAATTCTCGGCTGCGCCATTTGTCGCAGGATGATATGGGGGTGAAAACGTATGTTTAATACCTAACTTTGTTAAAAAATTATGAAATGCGTCGCTGGAAAATTGGGTACCATTATCTGTGACCATGTGTTTCGGTAAACCGAAACGTGCAAAAATTTCCTTGAGTTTTATTATCAATCTATCGGCTTTTGTATTGTTTTGAAAATTTATTACTTCTGGCCACTTAGAATGTGCATCCACGATTACTAGAAACATATGTCCTTTAAATGGTCCCAAAAAATCAGCGTGAATACGGTTCCATGCCTTGTCCGGCCAAGGCCAGGGGGTTAATGGCGCATTTGGCGGTTTTTTCCTTTCTTCGAGACAAATTGTGCACGATTTTACAAGTTGCTCGATGTCGTGATCTATTCCCGGCCACCATACGTAAGATCGGGCTAGCATTTTTATTTTTTCCATTCCCATGTGAGAAATGTGCAATTCTTTTAATACAGCGGAATGCAATGATTTGCGTACGACAATTCGGTTGTTCCAAAATAAACAATTTTTTTCTACTGCAAAATCTATTCTTTTCGAATAATATTGTTTTTCTTCATTGTTTAATTGTTCGAATTGTGGCCAACCGAAGACTGTATATTTAATTATATTTTTTAAAACCTCGCATTTGTTTGATTCTTTAGCGATTTCTGTGCTGTTTAATATATTTAGACTATCATCAATATAATTTATCGGCGTGAAGTCTGTATCAAAAATATCTAAGTCGTCTTCGATTGGTAATCTAGATAATGCGTCGCAATTGCCATTATTCTCGGATTTCACATGCTCGATTTTATATTTAAAACCTGATAAATAATATGCCCATCGTTGCAATCTGCTAGCTGCCGTTAATGGAATTCCTGAGTTCGTTCCGAAAATAAATTGCAACGGCTTGTGGTCTGTCCGCAAAATTATTTCTTTGCCAAAAACGTAGTCGTAAAAACGTTTGAACCCGAAAACAATCGCGCTGGCCTCTTTGCCGATAATTGCTCGATGCATTTCTTTTTTTGGAATTTTTTTGGAGGCATAGTCAATTGGCCTTTCCGATCCGTCTTTATATCTGTGCGATAAAATGGCAGATAAACCATAAGACGATGCGTCGCATGCTAAAACTAATTCTTCTTTTTGATCGTAATGTGCGAGAACGCGAGGTGAGATAAGCTCGCTTTTTACCCATTTAAAAGATTTTTCACATTCAGGAGTCCACGCAAAATCTTTTCCATTTGCGCAGTCATATAGAGACTTCAAATTTTCCGAACGATGTTTCAAGAATCGTGCGTAAAAATTTACTAGACCTAAAAAAGAAAGTAATTGTTTACTGTTTTCTGGTCTCGGTGCCTCGACCATAGGTTTTACTTTCGATTTCGCTTTGTGTAATCCGTGCTTATCAATTACAAATCCTAATAGTTCAATTTTTTCTTGCATTATTTTACATTTATCTTCGTTCACACGCAACCCGTAGTTTTCCAAACGTTCACACACTTTTCTTAAATTATCTAAGTGTTTCTCATCAGTAAAGCCGGTAACGTAAATGTTGTCTAAGTACGCTATTGATTTTTTTACGCCACTAATACAGTTTTCAATTATAGCCTGAAAATCGCTCGGATTTGTACATACGCCTTCCGTCATTTTTGTATATTTAAATAACCCTAAATGCGTTACAATTGTTAAACAATCTTGGTTTTTTTCATCTACGGGGATTTGCATAAATGCGCGCGTTAAATCTAATTCGGTAAATTTTTGTCCCCCTTGCAACTCCGCGAAAGCATCTTCGATTTTTGGTAATGGATTTTTACTCATAATAATTTGCGGGTTTAAGGTGAGTTTAAAATCTCCGCATACGCGTATTTTGCCATTACCTTTTATTACGGGCACGATAGGCGTAGACCATTCGCTTACTTTTACTGGTACTAAGTGTCCCAGTTTT
This sequence comes from Andrena marginata, assembly GCA_963932335.1. Lineage (NCBI taxonomy): Eukaryota > Metazoa > Arthropoda > Insecta > Hymenoptera > Andrenidae > Andrena > Andrena marginata. The sequence goes on from OZ010663.1 coordinate 21,654,780, forward strand.
ATCAATCTTCGAATTTCTTCTTCGATTAAATGTATCATTGCGTATGGAACGTGCCTAGCTTTTAGGGCGACAGGTTTTGCATTTTCTTTAAGATGAATTTTCAAACTACCTTTATTAAACATTCCTGGCGTTTTACTAAATAATTCATTAAATTCTTTAGTTAACTGATCTTTAATGGTTACTACATTTAAATTTTGTAATTTATCCTCGAGAAGATTTATTTTTAAAGGCCAATAACCGAATTCTGCTAGCCACTGTCGTCCTATAAGCGACGGTCCTGCGCCCGGTAATATAAAGCAACTTACTTTCATCGTTTTATTATTTAACGTTACGTCGATATTTTCTAGTAACCCTATCGGGCGCAATACTTTATTGTCGTGTCCACGTAAACAATGATTAGTTTCTTTAATCTTTAAATCTTTAAAATACATTTCTTTAGTTTGGTTTGACAAGACAGTCGCGTACGTACCCGTATCGATTTCCATTTTCAGCATTTTCTTATTTATCATTACGTCAATGAACATAGGATCTGCTTTTACCGTACTTATATAATTCAAGTTCATGTTTAAATGTGTATTATTATTTATTTTGTCGCTTACCTCTATAATTTCTAAGGGATAAAATTTTTGATTTTGATATATATCGCTCGCGTCTGTGTCTGATGAGGAATCATTCAATTGTTTGCCTTCAGCTTCAATAAATTTTACCTGTGGTGACGAAGCGCTTTTGTCACGACATACTTGTTCCAAATGTCCTCGTCTTTTACAGTAGTTACAGCTGCGGTAACGATGCCGGCACTCCGACGCTCGATGGTTTGGCTTGCCACAACAATAACAACGTTGACTCTCCGTTACCGCGGTTTGCTGCCTCGCCGGAACGTCGTTGCGTGTACGCGTGCTTCGTTGCGATGTATGCCTCTTGTCTTGTTTCGGTGGTTTAAAGGCATGGACGTCTTGTTGATTAGAGTTTTTCTGTAAAGTTTGAACCGATCCGTCTGCATTTTTAAGTGCGCTTTCTCTTGCCGTTGCCTCTTTGAAAGCCGCATCAAAAGTTAACGTAGCTGTTTTAAATAACTCTACTCTTGTTTCGTGGTCCCTTATGCCACAGACGAATTGATCTCTCAAGACCGTCTTGAGGTCGGGGAAATTACAATGTAACGCCAACTTTTTTAATTTAGCTGCAAAATCAGCGATTGATTCGGTTTGTTCTTGTTTTGCTTGGTTAAATTTGCATCTTTCCATGACTTCCGATGGTTTTGGATTCAAATGCTCGGACATGATGTTTTTTAATTCGTCGTATGTTTTCTCTAACGGCTTCCTTGGTGCGCATAAATTTCGTATTAACTTGAACGCATCCTCGTTGAATTTTGTTAACATCGTGGCTGCTTTTTTTGCGTCTTGAGTACCTTTAGCTTCGAAATAAACTTCTAATCTCTCTTTGAAAATTTCCCAATCGTCTTTCTCTAGGCAAAATTCTAGTTTCGGAGTATCGGAACCCATGTTGGAATCTTCGGTGCTTACTTCGTCGCTAGATTCACCTTGACTTTGCGCGTCTCTGTTTGTGTTGTTACCTTGAAAAGCGCTTGGTTTTTCGTCCGTGTTACTACTTGTCGATTGTGTTGCGTTTGCCCCGCTTACTTTTGCTTTCTCAATTTTCGTATTTGCACTTGTTTTTACAACATTTGCTAATAATTTTCTTAATTCGTTTAAGTTGCAGCTTTCGTCAAACGTAATGCTTCGGTCACTTAACTCTTTTAACACTTCGTCTCTGCGTAAATTGTAAATCCAGCCTACTAAAACTTTTTCAGCTTGCTCTTCCATTTACGTTTTCCTGATACCGTATGTTTAAATAATGACTTTTTCTAACCATGTACCGAAATTGTTAATATCGAATACTGTATATTTCCACTGTTTCACTGTTCGATACTAAACACGTGCTCACTCGCGTACACTCTATATCTTTATTTTATGAAGTGAAATAACGTCCATTATCCTCGTCGCCAGTGTGGTGTATTGCGAAGACATAGAGTTATTATTAACGGAGACACGGTTTCTGATATGTTTAATGATTGCTTTAATATTGCTCACTATAATATATGGTATAATGGTTAGTCGATACGTGCGTCCGTGCCCGTTGCTCACGGATCTCTGCTCTTATAGCGCGGCGTATATCTAGCGGCTTGCTGTGTCGGTAATGTTGCTATTTACCTGGCCTCTAATATACCACACTGTATGTTCTATTGATCCTAACGTACTTTGCACACATTTGTTTTTCAGACAGTGTGTGTCGGAATCGTAAATTCGACAAGCCAACTCGATCCGACTTCCACCTGCGGATGCAAGCGGAACTGAAGGCGGCAAAGGAGAGGGTACGCGGTAGAAAGCGTGGCCCACGCACGAAGCCCTCATCATCCCAGGAACATCGAAGGCCCCGCAGTTTCTGGACCGAACAGCAACAGGAAGAAGAAACTGATGACCTAAACTGAAGGTCTGTTTTCACGTGACAGTAAAAGTCATGACATTTAGTGTCATGTTAGTTACAGTCACGCTTTAGTGTCACGTGAAAACAAACCTTAACTGCAGTAAATATTTCATTTTTCAGAAATATGCCTATTAAAAGGAGAGGTGTGTCTCCTTTTACTGTGGCGAAGACAACAAACGGTACTTTTCAGTGCTTATTTATTTGATTTTGACGGGAACTACCTCTCAACGTTCACAATGAACAACAATCGGCTCTTTTCAGCGCCACTGTCTTAAAACGTACATACCAAACAGCACTTTTCAGTGCGCATTTTACTTCAGTATAACTGAAAGTATATACCTCCCGACGTTCATCCACTTAATTTTATCCTAATATTGTACTTGTTTTCAGAACTCACACAAGCGGGAATATGGTGATTCTGCAAAAAAATGAGTCGAAAATAAAGTAAAAAGTTTTTGATATCGCTCTTCGTTCTTGATAAAATTAACTTATTTTTGCATGTAGAATCACCACTTCTCTGACTAGTACCACTGCGTTTTTCTTCTGATTTATAGGTGCCACTTATATTATTTTGTCATTGTAATCACTCATGTGCATTAAATGTATATACCTACTATTAATAAAAACAATATACCTTTAAAAACAAATAGAAAAATTATTATTTAATAAACTGTAGGTTATGTGGGCAGAATCCACTGCTCCATATCAATTCTCCACGCGTCCTAGAAATGTAGGGATACACCTACAGCAGTAGTGTACATTTGTGTTGGTGCGTAGGTCCATGTGACGTCACGCGTGGGGAATTGTTTGATAATTGTGGCCTTCAGAAGGCGCTGTTGGATGTGTCAGGCGGGCAGCAGGATCTGCCGGCAGGCTCTGCCCGGCAGGTCCGTACTCGAATGCGGACGTGGGTTCCGCCGCAGCTGCCAGCAGATCCTACCGTCCGATCTGGTTTTCAGGGTATATAAAATCCACATTTTAGTTATTTATTTAAGTTACAACTTAACGTAGAACTTATATAGAAATAGAGTGGCATTTTGCTTTAGTAAGTGTAGATTACAAAATGTGTCCGAACGAGGTGAGAGCGTATGGTAGAAAGTCTTGTTGCAGGAAATTTAAATGCTAATGGTAATGATTCAGCGAAAATGAACGAGGAGATCCAATAGTTTTAACGCACACTTTATTGGTGTTGGAATGAAACTAATTTAGTATGTTTATTGGTGAATTGAAATAATGGGAATCTAAAAAATTAATGAATTAATGAATAGCGTGACCACTACTTTGGATTTTATTAATTAAAGTATTACGAATGTCTTTCACAAAAGATTGAAAAGCATCAAGGGAGATGTGTTTTCAGCGTACTTTCTTCACGAATGTGACTTGCTCTACATTGCAAGCAGTCCACCATAAATAATCAATTTTCTTAATAATTCTTAATGCTATGTCTTTTGACAATTTTTGTCGATTTATCTTATTTGATAAATATTCAGATACTTGTATGAAAGAAGATGCTCTGTCTATCTATCTATCTAATCTTCTCCGGACAACCTCCAAGCCTGTGCATCCCCTTCATTTCTATCCATCCAAGCCTGTGCGTCCCCTTCATTTCTATAATATAAACGTTACATAAAAACTCTAAATTGCTGGTATAAAAATATCTGGCAATTTAAAAGCAATGCAATTTGTTACAATATATATATTATTTTGTACATGCATGGTACAAATTTCCAGAAACTTATGCGAAAGAAGATGCTTCTCTGTCGAACCTTCTCCGGACAACTTCCAAGTCTGCGACTCTACATAAGAAATTGTTTGAAACTAAAGTTATTGAACACGCCGGTGAAAAGTGAGGTTAGGAACCGCAGTAATGAAGTGCACGCAACACGTGTGTTTAAAAGAGTGTGGTCTTTATTTATAAAATCACTCGATGAGTGAGGGTGAGAGCTTGAGTTTTTAACGTGAGCTTTACGATGATTTCACTGTGCACGGCACGCGGTGATAACACGCGAGCACGCGGTCGAACATACGCGACAATCCACACTGAAAGCCAAGCGTTTGATGAGCAGAGAGAGTTTCGAGGTTTATAATAACTTTATCGGAACTGATTGGTGAGCACTGAGCTTGATATTGAGCCCTGAGAGCTGAGAATTCACAATGTTAAAGATCGAGATAGCAAATCGTACGCGACGCGTCCGTCTCTTTACTCAACGTGAACCAGATTGCTTTCAATATGGTTGATCACTTCCGTTGCGCGTCTTCTCGAACATGCTCGAGAGAGGATCGACGTGGGGAATTTCAATTGGTTGATAGATTGTCGCTGACTTCTCATTGGCTGATCGATTGTAGATCAGCCATGAGTTCCGCAGTCCAGGAGGTGCTGCGGTGAGCTTGAGTGCGGTGATGAGATGAACTAATTGATTCTCAAACAGAAATCTATTAAATAAATTTGGCGTCTTACCTTGTTAATTGAGACAATAATTCAGTCTCCTATTTAGTGTAAAAACTCGTGACATTTCAAATTCGGACAACTTACTTTATTTGACACTTATCACTTGGTAGGTTTTAAAATTCAAAACAGTATATATAAGTATGTATGTACAATGACGGACGACGATCCCTGCCGAATAATCCCGAGAGTCGACGAAAGAAGAACGAACATGTGTTGGCTGAAGGTGTGTGTAACGCGTGTATACGTATTATGTAGACGAAAATTTGGCTTGGAGAATCAGGAGAGGAATCAGAAGAAAAATCTTACCGTTTCCGACTGATCCATGAGACGATATTATGATACCCACAAAAAACTTCAAAAAAGTAAAAAAATTACGCCAAGTACATGAAAAATAAAAAAAAATCACAAAAAATAGAAGGTAATAATTACAAAATAAAAAAAGATGTGAAATCAGAATGAGCTGCCAGTCCAAATGTTGAGGCATTAACGCATGATTGTACGTTACTTTGTCTGGTAATTTATTGAATTGATGATGAATAATAACTAAACAGCAAATGCACTCGCAACAACTCCGCAATCCCGACTGTTAGGTTGAGCTTGTAGGGGAAGGTGCGGACAAGATGGGGTAGTTAAGGTTTGATGATGAATAAAACACAGGTTTTCATAATCAACTAATCAATTTTTTTGTTTGAATCATTCTTTGGTAATAAGTCCTTCAGTTTAACTATGCATCAACCTAATCTCTACAGGTTTTAATAGAAAATTTCAGAAAAGTCCTTTCTCCCGATTGTTAAATTGAGTTTGTACATGTCGACATTTAATAAATTCTTCGTCGATTTTTCCGCCATGTTTGGTCAAAAAGGGTATAACTTCTTAAGGTAAATTTTAATTTGTGTAAAATCTGTATGTGATCCTGATGAAATGAGGATGTTATAATTGCGGTGTTTCCACGTTTTCTGGAAATACGAGTCTTTTGCTGTGTGATTGGCACGAGAATCAATTATTTTGGTCTTGTTACATGGGCCCTTCAGGTCCATCCCGTGCTTGCTGTCCTCGCGTCGTTTTCTTTCGGGAAGGCGATTCAGCGGAATCGCCTCACGTGTAGAAATCACGTTGTGCTGAGCCCGTGGCAACAGCGGCAGGGACAACGCCAGCGCTCGGCCCGGGCCCCGATTATTTCGCAATAATTGATGAATTAGCGAACCAAGCAACAGCTGCCGACGGGGCAGTTTCCCCCATTCCTGGGGACTGTCCGAGGTTCGGCCCGCGATCTAGAGCCGCGGAAGACAGATTCGTTTTCGAGAGCTCGTGCTAGGAATTTGCGACGAGCCAGCGGGCCGTCTAGATTTCGCGACCTCGCCTCCGCGTAGATACCGCGATACCCGTCCGGACGGTCGAGATCAGCCCTGGGTAACTCCTTCCGATATACCGCGAACGGCCTAGCCGGGAGAGCCCTTGCGCGCGATATGAACCGCCGTTGACTCCGTACGAAGACGTGTGACGGAACGAGACAGATAGAAACGACGGACTCCGACTTCGCCGACTTCCGTGTGCTACCCGAGAGCACAGCGAGCGACCACGACCTGCGCTAGGTCGAGCGACCTAAAGAGCGTACGAAACGATAGACGGCAAGCGTGCCGACACCCGAGCGCACAGCGATAACAGGGACGGAGCGCCGTCCCTAGGGTATGTTCTAACCATTACTCTAATCTTTTCGTCAAGAATATATTTTAATCTATTGTTTCTCCCTTGAATTCCGTGTAACCATTGATTCAACCCCCTTTACTCCCTATCCTTCATGGTAAGTATAGTCAAGGCGTGCTTTAGCACCTCGATAGAGCAACGAACCCCGTGGATCATCCTAGCCGCTCAGGGCGATTCACAGAAGTCCCTTCAGGACGTAACAGTCTAATTAATAGAAAAGAAGTATCATTTTCCTCGGTCCGTCTTACGTATGTAGATTCTAACCATCCTGTAACAATGAGAAACTTTGGTTTTTATATGTAGGTTTGTGAGGGGCATGATGGGTAACTCTCATTTTCATTACACTGTCATGCCCCTTCTCGTCTGACTATAATAATCATATGAACACTGCCCGAAACATTATTTACAAAAGCATAAAATAACACACGTACCTTAAGGCAGCCACGCACGGTCCAGTTGGCCCGTCAGGTCGGCCTGCGCAGATAGGCCTGTGCAAGTCGGCTGGACCGTGTGGATGCACTATGCCGTCCGGCCGGCCTGCGCAGTATAAAAGATATCGGAATGGCGCTAAAAAACATAAAATGAAAAAATTATTCCTTTCTAATGATTTATAATTTAATATATTGTACGTCCATTTAATGTTGTTTTTTCAATTTTTTCAATTTAATTGTTATAAAAAAATTTGAAAACTGTATATTTAGGAGTTTATTTAATGGTCTTTAAGTGATTTAAATCGCTTCTTGGGAAAAGTTTTAGTTTCCGATTATAAGGAAAAACCAAATAGTACTATTAGAAATTTGACGAAATCTACAGTTTAACTAAACATTAGTATTCATTTATTCAACGGATTTATTCATTTCAGCGTATTAAGAAATTCGTTATTCTTTATCGTATCGATATGGAAGTGATACCGATGGATTCCTTATGTTTTTCCGATGAAATTCATGCAAAATTTCATGTAAATCGGACTATTTTTAATAAATTAAGCTGGAAATTATATAATTCGATTTTTCATGGAATTTCCTTCATTATTTTCCGAATTATGTAGTTATTGTTGTTAGTTTCATTGGCGAAACATAAGGAATCGATAGGTGTCGTTTTTGCAAAGATATGATGAGAAATGCGGAAATCCTTGACATTTCTGATTTTTTAATGGATTCCAACACTTTGGAAGATCGAGAGCCATCAAATTCGGTGAAGCAATGGAGAATCCGGTCCTCGCCACGGGGTACCAGGCGGCATCTCTTTGACAGGCATCGCTTGAGAATCACCCTGTAGTATACATTCAGTAGATTTCGGTAGCAGAAAGTTTATTTTTCCTTACGCAATCCGGAGTGTGCAGGTCTGCCGGAGCAAAATCGAAAAACGATTCGGTCGGCCTGAAGACCGAACGCCACTTGAGACTCCCTATTCTCCATAATGCCAAGCTGTATTTCTCGCGATCGTTGCTAGTTTAGACAGAGACTCGTGGCTCGCGACAGCTAAAGATTGAAGGACAGAGACTGTTTAGAGTGGTCGAGACCAAAGGTTTGCCTGCCATATGATACCGAAGAAGGGCCCTCGGGACCCTCGACCAAAGGAACGTCAGAAAAATTTTTGACTTCCGCATTTCTCATCAGATCTTTGCGAAAACGAAGCCAATTAATTCCTTATGTTTTTCCGATGAAAGTGACACCAAGAATGACGTAATTCGGAAAATAATGAAGGAAATTTCATGAAGAATTCATTCCCATAACCTGAAACTAATTTCGTTAATAATATTCCGATTTACATGAAATTTGGTATGATTTTCATCGGAAAAACATAAGAAATCCATCGGCATCACTTCCATATCGATATGATAAAGAATAAATAATTATTTTTTTCTGAAATGGCCGGAGCGTGTGGATGTATCATCCGGCCAGCCTGTCAGGCCGGGCGGAGCGTGTGGAGGCAGTACGGACGTCAGGCCAACTTGCACAGGCCTGCCTGCGCAAGCAGACCTGTCAGGCCGACTGGACCGTGTGTGGCTGTCTTTATAGCCAGCTAAATTCTGCCTCAGAAACATATAATACATGTACTGGGGATCTTCTATATTATTATATTATATCACTGTCACGGGTCCTAAAAATAAGGAAAAAGTAAGGAAATCCCAATAAATGATAAATTCTGATCTATCTTCGTCACACGCCCACGTGTTTACGGCGCACTGCAGCCTATCGAGTGATGTTAGAAGATAAGGCGCGTTATGCAGCCAGTAAAGCTTACTCGGAATACTCGGAGTAGCGCAAAGCAGCTCAGCGAGTTTTCTTTACTTATTTTTTGATTAAGGATAACTTCCACGTAAGTTTAACAACTACGAACAGAAACCATGTGCACTGCATTGCCGATCTATATGAATTATATGTATAGTACTTTGTGTACAGTCATGGTGCGCGAAGCAGTTTATGGCGCTGAAAGCAGCCTTTGGCGCTGAACGTATATAACATTGAACTATATTAACAACCACAATTAACACATTTCGAAGAAAATATGTATGCATTTTTAGCATTTCGTGGCCAAGCTGGTTTTTCTACTCGTAAATCATCAACGGATACCCACGTTGTGCCCTTACCCCTTACCATACTCGTGTAATGACCATCGGAAATACTTTTACCGTGGTGGAAAATCGCTACCTTAAGTTTGTAACAGTGATCTACCATTTGTATTTTAGTAGTAGATATTGCTTTGATGTAGAAATTTTCAACTTTCGTTGTTCCATTACTATCGTGATCGAACAAATGTAATTTTGCAATAAGAATTTGTTTGGAAGCAGTTATATCGACTTTCTTCATTGTGTTTGAATTTGCATTATCACAATTATTGCACGGATCTTTCAGATTTTTCCATCCTGTGAAATTGTGTTTTATTATATCTTGAAATTCAAATGATTATTTTTTTAACATCTTGGGCAGTGCAAGATGTACCACACAATTTGTACTAATAGCAGTACTGCTGTAATTACACGCTAAACATCTTAATACCGTTGTTATTTCGTGTTGTCCTGCATTCTTAATAAGAATCTCATGATCACAAAGAGAGGTAATAAACTCAGCTGCATCATGCAGCTGATTGTAAGCGTATTTTTCTCCTGCGAATTGCCGTAATGATATTATGTTTGGATTTTGATCCGATTTATATTGGTCCATAAAGATTTTTATAATATGATCAGCTTTTTCAGTCGTTAATAAGTTTTCTCTTATAGATGAACAATATAACATGCATTGGATTGTGGCATTCGCATAACAAGACACACCATCAGAATTCGGGAGACCTCTTACGTAGTATTGAGTGATATCCACGATGTGATCATTAGTATTTTGACATTCGGATACATTATAATTAGGTACCGCCCAAACAACATCACAAACTATGAGGATGCGTTTTTTAGAAATTGAAATAGTCATAAGATCAGGTCTATATTTTTTTCGCAATCTATTGAACTCTATTATAGCCGATTCTTGTGCCTTTACGGAAGATGAATCATAATTGATAAGATGCAATACTTGTAATGTGGTCACCCGTGAAAGAGCAACGTAAATTTGTCCGCAAGTAAATATTGAATTACCTGCTTCTACGACAGCATTCTGCAAGCTTAGTCCCTGACTTTTGTGAATAGTTATACCATAGCTGAGGCAAATCGGAAATTGTTTTCTAATAACGAACGCTCTATCCATTACGTCAAATTTAACACATACACGTCCTATTATATGGTCTTGCATCGTGGGTAATATAATGTTTAATTTTTCAACGTCATTATCAACACCTCGTATAACTGAAACAAGTTTAGCAATGGTACCATTGACAAGACCTAGCGTAACAACAATATTTCTTCTAATTATGATTTGCACTCCTACTTTAACAATTACGACCCTTGCAAGTCCCGCCGTTCGGGAGCTATCATCGTCATTATTGTTTAGTACCTTTGACACCTTTTTTTTCAAGTACGGTGCACAATTCATTGTATCATGAGCAATCAAATGGATTTCTTCGGATGGAAATCGACTCAGCATTGCCGCGTTCAAAACATCGCCCTGAACACATGTGGGAAGTAAACACACCGTATTAGATCTCACATTAAGCATGTAATCACATAATTCTTTTAATCGGTCATTACAACAATTTGTCGCTTTGAAATTTAATTTCCTCGATTCTAAAAGTTTTGTGTCCGAATCGGTCACTACTCCGGTGCGAATTCTCGACAAGCTGTCTTTGTAAATATTATCACCCTTCTGTCGCATGTTTATTGTCAATTCGTCATAGCTAAACAAGGCAGACCATAAATTATAAGAACCTAACTCTCCAACATTTTTCTCTATACTCTTATTGGATAATTGTATAAAAGCAGGTTCTTCGTGAACAGGAGGAAGTTGTAGAAAGTCACCAAATAGCAGCATAGGCTTTTTTCCGAACCAAGCATCATCGGAATCTGCAGTATCAAATATTTCTGTAAGTCGTAGATGTATGTACAGGAAAGTTACGTTAGAAACCATCGAAATTTCATCGATGATTACTAAAGCAACATTTTTGAGTCGATCCCGTACAATTTGAAGGGCTGCATCGCTAAGTTGCCTATACTGGGCTGTATGCCCATGTTCTACAGGTAATTGAAATAATCGGTGTATGGTAAGACCGTCAATATTAAAAGCTGCGATTCCAGTAGGAGCAGTTACTGCTGTGTCTTTTCCGATACTCTGCTTGATCCAGTGTCTGATGGTTTTTATTAAAAAACTTTTCCCAGTGCCACCTTCTCCACTCACATAAAGCCTTAAAATGTTATCGTTAGATGTCAAGGACTTAGTAACTTTATCAAATATCCGCTTTTGATCATGGTTCAATTCCGAAATCATTTCTTGAAGATCACCACAGTCTAATTTGTTTCCCGCGTCTTTAAAATCTTTCATGGCATCAACAGTTTCAACGGGGACACACTCTAATGGGTGAACGCCTTGATCATTTTCTTCTTGTTCTACAGTATTCAACACGTTCTTTTCAATTTCTTCCTTTATATGATCACACGCTTCTTGAATATCCGTTATTCGTTTGTGATACTGACCTGCTTCTGTCAATTGTGATTCTAGCGACAAAAAAGCTTCTGCATATGTGTTAAATCCATTTTTCAATTCGTCGCTGTTTCTCCATGGTTGGAATAATAATAATAATGAGAAATAAAAATTCTCTGGTTGGGTTTGAACATTGTACTTATAATGATTGATAAGATACCCCCTTTGCCTTTTTTTCAAAAACAAAAATGCACGGATTTCATAGTATTCAGTTTTTTCAGACGGACTAATTTTAGTAACGTCATACCACATAGCAAAATCGTACAGATGCATAGATTCTAATTCCTTGGGTCTGTTAGGATAGTAATCATCTATGAGGAATGGACAAAATATGTCTGTGGATTCACCTTCCAGATCCTCAATCTCTTTGCGAATTTTCAATTTCCTACTTCTCAGTATATTTACATCTAACCATCTAATAGTAGTACTGGAGTCAGTGCGATACAAGGATAATCCTAAAAGAGTATCAGCGCATTCTGGCGCTCCACATTCTCTATGATTTAGCATGCGCATTACAAGGTTGCATAGCAGACTAGCTAATCACTTAGTAGAATTTATTGCTGCCAAAGTGTCCGTAGCGTAACTTTTTTCCGGCTTTGACACGTACTTAGTACAGTAATATGTTACCAAATAATATATTGTATATGCATGTTACCTCTCCAAACCGTGAGAACGGGAGCATTATAATCATTGATACGGACTTCCTGTGTTGAACGTGGAAGATCATAGAGTCTACCTTTTGCTTTCAATTGTTTTCTGGCACCTATAGAAACAGCTACATCCCTTATTATCAAAGTATCTGTAACTGGACGTGGAAATGAAAATCTACATACTTTACGGAAGGAATTTTTAGTTTTTTTGTTGCGTAAACAATAGCTATTGCATTTATGCATTTGATGTCCAATTACACGACTATATAATTCTAGCGACACATGCGGTGATGGCAATCTGCAAGTGACGTATTTCCTAATGAATCGTGCTACATCTTCCTTCGAAGATTTATCGATTATAGGAGCATCTGTAATCCAAATTAAGAGATGAAAATTTTGTGATCCCTTGCTTTGATATTCTCTGCGCCAAAAGTAATGTGTAACCTTGCCAATCGGATTATCGGGCGAACAAATGAAATCCAGCATAGCGTGGAATGCATTATCTATAAATCGAGCAGTTGAAACGGGATCAGAAGCAATGACATTGTAGCCACCGATGGGCCGTTTACTTCACGAAGATATTCTATTAGATCTGTCCATAGCCACTCACTTGGACTAAGCGTGAGGAACCATGTAGCTGGTCCATAATGGTGTATCATACAGTTCAAATCGCGGGTATAGCGCGAGAGCAAATATCGAATCAATCGATAACCGAATCGATATCGATACCGCATCGAGGAGGAACCGCAGGTGAAGTAGCACTCTCTCTGGAGCGTGGTACCGAGGCTACCATCGGTAAAGAAGGAAATATTAATTTTGAGATATTAATTTAAATGAAAAAACGAATCCAGGCGACGGAGCTCGAGAACCTAAGACCTCAGCGGTACGAGTTAGCCGCCTATCCAACTCCCCCAACGCTAGCTCTCTCACATTAGTCTTTTCCGAGTGATACATATACCGAGCGTCACACGCGCGCGCACACGCCGTTGCCAAACGCCAACGAATTATCGGATGATGTCGGGCAATGTCGGCTTTTTACGTGCAACGCCTTCGGGGATGGAAAAGAGACAGAAAATTATTTTAAAGCTAAAATATGGGGGAGAAAGAGAGACGGCACTACATAGTGGTACAATCGCATGTAATTTGAACCCACCCTCAAGGATAAAAGTCTCGACACATGTTGAATGTAATATAATACCTTTGGAAGCGTCGAATCTTTGAATTATGTGGAGTCAACAGAAATTTCCTCGGATGATTTTGCACAAATTCAATATAAAAATACATTATAAAAAGAAAAAATTTAATTATAATGATATTATTTTAATTTATTGCCCACTTTTGGTTTACAATTTAACGATCATATACTCTTTCCCTTTCATTCCCGTGATTGTGTCAGTGTAAGTCCTACCCTTCTAATGTATCCTGATGTGTCTTAACAATTTTTTCTATTTTACAAGTGTTTCCTAATCTATTATATGTTACATAATCTTCTTTTATCACTTTCCTGTGCTTCCCATCTTTTCCTTCTCCCTATTATCTCCCGTAGAATAGCCAAGTGTTTCACCGTTTCTTCTTCTTCCATACAAAGCCTACATATCCTTTCTCCTTTCGATAGCCAATATTTGCATGCCCTTGTTTCACTGCCCTGTATGAATCTTCCTATCGTTTCTAATTCTCCTTTTTTCTTTTTCCCACATAAGTATTCCGGCCTATCTCCTGGTTTCCTTGCCACCTCTCTTAATTCTCTTAGCAATTTTGACTCCTATACTTTCATCTCTCTTTCTTGTTCTTGGGTGTCTCTCCTTATCTGCTCTATTTTGGTCCACACTTCTTCCCCATTTAATTTCTCCGTTTCCATTTTTCATTTGACCATCCTCTCCCTTCCAAGAATTTGATTCTCATTCTTTCCCTTTTCGTTACTTCATTTCCTCTCATTAGTCTTCCCCCACATTCATATCTTATCGATTCTTTTCCGAATTTATTAGCCTCTGTTCAAACTTCATTGCCCTTACTCCAATTTTAATTGGTATGTCATCTCTTCCTGTTTCTTTTAACAACCAGTATGTTGGTGTTGATCTCTCCAATTTCATTAACCACCCTATTTATTTCGCCTGCAATTTTTCTATTTCCTCATACCTTTACCATCCCCATATCTCTGCCCCATACGCCACGGTGCTTCTAACTAGCGCATCAAGCAGTTTAATTCTTCTTTCAAAGTCATCTCTGAATAATCTTTCTCGAATCCCCCCATACTTTTCCTAATAACATATTCGCTTTCCTAACTACCTTCTTAATATGGTGTTTATCCTCGTTGTTCTCTCTCTCTCTCTCTCTCTCTCTCTCTCTCTCTCTCTCTCATTATTTGCCAAATACACGTTCGATACCGTTCAAAGCCGTTCAATACCCGTTCGATTCACGTTCCTAGCCGTTCAATACACGTTCGATACCGATCAATACCCGTTCGATGCATGTTCAAAGCCGTTCAATACACGTTCGATACCGATCAATACCCGTTCGATTCACGTTCAAAGCCGATCAATACCCGTTCGATTAATGTTCGATACACGTTCCGAATGGTGCGAAGACGTTCTGTACACGTTCAGATTGATATGGTCAAGCCAATTTTACACTGACACAATCACGGGAATGAACTGGAAAGAGTATATGATTGTTCAATTGAAACACAAAAGTGGGCAATAAACTAAATTATTATTATTATTATTATTATATATTTTTTTATATTGTATTTTTATATTGAATTTTTTTTTCTTTTTTATTTTATATTTTTATATTCTATTTATATTCTACTTTTATATTTTTGCCTTCATTTTATTATATTATTTCATTTTCTTTTATTTTATTATTATATTATTTTTTATTATATTTCTTATACAATGGTAGTTTCTTTTATTTCATTATTTTATTTTCTTCTCTTTTATATTTATATTTTTTTTTATATTGTATTGTATTTTATTTTCTTTAATATTTATTATTACATTATTTTTTTATTATATTTCATATACAATGGTATTGTCTTTTATTTCATTATATATTATTTTCTTCTCTGTTATATTTATATTGTTTTTTATATTTAATTGTATTTTCTTTTCTTTTATTATTTTATTTTATTTTATTTATTAGTTATATTAATTTTTATATTGTATTTTATTTTCTATTTTAATTGTATTTTTATATTTTTATATTCATTTATATTTATATTTTTTATATTGTATTGTGTTTTATTTTATAGTTTTTTATTGCATTTTTATATTTTTTTGGGGAAAGAAGTGTGAACCAAAATGGAGCATATAGTAAAGACATCCAAGAACAAGAAAGAGAGATGAAAATAAACGAGTCAAAGTTCCTAAGAGAATTAATAGAGGTGGCAAGGAAACCAGGAGATAAGCCGAATTACTTATGAGGGGAAATGATTCATACAGGGTAGTGAAACAAGGGCATGTAAATATTGGCTATCGAAAGAAGGAAGGATATGTAGGCTTTGTAAGAAAGAGGCATAAACAGTGAAACACGTGATTGAAGCATGTGAAGTAAGTGGAAAGAGTGGTAGGAATTGGACAGAGGTAATTAGAGGAGAAGGAAAAGACTTGGCTATTCTGCAGGAGATAATAGGGAGAAGGAAAAGATGGGAAGCACAGGAAAGTGATAAAAGAAGATTATGTAACATATAATAGATTAGGAAACACTTGTAAAATAGAAAAAATTGTTAAGACACAGCAGAATACATTAGAAGGACAGGACTTACACTGACACAATCACGGGAATGAAAGGGAAAGAGTATATGATCGTTAAATTGTAACACAAAAGTGGGCAATAAATTAAATTATTATTATTATAATTATATTTTCTCTTTTTATATTTTTATTTTATTATTTTATATTTTTATATTTGTATTATTCTATATTATTTTTTATAACTATATGTAAAAATAGACATATATATATATATATATATATGTGTCTTAAACGTATATTATTTCTGAATTTTATTTACCCATCATCCCCCTTCTCTCCTCGCCACCTAATTCTAAGATTCGACAATTCCGAAAAAGTATTACATTTTGTTCGTTCCTTCTTCGCGCTGCCAAATGATATTCCGCGCGGCTTCGCCAGAGGAGTCTAATTACACATTATCGCGCGATACGCTACGACGTTAAATCAGAACGCTTTAAATACTTGTTAGCTTTAGAATGCTTGCTACATTATGGTTCGGAAAAATTTGTCTGTTTGCTACATAATAGTTCGCTATATTGGTGATTAAAAAATATTATTATTTCTCTAGGTTGGGGAAAACTTTCCATCACATATTGGTATGGAAAAAAAGTTTCTGCTGCCGCCGTATAATTCTTTCTATGATTGCCAAATGATATCCCGCGCGGCTGCTGCAGAGGAGTCAAATTACACGCGATCGCGCGAGACGCTGCGACGCTAAGATTAAAAAAAAAAACATTACGAGAAAACTCGTTAGCTTTAGAACGAAAGCGGTTGTACCCTATGTAGTGTTGTCTCTTTCGCTCCCTGGAATTTTAGCTTAAAAGTAATGCGCTGTCTCTTTCCGTCCCCGAAGACGCGGTGTGAAAACGCCGATCTTTCCCGACATTGTCCGAAACAATTTCTGATAAAAATAAATTATTATTTCTCTGCGTTGGAAATGAAAATGTTTGTATCCTGCATAATGGTTTGGAAAAATATTTGGGGGTCATCCCCTCCCTCGGTTAGGTATAAAAAGTTTTCGGAAGTGGGCTAAGGTCTGAAAGAGATTCTTCGGGTGTGCGCCAAGGTCTGACAGAGATTTTTCGGGGGTCATTCCCCCTGAAAAGTTTCCCCACTCCGCCATCTCTATGACGTCATCCGCCGCCGCCCGGCCGCGCGCCGCATGCGTGGAATTTTCCGCTGACCTTGAAATTGAATTAGAATCCCCCTTGCTATACTACTTACCACTGCGTTTTGTAACCTAATTCCGTCGAGGTTACTTATAGTACGGGTGTGTGAGTACGTGACACAAGGTAAACGGCGTAGACGGGCTTTATTCGTTGCGGAGTACACAAGTTCCCGGCCAGGTCTGTGCTGGCTAAGAGTACGTACGGGGCTTAACCTATGCTTATAGCTAATACGGCGGAGCGCGGGTCGGTCGCGGTTGCAGTCGCGGCGCGTGCTACTTTGGCGGCCTTCGGGTGGCGCGTCACGATCGCGTCGCGTTATTCGGTGAGCTTCGGCGTGGAACGTTTCGGCGGTAGAGGTAGGAGTGGGGGGTAGTGGCCGTTCTGGTGCCCTGGCTGTGGTCTCCACCAATGGCCCTGACCGCGAAACCTTGAGTCCGTTCGCCCAGTGGGTAAAACCCGCGGGAGAGACGGAGGCTTTAGAATGCCCTCCGGGACAGACCAAGTCTGACCCTAAGAATGGCGAAGGATATCGACCTGCGTCTAGAGGTCGGCGAACTCGCGTTCCTCTAGGAGCCGTGGAGGTTGGGGATTTCAAAAAGATGCCTCGATACAGCTTGCTTGCACAAGAGATCGTAGGGAGAGTTCGATCCGTTCGCTCGTATCGCTCGTGGACGACTCTGCCTGACGGGCCCGCCGCGATGGCCCATATGGGCCGCCGCGGCAACTTCGCGAGCGAGAGCGCCGCCCGGCGCGCGGCCACCTCGCGGCCGCGCTCGGTAACGGCGGGCCGCGCCAGGCGCGCGTGGTGGGGGAAGGTTCGCGTCCTACCGTAACTAACTCGTTACAGTTTTTCTTCTGATTTATAGGTGCTACTTATATTATTTTGTCATTGTAATCACTCATATGCATTAAATGTATATACCTACTATTAATAAAAATAAAATACCTTTAAAAACAAATAGAAAAATTATTATTTAATAAACTGCAGGTTATGTGAGCAGAATCTACTGCTCCATATCAATTCTCCACGCGTCCTAGAAAGGTAGGGATACACCTACAGCACTAATGTACATTTGTGTTTGTGCGTAGGTCCATGTGACGTCTCGCGTGGGGAATTGTTTGATAATTGTGGCCTTCAGATGGCGCTGTTGGATGTGTCAGGCGGGCAGCAGGATCTGCCGTCGATCTGCCGTCCATCTGCCGGCAGATCCGTAGTCGAATGCGGACGTAGGTTGCGCCGCAGCTGCCGGCAGATCCTGCGCTCTCCTGGCAGACCCTGCCGTCAATCTGCTGGCAGACTGCCGGCAGATGGCTATCAGGGTATTTACAGATTATCGAAGCAGAAGATGATGTAGTGTGATCTACGTCAGACTATGCACGCTCAAATTTACAAGTAGGGTTTTGCATACGCAATTATTCATTCAATGATCTTGACAAATATGATAATTTATAAATAATTAGTAAAAGTGTCCTATTTTTCAGTTAACGATGCAGACGAAGAGAATTATTTCAACAGCTGAAAGAGAAAGTAACCCTGCTGCACGAGCAAATAAAACCCCATAAAAAACTTCAAAAAAGTACAAAAAATGACGCCAAGTACATGAAATCGCGGACATTTTAATTAACACATCAAAAAGAATCACATTTAAAAACATTGTCCTAAATTAATTAATAGCTTTACAAAATTAATGATATACAAAAATTGCGCCAATTATAACAATGGTTATTTATGCAAAGAAAAAATGCATTACATAATACTGTATTGTCTCCGTATTTGCTCGCTGGTCGGGACCGGCGTTCAGCCCGTATCGTGTATAGAGCCCTAATTCCGAGTGTTCGTTTCTCGCTTCTTTCTAGTCGAAGGGGGGAGCGAGATGGAACGCTTTGCATGCGCGACGGCGCGAGCGCTAAGATAGAATCGTGACTGCTCAACGCATGCGCGCGACGGTCAGATAGCCAGGCACGGCACGAGACTTTTTTGCGCCCTAGGCGAACTTGCCAAATTCCGCCATTTATTATAATACATTTAATTGAGATTATTGGTGACCTTACTCTGAATTTTTATCCGTAGTTTAAAACCGTTGTAGTACAATTTGTAGTATTTCATTTTAAAATTTATTTTCAACAATGCCAATAATGACCATTTTGCACCTATTGTCAACCTTACTCCCTAGTAGCTGCCTAATTTTGCAGATTAAAGTCATAAATAATCTCAAATAAATGTATTATAATAAAGGGCTCAATTGAAGAAATCCGCCTAGGGCGCAAAAAAGACTTGAGCCAGGCCTGCGTGAAGATTTTGTGAAGCGGTTCCCGTGCTTTCGTAAATGCTTGCAACCATCGCGCACACCCGTCGCGCATGCAAAGGACGCAGTGTCACGGTGCTCAAAAGACGGAGTGAGACAAAACATCGACGCGTCGTCTGTCTCGTACCGTTCTCGCTCACTTTCAATGGCTCTCCCCTTCGCCGGACAAGAGTGAGACAGAAGTGGTGGGGATAGCGACAAGTCCGTATCGGGTGCACCAAACCGAGCATATACGGAGACAATACTGTATTAAGCCGATATATTATTATACAAATAAATATTTTAATACGAATAAATATTTTATTCAAAATACTTGGCGCTGCTTTCCGAATTGGTGTTGCTAAACTGAATAAATATGTATAAATTGCAATAATCTGTTTCTTTCTTGTGCGTGCGTTGCTGAATATGTGTATGTGCATATGCTACGTATGATATTAGAATTAATTGTATGCAGAATAAATCTGACAGCGTTTCTAATACTCGTATGTATATGAATATGTTTATGTATTTTAGATTGTAAGGTAGTCATTGTAAATTATTAATATTAAGACAATTAACATTTTTTCGGTTTAGCAGCGTCAAGTATTTTGAATCAAATATTTATTCGTATTAAAATATTTATTTGTATAAAAATATATCTGCTTAATATTATTTAATACATTTTTTTTCTTTGTATAAATAGCCATTATTATAATTGGCGCAATTTTTGTATATCATTAATTTTGTGAAGCATTAATTAATTTACGACAATGTTTTTAAATGGGATTCTTTTTGATGGGAGAATTAAAATGTCCGCGATATGAGTAATGGAATTTATGAACACAACATTTTAGCTGTGTATATGTAGTTGTGTCATCTTAAGCGCAGTTGGAAAGTACCTTTATGTACTTGCAGCTCATTTTGATTTCACATCTTTTTTTACATTTTGTATATTTTTTTCTATTTTTTGGTGATTTATATTATTATCTCCTGTCCTTGTGATTTATTTGTTGTATATTTTCTTTTATTTTTGTGATTTATATTATTATCTTCTATATTTTGTGAATTATTTGATTTTCGTGTACTTGGCGTAATTTTTTTACTTTTTTGGTTTTATTAGGGTGATCTCACTTCTTTTTACAAAGATAATTTGTATAGGGAATGACATCAGATTAATATTATAGATATCATTATCGTCTATTTTTTTGCGATTTATTATTAGATAATTATCTATAGTAATCAACACCTAAGAATGTTCCGTGGACACAATGGTAGTGTGCATCAGATTGTCACGAAGGCGGCCAGGGTTCAAATCTTCACAATTCAACATCATATAATACTCTTTTTTTTTAACAATTTTCCCGTGGAAATATATTTTGTGGTTATTACGTATCATATACGTTACATATTACTCTACGCAAATTTTATGGTTACTAAGGTTAAAAGTGCATTTATACCATAACAATATTATTCTAATCATCTCTATCACCGGTGTTTTCATATTCTTGTACTGCGAAAATATTTCATTCCGAAACTTTCGACGCCTGTAATTGTCGAGCAGGTAAAGTGGGATAGCCGTATATTTAACATTAAAATTTGCGTAGAGTAATAAATAAATAAATAATATACAGGGTGTAAACGGTATACGTAGCAATATTTTAGGGGGTGGTAGGGGAGGTCCAATGGAACATAAAAGTCCTATGACATAATGTCCGATCGGTCTCCATTTTACAGTAATAATGCCTCAAAGTTAACATGTCTATATGCTAAACTAATAGTTGCAGGATTCCATAATTTTGCACATACATTGGAGACAGTCAGTAGAGTAAAATTGTCTGAATACATTTTGTTGTATCTCGTATAGTTTAGCTGTTATAAACGTTTAAACATCGGAGATGCTTGTGGAAAAGATCGTCGCTACACGCACACAGATGAGCCGTAGCACAAAGACCGCCCGTTGTGAGCTGTTCAAGATGACCCAGTAACCAAGTAACTATGGGCCCCTTACAGTAGCGGTCCCATTGAGGATCTGTTTGGAGTAGCGGAGGCACTTAGGGTCGTCAGCTAGAAAATAAGAAATAAGTAAACGAAAACTCTACACATGTTCTTAGGCCAGGTGCGCAGTGGTGGCAATTTGTTGCGTGACAGTTTTGATGCTCACGAAAAATGCATTGATTTACATGGAAGTAAACTCCTTTGACGACGTGACTGCAAAACGTGTTTTTTTTCAGGAAGTGATAAAACTGTTTCTTTCCTTTTAGTGTGACTAAACTGTCACGCAACAAGCTACTGTCAATGCGTGGCTACTCTGACCTGAATGTGTAGTAAAGAAATACAAATTTCGCTACCTACATTTATTTACAAAAGATGCTCGAAATGATTGCCGTTTGCATCCAGACACGCCTGACACCGACGCAACCAATTGTCGCGAACGCGGGCGAATATTCCAGGCTGCTCGCGTATAACGTTACCAGCATGAAATACTCTACCTCGTAATTCCTCTAAGGTTTCAAATTCGGTGTCGACGTATACTAACGATTTCATGTGGCCCCATACGTAAAAATCCATTGGATTTAAATCTGGGCTTCTTGGCGGCCACGCAACCGCACCATTCCGTGCAATTACACGGTTTCCCCATATTCGGCCTATAGCTGGTATAGCTATTCCCATATGGGCTGGGGCGCCGTCGTGAAGAAACCACATATTTCTTCGGGTGGCCAGGCAAACATCTTCTAGCAGAAGTGGCAAATCCCGTCGAAGAAATCTAGCATATTTTGCGCTATCTAGACGCGCCGGCAAAATATGCGGTCCGAGGAGATGATCGCCTACTACCCCAGCCCATATGTGTAGCCTCAGCTCCTGCTGGAAGTGCCTCGTTACAACATTGTGGGGATTCATGGGTTCCCACGCGTGGGAATTGCGGAAATTAAATATTCCAGAACGTGTGAACGTTGACTCATCTGCTGCGAGTATGATCGCCGGAAAATGGTCATCCCCTTCCACTCTATCGAGGAACCACCGGCAGAAAGTCCGTCGTCTCTCAAAATCTTGTGGTAATAAATATTGCACCCGTTGTGAGTGGTAAGGGTATAAGCCTATGGGATTTTGGATTAATAATTCTTTAATTAGTGGTAGTTCGTGTTATTAATGAAATATGCGAAAACAAAAGATAAAATAATAAGTATCTAATCATTAGTCGATAGCCAGGATAACATCAGTGACTCAGATATTAAAGGCATCCCCCGGTTAAATCGCGCGAAAACATAGGTGACTTTTATGATATTTTGTAGAAAATGGTATACAATGTGTGAGTCTAAAACTTTTTGCACTTTATTCTGCTACCAATCAGAGTTGGGCAAAATGTAATGTAATTACAAATTACGATTTAAATGTAATTGTGTAATTCTATTACAGATTACTTTCTGCAATCGTTAATTTAGTTGACCACAATTACAATTGTAATTGTAATTGTAAGTGTGCAGGACAATTACATCGTAATTGTAATTGTAAGTGTGCAGGACAATTACATCTAATTGGTATTACTTTTTAATCGGAATTACTCTGTAATTGTAATGAAAGGAATTACACTTGTGATTGATTATGCTCAACTCTGCTTTAGACAGGATCATCCAAATTAAAAAACCAAAGATATTCCTTAATTACACATGTGTGGTTATCGCGTTATCTTCGGAGAGTGTTAAGAAACAACTGGGCGATGATGGCTAAATGGCTAAACGGTAGAGTCCCCGAAACATGGGGCTTTCTCACACAAAAATGTTTCTTAAAAAAAAATGGACTGTATGAATATTCGCAATAGAGGGTAACACGGAAAGCAATGTAAGTTCGAGTAGAATCCTATTGAGTGAGCGCCCCATTTTCCATGCGTTTATTCGTTTAAAGCAACGCACGCCGCTCACGCACACACGCACACGCACAAACAAACACCTATTTTAAGGGCGTCACATTGTTAATCCCCCTGAACTGCATGTAAAATCTTCTAAAATTTTACCTGATCATTCTTGAGATGTTGTGGAATGAAAGTATGCAAAAAATGGATTTTTTCACCGGGGGGTACACTTAATCAAAATTTGGCGATACATTTAGTGAAGAATTTGCAGCTACAATGAAATCTGAATTTAAAGTAAGAATAGGTAAATTTATAAAGAAATGTCACTTTATACAACTAAACTCCTACAAACCTTCATCACGCAATGTGCGATGGACATACGTATGGGAGAGTCCCATTTCTCGAGCAATACTCCTCGTACTGCGGGCAGAGTTATTATGAATATGTTGAAGGATTTCATCTTCCCTGTCGATATTCCTTCTTGGCCCTCTTCCTTCGATGCGAGGGAAAAAGGAACCCGTAGTGTGCAATGTTTCACACAAATTGACGATAAACTGCCGGGATGGTTGTCGCAGATGAGGATACCGTTCTGCGTATAATTGCTTCGCACGTAATGAGCTGCAGTTAGCCTCCCCATACATGATAATCATGTTAAACATTTCGTTGCACGAATACCCCGCATTGGTCTCCATGCTTGACAAAATCACTTTCACACTCTTTCACTTAAAAGCAGTTCGCGAGCACGTGTCGCACGATCAGCGATTTCGCACGGATGGTGTCACCAAAATGGAAACGTCTTGTTAGGTTTCGGAGACCGAGTGTGTTGACTGCTGTGTCTTGACTGAGTTTTCTGCGTTTTCCATGGCCAAAGAAAACACCAACATGGAACTTGGTCGCAGAGGGAGTGATTTGCATAACCAATCGGGGTTGACGAAGGACTTCGTGTGAACCCTGATTGGCAGTGCGGCGGCGGATACCTGCTAGCGGAAGTATATTTTTCTGTCAGGCGAAAAACACGGACATCCGGATTGCACGTAAAGGGCTGGTAGTTTTGCGACCTCCTTGACCGTTCAGCGCGAGCGGCCAGAGTCGCGTACCCGACCTTAGAGTCCCTTAAAACGGTCAGGCCTTTATGATCTTATGACTTACCTCAATCGAAGCGGATTACAGGTCGGCCTGGCCATGCAATGCAGATGTGCGGACTTCTGAGGTGGTTTACAAGGGGGAATGAAATACTGTTATTAGTGCATTCCCTAGTTGACGGAAATACCGATTCACAACTAAACGCAGCCCTGAACAAAATACTTCGACTCAGGGATCTTCTTGTAGTCCGTATGAAATTAGAGAGGCCATTTACTATTTTAGTGAATAATTTGTCTATCTTTTTCGGTACAGTTGGGGAGGGGGAGGGGCAATACGTTTTGCGCAGGGACACAGGAAGAAAAAGGGTAGTTACTGCACATGACTCCACCTACGCCGTCTTCCCTTCAAATTGGAGACGGATCCTTTATCTCTCGAGTATAAACACACGCTCGAATTCCAAAACAGAAGCACGAATTGACGTATTCCGTGCGAGAGAAGGTGGACCTAGGGGAGGAGATATTGCTGTGAGAAGTAGAAACTTCGCGTTCTGCAGGAATGCAGATCCGAGTTGTTACAACATAATCTCTTCCCTATGTCTCGCCCATTCTCGCACGGAATACGTCGACGCATGCTTTTGTTTTGAAATTCGAGCGCGTATTTAGACACGAGAGATAAGCACGCCCGATTGGTTAGTTTGGGACCAATGGAACTTCAAACCCACCTTCTCTCGCACGGAATACGTCGACGCATGCTTTTGTTTTGAAATTCGAGCGTGTGTTTAGACACGAGAAAAGGTGGGCCTTGGGGAGGAGATATTGCTGTGAAGAGGGCCTCTTCAAGACAGCGGCCGTTTGGGAGGGATGCAGGGCAGATTGGTTAGATTAGGGCCAATCGGACTTCAAGCCCACCGTCTCTCGCACAGAATACGTCGACGCGTGCTTTTGTTTTGAAATTTGTGCGCGTGTTTATACTCGAGAGATAAGCAGGCCCGATTGGTTAGTTTGGGACCAATCTAACTTCAAACCCACCTTCTCTCGCACGGAATACGTCGACGCGTGCTTTTGTTTAGAAATTCGAGCGCGTGTTTATACTCGAGAGATAAGGGATCGGTCTTTAATTTGAAGGTAGGACGAAGCAGGCGGGACTACGCGCAGTCAGCGAACTACATGGTCTCTTTCTTCCTGTGTCTCTTCGCGAGCCGTATTGATGTTGAATAATACTTTTTAATTGCTAGTTCCCAAAAATTAATCAGCCTGATAGACCAGAGCATTTCGCCAGGATCGCGGTTTATGATCGTGTTGTCCCACGAGTCGGCGGTAGAGAACGATTTCCTACAGTTTTCGGTAATTTATGACTTAGTTGGTTCCGCCTCGTAGCAGACGTGAACTCGGGATATCGGAAAAGGGAAACGGGGAACAGGATTTTTTTTATAGCAACTCGGAGACTTTCAGTTTTTCTTCTCTTCGGACTCTTTCGAACCGAAACACGTGGGGTCTGCTGCCTACCTCGAAGCAATGGGTACATTGGCAGTAAAAGAAGGGAGTGCGGGCTTTTGTGAAAGTGTAGGATGGTTCGTTCGTTGCACTTCTGCAAGGCACGCGTGACTCGAAAATGTGCTGGCTTCTTTTTACCTAAAGCATCTTGTCCTGGTGGGAGTTAACTCATAATGGAACGAGAGAAACTACTTGGAGTAGAGGAAGTTGCTTGGAAAAAATCCTGTCAGTCAGTTTGCAATCGCGTCAGAGAAGTGTTTTCCATACAAGAGTATTACGCGTTGTTCTGAGCATAAACTTAGAACAACGGAGACGCAATTACTGCTGTACGAGCATTTGGGCGGCTATATCCGCGGCACAGGACGCCAAGTGAAAATTCATTTTCACCAATTTTTATAAGGTACGAACAACGCGTTCCGTGAAAAATAAATTAAGTGATCAGTGTTAGTAACTGTGCAGTGAAATGAATATTCCGTATCTACATTAACCCGATCGCACTTGACGTTACGATCCTTTTTGCTTTTTACTTTGGTTGGTGTCGCATACCTGGGACCAGCTGTGCACTGGACGCATCCTTCGCTGACCGGGACCAGTTCAGTGACCTAGTGACGCAGGTTTTCAAGCTACAGGTGAATTTCCGAAAGGGTGAGTTTTAGTTACTTTATTGGTGATTATTAGTAATTAAATTTAACGCAGGCTATGGCTTATTTCCGGCGATAATTCTCTAAATTTCCGTACCTAAATTTTGTCTTCGGCGGTTTTAAACAGGCTTATTCATTATCAGCAACAGTGTTGGCCGTTATTAAAATACGGATTCTTATCACAATAACGAACTACGATCACGTTTTGTTTATTTCATGTTACATTACTTGTTTGTTTATGCGATATTTGAAAACGAAATTTACGTATTTCTTGTCCTCTCACTTCAAATAATTATTATTTTCGATTCTGTTTTAAAAAAAAAGGGTATTTATTATTTTACGTTTGACATGATGTTCCTCGATTTATCTTTAACTCGTAATTCACTTTAAATGACAACCAAACGATGACGAAAGGTATCGATTGCCGTCGTTTTCGAGAAATCTGATGAGAAATGCGGAGCTGGAAGAGTTTGGTTCTTAATAGGTATTCAAACTCTTTCGAGGGTCGAAAGCCATAAACTTGCGGTGAAGTATCGCGGGGTGTTGTCTTCGCCACGGGATACGATGCGGCATCTCCTTGAGTCGAGTCGCTGAAGGATCACTCCTAAGAGTCTTTCCTTCCGAAAAACACACCACTTTGGGAATTACATGAAAGATCAGAAGTCAACACCCTGTTTCAATGTGTTGGTCTCACCAATATGCGCGAGCTACTATCCGTTTCAAACGCATGGTGCAAACTTTAGGGCATTATTACTGTAAAATGGAGACAGATCGGACACTATGTCATAGGACTTTTATGTTCCATTGGACCTCCCCTACCACCCCCTAAAATATTGCTACGTATACCGTTTACACCCTGTATATATAACGTACTATCTAATACGTAATATCCATAAAATATATTTCCACGTGAAAAATTGATAACCCATTCTACAAAATGCCGAAATGGTATTTTCATTATACATGAATACTACGACCCCCATGTATACTGTTAGCTTCCCGGCTTAAATATCAACAATTCAAAGAGCCCGCGGCAGAATGTGTCCGTATCTATGCTAAAAGCGGGCTCCTTAAAAAACAAAAGAGCAGCGGAGGAGCTCGCCTCATTGTTGCACGTGGCGAGCAAGCCCATCCCTAGTAGCATTTCTGGTTGGCCAATGGTAGTCAACAGTTGGGAATTAGTTGGGATATAGTTAGCGCTTTTGCCTACAAATTCCCAACATAGAGTCTACGGCAAAAAAGTTATGACAGTGTACTAACGAATATTGAATGTTGGACCTATAATTATTATGGTTGGTTAATTAACAAAAAGTAACGACAGTTTGCCAACGAATATTTAATGTTGGGCCTACATTTATTATGGTTAGTTAATTAACAAAAAGTTACGACAGTTTGCCTACGAATATTCAATGTTGGGTCTACAATTACTATGGTTGGTTATTTATCAAAGCATTTACAACGATGATTAAATGTCGTCTTATAAACATCAGAAAATTTGCTACATCCAAAAACCTGTTATTATATTCCAAGTTGTAATTTTTCTTTTCTTATTTATAAATACGTAATGAGGACGTCTGTTTTGAGACGAATGTGAAATTTTAAGGAATGAATCTGAAAGTCGAATGGTGATATTTTGTAGAATATTTCGTGTCACTGCACAGTTTTTATAAACAATTAATACTCTGTATGTATCTTGAAATTAGAAATGTTTACAAGGAAATGTGTTGGGTAAGTGCGAATAGCGAGTACTTCGCAAGCGGAAAGTTTGGGTTCGATTCTCTTCACCCGCATTTTTTTTTCCTAAACCAGACCTGAAAAAGACGTGCTTAAAACGTCTTTTGAATTTCTTTAAGATGCCTTCTGCACGTCTTTAAAACGTCTTTTGGAAAGAATATAAATAATTCGGCAACAGTAGGAAAGCCTACCGTGGCCATCTGTTGTTGGCCCAACCTGAACAAAGTGCCGAATCTAACTGTTGGCCATCTAATATTATGTGCGTGGCCCAACTGTGTGCCAACAACAACTGCTACTAGGGATTCTTTATTGCATGGTGAACCACCAAACACTAATGGCTCAAAAAGTAAGTAATAAAAAAAATACTATTCATATTTATATTCATAGCTATCGTTATTCATATACTATAGCCCGGTTATCTGTATTCGTTAGTTTTATTCGTGAGATATTCGTGAGATTTACTTTTATTGTTAGTTTCATTCGTGAGAAATTTATTATATTCGTGATTTGTGAGATTTTTTCGTCACTTAAATTCTGATTACAAGAGGCGTATCATAAAATAAAGTCATACATCTAGCGCAAGGATACGTATTGTTCAATAGCAATTTGGAAATTGGAAATTCAGATTATATAAAAATTACATTACATTATATTACAAAATATGTTTCTTCTCATAACTTCACGAGCCTTTCAATTATTCAATCATAACAAAAAACTGTAACGTCTTAACGTTAACATTATTTTGTGAACGATTCGCAGTTGTAACTAGTAAAACAACAAGATTTTGCACACGTTGAAGCATGTTCTAACTTGTAACGCCAACAATTAGAAGTATAAAACACATCCGAGTTAAAATATGCTTCTATGTATCCAATATGTTCTTGTTGCATTACTTGCTATACAGTTACGGTCTATGTATTTCCATTGATAGTTAACACAGGCGAAGTGCCTACCAAAGACTTTTAAAATATTGTACTTTACATGTTCGTTTACGTTCAACTCAGATGTGTTTGATATATTTCTAATCGTTGGCGTTATAAATTATGGAATATATTTCAACGTGTGCAATATATCTAGAGACGCGGTAGCGTCTCGACGCCAAGTACATGAAAAACACCCTATATATGTCGAACTGTCGCTGCCGTGTACCTTTACTCGTCGCGGAGGCATTCCAACCTAATTCTGACATTTATTACATTATATCTCATCACGCCTGCAATATTTTGTAAATTTAAAGGCATTTTTCTTATGTAAACCGCATATCGGCTTTCGAATAAGACCAATTTCAATAAAATCGGTCCACGCATGACAGAGATATCGTAATATCGTCTCAGGGATCTGTCGAAAACGGTAGATTTTAGATTTTTCTTCTGATTCTTCTTCAATCTCAAATTTTTGTCGACATAATACGTATACGCGTTATTATACGCACATCTTCAGCCAAAACGAACTAATACATGTTTCGTTCATCAATTCCTATCTTCACTATGCAATTTCGTTCATCAATTCCTATCTTCACTATGTGCAATCTACTTCAAATTTTGACAGCTTACAGTCAGGTTATACACAAAATTTGAGATACCACGTGTTTTTACAAATATATATATCGTTGTACCATTGTATTGGAATCAAAATGCAGTCTCACAGACAATTCCATGAATCTGGAAACACGTACAATTCCATGAATCTGAAAACACGAAAATTCGTGCTAAATCTAGCGATAACCCCTTTACGCACAGAAATCTGTAAACATGAAAATGAAAAAAAATGAAAATTGATACTAAAATCAATTAGAGTCTAATAAAACGCATGAATTTGGTAAACATAAACAAATTAATTTAAAAAATACTATTCCATGAAATATATTCAGATATACTCAGAAAATGACGTTATGAATGGAAATTTTAATTTTCTAACCACGAAAAACATTTCTCGATTTGATAAAACAATTCATGAAATTGTGCGTGCTTTCAGTTTCATGGAATTGTACGTGCTTTCAGATTCATGGAATTGTAAATTTCAACAGCTGATAATTATTATGCTGTAATTGTAAAATATATATAAGGATAAAGAAACCAGAAATGAATTACGACATACATATAAGGATAAAGAAACAAGAAATGAATTAATGATTACGACATACAGAAACAAAGATTCATTCAATTAAATTTTTATTATATATTATATACATATATACATATATATATATACATGAAAAATCAAATAAATCACAAAAAATAGAAGACAATAATAATCAGAAAAAATTGAATCTAGAATTTATCCGTAATTCTGTCGCCTGATAATTTGTAATTTTTAATATTAAAAATTATCTAAAGTCAGTTCCTATGCAAATTATCTTTGTAAAAAGAAGTGAGATCCCCATAAAAAAAAACTTCAAAAAAGTAAAAAATACGCCAAGTACATGAAAAATCAAATAAATCACAAAAAATAGAAGAAAATAATAATCACAAAAAAATGAAGATAGTAATTAATACATGAAAAATCAAATATCACAATCACAAAAAATTGAAGATAATAATAACAAAATAAAAAAAAAGTGAAATCAAAATGAGCTGCAAGTACATAAAGGTGTTTTCCAACTGCGCCTAAGATGATACAACTATATATAATAACATATACACAGCTAAAATGCTGTGTTCATACATTCCATTACTCATATCGCGGAAGTTTTAATTAATCCATAAAAAAGAATCCCACTTAAAATTAATGATATACAACAATTGCGCCAATTATAACAATGGCTATTTATACAAAGAAAAAATATATTAAACAATATTAAACAGATATATTTTTATAGAAATAAATATTTTAATACGAATAAATATTTTACTCAAAATACTTGGCGCTGCGCAACCGAAAAAATGTTAATTGTCTTGGTTAATAAATAAAACAAGACAAGACACCACAGAGACAAGAAAGAAAGAAAAAGATTTTAATGCAATTTATGCATATTTATTCAGTTTAGCAACACCAATTCGGGGAGCAGCGCCAAGTATTTTGAGTAAAATATTTATTCGTATTAAAATATTTATTTCTATAAAAATATATCCGTTTAATATTGTTTAATATATTTTTTCTTTGTATAAATAGCCATTGTTATAATTGGCGCAATTGTTGTATATCATTAATTTTGTAATAAATCTATTAATTTAAGACAATGTTTTTAAGTGGGATTCTTTTTTATGGATTAATTAAAATGTCCGCGATATGAGTAATGGAATGTATGAACACAGCATTTTAGCTGTGTATATGTTATTATATATAGTTGTATCATCTTAGGCGCAGTTGGAAAACACCTTTATATACTTGCAGCTCATTTTGATTTCACTTTTTTTTTATTTTGTTATTATTATCTTCAATTTTTTGTGAGTGTGATATTTGATTTTTCATGTATTAATTACTATCTTCATTTTTTTGTGATTATTATTGTCTTCTATTTTTTGTGATTTATTTGATTTTTCATGTACTTGGCGTATTTTTTTACTTTTTTGAAGTTTTTTATGGGGATCTTCTTGTTTTGCTACTAGTTACAACTGCGAATCGTTCACAAAATAATGTTACAATACTTTACAGTTTTTTGTATTAAATAATAATAATGCAAAGGCTTGTGAAGTAATGAGAAGAAACATATTTTGTAATGTAATGTAATGTAATTTTTATAATTGCACATCATACACAGTTTCTGTTTGGAATAATCTGCAATGGAACAGTACATACCGTTGCGCCTACGTGTATGACGTTCTTCTATGAACTCTTGAACTTTTTTGTTAATTAATTGTTTATTAATTTTTGTTGAAATATATGAGGGACGACCTATTAGACGGTAATTAATAAAAATTCATTTATATACCGACATTTATTCAAATTTATTTTTCCAGTCATTTAATGATGAAATTAATTTATTTAGATATTGACGCTGAACTGGCGGAGCTGAATGTCGCGGAACCGCCACTGTTCGCGGCTCCCCTACCACCAGCCCCGCCACCACCCCCACTACCACCATCTGCGCCAGCGAACCTGGCCACGGCCGATGGTAAATACATAATATACACATTTTAAGAAGTTATATGTTTTTAGAATGCTTGAAAATAAGTCTAAATTTAAATATTAATAAATTTATTGTTGTTTATTACTACTAATTACAGAACCGTACGTGGCTCGTCATGCGAAGGGCGGATGGAGGGTGAGGGCCGAGCAACAAAACTGGGCCGCAAGTAGGATAATAATGGCCCAGGCCCTCACCCTCCGAGTGGTGATAAGCCGTGAATACCGCGACCGTGGCCGTGGCCGGGAGCGGGGCCGGGGCTGTGTGTTGGAGCGGGGTCGGGGTCGTGGGTTGGAGCGGGGCCGGGGCCGTGGCGGCGGCCAGTAAAAAATGAAATATATATAAGTAAATGATAATAAATATACAATATTTTTAAATAACTACTTTTTATTATTTCATACATGAAAATGTGGTTATTTCATTTGCTCATGCGGCAAGTTTACTTTCTCTTTCAGCTGTTGAAATAATTCTCTTCGTCTGCATCGTTAACTGAAAAATAGGACACATTTACTAATTATTTATAAATTATCACACGTGCTCATATGTCAAGATCATTGAATCATTGAATGAATAATTGCGTATGCAAAACCCTACCTAAAAATACCTGAAAATTTGTGTTTACATAGTCCGACGTAGATCACACTGCATCATCTTCTGCTTTGATTATCTGTAAATATATATAAAGCCACATTTTAATTATATACAACATAACGTAGAACTTATTATTTATAGCAATAGAGTGGCCTTTTGCCATAGTGAGTGTAGAGACTAAATAATGTGTCCGAAAGAGGTAAAAGCGTATGGTAGAAAGTCTTGTTGCAGGAAATTTAAATGTTAATGGTAATAATTCAGCGAAAATGAACGAGGAGATCCAATATTTTTAAGGCACAATTTGTTGGTGTAGGAATAAAACTAATTTAGTATGTTTATTGGTGAATTGAAATAATGGGAATCTAAAAAATTAATGAATTAATGAATAGCGTGGCAACTACTGTGGATTTTATTAATTAAAGTATTACGAATATCTTTTACAAAAGTTTGAAAAGCATCAAGGGAGATGTGTTTTCAGCGTACTTTCTTCACTAATGTGACTTGCTTTACATTGCAGCAGTCCATCATAATCTATTTTCTTAATAATTCTTAATGCTATGTCTTTAGACAAATTTTATCGATTTACCTTATTTGACAAATTTCCAGAAACTTATGCGAAAGAAGATGCTTCTCTGTTGAACCTTCTCCGGACAACTTCCAAGTCTGCGACTCTACATAAGAAATCTATTAAATAAATTTGGCGTCTTGCCTTGTTAATTGCGACAATAATTCAGTCTCCTATTTAGTGTACAAACTCCTGACATTTCAAATTTGGACCACTTACATTATTTGACACTTAGAAGGTTAAGATTGATAGGTTATAAAGTTTAATGGTATATTTAAAAAATAGGTATGTACAATGACGGACGACGATCCCTGCCGAATAATCCTGAGAGTCGACGCGCGAAGAACGAAACATGTGTTAGTTTCGTGTTGGCTGAAGGTGTGCGCGTAAAGCCGGGTCCAGACCTGAAT
Organism: Andrena marginata; assembly: GCA_963932335.1. NCBI lineage: Eukaryota > Metazoa > Arthropoda > Insecta > Hymenoptera > Andrenidae > Andrena > Andrena marginata. The sequence continues at coordinate 21,688,760 of OZ010663.1, forward strand.
GCGTATACGCTGAGCAGGCTGAGCGCGCACGAATGACGCATGCGGAGGGGTCGAAAGTAGAGCTCTTACTTTTGACCCGTCGGGTACCCGGGTAGACGGAAATTACCCGAAACAACTTCAAGCCATTGAATGTGGTATTGTTCAATCATATTTGGCTAACATCAGACTATACCACAGACAATACTACATTCAATGGCTTGAAGTTGCTTCGGGTAATTTCTGGCTACCCGGGTACCCGACGGGTCAAAAGTAAGAGCTCTAGTCGAAAGTGCCATTGTGCCTTTCTTCACCAACTTCTGTGCTCAACTTAGCCCACTCCGCAGTCGCAAAGATGATGTGATACCTTTTCTCGCAGCGCATATGTCAGTGCGTCCTTTTGTTTTGATATTCTAGCGCGTGTTTATACTGAAGAGATAAGGGATCAGTCTCCAATTCGAAGGGAAGACGTCACAGTCGCGGGATCACGCGCAATCAGCGGACACCTCATTTTCTACCTGCGTCCCTCCACGAGGCGTATTGCTGCCCCCGCGAGTAATCTCGTATGATTTTTTAACACAACAGCGAGTCGGCCAGGGTGTATGAATTTAGAACAATGCAGGGTGTAGTGAAGAAAAGAAAGACAAATTATTCGGCAAAACAGAGCTTTAAAATCTATCATATGGTAATTGCATTATTATTATTCAAAATGTAATTTTAAAATTTTGATTATCTGTTTTTGACAATATTCGCAATGGATTCAATTTATTCACATAGACCCATCCTTCACGATTAAAAAAAAAGACGCAAGTCTATACCTTCAATAATTTAGGCCATTAAGATTAATATCTGTGGGCGGATTTCGAAAAAATCACCGAAAGCAGGGAACTTTGAAGATTTCTATTTTTTAAACAATTTCGAATCTGCAAAAATGAGGACTTAACGTTCTCTAATTTCATATGGACTACTATATATGTATTTCAATATCATGAAAATTCGAGACATCGAGGATTTTAGAAAAGTATCACATCTCTCTATTACTAAAATCTATCAAATCTCTCTATTACACCTAAGTATCGCCTCTATCTTCCACGCTGAACGCAACACACTCCAATCTCCCTTTGATGTGTGGAAGAAAACCAACAACGGTCGGCTCAGGCCATGTGCCTTCGCCGGCATTCGCGAGTCTGGTTGCATGTGCCGAGTCACCACGAATGACACGTCCACACTAGCATATGCGTTCACGCTCATCCTTTCTGACGTAACAGCATGCGGCCCTGGCTACCGTTTCACCCGTCAACATCAGAATATTCGTGCGCGCTCAGCCTGCTCAGCGTATACTCATTCAGGTCTGGATCCGGCTTAACGCGTAATATACGTATTAGGTTGACGAAAAATTTCTTGGAGAATCAGAAGAAAAATCTTACCGTTTCCGACTGATCCATCAGACGATATTACGATATCTCTGTCATGCGTGGACCGATTTTATTGAAATTGGTCTTATATGAAAGCTGATATGCGGTTTACATAAGACAAATACCTTTAAGGGGGTAGACACGTCACGTGGTCTGGCCGCCGAGGCCGGTCGGTATTACAGCAGATTTTTTCTGCACAGAAATGGTAATACCCATAGATACGCGGCTGCCTGTGCACGCGAGAGGGAGCTGTTTGCTATTTCCATATTTTATTTTGAATGTGGAAAGAAATTCTCTGCTGTTGCGTTGTACTTTTTAAACAGAAAGTCTGCTGGTACTGTAAACGTAGAAAATTCATTGTACATTTGCTTGAAATGTGCTTATGCTACAATATTCTACGTTGGCAGTAAGGAATTATAAGTGAAAAGGAAAAATACATGAGGGCATGTCCCCAGAAAATGAAGTTTGTTAGGATAGGCATTTTTTAATTAGCAAAACACTGAAACAGAACATGAAATACACATCCTATGCAGAAAACTGTTATGAACAAACATATATAAAATTGTGTTTGATGTTGAATTCAACGCGTGATTATTATGTGGCCCCTCCTCGAAGTGACAGAAAATATAACCTATGTATATGCTATATGACAATAAATGTTTAGCGGCTATTTCGTTCTATTACGTTACATTTGTGAACTTTTCATCATCCTTCCGCAACATTATTATTACGCCGCAACGGTATCTTTAGGAAATCGGGTATGGCTTATAGGTTATATTTTCTGTCATTTGGAGGAGCGGATTTTCTGTCCTCGAAGTGACAGAAAATATAACCTATACGTTATACCCGATTTCCTAAAGATACCGTTGCGACGTAGTAATAATGATTCGGAAAGATGATAAAAAGTTCACAAATGTAGCGCAAAAGAACGAAATAGCCGCTCAACATTTATTGCCATATAGCATATACATAGGTTATATTTTCTGTCACTTGGAGGAACGGATTTTCTGTCCTCGAAGTGACAGAAAATGTAACCTATACGTTATACCCAATTTCCTAAAGATACCGTTGCGACGTAGTAATAATGATTCGGAAAGATGATAAAAAGTTCACAAATGTAGCGCAAAAGAACGAAATAGCCGCTCAACATTTATTGCCATATAGCATATACATAGGTTATATTTTCTGTCACTTCGAAGACAGAAAATCCGCTCCTGAAAGTGACAGAAAATATAACCTAAGTATATGCTATATGGCAACAAATGTTTAGTGGCTATTTCGTTCTTTTACAAAACATTTGTGAACTTTTTATCATCTTTCCGAAACATTATTATTACGCCGCAACGGTATCTTTAGGAAATCGTGTATAGCGTATAGGTTATATTTTCTGTCACTTCGAGGAGCCGACCACATAATAATCACGCGCATCTAGCGTACGCATTTTCAGTAGCGGATTTCATGAACGGATTCTGAACTAGATGTATTATGAAACACTAGATGTTTATTACTATTTTATTTGTAAAAGATGCTTCAATTCTTTTAATGTTCCTGTCCATATAACTGTTTGCTATTAACAAATAATATAAAAAAAAGTACTAAACAATTTTGGGAAACACCGAATTTATGAAATTTTTTCCGCGAATCCTATGTTACGTGCCCCACTGTTGGGCGTTACCATCGCAGGCCACCCCGACGCAAAGGATAGAATAATGATTACACGGGAGTATACGCGAATGAACTATATTGTTACATAGAGCAATATCGGTTACAAAACAGTTCGGTACAAGACAGTCTTCTGGTCTTCTGGGCCTATACGCGGTGCTCGGAATACTGCTCTCCCCTCTGGAAGAGCGGACGTCTCGGCCGCATTGAATCCTCTTCGGAATCTTCGTACCCCTGCCTGAAGAAGTGGTCGTGCAGCCCCGTGGCTTCTTCAGACATCCGCCTCGGCATTTGCCTTCTCGCTCAGGGGAAAACCACGGAAAAACCCTGAGCAAGGCGTGGGTACAACGGGAATTCTCGATCTGCCACGATGAAACGCTCCAACTTCTGGTTCCACGATGTCTCTGGAACTCTGCAGCTTCCTGTCCCACGACATCTCTGGAACTCTGTAGCTTCCTGTCCCACGACGTCTCGGGAACTCGACAGCTCCTTGTCCCACGACAAAATCCACGGGGAGCTCCGGGCGCGTTCCTCTTTCGTGTGTCCCACGACGAAATGCACGGAGAGCTCCGGGTCCAGCAGTCAGGCAGGGGTACCGCGGGGCTTCTAATTTTCCCTCGACGAACGCCCCTGGTCCTTGTCCCGCGACGTCCCTGGAACTCCACTCTGGAACGTCCCACGTCGACTCCAACGCTCCGACGCTGCATCCTCCTTCGTGCAGCCTCCGGCACCCCGTGCAGACTCCAGCGCTGTCTCATTTGCAGGCAGCCTCCTCCAGAAGGACGTCCGACGACGTCTCCACTGCTTCGGCCACGTTCCCTCCTCCTCGTCGAATCCTTGGTCGCGGTCGACCGTTTCCCCCAGGGACTCGTCCTCGATGTCCTTCCGGTGGCCGTACGAGCTTGAGACTTCAATCCCTTCACGGCTCCGGATTCCATGCAAAAGAGACGGAGAAGCATTAATATTTACTTTCATTTGAGAGAATCCGTTGGAGCTGAAAGAATCGGGAAGATGGAAAGGCGAAACGGAACCGATAACAGGGGATCACAGCTCATGAGCATGTTATCGGCCCGTTCCCCTATCAATCTGCCCAGCACCCCAGCTCGTCTGCATTTTCTTTCTTCTGGGCTTCTTGTCCTCTTCTCCCTCTCTCAGGCCTTGGCTTTCAGATGGCCCCATTCCTCTTCGTGGCTTCTGGTGCAGACCCAGGGGACCGTCCTGTGCGTCCTGTTAACGCTCCCGTCTCCGCGACATCTCCTCCAGCCGATCCAAGCAGTCGCACCGCTTGTCCGACTGGTGGTTGGAGATGCCATTTCCCGGCTGCTGTCCACCCTGTCGACGCGAACCTCTTGGTTTGCACAAACCGGGGAGGAGCCAAGATTCACGCCAACAGGGCTAGAGAAGCGGTTCCACGTATGTCCGCGCTCCACTGCGGACTGCTACTCTGTCGTAGCACAGACGGGGAATTCGGGAACGCGTATCCAGGCCGCGGTGGCAGTCCCCCGACACCTTGTCCCTCGTCGTGGGGTTTCGTGCTCTCTGAAACATTTTAAAGAAACAGAGGGCTGGGCTACGAAGGTAGCCTCCGCAGCCCAGTCCAGTAGATTAGCTTAGACTAATCTTCAGACTCTTCGTTCAGAACTTCAAACTCTCTCCTCGAGCGAGAGACTTCCTGGATCTTTGGTCGGCGAACAACCCATCCTGTCTAAACAACTCCACTCTTCGGGGTTCTCTCACATGGGGAATTCGGCCATTCTGCGACGATGTTCACTCTCGAACTCCCTTCGTCGCAGCTCAGTAACTCTGCGCACTCCAGGCGCCTCCACGTTGCTTATTCGCCAGTTCTTCATATGCGCTGGACGCAATCGCCGGTGCAATAGTCACTTTGAATTGCAATTGATTATTCGACAGCTCTTCATATGCGCTGGATGCACTCGCCGGTGCAATAGTGACTTTGAATTGCAATTGATTATTCGACAGCTCTTCATATGCGCTGGATGCACTCGCCGGTGCAATAGTGACTTTGAATTGCAATTGATTATTCGACAGCTCTTCATATGCGCTGGATGCACTCGCCGGTGCAATAGTCACTTTGAATTGCAATTGATTATTCGACAGCTCTTCATATGCGCTGGACGCAATCGCCGGTGCAATAGTCACTTTGAATTGCAATTGATTATTCGACAGCTCTTCATATGCGCTGGACGCAATCGCCGGTGCAATAGTCACTTTGAATTGCAATTGATTATTCGACAGCTCTTCATATGCGCTGGATGCACTCGCCGGTGCAATAGTGACTTTGAATTGCAATTGCTTATTCGCCAGCTCTTCACATGCGCTGGATGCACTCGCCGGTGCATTAGTGAGTTTGTATTGCAATTGCTTCTTCGCCAGCTCTTCACATGTGCTGGATGCACTCGCCGGTGCTATCGCGATGTTTTCATCCATCGTTTTGTGTACTTTCTTGTGTACTCGTACCTGCTCCTCCTGTTTTTATGTACGAAGGTTCTCTAATCGGCTGTTGTCGATTGTATCTACTATCTATAATTTCTGGCAACATGCAGTCTTCATAGAACTTGTTCAGTTTTTCCTCCATCTCTGTTGCCCAGAATCGATCATCTCTCGATACTGTTGTAACCTTCATTCCTTTCGGCGTCCATAAACAAAAATAGGCTCGTTGCCTTTTCGTTATGTGCAGTTGTCCTTGCACTTGATAATAGTAATGATGATTCTTATTCATTTCATTACCCTTGTAAATACGCCTTATATGATCAAGTTGCTTTATTGCTTCATCAGGTGATAAATCCTTGGCCGATACAGGACACTTTACTTCGACGATTTTATCATGGTCCACGAGGCCGTCGGGAGTTGCACCTAAGTGAGGCACAGTGTCGTCGATGAAGAGGCCACACGGTTGAATATGCATTCCTAATTCTTCTTGCATTTGTCTCAAGGCGTTTGCCTCATTTTCCCTTCCGTATTGGAGAGAATGTAAATCGTGGAGTTGCGGGTACATTATACTCTTCACAGTATTTGCCCGTGCTGTAGCCTTTCGTAATCGGCATACCTTGCCGAAATTGGATGCGGTTAATAATTTTTTCCTATAACCAATCCACTTTTCGCTATTCGCCTGATCGCGAGTTTCCACTTGGATCTCGTTTCGCCTCTTTTGCCAGTGAAGGAGTATATCCGCGTGCCGTTTACACTCGGAAGAGTATACTGTCTCTTCCATATCTGGTTTTGCCGCGTTGGGGCCGTAATCGTGGTCGCACGATTGTTTTTTATTTCGAAAGAAGGACGCTTTCGCTTCTTTTTTATACTCCCTTGCTTTTTCTGCTGCGCGCTTCCGACGTCCTTCCAGCTTTCTTACCATGGTTGGCGGTTCTTTGTTCATTGCCGTACTCAATCTGCTGAACGCCTCTTTTGTGTTATATTGGACGACTGCAGCGGAGACTCTACCCTGATACGAGCCCCCTCGTCCAAAGTTTATCCTTTTGCCTCCGATGAATTTAGCAATTATGTTATTAAAAGCTTCGACAGCATTGTTATTTAGACCGCGCAGCAAACTGTCAGCTTTAACGAAAAGTTGGTGCATCGCTTCTTCGATACTTTCATAAATACCAGCTTCTCTCAGTTGTGGAACGTAGTCTACTCTGTTGGGATCAGAGTATTTCTTACAGAAGTATGCTAACTTCTGACACTCCTTGTGTTCACCGAAAACGTGACTCGGTACATTTTTCAAGTCTTGCTTCAAATTTTGAATTCGTTCCTCCAGTGGTATTTCTTCTCGTAACCGGTATTCCGCAGCTTTTTTTATACCAGTGCGCAGGCGGAGAGCATTATTCTGTACGACAGCTCTTAGATCTTTATTGCGGCCTTTTGTTCCGATTTCGTTTATTCTTTTACTGAAATTGCGTAACAGGTGATTGGTGCATTCGATTTTTTGTACCTGCACCATATACTTTCCATATGGATTACTGTCCAATATCTTCTTGTACACACTGCTATCGCCATCGGCAACTAATATATGGTATATTAGGCCGTGCATATCTATGCTGCAATTGAAGCCTTCGACAATAGCAACACTCTCCATGCCAGTTGAACTCTGATAACGACCCCAGTTCTTGAAGCAACGATGCTCGCGCGGTTCTTCCTTCCTCGTGCCTGCTATTTGGCAAGTCATGCAGAATTTATTCTTCACACTGATGTACAACACTTTCTTCGTGTGGTATCCCACGATGGCTCCTACGCCCGAAAGAGAATTGTAATCTCCTCCGCGGTAGGACCTTTTCATCCAGCTGCCATCCGCGACAACTGGGATAAACGGTAGCTTGGATTCTGCATGTACGTCGCCTCTTGCTATAGCTAATGCTTTTTCTTCTTTTCCAGCATCTTCCATTTCGCGTTGTGCGGTCACTTCGAGGGCATCGATAAGGTCATTCTGACAGTTCTCGTAGATCCTTTTCGTCATACAGGACACGTTCAGGGCCGTCAGTATGTCCTCCAGTTGATTATATCCGCCGCCCGTCATCATTGTTCCGGCAACAGCGGCGCGGTTGATATCCATAGTGGCATCACTCTTCCGAAGACAGGATATACGCTCTGTGTATTTGCACATTTTGCACTCTACATGATACACATTTTCTAATCCATTCCGTTCACATCTAACTATTTGAAAATGTTCGATGCCACAGCCAGTAGTCGAATGTTTTCCAAGATTTTTGATTTGCTCGAAAACATGCGGAAAATCAACGAAGTCGATTCCTTTTGAAATTGGGTTTTCCGGCTGTTCTGGCTCTGCAGTCTCCACCACCCAGTAATCGGGATCACTTCCAACATCTTGATCCGTTTCTTCGTTGATGTATGTGTCGAAATCTATTTCTTGTGCAATTTCTTCTTCGTTCGACTCGAAATGCACTTGTTCTACAATTTCCTCTTCGTCCGCATTGAAATGCATTTCTTCTTCGATATCTTCTGCGTCCGTATCGAAATGTACTTCTTCTATAATTGCTTCCATAATTGGAAAATCTTCAAAATTTCCTACGTCTTCTTCGTGTATTCTGTCCGTAGGAAAATCACACGTAGCAGATGTGCTTGGAAGTGTTTCTTCGTACGAGGTACCTGCACGCGTACCTGCTTCCGCCACGGCGCCCTGACCTACCGTGAGGCACGCTGCTGCTTTTAATCGTTGCCTGCACGTAAAGAGTCAATAATCAGTAAAACGTGATGCATATATAGAAATAAGAAACACATACATTAGAAAAGAAAAGCAGGCACAGTAAAAGAAGATATAGTACAGTAAAGCCTCGGAACGTAGGAAAAGAGAGCGAGTGGAAGAAAGGACTGCCGATTGTCCCTATCTTCTTCATTCGCTGTCCTTCTCTGCGGCCGACGCGTATTACCGCTAAATATGTATTATCCAAATTATATCGTGTTTGGTGTCATTTATTATTAGGGAAACATCACAAATGTTACGATGCTTTATTTATGAAAATATTATAATTATTGCAATACTGTGAATATCATTCTAATTTATCTTCGCGTTACGAAGAGGGCCGTAGCGTGATAGAAAAACATTGTTCGCGAACGTTTTCGTCTGTTCTTGCCGTGTCCACACCGCTGTAAATAGAATAAAACGTTCACATACGATTCGTACACTGAGTGTTGTTCGTGTTTGCGACGGTGTGGACACGGCAAGATCAGACGAAAACTTTCGCGATCAATGTTTTTGTTCGTGTTCGCCTTGATGTAAACGCGGCATTAGACAACGCGATTCCCTCGCTACGCAAACCGAAGGACATGCACTTTTGACCTGTTTTCTTTTCACACGCACACATCTGCACAACCGTCTCCGCTACTCGCAAGCGAAGGCAGCCGCAAGGAGACATGCTGCGCTGCGATACGCGGCTGTGTGTGTATGCCGGCACGCGTGGATTTGACCGCGTGTGAAAAGAATACTTTTCGCATTTCAATTCTGGGTCATTCAACGCGAAATCGGACACTTTTCGGAGTATCCATTTGGGATTTTTGTGAAACTTGCATATATTCTGGTCTTTAGTGATACATAAACGTATTTCAAATGATTTTTCAAAATTTTCAAGATCGTGGAAATTTACTTTTTTTCATTAAATTATAACTGTTGAACTAAGAGAAAGGTAAGAATGAGCTTTTGGGTGCTTACACCGGGGAAGTAAGAGTACCTAATAAAAATGATGTCACTTAAAAAAAAAGTTTAGACCATTTATTCTGCGATTGTTTTAAACAAATGCAATTTTATACCAGCAGGGCGCTATTTCAAAATTTGAAAAAAATTGAGGATACAGCCCTACTTGTGCTCTTTGCAGCCACGTTTTCAGAAACGCGGATACTTTAAAATTGGTCGCATGAAAATTAATTGAATGTGACGCTGCATCGCCCAATACCGGCTGGACTAGCTAAGCCGCGCGGTACTAGCAGCAGCCAAGTGGGTATATCTGATATTGTTATATAGGGTTCTCACGAATGGTAAGTATTTGATAAAAACGGAAAGAGGAAAACTTTTAATATTTTTCATATCCAACATAATACGGTATGTCATTTTTGGTGTTCGCGATATTTTCCGTGAACCGAAGGTGACCTTTAGTTTTTTAAATATAATGCTACATATTTCATTACCCGATATGAAAGTATATAAATCTCAAGACAAATTCAACCATATGGTATACTATGACTTTCAAGGCCACGCAAGGTTAGGAATGAAAGAAATAGATAGTTGAATATTGTAGCACGCACGGCTCAGTCTGTCGAGCCGCTACTGGGCGGCGCAGCGTCACATTCAATTAATTTTCATGCGACTAATTTTAAAGTGTTCGAGTTTCTGAAAGCGTGATCATAAAGAGCACAAGTAGGGCTGTATCCTCATTTTTTATCAAATTTTTAAATAGTGCCCTGCTAATATAAAATTGCATTTGTTTAAAACAATTCCAGAATGAATGGTTTGAATTTTTTTTTTAAGTGACATAATTTTTATTAGGTACTCTTACTTCCCCAGCGTAAGCACTCAAAAGCTCATTCTTACCTGTCTCTTTCTTCAACAGTTATAATGGAAAAAAGTCAATTTCCACGATCTTGAAAATTTTGTATTTCGCGTGGAATGTCCCTCCTTGAAAGTCTATAATACAGAGAGAGAGAGAGAGAGTTGGTAATAATATAATTGAAATGGTACAACATTGTGTAAAACACACAGGACCATATTTCTAATAAATTGTAACCTGAAGGAATAAAAATATTTCCAAACAAACATTTTGCCCTTTTGCACACTCAGACAATACGATGCAGTAAGGATAGGCCGGCAATCCAAATCATTATCCTATTTTTAACGTTGTACCTCCTACAATTCAACGAGGGGCTGCAGGGTGGTATTTCGTTTTATGGAACGTTGTAAAATAACGGCGAAACGAAGGGTACGAGAAACACGTGCCGTTTGCCTTTGGCGAAGTAAACCCTACTTGACCGCGCCGGTGTTGGATATCCGTCTGGTTCTCGTCAACGAGCACGCTTTCCAGCGCATCGCCCTGTCTCTTTAGACAGCTTTTCGAAAGCGTGGAACTGACCTCGACTTTCGTTACCCTCAAGGTGAGATCAGACGGCGCGTGGTTCGGCGATCTTTGCGCGTGAATCGCCGATCCACGCGCCGTCTGATCGGTCATAGATCGCCGAATCGTGCTCGCCAAGCCGACTTGCCGAGCTAGACTTGCCGAGCAAGATCGCCGATTCACGCGCCGTCTGATCTCACCTTCACACAAGGCGACTCGATGGGGGCGCGAAGCGTTGTTTTCGGTTTTTTGGCTAGGGCTGCCTGCCTGTAGCCCAGATGGGCGAAATTTTTGCCTGGAAGGCCCTTGGGGTCAGTTGGATTTTGGCTTGAGTCAGAAAAAATATAATTGTTTTCTTACGTCCGGATAGATGTTTGTGGTACTCAGAAATGCATGGAAAATTTCACGATCGATATTGCGAGGAAACGGGACCGAAAGTTCTACGGGGACGTAGACGTTATTCTTCATTGATCATTCAATGTGATCAACATCTCGGTTACGTTTGTTTATTTTAGATAAAGCCAACCCTACACATCGGTGGGGATACCGATTACATATTACCCGGACGAAATCCCCAAATAGATACATAGCGAGAAATCGAAATACCATCCTGTGACACCTCAATAAAAGAATATACCGTTCTATTGCAAAAAACTAACTTGACCTTGACATTGCTTCCAGTACCTCATTCATAAAAAAAAGTTTGGGATATTCTTCCGAATGGCCCCACCCTTCCCCCCAAACCTCGTGTGGATTGGCCACTGGGGCCATTCGGATGTACAGCCAAAGTTTGTACCATTATGTCCGATGGAACTGATACCAAACAGGAATATGTATATTAAACAATTTTCACTTATTGGAGTAGTTGGTAAGCAATAAAAGGCGCCCCTCGATTCGAAATTGAATTTGTACAATTTCAATATAGGTATAGGTATTCAGCGAAAAGTATTCTCCGATTCTCGTGGTTACTTTGTCGCTGTCAATGGGTCGTAAAAGAGAAGGATAGAACGGGGGTCGTAGCAGCCGAGAAATAAAGCCAGCGTTCGGTCTGCTAATACAGAGACACAGCGTTATTTAGCGGAGGGGGAACACCTACAGGAGCGGTGGTAAGGCGCGCGTGATGACGATCGCTGACGCACACATTACCACACACAGTGGTCCGAATCGCCGAAAACGCGATTAAAAATCCGTACGTTCACATTTCACACTTTATCATTATAAAGATGGTCATTCCAGGGATTTTTGTGGTCGCAGAATCTGATTCCGAGGTCAAAATTGTTATTACTGTACTGTCTGATTTGATTATGTTATTTGAAGTTAATTATGGCATCAAATTTTGGAAAATTAACACACATATCGTTTTTATGATAGCAAAAGCTATTGAGCGCGTGGAAACTGAAAAGTCAATAATTTGTATAAATTCACACTTCAGATATTGGAAATGCTTTCATTTATCTATAAGATGATATTGTGCATTCATTCTATGTTATTTTAATATATATGAAAAGTTATAAATAACTGAAATATAAGAAATTTTGCGATGGTCGTTTTTAATCGCATTTTACATTTTTCGGAATCGTCAGGCATCTTTGAAACTTATATTATTAGATAGTCTATAGTATAAGGAATGTATGTGCTAAAGGAGAAGTGGCACTTTTTTGCGACTTCCGAGTAATAACCAATTATGTTGGCAGTAATCAGGCCGCTTGCGCGGAAGAAGTAAGTGTCTGCGACCCGCCGACATGCATCTACATATATTTCTGAAAATATGGAAGAAAACATATGTAAAATAGAAAGTGATAGTAATTAAATATACAAAAATATATATATATATACATATATATATATATTTTTGTATATTTAATTACTATCACATTAATTATTTGCATAATATATATATATATATATATATATATATATATATATATATATTATGCAAATAATTAATATGTTAATCTTTACGTTAACTTACATTTCATTCTAAACACATAGGTATACTGTGTTTCGTCTATACTCTCGTCGGTTTCTGTTTCAATTAATGGCAAAACAATTAATTCTATAATAGGTGAATACTGTTCAGTGTCACCCCGCGATTGCCTTTCCAATGATTTCTTGCATTCTATACGCGCGGAGTTTCATTTTCGTTCAGGTAGTACGCCTAAGATTCCGCACGTGCGGAGGATTATCCCGGCCTGCGCTGGTATCGTAAACTAATAAAGTAATAAAATGTTCGCCTAGCCAATACAGCAAATGAAGGTAAAGTTAAAATTTAGCCAGCACGTGTTTCAAGACTTGCACGTAAGATATACAGAGTGTCCCGTCAAACACAGACAAAATGCAATTTCTTATCAAATGCTTTAGGAATACATTGTTGTATCTGTTAAAAAAAATACTATAAAACAATTTTATTTACGCCTTATATCGAAAAAAAATTTCCATATAGTCACAGGTATTTTCAGAAATATATGTAGATGCATGACGGCGGGTCGCAGACACTTACTTCTTCCGCGCAAGCGGCCTGATTACTGCCAACATAATTGGTTATTACTCGGAAGTCGCATAAAAGTGCAACTTCTCCTTTCGCACATACATTCCTTATAGACTATCTAATAATATAAGTTTCAAAGATGCCTGACGATTCCGAAAAATGTAAAATGCGATTAAAAACGACCATCGCAAAATTTCTTATATTTCAGTTATTTATAACTTTTTATATATTTCAATAACATATAATGAATGCACAATTTCATCTTATAGATAAATGAAAGCATTTTCAATATCTGAAGTGTGAATTTATACAAATTATTGACTTTCCAGTTTCCGCGCGCTCAATAGCTTTTGCTATCATAAAAACGCTATCTGTGTTAATTTTTCAAAATTTGATGTCATAATTAACTTCAAATAACATAATCAAATCAAACAGTACAGTAATAACAATTTTGACCTCGGAATCAGATTCTGCGACCACAAAAATCCTTGGAATGACCATCTTCATAATGATAAAGTGTGAAATGTGAACGTAAGGATTTTTAATTGCGTTTTCGGCGATTCGGATCGCTGTCCACCACTCCTGTAGGTGTTCCTCTCCGCTAAATAAGCGACCCTGCATAATGTTGGTGGCAACCTTATGCAGATACGCAACAATTTTTCAATAACAATAACGGATCAACTTTTTTACTTTTAATTTTTTGTGCATAAACATTTTTTCAAATATTCATAACATTTTCCTGATTATGATGAGAGCATAAACAAACAAACATTATACAATGCCGACCATTTTTGGTCGAAACTGATATTACATCGTGTAACGTGTACGAGAAAATCTATGTGAAAATATCTTTCTACGGAATAGAATTCTCTTTTCGCGTAATAGTATCCACAACTGCAGGGTACTTGAGATGTCGTAAACATCTCCCCGGGCTGGGACAAAGGGTGCCAGTGAGGCCTGGAGAATGTTTAGAAGACTGCGCTTTTCGATGAGAAACTTTCGCTGAAGGTACACATGGACGTATATATTGCGGACAAAATTCCACAGAAGAAAAAGCACTGTGTATTTCGTATTCCACACGTATGCACTACATATGCTGAACATCTAATCGCAAATCATCGATGACTGTTTCTAATTTTACATTATCTCCTACATCACATAAATAAAATCTAAAGTGCATGTTTTATCCATTCAAAACTATGTACAACGATTGAAATAGTCGCAACAGCATTATAAAGGAAACATACCTAACCAAACGCGTATAGTTTGAACGTTTTATACTAATAAAACGCATATAGTTTGAAATATATGTTCTACCACTTTTCAAATGAGAACAAAATGCTGCATTTGTATTTTCTGAACACATGTAAAGAAGAAAGGGAAAAGAAGTGTGCAGAAATGTTGTGTATCGTATATAACGAAATTTAAAATTTCTACATTCCGTCTCATCGGTCAGAAAGTTGCAGGAACGTATTGCTGACAGTTTTTACATGAAAATGAGCCCAAACACGTTATAAATCGAATTATTAATTAATTAAACAATGATGAACATACGATTTGGAATAGAATGAGTGGGGCAGGAGGGGTAAAGTAATGACATGCGTTGCGGTGCGCATAGCATAGAATATGTGTACGTAACGCGTCAAAGATATCTGTGTTGATATACATATTTGAAGAATATGAATAATACTATATTATATACAATAAAATACCGTTCTACTACTACTACTACTACTACTACTACTACTACATGTCAAACTGCGACTTCATACAAATCTGTACCATAACACATAACTTACCTTTCTCGACGTTTTCTATTTTTGGACAAACGCTTTGCAAATAACTTAGGCTGCTTCCTTTTTGTACCATCATCCAAATACCGTTCATTTCTTGCATCTGCGGCTTCCTTCTTTGATTCCATGACAATGATGAACGCAAATGATCACATACACACACACTTATCAACACTACAGTAACGAACCACGCGAAAATAGAACAATTCACAAAATATGAATATTCCATATATCAATATCCGCGCATCAAATAAAAGCCCGATTGCTTTCTGCGTCTTCACCGTAGTGCAAACGACAAGAAACTGATCAGCTAGCGTGGTCGCTGCATTGTTTACAGATGCTGAGAGGCTAAACAGAAGATAGTGGGAAAGGGACGAATATACGCGTCCTGTTTCTCTCTTTCTCATTAGATTTGGTGGTATGCTCATACATTTACGTAGAATATGTACTTCCGGGAATACTTTTTGGTGCACAGAAATGTGCACAGGAAAGAATTTTTGATTATCCTGTGCATATACTGTTGACGTATCACCGATTTCATTAGCGAAGAATTCATATTTCGTTCTACCATTATCCTTTCCCACTTGCCTGACGGTGAAGGACCACCCCGCAAGTATGCGCGGGCCCGCGCCGCGTTTTCAAACCTTCGCGCATTCGAACTTTTACGCGGGCCGATGACGCCCCGCTCGGTCCTTGGTGCGAGTGAAATACAAAGTCTTGAGGGAGTGAGAAAGGCAGTTTGGGCCTTGTCCACCCTTGAGGGTAGCAAAGGCTCGATGGTCAGAAAAAAAACGACTGTCGAGCAGTAAACATCGTAAGTACCTTCACGCTTACTATCCCTGTCTTTTTCACTATATGTGCCGGTTATTATGAAAGTGGTCCAAGTCCAAATTTTTCGTTTGTAACATTTCACTTATATTTTTACGTATTATATCAACGTGATACATAATAAACGTACAGTGCATTTTTTTTTTAAATTTCGACCGGCGCCACTTTTATAACAACTGACATACTTCTACATTTTAGTACTTCCAAAACAAGACTGTATTTAGACACATTCCGGGTGAAGTTTTATTACCGTCATAGTATTGTTGTAATTTTTTGTGCAAAATCTATCGTGTGAACTGTGATTGTTTGAGTGTCCGCGTGTTTCTCAAGCAGCCTATCGCCATTGCGAGGCTGCCTCGCGTGGCACACCTCGCGGAGTTGACATTCTGGAGACTACCTCGACCATTATTACTTTACGAGGCATCAGCCGTCGATTTTTCGACGTGCTCAAAAGTACCTCGTGGCCCGAAGATCAAAAATCGCATGGCTCGGGCGACGCAAATATCATGCTGCAGGTAGCGCGAGAAAGTCGCACGAGCCTGCCTGCCTCGCAAAGTGATCATGATCGAGGTAGTCGCTCAGAGATTCGTGTATTCATTCTCACGTAGAATAAGAAAGTTATGTTATAATTTACCCGCGAAATGTCTAAAAAAGGTATATACATTCGGGTGCAATATTATAGGCTTCCTTTAGTTGAAAGTGAAGAATTGGAAAAATAGGAAATTTTAAAATCACAAATGTTGGACATTTGACAATACAAATATTTTGAAACTTGATAACCTCACAATTACAAATTTTGTAAATGTTTGAATCTCAAAGCTTTCGGACTTGAAAATACCAGCATTTAGAAATCTGAAGATTCTCCTCCTGCGCTAAATCTTGGCTAAAGGAAGCCTGTACTGTACCCAAATGTACCAACTTGATAAACGTGTACTCTTCTCAGAGTTGGGCAAAATGTAATCTAATAACAAATTACAAATTACGAAATGTAATTGTATAATTGATTACACATTATTTTCTGCAATCGTTAATTTATATAGTTGACAAAATTGTGGTCAACTACCTAAATTAACAATTACAGAAAATAATGTGTAATCAATTATACAATCACATTTTAATCGTAATTTGTAATTAGATTACATTTTGGCTAACTCTGGTTCTTCTACTGCACTTTCAAATCCATTTTAATTACGTTCAATAGTTTCACTGTTTCTTCGATTCGTTTTTAGATGACAAGCAATGCAGAACATTCAAAAAATTCCAAGGGAGAAATGGAAGGCGCTCCGTCCCCGCGACGGACACCTTCCAATAGCGGACGGACTCCGTCCCGACGACGGAGTCCACGGAGAGAGAGGACTCCGTCCTCGCGACGGAGCAGCAGACGTAGTCTCAGGAGGGAGCGGACTCCGTCCTCGCGACGGAGCAGCAGACGTAGCCCCAGGAGGGAGCGGACTCCGTCCTCGCGACGGAGTCCGGGGATAGCTGCAACCCCATCCTCGCGGCGATGGATGGACGTTGCGTTGCAAATCCAAAAGCAGGTATGTAGATATGTACGTAGGCGATTTCGCGCAAAAATTTCTTACATTCTCATGAAAGTTATGTTTATTTTTCATATTACAGTACAACGAGCTAAAAAAAAGAATCCGCCAGATAGAATACGCGACGTACAGAGGAAGTGGAGGAAGAGGAGGAAGAGGCGGAAGAGGAGGAAAAGGTGGCAGAGGAGGAAGAGGAGGCAGAGGAGGAACAGGGGCGCGTAATATTGTCAATTTTAATTAGTTTTTTATAATAAACATATTATCATATATGTAGTCAATTATTTTTTTATTCGAAGGCCTTGCATCCGTCGGCCATGGATACTTTTCTCGTATTTATTCCTACTCTAGTCGAGAGTAGGCTTGCCACCTTTTTTGCAGAAAAATAACGTACATTTGTTTTCGTGGGGTATACAAAAAAGTACGCTCAACAAATTAAAAGTACATTATCAGTTTTTATTTCTTCCAAACATATTTTCCATTGCTTTTAGAATTACAGAGAAAATTATATTATTTTGAAATATCTCATTGGCATTATAGCACTCAATGTTCATATTGAAATAGATCAATAATTTGATTTTTATTAGATTGAGAGAGGCCGTGTTTCTTTCATCCCGCCACTTCACATTCATGACAGAGAAAACTCTCTGAATAAATGCTAAAGTGGCAGGAACAGATAGAAGATAATAATATTGCGTTACTTTCCCGTAGGTACTTTATTGTTATTCAAAAGTATAGAGTACATTTACCTATAATAACGTAAGATACTTTATTTTAATGTACGAGTGGCAACTCTAGTCGAGAGTCATATTTAGCCGAGAAAGTACGAATAAACACGAGAAAATTATTCATGGCCGACAATTGAATTCCCCATGATTAATTAATTCAATGATAACGCTCAAATTGGCAGGGATTATTTAAGTAATGCCCATCTCTGTTATTTTGCCATATAATTGAAGCAGTGAGCGCAACAACCAACTAACGCACATTATTTACGAAATTGAGTTATTAGCAATAACGCATTCCAATAGGCTCTACTAATTATATCGATGGCTTACTGCACACATATTGTAGGTCCACTTTTTATAAAATTTGAGTTTTTATATGCAACAAATGGTGCTTGACTGTGTCTTTATGCTGTATAAAATCACATGTTTATCTTTTTTATTAAATTTATCAAAAATAATATTTTTCTTTATTGTATGTCCCTAAATATCATATTGAAGTAAGATTATTTCCAGTATTATTCCTTTCATTCATGTTTATATAATATTATTCAGTATAGGGTAAAGCCACCAGTAGTCGACCACTTTCAGAAAAACATGAAAAATAAGGTTTTTAGAAGTGACAATCTTTTGAACAGAGTGCAGTTACAGTGCAGTTCGAAAACTGCAATTTGTTCAAAAGATCGTCACTTCTAAAAACCTCATTTTTCATGTTTTCTGAAAGTGGTCGACCACTGATACATGGTCGACTACTGGTGGCTTTACCCTAGTATGTCCTCCTCTGTACTTGGTTACATGTAGCATGTCCATCTTCCAAGTATTATTATAAAATTATTATTATAATTTTGCAGATTCTAACTTATACTACTAATTACATATTTTCACTGATACCTATATTACATATATATGATAATACAATAATGCAAAAAGTATTTATTTAATTATAAAGTACCATTGAATGTTTGAACCTGTTTTTCTCAAAAACGTTAAAACTGCACATACAATATGTGTGCGCTAAGCCATCAATGTACAATAGAAAAAATTTATTTGCAAGTTATTCCGTTGTTGCCCTAACTGTTTCAATTACTAAATAAGTACGACAGCGATTTCAAGTGATGTACGTGTTACGGTAAAAGCTTTAGTAAATGTATTCATTCCCAGCAGTTCCTAGTCAATGTATGCCTAAAATGCATATAACCTAACCTACAATCGTCCGAAAATGCATACATTGACTGCATCACGCTTTTACTGTGGCTCGTGTATCCAGCTAATGCCTCAGTTTTGCTACGATTCCACGTTGGCAGTCCTCCCGAGTAGGCGCCATCTCGTATCCACTAGCTCAACTAAATTTGTCACGTGACTTGCTCTGTATTATCGCCAATATGGCGGAACTCGTATTTGGGAATGCAATTACGAGAATACGTTGTTTGTCCTTATATGAGCAGATTTTGAGCTGGGTAAGGTCTCATTCTATAGAGGAAGGTTCAGTGCAGCGCGCTCTGCTTCTCGTTTGAGTCACAAAACTCTTTTAGTAACCTAAAAATACTTGGATTCTTGCGGGTATATTTTGTCGACTTTTGCTCTACTTTGAACACTCATATTATTAGATATCAACACAAGCTCGTCGAACCATGACCAGAGCGCGCTGCACTGAACCTTTCTCTTTCGAATGAGACCTCGCCCAGCCCAAAATTCGCTCATATAAGGACAAACAACGTATTCTACTAAACCCATGTTTTGGGCCAGATTGTGTCGGTATACAGCGCGCTGCATTACCCGTGTCTACCCCCTTAAGGGGGTAGACACGGGTAATGCAGCGCGCTGTATACCGACACAATCTGGCCCAAAACATGGGTTTGGGAAATTACGTTGTTTGTCCTTATATAAGCAGATTTTGGGCTGGGTGAGGTCTCATTCGAAAGAGGAAGCTTCAATGCAGCCCGCTCTGGTCATGGCTCAACGAGATTGTGTTGATATCTGATAATATGAGTGTCCAAATTAGAGAAAAAATCGACAAAGTACACTCGCAGATTACAAGTATTTGTAGGTCACTAAAAGAGTTTGATGCCTCAAACGATGACCAGAGCGGGCTGCATTGAAGCTTCCTCTTTCGAACGAGACCTCACCCAGCCCAAAAGCTGCTCATATAAGGACAAACAACGTAATTTCCCAACTACATTCCCAAATACGAGTTTCGCCATATTGGCAATAATACAGATCAAGTCACGTGACAAATTTAGTTGAACTAGTTGATACGAGATGACGCCTACTCGGGAGGAACGTGGAATCATAGCAAAACTGAAGCGTCAGCTGGATACATATGCCACAGTAAAAGCGTGATGCAGTCAATGTATGCATTTGTAATCTAATTACAACTTACAAATTACAATTAAAATGTAATTGTGTGATTGATTACATTCTTTTCTGTAATCGTTAATTTTTAGGTAGTTGAGGAAATTGTGGTCAACTACCTAATTTAACGATTACAGAAAATAATGTAATCAATTACACAGTTACATTACAGTCGTAATTTGTAATTAGATTACATTCTGCCCAACTTTGAATGCAGTTTACGCACACATTGACTAGGAATTGCTAGGAACTGTATACAGTTACTAAATTAATGCTTTACCGTGACACATACATACATCACTTGAAATCGCTGTTGAATTTATGTTATAATTGAGGCAGTGAGAGCAACTAACACACATTAAAAGAAATCCTATTTTATATGATTAGTGGAGCCTATTGGAATACGTTATTGCTACTAACTCAATCGTGAAAAACATGTGCTCTCACTGCCTCAATTATATGACAAAATACCAGAGATGGGCATTATTCACATAACGTATCGAATAAAACAGACTTTATCTTTATTCGTCACAAATAAAAATAAACCGAGCTACTTTTTATTTGAAGCGCTACGATTGAATTAATTTAATCATGAGGAATCCAATCGTCGGCCATAAATAATTTTTTTTTTTTCGAAGGTCTTTCATCCGTCGGCCATGAATTAATTTGTACTTTAGTCGAGAATCATACATTTATTGTATAAAATAGTAACAAAAAGTTTCTACATATAAAAGAAATTTGTTACTCTTCCTCTTCCACCTCTTTCTCCTCCAAATTTCATTTTTCTAAGCTCTTTTTTGAGCTCGCTGTTCTGTAATATGAAAAATAAACATGAATCTTATGTTAATTTCTGCGATAATGTCTAGACGTTTTCATACTTTCATGAGAATGGGATATTCCACGCGAAATCGGACTCTTTTCGGAGTAACATTTCGGATGCTGCTGAAATTTGAATATGTTGTAGCCATTAGTGACATTTTAATGTACCTCAAAGAATTTTTTAAAAGTTTGAAAAATGTCGATTTTACAGCTGTTTGGAGGTAAGCCCTAACTTTTTTCCTGTAACTTATAGCTATGGAAGTAGTAAACGGATGGAGATGAGCTTTACGGTGCTTTTAGAAAAGACAGTGAAGATTTAAGAAAAAATTATTTCAGTTTAAAAAAAAAGAATTTGAAACATTTTTGTGCTATTATTTTAAACAAATGCAGGTTTTTAACATCGGGCGCGATTTTAAAAATCTGAAAAAGGAGAATATAGTTCTATCCTTCCCCTTGATGGCCAAATTTTCAAAAATATGGAGATTTTAAAATTGGCCCTGTAAAAATTGCCAAAAGTTGACGCTGCGTCGCCCAACACCGACTTGACTGGCTGAGCCGTGCAGTACTCGCAGCGGCCAAGCGGCTATATCTGTTATTCTTATACAGTGTTCTCGAATATGGTAAGTATTTGTAAAAAACTGAAGAAGGAAAACTTTTACTGTTTGTTATACACAACATAATACGGTAACTCAATTTTTGGTGTTCGCAATATTTTCCTTGAAACGAAGAAGACCCTCAGTTTTTTTAAATGGAATGCTATATATTTGATTATACAAAATGAAAGCGACGGTCAAGACAAATTCAACCATATCGTATTCTATGACCTTCAACGCTACACATGGTTAGGAATAAAATAAATATATCGAACTATCTATCTAGTAGATTGAATTTCTTCTTTCATTCATAACCATGTGTAGCCTTGAAGGTCATAGTATACCATATGGTTGAATTTGTGTTGATAGTCGCTTTCATACTGGACAATCAAATATATATGTAGCATTCCATTTAAAAAATTGAGGGTCACCTTCGTTTCAAGGAAATTATTGCGAACACCAAAAATTAAGTTACCGCATTATGTTGTGTATACAAGACAGTGAAAGCTTTCGTTCTTTAGTTTTTTACAAATACTTACCATATTCGAGAACACTGTGTAAGAATAGCAGGTATAGCCGCTGCGAGTACCGCACGGCTCAGCCAGTCAAGTCGGTGTTGGGCGACGCAGCGTCAACTTTTGGCAATTTTTACAGGGCCAATTTTAAAATCTCCATATTTTTGAAAATTTGTCCATCAATGGGAAGGATAGAACTATATTCTCCTTTTTCAGATTTTTAAAATCGCGCCCGATGTTAAAAACCTGCATTTGTTTAAAATAATTGCACAAAAATGTTTCAAATTCTTTTTTTTTTAGGTACATTTTTTGAGGTACCTTAAAATATCACTAAAGACTACAACATATTCAAATTTCAGCAGCATCCGAAATGTTACTCCCAAAAGAGTCCGATTTCGCGTGGAATGTCCCCAATGTAAGAAATGATTGCGCGAGATCGCCTACGTATCTACATACCTGGTTTTTATAAAAAAAGACTAACTCCCTCCAGTTGGTGGAGGACGGGCTCCGCCTGCTGGTGGACGGACTCCGTTGTCGGGACGGAGTCCGCTTTTCCCGCACATGTCTGTTGCTGGTTGACGGACTCCGTCCCCGCGACGGAGTCCGCCCGCTGTGTGAAGGACTCCGTCGTTGGGACGGAGTCCGCCCGCTGGTTGAACGACTCCGTCCCCGCGACGGAGTCCGTTCCGTTTCTCTCTTGAGATTGCTCTCCTCTGCATTGCTTGCCATCTAAAAGCGAATCGAAGAAACAGTGAAACTATTGAACGTAATTAAAATGGATTTGAAAGTGCAGTAGAAGAGTACACGTTTATCAATTTGATACATTCGGGTACAATATAGGCTTTCTTTAGGCAAGATTTAGCGCAAAAGGGGAATTTTTATGTTTCTAAATACTGGAATTTCCAAGTTCGAAAACACTGAAATTCAAACATTTCCAAAATTTGTAATTATGAGGTTATCAAGTTTCAAAATATCTGTAATTGAAGGCCCGGATTCAGTAAGGGAACTAGCGCTCGAAAATGCGAAAAAGTATTGTCCAAACGCTAAGAAAAATTGAAAAATTAAATTTTGTTAAACTGGATTTAAAAAGAAACAGTGTTGTAAAGCTCGTCACGGCACACATTTTTTCTTTCTACAGTTTCTTTATCCAATCATTAGTATTCGAGATAGAAGTTATAAACCAAATAAATTTCTTCGAGCAAAGCCAATTTCTTTTTAAATATAAATTGCGATATCTTGAGTAAATATTAACGGATTGTTATGAGATTTGAAACATACAACTCGGAAAACTCTAGCGAAGCCGAAAAATGTATGCACAAAACCCTTATGTTACAAATGTAATAATATTTAA
Source organism: Andrena marginata (assembly GCA_963932335.1). Taxonomy (NCBI): domain Eukaryota; kingdom Metazoa; phylum Arthropoda; class Insecta; order Hymenoptera; family Andrenidae; genus Andrena; species Andrena marginata. Next base: position 21,712,386 of record OZ010663.1, read on the forward strand.
TTAAAAAGTACATAATACTGGACACAACCCATGGTTTTCAACGTTCGTCGTTAAAAAGTATCGAGGTATTTTTGACGTACATATAACTTGCAGCGGCAAAGTTTTTTCTTAATATATAAAGAAGATTTTCGCCAATTTTCACACTGAATAATAAATAATTGTAGAAGATATGGCGATGTATAAATCTCGCGCGGCACCAACAGTCAACACAAGTGCTAGAACTGCTAAGTAGAGCATTGTACGCGGCTGCTGACTGTTGGTGGCCCGCGAGATTGATATATATCGTCATATCTTCTACAATTGTTTATTATTCAGTGTGAAAATTAGTGAAAATGTACGTCAAAATTACCTTGATACTTTTTAACAACGAACGTTGAAAACATGGGTTATGTCAGGTATTATATACTTTTTAATTAAATATTATTACATTTTTCAACATAAGGGTTCTGTGCATACATTTTACGGTTCCGCTAGAGTTTTCCGAGTTTTATGTTTCAAGTTTCATAACAATCCGATAATAATTACTCAAGTTATCGCAATTTTTGTTTAAAAAGGTATTGACTTTGGTCGAAGAAATTTGTTTGGTTTATAATTTTTATCTCGAATATTAATGATTCGATAAAGAAACTGTAAAAGAAAAAATGTGTACCGTGACGAGCTTTACAACACTATATTTTTTAAAATCCAGTTTAATAAAATTTAATTTTCCAATTTTTCTTAGCGTTTGGACAATAATTTTTCGCATTTTCGAACGCTAGTCTCCTTATTGCATCCGAGCCTTGAATTTAAAAATTTCTGATTTTTCCACTTCTGATGTTTAGAAACGGTTTATATTTCATCACTTGATTTCAGTTTCAACTAAAGGAAGCCTACATTCCACCCGGATGTATATACCTTTCCTAGACATTTCGCGGGTAAATTATAACATAACTTTCTTATGCTACGTGAAAATGAATACACGAATCTCTGAGCATGAAGTTGCGTCTCGACATTGCGAGGCTGCCACGCGAGGCACGCCTCGCGGAGTGGACAATCTGGAAACTACCTCGATCATGATCAATTTACGAGGCAGGCTCGTGCGACAATCTCGTCCTAGCTCCAGCATGATATTTGCGTCGCACGAGCCATGCGATTTTTCATCTTGGGGCCGCGAAGCACCTTCCAGCACGTCGAAAAATCGACGGCTGATGCCTCGTAAAGTAATAATAATGATCGAGGTAGTCTCCAGACTCTCCACTCCGCGAGGTGTGCCACGCGAGACAGCCTCGCAATGGCGATACGCAGCTTGAGAAACACGCGGAAACTCAAACAATCACAGCTCACACGATAGATTTTGCACAAAAAATTACAAGAATACTATGACGGTAATGACTCTTTATCCGGAATATGTCTAAATACAGTCTTATTAGACCACTTTTAGAATAACCGACACATATAGTAAAAAAGGCAGGAGTAATAAGCGTGAAGGTACTTACGATCTTTAGTGTTCGGCAGTCACTCGAATTTCTGACGATCGAGCCTTTGCTAGCCAATTGCCGGCGCGGTTCACGCACACATTACCACCACTCCTGTAGGTGATCCTACTACACAACTTGCGATTTTTTCCTGAAATCGCTGGACACAGCGCAAACTCTCTTTCTCACTCACTTAATATTTTGTATTTCACTTGCACCAAGGACCGAGCGACACGTCTCGGCCCGCGTAAAGGTTCAAACGCGCAAAGATGATACGTCAAAAGTATATGCACAGGATAATCAAAAATCCTTTCCTGTGCACATTTCTGCATCAAAAAGTATTCCCGGAAGTACATAATCTATGTAAATGAGAAAGAGAGGAACAGAACGCATATATCCGTTCTTTTCCCACTATCTTTTGTTCTACTTCTCAGCATCTGTAACTAATGCAGCGACAACGCTAGCTGATCAGTTTTCTGCCGTTTGCACTACAGTGAAGACGCAGAAAGCAATCGGGCTTTTATTTACTGCGTAGATATTGATACATATGGAACATTCATAATTTGTGAATTGTTCCATTCCTGCGTGGTTCGTTATTGTAGTGTCGATAAGTGGGTGTGTGTGTGTGTGACCATTCCATTGCCATGGAATCAAAGAAGGAAGCCGCAGATGCAAGGAACAATCGCTATTTGAAGGGTGCTGTAAAAGCGAAACAGCCCAAGTTATCTGCAAAGCGTTTATCAAAAAATAAGAAGCGTCGAGAAATGTAACTTATGTTTTGTGGTACAGATTTGAATAGAGTTACAGTTTGTGATGTAGTAGTAGCAGCGCGGTATTTTGTTGTATATAATACAGTATTATTTATATTCTTTAAATATGTATATCAACAACTATCTTTTACACTTTACGTACACATATTCTATACTATGCGCATCGCGACGCATGTCATTACTTTACCCCTCTTGCCTCACTTATTCTTTTCCAATTCGTATGTTCGTCATTATTTAATTAATTAATAATCCGATGTATACCGTGTTGGAACTCATTTTCGATGCTTTGCGAATCGATGTTGAGCATATGTAGTTGCAGTATTGTCTCGTTAGCGGCTCGCTGGTCGGGACCGGCGTTGAACCCATATCATGAGCAGAGATCAAATTCCGAGTGTTCGTTTCTCGCTTTTTTCTGGCCGAAGGGAGGGAGCGAGATGGAACGCTTTGCGTGCCCCGGAGTGACACGGCGTCCGAAAGACGGAGCGAGACAAAACATCAACGCGTCGTCTGTCTCGTACCGCCTTCGCTCACTTTCAATGCCTTTCGCTCGCTCTCGTTCCATCTCGTTCTCGCCTTCGCCGGACAAGCGTAAGACAGAAGTGGTGGGACGAGACAATACTGTACTTGTTGAATACGAAATATGTACACATTGCTTCTTCTTTTGTGGATTTTTGACCGCAATATGTACGTCCATATGTGTACCTTTAGCGAAATGGTCTCATTGAAAAGCCCAGTCTTCAGGTGAAGTCAGACGGCGAGTCGGCTCGGCTCGCCCAGGCTCGGCGAGTCGGCTGCTTACATAGTAACCCCGATTGTTAGAATGCGTCAGTATAAGCTATATGTATATCAAAAGTGCTCAATTGTATCGCGAATTGTTAGTATTTTGAATAATGGATTGCAGAGGTACAAATCAAGCTTCAGCCATGAGTATTTTAATTTCCAACTAACAGAATTAAAATATAATCATCAAAATGATGATTTCGTTGGAAAAGCTCTAGATATCCAGGAACCTCATGGAACGTGAAAATTGTTGTGCTATTTATTCTATTTGCTTTATAGAGTGCATATTCAAAAGTTATAGCGGCAAATATTTGCAATTTTACATCATTTTGAAATATAATTAAAATAATTCTATCTTCAAAAAAATATGATGGGAGCTAAAATGTGTAATTCATTCTAAATAACTTGGTCGTAAATAATTTTTCTCTACAAAACGCAGTTCATATTCGCTTTCTGTATTCTGAGAAATCCCCAGTTTTTTAATTAATATGGTCACTTTCGAGAAAACGAAACGTTTACCGCAATTTCGTCACCCTTGATTTTCGTCTTATTTTTGCCGGTATAATCACCCCTTAGAGCATTGACCACAGGTAGAGAAACACCCTGTATATTACATCTTTCAAACCATTTTGACCCACTTATATTAAATCGAATTTATTTTAACATCAACGGGGCCTCAATTCTTTATAAGACTTCCAGCTCCGCGTCCCATTCGTGAAAGAATTAGAACAACAACAGGAGAAATCCTACATCACTTAAAAAAAACAAAGTTTAGACCATTTATGCTGTAATTATTTTAAATAAATGCAATTTTATACTAGCACGGCACTATTTACACATTGGAAAAAATAAGGATATCGCCCTACTTGTGCTCTTTACAGACATGTTTTCAGAAACGCGGACACTTTAAAATTAGTCGCATGAAAATTAGTTGAATGTGACGCTGCGTCGTTCAATACCGGCTGGACTGGCTAAGCCGTGCGTGCTACAATATTGAACTATCTATGACATTCTATGTCTTTCATTCCTAATCTTGCGTGGCCTTGAAAGTTATAGTATACCATATATGGTTGAATTTGTCTTGACAGTCACTTACATCTCGGGTAATCAAATATGTAGCATTCCATTTAAAAAACTGCAAATCACCTTCGGTTCACGGAAAATATCGCGAACACCAAAAGTTGACATACCGTATTATGTTCGGTATATATATATAAAATTTATTATTCCCCTAGGGGTTATAATCTCCCTTTACATTTCCCACACTGTCTTAACTTAATCCTTACACTTCTACAACTTATATCTAATCCTTATTCCTAATCTTAACCTTAATCGCCGTCGCTCGCCCGTCCGCACTCCCTTCTCCTCTCCCCTCCTGGACCTCCGTTTCCACTCGCCGCCCATTCTCTCTCATTTCCTCATTCATCCTTCATCCATCCTGTACATTTCTCATCCACATACCTCTTTTCTCTCCTCTATACTCCTTAACCATTCCTCCCCCTCCCCCTCCCCACCCAACACCTCGTCCACCATCTCTTGCCACCCCCTCCCCCCCAACCCATACATATTTCCCATACATGTTCCCACGACTCTTCCTCCCACCCACACACCCTACATATCCTTTTCTCTTCCTCTTCCGAATACCTACCACCTCTCATTTCATTCCCCAACCTGAATCTTGCTACCCTCTGCCATCTACTCTCCCCCAACCCTTCTTCAGGTATCCCGGCAACCCCGGCCCCTTCACCCTTCCATACCACTTATTATACCTGGCCTCCCCTATCCTCCTCCACGTCTCCTCCTTCTGCAGCTTTCTTTCTCTTTCCACTATCTCCTCCCCTCTTATCTCCCCCTTTTCCCTACCTCTTTCTACCTCCTCTACTTTCCACCCCCTTTCCCCGAAGAATTGCTCCCTTTCCTTTTCCCACCCCTCCAGCACCTTTCCCCTCTTAAACCTCCCCTTCATCTCCTCCCAACACGCCCTCGCTAGTTCCCCTCCCTGCCCTTCTAACAACTTTTTCTCATATCCCCATGCCCTCATCCCGGCCCTACCCCTCATCAACCCCCTCTGCATCTCTTCCCTGACCATGAACCCCGGTGTGCTTCTTTCAACCTCCAACACTCATTTCAAGAACCTATCTTGCATGGCCTCCACCTTCCCCCTCTCTTTCCAACCCCACACCTCCGCCCCATATCCCACCACTGCCCATACTAACCTGTCGAATAGCCATATCCTTCTTCCCCAATCCTTTCCAAATAACCTTTTTCCTATCCCCCACACCTTCCCCATTACCGCTGCTCCTTTCCTTACTCTCTCTTCTACATGCTTTTCCTGTCCCCCATTTCCCATCACCGTGTATCCCAGGTATTCATAGCTCCTCACCTCTTCCAATTCTGTTCCTTTCCATCTCCATGTCATTTTCTTCCACCTCCCCTCTCCTCTCCTACACCTCATCACCTTTGTTTTACCCACGTTTAATTGCAGACCCTTCCCCTCAAAGTATCTCTCCAGCTTCCCAATCATTCCCCTCATCCCATCCTCATCCTCTGCTAGCATCGCCAGATCGTCTGCGTATGCCAGCGTGTATATCTTCCTCTCCCCCACCTTTACCCCCCACCCCCCTTTTCTAGTTCCTTATCTACATCCGCTATCAGTAGCGTGAACAGGCTTGGGCTTAATGGACACCCTTGCCTTACCCCCCTTGCGGTCCAAAACCTCTCCCCCTCCTCGTCCCCCACTCTTACCCTGGAAATTGTCTCCCTTAATACCTCCCCGCATCTCTCCACCAACCCTTCCCTTAGGCCCCTCCCCCTCATTGCTTTCATCAGCACCCCCCTGTCCACCGAGTCAAACGCGGCTTTCAGATCCACGAAAAGGATTATCAACTTTCTACCCTTCCTCGCCACCTGCCTGTTCACCAGGTAGTTTAGTACATATGTATTGTCTATGCACCCTACCCCCCTCCTAAACCCCGTTTGACTCGGTGGCAGCATTCTCTTTCCCCCCACCTCCACTCTAACCCTCTCCGCTAGCTCCGAGGCATACACTTTGTACGCTGTCTGTGTTAGCGTTATTCCTCTATAATCTTCAACCTTCTCCCCTGCTCCTTTCTTTATCACTGGCACCACCACCCCCTCTTTCCACTCTTCTGGCCACCCTTCCCCCTCCACACCCTATTACATATTCTCCATAGCCATTCTTCCACTTCTACGCCCCCGTATTTCCACACTTCATTTCCGATACCATCCCCTCCCACCGCCTTTCCGTCCTTTAAATTCCTTACCACCCTCTTTATTTCTACCCTTTCCAACTCACTCTCTCCGTCCTCACCCCTCCCTCTCTCCCCTCCCATCCACACTCTCCACTCCACTCCTCCTAACAGCCCCCTGAAATATTCATCCCACTCCCTTATTCCTATCCCCTCGCTTACCCTCCTTCTCATCCTTCTTCCTCTTTTCACCACCTTCCAGACCTGTCCCTCTGTTCTCACCCCCGCCACTTCTTTTTCCCACCTCTCCACTTCCTTTTTCTTTTTCTCCTCACACATCATCTCATACTCTTTCTTCCTCGCTCTATACCCTCCCCCATCCCCTCCTTCCCTCCTCCATTTTCTCAGCTCCCTCCTCACCTTCCTTTTCTCCTCTCTACACTCCGAATCCCACCACCCTCCCATCTTTTCCCTCTTCCCCCCCTTCTCCCGGCTTACCTATCGCTCCTTTTATCCTTTTCTGTAGCTCTCTCCAATCATCATCCACTCCCCCCCCTTCATTCCTTTTTCCAAACTTCCTCATGAACTCCCTTCTTCCCTCTTCCGACCAGTTTCCTCTGCCCCCTCCCCTTCCTCCTCCTTTTTTCCTCCCTCCCCCCTCCTCTCTCCCCTCCCCACTTAGCCATACCACCACCGGATGGTGGTCGGATTCTATCCTGTCCCCTACCTCCAACCTTTCCATCTTCTCCCTTGTATCTTCATTCCCTAACACATAATCTATAACTGTGCTCCCCCTTCCCCCCGTGAAAGTCTACTCCCCCTCCTCGTCCCCCACTGCGTTTCCGTTCATAATTCCCCAACCTGTTTCCTCCTGATACCTGCACAGTCTCCTCCCATCCCCATTCACCTCCTTATCCTTGGATTTCCTCCTCCCCTCCTCTTTCCCTTCTTCTTCCTCACCTTCCCCCTCTACTCCCCCTTCCTCCCCCGTGCGCGCATTAAAATCCCCCCCTATTACTACTCTTACTCCCCCTTCCCTCTCCTCCATCCATTCCCCCAGATCCTCTAGTTTCTCCTTCATGTCTCCATTTACATATACCCCCACTATTTTCCACCCCCCCCCCAATCTTCACTTTCTTCGCAATTATCCCCTCCTTCCCTCCTCCACCCCCTTCTCCCACTTCAAATTCCTTTCTTACACCCATAATCATTCCCCCTATCGCTCTCCCCCTCTTGTTTTCCCTCCTGGCCCATTGCTGTTCCCATATATATCCTTTGGGTAGCCTCCTTTCCACAGCCTCCCACTCTTTCTGCTCTATCCACGTCTCGCACATAACTATCACATCCCATTCTGTCAGTCCCCTCCAGAACTCGTCATCCTTCCTCTTCACTCCCGCCACATTCCAGAATGCCACCTTCCAAATTCCCCTCTTTTCCTTTTCCTTTCCCAATCTCTTTTCCCTTTCCATTCCCCCACCCCACTCAATTCGTTTCCCTGCTCCTCACACCATTTTTCCTTTATTTCGTCCCACCTTCTTACCTTCCCGTTCACCCACATTTTCATATAGCCCACCTGTACCCTCTTGCCTCCCTCCCTTTCCCTTTGCGCCTCCCTCTCAATCTTCCACCTTGCCCTCCTTTCCTTCTCTGTCAGGTCGTCCTCCACCCTTTCCCTTCTCCCTCTCAGTTTACTTTTTGCCTCCATAACTTTCCTTTTTTCCTCTCTTCCCTCCAACCTCACCACTACCATTCCCCCTCCTTCTTTTCCTACTCTTCCTATTTTCACCACCTCTTTTATTCCCTCCACCCCCAATCCCACCCTTTCCCAGATCCTCACCACTTCCGCCTTCATGTCACTTCCTTCTCCACCGATCCCCTTTATCACCACGTTACATCTTTTTCTCTCTCTCTCTCTCTCTTTCTTGTCCTGTAGCACCTCTATCCTTCTCACTCTTAGCCTCCACTCCTCTTCATTTTCAATCCCAGTCACCTCCTTGTCTCCCCTCTCCCCCCCTTCTTTTCCTTTTCCCATCTCTCTATCTTCTCCATCAACTCTTCCATCCTCATCTCCTTTTCTTCTAGTTTTCCTACCTTCTGTACCAACCCTTCCCTCCTCCTCCTCTTCTCCCTCATCTCTTCCTCCCATCTTTTCCTGTCCCTTCTCCACTCTTCCTCCATCCTTCGTCTTTCCTCCTTCTCCTTTTTTATTTCTTCTCTCTCCTTACTTATTTCCTCCTTAATCTCTTTTCTCTCCTCCCTGTCCCTTTTCATATCCTCCCTCATCCTCCTCACCTCCAACATCATTTCCCTTATCATCCCTACCAGCCCTCCCCCCCCTCCTCTCCATCTTTCCCTCCGCGCTTATCCTCTTTCTCTGGTGACCTCTTTGTCCTTCCGCTCCTCTTAAAGACACCCTTTTCCTCCCTCATGTCCTCTTTCTCCTCCTCTCTTCCTCGCTTTTTCCCCCAAAAATTCTCCAGGCTTCCCACACTGCTCGCCACACTGCTCGTGCTGTCCTTTCTCGATCTTTCCTCGCTCACCGCCTTCCCCCTTCCCTTCTCCCCTTCCTTTCCCTCCTCCATTCTTTCTGTTCCTTTTTTCTTTTTACTTCCCTTTGTCCTACCCCTGCTGTCCCTTTATATTCACTTTTCCAATTCACAATTCACTCTTGTCTCTCCCTCTTTCCTTTTATCTCTCTACTCTCTCTCTGCCGTACACCTTATCTCCCTTTTGAATTACCCGTCTGTCCACCTCTTTTCTTTCCCGCACGGTGTCACCACTTAACATCGACTGCCCTTCACTCTGCCTACCCGCTTTATTTCACCTATCCTCTCCTAACCTCTAAAACTCTCCTTATCCCACCTGTACCTAACCCGCCCTACAACCTACCCTTTCCCTTCACTCCTGGCCCCTTCCTCACTACCCAACTCTCTTCCACACCAACTCTCCAGCCCTACTTCACCACCTATCTCTCCCTTCTTTCACTCAAACACCCGCTCACTTTTCGCACCACTGACACGCACGCGACCGGAAACGGAAGTCATTATGTTCGGTATAAAAAATAGTAAAAGTTTTCCTGTTTCAGTTTTTATCAAATACTTATCATTTGCGAGAACCCTATATAGCAATATCAAGTATAGCCGCTTGGCCGCTGCTAGTACCGCGCGGCTTAGCCAGTCCATATGAATCATAGGCGCTTGAGGGGCACGCGGAGGTGAGCGGAACGTTCTACGGGCAGCTGACGCATTCCGGTCACCTCCGCGTGTCCCTCAAGCGCTTATGATTCACGCGTATTTAGGTGAAATTCAAAGTCAATTTTCTCGAAAACGAAACCATTACCGCAATTTCGTCACTCTAGTTTTTCTTCTTATTTTTTCCGATATAATCATCCCTTGGAGTATTGACCACAGGTAGAGAAACACCCTGTATATCACTAAAGACTACAACATATCAAAGTTTCACAAAAATCCCAAATGTTACTCCGAAAAGTGTCCGATTTCACGTGGAATGACCCAGGATTGAAATGCGAAAAGTATTCTTTTCACACGCGTCAAGTGCACGCGAGCCTGTACACTCGCACAGCCGCGTATCGCAACGCAAGCATGTCTGTTTGTGGCTGCCTTCGCTTGCGAATAGCGGAGACGGTTGTGCAGATGCGTACGTGTGAAAAGAAAACGGACTGAATGTGCATTTCCTTCGGTTTGCGTAGCGAGGGAATCACGTTGTCTGAGAGGAACATTTGTATCACGTTACGTTCCTCTTCGTATCATCAAGATATATTAGAATCATGTTCAGAGTAATGCAATAATAATAATAATAATATTTTCATAAATAAAGCATCGTAACATTTGTGATGTTTCTGTAATGATTAATTACACCAAACACGGTATAATTTGGATAATACATATTTAGTGGTAATAAGTTTCGGCCGCAGAGAAGGATAGCGAATGAAAAAGATGGATACATTCGGCAGTCCTTTTTTCACTTGCTCTCTTCTCCTACGTTCGAGACTGTCGACAAACTTCTAAAAATGTAGGATCTACAGTAAAATCACGATTAGAGTTCAAAATTGTGACTATGTAACATTAGTGTTAATTTCTATCACCCCTAGTTGGGGTGGTCCCCCTTGGAACCAGTGAAGCGTGTAATACGCCTCATACGCTGATCGCACAGTGATTCCAAAGTGACTTTTTGCGGTCAAAATTCCGTATCTCCGTCAATTCTCAACCAATATTTGATTGCTTTGGCTCGATTTGTCGGGGTTTAAATTTGCTATAATATGAAATACCTGAATTGCGACCAAAACGTGTTTTTTCTATCTTTTCTTCTTAAAAAAAAATCACGGTTTTTGACGTTCTTCGATATTTCTGAACGCTATTAGGTTCTATAATCATACATTAAATTGATATTTTAGACGGTTCTGGTTGTAGTAAACGCAGTAGACATTCGAAATATTCAGCCATTGTAAAGTTGTATTTCAAACATTCTGACGTGTCAACAAATCGCCTGTTTGATGTTTCCGCTATTCCCTAGTGCCAATTGAAGATTTTACGTAAAAAAAGCTACTTAGATAAGCAAAATCTTATCAAATTAGCCCCAAAGATTGTTCTGCTAAAGTTTTCATCCAACTTTGTCAGAAAGAAAGATAGAAAAAACACGTTTTGGTCGCAATTCAGGTATTTGATATTATAGCAAATATAATCCCCGCCAAAACGAGCCAAGCATATGAAAAATCGGTTGAGAATTGACGGAGATACGAATTTTTGACCGCAGAAAGACACTTTGGAACAACTGTGCGATCGTGTAACCCGATTCAAAATCGAAAATCGGCGATGGACAGCACCGATGCAAACGAGGTCCACAATTATAAATATTTTACTTTTGTTTTTTTTATAAATTTTTTACCAATATATTTGTGAGGATTTTCTGATTAAAATTACAGCAAACACGATATGGTTTGGATAATTATAAAAATATAAATGATTCGTATCCACGATAAGTAAATATTGTCCGAGTGATGTCGTGTTTGATATCATTTTAATCAGGAGATTCTAACAAACATGTTGGTAGAAGTGTCACGAAAATGGCAGCAAAAATACAACAGTTTTAATCTTAAATTTTGATTGCGTTAGTATTGTCTCGCGCGTACACGGGTATTTAAACTTGCTTTGTTCCGAGATTTTCGCTTACATGGAGATTTTACTGTATATCTTATTTTACTTTCTGCTGTATGTTTTTCTTATTTCTGTGTATGTACCACTTGTTACTGATTATTGACTCTTTACGTACAGACAACGATTGAAGAACGCAGCGTGCCGGTAATTCAAGGTACAGTGGCGGAAGCAGGTACCTCGCACCAAGCACATCCAAGCACATCTGCTGCGGATGATTTTCCTACGGACAGAACACACGAAGAAGACGTAGGAAATTTTGAAGATGTCCCAATTATCGAAGAAATTGTACAAGAAGTAGATTTCGATACTGACACAGAAGAAATTGTGGAAGAAGTATATTTCGATACGGGCGAAGAAGAAATTATAGAAGTAGATTTCGACAAAGACGAAGAAGTACTGAAATCGGTGCCGGAAGAAGATGAGCTGCCAGTTAGCGATGAGATACCTTCCGTAAAAGACATCAACGAATAAACGAATGAAGATGTTGGAAGCGATGCCGATTACTGGGTGGTGGAGAATGCAGAACCACAACAGTCGGAAAACCCAATTTCGGAAGGAAGAGACTTCGTTGATTTTGCGCATGTTTTCGAGCAAATAACAAATCTTCGAAAACATTCGATTACTGGCTGTGGCATTGAAGATTTTGATATAGTTAGATGTGATCAGAATGGATTAGAAAAAGTGTATTATGTAGAGTGCAAAATGTGCAAATACACAGAGCGTATATCCTGTCTTCGGAAGAGTGATGCCACTATGGATATCAACAGCGCCGCTGTTTCCGCAACATTGATGACGGGTGGCGGATATAATCAACTGGAGGACATACTGACTGCCGTGAACGTGTCCTGTATGACGAAAAGGATCTACGAGAAATGTCAGATGGAGCTAATCGATGCCCTCGAAGTGGCCGCACAACGCGAAATGGAAGATGCTGGAAATGAGGAAAAAGCATTAGCTATAGAAAGAGGCGACGTACATACAGAATCCAATCTACCGTTTATCCCAGTTGTCGCGGATGGCAGCTGGATGAAAAGGTCCTACCGCGGAGGAGATTACAATTCTCTTTCTGGCGTTGGAGCCATCGTGGGATACCACACGAAGAAAGTGCTGTACATCAGAGTGAAGAATAAATTCTGCATGACTTGCCAAATAGCAGGTACGAGGAAGGAAGAACCGCGCGAGCATCGTTGCTTCAAGAACTGGGGTCGTTATCAGAGTTCAACTGGCATGGAGAGTGTTGCTATTGTCGAAGGATTCAATTGCAGCATGGATATGCACGGCCTAATATACCATATATTAGTTGCCGATGGCGATAGCAGTATGTGCAAGAAGATATTGGACAGTAATCCATATGGAAAGTATATGGTGCAGGTACAAAAAATCGAATGCACCAATCACCTGTTACGCAATTTCAGTAAAAGAATAAACGAAATCGGAACAAAAGGCCGCAATAAAGATCTAAGAGCTGTCGTACAGAATAATGCTCTCCGCCTGCGTACTGGTATAAAAAAAGCTGCGGAATACCGATAGCGAGAATAAATACCATTCGAGGAACGAATTCAAAATTTGAAGCAAGACTTGAAAAATCTACCGAGCCACGTTTTCGGTGAACACAAGTAGTGTCAGAAGTTAGCATACTTCTGTAAGAAATACTCTGATCCCAACAGAGTAGACTATGTTCCACGACTGAGAGAAGCTGGTATTTATGTAGGAATCAATTGAGTCCGGATAAGGGAAAGATGAATATATATATATTTTATACTTTGAGGTTACACGTGGCTTTCGCCTCTTCGCTCGACGCTAGCTCTGCCCCCTCTACGCATACGCCGCGCGGCTCTCTGCGTCCGCTACGCCGCGCGCATGCGCTCGTTCCATGCACACACACATTCACGCAATTGCTCCCGGAGCCCGCGCCGCAACCAAAGGTCTCCTACATTTATGAAAGTATCGAAGAAGCGATGCAGCAACTTTTCGTTAAAGCTGACAGTTTGCTGCGCGGTCTAAATAACAATGCTGTCGAAGGTTTTAATAACATAATTGCTAAATTCATCGGAGGCAAAAGGATAAACATTGGACGAGGGGGCTCGTATCAGGGTAGAGTCTCTGCTGCAGTCGTCCAATATAACACAAAAGAGGTGTTCAGCAGATTGAGTACGGCAATGAATAAAGAGCCGCCAACCATGGTAAGAAATCTGGAAGGACGTCGGAAGCGCACAGCATAAAAAGCAAGGGAGTATAAAAAAGAAGCGAAAGCATCCTCCTTTCGAAATAAAAAACAATCGTGCGACCAGGATTACGGTCCCAACGCGGTAAAACCAGATATGGAAGAGGCAGTATACTCTTCCGAGTGTAAAAGGCACGCGGATATACTCCATCACTGGCAAACAAGGCGAGACGAGATCCAAGTGGAAACTCGCGATCAGGCGAGTAGCGAAAAGTGGATTGGTTATAGGAAGAAATTATTAACTGCATCCAATTTCGGCAAGGTATGCCGATTACCAAAGGCTACAGCACGGGCAAATACTGTGAAGAGTATAATGTACCCGCAACTCCACGATTTACATTCTCTCCAATACGGAAGGGAAAATGAGGCAAACGCCTTGAGACAAATGCAAGAAGAATTAGGAATGCATATTCAACCGTGTGGCCTCTTCATCGACGACACTGTGCCTCACTTAGGTGCAACTCCTGACGGCCTCGTGGACCATGATAAAATCGTCGAAATAAAGTGTCCTGTATCGGCCAAGGATTTATCACCTGATGAAGCAATAAAGCATCTTGATCATATAAGGCGTATTTACAAGGGTAATGAAATGAATAAGAATCATCATTACTATTATCAAGTGCAAGGACAATTGCACATAACGAAAAGGCGACGAGCCTATTTTTGTTTATGGACGCCGAAAGGAATGAAGGTTGCAACAGTAACAAGAGATGATCGATTCTGGGCAACACAGATGGAGGAAAAACTCAGAAAATTCTATGAGGAGTGCATGTTGCCAGAAATTATAGATAGCAGATACAATCGACAACAGCCGATTAGAGAACCTCCGTACATAAAAGAAAAAGGAGCGGGTACGAGTACACAAGAAAGTACACAAAATGATGGATGAAAACATCGCAAGAGCACCGGCGAGTGCATCCAGCGCATATGAAGAGCTGTCGAATAAGCAATTGCAAGTCAAAGTCACTATTGCACCGGCGAGTGCATCCAGCGCATATGAAGAGCTGTCGAATAAGCAATTGCAAGCCAAAGTGACTATTGCACCGACGAGTGCATCCAGCGCATATGAAGAGCTGTCGAATAAGCAATTGCAAGCCAAAGTGACTATTGCACCGACGAGTGCATCCAGCGCATATGAAGAGCTGTCGAATAAGTAATTGCAATTCAAAGTCACTATTGCACCGGCGAGTGCATCCAGCGCATATGAAGAGCTGTCGAATAAGCAATTGCAATTCAAAGTCACTATTGCACCGGCGAGTGCATCCAGCGCATATGAAGAGCTGTCGAATAAGCAATTGCAAGCCAAAGTGGCTATTGCACCGGCGAGTGCATCCAGCGCATATGAAGAGCTGTCGAATAAGTAATGTTCCAAAATGTATGTAAGAAAGTATGTAGAAGATACATACGGAGAGTGAATAGGACCGTCGATGACGGGGGTGGTGGTGGGCCTTTTCACACTCTCCTAATAATAAATACCTATAGCTATTCTTTCATATCAAGTGGAAATGACATGTATACAAGCGTAAGTATGACATATACTTGTTATGCAAATAATTGGATTAATTGGAAATCATCATGAATGATCATCAATGAATCTCATATATGAATTTGTTTTACATATTTCCACCAACTAATATCAACGTTGAAAATCATGCTCTATGAAGCGATAAAAGGAAGGCAGTCTTCTCCGCAAGCATAAAGATAAGTAAATAACATACATACATTTACATTTTAACTGCATTCAGATTACAACTCGTTCTAACTTTTTATCACAGGTTGTATGACAACTAACTGGAATCGAAAGGGGTCAGTGCCATTGCAAGAAAATATTTCTTAGAAGTGTAAGTATCAGTTTTTACATTCAAGTGGTATAAATACAAAAAGTAATTTTTATTTAATTTATTTATTTTTAGAGATCAAATCAGGGTGTACATATGTACACTGGGCTCAGGAATATCGTTGCAACTACCATAAATGCAGGGTGGAGAAGGTACCTCTTCCATGACGCCGACCGGGCTAGTTGGGGCTAGTGAAAATGCGCAAGCTGGATGCACCGATGCGCGTGAATATTATGTGGTCCCCTCCTCGAAGTAACAGAAAATATAACCTATGTATATGCTATATGACAATAAATGTTGAGCGGCTATTTCGTTCTTTTGCCCTACATTTGTGAACTTTTTATCATCTTTCCGAAACATTATTATTACGCCGCAACGGTATCTTTAGGAAATCGGGTATAACGTATAGGTTATATTTTCTGTCACTTCCAGGACAGAAAATCCGCTCCTCCAAATGACAGAAAATATAACCTCTAAGCCATACCCGATTTCCTAAAGATACCGTTGCGGCGTAATAATAATGTTGCGCAAGGATGATGAAAAGTTCACAAATGTAGCGTAATAGAACGAAATAGCCGCTAAACATTTATTGTCATATAGCATATACATAGGTTATATTTTCTGTCACTTCGAGGAGGGGCCACATAATAATCACGCATTGGATTCAACATCAAACACAATTTTATATATGTTTGTTCATAACAGTTTTCTGCATAGGATGTGTATTTCATGTTCTGTTTCAGTGTTTTGCTAATTAAAAAATGCCTATCCTAACAAACTTCATTTTCTGGGGACATGCCCTCGTGTATTTTTCCTTTTCACTTATAATTCCTTACTGCCAACGTAGAATATTGTAGCATAAGCACATTTCAAGTAAATGTACAATGAATTTTCAACGTTTACAGTACCAGCAGACTTTCTGTTTAAAAAGTACAACGCAACAGCTGAGAATTTCTTTCCACATTCAAAATAAAATATGGAAATATCGAACAGCTCCCTCTCGCGTGCACAGACAGCCGCGTATCTATGGGTATTACCATTTCTGTGCAGAAAAAATCTGCTGTAATACCGACCGGCCTCAGCGGCCAGACCCCCTTAAATGGTATAGCCGGATAAGATGGTCAAATGTGCCCCTGAACAGAATTCAAATCACGATGGGTCATTCGAAAGCTTATAAAAAAAAAATGATTTCTGTCAAGTTTCAACTATGTATCTCGACCCGGGGGGTAGTAAAGGGTAAAAATAGAAAATCAAGTTTTTGCCGAATTTCTCCTATACCAGCGGATGAAAAATTTTGAAAAAATTCAGTGGCATGTCTGTTGTCGGTGCACATATTAGGGAATCGTGTCATATTTTTAAATTGAAAAACCAAGCTGTGAAAAATAAAAAAATGCTGAAAAATGCCGGTTTTGTATCGAAGCAGTCTTGATACTATAATTATATTTTACTGTATGTTCGCATCATTGTTACTATTGCCTTGAATTTTTTTCAAATTTTTCAATTTGGTGCGCCGCAGTTAAAAAAATTAAAAACCGATTTTTTCGCCGTTTTTTCCGTGTCAGGGTAACTTATACGTCGAACTGCTTCATGAAATAAGTGTTTTATGTGATCTTCAATGTTTCTACATACCGCGAAGCAACATATGAATTAGAGAAATTGGAAAAACCGAATCATTTGAAACTACGCTATACTCCTTACATTAAAAAGTATCAACCATATTTTTCAACGGTGTCAGTGGCGTAGTGTTAAAGTGTCGAGCTGCTAAACGAATGCAATCTTTTTGAACGTAGGTTCGAGCCTCGAACTTACAAGTACCCCTTAGGTTAAGTTTTTTTTTTCATTAACTATATATATTTCCTAATTATATGACAAAATAATCTTTATTTATTTTCAAATGTTTTAAGACTATTTTAAACACATATTAACCTGAAATATACGTAATAATGAGTTTGCATTGCTTTTTATGCCACCGTTTGTCTTGTCAAGTAGCCTATCAATTACGGTATTGTTTAACATTTCCTACACTATATTAATATGTGAAGGTGGTTTTTAAATCTCTTACCTTGAACAATTATGGATGGTTAACAACAACAATCGTGTGTGGTGTATTCAATCTTCATCGCTGTCTTCGTTAATTACAGGTGTCACGTGTTCATTGTTGAATATTTTACTGAGAATTTCTGCAGGTCTTACAATTTTTGATAGGTTAGTTCACATGCTCGATACCTATAAAAAATTGTAAGGCCTGCAGAAATTCTCAGTAAAATATTCAACAATGAACCCGTGACACCTGTAACACCTATTAACGAAGACAGCGATGAAGATTGAATACACCACACACGATTGTTGTTGTTATCCATCCATAATTGTTAAAGGTAAGAGATTTAAAAACCACCTTCACATATTAATATAGTGTAGGAAATGTTAAATAATACCGTAATTGATAGGATACTTGACAAGATAAACGGTGGCATAAAAAGCAATGCAAACTCATTATTACGTATATTTCAGGTTGATATGTTTTTAAAATAGTCTTAAAACATTTGAAAATAAATATGGATTATTTTGTCATATAATTAGGAAATATATATAGTTAATGAAAAAAAAAACTTAACCTAAGGGGTTTCATTCTCTGTTGCTTATGGATCGTAAAGCAAAATTCCAAATAACACTTGCCAATGACTTATTTTTATTATTTATACTATTTGCAAAATCACAATCAGACATTTCACTTTTTCCTGCTTTATTCAAATATTTAGTAACATACGAAGTTAGCAGTGTCGATTTTTCAGCAATAAACTGTATATCTATACTGCCATATCACGCAGTACGTATAACTTTAGTAAGTATAACATTCTCTTGTCATCACTGCCTGAGGACGGACGTGTTTACTAGCGCTCGATTAACGTATTTCAAGTTCGGTGTCTAACTGTATTTTAAATTAAGTGTCGTTCTTTTTCTCCTCTATTCGGCTTGTGTCTTGATCTGCCTTTTTCAACCTCACTCTTTTATCTGCCTGCAAGGGATGCTCTACTGCAGTTGTCAATCCAGTTTCTTGTGGATCGTGTGGCATATCATGTCATCCGGCATGTGCGCCCAGAACCGGTCATTCCCATGAAAATGGTCAACTCTTAAATTGTGCCATTTCACTATCCTCATCTTCGAGGGGTTCTTCCCTTTGGAAATCTCCATCAGCCTCAAATAATGTTAATGACTTGATTAGATTGGAGATTTCGAAATTGAAGGAAGATCTCGTCGCTGAGTTAAAAGGTCTTTTTTCGACTCACATCGAGAAACTTGAAGTGATCGTCAATCACTTATCAGACAGAGTGACGAAACTGGAGTCGAAATTAAGTGAGTCTACAGCCTCCTCTGTTCAAAACTCTGATTTTGAGGATATGTTGTCGGAGATGAAGGAAAAAGAGAATAGATCGAAGAATATTATTCTCTTCAATCTGGAAGAAAAATCATCCTCTTCCTTATCACCAGCTACCTCTGGGGATTCATCTTTCGACACCGATTCTGTGAAGGAAATCTTAACACAGATTCAACCAGCTGTGTTGTCGGGGATAAGTGTCACCAGACTTGGAAGGAGGATCCCGAATAAACACAGGCCTGTTCGTGTCACGCTCCATTCTAGATCCAATGTCCTGTCAGTGCTGAGAAACAAGAGGAAGTACACTGGCCCTGTTTTTATCCACGAGGATCTTACTCTTCGGCAACGAAATCACCTATGTGATGTCAGAGCTGAGTTAAACAAACTTATTGATGCTGGAGTCTCTGATAAAACCATCCGTTACGTCAATGGCGTGCCTAAAATTGTCAACTCTACGAAACAAAAAAACTAATACGAAACCCTCTGGTGTACTTTCAAAATGTGCGCGGCTTTAGGACAAAATTAAGTGAATTACGTTGTGCTCTTAGTTCCTCGATTTACGACATAATTATTCTAGTGGAAACGTGGTTAAACGACTCCTTTACGGAAATTGACTCTATTTTTACCAATTTCTTAGTTTATAGACTTGATAGGAACTCTATAACTAGTCAGTGTGCGCGTGGAGGCGGTGTTCTGATTGCTATCCGTAATACATATCGCAGTCAGTTAATTGTTACCGAATTTAAGCATATTGAGCAACTATATGTTTTGGTTCGGATTAGCGGCGTTTCCTACATCTTTGGTTCTGTTTACATACCTCCGGTCTCTAACTCGGATTTATTCGCTGACTACGGTAGAACCGTTGCGAATCTGTCAATTTCGTATCAGGACACATGTATTTACCTAATTGGCGATTATAACCTACCTCGCGTATTTTGGATTGAAAACACGGACGGATTACTTGATGTGATTTCCGTGAATTCATCCATGTTCGGTTCTGCTAAGATTTTGTGCGATTTTTTTAACATGGCGGGTCTACTTCAACACAATGTTATTCCCAATTGTTACGGTTCCTTTTTAGACTTAATGTTTATCAATGATAGGTCTATTAGTACTTCTAGAGCCGTGGAACCACTCTTATCTACCGATTCATACCATCCGCCCCTTCAATTTGAGGTAGTCTTGTCGCACCCCGTTTCGTCGTGTATCAGTAATCCTATTGTTACTACCAGAGCCAACTTTAAGGCTGCCGCTTACGTCTCGATAATAAATCACCTTAATCATGTAAATTGGGATTGTGTTCTCGACGGACCGTGTGTTGATTGGGCAGTTGACACTCTGTATGCATACTTGAACGACATTATCGGTGCTTTTGTTCCGCACTATACTGTAATAAGGTCATCGTACCCTCGTTGGTACTCAAAGAACGCTATTAGACTAATCAGGGCAAAAAAACTCGCGCACAAGGTATACAAGCGTAACAATCGCTTCTGCGACTACTTAGCCTTTTCCAAGCTCAGAGCTGAAAGTAAATCAGTCATTCGTGCGTGCTGGCTTAGATACACCTCTGAGGTTGAAGTCGCGATACCTGAAAATCTGAAGATCTTTTGGAATTTTATGAATTCAACTAGATCTTCCAATAGATTACCTAGCACCATGCTGTTTAATGATCAACCATTGACAAGTCCGACTCAAATTGCGAATGGCTTTGCGAATCACTTCAAGTCATCCTTTCAAGCTGCGCGTGACTGCTCTACTACATTTAATTGTACCTCTACATTAGATCTAAATAATTTTACTATTGGCATAGGTGAAGTATTCGCGAAACTAAATTCCTTTGAGGTTAACAAAGGCGCTGGGGACGACGCCATCCCACCAGTATTCTTTAAGTCGTGTAAGTTTATTTTTGCCAGAATTTTGTGGCGCATTTTCAACTTGTCTTTAAAATCGGGTGTATTTCCCACGAGATGGAAATCTAGTTTAGTTGTCCCCGTATATAAATCTGGCGACAAAATGTTAATCTCCAACTACAGACCTATTTCTATATTGAATGATATGGCCAAAATATTAGATTCCATAATTTGCAGACAAACTGGCCTCCCTGTCAACAAGTACCATAATTAACGAACAGCATGGTTTTGTCTCTGGACGATCTACTTCCACAAATCTCATGCTCTATCACCATTACATCTCACATGAACTGGAAGTGGGTAGCCTGGTTGATGCTGTCTATACCGATTTCAGCAAAGCGTTTGATACTGTCAGTCACTCTATCTTAACTAGTAAGCTTGCATCGATTGGAATTGGTGGCACTGCGTTGGCTTGGTTGGCCAGTTACCTCCGCGGCAGGATGATGTCTGTAAAATGCTTTAATGCTCTCTCTACCGGATTTGATGTTACATCCGGTGTTCCTCAAGGCTCTCATCTTGATCCGATATAGTTCAAACTTTTTATCAATGACATCTCTGAGGTAATTGTGCATAGTAAATTTCTACTGTTTGCCGATGATTTAAAAATTTATCGCTCTATTCGGTCCCCTTTGGATGCACAGCTTTTGCAGGACGACCTATATAATGTTGCCTTGTGGTGTCTCACAAATCGTATGCAGTTGAATCTCTCTAAATGCCATGTGATACGATTCCACCACAGTTTGAATATTAATATTCAGTTTCAGTACAACATTGATGGGAAATCTCTTGATTCTGTGGATTCCATTCGCGACCTAGGAGTTATCTTCTCTGCCTCGGCGGAATTTAGAGAACACTATAGTAGTTAGGCTATACCGATTCTGGCTCAAGTGTAGGCGAGGGGGTGAGGCGGGGCGGGGGGAGGTACCGCGCTCTTCCGTGAGAAGGGCGAGGGGGTGAGGCGGGGAGGGGGATGACGTCACAGGGGAGGGGGATTCCAAGATGGCGTCGACCGAGTTCGTAGGTGAGGGGGTGACGTCACAGGGAGGGGGATTTTCAAAATTTTCAAAATGGCGTTGCGCGCGCAGGTCGAGTTCGTGGGCGAGGGGGTCGACGTCACAGGGGAGGGAGGGGATTTTCAAACTTTCAAAATGGCGTCGCGCGCATTTCGTGTTGGCGCCACCTACTGGACGTTTAAGGTACTTTGGGCCCGCGTCGGTATTTGAGCCCGTCTTGGTAAATTTTCCAGGTTTTTCATAAATTTCGTGTTGGCGCCACCTATTGGACGTTTAAGGTACTTTGGGTCCGCGTCGGTATTTGGGCCCGTCCTGGTAAATTTTCCAGGTTTTTCATACATTTCGGGTTGGCGCCACCTATTGTACGTTTAAGGTACTTTGGGTCCGCGTCGGTATTTGGGCCCGCCATGGTAAATTTTCCAAGGTTTTCATACGTTTCGTGTTGTCGTCACCTGTTGCATGTCTAAGGTATATTTGGGCACGCGTCGCCGCCGCGCAATCTCCGTACGTGTGCGGGGATCGGTGCGCAGGCGCGACCGCGAAAGAGGGTGGACCATGATTTCGGAGAAAAGATAAGGAAATATTTGAATCGTGGGACCGATACAGCATAAACATAGAGCGATAATTATTATTATTATAAATCAATCATCGCGATAGCCCATGGAATAAACATTGCACCGCGACATGCAGTGTGTTTATATCTATGGAATAAACATTGCACCGCGACATGCAGTGTGTTTATATCTGAGCAGGATCGAACACGTTTCGGGCGCCTACGTGCACACTCTTCGTGCCGTGTGTTTATGTTTCAATCGTGGGACCGATGCAGCGCACGTGCAATGATGTGTACATATAGCGATAATTATTGTAAATCAATCGGTGCGATAGCCCTTGGAATAAACACGACATTGCAGTCGATGATAATTTCTGAGAAAGAGGGTGCGTTTATATATCTGAGCATTGACTTTTCCCAAGACTAGGACCCTTAAGAAGTACCCTCGAGAAAACGCAATGTCCCCGAAACAATAAATTAGGCGTTCCTTTCACGCGAGCAGCTAAGCGATAATTATTCGGGCTAGAGTTCCAAGTATTTTCACGATCGAGAACAGGGCGACGTCTCAAGCACCCTTCTCAAGGGTCTGCAAGTCAAGCGTCGTGGGAGCGTGTAAGGGCGAAAAGAATTCGTACATAGACTTTCACACCGAAGTCCATAGAGTAAACATGACATTGCACCGCGCGATACCGCGTGTTTATATCTGAATCGTGGGAGTAGTATACAGCGATCGTGTAAGGGTGGGGAAAAATTTGAGGATACGTTCGAACTGCATCTAACGTTAACATAGTACGATGGCGTTTTAAGAATCACGAATAGGATAGGTGACTAGTATATTAAATCCTGCAGTCGCTCGTTGAAGATCGTGAAATACGTTACGCGTGCATAAGTATCGCGAGGCATGGACTTTTTCGTGAATACGTATGAATTGTTGCGGGGGATGATTCCACTGCTGCGTACCGAAGAACAGTGCAACGAATGGTTCATATCATGTGACGAGTATTTACGTCTCATCCGCGAACATTTTAAGACTCGAAAAGTATCGGAATCGGAACAACAACGTTTGACATTATTTATGAGTAGTGTTGAAATAGTGCGAACGTGTGTTCGAAGCAAACAAGCGTGCATAGTCGCTGAACTGGACGCGCGAGATGCATTACTCGTGTCATCGTCTTCCGACGACGACGATAACGATGGTGGGGTGAACTATTTATCGACGTTGCTACAGTTAGATGACGAATCACTGACGATCGAACGACATAAGATTCGTAGTGTGTTAAGCGCACCGACATTATCCGAGACGTCATGGATCAGCATCTTTCGACATGGATTTATGCAATTGTCGTGCGAACATCGTCAATTGTTACGTTATATCGCACGACACAGTACTGCGGGTAAATGTTCATTATATTGCATCGTTGGAGATAAGGACGTGCATCTTAAGCGTACAGAGTACACTACCGCGATCGTGTGTACACCATTGACGCTTCTACATGACATCGAGAACGGAATGGTCAAAGTACTGGAAGTATTGAGTCCTGACGCAACAACAATTTCAGTGAATAGTTTTTTGTGTCGAGAATTGAAACGATATTTGGATGATCATACGAGTCTACCGTGAAACTCGAAGCTCATCCTTGTACCGCTGAGATATCGATTTCCACATATCGAGTATGATCGCATCACCTGGAAAAGTCGCATCATGAAATCAGATGAAATCGAATATCTCTGGGAAATTGACTATTTGTAAAGAAGTAAAGTCTTTGTGAATAAGCGAACATGGAGGGGTTCATGGACACGTACAGGGTTTTGTCCCAGATGTCCAAGCTTTTACGCAGTATTGCGGAATTCCGAGACTGGATGGATCATTGCGCCACGTGCCTGCAGCTCATCGTCGAGTATCAGAGCAGCGGAGGAGTGTCCGTGTCCGCGAAACAACGCCTAGTGTCGCTGATCGCGCGAATAAAGACATTGCGCGCAATCGTGCGGGAAAAGTTTTCGCGAGTGGGGTGCGGGGTTTCGGGTCGATCGACGGTGCCTAATGTCGTATGGGAAGACGTGGAATCTGCGTTTATAGGCCGCATTTCAACCGGTGCGGTTATCAACGTGGGACACGTCGATCCGCGTCGATTTTTAGAAGGTGCTCGACGAACTGTGATCTCGCGCGTCACGGACGCTATCACGACGCATAAAAGCGTGTCCGTCAATACGAACTTGAACGCGGAGTTTATGTTGGGTGAAAATACGGACATGAAAAGTTTCGGTACGCGAAATCGTGTACTGTTAATGACTTCGAACATTCGCGAGTGGTACTCGAAGCACGTGGTCGCTCCCACGCTAGTGATGCTCGAGGAGTTTCAAGATCGCGACAGTGGATGGACCTTAAAGGCCGTGCTAAATATTCTAGTGAATATTAATAAGCACAATCCACTTCGAGGCGGTTGCAACGTACCGCTTCCGCGCGCCGTCGTCCTGAAGAAAGCGGTGGTCAACATAAAGAATAGAGATAATGCGTGTTTCTTGTGGGCTGTCGTTGCAAGTTTGTACCCGGTTGCTGCGAATAGTGATAGGATCGCATCGTACCATCACTACTCGGATGTGTTTCGCACGAGCGATATGACTTTACCCGTAACGTTGGACCAGCTGGCAAAGTTCGAGAGGATGAACAACGTGTCGGTGAACGTGTACACGTGGTCCGACGGAAGCTGCGCGCCCCTGCGTTTGACCGAGGACAAGCGAGAGAGACACGCGAATCTCCTACTGGTGCAGGACCCCAACGAGCCTCAACGTTATCATTTCGCGTGCATTCGCAGCATGTCGAGACTGATTTCGAAGCAGCTCGGCAAACACAATGGACAAGTATTCGTTTGCGAAAGGTGTGTAAAATATGGTATATTTCGATCGATGTATTATTGATTATTATGTTGTATTATTAATACTATTATCGTTACAGATGTCTCAGCTTCTTTCATTCGAACGTGCAATTGACGAAGCACAACGTGGACTGCCAACGTCTGAACGAGTGCGCCGTCGAATTGCCGTCCCTGAAGGATAAATGGTTGCAGTTCAAGAACTTTAAAAATAAGGAACGAGCGCCATTCATCATTTACGCGGACTTCGAATGCATGCTGGAGGATGTCGAGCCTGCGGAGCGTAGTCGGACGTACACGTACCAGCAGCATAGAGCGTACAGCGTGGGATATTACATCCATTGTTCCACCGACGCGTCTCTGTGTCGTTATCGCGCGTATCGTCACGAATCCGAGTGCGTGAAGTGGTTCGTACAAGAACTGCGTGACTTTGCGAACATTGCGTATTCGTGGTTGCGGAACGCGAAACCGATGAACTCGTTGACGAGTCGACAGTGGCGTAGTTTTAACGACGCGATCGTGTGTCACGTTTGTGGACAACCTTTCGTCGAGGGGAACAAAAAAGTGCGCGACCATTGTCACTCGACGGGCGAGTACCGAGGCGCAGCCCACGTGTCGTGTAACTTAGGGTTTCAACGATCGTACACGATACCGGTAGTTTTTCATAATTTATCAGGCTACGACGCGCATTTCGTGATCAAGGAGTTGGCGTCCGCGTTCGAAGGACAGATCGACCTGCTACCGGTAACGAAAGAGCGGTATATATCGTTCACGAAACACGTCAAGGGAATCGACGCCGAGAACAACGATTGGAAGAGGGGATTGAAGTTTCGATTCATAGATTCGTTGAAGTTCTTGGCCGCTAGTCTGGAGAAACTCGCTTCGGACCTTGGCAAAGAACGACTCGCGATTCTACGACGCGAGTTTCAATCCCTGTCGGATGATCAGTTCAATCTCCTTACCAGGAAGGGCGTCTTGCCGTATGACTACGTGACGTCATACATCAAACTGAATGATACGTGTTTACCGTCCCGCGAAGCGTTCTATAATCGGTTGAACGATAGCGCCGCGTCGGAGCCTGATTACGCGCACGCCGCGAACGTGTGGAATACTTTTCGCGTACAGACATTGGGCGAGTACAGTGATTTGTACTTGAAAACAGATGTACTGTTACTCGCCGACGTATTCGAGAGTTTCCGCACCGACTGTATCGCGAGTTACGATCTAGATCCCGCGCATTATTTTACGCTACCGAGTTTCACGTGGGACGCGATGCTCAAGTACACCGGCGTGCGATTAGAACTTTTGACGGACGTGGACATGCTACTGTTCGTAAAGCGTGGCATACGCGGCGGTCTGAGTCAGTGCTCGCACAGGTACGCGCGTGCCAACAACAAACACCTGCCTGCAGGGATGTACGACGAATCGAAGGCATCGACGTATCTGATGTACTTCGACGTCAATAACTTGTATGGATGGGCAATGTCGCAGGCTATGCCGAAAGGTGGGTTTCGATGGCTGGACGATGCGACGGCTGCCGCGCTCGATGTATCATCCCTATCCGACGGTGAGGACTCCGAGGAATCCGAGGGATACCTGTTGGAGGTCGACATCGAATATCCCAAGGAGATCCACGACGCCCACGCCGACCTTCCATTCTGTCCGGTGCGCGAGCACGCTCCAGAAGGAAAACAGACCAAGCTGCTTGCCACGCTCGACGATAAGGAGCGATACGTCATACATTATCGCTACCTGAAACAGTGCGTGCGACACGGTTTACGCGTAACGCGAATTCATCGGGTGTTGCGATTCGATCAGTCGCACTGGTTGCGCGACTACATCCGATTGAACACCAATTTGAGGACGCGAGCTACTAGCGAATTCCAAAAGACGCTATTTAAATTAATGAACAATGCGGTGTACGGGAAAACAATGGAGAATGTGCGGAATCGCGTAGATGTGCGACTGGTGATGCGGTGGGACGGTCGTTACGGCGCGGAAGCGCTGATCGCAAAACCGAACTTTCACAGCCGCACGATCTTCTCCGAGCAGTTGGTGGCCATCGAAATGCGCAAACTGAAAGTTAAGTTCGACAAACCGATATACGTGGGAATGAGTGTACTGGACGTATCGAAAGAATGCCTGTACGAGTTTCATTATGCGTATATGCGTGCGGAGTTCGGTGATAAGTGTAAGGTCCTGTACACCGATACCGACAGTTTAATGTATAGCGTGGAATGCGAGGATGCGTATGAAACGATGAAGCGTGACGTCGCCCGATTCGACACGAGTGATTACGCGGTGGACAATCCGTACGGTATGCCCCGCGAAAACAAAAAGGTGCCGGGACTCATGAAAGATGAGAACAACGGCGCCTTGATGACCGTGTTCGTCGGATTGAGGTCTAAGATGTATGCAACTAGAACGTTTAACGCGGCAGTGGGGTCTACGAGTGAGACTAAAAAAGTGAAGGGTGTGCGGAGACACGTGGTCGCGAATCATGTACAATTCGACGATTACATTCGTTGTCTCCGCGATCTCACCGAGAAATCGATTCGGCAGAACAATATACGCTCCAAAGAGCACCATGTGTATACCGTGAGTCAAGAGAAGAACGCTCTCAGTCCGTTCGACGACAAGCGGTGTATTTTAGCCGATCGAGTCGACACCCTTCCGTGGGGTCATTATCGAATCCCCGAGCTCAAGACACACGAACGTCTCCAGCTTGACCCCGACGAGTCTCTCGAGAATTCCATTGTTTAGTATGTTTGCATGCATATATGTATATACGTTTCTTTCTTTGGTTATTTATTTATGAATATATGTATAGCGTAGAATAGTCAAAAATTGTATATAGCGTGGAATAGCTAAAATTGTATTTTATACGCGTTGGTATATATGTATATATGTATATTTTTTTCATACTTTATTAAGATTAATTGTACGCATATACGAGAAGGCGAAGGAGAATGTGAAAAATTGAATAAACGGACACTGTATATATATATATATATATATATATATATATATATATTTATATGTATGTATGTATTTATTTTTCATTCATTTATTTTAGTAACATCGAGTGCGTTTGTGATCGGGAATCATAGAATATCCTTGTTGCTTATCCACGAGTTCCGCGACGAATCGAATCCGAGCCACTTAACGTACACCTGGTTTCCTTTGCGACGAATAATCTTCTCGACCAGATAGACGTCTGGATTCGCGACCGAATGTAGTTCGTACTCGTAGAATCCACCCGAGATCGGTTCTCCCGCGGAATCGCGCAGAATGTACGTCACCGGGCACGTTCGTTGTACGGTTATGATTTCAAACACCTCGGTCGACCAGTTCGGAGTGTACCCCCTCTCGAAGAGGGTCTTGAACTTGCTCACGCGTACCTTGTCACCGACTTTGAATTTCGCGCGTCGTCCAATGCCTTCCGATGCGGAGGGTGAGAGGGGTTCATTCGCGGCGAACGACAAACGCGTCGCGGGGGTCACGTCAACGGGTCGGGCGTTGATCGTTCGGTGCTTGCAATGATTGTAGGTGCGTACGAGCGCAGGTAACAGGTCAACCCAACGGTAGGACGCGTTCAAGGAGAATTTTTTCCACATGAGGTTTTTCAGCGTGCGATTGAAACGTTCGACGATCGACGCTTTCATCACGCTGTACGTGGAGTAGTGGTTGATCCCGCGAGTCTTCGCACATCGTTGAAACTCCGCGTTGTAAAACTCCTTACCCATGTCGGTTTGTAAATTTCGCGGACATCTATCGCTCTGCTGCAACACGATCGTGAACGCCGCGGTCACGTCGCGTCCACTTTTTGTTTTCACGGGTATGGCCCACGCGTACTTGCTGAACGCATCGATGATCGTTAGTATGTAGTGATATCCTCAATTTTGCTTCGCGTACGGACGCATCTCCACCAAATCGGCCTGCCACAAATCGTCGTAGCCGCGAATCACGACGCTACGCCGTACAAAATTTCGTCTCGCGGGAGCGTGTAATTCGTTCACTAATTGTACTCGCTCCTTACTCATGCTTCGCGGGTGGGTGGGGGATGATCGCGACGTTCCAAGGATGTTAGAAGTAGTATGAGTTCCTCGAGTGCTCGCAAAACGCAATCGATACACGTTTTTCGCGATCGTTCGTTATTATTAGACGTTTCGGAGCCGTAGCCGCTATTGAGGCAGTCATTGATCATCGTCGTCGTCGTAAACCCTCATTCGCTTTTCGCGATTCCTTTCGTTTGTACAGATCCGTGGTCGTTATCGACATCGTCAACTCTTCGAGTCTGTCTTTCAAGTGATCCAAGCGTCGTTCCATCGCGTTATTTAAATCATCCTCTAGTCGAGACAATTGCGCGTTAACGATATCCGTAATCGTTCGTTGTACTCGCGTCTCGAGTTGAGATCGTTAATACTCGGCGTCCAGTCGCGCGCTCGCGATAGCCGTTTCGATTTTTTGGGTAAAGCGTTCGTCCACCGAGGACAATAATCTCGTCATTGGCATTCTCGCTTCGTCGCTGTTGTTGTTGTTATTGTTGTTGTTGTTGCGTAACGCGGTGCCAAACTTGTTCACCAACATAACGATGCGTGTGCGCGAATACTACTGACGCGACGATCACCGAATCGTTCAATTTAAGATATGTTTGGCCTCGCGAAGTTCCTCCACGATGGATGCGATTTCGTTATCGTGACCCGTGTGACCTGCCGCGCGAGATGCTACGAGCAATCTCAGTCTATCGATCAATTCGTTCGGATCGTCCCAGTACACGTAATCGATCGCGTTATCGGTAACCGTCATCGATTCGTCGATTGGTAATCCTTGTCCTCGTCGCGTGACCGCGTCGCCCGCACCCCCTTTCATACCCATGCCCCTAACGCGTCTGATACCCGACGTCCGCACCCCACCGATTATCGCGGATATGATTTTCTTATACTTATACCCCTTGTTACCCAGCGTGCGCTTGCTCGGCGAATGGTTTCGCTTATGCGCGTTCGTTGATAGTAAGATACGTCGGTACGAGTGAATATCCGCGTCCGTGTACGTGCTAACGCTGGGTATTCGCATGAACAGCAGTTCGTACAAACCCCGAGGTCCCGCGTATCGCGTTTCGTTGACGCGAATGTCGTCGCCGTCCTCGTCGATTGCGAGTACGGAATCGCCGATCATTAGGTCTTCGTCGGACCCCAAGTATACGCCGTACACGTTGTCGATTCGTTTCTTAGTATCGGTGAAGAACAGTCGCAGGTATTCTCGCGACAAGGGTCCTTTGGCGTTCCGTACATACACTTCGATATCGTCGACGGAGTTGCGCAGCGAATCCAAATCATGAACCTTTGCTGACGACTCATCATCCTGAATTTTTTCATCGTCTTTGTCATCGACATCATCAACAACATCATCGTCAACATCGTTGTTATCGTCGTCGTCGTCGTCGTCGTCGTCGGTGTTGTTGTCGTTGTCATTGTTGTTGTCATTATCGTTGTCGGCGTCGTCGTTATCGTCGCTGTCATCATCGTCGTCGTCGTCATAGTCGTTAGAATCTGGAAGGTTATTTTGACTTTCCTTGGTTAACAACGGAGTAACGGGTCGAAGTCTCTTCGATGATTGTTGTTGTTGTTGTTGTTGATCGTATTCATGTTTCCTCTTCACTGGTCGCGATCGTGGCGTTGAGCGCATTTTCAACGCGGACGAGTTTTCGATCAATCGTTTCAGCGGTTCGACGATGGGACGCGTACTCACCTCCACAGCCGCTTCCGTAGCCATTTTACCAATTTTCAAGGCCAAGCACTTTTTACGTATAACGTCGCTGACTTTGGCGATTTCCACCTTTACGTCCGCGCTCCGACGTTTCGTTCCTTTTTGATGTTTCGATCCTTTTTGATGTTTCGTCCCTTTTTGTCGATAACGTCGGCGATGTTTTTGCGAATGCTTCGCGTCGTCGTTACTCGAGGTTATAGCAGTCGTCGTCGTCGTTGTCGTCGGCGGTTCGTTGGCCATTTCGTGTTGCTCGATGAATGACTCGCGGTTTACTGATGTCAACGAGCTACGACAAACTCGTTAAATCCTCTTCGATATCGACCTTCGTACATGGAACTATCCTTATCGATCACCACGAAATCGTATCGTCGACGCCAACATCTCGCGCACAAGTCGTTGAACGACTCAAACGTCATGTCTGTGTTCACGTGATCGTTGTACAGGTGACGCAAGTTCGTACCATCTTGTTTGAACAGCATGAGAAAATTCGAGTTATCCCTGATCAAATGTTTCGGTATTCTAGCGTACGATTGACATAAATAAAAGCAATCCACGTTCGCGTGGCGGCCCATGGAGAAGTATTCGCGTATCGCGTTCTGTTCGTCGCACGCCACGTCATCGAACACGAAGATCGAATCGGGTCGAGCGTCTCTCGGTGGAACGATCTCAGCGTTGTCCGAGTAGGGAAAGTATTCGATTCCGTCGACGAGCGACAACACCTGTTCGAGATATCGATACTTTGGCTGATGCAATGATTTCGAGTATACGTACACGTTCTCGAAACGCAAACCGTTCGGACTCTCTAGCATACTTAGAAGTACGTTCGTTTTTCCGCACCCGGACGGACCGCAAATCACGCCTCGTACGCTGTGCGGTAATAACGGGCCGTGTCTGTTCGATCGACTCGGATCCCTATCATCCTCGAGCATTCTGTTCGCGGTCACGCGAATAACGTCCGACTGTTTCGCGAATGGCATATTATATAATCGACTATTTATATTCGTGGCGCGCGTCGCGCAGGTCACTATCACAGTGATCGGTGACGCGCGCGTACGCGTTTATTATTGTAGTAGCTATCGTGACTATTCTAACGTATATGGTTGCACCAACGACCGCAACGTCTCACGGACTAGGAAAGAATCAGAGGAGGAAGAAGAATAATCAGAAGAAGAAGACTGGATCGGGTCTCGTTAACGGCATCATAAACCGTCTGCCGTTCGAACTACACGTTCCGGGTTATCAGTTCTGCGGACCGGGAACGCGTTTGCTAAAGCGATTGGCTCGTGGCGACGAAGGTGTGAATCCTCTGGACGCAGCGTGCCGCGATCACGATATCGCGTACTCTAGTCGAAAGGATTTAGAGGGGCGACACGAGGCGGATCGTGCGTTAGCCGAACGAGCGCGAGAACGAGTATTCGCGAACGACGCGACCTTTGGCGAAAAAGCCGTAGCGACTGGAGTGTGGGCAACGATGAAGGCTAAGACTAAACTCGGCATGGGTATGAGAAGGACGAAACGTAAACAGAGAAAGTTTGGAAAGAAACATCCTCAACGGCGGCGACGACATCGTAATCTACGAGTGGCGAAACGCGGTGGCTTTCTTCAATTTCTTCCGTTCGTGCTGCCTGCTTTATCAGCTATCGGGGCATTGGCCGGTGGAGCGGCTGGTATAACCAAAGCGGTAAACGATTCGAAGGCCTCTCGAAAACAGCTGGAAGAGACTTTGCGTCATAATCTGGCGATGGAGGGGCGAGGGATGCATCTGACACCGTACAAGCGAGGCGCGGGCTTGAACCCGAGACGCCAACGACGACTACGAACAAAGAAAAAAAAAACGCCGATCGCATAGGCGCGTGGCGACGGTGGCGGCGATAACGCAACAACCTATGACGAACCTGCAATTAGAACGCGAATGCGCCAGCATCCCGTTCTTTCGAGGGGTGTTTATGCGCGACACGCTTCCCACGCGCGTACGAAGCAACGAATGCGGTATCGCGAATCTGGATGAGAATCGAGGCACCGGTACGCACTGGGTCGCGTACGCCAAACGCGGACCGCGAGTACAGTACTTTGATAGTTTTGGGAATCTGCGACCTCCCGCGGAAATGATCTACTATTTCGGACGCGGTACAACCATCACGTACAATCACAATCGTTTTCAACGTTTCGACGAGATGAATTGCGGTCGCTTGTGCATGCAATTTTTACAGCAAAAGTCTATGGAATTATGGCCTATATACTAATATTACTATCGGTGTGCGTGTGTGCTTGTATGTACTAAGATTATGTTACAATGTATCCATGCGTAATGGCGATTCACACCTTCTATAATAAAGACTCATAATATCGATAAATTGCCGAGTATTCGTACGAGCGCGTCACTTCCCCTCTCTCCGTCACGCGAGTGTAATCTATGATATGTCGTTCACGCTCACGTTAACGGGACGCAGCAGCGTGCTCACGGTAAACTATTTTCCGCCGATAGATTTGAGTGATGGTCAATACGAATTAGGACTCGCGGACTTGGAGACGTTTCACACTATACCGAACATCGACTCGAGCAACGATAAATTTTATTTCGTCGTGAACTATGACACCGAAAACAACTCCATCGTCGACGCCGCTAATGAATGCATTACGATTCCCCACGGCTCCTACGAATTAGACGCTATCGCAGAGTATCTGAAGCAACGAATACTCGATCGATATCCTCGAAGACGCGGTAACAGCGAGAACGACGATGACGACAAGTACCCTCTAATGCTACGAGCAAACAACAACACCATGAAAAGCGAGCTATATTGTTCGTTCTTTGTAGACTTTACGAAACCGAACAATGTGGGCTCGTTGCTAGGATTTTCCCCGAATCGCGTCTTATTACCGAGAATCTGGCACGAGTCCAACGGACCCGTAAATATTATAAACGTTAACGTGATTAGAGTAACGTGCAACGTCACTACCGGCGCGTACAGCAACGATAAACAGGTTCACACGATCCACGAATTTTCGCCTCGCGTGCCGCCAGGATATAAGATATCGGAAACTCCGCGACACGTCATTTACCTGCCGATCGTCGCACGAGCAATACACGATCTAACGTTGTGCATCGTCGATCAACACGATCGTCCTATAGATTTCCGTGGAGAAGAAATAACGATTCGTTTACACGTTCAACGACGTCCGCGCGATAGGTAGCGTGACCGTACGTGTATGCGCACGTGTGTAGTATGTTAGTGTTAGATCACACGTACGAATCATCAATCGCCGCTGATACTCATACCGTCTCTGTCTCGCGTCACCTACGAGACCCTTTATCTACAGGCGAAAGTGTAAGAAGAATAAAGACGGGAGGAGCCATAAGAAGAGGACCGCTAAGAAGCATAAGAAAGCCGTTGACTCGTCGAAACGCGCGTTTCCTGCGATCGCTAGGTTTCATCGTCGCTTATTAGACACGCAACCACGATGTCGATTATTTTGGACGTGGCGAATACGCCAACCTTCGACAATCGCATCACGAAGATCGAATTACACACGTATAATCCGTACGCCAACACAACGTTCGACAATAGCGACGAGATAAGAATTCCCATACAGCAGCAAGATCTGTACACGCTTCCGTGCGAAAGTTTCCTCTACATCGAAGGTCGTGGTACGTTGACAGCGCAAGACGCGAAAGGCTCGCCAACGTCCGCGACCGCTGTTCTCGACAATAATTGCGTCGCGTTCATGTTCGATGAGATTCGATACGAATTGAACGGTGTCGAGATCGATCGTTGTCGAAATCCAGGAATCACTACCACCTTGAAAAATTTCGTTTCATTGTCCGCCGAGAGAAGCAAAGCGCTTGCGAATGCCGGTTGGAATTATGACATCGATTACGATAAGGATACTTTTCATTCGGGCGCTTTCAATTTCTGCGTACCCCTGAACGTGTTATTAGGATTCTGCGAGGATTACAAACGCATCGTGATGAACGCGCGACACGAGCTAATTCTTATACGGGCGCGAGACGATTCGAACGCGATGCACTGCACCTCCGCCACTGCGATCCCGAAACTGGAGATACGCAAGGTGCAGTGGCGTATGCCCCACGTCGTTTTGGATGAAGTGAATAAACTATCGATGCTGCGGATCTTGGAAAGCGAACGACCGATCGCGATGAGTTTCCGATCGTGGAGCGTGCACGAGTATCCGTTACTGCAAGCAACAACGAAACACACGTGGACCGTGAAAACTACGTCGCAAATCGAGAAACCTCGATACGTGTTATTCGGCATGCAAACGGATCGAAAGAATCGTCCAAATAAACCCGCGTGGATATTCGTCCCGAATAATCTCACAAACGTTCGACTCTACCTAAATTCCGAGACGTATCCGTACGATGACATGCAAATAGATTTTCCCAAATATAAATTCGCGATCATGTACAATATGTATGCGAATTTCATCCGATCGTACTACGGTCACGGAGAACCGTTGCTGAGCGCGAACGAATTCCTTAAATACGCGCCTATCGTGGTCATAGATTGTTCTAGGCAAAACGAATCGTTGAAGAGCGCTACCGTGGACGTGCGAATAGATTTCGAATGCAAAGAAAATATCCCCGCTAATACTTCAGCCGTCTGTTTGTTCATACACGATCTTATAGTCGAATACGGCCCTTTAACCAACATGGTACGCAAACTAATACAGGGTGTCCCAAAAATGCTGCGGGTCCTTAAAGGGGGTGATTCGGGGGGTGATAGCAAACAACTTTTTCCTTTGCGAAAATGTTCTCCGAGGTTTCGTTAACGAGATATTAACAAAAAGCACCGACCAATCAGAGCCCGAGATTGGCGGCCGAGTTCCCGCGCTAGCGTGGCCGCGCGCCGCGCTGCGACTGCGAACAAGCAACTCGGCATGCATCGAAGGAAATTGCACAGAATGGCAAATGAAAAAGACGTAACAAATAAAATCGAACATGTTGTCATGGTTTGTTCGTCGTTTAAAGTGAATAATGAATAAAGGATAAATGGATGAAAATCGCGTGCAACCTAAAAAGACGAATACGCAGTTTTTTTTAGAAGATTCGAAAATAATAATTATTTAAAGTGGGAGGATAAGGAATACGTAAATTTTCTTGTGTTAATAACGTAGCCACGAAAAGGTAATGTAACAGGAAATTAACGAAAAATAATAGTAGTTCGTTATTGTGATAAAAATCCGTAATTCAATAACGGCCAGCACTGTTGGTGATAACGAATAAGTCTGTTTAAAAAGCCCGAATAAATATTTTCGTACGGGAATTTTGAGAATTATCGCCGGAAATAAGCCATCGTTTGCGTTAAATTTAAAAATGAATGATCACCAATAAAGTAACTAAAACTCACCCTTGTTGGAAATTCACCTGCAGCTTGAAAATCTGTGTCACAGGGTCACTGAACCGATCCTGGTCATCGATGGACCAGTTCAGTGCACAGCTGGTCCCAGGTATACGACACTACCGAAAGTTAAGGGTCGCAATGTCAGGTGCGTCCAGGTCAACGTACCGAATATTCACTTCACTGCACGGCTACTAACACTGATCACTTAATTTATTTTTCATTGAACGCGTTGTTCCTACGTTATAAAAATTGGTGGAAATGAATTTTTACTTGGCGTTCGGAGCCGTGGGTATTTCCGCGCAAATTCTCACGCTGCAGCACTTGCGTCCTCGTTGTTCGGGGGGTGCAACCAGAACATCGCGTAATACTCTTGAGCAGAGAACATTTCTGCGACGTGATTGCTTGCTGACTGACAAGATTTTTACGAAGCGACTTCTTCTACCCTCAAATAGTTTCTCTCGTTCCATTATGAGTTGACCCCCCACCAGACCAAGAGGCTTCAGGTAGAAAGAAGCCAGCACATTTTCGAAACACACGTGCTTCGCAGAAGTGCAACGAACGGACTATCGTGCACTTTTACAAAACTCCGCGTTCCGTCCTTTTACTGCTAATGTACCCATTGCTTCGAGGTAGGCAGCAGACACCACGTGCATCCCTCCCAAACGGCCACTGTCCTAAAGAGGTCCTCTTGACAGCAGTATCTCCTCCCCAAGGCTTCACTCGCACGGAATTCGTGGACGCAGAGCATTTCGCTAGGGTCGCGGTTTATGACCGTACTGTCCCACTAGTCGACGGTAGACAACGGTTTCCTACAGTTTTGGGTAATTTATGGCTTAGTTGGTTCCGCCTCGTAGCAGACGTGAACTCAAAGTATCGGAAAATGGAAACTGGAAACAGGATTTTTTTCTTTATAGCTACTCGAAGACTTTCTGTTTCTCTTCTCTTCCGTCCCTTTCGAACCGAAACACGTGGTGTCTGCTGCCTACCTCGAAGTAATGAGTACATTGGCAGTAAAAGGACGGAACGCGGACTTTTGTAAAAGTGCACGATAGTCCGTTCGTTGTACTTCTGCGAAGCACGTGTGTTTCGAAAATATGCTGGCTTCTTTTTACCTGAAGCCTCTTGGCCTGGTGGAGGTCAACTCATAATGGCACGAGAGAAACTATTTGAGGGTAGAAGAAGTCGCTTGGAAAAAATCTTGTCAGTCAGCAAGCAATCACGTCGCAGGAATGTTCTCTGCTTAAGAGTATTACGCGATGTTCTGGTTGCACCCCTCGAACAACGAGGACGCAAGTGCTGCAGCGTGAGAATTTGCGCGGAAATACCCACGGCTCCGAACGCCAAGTAAAAATTCATTTCCACCAATTTTTATAACATAGGAACAACACGTTCCATGAAAAATAAATTAAGTGATCAGTGTTAGTCGCCGTGCAGTGAAGTGAATATTCGGTACATTAACCCGGACGCACTTGACGTTGCGACCTTTAACTTTGGATGGCGTCGTGTACCTGAGATCAGCTGTGCATTCGGCGCGTCTGTCGATGACCAGGATCGGTTCAGTGACCTAGTGACACAGATTTTCAAGCTGCAGGTGAATTTCCGAAAGGGTGAGTTTTAGGTACATTATTGGCGACTATTATTTTTTAAATTTAACGCAGGTTATAGCTAATTTCCGGTTCTAATTCTCCAAATTTCAGTACGTAAATTTTTTTCGCAGTTTTTAAACGGAGTTATTCATTATCCACAACAGTGTTGGATGTTATTGAACTATGGATTTTTATCACAATAACGAACTACGATCACTTTTCGCTCGTTCCCTGTTGCATTACCTTTTCGTTTGTACGTTATTAAAAAAGAAAATTTACGTGTTCCTTATCCTCTCACTCCAAGTAATTATTATTTTCGATTCTTCTAAAAAAAACCTTTGTATTTGTCTTTTTACGTTACGCATGATTTTCATCCATTTATCCTTTATTCATTTTTCACTTTAAATGACAAACAAACCATGACAAAATGTTCGATTTTATTTGTTACGTCTTTTTCATTTGCCATTCTCTGCAATTTCCTTCGATGCATGCCGAGTTGCTTGTTCGTAGTCGCAGCGCGGCGCGCGGCCACGCTACCGCGGGAACTCGGCCTCCAATCTCGGGCTCTGATTGGTCGGTGCCTTTTGTTAATATCTCGTTAACGAAACCTCGGAGAACATTTTCGCAAAGGAAAAAGTTGTTTCCAATCACCCCCTGAATCACCCCCTTCAAAGACCCGCAGCATTTTTGGGACACCCTGTATAGCGTGCGTATGAGATCTATTACTACTACTACTACTGCTACTGCTACTACTACTGCGGATACTGCTACTGTTTTAAAACGTCGATGTCGAAGACCTCAGTCACTGTTCCGACACCGTCGCCGACGGTGCTACCTAAACGAATAATAATGTTCGCCATTGTAGATCTGCAAGGTTGCAATATCGAACGCGAGTTCGTCGTCAAAGAGATCGCTATTCGCGCAAACATCAACAACGATAAAACACCGACGATCAGCCATTGGATCTTCGAACCGCCATACTTCTGGGAACATCTGAATTCGCGGGAGCAACATCAAGCATCCTGGCTCGCGAAGCATCATCACGGGCTTCGCTGGTCTGACGGCTACGTTCCATACTCTAAACTTCCGGGACTTC
This sequence comes from Andrena marginata, assembly GCA_963932335.1. Taxonomy (NCBI): domain Eukaryota; kingdom Metazoa; phylum Arthropoda; class Insecta; order Hymenoptera; family Andrenidae; genus Andrena; species Andrena marginata. Next base: position 21,751,371 of record OZ010663.1, read on the forward strand.
TCGCCAGTGTACTCGCGAACATTGACTTCGTGATCGTGAAAGGTGCGGAAAAGAAAACCTGGATGCTGCAACTACTACCTGACATAATCGTTGAGGATGTATGCAATTTGTACGAACTGACGGGGCGAAAAATCAAGAACAACAACAACAACAACACCAACAACAACGCTCGAACTGTCGAAGACGACGGCGGCTATGATGTTGACGATGATTATTGCGGGATCATGCCGGACACCGTGGACCCTGACGTTCCTAACCTGAGGTCTATGTCTTCAACGAATGCCTTTCGATGCGCATTTCACAAGAATTGCGGTGTTTGCGCGTTGGAGAATGTCGGGAAAATATGGAATTATATACGCAGCATTACCTAATGTAAGTCCTACACACGCATTGCATCTACTTTACGCGTCATATGAGTCAAGAGAAGAACGCTCTCAGTCCGTTCGACTATAGTCGAAGTAGTATGTATAGGAGAAGGTAGTAATATGTCTAGGAGAGTTCTAACGCTGGTCCTCTGTGGGGAGCGCGGGGCCGGGGGGGGGAGTGAGGACGCGCGGGGGAGCGCGGCGGAGGGAAACATAGGCGCGGGGCCTGCGTGGAGTGGAAGACCGGTTGCGCGCGCACGTGCCGCGGAGTGGGGGAAGCCGCGATGATGGAGGGGATCAGTCCGGGCCGAGCCGCCGCGGAGATCGGGCCCGCCGTCGGAAACTTTTCAGAGGGTAATGACCCCTGAAAAATCTCTTTCAGTCCACCCCCGTGAACTTTTTCAGTCCACCCCCACCCACCCCGAATTTTTTTCCAAACCATTATGTTATGAAGTTTTCCCCCAACACAGAGAAATAATAATTTATTTTTATTGGAAATTGTTTCGGAAGATCTCGGGAAAGATCGACGTTTTACGAACCCTGTCTTCGGAGGAGGGAAAGAGACAGCGCATCACTTTTAAATCTAAAATTCTAGGGAGGGAAAGAGACAACACTACTTAGTGGTACAGTCGCTTTTGTTGTTTAGAAAACAGTATTTCAAAATGATTTTCAATCTTAGCGTCTCGCGCGATCGTGTGTAACTTGAATCCTCTGGAGCAGCCGTGCGGGATGAAGTCATTTGATAGCGCGAGGAACGAAATATAATTATGCAGCGTCAGCAGAATGTTTATTTTCCCCAACGCAGAGAAATAGTAATTATTGAAACGCTGAATCTTAAAATTAGGTGGCGAGGAGAAAGACGGATAAATAAAATTGACAAATAATATGTGTTTAAGTATATATTGTTACATGGAAAAAAACGATAATAATTATAATAATAGTAAATATAAAAAGTAAATAAATATAAAAGAAAAAATATAAAAAATTCAATATAAAAAAGAATAAAATATAATATAAAAAAGGAAAAATATAAAAATAGAATATGAATAGAATATAAATAGAGTGTAAAAATGGAATAAAAGTATAATATAAATATATAAAAGAATAAAAAATAGAATATAATAATAATAAAATAAAATAGAATATAATAAAAGAAAATATTTATTAAGGGGAGGGTGGCGAGGGGGGTGATGGGGGCGATTAAGGAGGAGGAGGTGACGGTGGCCGCGGAATGTGGTATGGGGCCATCCTCAGTCCAACCTGCGGACCTATCATTGGCCCTGCCAGCCACCGCATATGCACCCCTCGGGGTGCAACCCGGAGGACTATGACCTCCAGGCCCGCCAATTTTTCCACCAACAGTTCATAATTCTGCAACATATACACAAACGTCGATATAATATTCATACATCAAACGCATAAATCAGTGTAAAGTTGTTCATACCTGTGGAGACGGCAAAGGTGGTAAATGGGGCGGTGGCGGCGATGGCGATGGCGAAGGCTGAGGCGAGCCCCAGTCGCTCGACCATTGGGGTACTGGGGGCGGCGACGGCGATTGCGAGTTCTGGAAAAAATAAAAATCCACGATATAACATTGACACGACCGTCTGATTTAATCTCGCTCGATTTAAAAGGTTAAACGCGATAAATGTTAAAATATTTTCAAGTACATACCTCAGAGTCGTCTCGCCATGAATTATCCCACTCTGCGGCAATTAGATAATATACCAAGTTTTTTTTTGCACAGTAACAATTGTCGCACAAAATCTGAACTGGTCTCTTCGAAGCTTTGAAGGCAAATGGTCTCGCTGCATCTCCAGGCTCGCGCATCTAAACTCATATCATGAAATTGAGAAGTGTGTAGCTTTGCAAAGTAGGATGCCTTTGTTCTTCACCATCTTCATCATAGACCACCTGCATTTTCGCTGACCCTCCTCCATGTACATATCTTCTTCTTCGCTGACCGTCCTCTCCTTATTCACACGCGTCTTCTTTCCTTTCTTCTTTGACACATCATTCGACTAGATCACACCTATTTCAACGTGAATCGAACATGAATCGAACGTCTATTCATAACCACTTCGAACGTGTATCGAACGGCCTCGAACGTGTATCGAACGTCAATCGTACCTCTTCGAACGTGTATCGAACGTCAATCGTACCACTTTCAACGTGTATCGAACGTCTATCGTACCACTTTCAACGTGTATCAAACGTCAATTGTACCACTTCGAACGTGTATCGAACGTGTATCGTACCACTTCGAACGTGTATCGAACGTCAATCAAACCACATCGAACGTGAAACGAACGTGAATCGAACGTCTACCGTACCACTTCGAACGTGTATCGTACCTCTTCGAACGTGTATCGAACGTCAATCAAACCACATCGAACGTGAAACGAACGTGAATCGAACGTCTACCGTACCACTTCGAACGTGTATCGTACCTCTTCGAACGTGTATCGAACGTCAATCGTACCACATCGAACGTCAATCGTACCACATCGAACATCAATCGTACCACATCGAACGTCAATCGTACCTCTTCGAATGTCAATCGTAGCACATCGAACGTCTATCGTACCTCTTCGAACGCGTAATGAACCTCTTCTAAATAATTACAACTATTGTCTTAATATAGCATACATCACATGTAGGAGATTAGGTTGGGGGAGGGTGAAGAAAAAACATTTATACATTAAAAAATTGATTATATTTTATTTATGCCTCTGGCGTTTAGACCACCAGTTGAATATTTTAAATACATTTTGCAAGGCACAGTGCTTTGCGTATCTGTCACGTCGCAGAGTATTAATAGCAATAAGAAGATATTGCGGTCCATGATGTTAGTCCAGTTATTAGTTCATGATGTGTTGCCATAATATCTTCTTATTGCTATTAATACTCTGCGATGTGGCAGACACGCAAAACACTGTGCCATGCAAAATGTATTTAAAATATTCAACTGGTGGTCTAAACACCAGAGGCATAAATAAAATATAATCAATTTTTTTAATGTATATGAAAATGTTTTTTCTTCACCTTCCCCCAACCTAATTTCCTACGTGCGATGTTCGCTAGATTAAGACAATAGAAGCGGTTCATTACACGTCCAATACACGTTCGAAGTGGTACGATTGACGTTCGATACACGTTCGAGGAGGTAAGATAGACGTTCGATATGCATTCGAAGAGGTACCACAGACGTTCGATACACGTTGAAAGTGGTACCATTCACGTTCGATACACGTTCGAAGAGGTAAGATAGACGTTCGATATGCATTCGAAGAGGTACGATAGACGTTCGATACACGTTGAAAGTGGTACCATTCACGTTCGATGCATGTTTGAAGTGGTATGATACACATTCGATACATGATCAAAGTGGTTCATTACACGTTCGATTCACGTTGAAAGTGGTGCGAAGACGTTCTGTACACGTTCAGATTGATATGGTCGAGCTGATTTTACACTGATACAATTATGGGAATGAAGTGGAAAGAGTATATGATTGTTAAATTGAAACACAAAAGTGGACAATAAATTAAATTATTATTATTATATTTTTTCTTTTTATATTGTATTTTTATATTGAATTTTTATATTTTTTCTTTTTTATTTTATATTTTTACACTCTATTTATATTCTATTTTTATATTTTTTCTTTTGTTTTATTATGTTTGTTCATTTTCTCTTACTTTATTATAATATTATTTTTTTATTGTATATTTGTTATGCAATGGTATTTTCTTTTATTTCATTATTTTATTTTCTTCTCTTTTATATTTATATTGTTTTTTATATTGTATTGTATTTTATTTTCTTTAATATTTATTATGATATTATTTTTTTATTATATTTCTTATACAATGATATTTTCTTTTATTTCATTATATCATTTTCTTCTCTTTTATATTTATATTTTTTTTATATTTAATTGTATTTTCTTTTCTTTTATTATTTTATTTTATTTTATTTAATAGTTATATTGATTTTTATATTGTATTTTATTTTCTATTTTAATTGTATTTTTATATTTTTATATTCATTTATATTTATATTTTTTTATATTGTATTGTGTTTTATTTTATATTTTTTTAATTTTTATATTTTTATTGTGAAAGAAGTGTGAACCAAAATGGAGCATATAGTAAAGACATCCAAGACCAAGAAAGAGAGATGAAAATAAAAGAGTCAACGTTCCTAAGAGAATTAAGAGAGGTGGCAAGGAAACCAGGAGATAAGCCGAAATACATATGGGGGAAAAGGAAAAAAGGAGAGGAGAATTAGAAAGGATATGAAGATACATACAGGGTAGTGAAACAAGGGCATGTAAATATTGGCTATCGAAAGAAGGAAGGATACGTAGGCTTTGTAAGAAAGAGGCATAAACAGTGAAACACATGATTGAAGCATGTGAAGTACGTGGAGAGAGTGGCAGCAATTGGAAAGAGGTAATTAGAGAAGAAGGGACAAACCTGGCTATTCTACAGGAGATAATAGGGAGATGGAAAAGATGGGAAGAACAGGAAAGAGATAAAAGAATATTATGCAACATAAAATAGATTAGGAAACACTTGTAAAATAGAAAAAATTGTTAAGACACATCAGGACACGTTAGAAGGGTAGAACTTACACTGACACAATCACAGGAATGAAAAGGAAAGAGTATACGATCGTTAAATTGTGACACAAAAGTGGGCAATAAATTATATTATTATATTTTTCTTTTTATAATGTATTTTTATATTCTATTAATATTCTATTTTTATATTTTTTTTTTATATTATACTTATTATTTAATTGTATTTTCTTTTTCTCATTATTTTATTTTATTTTCTTTTATTTTATTATTATATTCTTTTTATTATATTTCTTTAATTGTATTTTCATTTATTTTATTATTTCATTTTAATTTCTTTTATTTTATTATTTTATGTTATTTTCTTTTATTTCATTATTATGTTCTTTTTTATTATATTTCTTATTTAATTGTGTTTTCTTTTATTTTATTATTATATTTTCTTTTCTTTTATGTTTATATTGTTTTTATACTGTTTTTTATATTGTACTGTATTGTATTTTTTTTCTTATTTAATTGTATTTTCTTTTAATTTATTATATGGCCCAATCGCTCCTAATATTGAATAATTAGAATTTGCACCCCAACCAATAATTACCACAGGGTAAACACGTATTCGTAAGAAATATACAATTCCAATCTTTATGGAATATATTAAAAAATTATAAATTAAGACCTTTCATACAAAAATTTATTAGATAAATATAGATAGAAACCGATCTCACGTCGATATGAACTCAAATCATGTATGATATTAAAAGTCGAACAGACTTAAAATTTAAACTCCTGCATTTAAATTATATCTTAATTCAACATTGAGGTCGCAATCATCTTCATAAATATAGGTAATCAAACAAAGGTCATAAACAGGACATGGAAGAAAGGGGACTTTCCGGAAGTATGGAAAGAAGGAATAATAAGTCCTGTGTTCAAAAAAAAAGAAGAACAAATGGAAGAACAAATGGATTAGAAGAACAAATGGAAAAATGGAATGTTAAATGATATGCAGATGGAATTTTAAATTTAATATAATATTGAAATTTATATAAATCTAATAATGAATAACTTTCATTAAATAAAATTATAGAAAAAATGGTTAAAAATAAACTCACTTCATAAGAAACTGACTGTGAAATTGACACAATCGCTCCTAATATTGAATAATTAGAATTTGAAGCCCAACCAACAATTATCACAGGGTAAACACCTATTCTTAATAAACATAAAATTCAAATTTTTATTGAATATAGCAAAAACAAAAAAATTGATAAATTCATTCCTTTCATACAAAAATATATTAAATAAATATAGATACAAACCGTTCTGGCTCAGCCGCTCATCCCGCACGGCTGCTCCAGAGGATTCAAGTTACACACGATCGCGCGAGACGCTAAGATTGAAAATCATTTTGAAATACTGTTTTCTAAACAACAAAAGCGACTGTACCACTAAGTAGTGTTGTCTCTTTCCCTCCCTAGAATTTTAGATTTAAAAGTGATGCGCTGTCTCTTTCCCTCCTCCGAAGACAGGGTTCGTAAAACGTCGATCTTTCCCGAGATCTTCCGAAACAATTTCCAATAAAAATAAATTATTATTTCTCTGTGTTGGGGGAAAACTTCATAACATAATGGTTTGGAAAAAAATTCGGGGTGGGTGGGGGTGGACTGAAAAAGTTCACGGGGGTGGACTGAAAGAGATTTTTCAGGGGTCATTACCCTCTGAAAAGTTTCCGACGGCGGGCCCGATCTCCGCGGCGGCTCGGCCCGGACTGATCCCCTCCATCATCGCGGCTTCCCCCACTCCGCGGCACGTGCGCGCGCAACCGGTCTTCCACTCCACGCAGGCCCCGCGCCTATGTTTCCCTCCGCCGCGCTCCACCACGCGTCCTCACACCCCCCCCCGGCCCCGCGCTCCCCACAGAGGACCAGCGTTAGAACTCTCCTAGACATATTACTACCTTCTCCTATACATACTACTTCGACTATAGTCGAACGGACTGAGAGCGTTCTTCTCTTGACTCACGGTATACACATGGTGCTCTTTGGAGCGTATATTGTTCTGCCGAATCGATTTCTCGGTGAGATCGCGGAGACAACGAATGTAATCGTCGAATTGTACATGATTCGCGACCACGTGTCTCCGCACACCCTCCACTTTTTTAGTTTCACTCGTAGACCCCACTGCCGCGTTAAACGTTCTAGTTGCGTACATCTTAGACCTCAATCCGACGATCTCGGGCATCAAGGCGCCGTTGTTCTCATCTTTCATGAGTCCCGGCACCTTTTTTTTTCGCGGGGCATACCGTACGGATTGTCCACCGCGTAATCACTCGTGTCGAATCGGGCGACGTCACGCTTCATCGTTTCATTCGCATCCTCGCATTCCATGCTATACATTAAACTGTCGGTGTCGGTGTACAGGACCTTACACTTTCCACCGAACTTCGCACGCATATACGCATAATGAAACTCGTACAGGCATTCTTTCGATACGTCCAGTACACTCATTCCCACGTATATCGGTTTGTCGAACTTCACTTTCAGTTTGCGCATTTCAATGGCCACCAACTGCTCGGAAAAGATCGTGCGACCGTGAAAGTTCGGTTTTGCGATCAGCGCTTCCGCGCCGTAACGACCGTCCCACCGCGTCACCAGTCGCACATCTACGCGATTCTGCACATTCTCCATTGTTTTCCCGTACACCGCATTGTTCATTAATTCAAATAGCGTCTTTTGGAATTCGCTAGTAGCTCGCGTCCTCAAATTGGTATTCAATCGGATGTAGTCGCGCAACCAGTGCGACTGATCGAATCGCAACACCCGATGAATTCGCTTTACGCGTAAACCGTGTCGCACGCACTGTTTCAGGTAGCGATAATGTATGACGTATCGCTCCTTATCGTCGAGCATGGCAAGCAGCTTGGTCTGTTTTCCTTCTGGAGCGTGCTCGCCACCGGACAGAATGGAAGGTCGGCGTGGGCGTCGTGAATCTCCTTGGGATATTCGATGTCGACCTCCAACAGGTATCCCTCGGATTCCTCGGAGTCCTCGCCGTCGGATAGGGATGATACGTCGAGCGCGGCAGCCGTCGCATCGTCCAGCCATCGAAACCCACCTTTCGGCATAGCCTGCGACATCGCCCATCCGTACAAGTTGTTGACGTCGAAGAACATCAGATACGTCGATGCCTTCGATTCGTCGTACATCCCTGCAGGCAGGTGTTTGTTGTTGGCACGCGCGTACCTGTGCGAGCACTGACTCAGACCGCCGCGTATGCCATGCTCTACGATCAGTAGCATGTCCACGTCCGTCAAAAGTTCTAATCGTACGCCGGTGTAATTGAGCATCGCGTCCCACGTGAAACTCGGTAGCGTAAAATAATGCGCGGGATCTAGATGGTAACTCGCGATACAGTCGGTGCGGAAACTCTCGAATACGTCGGCGAGTAACAGTACATCTGTTTTCAAGTACAAATCACTGTACTCGCCCAATGTCTGTACGCGAAAAGTATTCCACACGTTCGCGGCGTGCGCGTAATCAGGCTCCGACGCGGCGCTATCGTTCAACCGATTATAGAACGCTTCGCGGGGACGGTAAACACGTATCATTCAGTTTGATGTATGACGTCACGTAGTCGTACGGGAAGACGCCCTTCCTGGTAAGGAGATTGAACTGATCATCCGACAGGGATTGAAACTCGCGTCGTAGAATCGCGAGTCGTTCTTTGCCAAGGTCCGAAGCGAGTTTCTCTAGACTAGCGGCCAAGAACTTCAACGAATCTATGAATCGAAACTTCAATCCCCTCTTCCAATCGTTGTACTCGGCGTCGATTCCCTTGACGTGTTTCGTGAACGATATATACCGCTCTTTCGTTACCGGCAGCAGGTGGATTTGTCCTTCGAACGCGGACGCCAACTCCTTGATCACGAAATGCGCGTCGTAGCCTGATAAATTATGAAACACTACCGGTATCGTGTACGATCGTTGAAACTGTAAGTTACACGACACGTGGGCTGCGCCTCGGTACTCGCCCGTCGAGTGACAATGGTCGCACAATTTTTTGTCCCCCTCGACGAAAGGTTGTCCACACACGTGACACACGATCGCGTCGTTAAAACTACGCCACTGTCGACTCGTCAACGAGTTCTTCGCTTTCGCGTTCCGCAACCACGAATACGCAATGTTCGCAAAGTCACGCAGTTCTTGTACGAACCACTTCACGCACTCGGATTCGTGACGATACGCGCGATAACGACACAGAGACGCGTCGGTGCAACAATGGATGTAATATTCCACTCTGTACGCTCTATGCTGCTGGTATGTGTACGTCCGACTCCGCTCCGCAGGCTCGACAACCTCCAGCATGCATTCGAAGTCCGCGTAAATGATGAATGGCGCTCGTTCCTTATTTTTAAAGTTCTTGAACTGCAACCATTTATCCTTCAGGGACGGCAATTTGACGGCGCACTCGTTCAGACGTTGGCAGTCCACGTTGTGCTTCGTCAATTGCACGTTCGAATGAAAGAAGCTGAGACATCTGTAACGATAATAGTATTAATAATACAACATAATAATCAATAACACATCGATCGAAATATACCATATTTTACTAACCTTTCGCAAACGAATACTTGATGTCCGTGATTGCCGAGCTGCTTCGAAATCAGTCTCGACATGCTGCGAATGCACGCGAAATGATAACGTTGAGGCTCGTTGGGATCCTGCACCAGTAGGAGATTCGCGTGTCTCTCTCGCTTGTCCTCGGTCAAACGCAGGGGCGCGCAACTTCCGTCGGACCACGTGTACACGTTCACCGACACGTCGTTCATCCTTTCGAACTTTGTCAGCTGGTCCAACGTTACGGGTAAAGTCATATCGCCCGTGCGAAACACCTCCGAGTAGTGATGGTACGATGCGATCCTATCACTATTCGCAGCAACAGGGTACAAACTGGCAACGACAGCCCACAAGAAACACGCATTATCTCTATTCTTTATGTTGACCAGCGCTTTCTTCAGGACGACGGCGCGCGGAAGCGGTACGTTGCAACCGCCTCGAAGTGAATTGTACTTATTAATATTCACTAGAATATGTAGCACGGCCTTTAAGGTCCATCCACTGTCGCGATCTTGAAACTCCTCGAGCATCACTAGCGTGGGAGCGACCACGTGCTTCGAGTACCACTCGCGAATGTTCGAAGTCATTAACAGTACACGATTTCGCGTACCGAAACTTTTCATGTCCGTATTTTCACCCAACATAAACTCCGCGTTCAAGTTCATATTGACTGACACGCTTTTATGCGTCGTGATAGCGTCCGTGACGCGCGAGATCACAGTTCGTCGAGCACCTTCTAAAAATCGACGCGGATCGACGTGTCCCACGTTGATAACCGCACCGGTTGAAATACGGCCTATAAACGCAGATTCCACGTCTTCCCATACGACATTAGGTACCGTCGATCGACCCGAAACCCCGCACCCCACTCGCGAAAACTTTTCCCGCACGATTGCGCGCAATGTCTTTATTCGCGCGATCAGCGACACTAGGCGTTGTTTCGCGGACACGGACACTCCTCCGCTGCTCTGATACTCGACGATGAGCTGCAGGCACGTGGCGCAATGATCCATCCAGTCTCGGAATTCCGCAATACTGCGTAAAAGCTTAGACATCTGGGACAAAACCCTGTACGTGTCCATGAACCCCTCCATGTTCGCTTATTCACAAAGAGTTCACTTCTTTACAAATAGTCAATTTCCCAGAGATCTTCGATTTCATCTGATTTCATGATGCGGTTTTTCCAGGTGATGCGATCATACTCGATATGTGGAAATCGATATCTCAACGGTACAAGGATGAGCTTCGAGTTTCGCGGTAGACTCGTATGATCATCCAAATATCGTTTCAATTTTCGACACAAAAACCTATTCACTGAAATTGTTGTTGTGTCAGGACTCAATACTTCCAGTACTTTGACCATTCCGTTCTCGATGTCATGTAGAAGCGTCAATGGTGTACACACGATCGCGGTAGTGTACTCCGTACGCTTAAGATGCACGTCCTTATCTCCAACGATGCAATATAATGAACATTTACCCGCAGTACTGTGTCGCGCGATATAACGTAACAATTGACGATGTTCGCACGACAATAGCATAAATCCATGTCGAAAGATGCTGATCCATGACGTCTCGGATAATGTCGGTGCGCTTAACACACTACGAATCTTATGTCGCTCGATCGTCAGTGATTCGTCATCTAACTGCAGCAACGTCGATAAATAGTTCACCCCACCATCGTTATCGTCGTCGTCGGAAGACGATGACACGAGTAATGCATCTCGCGCGTCCAGTTCAGCGACTATGCACGCGTGTTTGCTTCGAACACACGTTCGCACTATTTCCACACTACTCATAAATAATGTCAAACGTTGTTGTTCCGATTCCGATACTTTTCGAGTCTTAAAATGTTCGCGGATGAGACGTAAATACTCGTCACATGATATGAACCATTCGTAGCACTGTTCTTCGGTACGCAGCAGTGGAATCATCCCCCGCAACAATTCATACGAATTCACGAAAAAGTCCATGCCTCGCGATACTTATGCACGCGTAACGTATTTCACGATCTTCACCGAGCGACTGCAGGATTTAATATACTAGTCACCTATCCTATTCGTGATTCTTAAAACGCCATCGTACTATGTTAACGTCAGATGCAGTTCGAACGTATCCTCAAATTTTTCCACACCCTTACACGATCGCTGTATACTACTCCCACGATTCAGATAGAATCACGCGGTATCGCGCGGTGCAATGTCATGTTTACTCTATGGACTTCGGTGTGAAAGTCTATGTACGAATTCTTTTCGCCCTTACACGCTCCCACGACGCTTGATTTGCAGACCCTCGAGAAGGGTGCTTGAGACGTCGCCCTGTTCTCGATCGTGAAAATACTTGGAACTCTACCCCGAATAATTATCGCTTAGCTGCTCGCGTGAAAGGAACGCCTAATTTATTGTTTCGGGGACATTGCGTTTTCTCGAGGGTACTTCTTAGAGGTCCTAGTCTTGGGAAAAGTCAATGCTCAGATATATAAACGCACCCTCTTTCTCAGAAATTATCATCGACTGCAATGTCGTCTTTATTCCAAGGGCTATCACACCGATTGATTTACAATAATTAAAGCTATATGTACACAGCATTGCACGTGCGCTGCATCGGTCCCACGATTGAAACATAAACACACGGCACGAAGAGTGTGCACGTAGGCGCCCGAAACGTGTTCGATCCTGCTCAGATATAAACACACTGCATGTCGCGGTGCAATGTTTATTCCATGGGCTATCGCGATGATTGATTTATAATAATAATAATAATTATCGCTCTATGTTTATATCATTGCGCGTGTGCTGTATCGGTCCCACGATTCAAATATTTCCTTATCTTTTGTCCGAAATCATGGTCCACCCTCTTTCTCAGAAATCATCATCGAAGACGCGATTTGAATTTCCACGAATCGTTCGCGGTGGCGCCTGCGCACCGATCCCCGCACACGTACGGAGATTGCGCGGCGGCGACGGGTGCCCAAATATACCTTAGACATGCAACAGGTGACGTAAACACGAAACGTATGAAAACCTTGGAAAATTTACCATGGCGGGCCCAAATACCGACGCAGACCCAAAGTATCTTAAACGTACAATAGGTGGCGCCAACCCGAAATGTATGAAAAACCTGGAAAATTTACCAGGACGGGCCCAAATACCGACGCGGACCCAAAGTACCTTAAACGTCCAATAGGTGGCACCAACACGAAATGTATGAAAAACCTGGAAAATTTACCAAGACGGGCCCAAATACCGACGCGGGCCCAAAGTACCTTAAACGTCCAGTAGGTGGCGCCAACACGAAATGCGCGCGACGCCATTTTGAAAATTTGAAAATCCCCTCCCTCCCCTGTGACGTCACCCCCCTCACCTACGAACTCGGTCGACGCCATATTGGAATCCCCCTCCCCTGTGACGTCATCCCCCTCACCCACGAACTCAGTACCCCCCTCCCCGCCTCACCCCCTCGCTCATCTCGCGGAAGAGCGCGGTACCTCCCCCTGCCCCGCCTCACCCCCTCGCCATAACTTGAGCCAGAATCGGCATAGCCTAACTACTCACTATGCCCATATTAAAGCTACTGCCTCTAGAGCCCTCGGTTTTTTTATGAGAGCTGCCGTTGATTTTAGGACTCCAAAGACGCTTAACACTCTTTAACCACCCTTGTTCTCCCTCATTTGGAATATTGTTCTAGTCTTTGGAATCCCTACCGTATATGTCACATCAAATCTTTGGAGAGCATCCAGCATAGGTATTTGAGATATGCAGCATATAAGCTGCGTATCCCCTTTGATAGATTTTCTCATGATTACGAGCATATCCTTTCTACTCTGGGCTACATTCCTTTCGAAAAGCGAAGGTTTTGCTCCGATCTAATACTGACCTTTAAAGTTATAAATCACCACGTCAAGTGTCGGGAGCTTTTAAGCTTATTTAAACTTAATGTACCGCCCAGAGCGCTAAGGAATACACCACTGTTTATGCTGCGTAAACATTCTATCACTTATGGCATGAACAACTGTGTAGATAGACTATGTAGAACCTCTAACTCTGTCGCGCATTTAGTTGATTTCTTCTGCCATTCATTATACTCTTTTAAGCGCTCTGCGAATAAGGCGGTTAATAGTTCCCGATAATTCCTATTATTCTATTATTCTGTTGTATTTTATCCTATTCTTTTTGCTTGTACTCTATCTTGGCAATATTTCATTTTGGTTTTATGTGTTCTGTTTTCGTGTGTCTACATTTATGCACTATTTCCCTACTGATCTTTTCTATTCTATGCGCCAAAGGGTTTTCCCGTTAGTATATATAAATAAATGAACGAACGAACGAATGAACGAACGAACGAATGACGAAAGAAGGAACGAACGAATGAATAACAGGATTATAATCATTAATATTAACTTCATTCATTGTTCGAGGAAAATTGTATAATCTACTTTTATGTTTTAATCGTTTTCTACCTGCTATCAAAGTTGCCACGTCTCTCATATTTAGTTTGTCAATAACGGGACGAGGAAATCCAAAATGACACCTTCGAATAACTTCAGATCGTACATTTTTAGCACGAAAACAATAATCATCATGTTTGTATCGTTGGTACGTATTAACACGTCTGTGCAATAATGGAAAAATATTTTCATATGGCATTTTGCACCTTATATAAGTAGTATGTCTAGGACCTGTTCCAAACCAACTTTGAGTTTGAAGGCCATTTCCCCCTGCCCTCCCCCGACCGTGAAACTCAAATTTGAGTTTCAAGGCCGTAGGAAATCCCAACGCGGCGGGCGGCGGGCAGCGGCGGCGCACGGTAGGCGGCGGCGGCGGATGACGTCATTGAGATTACGGAGTGGTGGTGGGTATAGAGCGCGAGAACAGATATCGAATCAATCGATAACCGAATCGATATCGAACTGATACTGCATCGAGGAGGAACCGCGGGTGAAGGTGCTATACTCTGCAGCGTGTACCGACCACACTCGGTAAGGAGGAAAATATTAATTTTAAGATATTAATATAAATGAAAAAACGAATCTGGGCGACGGGGCTCGAACCCAAGACCTCCGCGTTACGAGTCAGCCGCCTATCCCAACTCCCCCAACGCCAGCTCCCTCACATTAGTCTTTTCCGAATGGTACATATACCGAGTGTCATACACGCGCTCACATACCGTTGCCGAACGCCAACGAGTTATCGGATGATGTCGGCTTTTTTACACATATTCGAGAGAGGGGAAGAGACAGAGCATTATTTTTAAAGCTAAATTATAGGGAGGGAAAGAAACAACACTACATAGGGGTACAATCGCATGCATTCTAAAGCTAATGAGTTTTTTCAAAATGATTTTCAATCTTAGCGTCGCAGCGTCTCGCGCGACCGTGCGTAACATGAAAACTCTGGAGCAGCCGTGCGGAATGACGTCATTTGACAGCGCGAAGAATGCTCGAACGAAAGAGAATTATACGACGTCAGCAGAAAAAATCTTTTCCCCAACGCAGAGAATAGTAATTATGGAAACGTCGAATCTTAAAATTAGGTTGCGAGGAAAGACAGGTAAATAAAATGGAGAAATAATATACGTTTATGATATATATTGTTACAATAGAAAATAATAATTATAAAAAAAAATATAATAAAAGAAAAATGAAAAATATAAAAGAATATAAAAATACAATATAAAAAGATAAAAATAGAAA
This sequence comes from Andrena marginata, assembly GCA_963932335.1. Classification (NCBI taxonomy): domain Eukaryota; kingdom Metazoa; phylum Arthropoda; class Insecta; order Hymenoptera; family Andrenidae; genus Andrena; species Andrena marginata. The sequence continues at coordinate 21,766,628 of OZ010663.1, forward strand.
ATGAATATAAATATAAGATATAAATATAAATATAAAATTAAAAGAAAAGAATATAAAATGAATATAAATATAAAATATAAAAAATAGAAATTTAAAATGAGTATAAATTTAAAATATAAAAAATAGAATATAAAAATAGAAATATAAAAATAGAAATATATAAATATAAATATAAACTAGAATATAAAAATAGAAAAAATAGAATATAATAATAAAATAAAATAAAATTAATATAAAATATAAAAATAGAAAAATAGAAAAATAGAAAAATAGAAAAATAGAAAAATAGAAAAATATAAAAAAAGACTATTCTAAAAAGGGGAAGGTCATGACGGGGGTCATGGGGGGCGACAGGCGTGATGGTGGTGACGGCGGCCGCGGAATTTGGTAAGGGGCCCACCTCGACCCAACCTGTGGCTCCTGCCGTGGCACCCGCGCAGCCATCTGCACCCCTCGGGGTGCAACCCGGACCGCCAGGTCCGCCAGCCAAGCAATTACCCGTGGCAGGTCCTAGAACACACACACACACACGCCGATATAATATTAACACATTAAACATGGAACATGCAAAAAACAATGCACTACATACCTGTGGTGGCGGTGGCAGCGATGAAGGCGGCGACGGCGATGGCTGCGACGGCGAAGGTGGTGAGCCCCAATCCTGCGACCAAACCAGCGACGGTGGTGACGGCGATGGGGAGTTCTGGAAAAAATAGACACCCGCGATATAATATTCACTCGATTTAAAAGGTTAAACGCGATAAATGTAAAAAAAACATTGGTGTGTACATACCTCAGAGTCGTCTCGCCATGAATTATCCCACTCCAACGCCATAAATAATATCCCATTCTTTTTTAACTTCACAATATGTTTCACAGACTGTCAGCTGTCGCAGTTTGAATGCAACTGGTTTCGCTGCATCTCCAGGCTCGCGCATCTAAACTCATATCTTGAAATCGAGAAGTGCATAGCTTTCCAAAGTAGGATGCCTTTGTTCTTCGCCATCTTCACCATAGGCCACCTGCATTTTCGCTGACCATCCTCCTCCATGTACTTATCTTCTTCTTCGCTGACCGTCCTCTCCTTATCCACACGCATCTTCTTTCCCTTCTTCTTTGACACATCATTCGACTAGATCACACCTATTTCAACGTGAATCGAACATGAATCGAACGTCTATTCATAACCACTTCGAACGTGTATCGAACGGCCTCGAACGTGTATCGAACGTCAATCGTACCTCTTCGAACGTGTATCGAACGTCAATCGTGCCACTTTCAACGTGTATCGAACGTCTATCGTACCACTTCGAACGTGTATCGAACCACTTCGAACGTGTATCGAACGTGAATCGAACATCAATCGTACCACATCGAACGTATATCGTACCTCTTCGAACATGTATCGAACGTCTATCGTACCACATCGAACGTCAATCGTACCACATCGAACGTCAATCGTATCTTTTCGAACGTGTATCGAACGTCTAACGTACCTTTTCGAACGTGTAATGAACCTCTTCTAAATAATTACAACTATTGTCTTAATATAGCATACATCACATGTAGGAGATTAGGTTGGGGGAGGGTGAAGAAAAAACATTTATACATTAAAAAATTGATTATATTTTATTTATGCCTCTGGCGTTTAGACCACCAGTTGCATATTTTAAATACATTTGGCAAGACACAGTGCTTTGCGTGTCTGCCACAACGCAGAGTATTAACTACATTTAGCTTATTTAGGGATTTGATATCCTCGTAGTCAATGTCCAGCGTCTCGATGATCACGTCCGCTCTCGTATTTCCATCGAGGAAATCCGCAAGCCAGTCGCGTTTCTGCAGCCCTTTAACGTATACTATATGGGATGTGTCATCTTCTTCGTCGATCGCATCCGGTACAGCTTTCGTAATTAGCTGTTTAGCCATAATGTACGGAACGTCTCCATCGTCCCAACGTAGTCCATGATGTTTTGCCACCAACCATCGAATGCTTGATTTGTCGGATTTTGTAAGGAGAAATTGTGGCATAGGACTCCCAAAAATATAGTGCGAGAGAATTGTCCCCTTGCGTAGGGCAGCCACTTCCTTGACGATAAATCTTCCATCGACGATGAACCCTTGCATGTCAACGAATGTTGGTACAGCCATTATCGGTACAATTTAGAGGTCCGCTCGCTTCCAAGACAGACGGGAGAATGCAGTTTTTCTCGTAAGGCATCTCAATTTTCACGAAGAAATTTTGTTTGAATTTCGCACAGGAGAGGGCGGGCAAGTAGCGTGGCAATTTAATTCATTTTGGGCACCACGTTTGTCAGTGGATTGTATTCAACCACCCGATCGTGCAGAATCAGACAGTAGGCTCTAGTATTTACCGGCACTTTCTCTTTACACTCGAATTCTATGCGCACGTCCACTGTGCCATTCTTGATCGACTCATTTTGTCGCGAGCAATCAATCACCACGATGGGGCCAAATTGTAAAAATTCAGCCACGGTGAATAATGCGTCGTTGCAACTATGTCCATAATACGATTTACCGAATTGCGTATACATGTGATACAAGATGGCATGCTTATTTTTGTCAAAGTCCAAGTTCATGTCATCGTATGGGTAAAATTCCGAGTTGAGAAAAAGTTTTACATTGGTCAATTTACAGTTGTTGAACTTAGTAACGTCTTCGCTCATCACATTCCTTCGACCAGTCTATAGAGCAAGGATCACGCATCGCGGCTACTCCAGCTGTGCAGATGCCTTCACGGCCCACGAATGCTTGGACGTGCTCTGTAAGAGAGGATACTCGTACAGATCCCACGATTGAAAACAAATGCTCAGGTTTTGTCCACTTTCCAAAGTGCGTAACAACGATAGCTTATTAACGTCGTTCAGCGTCACATGAGGCATCCGCCATTGTAGTTTAAGTAATTCAATTTCTGGTTCCAACATCGGTGATCCTATCAGAGCATTGTTGTCGTTGCGTGATCGTATTAAAATCAATTCGTGACGCGCATTAATAATCATGCGTTTGTAGTCCTCGCAATATCCCAGCAAATATTTGAGTGGGACGCAAAAATTGAAATGGTTTTTCACTATTAGCCCATCCCGTCATTTCAAGCCCCATCCGGCATTCTCCATATTTTTGTCTTCGTCTGATGTCAGCGATACATAGTTTTTAAGCGTGCTAGTTATTCCAACGTTTCTGTTGCGATCAATCTCCACACCATTCAGCTCGTATCGAATCTCAACGAATTAGAACGCCATGCTATTATTTCCCAACATCACCGTTAACGCATCGTTTGGCTTATTTATCTTCAATTTCCCCTCCACATAGAGGAAACTTTCACACGGTAATGTGTATATATCCTGCTGCTGTATCGGTTTTCTTATCTCATCGCTGTATCCAAACGTCGTGTTGACGTATGGGTTGTATGTGTGAGTCTCGAGCTTGACGATGCGATCATCAAACGTCGGCTTCCCTCCAATGCTTAGAATATCAGCCATTTTTCAACTTAAATGAGTACAATGAATCCCAAAGATTTCAAAAATGCAATGTTCGCAGCACTGAGCCTCTTCTTTTTTGCGTGATCGGAGTTGTTCGTGTTGTAAACAATTTCACTTGGAAGAAACGGGTTTCTGGAGTCGTTCAATACAAGCATCTCTTTCGCACTTCACGTATTATCGTCGTCGTCGTCGTACGTGCAGTCTGATGGTAATCTCTTCACCTCGAAAATCGAGCAATCGTCCGTCTTGATCCACAACGCGTATCGTTAGATCCGTAATGACCCGTGCGATGATTGGAAGGTAAATTATCTGCGCAGGCGTTTCCGATATCTTATATCCTGGTGGGACTCTCGGAGATAATTCATGTATCGTATGTACACGCCTCTCATTGTTGTACGCGCCAGCGGTCACGCTACATTCTATGCGAATAATGTTCACGTTCATGATATTAATTGAATCATCTGATTCATGCCATCGTCCTGGTTCTAATACCCGATTCATCGAGAATCCCAAGAGCGATCCGATGTTATTGGGCTTTGTAAAGTCTACGGCGAACCGGCAGTACAGTTCGCTTTTCATGGTGTTGTTGTTGGGACGGAAGACTATAGGATACGCATCGGTGCCGTCGAGATTTTTTTGAGGATATCGCTCGAGTAATCGCTGCTTCAGGTACTTGGCAATGGCGTCTAGTTCGTAGGAGCCGTGGGGAATCGTAATGTATTCATGAGTGGTGTCGACGCTGTTGTTTTTGATGCCATAGTTTGAGAAAAAGTAGAAATTATCGTTGCTCGAGTCGATGTTCGGTATTATGTGATAAGTTTCAAAGGTTGTTAAACCAAGCTCGTAATTATCGTCGCTCAAATCTATGGGTGGAAAGTAGTTTACCGCGAGGGTGCTACTCTTGCCGGTTAGAGTGAATGTTAACGACATATTCTGTTCGAACTGCTCGACTATTACTGAATCAGAGTGGTGGGAAGTCAATCCTTAATTTCGGTGCCGATCGTTTGTTGAAAGCGTAGACATAGTTGTCCGCAATTTCTCTGATCGTACCTTTGATAAGACGTACGATTGTATTCAATTTTCACAGCATCTTTATCCAGATATTGTATGAATTCCTTAGGCGGTCGAAGATTCCCAAGTCTGTCGAAATATATAGCTCGACACCCTCTTTTCGCATACGCCACCCAATGAGTTCCAGGCCCCTCGACATTGTCCAAATTTACGATACCGCTCTCGTTTCGACGTACTCCTCCGGCTGGTAACGCGTTACGCATAAAAACGCCTCTAAAGAATGGAATATGCATACGTTTTGCCAACTCCTCCAATTGCGCATTGGTAGTTACGCCGGCGGGCATTTTTATTTTCTTTTCGGCGTTTTTTTTTCGTTTCGATATTCCCCGTCCGCGCTTGTACGGTGCGAGATAAAGTCCCCGACCTTCCATGGAGCGATTATGACGTTGCATTTCCTGCAGCTGATGTTGCGCCGCCTTATTATCGTTTACCGCCTTGACGATCCCCGCCGCTCCACCAGCCAATGATGCGAGAACACCTAGCAGCGGTAGAAGTGGTAATATATCACCCCGTTTTGCTACCGGAAGAATCCGCTTTTTCGGTGCTCTCTTTGGAATCCATTTGCAGGTTTGGTAATTATGTAGAACAGGTGTTTCCTCACCGATTTCAATTATTTTTGGATATGTTGTCGGGGATATGATTCTGAACAACTTTTTCCTATACATGTTACCGCCGCTCCACCTTCGTTGCCGAAATATTTGCCAAAAACTATCGGTTGCATTCTGCCCATACCTACATACATTGTATGTACTTGTATGCAAATGACGAAGCTGGCCTTTGTTACCGAGATATTTGTGTAAAACTTCGGTCGATTTATTTCGACGCAACGCAATCCAGTTTCCAACTTGTCCCGGGTATTAGTTTGGTTTGAGTTAGATTAGGGCGGGGGGCGCGCGCCCGCTCGCGGGCGCGTAAAGCATGGTAGCGAACCGATCTGAGTTTAGAGATTTGAACCAGAGACTTGCGGATGCCCGTCAACACCCCGACTCACATCGGTTCGCTACCATGCTTTACGCGCCCGCGAGCGGGCGCGCGCCACCCGCCCTAATCTAACCCAAACCAAACTAATACCCGGGACAAGTTGGAAACTGGAATGCGTTGCGTCGAAATAAATGGACCGAAGTTTTACATAAATATCTCGGAAACAAAGGCCAGCTTCGTCATTTGCTTTGATTCGATCCTGGCGCATACGCTGCCACGGACGCGTACTGTAGATATGTAGGTATACGGCAGAATACATTGTAGTAGTAGGAGCAGTTTTTCGCGAATATCTCGGAAACGAAGGTCGAGCGGCGGTAACATGTATAGGAAAAAGTTGTTCAGAATCAAATCCCCGACAACATATCCAAAAATAATTGAAATCGGTGAGGAAACAACTGTTCTGCATAATTACCGCAGGTTTTTGTTTTCATCCCCATTCCGATCTTCGTCTTGGCCTTCATAGCTGCCCAAACAGCTGTAGCAGCACCTCTTTCACCCAGAGTCGAGTCTCGCGCAACGATGCGTTTTCGCGCTTTGTCAGCGAGAACGTTATCTGCCGCGTGCCTTTTGCTGAGGTCGTTGTTACGCGAATACGCAATATCGTGTTCTTGACACGCTGCGTCCAACGGATTGATGCCTCGATCCCCTCTAGCTAAACGTTTTGCTTGATGAGTTCCTGGGCCGCAAAACTGGTATCCCGGAATATGTAATTCGATAGGTAGTGCGTTTATCGCCCGATTTAACAAACCACGGCCTTTCTTTACTCTCGTCGGTGACATTCGCTACAGTTTTTAATCAATGGTGCTGGACCGTCGATATGCGTTCGCTGCCAAGGGCGATTATAATGTTCCAGACACCGACGATACTGCTGAACCTCAGAATCGGCTTTTATATGCTCGGGGAGTCTATCCCACAAGTGATCAATGTGGCTGCCAAACTCTCAGAGTAGAATAATCTTTGGTATATAATTCAACTGCTCAGAGGTTAGGTCTCGAATATCACAATTATCTGACAGGATCAGAAGCATTTTGAATACTGAACCGTTTTGCTTCTGTGCAGACCTATAAATAGGGCGCTTCGACGTATCAAAATCATTTTTCACAGTTCACGGAGAGGATGCGATTCGTGCGACAACCTGTGACGATAGGCGTGACAAATTTTGATGATAAATCGCGAGTGATGTCTTCGAAAACAAGACGCAGACAGGGTAGCATGCTACCAAACACTGTACGCTGTGTCATTTGTGGCCCATCAAATTGCGGAAAGACCAACGTGCTGGTGAGCTTGTTGGAAAGTCCTCACGGATTCCGCTTCGAGAAAGTGTACGTGTAGTCCAAGTCGTTGCAACAGCCGAAATACCAGTATTTGGAGAATTTATTGACTCCGATAGATGAAATTGGCTAGTTTACGTTTTCGAATAACAGTGACGTCATCCCACCGAGCGAATCGCTTCCGAATTCCATTTTTATCTTTGATGACGTGGCATGCGACAAGCAAGATACGATAAGGGAATACTTTGCAATGGGGCGCCACTCGAACGTTGACTGCTTCTATCTCTGTCAGACGTATGCAAAGATTCCCAAACATCTTATACGCGACAATGCGAATCTGCTGATTGTGTTTAAGCAGGATGGTGCCAACTTGAAACATGTGTACATAGATCATGTAGACACTGACATGTCTTATGAGGATTTCTGCGCTTTGTGCCGTAATTGTCGGCAACGGGAGTATGGTTTCGTGGTAATAGACAAGGATAGTGCGATGTCCAATGGACGTTATAGAAAGGGATTTATCCAGTTTGCCATACCGTGAGGTGGTCAATTGTCGTCAACACGTCGGTGGGAAAGCAACGTCTGCGGTACAACGATGATTGATATCGATACTCGGGACATTAAGGATCGCGAGAGAATAGCGAAGGAAATTGCGAAAACCAGCGAAAAAAACTCTTAGAATTTCTGGAGGCGATCAGGCGCGAATATTAAATCCGTCACTCTAATCGACCAGGGATGGCAAATGTACACTTAGAGAACACCCGTTATGGTGGTTCGTATTTGTTTTGGTTTGCGGTAATAGGATTTACCGTTGCAGTTGTATAAGAAACCACGTTTAGTAGTTTCGTGGATTTCACGGCTCATGCAATAATATGTTTGTAAACACTAGAACCGTTTTCGCGTTCACGAGCGCGAATCAGCTGTTGCGGCAGCTTGGTTTCGTTCGGACTCGTTATAACCAAGGATGCACACAATAATTCGAAACGTGATTGAAAACAAATAGGTTTATTAACTTGGCTGAAGCGTTATAGCGTTTAGTAATAATAATGCGTGGGACTTTTAGCATTAGCACATGACATTTATATAATGAATTATGATATATTATATATGTATGGACATGAGGTACAATATATAAGCCATGAAATGAAATACTTTAAGCGATAATAACGTAGAATGACATAAGCAATATGTATTAGTATAGAAAACAATAATTTGAATAGTAATAAAAGATAATAAATGCGCAGTAAGCGTTGATATGGAAAGCAATATGAATAGGAATACTAAATAATAGATGATCGCAATAAGCGTTGGTATAGAAAATAATATAAATAGCAATACAAAATAATAAAGGCGCAATAAGCGTTGATATACAATGATAATAATAAATGGTATGGAGATGAATAACAATATATAATAATAATAATGGCTTACGGTAGTTGTCGTTGAGCACTGATTTTAACACTTGGTATAATAATGATACTTTCAAACAATATTTCGTGATTGACTTGCTTGTCGAAGAAAGCCCGAAGAAAAGAGGACGATGAAAGAGGACGAGGCCTCTCAGGACCTCGTATTTATGTATTCTTACAGGAGTATTGCGGGGGTACGCGCGGTAAAGACCTTGACATATTTCAGAATAAGACGCAGTAGGACTTCCGGGGTTTTTATAAACGGTATGGCTATTAATAGACATATTTATGTCACGTACGCCAAATATGTGTCGCAATTAGATTTCTGGGGTTTTATGACTGCGAAAGGAGATACACAACTCATCGAATGGATTTTTGGGCGTTTAATAGGGAAGGGGTTAGAGTGGCTTGGACTTCATGAGTCGTAAAGAGGGGATTGAGACTTGGTCTCGATTTAAGAGGGATTTGTAACGAGGGATTTGTTTGAATTCGTTTTAGAGGGAATGATTCGTGCTTTGTAGGACGAATAGGCGAAGAGGGTTTTGTAACGATTATCTCGTGATGGGGATCTCTAAGATACATCAGCGAGGTGGAGTTTGTATCGATCATCTTGTATTGGTGACCGCTAAGGTATAACACCAAGGTGATCGACGATTGAGGAGATGGGGTAGGAGTTGAGTTTGATAGAGTTTGATGGGGTGATTTGGAAGGTTTACGAAAGGAATTTGGAATAGAAACGCGCGAAAAATAGTGGGACGTCACACCTCTGAATTTTTTCTAAATTTTTCATCCGCTGGTATAGGAGAAATTCGGCAAAAACCTGATTTTATATTTTTACCCTTTACTACCCCCCGGGTCGAGATACAAAGTTGAAACTTGACAGAAATCATTCTTTTTTTATAAGCTTTCGAATGACCCTTCGTGATTTGAATTCGGTTCAGGGGCACATTTGACCATCTTATCCGGCTATACCCTTTCCTCGTGTTAATAACGTAGCCACGAAAAGGTCATGTAACAGGAAATGAACGAAAAGTGATCGTAGTTCGGTACTACGAGGGCGGACTAATTGAGTCATTAATTAAGCCACGCTAGCGCGGGATCTTGGCCGCCAGACTCGCGCTCTGATTGGTCGGTGCTTTTTGTTAATATCTCGTTAACGATATCTCGGAGAGCATTTTCGCAAAGGAAATAGTTGTTTGCAATCACCCCCCCCCCCAGTCACCTCCTTCAAAGAATCGCAGTATTTGTGGAACAACCTGTATATTTTCTAATTATTGTTGTGTTCACCCCTGGGACGCTAGCATGGAATAAATTCAAGACGTTTGTTTTGAGTGAATAACGAATTTTTTATTTCCCCTGCGTTGCGACATAACACTACGATGATGCTGTAATTTTTCAGAAATTGCTATGTAGCTAACTACCTGAAAAATGCCATAATGGAGACTCAAAAATAAATCCCAATATATTAGAAATTTCGGAACTATTGTACATGGAACCGATATTTCAATATTTGAATAGTATCCACTGTAATGTTAATATGTGAACTTATTGAAATTAAAAATATCACGACAGTATTATGAAATAACAACCATAATATTATTGGTCGAAACAAATTACCCTTCGATCTAAAAGGATTTTGTCTGAGATTGTATACGTCGTTCTTTTTACAGATGTCAAGAATGTCCTGTGGGGAAACCGATGTTCCTTTGCGGGAGTGATAATCGTGCGTATAGTTCGCCGTGCCGCCTGGAATATCATAATTGTATTCATCACACAACAATTCGCAGTGCGTGCAAAGGCTTCTGTCCCTGTAAAGGTAAAGTGCCCATATATTAGCTTTCGTACGTTTTGAGGAACTCGTATTAAAGTTTTGTTGATAAAAATTCAAATTTAGTAAACGGAGATTGAAACTCATCTAGAAATCAGCAATCAGTTGTTACACTGGACAGACGTGTCTATTAGGGCGGAGCAATACTATATAGGCGAAAATTTCAATTTGATTTTTCAGATGTCTTTTGATTAAAAGTCGATTCAAGAAACAAAATTTTCACCCTTTTTGTTTTTATCAACATGTGCACAGTCTTCGTTCTAAACTGTCTGAATTACGCTGTTCTCTTTCTACTCTATCAAATGCTTATGATGTATTTATTCTGTCTGAAACATGGCTACATAGTGGTATCTGTAACGGTGAATTAAGGCTTCGCTTATAATATTTTCCGCTGTGACAGAAACACGGATACTAGCAATCTTCTTAGAGGTGTCTTGATTGCGGTTAAGAATTCATATTTATGCCCACAAATTGAATTATCCGTTAATTCAATTGAACAACTTTTTGTAGAGTTGCGGATTGGCTCACGCACTGTTATTATCGGTTCTGTTTATATTCCCTCTCACTGCTCACATATACAATACCAGCTTCACTCTCAAACTATTGAAGTCTTATCCCACCGTTTTTCCAATGCTGATTTTATTATCGCCGGTGATTACAATCTCTCTGACTTTTTTAGCCATATCACTCATTCTTGTATAGCATTTCTTGACTACAATAACATCCAACTTTTTCCTTTGGAAATTATTCGTGAATGTATTAGTTTTTTAAATTTTTCGCAAGTGAACTATGTGACTAATAATAATGGTAAGCTACTTGATCTTGTTCTTTCGTCATTTCCGAATGTTGGTGCCGCCCCTGCTCCTGAGCCCCTTCTCCCTGAGGATCCTCACCATCCCTCCATTTCTTTTTGTCTTTCCCTCTCTGTTAATTCTTCCTCTCCTCCCAAGGTGATTCATCGCAGAAGCTTTAATTCGGCTGATTACGTCGGCATCAGCGATTATTTTGCTTCTATTGATAGGGATGTCCTCCTCTTTCCCTTATCCGTAGATGAATCTGTGGATATCCTTTATTTTCATCTTAATTATGCCATTGAATCCTTTGTACCTTCCTCGTCTTCCATAATCTCTTCCTACCCTATCTGGTTTTCTCGCAAACTTGTTTCACTTATTAGGCAAAAAATCGCCCATCGTCGCTTTAAACTTTCTAACTCCTTTTCCGATTTTCTAGTTTTTTCTAATCTCAGGTTCAATGCAAAACCATCTCCCGGAACTGATGGCATTTTTTCGCTTTCAAATCTGAAAGTAATATTCTTAATCAGCCCAGAACTTTTTAGAAATTTGTTCATAACCTTAAAAATGACTCCTCTCGTCCATCCCACATTTCCTTTAATGACCAGGTATCCAACTCGGATCATTCGATTGCCAATACGTTTGCGGATTATTTTGACTCTGTCTACTCCTTTAGTTCAAAATCGCCGCCTTCCTCCTCCTTCTATAATACCATTAATGTTGGTACAACATGGAAATCACAATTAGTGAGGTACTCTCTCCGATACAACTCCTTGATGTTAATGAGGACACTCGATCTTTTTTAAGTCTTGCAAATTCATTATGGCTCGCATCTTCTTTATTATATTAAAACAATCCTTGAGTTCTGGAATGTTTCCTTCTTTGTGGAAGACCTGCTTAGTCTCCCCTATTTTTAAGGGTGGTGATAAATCACTTGCTAGTTCATACAGGGTTATTAGTTTGCAGGTTAGTATGCCTAAAATATTTAAAAGCATTGTTTCAAATAAGCTCCCATTTATTTGTAAGAACTTAATTATTGACGAGCAATATGGCTTTATGTCCGGTGGTTCTACTATTATCAATCTCCTTACTTATAATCATTTCCTGTCTAAGTGCTTAGAAAATGGTTTGTAGGTTGATGCCGTCTATACTGACCTACGAAAAGCTTTTGATACTGTTGACCATCTGACCCTTCTTTCTAAACTTCACTCCCTCGGCCTCCATGGTGCATTTCTTGCCTGGCTCTCCAGCTATTTGACTAACAGAATTCAGATAGTTAAGTATAATAATTTCCTATCTAAGGAGATTGCTGTTCTTTCTGGTGTTCCCCAGGACTCTCACTTAGGTTCGCTTCTATTTATTCTGTATATTGATGATATAGCCGAAGCCTTTTTACGTAATAAGTTTTTACTTTTTGCAGCCGATCTAAATATTTATAGACAAGTAACGAGTGTTTCTGATGCTATTCTAATACAGTCTGACTTGGATAGACTTTCCTTATGGTACTCGCGAAATATATTTGGTTTTAATTTATCTAGTCGATTTAGTCGATTTAGTTGCGATGTACAGCGGGGGGAGCATACGGCACGTGCCGAGGTCTCGGGCGTCACTCGGGCCATGCAGCCAGTGAGTGTACAAACATTCAGAGTGCGGGAGTTCCCCCAGAGCAGATCATGCCGCCCGGTATGACCGCATCTCTTTCCCCTGCGCTGCCTCGGGGTTAGAGAGCCTCCCTTCAACGGCCGGGGCCGAGGAGGGAGGGACGACATGCCACCTGGTCCAGAGGACCACACCCGCTACCCTGCACGGCCTGGGAAGACGGGCCTCCCTCCAGGGGGGGGGGAATGGCTATGGATGGCCGCCTCCTCATGGTACGCATTAACCCGCCAGGATTCTACCCCGTTTCTCGGGTACGCGTCCGCTTTTTATAGGCCCGGGCCAGCTTGCGGACGGACCGTACTCGCGGGGGTGACCATCAACAAGGGTGGGCGATCCCTACCTAAGACCCACACATAGGTGCGCCGGAGTCATTATGTGTTGCGCCAGCCACCCTCTCCGGTCTTGACGGTACCAGCCCATCGCTAAATAAATTCGCGGTATATGGAACCGTGTCTCGACGCCGCTCTACCAGATCTCCTATCAACCCTGTAAACTCGCTTTTACTCGTCGTCCTGAACCCGGAGTAGCCAGGTCCCCTTCACGTCCCCGCTGGAAGCGCCTCTAGGTTGCGCGGGCACGCGCATACCATACCTCCAGCTTGCTAGGGTGACGGCTTGTTTACCCTTATAAGGCTAGCTACCCCACCCTCCTACTCCCCCCTCTCTCCCCGTTGACTCAACGCCCTAGTACTCCACCCCCCTTATTCCTGTTTCCTGAGACTTCCCACAGCTATCCTACACTGGAACCCTACCCCATTGTTCCCCCCCTCAACCTACACCCTTCAGTCCTAAGATTATAGTATTTTAAAACAAGGGTCCCCACGGCAAGAGGGCCCCAGTGATGAAGCCCCCCCCCCATTCCCAAATTAAATCATTTCTTGATCGAACATTGCGAGATCTGATAGCGAGACACGGTCCAGAAGGGGGGCGGTCACCACCCGCCCCTAGCGGCACTCTGCATTCCTACAGAGGTGTGTAAAAGCCGGTGCGCCGGTATCGCTTAAGTGCTTGGAGCACTGGAACCATTCTTACTTTCTTACTCGTGGCACCGCTACCCTTCCACAGTCCCGGATCGAGCTTTCCAAGGCTTAGTCACCACTGGACCACGGTCGGGATAGCTGCCTAACCATTCTGCCCTCATTGGCTGCCTTTCTGTTGGAGATATGAGGGGGGCCCCTGCCTCCGCCCCCTCCCGGTGAACCACGCCGAGTGGTAACGGTCCCCTTCGAATCGCGGCTCCAGCCTCCTTCTCAATCTACTTCCGAGTCACTGACCGAGAAGGGGGCCAGTGTGAAGGTCCTCCCCTACTGGCGGAGATGAGCCTTAGGTGTATTTCCATGGGTTCACCTCCTCCAGGAAACTCGCAATCTTGTCTATACTCAACTCTCTAACCTCTTCTGCTCTAATTACTTCCATGCCAAATATCCTTCTCCGGATTTCCATTGTACGTGGACACTCGCACAGAACGTGCACAGAGTCCTCCTTGCTAACTTCGCATAGCGAACACATTTCTGTTTCACTAGCCATAATCCTATGTAAGTGAGCATTCAGTGGTGCATGCCCACTTAGAATGCCCACCACATTCCTTGCTTCGACTCTTTCCATTCCTATTAGTTTCCTGGCCCTGTCCCTTTTTGGTTCAGGGCCCAACAACTGCTTCGCCGTCCCACAGTCAGTCGTATCCTCCCACTTCCTTTTCCCTTTCTCCCACATCAGCTATCGGGGGGATCGCCTCGTCCATCCTGGGAGCCATGCTTGACCCTGCCCTAGCTAGTCGATCTGCCCTCTCATTACCCGCTGTCCCCTCATGTCCTGGTACCCAAAATATGGTAATGTTGGCTCCTCTTTTTCCAAGCTCGTTCAATGCTATTCTACATTCCAATGCCAGCTGAGACACATACATACTCCTACTCAGTGCTTTGATAGCGGCATTACGAATTCCTCTGACCATTCCAACGGATTCCCTGCCGCCTACCGCTCTTCTCCGGTCTCTCTCTTCCTCTTCCTCCTCATCGAACTCTTTTTGAATACTCCGAACGCATTCTAGGATGGCAACGATTTCCGCCTGGAACACCGTCGCATATCTGCCCAACCTCCTTGTTCCCCACTTCCTCACATCGTTTTCCTTACGCCATCCTGACCCTGCCAGCCCGTCCTTCCTCTTTGATCCATGACTGTTCCTGATCTTTACCTCGTTCCACTCCTTCCTATCGTTGATCGCCACTTCGAACTCCATGTCGAACATATACTTCTTCACTATTAAGTCCCTAGGCATGGTCTTCATCTTATTCAGCTCTTCGCCTCCTTCCTCCTCCAATATCCAACTGTGACTCTTCTCATTACCCCCAGTCCATTGATCCCAACTCTGTAGCTTCAGCATAGTCCTCATCGCGAGCTCCTTCACTCTTACCTCCAATGGTGGCAGATTCGCTAGAATTTCCAGCGCCCTAGTAGGCGTGGACCTCATCACGCCGAATATCCTTCTGAGCGCTGTGCCCTGGACTTCGTCCAGTTCGGCCTTGTTCGGTCATATTCGCCGTCCTCCACCAGATCCCTGCTTCAAAAGTCAACCGGGGGATTACTATCGCTTCGTATACCCATTTCATCGTGACCGGTGTCAGTCCCCAGATCGATCCGACTGCCCTGCACATCATTTTCAGATTATTCTTGGCCCTGCAAGTCTGTTTGCGGACGTGATCTCCCCACGTTAGCGTCTCATTGATATACCTCACCTATGTACCTCACCTGCTTTGATAGTTCCAGCTACCGACCTTGATATACGATCCCTCAGTATTCTGGTCTTCTGTTCTTATTCGCTATCCAAATCAACTCCATTTTGCTCGGATTCACCGAGAGACCATTATTCGCACACCATCCTTCCAGTGCTCTCTGCAACGTTATCTCCAACACCCCAACACCACCATGGTTTGAGGCCATGAAAGTAGTAAGACTAGGCCGATTCCAACGCAAATTTGAGTTTGAAGGCCATTTCCCCCACTCCTCCCTCGACCTTGAAATCCAAATTTGAGTTTCAAGGTCACAGGAAATCCATCGCAGCGGGGGCGGGCGGCGGGGGGGCGCGCGGCCGGGGCGGGCGGCGGATGACGTTCATAGAGATGGCGGAGTGGTGGGGGGTATAAGCGCGAGATCTGGATATCGATCGATTCAATCGATAACCGAATTCGATATCGAACTGATACAGCATCGAGGAAGAACCGCGGGGTGAATTGCTACTTTGGAGCGTGGTACAGACTGTCGGTAAGGAAGGAAATATTATTTTAAGATATTAATATAAATGAAAAAACAGAATCTCGGGGGACGGGGCTCGAACCCAAGACCTCCGCGGTACGAGTCAGCCGCCTAACCAAGTCCCCCAACGTCGGCTCTCTATCATTAGTCTTTAATGAATGGTATATATGCCGAGCGTAATAATTTATTTTTTATCTGGCAATGTCGGGAAAGATCGGCTTTTTTACATGCAACGTATTCGAGGGAAAGAGACAGAACAATATTTTTTAAAAGCTAAAATTCGCAGGAGGGAAAGAGACAGAGCATTACTTTAAAGCTAAACTCGGAGGAGGGAGAGAGACAGCAATACTTGGTGGTACAATAGAATGCATTCCATAGATAACAATTTTTTTAAAGCGTCGCAGCGTCTCGCGCGATCGCGTGTAACTCGAATCCTCTGGAGCAGCCGTGCGGGATGACGTCATTTGGTAGTGTGAAGAACGAAGTAGAATTATGCGACATCAGCAGAAATTGTTTCCCCAACGCAGAGAAATAGTAATTATTGAAACGCTGAATCTTAAAATTAGGTGGTGAGGATGATGATGGATAAATATAAATGCAATGAAAAACATATTTAAATAATTATATAAATATCTTAAAATTAGGTGAGGAGAGTTGGAGGAGGGAAGGATAAATAAAATAGTACAATGAAATATGTTTAGGATAATATATTGTTACATAAAATTTCAAAATAAATGATAATTGTAAAAATGGAATATAAAATATAATATAAATATAAAATATAATATAATAATAATAAATGTAAAAATGGAAATATAAAAATAGAAATATAAAAATAGAAATATAAGAATAGAATATAAAAATAGGATAGAATATTAAAATAAAAGAAAAGAATATAAAACATAAAAAATAGAAAAATACAAAACTATTCTAAAGGGGGGTGAGGGTGGCGAGGGAGGCGATGTGGGTGATTAAGGAGGAGGAGGTGACGGTGGCCGCGGAATTTGATATGGGGCCCACCTCGACCCAACCTGGGGCTCCTGCCGTGGCACCCTCGCAGCAATCACCAGCACCCCTCGAGGTGCAACCCGGAGGGCTATGACCTCCAGGCCCGCCAATTTTCCCACCAACAGTTCATAATTCTGCAACATATACACAAACGTCGATATAATATTCACACATCAAACGCATAAATCAGTGTAAAGTTGTTCATACCTGTGGAGATGGCAAAGGTGGTGAATGGGGCGGTGGCGGCGATGGTGACGGCGACGGCTGAGGCGAGCCCCAGTCGCTCGACCATTGGGGTGATGGAGGCGGCGACGGCGATGGCGAGTTCTGGAATAAATAAAAATCCACGATATAACATTGACACGACCGTCTGATTTAATCTCGCTCGATTTAAAAGGTTAAACGCGATAAATGTTAAAATATTTTAAAGTACATACCTCAGAGTCGTCTCGCCATGAATTATCCCACTCTGCGACAATTTGATAGTATCCCATTTATTTTCACAAAAAGTTTCAAAGCTGTCGACTGTTGCCTGTCACAGTTTGAATGCAACTGGTCTCGCTACATCTCCTGGCCCTCGCATCTAAACTCCTATCATGAAATGAAGAAGTGCATAGCTTTGCAAAAGTAGGATGCCTTTGTTCTTCACCATCTTCATCATAGACCACCTGCATTTTCGCTGACCATCCTCCTCCATGTACTTATCTTCTTCTTCGCTGACCGTCCTCTCCTTATTCACACGCATCTTCTTTCCCTTCTTCTTTGACACATCATTCGACTAGATCACACCACTTTGAACATCAATCGTACCACATCGAACGTCAATCGTACCACTTTGAACGGGTATCGAACGGCATTGAACGGGTATTGAACGTGAATCGTACCACTCTGAACGGGTATCGAACATGAATCGTACCGCATCGAACGTCTACCGTACCACATCGAACGTGTATCGAACGTCAATCGTACCACTTTGAACGTGTATCGAACGTGAATCGTACCACATCGAACGTCAATCAAACCACATCGAACGTGTATTGAACGGCTTTGAATGTGTATCATACCACTTTGAACGTGTATCGAACATCAATCGTACCACTTTGAACATCTATCGAACGTGTAATGAACCGCTTCTAAATAATTACAACTATCGTCTTAATCTAGCGTACATGTAGGAGATTAGGTTGGGTGAAGAAAAAACATTTATGCATTAAAAATTGATTATATTTTATTTATGCCTCTGGCGTTTAGACCACCAGTTGAATATTTTAAATACATTTTGCAAGGCACAGTGCATTGCGTGTCTGCCACAACGCAGAGTATTAACTACATTTAGCTTATTTAGGGATTTTATATCCTCGTAGTCAATGTCCAGCGTCTCGATGATCACGTCCGCTCTCGTATTTTCATCCAGGAAATCCGCAAGCCAGTCGCGTTTCAGCAGCCCTTTAACGTATACTATATGGGATGTGTCATCTTCTTCGTCGATCGCATCAGCTACAGCTTTCGTAATTAGCTGTTTAGCCATACTGTACGGAACGTCTACATCGTCCCAAAGTAGTCCATGATGTTTTGCCACCAACCATCGGATGCTTGATTTATCGGATTTTGTAAGAAGATATTGCGGCATTGAACTCCCAAAAATATAGTGCGAGAGAATTGTCCCCTTGCATAGGACAGCCACTTCCTTGACGACAAATCTTCCATCGACGATGAACCCTTGCAGGTCAACAAATGTTGGCACGACCATTATCGGTACAATTTAGAGGTCCGCTCGCTTTCAAGACAGATGGGAGAATGCAGTTTTTCTCGTAAAGCATCTCGATTTTCATGATTAAATTTTGTGCGAATTTCCCACAGGAGAGGGCGGGCAAGTAGCGTGGCAATTTAATTTATTTTGCGCACCACGATTTGTCAGTGGATTGTATTCAACCACCCGATCGTGCAGAATCAGACAGTAGGCTGTAGTATTTACCGGAACATTCTCTTTACACTCGAATTCTATGCGCACGTCCACGGTGCCATTCTTGATCGACTCATTTTGTCGCGAGCAATCAATCACCACGATGGGGCCAAATTGTAAAAATTCAGCCACGGTGAATAATGCCTCGTTGCAACTATGTCCATAATACGATTTACCGAATTGCGTATACATGTGATACAAGATGGCATGCTTATTCTTGTCAAAGTCCAAGTTCAAATCATCGTATGGGTAAAATTCCGAGTTGAGAAAAAGTTTTACATTGGTCAATTTACAGTTGTTGAACTTAGTAACATCTTCGCTCATCACATTCCTTCGACCAGTCTGTAGAGCAAGGATCACGCATCGCGGCTTCTCCAGCTGTGCAGATGCCTTCACGGCCCACGAATGCTTGGTCGTGCTCTGTAAGAGAGGATACTCGTACAGATCCCACGATTGAAAACAAATGCTCAGGTTTTGTCCACTTTCCAAAGTACGTAGCAACGATAGCTTATTAACGTCGTTCAGCGTCACATGAGGCATCCGCCATTGTGGTTTAAGTAATTCAATTTCTGGTTCCAACTTCGGTGATCCTATCAGAGCATTGTTGTCGTTGCGCGATCGTATTAAAATCAATTCGTGACGCCCATTAATAATCATGCGTTTGTAGTCCTCGCAAAATCCCAGCAAATATTTGAGTGGGACGCAAAAATTGAAATGGTTTTTCACTATTTGCCCATTGCGTCGTTTCAAGCCCCATCCGGCATTCTCCATATTTTTGTCTTCGTCCGATGTCAGCGATACATAGTTTTTAAGCGTGCTAGTTATTCCAACGTTTCTGTTGCGATCAATCTGCACACCATTCAGCTCGTATCGAATCTCATCGAATAAGAACGCCATGCAATTATTACCCAACATCACCGTTAACGCATCGTTTGGCTTATTTATCTTCAATTTCCCCTCCACATAGAGGAAACTTTCGCACGGTAATGTGTATAAATCCTGCTGCTGTATCGGTATTCTTATCTCATCGCTGTATCCAAACGTCGTGTTGACGTATGGGTTGTATGTGTGAGTCTCGAGCTTGACGATGTGATCATCAAACGTCGGCTTCGCTCCAATGCTTAGAATATCAGCCATTTTTCAACTTAAATGCGTAAAATGAATCCCAAAGATTTCAAAAATGCAATGTTTGCAGCACTGAGCTTCTTCTTTTTAGCGTGATCGGAGTTGTTGCAGTTGTTGGTGTTGTAAACAATTTCACTTGGAAGAAACGGGTTTCTGGAGTCGTTCAATACAAGCATCTTTTTCGCACTACACGTATTATCGTCGTCGTCGTCGTACGTGCAGTCTGATGGTAATCTCTTCACCTCGAAAATCGAGCAATCGTCCGTCTTCATCCACAACGCGTATCGTTAGATCCGTAATGACCCGTGCGATGATTGGAAGGTAAATGATCTGTGCGGGCGTTTCCGATATCTTATATCCTGGTGGGACTCTCGGAGGAAATTCATGTATCGTATGTACACGCCTCCCATTGTTGTACGCACCAGCGGTCACGCTACATTCTATGCGAATAATGTTCACGTTCATGATATTAATTGGATCGTCAGATTCATGCCATCGTCCTGGTTCTAATACCCGATTCGTCGAGAATCCCAGTAGCGATCCAATGTTATTGGGCTTTGTAAAGTCTACGGCGAACCAGCAGTACAGTTCGCTTTTCATGGTGTTGTTGTTGGGACGCAACACTATAGGATACGCATCGTTGTCACCGCCATCGGTGCCGTCGAGATTTTTTTGAGGATATCGCTCGAGTAATCGCTGCTTCAGGTACTTGGCAATGGCGTCTAGTTCGTAGGAGCCGTGGGGAATCGTAATGTATTCATGAGTGGTGTCGACGCTGTTGTTTTTGATGTCATAGTTTGAGACAAAGTAGAATTTATCGTTGCTCGAGTCGATGTTCGGTATTGTGTGATAAGTTTCAAAGGTTGTTAGACCAAGCTCGTAATCATCGTCGCTCAAATCTATGGGTGGAAAGTAGTTTACCGCGAGGGTGCTACTCTTGCCGGTCAGAGTGAATGTTAACGACATATTCTGCTCGAAATGCTCGACTGTTACTGAATCAGAGTGGTGGGAAGTCAATCCTTAAATTCGGTGCCGATCGTTTGTAGAAAGCGTAGACATAGTTGTCCGCCATTGCTCTGATCGTACTTTTGATAAGACGTACGATTGTATTCAATTTTCACAGCATCTTTATCCAGATATTGTATGAATTCCTTAGGCGGTCGAAGATTCCCAAAGCTGTCGAAATATATAGCTCGACTCCCTCTCTTCGCATACGCCACCCAATGAGTCCCAGGCCCCTCGACATTGTCCAAATTTACGATACCGCTCTCGTTTCGACGTACTCCTCCGGCTGGTAACGCGTTACGCATAAAAACACCTCTAAAGAATGGAATACGCATACGTTTTGCCAACTCCTCCAATTTTGCATCGGTAGTTACACCCGCAGGCATTTTTATTTTCTTTTCGGCGTTTTTTTTTTCGTTTCGATATTCCCTGTCCGCGCTTGTACGGTGCGAGATAAAGTCCCCGACCTTTCATGGAGCGATTATGACGTTGCATTTCCTGCAGCTGATGTTGCGCCGCCTTATTATCGTTTACCGCCTTGGCGATCCCCGCCGCTCCGCCAGCCAATGATCCGAGAACACCTAGCAACGGTAGAAGTGGTAATATACCACCCCGTTTTGCTACCGGAAGAATCCGCTTTTTCGGTGCTCTCCTTGGAATCCTTTTGCGGGTTTTTGTTTTCATCCCCATTCCGATCTTCGTCTTGGCCTTCATACCTGCCCAAACAACCGTAGCAGCACCTCTTTCACCCAGAGTCGAGTCTCGCGCAACGATGCGTTTTCGCGCTTTGTCAGCGAGTATGTTATCTGCCGCGTGCCTTTCGCCGAGGTCGTTGCTACGCGAATACGCAATATCGTGTTCTCGCCACGCTGCGTCCAACGGATTGATGCCTCGAACCCCTCTAGCTAATCGTTTTGCCAGATGAGTTCATGGGCCGCAAAACTGGTATCCCGGAATATGTAATTCGATAGGTAGCGCGTTTATCGCCCGATTTAACAAACCACTGCCTTTCTTTACTCTCGTCGGCGACATTCGCTACAGTTTTTAATCAATGGTGCTGGACCGTCGATATGCGTTCGCTGCCAAGGGCGATTATAATGTTCCAGACACCGACGATACTGCTGAACCTCAGAATCGGCTTTTATATGCTCAGGGAGTCTGTCCAACAACTGATCAATGTGCCTGCCAAACTCTCGGAGTAGAATAATCTTTGGTATATATTTCAACTGCTCAGAGGTTAGGTCTCGAATATCACAATTATCCGACAGGATCAGAAGCATTTTGAATACTGAACCGTTTTGCTTCAGTGCGGACCTATAAATAGGGCGCTTCGACGTATCAAAATCATTTTTCACAGTTCACGGAGAGGATGCGATTCGTGCGACAACCTGTGACGATACGCGTGACAAATTTTGATGATAAATCGCGAGTGATGTCTTCGAAAACAAGATGCAGACATGGTAGCATGCTGCCAAACACTATCCGCTGCGTCATTTGTGGCCCATCAAATTGCGGAAAGACCAACGTGCTGGTCAGCTTGTTGGAAAGTCCTCACGGCGTCCGCTACGAGAACGTGTTCGTGTACTCCAAGTCCTTGCAACAGCCGAAATATCAGTACTTGGAGAATTTATTTACTCCGATAGATGAAATTGGCTACTTTACGTTTTCGAATAACAGTGACGTCATCCCACAGAGCGAATCGCTTCCGAATTCTATTTTTATCTTTGATGACGTGGCATGCGACAAGCAAGATACGATAAGGGAATACTTTGCAATGGGGCGCCACTCGAACGTTGACTGCTTCTATCTCTGTCAGACATATGCAAAAATTCCCAAACATCTTATACGCGACAATGCGAATCTGCTGATTCTGTTTAAGCAGGATGGTACCAACTTGAAACATGTGTACAACGATCACGTAAACACTGACATGCCTTACGAGGATTTCTGCGCTTTGTGCTGTAATTGTTGGCAACGGGAGTATGGTTTCGTGGTAATAGACAAGGATAGCGCCATGTCCAATGGACGTTATAGAAATGGATTTAACGAGTTTGCCGTACCGTGAGATGGTCAATCGTCATCAACACGTCGGTGGGAAAGCAACGTCTGCGGCACAACGATGATTGATATCGATACTCTGGAGATTAAGAATCGCGAGAGAATAGCGAAGGAAATTGCAAAAACCAGCGATTCCATTCGCCGGAAACATCAGGCTTTGAAGACTGGCAAGATGGAGGAAGATATCGCGTTGGAGAGATACTTTAAACCTATCGTTGAACCCTTGAAACATATTGTGGAAAATACCACAACAGCAGAAGCTGACACATCACCGCTGATGAGTACAGACGTTGAAGGGAATGAAACATTAACGCCTAAAAAAATCCATCCGAAAGGGAACACATCGCGCAAGACAAAGAGGAAACAACACGGGCCATTGGAATATTCACCCATAACCTCGACACCAGTTCAATCGAAGCGGAAACGACAAAATGCTACATCAAACGATTCTCCGGCTCCTCCTACACCAATAAATACATTCCCCAATGTGCAATCGCTCTCAGCCGTTGATGACGACGTTTTTGAAACAAGTCCCGATGAGTCGTTTGTAACATCTATTAGACAGCAATTCCAAACATCCGAGTGACAAAAAACGATCCGCAGTCATTTCGGCCTGCTGTTGCAAAAATACATGAGTGCAATCCTAAGTAGTGATAAGGATACAGCAATGGACTATGTGTACGGTGTATACTTTGACAATAGTAGAACGATGCTTGGGTATAAGGCTTTCGATATAGACAAGGATGATAATATAATCATAGATGGTGTAAAATACAGAGGAACACCCGGCCTTTACGAATTGATTTTTATGAGAATTCCCGACGATACTGTATACACCGATGCCGATAAACAAAAATACAAAAGTATACTGCTGACAACGAATGCCCACAGACGCGGTCATTGTGCTAAAAATCCCATATTGGGCAACAAGGGATACAAGTACAAACATGTAATTGCACCGCTAATTCCCCGTGCATCAGCTAGTAGGACAGGGAAAGGTCTAACAGTGCCGCGGGTCTTGGTGGTACACGATAACAAAATCGATTACGTACACTGGGACGATCCCAACGAGCTGGTGGATCGATTCCGTTTGCTCGAAGCGTCGCGTCAGGCGGGTAACAACTCTCACGATCCTGAAATTCTATCGATTATCGAGGAACTCCGCGAGGTAGGCCTCATTATATAAAATCGCGCGCCGATGATGTGCGCAGTATGCATCGAGATGCCAATCAACAAATTTGGGGTATCGCTCGAGAAGAGTGGAGCAGCTAGAATGGACTATTACAAATGGAGCGGTTTGCTTCGAAATTACATGCGAGATAACGCTCTTTGCGTAACCGGTGCAGACTTTGATGCAAAATCACGCAAGATACGACGCGTAGCTGAGCCGGTGGCCGACCCCGATGCTGTCAATAAGCTATACGTGGAAAAGAGCATTAAACTTTTGAGCGAGCAGCAGGAAGAATTAGAGAGGAAGCTGGTCGTGTTTCAAAGAGATATGCTGACGTTGCAAAACAGTGTTCAAAAGATATCGCAAGTGTCGAATTCTATCCCGCAGCCGGACAATGAAATTCGTAAAGTTAAAGAGGCTATAACCGCTTTTGTTGCGGAGCAGCAACATGTCCAGAATTTTCTCGGACCAACGGGAAGCACTTAATGCACGTACCCGATAATTATCGCATCATTCGTGTCCAAGACACCTCTGCGATCAAACATGCAGCCATTATCGAAATCCAAGAGTAAAGAAAACCATGGCCACAAGAAGCTACAACTCGTTGAGGAATTGCACGCTCCAGCTCGAAGACATTTTCCGCGGAGGCGCGTCATCGTGCATGGATACGATGATCTGTGGCAAGCTGACATTGTAGAAATGCGTCCATACTCGCGATTCAACCAGGGTCACCACTACATACTCACCGTCATCGATGTGTTGAGCAAGTATGCGTGGGCGTTGCCACTCAAGACTAAAAGTGTTGCTGAAGTGACTAAAGCGTTTGCAAAGATATTTAGAGATCGATATCCGAAAAATTTGCAAATCGATCAAGGAAAAGAATTTTACAACACCGATGTGCAGAAACTCTTGACAAAGCACGACATTAATCATTATTCGACGTATTCGGTGATGAAGGCCTCTGTCGTAGAACGTTTCAATCGAACTTTGAAGAACAATATGTGGAAACTGTTTACGCTGAATGGAACCTATAGATGGACCGATGCGCTACCAAGTCTACTTGCAGAGTATAACGCACGAAAACATAGAACCATCGGAATGCGTCCTTGCGATGTTACCCCTGCGGTCGCCGACTGGCTGCTAGCCACCGTATACAGCAACATAAAGATCGGTGCACCAGCGAGATTCAAATTGGGCGAGTTTGTGCGCGTGAGCAAATTTAGAACCATCTTCGATAAAGGCTATACGCCGAACTGGATAACGGAGGTGTTTAAGATAGCCAAAGTACAGACAACTAATCCCGCGACGTATCTGCTGGACGATTCCTGTGGAAAACCCGTTGCCGGAGGATTCTATGAACACGAGCTGCAACGTGTCACCGATCCTGATGTGTATCTAGTGGAAAAAGTGTTGCGTAGAAAGGGGGATAAGGTGTACGTCAAGTGGCTGGGGTTTGATAAATCACACAATTCTCGGATAAATAAAAATAATGTATTGTAAAAATAATAATACATGGTTCAATAAATACAATGATACATATACATGTGTGAACATTTTTTTTTTACACATTAATTCCGCCATTTATAATTTCTATACATGTATGAACAATTTTTATGCAATAATTTCGCTATTTATAATAATTTCTATACATTTGCAAACAATAATACCACTATTTATAATAAATACAATAATTTCTATTTTACAATGGAATTTTGTAATGGCCCCAGGGCAGAGTGTCGGTCGAATCAGGTACGATATGCCGCTTGTCGTCGTTTTGGCTTAGAGCGATTTTAGATTCCGAAATGGTGTACACTTTATGCAATTTAGACCGTATAGTAGTAGGGTAAGGACAGTTCCAACTCAGGTCCTCTGAGGGGAGCGCGGGGGCGGGGGGAAGTGAGGGCGCGCGGGGGAGTGCGGCGGAGGGAAACATGGGCGCGGGGCCTGCGGGGAGTGGAAGACCGGTTGCGCGCGCACGAGCCGCGGAGTGGGGGAAGCCGCGATGATGGAGGGGATCACTCCGGGCCGAGCCGCCGCGGAGACCGGGCCCGCCGTCGAAAACTTTTCAGGGGGTAATGACCCCCGAAAAAATCTCTTTCAGCCCAACCCAAATATTTTTTCAAACCCCCCACCCACCCCGATTTTTTTTCCGACACAGAGAAATAATAATTTTTATTGGAAATTGTTTCGAACAATGTCGGGCAATGTCGGCTTTTTACGAACTGCGTCTTCGGTGGAGGTAAAGAGACAGAGCATCATTTTAAAGCTAAAATTCAGAGGAGGGAAGGGAGAGCAATACTTAGTGGTACAATCGCATGCATTCTAAAAATTTTCAAAATGATTTTCAATCGCAGCGTCTCGCGGGATCGTATGTAATATGAGTCCTCCTCTGGAGCAGCCGTGCGGGATGACGTCATTTTCACGGCGCGAAGAACGAAATAGAATTATGCAGCGTCGGCAGAATGTTTTTCTCCCCAACGCAGAGAAATAGTAATTATTGAAACGCTGAATCTTAAAATTAGGTGGCGAGGAGAAAGACGGATAAATAAAATTGTCAAATAATATGTGCTTAAAAATGATAATATATTGTTACAAATAATTAAAGAATATGAATATAATAAAAAGAATATAATAAAATAAAACTAGAATATAAAAATAGAAAAATAGAAAAATAGGAAAAAATATAAAACTATTCTAAGAAGGGGGATGGTGGCGATGAAGGCGGCGAAGGCGGCGAAGGTGACCACGTATCCCACTCGATAGGGCCATCAGCAAATAGTTCACTTAAAAATAAATCTATAGGAACTTGCGCAGGGTCAGTTTGAACTGCAATATCGCAAGCCCGAAGCCCCGATATTTTATTCGTGGAAACGTTATTATAAACAATCTGTGTTTCCACGTTTCGCCAAACCACGCTCTTTGGAGCAACCTCACGATTCTGCTGAGGTCTATTCCAATACACATCATCATCATCGGAGTCTATAAACATTTGGTCTACATGTCGACGCAACCAATATTCCTCATCATTGCAGTACTCATACGTATTCATTGGGTTACGAAATACTTTTAAATAACTGTCGCCATCCTGAACAGCTTCCGCCTCATACAGTTCCACACATCGTATTTCTTCGGTTTGAACCGCAACATTTTGGCACATCACATACACTTTCGGACTGGATGGATGGAAAATTGTTGCAGCAGCGGTGACCGTAGCGGTAGCTGGACGATTCAAATTGACTGACAATGACATAATCTGAAACCGATTTTTTCTTATAATTCTCAAAGTTACTAACACAACAATTCACTAAAAAATATGATAATGGAAACTTACGGTATTATTCGACTGTATTTTCAATGCGTTGAACGATTGATGATATCCTTCAAGAGCAATTTCACTTAAAATGAAAAAATGACACTTCAAAAAATCGGACTGTTGTCAATCGCAGTTTGAAGACGACTGGTCTCGCTGCATCTCCAAGCTCTCACATCTAAACTCCTATCGTGAAATTGAGAAGTGCATAGCTTTGTAAAAAGTAAAAGTGCAACGTGACGTCATATGGCAGCGCGGAATCTTAAAATTAGGTGGCGAGGAGAAAGATGGATAAATAAAATGGAGAAATAATGTGTTTAAAAAATTTTATTTAAAATTAAAAGAATATAATTTAACATTTTTTCCTACGAGCAGCAGCTAGAATATCATTGGTACATGCTAACAGTTCGCAATCTACATGATAATCCTCACAGTAATGTTCGCTATCACATATGATTTTAGCAGCACGACGCGCATCTAATGTTTCGCAGACAACATCGCTCTGTTGTAGCACGTTAACAAAATTTTTAAAAATTTCATCTACACTTCATATGCAGTTTCATACAACCGCGGATACCCATAGGCTATACACAGCTCAAGATTAAATAAAAATGTTACTGTGTCCAGTTTGAAATACAGCGACTTATGTAGTGTCGTCTTTAAAATTGGAGGCGAGAATCATAGAAAGAATTATGCAGAATCGATAGAAATTGGTGAGGTGAGAAGGAGGGAGACAGGCAAGTAAATAGATTGTAATATATGTAAAATGATTATATATTGTTCCATTAATTAAAAAATAGAAATATAAATAGAAAAAATATAAAAATAGCATATAAATAGTGTCTCGGCAGAACCATCTCTCTCTCTCTCTCTCTCTCTCTCTCTCTCTCTCTCTCTCTCGCTGTCTCTCACTCTATCAATCTCTTTTTTTCGCTTTCTTTCTCTTTTTCTCTTCTTCTCTTCTTCACATCAATCGCAAGACAATTTGAACATTCTCGAACAGCTGATGGACTTCCTATTTACTTTTCGCGATATCATACGTACATACATACTCTTCCACACAACACCTCATATACATTCATACACACTCACGCTCTCGTGACCGACCCGAGTGCTCAGTTACACAGAACAGTAATATCTCGAAAACATTCACCGGAAGTGTTACGTATCTATTGTATCGCCTCAATTCTTATCTCTAATTAAACCGCACTATTCTCAACATTTTTGAGTTCTCTCTATACAAATAGAATATAAAAATATGAAATAAAACTATCAAATAAAAAGAAAAATGTAAAAATATAAAAATACAATATAAAAAGAAAAAATATAAAAAATAGAGTATAAATAGAATACACAAATATAAAATAAAAAATAAAAATATAAAAATACAATATAAAAGAAAAAATATAATAATTTAATTTATTGCCCACTTTCGTGTTACAATTTAACGATCATATACTCTTTCCATTTCATTCCCATGATTGCGTCAGTGTAAGTCCTGTCCTTCTAATGTATTCTGCTGTGTCTTAACAATTTTTTCTATTTTACAAGTGTTTCCTAATCTATTATATATTACATAATCTTCTTTTATCACTTTCCTGTTCTTTTATCACTTTCCTGTTCTTCCCATCTTGTTCCATCTCCCTATTATCTCCTGCAGAATAGCCAAGTCTTTCCCTTCTCCTCTAATTACCTCTGTCCAATTCCTACCACTCTTTCCACTTACTTCACATGCTTGAATCACGTGTTTCACTGTTTCTTCCTCTTTCTTACAATGCCTACATACCCTTTCTTCTTTCATTAGCCAATATTTGCATGCCCTTGTTTCACTACCCTGTATGAATCTTCCTATCGTTTCTAATTCTCCTTTTTTCTTTTTCCCACATAAGTATTCCGACCTATCTCCTGGTTTCCTTGCCACCTCTCTTAATTTTCTTAGGAATTTTGACTCCTATACTTTCATCTCTCTTTCTTGTTCTTGGATGTCTTTACTTATCTGCCCTATTTTGGTCCACACTTCTTCCCCATTTCATTTCTCGTTTTCCATTTTTCATTTGACCATCCTCTCCCTTCCAAGAATTTGATTATCATTCTTTCCCTTTTCGTCACTTCATTTCCTCTCATTAGACTTCCCCCCACATTCATATCTTATCAATGCTTTATCCGAATTTATTAGCCTCTGTTCAAACTTCATTGCCCTTACTCCAATTTTAATTGCTATGTCATCTCTTCATGTTTCTTTTAACAACCAGTATGTTGGTGTTGATCTCTTCAATTTCATTAACCACCCTATGTATTTCGCCTGCAATTTTTCTATTTCTTCATACCTTCTCCATCCCCATATCTCTGCCCCATACGCCACAGTGCTTCTAACTAGCGCATCAAGCAGTTTAATTCTTCTTTCAAAGTCATCTCTGAATAATCTTTCTCTAATCCCCCCATACTTTTCCTAGTTCGTTGTTCTCTCTCTCTCTCTCTCTCTCTCTCTCTCTCTCTCTCTCTCTCTCTCTCACTCTCTCACTGTATAACATAAATATTCAATTTCTCTTCCTCTCTCCATTTTTCTTCATTCCAACAGAATCTTTCCTCTTTTCTTCTTCCTCCAGCTTTCTTGCATATCATTATCTTAGACTTTTGTACATTTAGCTCCAAGCCTTTCTTCTTTATGTACCTATCTCTCGAATCTCTTTATCATATTCGTCAGACCCTATGCATTATTTACCATTAACACAACATCATCCGCGTAAGAAATTGTTCAAATTTTCCTTGTACCTATTACGACTCCTCCTTCAAGTTCTTTGCTCATTTCTTTTCTCCAGGCCTCCAAACGCGACACTGAAAAGTCCTATCAGTTCCTTTTTTCACTCGTTCAGATCGACGTGAGCCAGAACGGTTTGTATCTATATTTATTTAATATATTTTTGTATGAAAGGAATGAATTTATCAATTTTTTTTGTTTTTGCAATATTCAATAAAAATTGGAATTTTATGTTTATTAAGAATAGGTGTTTACCCTGTGATAATTGTTGGTTGGGCTTCAAATTCTAATTATTCAATATTAGGAGCGATTGTGTCAATTTCACAGTCAGTTTCTTATGAAGTGAGTTTATTTTTAACAATTTTTTCTATAATTTTATTAAATGAAAGTTATTCATTATTAGATTTATATAAATTTCAATATTATATTAAATTTAAAATTCCATCTGCATATCATTTAACATTCCATTTTTCCATTTGTTCTTCTAATCTTCTCCTTAGAATTTCCGCGTATATCTCGTAACCAATGTCCATCAAAGTTATGCCCCTATAGTTCTTAACCATTTCCCTTTCTCCTTTTTTTTTTAACACAGGACTTATTATTCCTTCTTTCCATACTTCCGGAAAGTCCCCTTTCTTCCATGTCCTGTTTATGACCTTTGTTTGATTACCTATATTTATGAAGATGATTGCGACCTCAATGTTGAATTAAGATATAATTTAAATGCAGGAGTTTAAATTTTAAGTCTGTTCGACTTTTAATATCATACATGATTTGAGTTCATATCGACGTGAGATCGGTTTCTATCTATATTTATCTAATAAATTTTTGTATGAAAGGTCTTAATTTATAATTTTTTAATATATTCCATAAAGATTGGAATTGTATATTTCTTACGAATACGTGTTTACCATGTGATAATTGTTGGTTGGGGGGCAAATTGTAATTATTCAATATTAGGAGCGATTGGGCCATATAATAAAATAAAAGAAAATACAATTAAATAAGAAAAAAATACAATACAATACAGTACAATATAAAAAACAATATAAACATAAAAGAAAAGAAAATATAATAATAAAATAAAATAAAACACAATTAAATAAGAAATATAATAACAAAGAATATAATAATGAAATAATAAAATAAAGGAAAATACAATTAAAGAAATATAATAAAAAGAATATAATAATTAAATAAAAGAAAATAAAATAAAATAATGAGAAAAAGAAAATACAATTAAATAATAAGTATAATATAAAAAGAAAAAAATATATAAATAGAATATTAATAGAATATAAAAACACATTATAAAAAGAAAAATATAATAATATAATTTATTGCCCACTTTTATGTCACAATTTAACGATCGTATACTCTTTCCTTTTCATTCCGGTGATTGTGTCAGTGTAAGTTCTACCCTTCTAATGTGTCCTGATGTGTCTTAACAATTTTTTCTATTTTACAAGTATTTCCTAATCTATTTTATGTTGCATAATATTCTTTTATCTCTTTCCTGCTCTTCCCATCTTTTCCATCTCCCTATTATCTCCTGTAGAATAGCCAAGTTTGTCCCTTCTCCTCTAATTACCTCTTTCCAATTGCTGCCACTCTCTCCACATACTTCACATGCTTCAATCATGTGTTTCACTGTTTATGCCTCTTTCTTACAAAGCCTACGTATCCTTCCTTCTTTCGATAGCCAATATTTACATGCCCTTGTTTCACTACTCTGTATGAATCTTCATATCCTTTCTAATTCACCTCTCCTTTTTTCCTTTTCCCCCATAAGTATTTCGGCTTATCTCCTGGTTTCCTTGCCACCTCTCTTAATTCTCTTAGGAACATTGACTCTTTTATTTTCATCTCTCTTTCTTGGTCTTGGATGTCTTTACTATATGCTCCATTTTGGTTCACACTTCTGTCCCAAAAAAAATATAAAAATGCCATAAAAAAAATATAAAAATAAAACACAATACAATATAAAAAAATATAAATATAAATGAATATAAAAATATAAAAATACAGTTAAAATAGAAAATAAAATACAACATAAAATCAATATAACTATTAAATAAAATAAAATAATAAAAGAAAAGAAAATACAATTAAATATAAAAAAAATATAAATATAAAAGAGAAGAAAATGATATAATGATATAAAAGAAAATATCATTGTATAATAAATATAATAAAAAAAGAATATAATAATCAATATTAAAGAAAATACAATACAATATAAAAAACAATATAAATATAAGTATAAAAGAGAAGAAAATAAAATAATGAAATAAAAGAAAAAATATAAAAATAGTATATAAATAGAATATAAATAGAATATAAATAGAGTGTAAAATATAAAATAAAAAAGAAAAAATATAAAAATTCAGTATAAAAATACAAAAAAAGAAAAAATATAATAATAATTTTATTTATTGCCCACTTTTATGTTTCAATTTAACAATCATATACTCTTTCCACTTCATTCCCATGATTGTATCAGTGTAAAATCGGCTCGACCATATCAATCTGAACGTGTACAGAACGTCTTCGCACCACTTTCAACGTGAATCGAACGTGTATCATACCACTTCGAACGTGAATCGTACCACTTTCAACGTGTATCGAACGTCTATCGTACCTCTTCGAACGTGTATCGAACGTCTATCGTACCACTTCGAATGTGTATCGACGTGTATCGTACCACTTCGAACGTGTATCGAACGTCAATCAAACCACATCGAACGTGAAACGAACGTGTATTGAACGTCTACCGTACCACTTTCAACGTGTATCGAACGTCAATCGTACCACTTTCAACGTGTATCGAACGTCAATCGTACCACATCGAACGTCAATCGTACCACTTCGAACGTGTATTGGACGTGTAATGAACCACTTCTATTGTCTTAATCTAGCGTACATCACATGTAGGAGATTAGGTTGGGGGAAGGTGAAGAAAAAACATTTTTAATATACATTAAAAAAATTGATTATATTTTATTTACGCCTCTGGTGTTTAGACCACCAGTTGAATATTTTAAATACATTTTGCATGGCACAGTGTTTTACGTGTCTACCACATCGCAGAGTATTAATAGCAATAAGAAGATATTGCGACAACACATCATGAACTAATATCGGGACTAACATCATGGACCGCAATATCTTCTTATTGCTATTAATACTCTGCGATGTGGTAGACACGTAAAACACTGTGCCATGCAAAATGTATTTAAAATATTCAACTGGTGGTCTAAACACCAGAGGCGTAAATAAAATATAATCAATTTTTTTAATGTATATTAAAAATGTTTTTTCTTCACCTTCCCCCAACCTAATCTCCTACATGTGATGTACGCTAGATTAAGACAATAGAAGTGGTTCATTACACGTCCAATACACGTTCGAAGTGGTACGATTGACGTTCGATGTGGTACGATTGACGTTCGATACACGTTGAAAGTGGTACGATTGACGTTCGATACACGTTGAAAGTGGTACGGTAGACGTTCAATACACGTTCAAAGCGGTACGATTGACGTTCGATGTGGTACGATTGACGTTCGATACACGTTCGAAGAGGTACGATACACGTTCGAAGTGGTACGGTAGACGTTCGATTCACGTTCGTTTCACGTTCGATGTGGTTTGATTGACGTTCGATACACGTTCGAAGTGGTACGATACACGTCGATACACGTTCGAAGTGGTACGATAGACGTTCGATACACGTTCGAAGAGGTACGATAGACGTTCGATACACGTTGAAAGTGGTACGATTCACGTTCGAAGTGGTATGATACACGTTCGATTCACGTTGAAAGTGGTGCGAAGACGTTCTGTACACGTTCAGATTGATATGGTCGAGCCGATTTTACACTGATACAATCATGGGAATGAAGTGGAAAGAGTATATGATTGTTAAATTGAAACATAAAAGTGGGCAATAAATAAAATTATTATTATATTTTTTCTTTTTTTGTATTTTTATACTGAATTTTTATATTTTTTCTTTTTTATTTTATATTTTACACTCTATTTATATTCTATTTATATTCTATTTATATACTATTTTTATATTTTTTCTTTTATTTCATTATTTTATTTTCTTCTCTTTTATACTTATATTTATATTGTTTTTTATATTGTATTGTATTTTCTTTAATATTTATTATTATATTCTTTTTTTATTATATTTATTATACAATGATATTTTCTTTTATATCATTATATCATTTTCTTCTCTTTTATATTTATATTTTTTTATATTTAATTGTATTTTCTTTTCTTTTATTATTTTATTTTATTTAATAGTTATATTGATTTTATGTTGTATTTTATTTTCTATTTTAATTGTATTTTTATATTTTTATATTCATTTATATTTATATTTTTTTATATTGTATTGTGTTTTATTTTTATATTTTTTTATGGCATTTTTATATTTTTTTTGGGACAGAAGTGTGAACCAAAATGGAGCATATAGTAAAGACATCCAAGACCAAGAAAGAGAGATGAAAATAAAAGAGTCAATGTTCCTAAGAAAATTAAGAGAGGTGGCAAGGAAACCAGGAGATAGGTCGGAATACTTATGTGGGAAAAAGAAAAAAGGAGAATTAGAAACGATAGGAAGATTCATACAGGGTAGTGAAACAAGGGCATGCAAATATTGGGTAATGAAAGAAGAAAGTGTATGTAGGCATTGTAAGAAAGAGGAAGAAACAGTGAAACACGTGATTCAAGCATGTGAAGTAAGTGGAAAGAGTGGTAGGAATTGGACAGAGGTAATTAGAGGAGAAGGGAAAGACTTGGCTATTCTGCAGGAGATAATAGGGAGATGGAAAAAGATGGGAAGAACAGGAAAGTGATAAAAGAACAGGAAAGTGATAAAAGAAGATTATGTAATATATAATAGATTAGGAAACACTTGTAAAATAGAAAAAATTGTTAAGACACAGCAGAATACATTAGAAGGACAGGACTTACACTGACGCAATCATGGGAATGAAATGGAAAGAGTATATGATCGTTAAATTGTAACACGAAAGTGGGAAATAAATTAAATTATTATATCTTTTCTTTTATATTGTATTTTTATATTTTTATTTTTTATTTTATATTTGTGTATTCTATTTATACTCTATTTTTTATATTTTTTCTTTTTATATTGTATTTTTATATTTTTACATTTTTCTTTTTATTTGATAGTTTTATTTCATATTTTTATATTCTATTTGTATAGAGAGAACTCAAAAATGTTGAGAATAGTGCGGTTTAATTAGAGATAAGAATTGAGGCGATACAATAGATACGTAACACTTTCGGTGAATGTTTTCGAGATATTACTGTTCTGTGTAACTGAGCACTCGGGTCGGTCACGAGAGCGTGAGTGTGTATGAATGTATATGAGGTGTTGTGTGGAAGAGTATGTATGTACGTATGATATCGCGAAAAGTAAATAGGAAGTCCATCAGCTGTTCGAGAATGTTCAAATTGTCTTGCGATTGATGTGAAGAAGAGAAGAAGAGAAAAAGAGAAAGAAAGAGAAAAAAAGAGATTGATAGAGTGCGAGAGAGCGAGAGGGAGAGAGAGAGAGAGAGAGAGAGAGAGAGATGGTTCTGCCGAGACACTATTTATATGCTATTTTTATATTTTTTCTATTTATATTTCTATTTTTTAATTAATGGAACAATATATAATCATTTTACATATATTACAATCTATTTACTTGCCTGTCTCCCTCCTTCTCACCTCACCAATTTCTATCGATTCTGCATAATTCTTTCTATGATTCTCGCCTCCAATTTTAAAGACGACACTACATAAGTCGCTGTATTTCAAACTGGACACAGTAACATTTTTATTTAATCTTGAGCTGTGTATAGCCTATGGGTATCCGCGGTTGTATGAAACTGCATATGAAGTGTAGATGAAATTTTTAAAAATTTTGTTAACGTGCTACAACAGAGCGATGTTGTCTGCGAAACATTAGATGCGCGTCGTGCTGCTAAAATCATATGTGATAGCGAACATTACTGTGAGGATTATCATGTAGATTGCGAACTGTTAGCATGTACCAATGATATTCTAGCTGCTGCTCGTAGGAAAAAATGTTAAATTATATTCTTTTAATTTTAAATAAAATTTTTTAAACACATTATTTCTCCATTTTATTTATCCATCTTTCTCCTCGCCACCTAATTTTAAGATTCCGCGCTGCCATATGACGTCACGTTGCACTTTTACTTTTTCCAAAGCTATGCACTTCTCAATTTCACGATAGGAGTTTAGATGTGAGAGCTTGGAGATGCAGCGAGACCAGTCGTCTTCAAACTGCGATTGACAACAGTCCGATTTTTTGAAGTGTCATTTTTTCATTTTAAGTGAAATTGCTCTTGAAGGATATCATCAATCGTTCAACGCATTGAAAATACAGTCGAATAATACCGTAAGTTTCCATTATCATATTTTTTAGTGAATTGTTGTGTTAGTAACTTTGAGAATTATAAGAAAAAATCGGTTTCAGATTATGTCATTGTCAGTCAATTTGAATCGTCCAGCTACCGCTACGATCACCGCTGCTGCAACAATTTTCCATCCATCCAGTCCGAAAGTGTATGTGATGTGCCAAAATGTTGCGGTTCAAACCGAAGAAATACGATGTGTGGAACTGTATGAGGCGGAAGCTGTTCAGGATGGCGACAGTTATTTAAAAGTATTTCGTAACCCAATGAATACGTATGAGTACTGCAATGATGAGGAATATTGGTTGCGTCGACATGTAGACCAAATGTTTATAGACTCCGATGATGATGATGTGTATTGGAATAGACCTCAGCAGAATCGTGAGGTTGCTCCAAAGAGCGTGGTTTGGCGAAACGTGGAAACACAGATTGTTTATAATAACGTTTCCACGAATAAAATATCGGGGCTTCGGGCTTGCGATATTGCAGTTCAAACTGACCCTGCGCAAGTTCCTATAGATTTATTTTTAAGTGAACTATTTGCTGATGGCCCTATCGAGTGGGATACGTGGTCACCTTCGCCGCCTTCGCCGCCTTCATCGCCACCATCCCCCTTCTTAGAATAGTTTTATATTTTTTCCTATTTTTCTATTTTTCTATTTTTATATTCTAGTTTTATTTTATTATATTCTTTTTATTATATTCATATTCTTTAATTATTTGTAACAATATATTATCATTTTTAAGCACATATTATTTGACAATTTTATTTATCCGTCTTTCTCCTCGCCACCTAATTTTAAGATTCAGCGTTTCAATAATTACTATTTCTCTGCGTTGGGGAGAAAAACATTCTGCCGACGCTGCATAATTCTATTTCGTTCTTCGCGCCGTGAAAATGACGTCATCCCGCGCGGCTGCTCCAGAGGAGGACTCATATTACATACGATCCCGCGAGACGCTGCGATTGAAAATCATTTTGAAAATTTTTAGAATGCATGCGATTGTACCACTAAGTATTGCTCTCCCCTTCCCTCCTCTGAATTTTAGCTTTAAAATGATGCTCTGTCTCTTTACCTCCACCGAAGACGCGGTTCGTAAAAAGCCGACATTGCCCGACATTGTTCGAAACAATTTCCAATAAAAATTATTATTTCTCTGTGTCGGAAAAAAAATCGGGGTGGGTGGGGGGTTTGAAAAAATATTTGGGTTGGGCTGAAAGAGATTTTTTCGGGGGTCATTACCCCCTGAAAAGTTTTCGACGGCGGGCCCGGTCTCCGCGGCGGCTCGGCCCGGAGTGATCCCCTCCATCATCGCGGCTTCCCCCACTCCGCGGCTCGTGCGCGCGCAACCGGTCTTCCACTCCCCGCAGGCCCCGCGCCCATGTTTCCCTCCGCCGCACTCCCCCGCGCGCCCTCACTTCCCCCCGCCCCCGCGCTCCCCTCAGAGGACCTGAGTTGGAACTGTCCTTACCCTACTACTCCGTATGCATGATTGTCTGCGAACCATTTCAATCTCCCTTTGCAAACACTGCGCGTAGTCGTCGAAAGTTATCGTTCTAGCTATGACGTTGGTCTTGACGCCTTTCGCCTTTTTCGTATCTTTTTTGCCGTCTACGCGAAGTGCATACATTTTCGCTCTAAGACCTACGAATTCGGTCATTATCGCACCGTTATTTTCGTCCTTCATCAGCCCCGGAACCTTCTTATTTACGCACGGCATATTATATACATTGTCGGTGGGATAATCGCTTGTGTCGAATCTATCGATATTGTGTTTCATGGTCTCGTAGATATCGTCGCATTGAATATGATAAATGAGGCTGTCAGTGTCGGTGTATAGAATTTTACATTTTTGTCCATACTGGGGAGACATGTATTCGTGGTGAAATTCATACAAACAAATTTTTGATATGTCCAGAATACACATACCCACGTATATCGGTTTGTTGAATTTCACCTCGAGTTTTCGCAATTCAACAGCTATTAAATTTTCCGAAAAAACACTTCTGCTGTGGAAATTCGGTTTCGCGATCATTGCCTCCGCGCCATATCGCCCTTCCCAATGTGTCAAAAGTTTTACATCCACGTAATTTCGTACATTTTCCATAGTTT
The DNA here is from genome assembly GCA_963932335.1 of Andrena marginata. Taxonomy (NCBI): domain Eukaryota; kingdom Metazoa; phylum Arthropoda; class Insecta; order Hymenoptera; family Andrenidae; genus Andrena; species Andrena marginata. Next base: position 21,805,365 of record OZ010663.1, read on the forward strand.
TGCCGAATACCGCGTTGTTCATCAATTTGTACAAATTTTTTTCAAAGTCGTTTGTCGCGTCTGTTCTAAACCGTGTATTGAGTTCGATGTAATCGCGGAGCCAGGGAGATTAAGAGAATTGTAGGACGCGGTGTATTTTTGTAATACGAAGACCGTGACGCGTGCACTGCTGCAGGTTGCGGTAATGGATGACGTAACGCTGCTTATCGTATACCGTCGCGAGTAACTTGTCCTGCCTGCTGCCTGGTGGTTTGGCACGCGTCGGGCAGAACGGTAGATCGGCATGAGCGTCGTGCAGACGTTGCGGATATTCCAAATCTACCTCGAGAATGTACCCCGTGGGTGAATCGACCGGGATTGAAGACACATCAAAATTTGCAACATCTTCGACCCATCGAAATGTAGCGTATGGCAGGGTCTGACACATTGCCCACCCATACAAATTGTTCACGTCAAAGTACATTAAGTACGATGACTTTTCCGATGCGTCGTAAGATGACATGTACTTGTTATTGGCATGTGCATATCTTCCGGAACATTGGCTTAAACCCCCGCGTATACCGCGTTCGATAATCATAACCATATCGACGTCAGTGAGCAATTCGAATGTAATTTTGGTATGTTTTAGCATTGCATCCCACGTGAAACCAGGTAGAGTATAATAATGTGCTGAATCTAGTCCGTAACTCTTGATACAACTTTCGCGAAAATTTTCAAAAATATCTGCCAATAACAAGACATCTGTTTTCAAATACAAGTCGCTGTACTCGCCCAAGTTTCTAATCCCGAAACGCTGCCAGACTGTCTCGGCGTGTGCGTAATCGGTCTCGGATACAGTCTCACCCGTTAACAAACTGTGGAATGACTCGCGCGGCGGTAAGCATGGATCCTGCAGCTAGTTCGCGCAATCAAGGTATTCGTACGGAAAGACACCCTTTCGCGTCAATAAATTGAAATCTTCGGTGGATAATGTTTCAAATTGGGATCGTAAAATTTTTAATTGATCTGTGCTGAGAAAAGATGCTAATTTGTTGAGACTGGTTTTGAGAAATTTGTACGAATCGATGAATCGTAATTTAATATAATTTCGCGAGTCTGAGTCGGCCGTATCTTCGACATTTTTAGTGAATGAAATATACTTTTCTTTAGTTATAGGCAATACGTCAACGTGACCGTCGAAAGCGGTAGCTATTTCCTTGATAATGAAATGTGAATCGTAGCCGGATAAATTATGGAAAACTACGGGGATGTAAAACGCATTTTTATAATTTAAATTGCACTCCGAATGTGCCGGGCCTCTAAACTGTCCGGATAGATGACAATGATCGCGAACTCGTACATCACCAGCCTTGAATGATTCTTCGCAAATATGACAGTATGTTGCATTGTAAAATACCGTCAACGGTTCGTTGGTTAAATCCGGCATGGGAACATTACTGCTCAAGATGGGTTTGGCGAAATTTGCAAATTTTTTCAGTTCGTCGACAAACCATGGAACACAATCCGCATCGCGGCAACATCGATATGTCGATAGGGATGTATCGTACGAGCAATGCATATAATAGGCTATACTATGAATTTTATGATGTTGATACGCGCGCAATTTATTATCATCACCCGTTCGACTGTCCTCTGTTTTTTCAATGATGCATTCGAGATCTGCGTACACCACGAAGGGGAGCCGCTCTTTCCTACAGTGTTTCTCGAAGCTGAGGAAATTTTTGCCTTCGCTGGGCAGCACGATGGCACAGTCGTTCATCTTGCCACAGTCCACTGAATGCGCCTCCAACTTCTCGGTAGAGCTAATGTAGTGCATGCATCTGTAAAAACACAAAACAAATTTTATTTAATTGTTTCGCGAGACATTTCAATATTTCATACGTTTCTATACATACCGATCACAGATAAATTTCTTTTTTTGGTGCTTGCTCAACTGCGTGCTCACCAGCCGGGACAAATTCTTGATCCATACAAAGTGCCCTACATCGCCGTGCTCTTGATTTGGCGTGTAGAGCAAGTTTACGTGTCGATCCCTCTTTTGGCTGGTGAGACGCAACGGAAAGACCGTCGACCCTTTCTCCTCCTCGAAGGTGTAGACGTTGATGGAGATGTTGTTCAGTCGTTCAAACTTTGCAATTTGCTCCAGGGACATTGGAAAATCAATGGAGATTTAGCACCAATGTATAGTGCGGATATGAGCTTGGGCGTGCGGTGTCTCGTTCCGCAGGGTGGAGAGCTGCGACCACTGCCCACGCGAAACACGCGTTGTCCGGGGATTGCACGCTAATTGTTGCGTTCTTCAGCAATAAATCCCGCGGCAACTTGTAGCGGCATCCCGCGCGCAGCGGATTGTACTTATTAACATTGACGGTCAGGTTGAGGATTCGCGCCAATGCCCATCCGCTGTCGCGTTCCTGGAACTCTTCCAGCGATGCCAGGGTGGGTTCGATGACGCATCGTTGGTACCACTCCTGCAGATCGGATGTGCCGAAGAGTTCGCAGTTTCGGGTGTTAATGCTTTTACAAGCATGCTTGTCACCCGCCACAAATTCGCCGTTAAATACAGTGTTCACTTTGAGGTTTCGACGTTTCCTCAAAGCGCCCCGCACGTGCTCCAGCACAATGGTCCCCGCATACTGAAGGAAGTTGCGCGGTTCGATATAGTTCGAATTTAACACGGCACCAGTTAACACGCGGCTGTCGAACGCAGCGTCTATTTCGCGCCACAAAAGTCCCGTACTCGAATGTCCTGCACCTTCATGCAAGAAACGGCCGCGCAACGAATGTTTCAGTCCTTCGAGCCGCGCGATTCGAGCAACCAACGATTGCCGAACACCGATCGATAATCGCGGGCGTTTCACGCGGCTCTGTTCTTCCAAAGATTCAATGCATTCGTTGCACCGTTCTTCCCACGCGAGATACTCTTCCCGGGAAATCAATCGTGCGGATTGATCCAGCAATTGACGTTCTACTTGCGCGAATTCACCATGGTCGTAAATGCAGTATGTTTTGGCCTCGCAACACGTTGCAACGATTTGAGGCTTTGTGCAGTTTACGGCACGCTTTTATATCCTCATCATGATTTGGTATCTCTGTCTAACTGTTTCGGCGTACTCCCTCCCTCGAATGCATTAGTTTCTGCTGATACAGCATAATTCTTTATATGATTCAGGCGTATGACGAATTAGCGCGCGAGATCATTCGATGAAATTTCTGCTGACGTCGCATAATTTTAAGATTCGACGTTCCCAAAAGTATCATATTACATTCGATACATGTCGAGACTTTTATGCATGATTTGCTATCTCTGTCTTACTCTTTTGGCGTACCCCCTCCCTCGAATGCATTGCACGCAAAAAATGGCGATCAGTTCTGTGCAGTTTCTGTCGATGCAGCATAATTCTTTCCACGATTCACACGTATGACGAATTAGTGCGCGAGATCGTAAAATTAAGTGGCGAGGAAAGGAGGAGAAAACGAGCAAGTTACAATCATTGATACAATATACTCTTGCACATTGATGTGCACGTGTATGTGAATTTGTATAAAAAGCGACGTTGGTCAGACCTGTGAACTTCATTACACCACGTTCGCTCGAGTGCTAAAGAGTATCGTTTGCGTTAACTTCTCCACCGATCAGTATAATCGTACATAGCGCATATCAAGATGTACAAACGTAGCTTCAAAGATTCATCCTATGCATCCGCCATCAATGGTGATTACCCCAATAAACGCCAGCAACAGGAACATCTTCATCAACAGTTCAATATGAGGTATGTACGCGTTATTATACACTTTTCACTTCTCACTTATTTCTTTCACTGTAAACGCAATCGAACCGAGTATTAATTTCGTGTGCATGTTTCTTACAGTTCTGGATTCGCAACATCGAAACCAACAATCGTACGGATCCTGGGGCGTGATTATCCGTTGACCGCAACAGCGTATAAACGGCTCATGATAGGAATTCGCATTGGTATGGATTCGTGCCACGTCGAGATCGCCATAGTCGACATTAAAGGTGGCGAGTTGAGCTTCTCAATGTCTACGTGGAAGCTCCTACTGCAAAATGGGGCTGACATTCTTAAAAAATTACGCGACAACGTAACAACACCCCAGACCCACATCGAAATTGATCATTTGCGAATCGAATTCACGCGCATGCACAATGATCAACTCGTCAAAATCACAGATAATCGTGTTATTTTATACATGACAGAAGTTACGATGCGAAAACTGCTCGCGTATGAACATTGCATCGATCATATGTTCACATCGTTGACCGAAAATATGTACGCTGTAGCCAGTAAATATGCAACCTTCGTAGAAGTGCTACGTAGCGCTACCGCGCCAACAGATTATGTAAAATTAATTTCCGAAAGCGAACACTTCGAACAGCATTCTTTGATTGATTGTGAATTGTTGGCGTTAGGATTACAGTCTATGCTGTATGATGTAAACCATGTGCCACTATAGCACGCGTATATGTTTTTTTAATAAATGTATGATTTTCACATCAATACTTGTAACGATTCATTTTTATAATATCCTCTCCGACATATTTCTCTGCGTTGGGAAAAAAATTTCTGCTGATGTCGCATAATTCTACTTCGTTCTTCACACTACCAAATGACGTCATCCCGCACGGCTGCTCCAGAGGATTCGAGTTACACGCGATCGCGCGATACGCTGCGACGCTTTAAAAAAATTGTTATCTATGGAATGCATGCTATTGTACCACCAAGTATTGCTGTCTCTCTCTCTCTCCTCCGAATTTAGCTTTAAAGTAATGCTCTGTCTCTTTCCCTCCTGCGAATTTTAGCCTTTAAAAAATATTGTTCTGTCTCTTTCCCTCGAATACGTTGCATGTAAAAAAGCCGATCTTTCCCGACATTGCCAGATAAAAAATAAATTATTACGCTCGGCATATATATTCTACCATTCATTTAAGACTAATGTTAGAGAGCCGACGTTGGGGGAGTTGGTTAGGCGGCTGATTCGTACCGCGGAGGTCTTGGGTTCGAGCCCCGTCCCCCGAGATTCTGTTTTTTCATTTATATCAATATCTTAAAATAATATTTCCTTCCTTACCGACAGTCTGTACCACGCTCCAAAGTAGCAATTCACCCCGCGGTTCTTCCTCGATGCTGTATCAGTTCGATATCGATTCGGATATCGATTGAATCGATCGATATCCAGATCTCGCGCTTATACCCCCCACCACTCCGCCATCTCTATGACGTCATCCGCCGCCGCCCGGCCGCCCCCCCCCCCCGCTGCGATGGATTTCCTGTGACCTTGAAACTCAAATTTGGATTTCAAGGTCGGGGGAGGAGTGGGGGAAATGGCCTTCAAACTCAAATTTGCGTTGGAATCGGCCTAGTCTTACTACTCATGAAAACCACATCATCCGCATACGCCGACGTGGTGCCTCCGCAGTTCTCAAGGGTGTACAACAGATCATCCACCGCCAGACTCCATAAGAGCGGCTATAGAATCCCTCCTTGCGGACATCCTCTGTTGACCACCCCCGCCGCTGTAGTCTCCTCCCTGCTGGTCTGGACCTTCCTCGTGGACAGCATCTGCATAATCCATTCCACTATAGTGTCGCTAACCGCAAACTTCCTTAGCGCATTTATGATGAACTCCGTGAGGGTTCTGTTAAACGCTCCTTCGATATCTACGAAGCATGCCATCGTCACTAGCTTTCCTTTGTTTGCTATCTCGACCTTCTTCACAAAGTGATGAACCACCACTTCCACTGACCGCCCCGTCCTGAACGCATGTTGGAAACGATTCACGGGTCTACTCTCCAAGTACACGTCTTTTATGTACCTATCCACCAGTCTCTCCATCGTTTTCAGGACGTTCGACAGCAAGCAAATCGGTCGGAACGACTTAGGCGTCGTGTAGTCCTTCTTTCCTGCCTTCGGAATGAACACCACTTTCGTGGTTTCCCATGCCCCTGGTAGTCGACCCGATGCCAGACTAACCGTCATCATGTTCACCATGGCATCACTTATCCACGGGAGGGCTTCATTTAACAACTTTGGGAAAATCTCATCGACTCCCGGTGGCTTGTAAGCCTCAAAAGATCCCACTGCCCACTTGACTCTCGCCTTGCTCACTACACTACTGGCCTCTGCCCAGCTAACCTCATTTATATCCGGCCAAGGTCCAGGTACAGGCTCTGGATTCAATACCGGTACTTTCACCATTCCTTCGTCTCGAACTGCATCTTCCTGATTCTCTCTTGTACCCTCTATCTGTATTCCTGGAAAGTGTTCCTCCAGCAACATAGTGACTATCTCCTCATCATTCTTCGCGAAGGCGCCATCGGGCTTCTTCAGATCGCCGAGCATCTCTTGGGCATTCCTCTCAAGGATCCTAGTCAGCCTCGCCACTTCCGGTATTCTACTGACACTGGCGCAGTACTGTCTCAATCCGTTTCTCTTGGCCTTGAGGACCGCCTTGGTGAACGCTCTCCTTGCTTGAAGCCCCTGGGTCCTCCAAACCGTCTTCCGCACTCCATTCCTTGTCGTTCGGGCTTTGTTCGTGAGAGTTTTTGCTTTGAGCTGTAACCTCCTTAGCTCCCCATTCCACCATGGCGTATGGATTTTATTCCTCACTTCTTTGGCCTCGGTCGCACTTTCCCACGCTCGCATCATGGTACTTACAATGGTTTCATTCGCCATATCCAGTCCCGCTTGATCGCTGATCCTTGCCTCCGTTATGGGTCCGGTATTTCCTAACTCCACCCTATATACCTTCCAATCTGTAGCCCTAGGATTTCTCTTCCATATCTTCTCTACTTGTGAGACGTCTCCTACATCAAACCTGATGTATTTGTGGTCCGACACACTATCTTCCCCCAGTACTGTCCATCCCCTGATGTCACCAATCATTCCTGCGGTGGCCACTGTAATGTCCAGTACCTCCTCCCTGTCGACCGTGACAAAGGTAGGTTCATTTCCCAGATTTAGATAGATCACCCCGCTTTCATCGAGACAGTCGGCAAGTTGTTCTCCTCCACGATTCGTGTCCGTACTACCCCACATCTCGTGCCTAGCATTCGCATCCATTCCTATAATGGCGCCCATCTGCTTTCCTTCGCACCATTCGATCACCTCCTTACACTTGCCACCTGGCGGGGCCTCATCCGCGTTCCACGGCAGGTAGGCCGAAGACAATATTATTCCTGCTCCTCCGGTGTTACTAATGCCTCTCCTAGTTATATTGATTGTGGCCACATCCGGGTTGCTCAGCTGGGGTTTAAATGTCGCATGTATCCCTTTTCTCGTGACTATGCACGCTCTTATCCTTCCCTCCTGAATGAGCGCCACATCCAGGTCGTGTGTCCGCATCAGCCTCACCAGCGTTTTGGTGGCTGCGGACGAGTGATGCAAATTGATCTGGACCACTCTCAGAGCCATGTCCAAGGTAGCTGGTGATCCCGCGACGCCAGTCCCCTCTTGCACTGGGTGACACGACTTTAGATCACGTGACCAAACTCCAGTTACCCAATCTGTGGGATCCCCCACTTAAATTCCACAACTTCCCCCCCCCCCACTGTACACACTGCCCCACCACTTTGTTGGTTATACACAGCTGAAAAGGAAATAATGGCTCGGGGCGTCTTACATCAGACAAGCCCCTCTTCATTACGTACCTACAAATACCCTACCTTCAGCCATTCCATCCCTTTCCCCATCCGCTTCCTGTGGGATGACTCCTGCCATGAGTCCAAACCGGAGGTCCATCGGTCATTTGCACCAGTATCATCCTCTGGTCAGCCCCAGTCCAAAGAGTCCAAGAGAGCGACGCCGATCCCCCTCCGCAACAACCACTCGATAGATCTCCCTGACCCCGAAATCCCCACAATGCCAGGCCCCGGTTTTTAGCCCCCACCCCGCCCTATTCGCTGTCGATTTATAGGAGGTGGCAGGAGGGACAGAATATTGGCCCGAGGACTATGATTATGGGATAACCACAGTACTACCGACTGACTCGCATCGTGTCGTGTGATCAGTCATTAAAATGGAGTTCCCGGGGGCCAGCAGGAAGGGGGCTCTACCCCGCCCCCTCCTGTGAATTCCTGCCGATGTCTCTGCCTGCTGTACTACATAAGACTATGAAACAAGGAGGGACAACATTCCGACTTCCTCAGCAAAGTAACCAGGCGTCAACGAATCCTCCAAGCACTGCTGGCCCCCGTGGACCCCCATTACACCCTCCATCCCGAGTCGAGGAGCCCCTGAAACCTGAGGATAAGGTACCAGGGTACAAATGACCATAGGTCAGTCCCCGCGCTCCCCGCTGGATTTAATTGAGTGGGGTAGATGCCGAATCTGAGTAACTGGCCCCATGACCTAAACATAGTTGCTCCACTCCGAGCTGAGCCACCACCATTCACTCTCAAGGTATTTCAGATTGCTCCCTCCCCCCTCCCGACCCGCGCGGCGGATCAGTCCACGCTGGGCGGAATGGGACGTAAAATAGATCGGCCAAGAGAAGAGTCAGACTCCAAGCTACAAAGACATAAGTCAGAGATACAGAGATACAAGTCCAACATAGCATGATGCCCAGAGACCCAGGCCACTCAGCGATTCATCCACACCTACTCGTAGAAAAAGCGGTATCATACAAGAGCCAAGTGACAAGGACCCAAGCCCTCAATACCATCCAGAGACCTAGCTCTATGAAGAATATATACCTAAATATGTATAGAGATTATGAAACCATCCAAGATTGCCCGCCAGCGGCCACAACCCTTGCCCAGAGTTCACCGAACATAGCCCCGCGATCCAAGGGAATGCAGACATATGCACTCATAAGAAGTGTAACACACGAGGCCACCCAACTGAGACACCAGTCCCGTATGCCATCCAGGGAGCTCATACTACTGGACCCCTCCCTTTACGCACACCCATACACATTCACACACATATCCATGTACATACATCCACACATATATCCATGTACATACATCCACACACACACACGCATTCACATGTATATAAGGAATGCAGTACCATACGGAACTGAATGACAAGAACACGAGTCTTATATAGGACAAAAAAAAAACTTAATTTATTGAAACTCCGCATATGTATGCATGCAAAGAACATTGTGCCATGCGATACTAAAGGATGAAGACATGAGCCTCATATAGAAGAATCAACAGAGCTTAACCTCCCAAACAAGGGAAACGTACCTATCCGTACCCCCGGGAGCGCTCCCCGTGGGACAACGTGACAGAAGCACCCGTCTCATACAGCACTTAAGGAGCTCAATCCATTTGAGCTATACTCATCCGCACCCATGTTCACTTGAGGAGTGAATTGTCATACGAATTAAATTGACACTAAGTGACAAGAGCACGAGCCTTATATATAGAGTAAAAGACTTTAATCTCGCGAACAGGAGAAATGTGCCCATATGTGTCCCCGAGTAACGCGTCTCCCAGGACAACATGACAGAGGCAATTAGTCCTATATAACGTTTAAGAAGGTTAAAAAGGTTAATCTACTAGAGCTATATTTATGTTTATATTTAAGGAATACGACGCCATCCGCAACATGATGACAAGGGCACGAGCCTTGTGTAAAAAACAAAATAAAAGAATATGACCTCACTACGAAGAGAAATGCGCTTATATGTGCTCCTAAGTAACACACCCTCAGAACAGCATGACAGAGGCAATTAGTCCTATATAACGCTAAGGAGCTTGGTCTACTAGAGCTATATTTATGTTTATATTTAAGGAATATGATGCCGTCCGCAACACGATGACAAGGGCACGAGCCTTGTGTAAAAAACAAAATAAAAGAATATGACCTCCCTACGAAGAGGAACTGAATAAAACAGTGAAAGCTTAACCTATCATGGTTATATACATATATACATGTATCCGCGACCAGCACGACACCCCAGAGCAGACCCGCACAGCGAGACCCCCCCCCCCGCCGCCCAGCGGCAACCACCCATCCACACGCCGCCACCAAGGGCAGGACCGGCGAGGCGGACAGCAGCAGCGCAAGCGCGGGCCCGTTGGGCACCAACACTACCCCAGCCCGCCCCACCGACCCCACCCTCAGCAACGGCGCACGGCCGGCCACCAGCCGCCAGGCGCCGAAAAAGGCCCGCCGCGCAGGCCCACTCCAGGGCACCACACGGTCATACCGCGGACCCCATAAAGGATTAAGGAACCTAAACACCCAGAAGCAGGAGCGCACATCTCTCCATAAGGAGTGTACTATACGAATTTGCATAATCAGACCCTAAAACCCGCTCAAAATGTACGAGCTTTAAGAAGCTTAACTTACAACTACTATATGCTTGTATGCACACGAGGGGCAGTAAGTATCGACCACCAGGTACTGGAATCAACGCTCAGGAGTCAACGGACAGTCGACGACCTATCTCCCAACTCGGTCACGGAGAGAACCCTCGGTGCGCTACCAGGAACTGAGCTAATCCATCCTAGGGGTGAAACTCACCCGAACTGATCCCCCAAACAACTTAAGCTGTCGCCCTTTACCTCTTACGTAGGCCCAAGAATTTGCGCTCATCTTTACCGTGAATTCCCTACTATCCACCTGTGGTTCTCCCTGATGGGTCACCTCCCAGTCCCCAGTCCCACACCGCTCATTCCTCCTGTCCAACTCCTTGAGCACTGAACCAACCTTCAGGTGCGGCTCCGACACCACCATGACCACCCTACAATGTTTTTCTACATCCCTCTTCCGCACGATCTTCAATCTCTCTTGCTCGTTAGTGACCCTCCCCTGTTTCACTTCCGTTCTAATCCAGTTGCTGGTGGCCGTTGGATATTCCATTGGCACCACTGCCAGTACTTCCTCTCGTCGTTGCTCATCGTGCTTCCGACCCTCGGCAAGAGGCGAGGCCCCCTTCCCCGTGCATACTCCCACCCCAGCCCTGCTGGACCCCACTTGTTCGGCTGCTTCGGCCATGATAGTACTGCGCGTAGGCTTGTACTAAGCCTATCCCACCACCGGTAGGAAATAGGGAGTGAAACAAAACAAACAGAAGGAACACCGTCAGGACCCGATGAGCCACTCCCAAACTTTGAATCCAATGAACCGGCCAGCACTTCTCGCAGCAGGCGTGCATCGCCGTGTCTACTCAGAGTATGCCGCGACTCTGCCCATATACCGACTACCATCCCCAAGATTCACACAAATTCCATGCCGGCATTCGGAAAGCATTTATTCAACATCTCCCTCGTGTCCTTCTTCCTTCTTCACCTCACATCGCGTGCGAAACCAAGAGCTTACAATCGGCCCGACCCATCAATCACCCGAGTGCACCCGTCTCCCTGTTCATAGGTGCACATCTAATAAAGAAACCCCTGAGTCGAGCTATTCTGACATCTAGCCGCCCCCCCCCCCCCGCCCAGTCCCTCATCGCCCCATTACCGAGTCCTCACCATGACCTCATCAACTAACTTTTGGAGAGTATACGGGGGCGAAAAATAAAAGGAGATTGAGCGCTTTATCCCGTATACCCGTGTACCTATTGCCGCAACGCCGACGTAAGATCCGGGGGCCATCCGCGAGTAACATCCTTTACTCTCATCCCGGCCCCACGGCCAAGATACGAATGTACCCAGACAGTGGCCCGACATTCTAGATCAGTCACATCCTTTGAATCAATTTTTTTTTTTTATTAAACAAATGCAAATATCCCCATAGATGCTGCACAGGAGGAAAGAGAGGGGAGGGGAGGGGAGGGACACAAAGTAAAGTATATAAAAATATATATGAGATTCAAACATGAAAAAGAAAGAAAATAAACATCGACAGCGAATAAGATAAAATAAATGCGTGTTCCATAGAACACATGTATAACCTAAAAATTTCATCGATTGTAATACATTGTGTGGACAAGTCCCCACCTGACTTGCCCATACTTACAGTTTTCCATTATTTTCCTCCCGTGCAGCACCCGCGTTAAACAGAAGCACTTTTGCTTTAAAATCCAACACAAATTGTAGCAATCAATGTCAAGAGACAGACCCTTCTATGCAAAGCACGTTGCTGGACCCACGTGTCGCGCGCGAGTCTCTTAACTTATCTAAGTGTTGTGTTACACGTTTCAGCCGCAAATCTAATAAAGTAATCTTCCCTTACTGTATTCAAACCTCATCGCTGCAATGCGTTGACACCATACGCGACCTTGGTATTTACGTTTCTAGTGCTTTGACGCTCCATTGTCATTATCTATATATATGATTAACTGCGCGTATAAAACACTAAGTTTTATTCACCGCACCACTAAGTTATTCTCTAATATCACCACACTCCGGACTCTCTATAACTCTTTGGTTCGCCCTATTCTCGAATATGGATGCATTATTTGGGCTCCCTATTATAAATGCCACTCTGTATTAATCGAGGGTGTGCAGCAACGTTTCTTAGCCTTCCATCATATCTTACGGAATCAGCTATGTCTTTATTTTGCCATAACTATGACATTCTGCTGTCGCGCCTAGGATTAAGAAACCTTGATCAACGCCGCATAGTGGGACAGAATTTGTCTCGCCCTTCAGGATTCGAAGAAAAATGGGAGTAGTTAGACTATGCCGATTCTGGACCAAATGTGGGCGAGGGGGTGAGGCGGGGAGGTGGTACCGAGTTCGTAGGTGAGGAGGATTCCAAAATGGCATCGACCGAGTTCGTAGACGAGGGGGATGACGTCACAGAGGAGGGGGTGGATTTTCAAATTTTCAAAATGGCGTCGCGCGCATTTCGTATTGGCGCCACCTATTGGATGTTTAAGGTACTTTGGACACACGTCGTTGCCATGCAATCTCCGTACCCGTGCGGGTATCGGCGCGCAGGCGCGACCACGACCGATTCGTGGAAATTGAAATCGCGTCTTCGATGATGAATTCTGAGAAAGAGGGTGGTACACACGGCTCAAACGATTGTGGCCGATCGAGTTTCGATTGCATTCGAGCTCACTAGGGCTGGCTTTTTTTACATCGCTACGATTCTACAGTATTTCGTGAATATGGTGGGGGCAGTGCCAAGCCACAGGTTCCAGTCTAGAACACTTCCAATTCATGTTGAAACACCACTGTGGCACCATCTGCCTATGATTGTCATAATTATATAAATCCGCGCGATCGGTTCTGTTCGCGATGCTGTAGCGAAAATTACACAAAGGATAAATGTCAAATGACTTTTATTGCAATGAACCTAAAAAAAATCATAATAATTTTGCCACTATAAATGATAAACTTGTAATGTCCAAAGTAAATAAATCAACGGATTTATATATAAATCCATTGATTATTATAATGGAAACACAAATAAATAAAGCGGGAAACTAGAGTAGTAATGAAAAGAATGGAAACGAATGTTACGTATTTCGTAGAGATGGCAAGGGTTAGGAAACCAGAATACTCAGATGAAAGTCTTGTCCAAAGTAAATAAATCAACGGATTTATAATGGAAGACACAAATAAATAAGGCGGGATTTATAATGGAAGACACAAATAAATAAAGCGGGATTTATAATGGAAGACACAAATAAATAAAGCGGGATTTATAATGGAAGACACAAATAAATAAAGCGCGATGGTGGCAAAATTATTATGATTTTTTTTTAGGTTCATTGCAATAAAAGTCATTTGACATTTATCCTTTGTGTCATTTTCGCTACAGCATCGCGAACAGAACCGATCGCGCGGATTTATACAGCGTGTCCCAGAATTGATGTACATCCCGGAACATGCAATATCCTGATGGAAAAAGACATCGAAAAGTCCTTAACCGTTTTGGGATCCGGGGTTTCGTTTTCGAGATATTAAGAAAAAACCCCGACCAATCAGAGCGCGAGCCTTCCGCTGGAGCTCCCGCGCTAGCGTGGCCGCGCGCCGGGCCGCGCCGCGACTACGAACAAGCAGGCGCGGCATGCATCGAAGGAAATTGCGTAGAATGGCAAATGAAAAAGACTTAACAAAAATATCTAACCTTTTGCCATGGTTTGTTTGCCATTTAAAGTGAATAATGAGTAAAGGATAAATGGATGAAAATCATGTGTAACGTAAAAGGACGAATACACAGTTGTTTTTTTAGAAGATTGGAAAATAATAATTATTTGGAGTGAGAGGATAAAGAACATGTAAGTTTCCTTTTTTAATAACGTACAAACGAAAAGGTAATGCAACAGGGAACGAGTGAAAAGTGATCGTAGTTCGTCATTGTGATAAAAATCCGTAGTTCAATAACGGCCAACACTGTTGTTGATAATGAATAAGTGCGTTTAAAAACTGCGAAGAAAAATTTACATACGGAAATTTGGAGAGTTATCACCGGAAATAAGCCATAGCCTGCGTTAAATTTAAAAAATATTAGTCGCCAATAATGTAATTAAAACTCACCCTTTCGGAAATTCACCTGCAGCTTGAAAACCTGTGTCACTAGGTCACCGAACAGATCCTGGTCGTCGACAGACGCACCGAGTGCACAGCTGTTCTAAGGTACACGACACCATGCAAAGTTAAGGGTCGCAACGTCAAGTGCGTCCGGATTAATGCACCGAATTCACTGCACTGCACGCCTACTAACACTGATCACTTAATTTATTTTTCATGGAACGCGTTGTTCTTACGTTATAAAAATTGGTGGAAATGAATTTTTACTTGGCGTTTGGAGCCGTGAGTATTCCCGCGCAAATTGTCACGCTGCAGCACTTGCGTCCCCGTTGTTCGGGGGGTACACCGAGAACATCGCGTAATACTCTTGAGCAGAGAACATTTCTGCGACGTGATTGCTTACTGACTGACAAGATTTTTTCCAAGCGACTTCTTCTACCCCCAAATAGATTCTCTCGTTCCATTATGAGTTGACCCCCACCAGGCCAAGAGGCTTCAGGTAAAAAGAAACACACGTGTTTCGCAGAAGTGCAACGAACGGGCTATCGCGCTCTTTTACAAAAGTCCGCGTTCCGTCCTTTTACTGCCAATGTACCCATTGCTTCGAGGTAGGCAGCAGACACCACGTGTTTCGGTTCGAAAGGGTCCGAAGAGAAGAGAAACAGAAAGTCTTCGAGTTGCTATAAAGAAGAAAATCCTGTTTCCTGTTTCCCTTTTCCGATACCCTGAGTTCACGTCTGCTACGAGGCGGAACCAATTAAGCCATGAATTACCCAAAACTGTAGGAAACCGTTGTCTACCGTCGACTAGCGGGACAATACGGTCATAAACCGCGACCCTAGCGAAATGCTCTGGCCGATCAGCCTGATTAATTTTTGGAAACTAGCAATTTAAAAGTATTATTTAACATCAACACGGCTCGCGAAGAGACACAGGAAGAAAGAGAGCATGTAGTTCGCTGACTGTGCGTTGTCCCGCCTGCTTCGTCCTACCTTCAAATTAAAGACGGATCCCTTATCTCTCGAGTATAAACACGCGCTCGAATTTCAAAACAAAAGCACGCGTCGACGTATTCCGTGCGAGAGACGATGGGCTTAAAGTCCGATTGGCCCTACATCCCTCCCAAACGGCCACTGTTCTGAAGAGGCCCTCTTCACAGCAATATCTCCTCCCCAAGGCCCACCTTCTCTCGCACAGAATACGTCGACGCGTGCTTTAGTTTTGAAATTCGAGCGCGTGTTTAGACACGGGAGATAAGCAGGCCCGATTGGTTAGTTTGGGACCAATCGAACTTCAAGCCTACCTTCTCTCGCACCGAATACGTCGACGCGTGCTTTAGTTTTGAAATTCGAGCGCGTGTTTAGACAAGAGAGATAAGCTGGCCCGATTGGTTAGTTCGGTACCAATCGAACTTTAAGCCTACCTTCTCTCGCACGGAATACGTCATCGCGTATTGTCCCTGAATTGAGGGACAATCCGGGGCATGCATTATCCTGATGCCGGAAGACATCGAAAAGTCCTTTACCGTTTCACTTCGAGGTCGCGATTATAAAAATCCGAAAAAGTACTACCACATTCGCTGATATGTTTTTTGTAAATTAAGCTTATTTCTAGAGTAACGCAGCTGATGTTAACGTCGCAGTAAGCTCTTGAAGACAATGGGGCGTCCCGTCTCAGGTAAAGCAACCGCGCGCGATTACAGTCAGCTGACCGTACCGCTACGACCCCAGGTCTTCAGTCAGGTCAAAAAACAATTCGACAAAAGGATTGCACGTATTCCGTGCGAGAGAAGGTAGGCTTAAAGTTCGATAGGTCCCGAACTAACCAATCGGGCCTGCTTATCTCTCTTGTCTAAACACGCGCTCGAATTTCAAAACTAAAGCACGCGTCGACGTATTCGGTGCGAGAGAAGGTAGGCTTGAAGTTCGATTGGTCCCAAACTAACCAATCGGGCCTGCTTATCTCTCGTGTCTAAACACGCGCTCGAATTTCAAAACTAAAGCACGCGTCGACGTATTCTGTGCGAGAAAAGGTGGGCCTTGGGGAGGAGATATTGCTGTGAAGAGGGCCTCTTCAGAACAGTGGCCGTTTGGGAGGGATGTAGGGCCAATCGGACTTTAAGCCCATCGTCTCTCGCACGGAATACGTCGACGCGTGCTTTTGTTTTGAAATTCGAGCGCGTGTTTATACTCGAGAGATAAGGGATCCGTCTTTAATTTGAAGGTAGGACGAAGCAGGCGGGACAACGCACAGTCAGCGAACTACATGCTCTCTTTCTTCCTGTGTCTCTTCGCGAGCCGTGTTGATGTTAAATAATACTTTTAAATTGCTAGTTTCCAAAAATTAATCAGGCTGATCGGCCAGAGCATTTCGCTAGGGTCGCGGTTTATGACCGTATTGTCCCGCTAGTCGACGGTAGACAACGGTTTCCTACAGTTTTGGGTAATTCATGGCTTAATTGGTTCCGCCTCGTAGCAGACGTGAACTCAGGGTTTCGGAAAAGGGAAACAGGAAACAGGATTTTCTTCTTTATAGCAACTCGAAGACTTTCTGTTTCTCTTCTCTTCGGACCCTTTCGAACCGAAACACGTGGTGTCTGCTGCCTACCTCGAAGCAATGGGTACATTGGCAGTAAAAGGACGGAACGCGGACTTTTGTAAAAGAGCGCGATAGCCCGTTCGTTGCACTTCTGCGAAACACGTGTGTTTCTTTTTACCTGAAGCCTCTTGGCCTGGTGGGGGTCAACTCATAATGGAACGAGAGAATCTATTTGGGGGTAGAAGAAGTCGCTTGGAAAAAATCTTGTCAGTCAGTAAGCAATCACGTCGCAGAAATGTTCTCTGCTCAAGAGTATTACGCGATGTTCTCGGTGTACCCCCCGAACAACGGGGACGCAAGTGCTGCAGCGTGACAATTTGCGCGGGAATACTCACGGCTCCAAACGCCAAGTAAAAATTCATTTCCACCAATTTTTATAACGTAAGAACAACGCGTTCCATGAAAAATAAATTAAGTGATCAGTGTTAGTAGGCGTGCAGTGCAGTGAATTCGGTGCATTAATCCGGACGCACTTGACGTTGCGACCCTTAACTTTGCATGGTGTCGTGTACCTTAGAACAGCTGTGCACTCGGTGCGTCTGTCGACGACCAGGATCTGTTCGGTGACCTAGTGACACAGGTTTTCAAGCTGCAGGTGAATTTCCGAAAGGGTGAGTTTTAATTACATTATTGGCGACTAATATTTTTTAAATTTAACGCAGGCTATGGCTTATTTCCGGTGATAACTCTCCAAATTTCCGTATGTAAATTTTTCTTCGCAGTTTTTAAACGCACTTATTCATTATCAACAACAGTGTTGGCCGTTATTGAACTACGGATTTTTATCACAATGACGAACTACGATCACTTTTCACTCGTTCCCTGTTGCATTACCTTTTCGTTTGTACGTTATTAAAAAAGGAAACTTACATGTTCTTTATCCTCTCACTCCAAATAATTATTATTTTCCAATCTTCTAAAAAAACAACTGTGTATTCGTCCTTTTACGTTACACATGATTTTCATCCATTTATCCTTTACTCATTATTCACTTTAAATGGCAAACAAACCATGGCAAAAGGTTAGATATTTTTGTTAAGTCTTTTTCATTTGCCATTCTACGCAATTTCCTTCGATGCATGCCGCGCCTGCTTGTTCGTAGTCGCGGCGCGGCCCGGCGCGCGGCCACGCTAGCGCGGGAGCTCCAGCGGAAGGCTCGCGCTCTGATTGGTCGGGGTTTTTTCTTAATATCTCGAAAACGAAACCCCGGATCCCAAAACGGTTAAGGACTTTTCGATGTCTTTTTCCATCAGGATATTGCATGTTCCGGGATGTACATCAATTCTGGGACACGCTGTATAATTATGACAATCATAGGCAGATGGTGCCACAGTGGTGTTTCAACATGAATTGGAAGTGTTCTAGACGGGAACCTTTGGCTTGGCACTGCCCCCACCATATTCACGAAATACTGTAGAATCGTAACGATGTAAAAAAGCCAGCCCTAGTGAGCTCGAATGCAATCGAAACTCGATCGGCCACAATCGTTTGAGCCGTGTGTACATGATCTCTGAGCTACGTGCACGCGTTTCATGCCGTGTGTTTGTATATATCGATATATATATATATATTTGAATCGTGGGACCGACACAGTGTACATGCAATGATGTAAACATGTGGCGATAATTATTGTAAATCAATCATCGCGATAGCCCATGGAATATACATGACATTGTACCGCGCCATGCCATGTGTTTATATTTGAGTAGGATTGAACGCGTTTTGGCGTCTACGTGCACGCTCTTCATGCCGTCTGTTTATATTTGAAGCGTGGGACCGATACAGCGCACGTGCAATGATGTGTACATATAGCCATAATTATTCAGGGAAGAGTTCCAAGTATTTTATGTTGAACAGGAGTAACATTCCATTCTCATCTATACTCGTGTTCAGACTTGGGGTTATGGTGACTTGACAAAAGGTCACTAGAATCGGGTATATGCTATTGGTGGATTATCCACTGGTCTGGTATACCGTGTTTCCTCTCTATATATATTTATATATATATGCTTTCTCCCTATCCGCTACTGTAACCCACGAGGAACAGCACATGTGTACCGTTTTTACTTATAATAAAGTACTAAAGTAATAACCGAAGCTCCATTAAGTTTATCTTCGTGATATTAACTATCCAGCACATTCTGACAGGTTATGGGCCCAGACCCATGAATAATATTGTTTTGAAGACTAAAAAGGGCTTAGGTGAACATAACGTGATCTGTCTTACCCTCAAAATAACGCACGCGATCGCATAAAGACAATGAGTTCGGAATCGAAGTACATTATAACGAAACTGAACAACGGAAATTATTTCAACTGGCGATACAAGATGAAAATGTTATTGATTGAAAAGGGCGTCTGGACAGTAATTACGACGGATCCGCCAAATCCGATTACAAACGACTGGACACAAAAGGATGAAAAGGCACACACTGCAATCGCGTTAAATATCGAAGACGACCAGATTCAACATATTAGGCATTGTGAGAGAGCGAAAAATGCATGGAATAATTTGAAAGATTTCCATGAAAAGGACACGCCAAACAACAAGGTGAGCATTTTGCGACAGCTCATGACAACTCGATTGGAAGAAAACGGTAATGTTGAAGCGCATGTGGCCAAAATGACAGAATTATTCCAACGTTTCATAGCTTATGGAGATGATTTAAAGCCGGAATTTATTTTGTGCGTCACAATTCTCAGTTCACTACCGGAAAGCTATGACGTATTGGTTACTACGTTGGAGAATCGCAAAGATGAATTAACATCAAGTGTTGTTTGCTCGGCTGTGATTGCGGAATATCGAAAACGTCTCGAACGAAGTCGCGATAATACTGAAGCAGTATTAAGAATTAGCTCGTCAGCCAAAATTAGGTCATCAAACGCAAAAGGAGAAGCAGCTAGTATAAGTAATTCAAAATGTCTCTTCTGTAAGCGTAAAGGGCATTGGAAAAAGGACTGCCGTAAGTTACTTGCACATAAAGAAAAGAAGAATCAAGAGCAACAAAGTAAGACCCAGCAGCAGGTGAATTCGGCTGAAGCTAGTGATGCCGTTCAACATTTATTCGCAGCAATGATGCTAAATAACGACGGTTGGTTAGTCGACAGTGGAGCAACTAATCACATGGTGAGTAAGCCTGAGATGTTCACCGACATGAGGAAGCACATTGAAAGTATCTACGTAGCAAACGGTCATAAAGTAACTGCAATTGGCAAAGGAACAGTCAATGTGAAATTCATAAATAAATTAGGTGACATTACAGCAGTTTCAATTGCAAATGTTCTGTACGTGCCACAAATACAAGGAAATTTTATTTCTGTACGACATTTGACAAAAATGGGATATACTGTGACTTTCAACAATGAAGAGTGCAATATCGTCAGTGCACACGATGGAAGGCAAGTTGCATTGGGGGAACCCTGTGGAAATCTGTACAAACTAAAGACACCAAATATGATATGTGCAATGGAAAATGCAGATCCGGAACCAATGAAGAATTGCGTTCATAAATGGCATAGTATTCTTGGCCATAGAGACGTGCAGATAGTGAAGACATTGCCATCAAGTGATCTGGTTGATGGTATTCAGTTTGATGAATGCAGTAAGGATTGCAACAACATTTTAAATTGCGAAATATGTCTCCAAGGTAAGATGAGCAGAATGAAGTTCCCGAATTCGACTAATAGAGCGAAAGAAAAGTTGGACTTAATCCATTCGGATGTCTGCGGTCCAATGCAGACGGCGACACCATCTGGTAAAAGGTATGTTCTCACCTTTATTGACGATCATTCTAAATTTACTGCTGTTTACCTGATTAAAGAGAAATCGGAAGTTTTTGGTAAATTTAAAGAATTCGTGGAGTTGTGCAAGACGATGTTCAATCGTAAACCAAAAATGATACGCACAGATAGAGGAGGAGAGTACATGAGTGTCGAATTCATCAAGTTCTTGGATCGAGAAGGCATTCGATACCAACGAACTGCGCCATACAGTCCACAACAAAACGGCGTTGCCGAGCGTAAAAATCGGACGCTCATCGAGATGGCAAGGTGCATGATATTGGAAGCTAAGCTTGAGAATAAGTTTTGGGGCGAAGCAGTCGTAATGGCGAACTATATACAAAATCGTATGCCAGCTAAAGATGTCGTACGAACACCATTTGAAAATTGGTATGGTACCAAGCCCAACTTAGATTTTTTCAAACGATTTGGATCAAAGTGTTACGTGCACATACCTGACGAAAAACGAAAGAAACTTGATTCGAGGGCAATTCAGGCAATTTTTGTCGGCTACGATGCAATCTCAAAGGCGTACAGATGCTATGTTCCATCAAACGGAAAGGTAATCATAAGTCGAGATGCTAAGTTTGTCTACAGGGACAGCGATTGGAAGATCGATCAAGATCAATTTAAGGAAGAGAGCGAAGTCACAATTATGCATCTGCCTGAAAAAGAGTTCTACAGCGCTGACGAAGAAAGTGGGATAGAAGAAGACGATCCTGTAACGGGTGAAGCATCAAGTAATAGTCAGCAGTTACCCATAGCTCAACGTGAAGTAAATGAAGATACTCCGGTTAACGATGAGCGTGATATTCGTCGATCCAAAAGATCGAATTTTGGTGTGCCACCACCTCGTTACACTGGCGCAATCAACGTCATTAAGCAAGAATTAGTTGCGCCAAAGACTTATAATCAAACAATCCACTCCGAGCATAAAAATGAATGGATTCAGGCAATGAAGAATGAAATTAAATCACTTCAAGAAAACGAGACGTGGGAGCTCGTGGAGTTGCCGAAAGATCGTCGTGCAATCGGTTGTAAATGGGTATATAAAATAAAATCCCATGGAGAGAATAAAATATTTAAGGCACGACTCGTTGCACAGGGCTTTTCCCAAAAATATGGAATTGAGTATGATGAAGTGTTTGCTCCAGTAGTGAAGCACGCGACATACAGGATTCTACTCACTATTGCGGCCAGAAAGCAAATGAAAGTTATTCATCTCGACGCAAAAACGGCGTTCCTAAATGGAAAATTGAACGAAACGATTTATATGAAACAACCCCCTGGTTTCACTGAAGAAGGAAAAGAACACCTACTTTGTCACTTGAGGAGGAGTATATACGGCTTAAAGCAATCGGCCAGAGTGTGGAACAAAACAATCCATCAAGTTCTTACGGATGCAGACTACGCTCAAAGCAAGAATGATCCATGCCTGTACATACTGGAGAAGGATAGTAAATTCTGTTACATATTAATCTATGTCGACGATGTAATAATGGCCAGCGAAGACGACAAGATGTTGATGAAATGCGAGCAAGTTTTGAGTGCAAAGTTTGAAATCAAGAATCTTGGAGATATCCAAAACTATCTCGGTTTGCAAGTCAAACGCGATCCCAATGGAAACTTTGCACTTAACCAAAAACAATACATCATGAAGATTATTAAGGATTTTGGTATGATGGAAGCAAAAACCTCGAACATTCCAATTAACGTGTCATACGGCAAGAATGGAAATTCTGAGCTATTAATGGATAATGAAAATTATCATAAATTGGTTGGTTGTTTGCTTTACATCGCTGTGAATACAAGACCAGACATCTCAGCAAGCGTAACAATCTTGGCACAGAAGGTAACAAAACCAACACAAGAAGATTGGAATGAACTAAAACGTATCCTCCGATATCTCAAGGGTACAGCAGGTCTTTCACTAATGCTTGGCGGCATCAACAGTGAAACTGGTCTTATCGGTTACGCTGATGCAAATTGGGCGGAAGACATCGCATTGCATCAACGCAAGTCAACTACCGGCTACATTTTTAAGTATTTCGACGGTGTAATTAGTTGGTGTAGCAAGAGACAAACTTGTGTTGCTAAATCATCTATGGAAGCTGAGTACATAGCACTATCCGAGGCGAGCAGCGAAGCAGCATGGATTCGTCGTTTACTGAGGGACTTCAAACAGCCGGAAAAGGACCCAACTACTATCTACGAGGACAATCAAAGCTGTTTGAAATTGATCAAAGAAGAGAAGTTGTCAAATCGTTCGAAGCACATTGATGTGCATACTTATTTCGTGAAAGACCACGTTGACAAGGGGACGGTTAAATGTACGTATTGTCCAACAGAGGATATGGTTGCTGATTTGTTAACGAAACCATTACCAGCTGGTCGAGTCATAAAATTGCGAAGGTATTGCGGTCTAGATTCGAATGAGGAGGAGTGTTGAACAGGAGTAACATTCCATTCTCATCTATACTCGTGTTCAGACTTGGGGTTATGGTGACTTGACAAAAGGTCACTAGAATCGGGTATATGCTATTGGTGGATTATCCACTGGTCTGGTATACCGTGTTTCCTCTCTATATATATTTATATATATATGCTTTCTCCCTATCCGCTACTGTAACCCACGAGGAACAGCACATGTGTACCGTTTTACTTATAATAAAGTACTAAAGTAATAACCGAAGCTCCATTAAGTTTATCTTCGTGATATTAACTATCCAGCACATTCTGACATTTTAATGATCGAGAAGGCTGTAAGTCAATCCTGGCGATAGCCAATGGAGTAAATACGACATTGCACCGCGCCATGCAGTGGGTTTATCTTTGGTTAGGATTGAACGCGTTTTGATATTTGAATCGTGGGATCGATACAGCGCACGTGCCATAATGAAATGAATTAGGCTTTGCGTTCG